>CM057343.1:203526112-204844709 GCA_030015575.1 Agapanthus africanus | reverse complement strand
CTCCGTTAAGTTGATATGCATTGGAGACAGCTGCATGATTGAATCTGGTTCCAATTAAATAAGTGCCAAAGTTTCTATATTGGATATAGAATGGTTCATATCTTAACGATGTTAAGGTACGGGGAGGTGTCCGGCTTATGCTTAAAACCAGACTCTGGATAACTCAGGGCACGTTTCTGTAACGGCAGTTTGTGGGTTGACCCTGGCTATGACGAGGGTTGACTTTCTACCATCTGAAAGATCAATAGTGATATTGTTCTTGACTTGCCACAGTTTTAGTAAAATGGATTTTTTCAGAAAACAGTATGGGAGTATGGTTGAACTGGAAGTGTTTCCAGAACCGCGAACGATTACGGAAAATTTAATAGGACCTATATATTCAATCAGGTTTGACATTCCATTAGCCACTCCGCAGATATGGTGGGTAACCTCAGACACCCGAGAGGTACTTCGGTAGCCTCAAGAACGGTTACAGGGAGGTTCTTGTTTACCCAGACTTGACACTACTGTTGTTCCAGACTATGAGACCCGGCAGGAGGATAAGTATAGCGTCGTTCTAAACTAGCTTTAGAAGTGCACGTGTATACTATTCTGCCAGAGGGTTGTCATAGTCAGTGGGAGCAGCGGAAGAATAGTGGGCAAGTAGCTTATGTCTATTTATAGACTAGAGCAGTTATAGCGGAGATAGATCATCTAATTTTGATGTGACAGTCATGGGTTTGACTTCTTCAGAATAAGGGATGGATCTATTAAGAAGGTAGTAGGGTGTGATGTCTTGGTATTTGGATGACATACACAGAGTAGGAAGTTTAATTCCTATACTACGATCGGTTGTACTGTGGTCGTCACAGAGTTGTTTCTCCAGACAGGATATGGATATAATATACGACATTCTGGTTTCTAGATCTATGGTTTTAGATCTAGATTTGGGTAGTTTCCCATTGTGGGTACCTTGACAATATTCTGATAGTTTTTAGAATAGTTGACTCCTGGCATGGTGGTGTACCTGCAAGTGATGGAGTCACCCTCTCTAAAGGTGACTTACAGACTAAAGAGGAGAGGGATGTGCATGATTGGCAGATCACTTGCTCAGGCAATTGAGTCAATCATGAGATGTCAAGTACCACACCAGATGTTGTTTTTGCACTAGATGCAATAAGTTTGTATTAATCCAATCCTGAAGAAACATAAGGAAGCAGTTTTACAACATAAGTAGATGTTCTACGGATTTGATGACGGCAGCCTCCTTCGGGAGACGATTATCATTCCAGGCTTCAAAGGTGACATGGATGACATAGTGATTGTCAGAGTTATAGTTTTCCCTCTAATGAGGGACATTATTATGGACAGGTGGTCCAAGAGGATACTGTGGGTGGCATGGTGCTGGATACTGATTAAGTTCAGTGATCGATACAGTCTAAGATGTTTGGATTTGAAGTTCATTTATGAACTAGGTCCCATCAGATATCCAGACATATTCTAAGACAGGTATTACTCAATTCGGGAATGGCTTTCTCCGCGAACATGAGATTTAGAGAGATATAGAAAGAAACTTCTGGGCCATTCTAATCACTGAGGCTATTTCTCGAACACAATAGTTTTATAAACGAGCTTTGTGAAACTGATTAGTAGAGGAGTTGGATGTTTGGTTTCACACGGGCTGTGAGTAGTTGACATCGCAATAATTAGCCTTAAGTGCAAGTGGGAGATTGTTAGATATAGTGCCCTCAGAGTCAATTATTTGATCGCAGGTACGTGATTGCAATGATTGCGGTGGATCTATACCGGTAGGACAGTCTTACTCGAGATGATATTATGCTATCCGGTTTGCCTTTATCAGTCGTGTACAGGTTCAGGTGACTGATCACTGTTACACTTTGATAGAGCCCTTAGGATCTTGCTTTACTACCAACAGTATGATGGCGATCATATACGTGAGAGTTGGGTGGTTTATATGCATATCCTTAATTGTGGTCCCTAGTCGTGGGAGTTTCGAGACAGGGCATCGATACTCCGGAGTAGACTAGTGTATACAGTCGAGACCCCGATGAGGGGCAGTGGCCGGTCTCACAAGCCACTGGTGTCAGTTGGATCACCTATGATGTATACAGGTGCTCATTGGGTTATGAGTACACCGGACAGGACTCGCCGGGAACCTGCTAGTTGGTATTATACATATCATCAGATAGCAGTTCCCTGGTGACATGTGTACAGGTTAGTTCATCGACCTGAGGTCGTCATTTGTCTCGTGTGAGTTCCCACTGTGCTTTGATTTCTACCCTACCACGGCTCAAAGGAGTCGTGCAAACAGGTAGTTTTGGGTACAGTCCCGAGCCACATAGAGGCACGTGAGCGGATCGGCACGGGATTCGTCTCTCCCGGTATTGGGGGTGAGATTGTGCTGTGTCTAGGAGAGCCATTACACAAAGCCCATGGCCGTGGCAGGAGATTTACTGGTTGTAGTATTATAGGGTGTTTTTGGGCTACACTCCGACACGACTTATACTGCTATTGAGGGTCTGACGTTACTATCCCCCTAGGCAGATAAGCAATACTCATAGGCGAACAGACCGGACTGTATATACATTGTCACTGTTAGGCTCAGTAGGGTTTCCGGATGAGTTCGCTCATCGGCCTCCCTTGAGGTCAGTCCTTGGGCAGCCGTTACACACAACTAGTGCCGCTGACGTCTTGTGGTTAAACCCACTGCCAGGGTACTGACGAGTTATTAGAGTCCCCCACAGACAGTTTCCTAAGTTCGGGCGAAACAATGTAGAGGCCGTATGGTTTTATGGCAGGATTCGGAAAATGCATGTGCATTTACGCACGTGTCATATTTCGGGAAGATGATACTGGTCGGCTTTGGCTTAAGCCGGATCCGAGTATTATATTGTGTAGATATAATATCTTTGTCTCAGTTGCATTTGTATTCGGTCGTAATACAAATGCGGGTATGTTTATACTGTTACGGGGTTATCCTGAAATTCGTTTCGGGATCACTTTTGGAAGTTGCCAGTTTCCAGTTTTCTATCACCCGTCTTTATCATTCGGTTAAAGATGGATTTATCTTTTCTTGAGATGAGTGTAGAAGCTTCTAGAAGGTTCTAGAAGTGATGATTAGACTAGTGAGTCATTAGTGCATTTAATGGTTCAATTAATGCAAGGTGACTAGGTTAGTGATTCATCTTTTGCATTTATTGTGTTCATACTTTGTGTTCATACATGACTCATTCTTTCATGAAAAGCTTCATGCTTATGGTCACCACTTCCCTCCTACACTCACCCCCCTTCTTGTTATAAGTGTGGCCGGCCCCCTCCTCTCTCTCACACACTTGAATGATTCATTTGAAAAAAAATTATGATAGTTTTGGGGTGTATGGAAATTTCATAGCTCATTTCATTCCGTCACCCGACTTAATTGGCAACTTTATTAACCGTTCGTCCATGGCTTTGGACGAAGCCAGACAAAGTGTTCTACTGATTCTCTACATCAATCTTGGTCGTCTCTTTTAGCAAACTTGACGATCGAGTTGCCTCGAGTCAGAGGCGGGAGCCCGTTTAAAGAATCGATGACGTGGTGCCACCTGGACGAGGAGATCGGAGATCGACGAGATCGGAGCAGCCGCAACGGAGCGTGGGATGATGGTTAAAGAACGAAGGACTCGGATCGTTCGGTATAACCTTTCTACACTATTTACAGTTTGTTAGTTTAGCAATAATGGCAGATCCGGGTTATAGTATACGATAGCGCCAGTTAAAAATTTTTGTTCCGCATTTGGCGTCTGTTAGACGGCCGGGGCGCTACCGTAGACTTACATATATTACATTCATGGATTTCATATGATGTTCTCTGATATTTTTACTCCTAAGTATATATAACAGTGGAATGGAACGCTGTTATATATGCATATTTATATATATATAAATATATATATATGTGGAATGGGACGCTAATATATATGTATTAATTCCTGCAGTTATACGTATTCATTATATGAAAGGGCCGATATTACGGTCGGGCCGCTATATGGTCGATGTAAGGGGCCGCTGTATGGTCGATGAGAGGGCGATATTACAGTCGGGCCGCTATTATGGTCGATATGAGGGGCCTATATGGTCGATGAGAGGGGTCGATATTACGGTCGATATGTGGGCCGATCCGGACTGACGGAGCCTAATATATATATATATATATATGATTATTTCTGTGTCATTGCTAGACACTTGTTTCATGATGTTTTGGGTGTCGATGTTTGACACTCACCTTATATAAAACTTATTTGATACTGATATTGTATACACAGGATATGTGGGATATACTGATATTGTACATATAGGATATGTGAGATCTACTTGATATTGTATATTCGGGATATATGAGATATACTTGTTGTTGGACATTCATGATATATGAGATTTACTTGATGTTGTATATTAAGGATATATGATACTTACATGATATGAGAGCCAATTTGGGGGCTGATTTGTGGAAATTGGGATTTGGATTGTCTTGTTGGATTTTGGTCCAACCACGAGGTTAGGATTTCCGTGGGAATGACATGTTTTATTCCATATTCCACATTTATTATTTATGCATTGTTTCATGTATTAGTAGTACCTGATAGAGTACCTTCCATGACTGTTGCATTTACATACTTTATTTTTATATGCACTGCTTCATGTATTAGTAGTACCTGCTAGAGTACTTTTCATGACTGTTGCATATACATATTGTCATTATTGCTTCATGTATTGTAGTACCTGCTAGAGTACTTTTCATGACCGTTGCACATAGATACTGCCATCTTATTGCATTCAGCTTGCATGTTTTAGATTCGCGCTGTACGTGCATACTTGCGATTGCATATGTTATTTATTATTCACGAGTTGGCAACTCACCACCGTTGTGCCACAGTGTTTGCAGGTGTTTCCCCCAGTCGCGGCAAGCTTTCCATCTTTCGTATCATCCTTTCCTGCAGATACCGCTATGGCTGACTGTGCACGGTTTTGCTATAGGTAGTTTTTGCGGCTATTTGTTATTGTTATTTTGTACCTTGTACTCTCCATCTACCACTATCATGTATGACTTAGAGACTTGATGTGAGGACGATTGTATATTATTTTGTGACTTGAGATGTCTTTTATACAGTTTTATTTTATCCTCTTTTTCTTCGCTACGGCGTCGTATAAATGCTTGTGATGGTTGTTTTCCGCCGTTTGGCGTGGATTTGCTCCCGTTAGGGATGCTTTACTTTTTTCTTTGTATGTACCCATTTTTGGGGCTAGTTTTTACAAAGGAGGTGCTGCCAAAATTTTCAAGAAAGTAAATTGGACTTAAAGAATTTATACTTGAGATTTTCAAAAGTTTAAACAATGTTTCTTATCATTTACTACTTTTGATGGTTTAGATTTCTGGGGTTTTGGCTTTCTTAAATTGCGTCACGCCTGTAGACGTTGCTTAGTTTAAGGGCCGTCACGTGCCATATATCGGGTCGTGACACCACTAGTATTATCCGTCCAATCATGATCCATGCACAAGTGCACGTATATGATCGAAACCTGCCATAAAACCATACGGCCTCTACAACGTTTCATCCGAACCAGGGAAACCCTCTGTGTGGGACTCTAAAGACTCGCCAATACGCTGGCAGTGGGTTTAACCACAAGCACGTCAGTAGCACTAGCTGTACGTAACGGCTACCCAGGTATTGAGTGAATAGGAAGCCGACGAGCAAACTCATCTTGAAACCCTACTAAGCCTGACAGTGACAATATCTGTACAGTCCGGTCCGTTCATCTATCAGTATCGCATATCGGCTCTAGGGGATGGATAAAGTCAGCCCCTAATAACGCGATATGTAGTGTCGGTATGAAGCCCATCACCACCTGAGAAAACGAATCAGAAATTCTCGACTACCTTGGCCAAGGATTTCTAGTGATGGCCACCCGTGCACACTGCGACATCAACCCCCAATACGGGGAGAGTCGAATCCTCTGATGATCTGCTCATTGCCTCCATGTGGCTCGGGACTGTACCCAACTAAGACCTGTTTGCACGATTCCTTTGATCCGTGATAGGGTAGTAATCAAAGCATAGTGGGAACTCACATGAGACAAACGACGATCTCAGGTCGATAGACTAACCTGTACACATGTCACCAGGTAACTGCTATCTAACAATAGGTATAACACCAACTAGCATGTTCCCGGCGAGTCCGTCCAGTGTACTCATAACTCAATGAGCACCTGTATACATCTTAGGTGAACCAACTGACAACAATGGCTTATGAGACCGGTCACCGCCTCTCGTCGGGGTCTCGATCCGTATACAATAGTCTACTCATGGAGTATCGATGCCTAGTCTCGCAACACCCATGACTAGGGACACTTTAAGGATGTGCTTATAGAACACCCAACTCTCACGTATATGATCGCCATCATACTACTGGTAGTCAAGCAAGAATCCTATGGGCTCTATCAACATGTAATAGTGATCTTTAGTGTCACCTGAAGCATGTACACGATGATAAAGACAAACCAGATGGCAAACTATCATCTCGAGTATGACTGTTCTACCGATAAAGGTCCTCCCTCAATCATTGCAATCACGTGCCTGCGATCCAATAATTGACTTGAGGGCACTATAGCCAACAATCTCCCACTTGCACTTAAGGTTAATTATTGCGGTGTCGCATAATCACAGTCCGTGTGATACCGAACACCCAACTCCTGTACTAATTAGTTTCATAAAGCCCTTTTGGTAAACTATTGCGTTCGAGAAATAGCCTCAGTGAGCGGATCCGCTCTAATGTTTCATTCTGTGTCTCTCTTTATCTCAAGTTCGCGGAGAAAACCATCTCCCGAAATGAGCAATACCTGTCTTAGAATATGTCTAGATATCTGATGAGACCCAGTTCACAAATGAACTCCAAATCCAGCAAACTTCTTAGACTGTATCGTCAACTGAATCAGTATCCTGCGTCATGCAACCCTCAGTATCTGCTTGGACAATCTGTCCAAATTACTGCTCCACAAAAGAGGGTAAACTATAACTCTGACAGTCACTCTGTCATCCAGGTCTCCTTGGAAGCCTGGAATGATAACTGTCTCATGGAGGAGGCTGCCGTTAATATATCACTAGAACATCAACTTATGTTCTAAAACTGCTTCCGAACGTTTCGCCAGAATTGGACTAATATAAACTTATTGCATCTAGTGCAAAAACTGTAGGGTTGCTAGGCACACGCACAAGGGTCTACGAGGCATCAAACATGCCCGATTTAGAAATTAGCCGTGCCGAACAACCCGATACGAGATCTTTAAACTAGAGATTAGGCGAAAACAATGCATGTTAAACACATTAACACTAAGTGAGAGGGATTACAACCTTTGTAGATCCGGTCCTTCACTTCTTAAGCTCCGTGTTGAGGTCCCTTCGCTGCGATCATCGTGTTCCGGACTCTTGAGAGGCTCCACGAAGAGAAAGATGCAGTCTTGCTTCCAATCTTCGATAACAAAGATGATCTACCTTGAAGTTTCATTAACACATGCTAACACTCACTAAATGAAGTGAACACTCTCATCTAAAGGGCAGGGGTAGATAAGGATGAAGAAGTAGGATTTTTTGCTCTCATTTATAATCTTTTTCTCACTCGCTTTCATCACTTAGCAAAAAGCTAGAAAGCTTTTTCCAAGAAGGAACTCAATGAAGAAGATGATGGATTCCTTTTGTGATAAACAATGAAAGAAGATAATTATGATGAATAATGCAACTATGGTCAACCAAACCCATGTAGAGAATTAACTAGGGTTAGGGTTTGGGTTGGGTTAATGCTTGAGTCATATGTAAATATCATTGCAAAAACAAAAAGAAACCTTCTAGAAGGTTCATGTATGCACTAACCCAAATCAAACCCTAATCTTGTTTAATCTCCATTAAACATGTTGCATTAGTAATCATATCATGTTACAATATTATATATCACATATATAATATTTATTATAACAAAATAAAATAATACAATTAACATATATCGCATATATATTAATGTATTACCCGAGTGAGAAAAAGAATCTTTTAGTGAGCTGATATTAGTTAATGTAATTTAATATATCATATATATTATTATACATTAAATTATCGAATCAACACTTGATCCGACAATCCGGCTATATCGCCTATAACCGACTAATACGATGACCTGGCTATATCATATATACCTGGCCGACATCTCATATCACGAGAATCCAATACGGTATCACATACCGCATTATCCTCGGTCCCGCACATATCACATACGTGCCCCTACTCCGTTTTTCCTGAGCCAAGAAACCTCTGTTTAGGACTCTAAAGAATCGTCAATACGCCAGCAGTAGGTGATGATCATATCAAACACCCACAAGCTGCAAGCGGTCAGCTAAACGTAACAGACACCCAGGTATTGAGCACTCAGAAGACCAACAAGTAAGCCTGTACATTCTCCTGTGAATCCAATCAGTAACACTCCCGTACAGTCCGGTCTCGTCGTCTGATATATTGCATATCTCGCCTAGGGGTGGTAAACGTCAGACCCCAATAGCTTGATAAGTCGTGTCGATTTGAGGTCTATAACACTTCGAGAAACTACTGGTAACACTTACCGGTAAATCTCAGCAACCCTGGCCAGGGATTTCCAGTTATAACCAGTCGATCACAGCACAACATCAACTCCCTACACCGGGAGAGGTGAATCCCCTCCTATCGCTCATTGCCTCCATGTGATTCGGGACTGTATCCAAAAACCACCTTTTTGCACGCCCGCTTGGACATGGTATGATGGAAATCAATGCAAAGTGGGAATCACACAAGACTCTATGATGATCTCGGGTTAACAGACTACTCTGTACCAGTGTCACCAGAGAACTGCCATCTGACGTGAGGTATAATACCATCTGGGAATTCTCGGCCAGTCCGTCCAGTGTACCCAGTCTCCACTGAGCACCCGTACACCATCCTTGATTTCAAACACCGATGGATATGGGATCATCCATTTCCCATCATATGGGTCAAGATGCGTATACGCTAGTCTACTCTGGTGTATCGATGCCCTGTCTCGTTACACACTCGACTAGGAACTGTTATAGGATGTACTCGTCGACTACCGTGGCCCCACTAGTATGATCTCATCATAGTCCCAGTAGTCGTGTACATATCCTAAGGGCTTTATCAACATGTAACATAGAGACAATCAGAGTACATGTTAAGATAAAGAGCAACCAGATAGCGTACTATCATGTTGAGCAAGAAAGTCCTCCCTATATATGTCCAAGCATCCACTACAATATATATTTTATGTACAGTAATGGCCTCTAGGGCATACATATAACTAACAATCTCCCACTTGCATTAAGGCCATCTGTTGTCGTATCACATACCCAACAATTAGCTGTGGTCGAAGTATCTTATACTCAACCATCACATAAAAGTCTCTACTGGGAAAAAAGCCTTTGTGAGTGGATCCGCGCAGTTGTCCTCTGTGTCTACTATCCTAACCTCGATCTCCTTGGAGATCAACCATCTCTATGATCAGGTGATACTGCCTAAGAATTATATCTGGATTTCTGATGGGACGGAAGTTCCTTGGCAAAAGCCACAACTCCATTGTCACACAATGGTAGGAACGAAGTTCATATCATGAACTTATATATCCAGACTGCCTCTTAGGTAGCATCCTTGGTAACGATGTATCTTGCCTTTAATCGTCTAGTAAGTCACGGTATCTAGCTTGGAACTCTTCCAACATACCGTCCCTCCACTAAGGGTAAAGACAATGCCTGCGACTGACATCCAGTCGTCCTTATCACCCTGGAACTTTTCCAGTGATTCACCCCAGGATCGATTGATACCATCTCACTAAAACTAGTGAGTATCCTAACATCCAGTTAGATCTATCTCATAGATCCAAAACCTAGGATTTTGGAGGTATCACCTTGATCCTATATGGAGAATCCTTATGATAAGCGGAGATTGACCGAGCGTAGCATAGGAAACTCCTTCCCTATCAAGAGTATGTCATCCACGTACTCTACGAGGATCATCACCATACTCCCTACTACCTTTTTGTATATACAAGGTTCATCTACCATTTTGATGAAGTCAAACTCTTTGACTACCACATCAAAACAGACGTTCCAACACCGCGATACCTGATTTATCACATAAAACATCTTGCTCACGTTTCCACTGCTCCCACTGTCTACGAAGCCCTCTGGCTGTGTACTTATAGATGCTCTCTTCCAAATCATCATTTAGAAAAGCAGTCATGACACCCAACCGCCAGATATCGTAGTCATGGTATGTAGCCGTGGCAAGTAGGATCTGGATGGACTTAAGCATAGCTTTGAAAGTCTCAACTTTTCCATGTACACCAAGTAATCTTCTTAAGATATACTCGCTGCTGATGAGGATTTAACCCTTCAGATAAAGCAACCAAAGTCCATACTTTGTTGGTGTATAAGGATTCCATCTCAGATCACTAAGTATCCAGCCATTCTTACAGAGTCCCACTCCTGATGGCCAGCTCGAAACTAGTTGGGTTATCATCTCATGATGCGATCCTCGCTCCCACTATCATAGAGAAACCGAAGTATCTCTCAGGTGTGTGAGGAACCCTACTAGATCGACGGAGAGGCTGAGGTTCGTTAGAATTTATTGAATCCTTTGGTTCTACCAAATCATCTGTTGTAGTTTGTATAGCTGGAACTCCTTCCAGTTCTACCTCATGACCAATAATTTCTTCACAAGAAATTCCCTTTCACAAAGGTGGCATGCTGAGAAACAAAACATCTTTTGTTCCTCGGTTTGGTAGAAGATATTCCCTTGCAAATGCTTGGGATATCCAATAAACTTCCACAGATACTGACTTTGCCTCGAGCTTGTCTGGATTTTGCTTTTAGACATAGGCCGGACAACCCCAAATCTTAACAAACTTAAGATATGGGCTCTTTCCTTTCCATATCACATATAAAGTGGTAGGCAACTAATTTGATTTGAACCCTATTCAATAGGTATGCAGCTTCTCAAGTGCATAACTCCCAAAAGGAAATAGGAAACTTAGTAGTACTCATCATGGAGCATACCATATCACATAGGGTGCTTTGCTCCGCCCCGATATACCATCGTGTTATGGTGTATACGGAGGAGTAATGATGAGAGAGAATCTCATTCTCCGTTAGAATAGTCCAGGAATTCCGTGCTCAAGTATTCTCCTTCCTGATCTCATCAAAGGACATAATACTTATACCCGTTTTCGGTTCTCTACTTCTAACTTATATTCATTGAATTTCTCAAAAGTTCCAGACTTGTGTTTCAATAGGAACATATGTCCGGATCTTGAAAGATAATCAGTGAATCTAATGAAATACAAAGAACCGGTCTTGGCATGTGTAGACAGGGGACTTTACATACATCATCATGTATCAATCCCAAGAGTTCACAAACTCTTTCTCTGTTTCCAATAAACAGAGCTATGGTCATCTTATCTTTGTTACATGACCGGCAAGTTTCATAAGATGTATATTCAAACTAATTTAAATATGCATCTAAATGTAACTTGGCTGGTCGGGTCGCATTGATATGACCTAGTCTACAATAGCTCAAGAAGGATTTGTTCATTTCTGAACTTTTCCACTTGTGTGTGTTCTGTATACTAAGAACTGTAGTTTGATTTAGAACGTCTATACTTTTAGATAACGTACCTGAACCGATCAACTCTTGATATAGGAAATGTTCAAAACATTATCCAACAATACAAAATTATATCCTTTCTTTACTAATAAAGAGAGTGATATGATGTTGTATATCAGGTTCGGTATCTAATAACATTGGTTCAGAATCAATGTATTCTGGTAATACAGGGTGATAGTGTAGGGTTCCTAGGCATCCTAATGAAGTCTCATAAGGCATCAACCATGCCAATTTCAAAAATTATGGAAGCCGAGAAACCCTAACACGGATCGTTTACTAGATGTTTAGGCGAAAAAGTAAACTAGTTAACTACTTAACTAGAAGTGAGAAGCTACAACCTTTGTAGATCCGGATTTCCTCTTCCTTAGCTCCTCGTGGGTGTCCTCTCGCTGTCCATCACGAACCCTAGACTCATTCGTCGGCTCCATCGGAAAAACGGGCGAGCAAGGTCGTCGGCTTCGTGTCAAAGACGATCTACGTCGAGGTTGCACAAGTTCAAGCTCCGACTTCACTAAGTAGGGAAACTTGTGAAGAAAACACCCAAAACCACTTGGCAAGAGGTGTAAGTGCACGGCGGCGCCCCGGCCGTCAACCCTACGGCCAAACGCGGAAACGGTGAATAACTTAAATTTTTTTTTTTGCGGACTTGGCAAAACGGCACCACCGCGCACTAAAACCGGATCGGGCCATTAAACTAAATCTAGCTAACTACAAAGAGAAGAGATGTATACCATACGATCCGAGTCCTCCGGTCTTCATCTCCACTCCGATCTCCTCGCGGGATCTCCGTCCGTCTCCTCATCGTCGGAAAGGGCACCACGAAGCCGTGTACTTTTACGGGCTCCCACCTCAATACCGAGGCAACTCGGGCGCGAAGCTGGCGAATCGACGCGTCCAAGATTTGCTGTAGGAATATAGTGTAGAGTGTATGTCTCACTTTGGGGTTGGTTGCCATTTGTGGATGATGGAGGAAACAAGGATAAGAAAAATGGTGCTTGCATTTTTCTTGGCATGGAATGAGATCAAGAATGAAAACCTCTCTCAAAGATGAAGCTCTCTCTTCTTCTCTTTTCTTCTTCTCACTTTTCCTTCTCTCTTTTCTAAAATGAAAAACCCTCATCCGTAGAAAAATGGTGGAGCAAGGATTATGAAGCAACAAGGGAGGTGAGTGTAGGAGAAAAGAAAGGGTGACCACAACCATAAATATAATCATCACAAAACTTTCCATCAACCTCAAATCCATCCTAATCACATAATTACATGAAAAGCAAAGATGCTTATCATATCAAACCTTATGCAATAAAACCCTCCACAATGTGTTATTTGCAAACTTGCAAATAACACCCTCCATCGGAAAAGTCCGGCCGGGAAAGAACAAAGGAAAACCGGCCGGAACGGAAAGCAAACTGGCAACTCCAGAAAACTGGTCCCGTAATAAATTACAGGAAAACCCCATACTGTGCATACACACCCGCATCTGTATTCCGTCCGGATACAAATGCAAAAAGACAAAATCTACACTGTACTAAACTAGGACCGGCTTAAAACAAAGCCGGCTAGTAATATCCGTCCGATCCTGATCCGTGCAATACCGCACGTATCTGATCGAACGCTGCCATATAACTATACGGCCACTAGTACAAAACCGTCCGATCCTGATCCGTACAATACCGCACGTATCTGATCGGACCCTGCTATATCTCCATACGGCCTCTACAGCGTTTCGCCCGAAAGCTGAGTAACTGTAAGTGGGGGACTCTAAAGACTCGTCAACACCTTGGTTGTGGATTTAACCACTAGCACGTCAGAGGTATAAGCCAATACGTGACGGGCTACCAGGTACTGACCAAATGGGACGTCGATGAGGAAGCTCACCCCGACACCCAACTGAGCCTGTCAGTGACAATATCCGTGCAGTCCGGTCCGTTCGTCTATGAGTATCGCATGGCGGGCCTAGGGGGTTGGTAAAAGTCAGACCCCCAAAAGCGGTACAAGTCGTGTCGGAGTGTATCTCAGAACACCCTGAGATACTACTGGAATACCTACCAGTAAATCTCCTTGCCTTGGCCAAGGAATTTGTGTAATGGCTCTCCTAGACACAGCACGACCTCACCCCCAATACCGGGAGAGACGAACCCCTGAAGATACGCTCACTGCCTCCATGTGGCTCGGGACTGTACCCAACTAAAACCTGTTTGCACGACTCCTTTGAGCCGTGGTAGGGTAGTAATCAAAGTACAGTGGGAACTCACACGAGACAAATGACGATCCCCAGGTCGATGAACTAACCTGCACACATGTCACCAGGGAACTGCCATCTGACGTCTGGTATATGACCAACTAGCATGTTCCCGGCGAGTCCTGTCCGGTGTACTCATAACCCAATGAGCACCTGTATACATCTTAGGTGATCCAACTGACACCAGTGGCTTGTGAGACCGGCCACCGCCCCTCGTCGGGGTCTCGACTGTATACACTAGTCTACTAATGGAGTATCGATGCCCGGTCTCGAAACTCCCACGACTAGGGACCTTTTAAGGATATGCTTGTAGACCCCCAGCTCCCACTTATATGATCGCCCTCATACTGCTGGTGGTCAAGCAAGAATCCTAGGGGCTCTATCATCGTGTAATAGCGACGTGTCAGGTCACCTAAAACAGTACACGATGATAAAGGTAAACCAGATAGCATACTATCATCTCGAGTAAGACTGTCCTACCGGGATAGGTCCTCCCTCAATCATTGCAATCAAGTACCTGTGATCCAATAATTGACTCTGAGGGCACTACCTCCAACAATCTCCCACTTGCACTCAAGGCTAATTATTGCGATGTCGCACACTCACAGCCCGTGTGATACCGAACACCCAACTCCTCTACTAGTCAGTCTCACAAAGCTCGTTTGCGAAACTATTGCGTTCGAGGAATAGCCTCAGTGAGTGGATCCGCTTAGTTATTTCTTTCTATGTCTCTCTATATCTCAAGTTCGCGGAGAAAGCCATCTCCCGAAAAGAGCAATACCTGTCTTAGAATGTGTCTGGATGTCTGATGGGACATAGCTCATAAATGAACTCCAAATCCAAACTTCTTAGACTGTATCGTCAACTGAACTTAATCAGTATCCTGCGCCATGCCTTCCCTCAGTATCCACCTGGACCACCAGTCCAAAATACTGCCCCTCATCAGAGGGAAAACTATAACTCTGACAGCCACTCTGCCATCCAGGTCACCTTGGAAGCCTGGAATGATAACCGTCTCCTAAAGGAGGCTGCTGTTATCAATTCCTTAGAACATTAACTTATGTTCTAAAACTGCTTCCGATTGTTTCTCCAGGATTGGATCAATATCAACTTATTGCACCTACTGCAAGAACAACATCTGGTGTGGTACTTGACATTTCATGATTGACTCAATTGCCTAAGCAAGTGATCTGCCAATCATGCACATCCCTCTCCCCTTTAGTCTGTAAGACACCTTTAGAGAGGGTGACTCCATTACCTGCAGGTACACTACCGTGCCAGGAGTCGTCCATTCTAAATACTTATAGAATGCTGTCAAAGTACCCTGATTGGGAAACCACCCAAATCTAGATCTAAAACCATAGATCTAGTTACCAGAATGTCTGATATAAGATCCAATTCCTATGTGGAGAAACTACTGTGTGACGACCAAAGTATAACCGATCGTAGTATAGGAATATCACTTCCTACTAACTTCTGAACAGATCCATCCCCTATTCTGATGACGTCAAACCTATGACTGTCTCATCAGAAATAGATGATCTATCTCCGCTATATCTGCTATAGTCTATAAATAGACATGAGCCTGATGTCCACCAATGCTTCCGCTGCTCCCACTGACTACGACAACCCTCTGGCAGAGTCATATAGACGTGCACTTCTAAAGCTAGTTTAGAACGACGCTATACTCATCCTCCTGCCGGGTCTCGCAGCCTGGAACAACAACAATGGCAAGTGTGGGTAAACAAGAACTTCCCTGTCACCGTCCTTGAGGTTACCGGAGTACCTCTCGGGTGCCTGAAGTTACCCACCTTATCTGCGGAGTGGCCAATGGAATGTCAAACCAGATTGAATCTTTAGGTTCCTTATCAAATCTTCAGTAATCGTTTGTGGTTCTGGAATCACTTCCAGTTCTACCATACTCCCACTACTGTTTTCTGAAAAAAATCCATTTTTATTAAAACTGTGGCGAGTCTAGAACAATATCGCTATTGTTCATCCAGATGGTAGAAAATCAACCCTCGTCATAGCCTGGGTCAACCCACAAACAGCCATTACAGAAACGTGCCTTGAGTTGTCCAGTGTCTGGTTTTAATCATAAACCGGACAACTCCCCGTACCTTAACATCGTTAAGATATGAACTGTTCTATATCCCATATAGGAGCAGAGGCACTGATTTAATTGAACCAGATCCAAATCATGCAACTGTCTCCAGTGCATGTCAACTAAATGGAAGGAGGCCAGATCAGCGTTACTCAACTTAGGAATACTTCCAATTATGAGTAACCTGAAAGAGAAGCAATTTCTCTTAATCATTACTATCAACTGAACACCATACACAAGTATCTACATCTTCGATCTCTTTGAAAAATCCCGATACTTGCTATACCTGGTTCTCTACTCTATTCAAATACATATAACTTCTCCAAATTCGGACCCTGTGTTTCCACGAAACACCTGTCTAAAAATTAGAGGAGTCATAAGTAAACCGAATATAGTACGAGGACCATCCCCTCTGTCCAGATGGACTCTGGACAACATACAATACTCTGTAAAAGTCCCTTGAGTCTGATTACTCATTCACTGTGTGTCGTAGGTTGAAAACTGTACTTATGGTTAAGAAGAATTACACCGCTGTTTAATGCTCCTTACCTAACCATCCACTGATATAGGTAAGTGTCGTAGACATAATTTCAGAAAGGTATATCTCACTCTATTCAAATAGACGTACAGATATATCAATTTGAAATTGGTGCATAACAGCGGATATTCAAAACCAAATATTTGCCGACCGGCAAACAACCCAGGTGATTTCCTCAAATATCACCGATTACAACGAATCCCGATATAATGAGGATAATCACCCAATTCCCAATAACTTACTCCCACTCATCATCTGTAAAACCATACAGATGTGAGAATCGTATCTGGTAAATACATACCCTGGAGTAAGTATCTAATCGGGAAATCAGTTTTCTATTAACAGTACACAGTGAAACTGAAACATTGAAATGTTTCGATGGGGTATCCTGGTATTCCTAGTAATGCCTCTTCCAGATTCACGACTGTAACCGTATAGTTCTTTGCCACCTATCCAAATCCCTTCATATGTCTTTAGTCTTTACCTTCTGCACACCCCTTTAGGCCAAATGGTTTTCTTCCTTCCCTACCGTTCGGCACCAGCCTATGGTTTGGAAGAAGACTATCCAATAAGCATAATGGGTGTACTGTCCCAATCCTAGGAACACTCGCAACACGAGAGAAGGTGAAGATAAAAGACACATGAATGTACTTTATTCCTATTTCTCCTGAACCAGGATCCATCCCCGAACTGGAACAAGTTCCTTTCGAGTTCGTATATAACCATACGATGGAATATCCAAATAAACTGTGGATCTTCGTAGTGATACGGAGTGTCCTGGAGAAATACAAAGGTGATGTGGGAGTGGTAACGAAATATTTGGTTTGGTCGTGAATATCTGTTGCAATTTACTTTGCCCTCCTACTAATCCCTTGCTTTGTCTGAACTTAATACCTTCTGCACACCATCGTTATGCTAATTGGTTTTCTTCATTCCCTACCGGTCGGCACCAGCTTAAGGTTTGGAAGAAGACAATCCAATTTGCGTAATAGGTGTACTACCCCTAAACCAAGGAGTACTCGTAACCTGAGAGAGGGTAAAAGGAAAAGACAACTGAATAATCCTATCCGTTTTCTCCAGAACCGGAAACCATCCTCGAATCCCTTCGAGTTCGTATCTAACCATACGATGGTTTTGTCCAATGGAAGTGGACGTTCGCAGTAATACGGGGTGTCCTGGAGAAAAGGGTAAAAGTAGGAGTGGCAATGAGGTCTGCAACTCTGACAATCCAAAAGCCAGTGTTAAGTAAGTTCGGTCAACTTGGTCACGGAGTCATAGTCTAGGGTCGGGTCAATGGTCGCTGCCAGAGAGAGAGAAAAGAAACACTCAGCGTGCACTCTAACCTAGATCAGAATGGTTACCAATTTATCTAATCTGGAAACCTCCCACTGTACCTCAAACTCTCCTCCAAACCTGAAAGAAGAATTAGTCGGGGTGACCCGAGGAGTAAACCAACTCATCAGTAGGAATCGGGATCCAACTATCATCGTATGACAACGTGACGGAATCCGCTCACGGTATCACACTCCAGAAGGTATGCGCATATCTGGCAAGTTTCAGTTCTTTTGAAACTCCCGATGTGATTTCTGCCCCATGCTCTTATGACCTTGACTAAGGCCAACAAATCATAAGTCGCATGTCAAGTTCTACCCGTCATTGTCCAGGTTGATTTGAACCCACCCGTACAAGCCCTTGACTAAGGCCAACAAGGCTATACGACTGTCCCAAACCAACGCATCTATCTATGCAGCATATGAATAACCAACAGCTACCAAACACTGTGCCTTGACTAAGGCCAACAAACACAGCTTGAATACTATTGACTACCCATATGAAACGACGGAGGGCTACGAATGGTTTCTGGCGAAAACCTTTAACGTAGTGAACTTGATATCGTTGAAGGAACGGATAGCTTTTTAGAAAATATAGTGACGAAAACCTTTACTAAAGAGGTCACTCCCGGTGAAGGGATCTCGGCTCTTTCCCCGTAGAATGGGGTGCTGGATATTCATAACCGAATATCACTGTGCAAAGCAAAAGTAATCGGCTATAGTGAAGTTAATGCCCTGACGCAAACTTCTGTCCAAGGGGTCACTCCCGGTGAAGGGATCTCGGCCCTTGCCTCGTCGACTGAGGAGCAGGATATTCCAAATGAATACCACGATGCAAAACAAAAGTGAACGTCCTTGCAATAACAGCTTTTTGAAAAGTGTTCCAACAACATCAGATTAGGTTTGTTTAAACTTGCATTGATCCGAATCAATGCAGTCCCATCAATTGATCACACCACAAAGAACGAAAATATACTGACGTACGTATATGCCATCTGCATTCGCCACTGGGTCCCGTCATCACCCGTTAGGTTAGCTAACTAACGGCAGAGCGGGGACTGGACTAGCGCGGATGAAAAACATATACAACATCTACTAATATATATACCAATATATAGTATTCGCTCAAGGCGTGAATAAAATGCAACATCACAGAGAATGAACAGCATCACAGAAACAATACAGATATCTGGGATCCCCGGGTTTCACAGAGCCGCTGAAACCCGACGTTCCCCTGGTCGTGTGGATAGCCTGTGCAATGAAATCCTAGACCCCTACGGGCGCGGCAAGTTACCCGCCAAAACCTGAAGCGAGGCAGCCCCCTTCAGCTCCGTGAATGGACCACCCAGCACTCCACGGAATCCGGCAACTTGGGCACCCCTCCTGGGTCAACCTGTACCCCCTACGAGTGCGGCGAATAGCCCGCCAATCCTAGAGTGAAGCCCCCTCCGTCTCAATGCCATGAGATGCGGGCTAGTTGCCTTCTAGAACCCGGCTATCCGTGCACCCCTCCGCGGGGCAATCCTAGTACAGAAAGAAAAATATACATACACCGGGTATATCGACCGCAACCAGGTCGTGCCCCAAAAGAATAATACAAACAGGCAGTGACGGCAGTCCACATGTCGGACGCTCGCCCCGCAACAACAAATGTACATAATACAACCACACTGTACTAGCATTGCATCCAGGCTATCCCCACGACCGATCCGCAACATCACAGCAAAATACATAGAACATCAACGCGAAAGTCACGTTCGCAAATCCGTCTAACCGGGCTATAGCAGTTAGACCGGATTTACCGATCGAGTGACATTCACGGTCGCAGATATAATGTAAATACTGTGAAAAATGTGTTTAAAATTTTCCGATTGATCAAACAATTAACAAGTGGGCCCCAAAGAAAACTGTAGCACTCACAGAAATAATTGGCCCAAATTTAATATTCCAAAACCCATATTTTAAGCCCAGAAGGCCTCTGTAAAAAATTGGTGAAGTGACGTGAATAGTGCGCGGCGGAAGGGCCGCACAAATGGGGTTTTCGCGGCGGTTCCGCGCTCCAACTGTGGAGTTACTTCGTCAAATTTTTACAGAACTCTTAGATTTTCCAGTACATCAATATTTTACAACCTGAAAAATTTTTGGACTTCAAAAAATTTCGACAGAAACTGATGTGAAGGGAAAAATACGGTTTTTGGAATTTTGGTCGATCGGACCTTAAAAACACATTAAACCAAGCTAGACGAAGTTAATGGCGAGGCTCTGATACCACTGTAAGTGCACGGCGGCGCCCCGGCCGTCAACCCGACGGCCAAACGCGGAAACGGTGAATAACTTAAATTTTTTTTTTTGCGGACTTGGCAAAACGGCACCACCGCGCACTAAAACCGGATCGGGCCATTAAACTAAATCTAGCTAACTACAAAGAGAAGAGATGTATACCATACGATCCGAGTCCTCCGGTCTTCATCTCCACTCCGATCTCCTCGCGGGATCTCCGTCCGTCTCCTCATCGTCGGAAAGGGCACCACGAAGCCGGGTACTTTTACGGGCTCCCACCTCAATACCGAGGCAACTCGGGCGCGAAGCTGGCGAATCGACGCGTCCAAGATTTGCTGTAGGAATATAGTGTAGAGTGTATGTCTCACTTTGGGGTTGGTTGCCATTTGTGGATGATGGAGGAAACAAGGATAAGAAAAATGGTGCTTGCATTTTTCTTGGCATGGAATGAGATCAAGAATGAAAACCTCTCTCAAAGATGAAGCTCTCTCTTCTTCTCTTTTCTTCTTCTCACTTTTCCTTCTCTCTTTTCTAAAATGAAAAACCCTCATCCGTAGAAAAATGGTGGAGCAAGGATTATGAAGCAACAAGGGAGGTGAGTGTAGGAGAAAAGAAAGGGTGACCACAACCATAAACATAATCATCACAAAACTTTCCATCAACCTCAAATCCATCCTAATCACATAATTACATGAAAAGCAAAGATGCTTATCATATCAAACCTTATGCAATAAAACCCTCCACAATGTGTTATTTGCAAACTTGCAAATAACACCCTCCATCGGAAAAGTCCGGCCGGGAAAGAACAAAGGAAAACCGGCCGGAACGGAAAGCAAACTGGCAACTCCAGAAAACTGGTCCCGTAATAAATTACAGGAAAACCCCATACTGTGCATACACACCCGCATCTGTATTCCGTCCGGATACAAATGCAAAAAGACAAAATCTACACTGTACTAAACTAGGACCGGCTTAAAACAAAGCCGGCTAGTAATATCCGTCCGATCCTGATCCGTGCAATACCGCACGTATCTGATCGAACGCTGCCATATAACTATACGGCCACTAGTACAAAACCGTCCGATCCTGATCCGTGCAATACCGCACGTATCTGATCGGACCCTGCCATATCTCCATACGGCCTCTACAGCGTTTCGCCCGAAAGCTGAGTAACTGTAAGTGGGGGACTCTAAAGACTCGTCAACACCTTGGTTGTGGATTTAACCACTAGCACGTCAGAGGTATAAGCCAATACGTGACGGGCTACCAGGTACTGACCAAATGGGACGTCGATGAGGAAGCTCACCCCGACACCCAACTGAGCCTGTTAGTGACAATATCCGTGCAGTCCGGTCCGTTCGTCTATGAGTATCGCATGGCGGGCCTAGGGGGTTGGTAAAAGTCAGACCCCCAAAAGCGGTACAAGTCGTGTCGGAGTGTAGCTCAGAACACCCTGAGATACTACTGGAATACCTACCAGTAAATCTCCTTGCCTTGGCCAAGGACTTTGTGTAATGGCTCTCCTAGACACAGCACGACCTCACCCCCAATACCGGGAGAGACGAACCCCTGAAGATACGCTCACTGCCTCCATGTGGCTCGGGACTGTACCCAACTAAAACCTGTTTGCACGACTCCTTTGAGCCGTAGTAGGGTAGTAATCAAAGTACAGTGGGAACTCACACGAGACAAATGACGATCCCCAGGTCGATGAACTAACCTGCACACATGTCACCAGGGAACTGCAATCTGACGTCTGGTATATGACCAACTAGCATGTTCCCGGCGAGTCCTGTCCGGTGTACTCATAACCCAATGAGCACCTGTATACATCTTAGGTGATCCAACTGACACCAGTGGCTTGTGAGACCGGCCACCGCCCCTCGTCGGGGTCTCGACTGTATACACTAGTCTACTAATGGAGTATCGATGCCCGGTCTCGAAACTCCCACGACTAGGGACCTTTTAAGGATATGCTTGTAGACCCCCAGCTCCCACTTATATGATCGCCCTCATACTGCTGGTGGTCAAGCAAGAATCCTAGGGGCTCTATCAACGTGTAATAGCGACGTGTCAGGTCACCTAAAACAGTACACGATGATAAAGGTAAACCAGATAGCATACTATCATCTCGAGTAAGACTGTCCTACCGGGATAGGTCCTCCCTCAATCATTGCAATCAAGTACCTGTGATCCAATAATTGACTCTGAGGGCACTACCTCCAACAAGTGGTAGAGGATGAAGAAATAGGAGGTGGGTTCACTTTAGATTTGGATTTCTCACTCTAGAACACAAGTTGCCATTAATGGCATCAAGGTTTCTCACTTTGAGAAGAAGAAGAAGATGATAGAATTCTTATGATAAGTTATTTCTAAAATGAATAATAAATGAATTCTTATCATCTTCTAACCATGGTCAAGTGTAGAGAATTGACCATGGTTAGTGGGAGTGGTTAGGTTTAAGCAAGGAGACAAAATGGCATCATTACTAAAAGCTTCATGAAGCTTCACCACACTTCATGATAAAATGAAACCCTTTTGTTTCCATAAATACATTTAATAAATAATAAATGGATTTAATAATAAGAGAATAAATCTTAAACCCTAACCACTCTCATAACCATGGTTGCATTCTTTACACAAAGCCAAAACTACATGCATCATCAAACATGATACATATAAGTGCACAAAAGTATATCACATATACAATGTGTAAATCAAGTGAGAAAAATCCGTTTAAAGTGAACCAATACTTGTTAATGCAAAGTAATATATCAAATATATAATTATACATTAAATCATTAAATCAACACTTGATTCAATGATCCGGTCATGTCGCACATAACCGACTAGTATTCAATGTATCGACTAATCGAATCGATCTTCTATTCGATAACTAGGTTATATCATATACAACCAATCGAAACATTAATCGCGAGAATCAAATACGGTATCACATACACGCATTATTCTCGGTCCCGCACATATCTCATATGCACTCCTATTTCGTTTCGCTTGAACCAGGAAACCTCTGTGTAGGACTCTAAAGACTCGTCAATACGCCGGTAGCAGATGATGATCATATCATGCACCCACAAGCCGCAAGCGGTATGCTAAACGTAACGGCCACCCGGGTATTGGGCGATCAGAAGATCGACGAGCTAGCCCGCTCACACTCCTGCGAATCCGACCAGTAACACTTACCGTACAGTCCGGTCTCTTCGTCTGATATGTCGCATATCAAGTCTAGGGGTGGTAAACGTCAGACCCCAATAACCCGATAAGTCATGCCGATGTGAGGCTCGTAACGGGTCGAGAAACTACTGGTAACACTTACCAGTAAATCTCTGATCAGCCCTGGCCAGGGACTTCCCTGCTACGGCCAATCGAGCACAGCGCAACATCAACTCCCAATACCGGGAGAGACGAAACCCCTCCTATCGCTCATCGCCTCCATGTGACTCGGGACTGTACCCAAAGACCACCGTTTTGCACGCCCTCATGGACGTGGTAAGGTGGAGATCAAAGCACAGTGGGAATCACACGAGACTCTATGACGATCTCGGGTCTACAGACTAACCTGTACAAGTGTCACCTGAGAACTGCCATCTGACGTGACGTTTTATACCATCTGGGAGTTCTCGGCGAGTCCGTCCAGTGTACCCAGTCTCCACTGAGCACCCGTATACCATCTCTGATGTCAAACACCAATGGATATGGGATCATCCATCGCCCATCACATGGGTCGAGAAGCGTATACGCTAGTCTACTCTGGTATATCGATGCCCCGTCTCAATACACCCACGACTAGGGACCTTGAAGGATGTACTTATGGACTACCATGTCCCCACTAGTATGATCTGCATCATAGTCCAGGTAGTCAAGTACACATCCTAAGGGCTTTACCAACATGTAACTATAACACAGTATAAAGAGACTAGTGTACATGTTAAGATAAAGTGCAACCAGATAGCATACTATCATGTCGAGCAAGAAAGTCATCTCTATATATGTCCAAGCATCCAATATAATATACATCATCTGTACAATACTGGCCTCTAGGGCATACATACAACTAACAATCTCCCACTTGCACTAGGGCAAGCTGCTGTAGTATCGCATACCGAGCATCCCGAAGAGTCTCTCAAACTGTATCTGGGGAATGGCCTTCGTGAGTGGATCCGCCGTGTTATTCTTCGTGTCAACCCTCCTGACCTCGATCTCCCGGCGATCAACTATCTCCCGGATCAGGTGATACCGCCTCAGAATATGCCTGGATCTCTGATGGGACCTGGGTTCCTTGGCCAAAGCCACTGCTCCATTGTTATCGCAATACAAAGGTATTGGATGTTCAATGGATGGAACCACTCCAAGTTCAGTAATGAACTTCTTGATCCAAACAGCTTCTTTAGCTGCATCGTTGGCAGCGATGTATTCAGCCTCCATCGTCGAGTCTGCCACGGTTTCCTGCTTGGAACTCTTCCAGCTAACCGTCCCTCCGTAAAGGGTAAAGACAAAACCCGACTGCGACTTAGAGTCGTCCTTATCACTCTGGAAGCTGGAATCGGTAAAGGACTCCACTTGGAGTTCTCCATTACCATACACCAAGAGCATCTCTTTAGTCCTTCGTAAGTACTTGAGAATGCTCTTCACAGCTGTCCAGTGACTCTCTCCAGGATCAGCTTGATACCTGCTCACTACACTTAGTGAGTATGCAACATCGGGTCTGGTACACAGCATCGCATACATGATAGAGCCTACAGCCGAAGCATAGGGTATCCCTTGCATGCGAGCTCTCTCCAAATCAGTCTTAGGAGACATCTCTTTGGAGAGAGTGACTCCATAGATCGTGGGTAAGTTCCCACGCTTGGATTCTTCCATACTAAACCTCTTTAGTATGGTGTCAATGTACCTGGATTGGGACAATCCCAATATCCGTTTGGATCTATCTCTATAGATCCTGATTCCCAATATGCAGGAGGCATCACCAAGATCTTTCATTGAGAATCTCTGTGATAAGAAGAGCTTAACCGATTGCAGCATAGGAATATCATTTCCTATCAAGAGTATGTCGTCCACGTACAATACGAGGAAGACAACCTTACTCCCTGCCACCTTCTTGTAGATACAAGGTTCATCTGGATTTTTGACGAAATCAAACTCTTTGATAACGACATCAAAGCAGATGTTCCAACTCCGCGATGCTTGCTTTAATCCATAAATGGATTTAAGCAGCTTGCACACCTTCCCGCTGCTCCCACTATCTACGAAGCCCTCCGGCTGAGTCATGTACACGCACTCTTCTAAATCACCATTTAGAAAGGCGGTCTTAACATCCATTTGCCAGATTTCGTAGTCATGATATGCAGCGATGGCAAGCATGATCCGGATGGATTTAAGCATAGCCACTGGAGAAAAGGTTTCGTCATAGTCCACACCTGGTCTTTGACGAAAACCTTTTGCTACAAGTCTAGCTTTGAAAGTCTCCACTTTCCCATCTACACCAAGTTTCTTCTTGAAGATCCACTTGCTCCCAATAGGTTTTACCCCTTCAGGAGCAACTTCCAAAGTCCATACTTTGTTGGTGTACATGGATTCCATCTCGGACCGCATTGCATCCAGCCATTTCACTGAGTCCCTACTCGTGATGGCCTGCTCGAAGCTAGTTGGGTCATCATCCTCCATGATGCAATCCTCGCTACCTCCATCCATGAGAAAACCGTAGTATCTCTCAGGTTGGCGAGGAACCCTACTAGATCGGCGGAGTGGCTGGGGTTCATCGGGAACTACGGAATCCTCTGGTTCCACTAAATCTTCTGTTGTGTTTTGTTCAGCTGGAACCTCTTCCAGTTCTACCTCAGAGCCACTAATCTCTTTTGCAAGAAATTCCTTTTCTAAAAAGGTGGCATGTTGAGCAACAAATACTCTTTGTTCCTCACTGTGGTAGAAGATATACCCTCGCGAATGCTTGGGATATCCAACAAATTTACACAAAACAGACCTTGCCTCGAGTTTGTCCGGTTTTTGTCTTTTGACATAAGCCGGGCAACCCCATATCTTTATAAAATTTAGATATGGTCTCTTCCGCTCCCATATCTCATATGGGGTGGTAGGCACTGATTTGGTAGGAACCCTATTCAGTAGATATGCTGCTGTTTCCAGTGCATATCCCCAGAAGGAAATAGGTAACTCAGCTGTGCTCATCATAGAGCGCACCATATCTAATAGGGTGCGGTTCCTCCGTTCTGATACACCGTTGTGCTGTGGTGTATATGGAGGAGTCAGCTGAGAGAGAATCCCATTCTCTTTTAGGAAGTCCAGGAATTCAATGCTCAAGTATTCACCTCCTCGATCAGATCGAAGGATTTTAATACTTTTTCCGGTTTGGTTTTCGACTTCTTGTTTATATTCTCTAAATTTCTCAAAAGCTTCTGATTTGTGTTTCATCAGGAACACATATCCGAATCTAGAGAGATCGTCAGTGAATGTAATGAAGTACGAAGAACCATCCCTGGCATGTGTAGACATTGGACCGCATACATCACTATGTATCATTCCTAAGAGTTCGTTAACTCTTTCTCCGTGTCCCGTAAACGGAGTTTTGGTCATCTTTCCTTTGAGACATGACTGACAAGTGTCATAAGATGAAAATTCAAACGGATTTAAATATCCATCCTTATGCAACTTAGCCAGCCGTGTCGCATTGATGTGACCCAGTCTACAATGCCACAAGAAGGATTCGTTCAATTCTGAACTCTTCCTCTTGTGTGTGTTTGTTATGCTTAGAACTGTTGATTGATTTAGAACATAAATGCCATTGCATAGCATGCCTGATCCAACCAACTTTTGGTTACGGAAAATGTTCATAACATTATCCTGTAATACAAAATTATATCCCTCTTTACTCAATAAAGAAACAGATATAATGTTGCATATCAGGTTCGGCATGTAATAGCATTCGTTCAGAACCAATGTATTACCAGTTGGTAATGTAAGGTGATATTCCCCGACAGTCTTAGCTGCAACAATTGCACCATTTCCAACTCTAATGTCTTTATCACCTTCTCCAAGTTATCTACCTTTCCTAAGCCCATGTAACTGATTACATATATGGGATCCTGACCCGGTATCCAATACCCAGGACATAGAGCAAATGGAGAAACAGTTCTCTGTAACGAACACACCCGAAGAAAATGCATCAACATGTACTTCCTTCATTCGGGTGGCATGGGAATCCTGGTATTCCCCTATATCTAGTTCAGTCCTATAACTCTTATAGGAAAGAAAGGAACCAACGTTCCCCAGCACAGTATAACATGCGGGTTCGGTCAATACATCCATATTATTATCTTGATTTGGGCCTGAAATGGTCGCTACCTGGAGAGAGAGAGAAGAAAACACTTTAGCGTATGCTCGTGCAAGATCAGATTGGTTATTATCTTATCTAATCAGGATGGCTCCCACTGCTTTTTATCAAATCTTCCTTCAAACCCTAAAAGGAAAGACTAGCCGGGATTAATTACACACTACAAGTTCGCCAATCTTTCAGCCAGGCCAGTGTCGGTACTTTGAGGGAGGTCCCCCATGCTTTCGCACGAACCTAATTACTGTAAACCTCGTTTTCCCAGCGGCGTAACCTCGTTAACACCTTTCTAGACACCTACTTGATCGGCTAATTGTAATGTGTAAAACTCTCCCAGGAGTAACTCTTACTCGCAGTGGGTATCGGGATCCAACTATCTCATAGAAGGTATGCAATCTCATTGCAAATTTCAACACTTGAAATTCCCGATAAAATTTTGCCCCAAGCATCCTATGACCTTGACGGAGGTCAACAAACCACAGGGTGCAAGTCAAGTTCAACCCGTCATTTCTTGATTGAATCAAACCCACCCGCACGACCCTTGACGGAGGTCAACAAGGTCGTACGACTACCCTAATCCAATCTGCATCATATGCATAAGCAGAAAAATAATAGTTAGCTACCGCACACTACGCCTTGACGGAGGTCAACAAACGTAGCACGAATACTAAGTAGGATCTATCTGAAATGACGGAGGGCTACGCCAGGTTTTTCTGAAAACCATGAGCGTAATGAACTTGATATCGTTGTAGAATCAAATGAAGTTTTAAATGGAGTGATTTTGAGGATTTTCTAGTTTTGCTAAAGGGGTCACTCCCGGTGAAGGGATCGTCGGCCCTTTCCTCGTCGAATGAGGTGCGGGATATATCATATATATCACTGTGCAAAGCAAAAACCCAAAAGCAGTCAGAAGCAAACCGAGTGTGTAGCATCTGCCAGTTATTGCTAAAGGAGTCACTCCCGGTGAAGGGATCTCGGTCCTTTCCTCATCGAATAAGGTGCAGGGTATATCATATATACCGCTGTGCAAAGCAAGAACTGTAGCTACCTGTTTTATTTTAAAATTCGATTCCACAACATCTTAGGTTTCTTATCTTTCATTAATCACATTAATGAAGTCCCATCATTTAAATACCTAAACATCACAGATAGATATGACGTACACTTATGCCATCCGCATTCGCCTCGATGTCCCCTCGCGCACCGTTAGGTTAGGTAACTAACGACAGAGCAGGGCAGGGCTAGCGCGGGTGTAAAACATAAGCAACGTCTATATAATATATCATATATACTATATACTATATCCATCACAGAATCACAACACAGATATCGCAGCAGAATAAACATATGAAATATTGGATATACTAGGACGTCCGTGTTTTCAATACGAGCCAGTATAAAACACGGATTCCACGGTCGTGATGAATAGCCAATCCCACACCCCTAGACCCCTACGAGAGCGGCAAGCAACCCTGCCAATTCTAGGGTTAGGAGACCCGGACTCGACTCCTCGAGTAGGTCTCCCACTGGACCCCAGAACCGGGTTACTTGTGCTCCCCTCCTTGGGTCTATCCTAATGCGGAAAAGTAAATAATATACAAAAGGTGACATCTTCCGCTACCTGGAAGTGCCCCAAATAAAAGAATATTACATACAAATTTTTACATGAATGAAAATGAAAAACACTCATCTCACATAAAAAAACCCCGGCTATTCGAATACGACGATCCAATATAACATATCCAGCAACACATAACATCACATGTCATCAACGTAAGTAAATATGCGCATCCCAATTGTCGTTGACATATAGCAACGAAACCGGCGATTCACATATTACACTTACGGTCACAGAAAAGAAAGTGTAAAGCTGCAACAGTTGGAATCCGCAACCTCTTTAGACATCACATGCCTAACAGTTACAAACCCCGCATTTTAGTCTCATTATTGAAAACTCTTTTCAATATCGTATGGGACTACACTGCTAGATTTATAACATTCATCCAGTTATCTCATAACTGTTTGTGAATTCCAATTATTGTATCCAATTCCGGATAAATAGAATATATCAAACTTTCCGATCGAACATTCGAACACCCAAGTTTTCCCGACACCGATCAACACATGAAATAGGTTCAAAGACATTCACTTCATACCTCAGTACCAACGGTCCAGCCGTAGAAGGGTCAAGCCAACACCTCACATGTGGCACGCCGTACTGCCCCAAACCCGAAGGTTCAAAGGGCAGTTCAAGACGGTCACATAATCGAGTTAAGGTTTGTTGTCTTCTAGAGGGACCATCGCGTAACTTGCACTACTCAGAACGTCTTTTAACCACAGAAAAATCCAACACTTGGAATTATTCCGGCAGGGGAAAACTTGGGTATTTATATCCGGTCGAACTCTTTAACATATTCTACAGTTATCTGGAAAAACACTTAGACAAAGTTTGATATTCCGATCGAATCGTCGATTCCCAATTTAACCCCAGAGCACTCAATCTTAGAGTCAATTTAAAAATACCCAGAAAAATCAGTAGAATTTATCAGGAATTACTGTGCAATTAAGTATGGCTGACGTCACCTTTTGAGCGCGGAACAGCGGCAGAAGCAATGCTTCTGCCGCGGTTCCGCGGCTTAAGGAACTGTTCATGTGAAATATTTTGCATCGTAATTCTTATAATTCTTTACTGAATTTTTTAGACATTTTTAATATTAAAAAATCCCAGATTTTAGAAAATTTCCAGAGAGCTCATGGGTATATGGGTTTCGGGTTCGTCCGGACTTCAAACTCCGTCTAGACTTCGCCTAAGGCTCTAGCTAGGCTCTGATACCACTGTAGGGTTCCTAGGAATCCTAATGAAGTCTCACAAGGAATCAACCATGCCAATTTCAAAAATTATGGAAGCCGAGAAACCCTAACACGGATCGTTTACTAGATGTTTAGGCGAAAAAGTAAACTAGTTAACTACTTAACTAGAAGTGAGAAGCTACAACCTTTGTAGATCCGGATTTCCTCTTCCTTAGCTCCTCGTGGGTGTCCTCTCGCTGTCCATCACGAACCCTAGACTCATTCGTCGGCTCCATCGGAAAAACGGGCGAGCAAGGTCGTCGGCTTCGTGTCAAAAACGATCTACGTCGAGGTTGCACAAGTTCAAGCTCCGACTTCACTAAGTAGGGAAACATGTGAAGAAAACACCCAAAACCACTTGGAAAGAGGCAGAGGATGAAGAAATAGGAGGTGGGTTCACTTTAGATTTGGATTTCTCACTCTAGAACACAAGTTGCCATTAATGGCATCAAGGTTTCTCACTTTGAGAAGAAGAAGAAGATGATAGAATTCTTATGATAAGTTATTTCTAAAATGAATAATAAATGAATTCTTATCATCTTCTAACCATGGTCAAGTGTAGTGAATTGACCATGGTTAGTGGGAGTGGTTAGGTTTAAGCAAGGAGACAAAATGGCATCATTACTAAAAGCTTCATGAAGCTTCACCACACTTCATGATAAAATGAAACCCTTTTGTTTCCATAAATCCATTTAATAAATAATAAATGGATTTAATAATAAGAGAATAAATCTTAAACCCTAACCACTCTCATAACCATGGTTGCATTCTTTACACAAAGCCAAAACTACATGCATCATCAAACATGATACATATAAGTGCACAAAAGTATATCACATATACAATGTGTAAATCAAGTGAGAAAAATCCGTTTAAAGTGAACCAATACTAGTTAATGCAAAGTAATATATCAAATATATAATTATACATTAAATCATTAAATCAACACTTGATTCAATGATCCGGTCATGTCGCACATAACCGACTAGTATTCAATGTATCGACTAATCGAATCGATCTTCGATTCGATAACTAGGTTATATCATATACAACCAATCGAAACATTAATAGCGAGAATCAAATACGGTATCACATACACGCATTATTCTCGGTCCCGCACATATCTCATATGCACTCCTATTTCGTTTCGCTTGAACCAGGAAACCTCTGTGTAGGACTCTAAAGACTCGTCAATACGCCGGTAGCAGATGATGATCATATCATGCACCCACAAGCCGCAAGCGGTCTGCTAAACGTAACGGCCACCCGGGTATTGAGTGATCAGAAGATCGACGAGCTAGCCCGCTCACACTCCTGTGAATCCGACCAGTAACACTTACCATACAGTCCGGTCTCTTCGTCTGATATGTCGCATATCAAGTCTAGGGGTGGTAAACGTCAGACCCCAATAACCCGATAAGTCGTGCCGATGTGAGGCTCGTAACGGGTCGAGAAACTACTGGTAACACTTACCAGTAAATCTCTGATCAGCCCTGGCCAGGGACTTCCCTGCTACGGCCAATCGAGCACAGCGCAACATCAACTCCCAATACCGGGAGAGACGAAACCCCTTCTATCGCTCATCGCCTCCATGTGACTCGGGACTGTACCCAAAGACCATCGTTTTGCACGCCCTCATGGATGTGGTAAGGTGGAGATCAAAGCACAGTGGGAATCACACAAGACTCTATGACGATCTCGGGTCTACAGACTAACCTGTACAAGTGTCACCTGAGAACTGCCATCTGACGTGAGGTATAATACCATCTGGGAGTTCTCGGCGAGTCCGTCCAGTGTACCCAGTCTCCACTGAGCACCCGTATACCATCTCTGATGTCAAACACCAATGGATATGGGATCATCCATCGCCCATCACATGGGTCGAGAAGCGTATACGCTAGTCTACTCTGGTATATCGATGCCCCGTCTCGATACACCCACGACTAGGGACCTTGAAGGATGTACTTATGGACTACCATGTCCCCACTAGTATGATCTGCATCATAGTCCAGGTAGTCAAGTACACATCCTAAGGGCTTTACCAACATGTAACTATAACATAGTATAAAGAGACTAGTGTACATGTTAAGATAAAGAGCAACCAGATAGCATACTATCATGTCGAGCAAGAAAGTCATCTCTATATATGTCCAAGCATCCAATATAATATACATCATCTATACAATACTGGCCTCTGGGCATACATACAACTGACAGATAGTGACCAACAGACTTGGCTGCAACACTTGCACCGTTTCTATCTCATGAAACTTATCACCCGTTCTCAGTCCTCTACCTTTCTGTAGTCCATGTAACAAATTACATATGTGGGATCCTGATCCGGTATCAAATACCCAGGACGTAAAGGATACTAAGAAATAGTTCTCTGTAATGAACACACCCGAAAATGATGCATCAGTATGCACTTTCTTCGTTTGGACGGCACGGGGATTCTGGTAATCGCCAATTTCCCGCTCTGTCTTATAACAATTATAAGTTGGAGCGGGACCAGCGTTCCCCAGCTCAGTATAACAAGCGGGTTCGGTCAATATATCCGTATTATTATCTTGATTAAGGTGTGATATGGTCACTACCTGGAGAGAGAGAGAAGAAAGCACTCAGCGTATGCTCTTGCAAGATTAGATTGGTTATCTAATATATCTTATCAGGATGTCTCCCACTATTTTAGTCAAATCTTCCTTCAAACCCTAAAAGGAAAGACTAGCCGGGATTAATTACACGCTATAAGTTCGCCAATCTTTCAGCCAGGCCAGTGTCGGTACTTTGAGGGAGGTGCCCTGTGCTTTCGCACGGACCTAATTAAAGTAAACCTCGTTTTCCCAGGGGCGTAACCCCGTTAACACCTTTTTAGACACCTACTTGATCGGTTAATTGTAATGTGTAAAACTCTCCCAGGAGTAACTCTTACTCGCAGTGGGTATTGGGATCCAACTATCTCATAGAAGGTATGCAATCTCATTGCAAATTTCAACACTTGAAATTCCAAATAATATTTTACCCCTAGCGTCCTGTGACCATGACGGAGGCCAAACTACCCTTAGTCCGCTAGTCAAGTTCAACCCGTCATTTCCTGATTGAATTAAACCCACCCGCACGACCCTTGACGGAGGCCAAACTACGCCGTACGAATACCCTAATCCAATCGCATCGTATGCTAACAGATAAGCACTAGTTAGCTACCGTACACTACGCCTTGACGGAGACCAAACTACCGCAGCACGAATACTAAGTAGTACATATCTGAAATGACGGAGGGCTACGCAGGTTTTTAAGAAAACTATGAGCGTAATGAACTTGATATCGTTGTGGAATCAAGTGATTTTAAATAGAATGTTTTTGAGGCCTTTTCTAGTTTTGCTAAAGAGGTCACTCCCGATGAAGGGATCGTCGGCTCTTTCCTCATCGAATAAGGTGCAGGGTATATCATATATACCACTATGCAAAGCAAGAACTATAGAAGCAATCAAAAGACAGACCGAGTTTATAGCATCTGCTAGTTTCACTAAAGAGGTCATTCCCGGTGAAGGGATCTCGGCTCTTTCCTTATCGAATAAGGTGCTGGATGTTCTACAAGGAACACCGCTTTGCAAAGCAAGAACTAGAGCTACCCGTTTTTAAACAAGTTTCTACAACATCTTTAGGTTTCTTTTAGTTTCATTAATCTCATTAATGAAGTCCAATTTTATTATGCTTCACAAGCATCACATTTGAAACGAAATCTGCAATATAACATATATCTCATATATATAATATAAACATTAGTCTCAGGCAGTAATATGATCTCATCACAGAACATTGCAGCAGAAGAACATATATGAAATATTGGATATACTAGGACGTCCGTGTTTTCAATACGAGCCTGTATAAAACACGGATTCCACAGTCACGATGAATAGCCAAACCCACATCCCTAGACCCCTACGAGAGCGGCAAGCAACACTGCCAATTCTAGGGTTAGGAGACCCGGTCTCGACTCCTCGAGATGATCTCCCACTGGACCCTAGAACCCGGTTACTTGTGCTCCCCGTCTTGGGTCTACCTAATGCGGAAAAATAAATAATATACAATGGTGACATCATCCTCAGCCCGGAAGTGCCCCAATAAAAGACTATTACATACAAATGAATTTTATGTGAATGAAAAAGAAAAACTCTCATCTCACATAAACCCCCGGTTATTCAAAACGCGACAATCCAATATAACATATCACAGCAACATATAATATCTCATATCATCAACGTAAACAAGTATGCGTATCCCGATTGTCATTGATGTATAGCAACGAAGCCGGTGATACGCCACACGGTCACCGAAAAGAAAGTGTAAAACTACAACAGTTGGAATCCCCAACTTCCTTAGACATCGCATGCCTAACCAAATGAATTCCTTAGACATCGCATGCCTACCAATTATAAACCATGCATTTTAGTCTCATTATCGAAAACTCTTTTCAATATTAAGTCGGGCAATTCAACAAGATTCCCGACATCATGATCGAATGCTCGTCGCAAACTTTAGTAGACAGCCGCACCCCTGATGCCGTCGACGAAGTGCACTAAGGCGGAACACCGCTGCCGCGAGCACCTGAATGGATACTTTTGGCGACAGGGTTCTCCTACAGTCACTTAGTCGGGCATATGAGGCGTGGCTGTCTATTAAGTTTACCCGGCGAGTATCCGCGCACGCTACGTGATTGCGATGGACTTTTGATCACATCAAAATCCCGTGGCAACCGATCAATTGAGACTAACTGCTAGATTTATAACATTCAAATTAGTTATCTCATAACTTCTTGTGGATTCCAAATATTGTATCACAATCCAGATAAATAGACAATGTTAAACTTTCCGATCGAATAATCAAACACCCAAGTTTTCCCAATAGCTCAACACTTACGCGGATTTCAAAAAGTATCCATCACATGCCACAATATCGATGATCCAGCCGTAGAAGGGTCAAGCCAACGCCTCACATGTGGCACGCCGTACTGCCACAAACCCTAAGGTTTAGAGGCAGTTCAAGACGGTCACATAATCGAGTTAAGTTTTGTGTTCTTCTAGAGGGTCTACCGCGTTACTTGCATGATTTTCCGGAAGCTTCAAACTCGAGGAAAAAAATCCAACTTTTGAAAAAAATTCCGACAGGGGAAAAAGTGAGTTATTGATATCTGTTCAAACTTTTTAACAGTTCCAAAAAATTATCCGGAAAAACTTAAACGAAGTTAAATTATCGGATCGAATCAACGAGTCCCCAATACACCCCAGAAAACTCAACTCTTGAGTATAAATAGAAAAATACCCAGAAACAACAGGAAATATTATAGGGACATTACTATGCAAAAACGGAAGCATGACGTCATTTTATGGCCGCGGAACCGCCGCGGGAACCATGCTCGTGCCGCGGTTCTGCGGCTCTTTGGGCGCCAAACTTTGTCGTTTTGCACAGTTTTCCATATGATTTCCTGCTGAATTTTTTAAGTATTTTTAATATAGAAAATATCACAATTTCAAAAAATGACCAGAGAAGGGTTTAATCGGGGTTATCCGGGTTCGATCGGACTTTAAACTTCGCCTAGACTTCGCCTAAAGCACTAGCTTGGCTCTGATACCACTGTAGGTTTGCTAGGCACACGCACAAGGATCTACGGGGCATCAACCATGCCCGATTTAGAAATTAGCCGTGCTGAACAACCCGATACGAGATCTTTAAACTAGAGATTAGGCGAAAACTAAGCATGTTAAACACATTAACACTAAGTGAGAGGGATTACAACATTTGTAGATCCGGTCCTTCACTTCTTAAGCTCCGTGTTGAGGTCCCTTCGCTGCGATTATCGTGTTCCGGACTCTTGAGAGGCTACACAAAGAGAAAGATGCAGTCTTGGTTCCGATCTTCGATAATAAAGATGATCTACCTTGAAGTTTCATTAACACAAGCTAACACTCACTAAATGAAGTGAACACTCTCATCTAAAGGGCAAGGGTAGATGAGGATGATGAAGTAGGATTTTTTGCTCTCATTTATAATCTTTTTCTCACTCACTTCCATCACTTAGCAAAAAGCTAGAAAGATTTTTCCAAGAAGGAACTCAATGAAGAAGATGATGGATTCCTTTTGTGATGAATAATGAAAGAAGATAATTATGATGAATAATGTAACCATGGTCAACCAATCCCATGTAGAGAATTAACTAGGGTTAGGGTTTGGGTTGGGTTAAAGCATGAGTCATATGTAAATATCTTTGCAAAAACAAAAAGAAACCTTCTAGAAGGTTCATGTAAGCACTAACCCAAATCAAACCCTAATCTTGTTCAATCTCCACTAAACATGTTGCATTAGTAATTATATCATGTTACAATATTATATATCACATATATAATATTTATTGTAACAAAAAAAAATAATACAATTAAGATATATCGCATATATATCAATGTATTACCCGAGTGAGAAAAAGAATCTTTTAGTGAGCTAATATTAGTTAATGTAATTTAATATATCATATATATTATTATACATTAAATTATTGAATCAACACTTGATCCGACAATCCGGCTGTATCACATATAACCGACTAATACAATGACCTGGCTATATCACATATACCCGGCCGATATCTCATATCGCGAGAATCCAATACGGTATCACAAACCGCATTATCCTCGGTCCCGCACATATCACATACGTGCCCCTACTCCGTTTTGCCTGAGCCAAGAAACCTCTATGTAGGACTCTAAAGAATCGTCAATACGCCGGCAGTAGGCTATGATCATATCAAACACCCACAAGCTGCAAGCGGTCAGCTAAACGTAACAGCCACCCCGGTATTGAGCGCTCAGAAGATCAACAAGCAAGCCTGTATATTCTCCTGTGAATCTAATCTGTAACACTCCCGTACAGTCCGGTCTCGTCGTCTGATATGTTGCATATCTCGCCTAGGGGTGGTAAATGTCAGACCCCAATATTTGATAAGTCATGTCGATTTGAGGTCTATAACACTTCGAGAAACTACTGGTAACACTTACCGGTAAATCTCAGCAACCCTGGCCAGGGATTTCCAGTTATAGCAAATCGAACACAGCACAACATCAACTCCTTATACAGGGAGAGACGAATCCCCTCCTATCGCTCATTGCCTCCATATGATTCGGGATTGTACCCAAAAGCCACCTTTTTGCACGCCCTCTTGGACGTGGTATGATGGAAATCAAAGCACAGTGGGAATCACACAAGACTCTATGACGATCTCGGGTCAACAGACTACTCTGTACCAGTGTCACCAGAGAACTGCCATATGACGTGAGGTATAATACCATCTGGGACTTCTCGGTGAGTCCGTCCAGTGTACCCAGTCTCCACTGAGCACCCGTACACCATCCTTGATGTCAAACACCGATGGATATGGGATCATCCATCGCCCATCATATGGGTCAAAATGCGTATATGCTAGTCTACTCTGGTGTATCGATGCCCTGTCTCAATACACTCTCGACTAGGAACAATTATAGGATGTACTCGTCGACTACCGTGGCCCCACTAGTATGATCTCATCATAGTCCCGGTATTCGAGTACATATCCTAAGGGCTTTATCAATATGTAACATAGAGACAATCAGAGTACATGTTAAGATAAAGAGCAACCAGATAGCGTACTATCAGGTTGAGCAAGAAAGTCCTCCCTATATATGTCCAAGCATCCACTACAATATACATCGTATGTACAGTAATGGCTTCTAGGGCATTCATATAACTAACAAAAACAACATCTGGTGTGATACTTGACATCTCATGATTGACTCAATTGCCTAAGCAACTGATATGCCAACCATGCACATCCCTCTCTCCTTTAGTCTGTAAGACACCTTTAGAGAGGGTGACTCCATCACCTTAAGGTACACTACCATGCCAGGAGTCGTCCTGTTACGACGCGAAATGGCACGTGACTCGCACTTGAATCATATGAAGTCTATAGGACCCTATCTAATTCAAGTAAGCCAAAAATCCTAGAAATCTAAACCATTTTAAAGAAGAAAGAAGGAAAGTTTAGTTTTTAAAGCAAGCAGTTTAACAACATAAGCTGAAGTATTGCATTTTTAAAACCTCAAGTCTTTTATTAAAATTTCGGTAGAGTTTCCTTTGTAAATACTGGCCCTAAACGGGTACAACATGTATAATATAAATAAAGGCATCCCAAAGCGGGAGCTAGCTCTTCGCCAATTAGCGGTCACAACCACGCAAGCAATATAATATACAACGCCGAAGGGCGAGGATCAAAACACAAAAGGAAAAAATCATCAAGAAAACCATATTAATACAAGCGCGACTCTATGGTCGAAGTAATATACACTGGTATTCTAAGTCTATTAAATATACAAGTCTGTTTGATGGAGTTTACTAGATACAACTGAATGCAAATAAAATACAAGGGTGGTCACGATGCGAGTGAGTCCACCTACCGAAGCAATCACCCGCAATGGAGTAATGTGCCAGCAAAGCCGCCAAGGAAAACCTGTATGGCAAACCTGCAAGAAACTGTGGCACAACGGGAGTGAGTTGCCAACTCGTGAGTAAAAAATATCACAGAGCAGAAATCGCATGTATGACTCAATCCTAGGTTATACGATTAGTAAAATCCTCAAATAATATGGCCTGAAGCCTGATAAAATGGCAAGGGTAAACAACTACACATAAGTGTAATACTAAGTGCTCGTGTCAGGGCCACAGGTAGCAACATATCATATATATGATGTATGATTGCATGAAAATAGAATACATCTAAATGAGAAAACTGTTTTCTTTATATAATTTGATCTCTGTATATATATAAATCGAGGTATTATCGATGAAATCAACATAGAATCAGTGTCAAGCATCGACAAAAAACATATATCCAATATCTCAATATCTCAGGCTACGGAAATCCGAACTGGCCTTTATCCTTGAATCTCAATATCTAGGGCTCCGGCTATCCGGACTGGCCCATATCATCAAATCTCAAAATCTTAGGTTCCGGCAATCCGGACTGGCCTATACTCTGATCGGTATCCTCCGGATATCCATCGAGTCACAATAAAATCAACGGTCGGTATTGCTCCCATGCCAGGCTCAACGCCATCATCTGCGACCATCTTGCCCCGAGGTACCGTACCGGGTCCACCATGCACCCACAGACGGTTCCTCCTCCTCCTCGAATCGGGTGTACTATATCGCTCAAGAGCCGAGAAAACTCATGGTGGACATATCTCAAATCATATCATGAGAAAACCGCAATTTTATCTTTAAAATGAATTTCAGTTTATAAAATCCTTGCGGTTTCTCCGAATCAATAAATCTTATGGAAATCCAAAATCTCAAATCACAATGTCAATAGACAGTGAATACTGGCATAAACCTCCATAATAGCTCATGACAAACAAATGTATAAATGCATGAAGTATCTCAGTTATAAATGCAATATCTAATCTAGCACAATAATAATATATCGGAACTATCAGCTAACGAGCAATATCAATGAATTATTAATTGTACGTGATATGGCAATTACCGATGATGATGTGTGTGAGCCGGCAAGTAAGTGTTCGTAGACATACGCATCATCGGTAATGGTGCTGGTGTCCTGATAACATGGGCTCAATATAACAATAAAAACACATTTAAACATGCAATGCGATGCGAATAGAAAGAATACGCGGAAAATGTATAATAAATGCAATAATATAGAATCTACATTAACATATATGAGTCATACAGTTTTGCCATATGAAATAACACGAATCGTGTGTTTAGATAATAGGGACTACGGTGTTTTTAAGAAAAGGTACGTCCTTTGAAATATCCGTAGTATCCCTTGGCTTGTTTTTAAAATACTCACGATTCGTTAGTTTTGGAAATAGGTATGACTCTAGCCCAGTCTAACATCTACTAAATAACTACAGGACTAAACTAACAGACTAGTCGAAAGGGTAAGGAAACCACCTAAGTCTGAGTTGATATATACATATATATATATAATAGTCGGTGATCCCGCGTCAATAGTATCACATACGATACAATAAATAATACGACATCCTCGAGTCAAGAGTGCGGATCTATCATCATAATTATATCTCGTACGGTAAATCCATCATACGGCATCCCAAATCTAGGTACGGGTCGAATAAGACATTTATCTCATTATTCATCGGGTATCCTTATCATCATATCCTGAATAGGGGTACTGATCTAAGTCTAGTATATTCTGATACCATCAATATATATGTGTGTGTGTGTGTGAAAACACATCGCCTATGCACCCGCTATAATATCATGTCGTATTTCATAATACGACCCAAATCATATCACCGATCTCGTGGCATCATGCCCAATAACATTGACTCATCTCCAAGTACCATGTACTATCCTCATTATCCATGTATATGTATACATTTATATATATATATATATATACATACTCACAAACATATATGTATATATATATATCCTCATATACGCACAAGAAAGTAAAATGTATGCGAGTGTGTGTGTGCGCGTGTATGCAAATCTTTAATCTAGGGTTTCGCGACAAAGAAGCTAAACTAGGTTACTTCTAATTACACTAAAACAAACCCATGAACACCTAAAACCTATCTTGAAAATCATCTATTCTCACAATAAACATAATTATGTATATTGGTATACGTATTGGTATACTACAGTGCGAAAATGCGGGGGTGCTATAAGCCATCCACCCGACTTCCCCCGTAGATATATATCTACTCACATTGATCCTCGCTTGCTATAGTCAATGACGCCATGCTCATCCTCATCGTCTCGAAGTCCACGTGGGGGTACCTACATATATACACATATAGCATCATAAACAAAAATCACGCACGAAACCAAAATGGCACGCGAATCGCTTATAGGTTAGAACCTATAGCCTACGCTTGCAAAACTACCAAACAACACCCGTCGCTGACGTACAAACATCAGACGACAGAACACAATATCAAATACCAAATCCCAATTCATTAAAAGCCGCAAAACAAAATCAAAAACCTTGAAAACATGCTCCAGATTTACCCTATGTGAAATTAGCCAATTTTGAATATGTGTAGGGTCTATTTAACTGATATAGGAACCACAGACTAAGCACGAGGCCTGGGGGTCAAGTCCTAGCCGTAATTTGCAGCCAGAAGGAATTTATTAGCAGCCATGGGGTGGAATTGGGGTCTTGGGTTTCATTGGTAGCTCCTAGGATGCCTGCTTGTATCACTGTGTTTGCAAAATAATTCCTAGGGCCCCCGGGTGTTTAGCAGATCTCCAATAACATCTCAAATTTCCATAAATTCCCGATATCGGGGTTTCTAAGTTTGTGTCTTGGGGCTTAATCCTCTGGTTTTGTCCCGAATTCTTACACTAAAGGGGTTGTAAGGCCTCTACTAACTACAATTTAGACTTCACATCACATAAATTTCCCTAACCCTTATCTTGGAATTTTCAAAGTTCAATGATTCAAACCAAAACACTTCTAAACATGTATGGATACTTAAGTGATTGAAATACTATGCTAATGGTAAAGAAAGTACCTCATTTAGAAACTCAAGAAAATTCTTGAGTTGCCCCAAGTCTCCAAAATCCAAACTTTCTTGGTCCAAAATGCTTGTAGCGAGCATGTGCACATTTTTTGTGAAGGCAAGATGATGTTTGGATGTGTTTTAGTGTTGTTGTGAAGAGGTAGAGGAGGGAGGAGATGGAGGGCAGCCATAGTGAAATGAGGAGGGAAATGATGTAGAAAACAATGAGGGAACACAAATGGGAGCTTGGTGAATTGACCCCTCACCTCTCTCTCCCATCTCTCTCTTTCCCATACTCTATATTTTAATCCCTTTTCTTTTCTTCTCATTTCATTTTAAATCAAAACCAAGCAAAAGAAAAAGAAAATCCATGGTAGAAAAATGTAAAAAGTGTATTATGACATGGTGCATGTCATGTGCACAAATCAAGCTTAATGCACGATTAGTGATATTTAATCGCGATTAACAATAAATTGGAATATAATTAACCATAAAGAATTTATAATTTGCTTAAATCATATAAAACATCCTCATTTCAGAAATTCCTATAATTTTCCAAATATTTCCCAATTTATTGGAAATTAATTATAGCGCATTATCAAATATTCCTAATATTTATTATTTAATTTTATAAACTCCCAAAAATAATATTTTATTTTTCTGAAATATTACAGTCTTCCCCCCTTAAAGAAATTCGGTCCCCGAGTTTAATTTTAAACCCCTCAAATACTAAAACATTTCATTAAAATGTTCAAGTCGTCGGGGTTCCGAAATCATAAATACATAAAACACATCGTAGCTCAATGCAAACGCTTGAAAAACGAGTTTGTTAGCCAAAATCAAAACTCCGTCAAGCATCACGCAATTATCGGAGTTATAGTGAAGACACCAATGTCGAAGTCCAATACGAAAACCAACATGATTTACATCAAACTATACATGTAAGCATCTTTGTAAACTCGTCAAAACGTCTGAAAGAAATGCATGCCAAAACCTTTTCAAGTCGCTGTGCGATGCGCGTATCACTGCACAGTGGCGGACGTCTATTGTAAGAAAATAAGTATATATATATACCCTTTGTGTGATATACAAGACCCGCAGTTTTCAAAAATAATTTAGATGGGTTTCCTTCGTTAAATGTCTTGTGTCATCTCGGACACGTAGGTAAATACTGAGACTATAGCTCCTTTTTGGAAATCCATTCGAAAACTATCAATGCATGCAAAATACAATCAGGTACTGTCCTCGGACTAATCCTTCTCAGCTACTATACCATATAGTACATATCATAAAAACGTACTGCTCCACAAGAAATCAATCACAAAATGTATATAAGAATGCCACGTGCGTCTGGTGCGCACGGAACTCGAAATCAATGAATGTGCCCTATATGTGCATAGAACAAAATCTGAGTGCAACGGGTGTGCACGAAAACACCTGTCAAAGGCAACGGTGTATGCCTGATAACAGTATCAGTTACGTCTGATATGCATGAAGAATCTCGATTTAGTGCATTTGGCATGCACCAAAATCGCATCGAGCGCCCAAGTATGCGCAAGAATCCAAATCAAATGCACAAGTTGCATGAAAACAAAATCGAATATTATAATCGAAATCGACGGTATACAACATATCTCAACCCAAATCATGTATACCATCTTATATAATCTCACAACCATGTGCATCATCGTGCACAAACTCGAATCAAATTACTAAAAGTGCATGAAAACTATACCGAAAGCACAAGTCAAATTACATGCATACCATAGGTATGAAATAAAAATCAACATCTCGAATGATATTAAATCGAGTCAAGTACAACTATGGTGCACAAAATCTCAATCATTCAAATAAATCGCCCAAAATATCGAAATCAACGATGGCGGAGACAGTCCCGCTCTGGCACATCCTCTAAAGATCTCTGGCCCACTGTCATGGTCACTCATAACAAATTTCGTCGACAATGCCGAACTCTGGCCAACAGGGTGTGCGCAATATGACCGCTCCTGGGTCCAAGTCTTCTCATATAGTATTCCAGAAAGGTTCTGTCGAAGTCTCCACCAAATCTCGTTTCAACCGAACTGCCCGGAAGTTATCATATGTTACTAAATATATTTCTTGTTCCGTAACGGCTGCATATTCATCACGACTCCTTTTGGAGGATATATCCATATTCGACGCCGCTGCATGCGTGTCACATCTTTGATGTCAGCAGAGTGGAACGTCATCTCATCGAAATCTCGTACGAACCTCTAACTCCACTTTTCTCTAATGTCGATTGATTGGGACTCATCTCTTCGTGGCTGTATGGACTGCGCTCCAATAGCTATACTCGTATCTGGAGTCTCCCAAGCAATGTATCCCATCACATGATATCCGAATGACGTCGAACCTTTCGATCGATTTGTCAAGGTTCCATAATCCCCCAAGGGATCAACATCCTAGGTACAGTTCAATAATATCCAGTACATGCCACAGTATTTATAGACCAGCCGTAGAAGGGCAAACCCAAGTCTCATTAATGGCATCTCGGAACTGCCGCAAACCCTAAGGTTTCAAAGCATTCTTATGGTGATTATATCGAGTTATGGTTTCATTCTTCTATAGGGTCCATGGAATTACTTGCATGTTTTTCCGAATACTTTAAACTTGGAAAAATAGGTTCCTGACATTCGATCATCTTCTATCGACTCTCAACGTACCTGCATAAAGTCTCCTCAAGCTGGAATCAATCAATCTGATGACCTCGCATCGGGGTAGGAAATGAATCATATGTCCTAGTCATTCCTCCTTGGGTGACTAGCGATCTTCTATCATATCTCTAAGTACAACTCGTGCGGCGTTAGCTTCAAACATCTGGGGCGACATCTCGTCTGTCCCAGCAACAACTGAATCATTTGTCCGTACGCTGAACAGTGCCTCAATCATCAAGAATAGTCAGTGCATTGATGGTCATCACATTCTAGCAGGCCTTTAGCAGTGGCCCAATCCTCTGGTGCTGATCTGCACGTTCGAGAAATTTGTAAAAGCGATCTATCAAATGCTCATGGCACGAAAACACAATAGGATGATACATTTATGTAATCGTGTGTCCCTGAAATCACCCTGGTTAGTCCTCATCCGTGAAGAGCTCTTCTTGACGCAACTCTAGCTGTAGCACTATCTGCCCGTGTAATCGTGGCAGCAAAAACCATAAACAGATAATGATGAGGATAGGTCATAGAAATGAATATAATACAGTGCAAGGAAATGTACATCGTAAGGCTTCTTAAGAGGAGTAGCGTATCGTTAATATGACGCGGAACATACATACGGTACGTCACTTTCCTTAAGTCACCTACTCCATCAACCAAGGTCAACCTACGCAATGAAAGTTCGGGTCTAATACCCCCTCGACCAAGTCTAAGTTCCGTAAGGTCAAGCCTAGGTTCCGAATATATATAAACGCCCTAAACTTCGCATAGTCAAACATAGACTCGAACCAAGGTTAACCTAGCGCTCTGATACCAACTTTGTCAAGACCCGAAATGGCACGTGACTGGAACTTGAATCATATGAATTCTATAGGACCCCATCTAATTCAAGTAAGCCAAAAATCCAAGAAATCTAAATCATTTTAAAGAAGAAAGAAGGAAAGTTTAGTTTTTAATGCAAGTAGTTTAACAACATAAGCCGAAGTATTGCATTTTTAAAACCACAAGTCTTTTCTGAAAATTTCGGCAGAGTTTCCTTTGAAAATACTGGCCCCAAACGGGTACAACATGTATAATATACATAAAGGCATCCCCAAGCGGGAGCTAGCTCTTCGCCAATTGGCGGTCACAACCACGCAAGCAATATAATATACAACGCCGAAGGGCGAGGATCAAACTCAAAAGGAAACTCAAAATCATCAAGAAAACCATAATAATAAAAGCGCGACTCTAAGGTCAAAATAATATACACTGGTCTTCTAAGTCTAATAAATATACAAGTCTGGTTGATGGAGTTTACTAGATACAACTGAATGCAAAATAAAATACAAGGGTTGTCACGATGCGAGTGACCCCACCTACCAAAGCAACACCCAGAATGGAGTAATGTGCAAGAAAAGCCGCCAAGGAAAACCTGTACAGCAAACCTGCAAGAAACTGTGGCACAACGGACGTGAGTTGCCAACTCGTAAGTAGAAAACATCATAGAGCAGAAATCGCATGTATGACTCAATCATAGGTCATACGATCAGTAAAATCCTCAAATAATATGGCCTGAAACATAATAAAATGGTAAGGGTAAATATCTATACATAAGTGTAATACGAAGTGCTCGTGTCAGTGCCTCAGGTAGCAAAATATCATATATATGATGTAAGAATGCATGAAAGCAGAATACATCTAAATGAGAAAACTATTTTCTTAATATAATGAGATCTCTGTATATATACAAATCGATGTATTATCAATGAAATCAACATAGAATCAGTGTCAAGCATCGACACAAAACATATATCCAATATCTCAATATCTCAGGCTCCGGAAATCCGGACAGGACTGTATCCTCGAATCTCAATATCTAGGGCTCCGGCTATCCGGACTCGCCCATATCATCAAATCTCAAACCCCCGGGCTCTGGCAATCCGTACTGGCCTATACTCCGATCGGTATCCTCCGGATATCCGTCGAGTCACAAAAAAATCACCGGTCGGTAGTGTTCCCCTGCCATGCTCAACGCCATCATCCACAACCATCTTGCCCTGGGATACCACACCGGGTCCACTATGCATCCACAGATGGTTCCTTCTCCACCTCGAATCGGGTGTATGATATCGCTCAAGAGCAGAGAAAACTCATGATGGACATATCTCAAATCATATCATGAGAAAACCGCAATTTTATCTTTAAAAGGATTTTCAGTTTATAAAATCCTTGCGGTTTCTCCAAATCCATAAATCTCATGGAAATCCGAAATCTCAAAATCAAAATGTCAATAGACAGTGGATACTGGCATAAAGCTCCGTAATAACTCATGACAAACGAATGTATAAATGCATGAAGTATCTCAGTAATAAATGCAATATCTAATCTAGCACAATAATAATATATCGGAACTATCAGCTAACGAGCAATATCAATGAATTAATATTCTCTAAAGTGCACGTGACATGGCAATTACCGATGATGATGCGTGTGAGCCGGCAAGTAAGTGTTCGTAGACATACGCATCATCGGTAATGGTCCTGGTGTCTTGATAGAATGGGCTCAATATAAAAATAAAAACACATTTAAACATGCAATGCAATGCGAATAGCAAGAATATGCGGAAAATGAATAATAAAAGCAATAATAAAGAATCTACATTAACATATATGACTCATACAGTTTTGCCATTTGAAATAACACGAATCGTGTGTTTAGAAAATTGGTTCTACGGTTTTTTTATGAAAATGTACGTCCTTTGAAATATCCGTAGTATCTCTTGGCCTATCTTTAAAATACTGATGATTCGTTAGTTTTGGAAATAGGTATGACTCAAGCCCGGTCTAACATCTACTAAGTAACTACAGGACTAAACTAACAGACTAGTCGAAAGGGTAAGGAAACCATCTAAGTCTGAGTCGATATATATATATATATATATATATATAATAGTCGGTGATCCCACCTCAATAGTATCACATACGATACAATATATAACATGACATCCTCGAGTCAAGAGTGCGGATCTATCATCATAATTATATCTCGTACGGTAAATCTATCGTACGGCATCCTAAATCTGGGTACGGGTCGAATATCACATTTATCTCATTATTCATCTGGTATCCTTATCATCATATCCTGAATAGGGCACTTATCTAAGTCTAGTACATTCTAATACCATCAATATATATATATATATATATATATATATATATATATATATGCGTGTGTATGAAAACAATCGCCTAAGAACCCGCTATAATATCATGTCGTATTTCATAATACGAACCAAATCATATCACCGATCTCATGGCATCATGCCCAATCACATCGACTCATCTCCTTGTACCAAGTATTATCCTCATTATCCATGTATATGTATACATATACATATATATATATATACATATACTCACAAAAATATATATATATATATATACATATATACATATATACATATATATATATATATACGCACAAGAAAGTAAAATGTATGCAAGTGTGTGTGTGTGCGTGTATGCAAATCTTTACTCTGGGGTTTCGCGACTAAGAAGCTAAACTAAGTTACTTTTAATTACACTAAAACAAACTCGAGAACACCTAAAACCTATCTTGAAAATCATCTAGTCTCACAATAAACATAATTATATATATTGGTATACGTATTGGTATACTACAGTATGAAACTGCAGGGGGTTATACGCCATCCACCCGACTTCCCCCGTAGATATATATCTACTCACATTGATCCTCGCTTGTTGTAGTCGATGACGCCATGCTCAACCCTGTCATCTCGAAGTCCACATGGGGGTACCTACATATATACACATATAGCATCGTAAACAGAAATCGCGCACGAAACCAAAACGGCACGCGTATCGCTTATAGGTTAGAACCTATAGCCTACGCCTGCAAAACTACTAAACAACCCCCGTCGCTGACGTACAAATATCAGACGACAGAACACAATATCAAATACCAAATCCCCATCATTAAAAGCCACAAATCGGAATCAGAAACCTTGAAAACTTGCTCCAGATTTTACCTTATGTGAAATTAGCCAATTTTGCATATGTGTAGGGTCTATTTAACTGATATAGGAACCACAAACCAAGCACGAGGCCTGGGGGTCAAGTCCTGGCCGCAATTTGCAGACAGAAGGCATTTATTTGAGTCCATTGGGTGGAATTGGGGTCTTGGGTTTCAGTGGTAGCTCCTAGGATGCCTGCTTGTATCACTGTGTTTGCAAAATAATTCCTAGGGTCCCCGGGTGTTAGCAGATCTCCAATAACACCTCAAATTTCCACAAATTCCCGATATCGGGGTTTCTAAGTTCGTGTCTTAGGGCTTAATCCTCTGGTTTTGTCAAGAATTCTTACACTAAAGGGGTTGTAAGGCCTCTACTAACCTCAATTTACACTTCACATGGCATAAATTTCCCTAACACTAATCTTGGAATTTTCAATGTTCACTAATCGAAACTAAAACACTTCTAAACATGTATGGATACTAAAGTGAATGAAATACTACGCTAATGGTAAAGGATGTACCTTATTTGGCAACTCAAGAAAATTCTTGAGTTGCCCCAAGTCTCCAAAATCCAAACATTCTTGGTCCAGAATGCTTGTAGTGAGCTTGTGCACATTTTTCGTGAAGGCAAGATAGTGTTTCGATTTGATTTTGGTGTTGTTATGAGGAGGTAGAGGAGGGAGGAGATGGAGGGCAGCCATGGTGAAATGAGGAGGGAAATGATGTAGAAAACAATGAGGGAACACAAATGGGAGCTTGGTCAATTGACCCCTCACCTCTCTGTCCTTTCTGTCTCTTACCCATACTCTATATTTTTATCCCTTTTCTTTTCTTTTCTTTTTTCCTCATTTCATTTTAAATCAAAACCAACCAAAAGAAAAAGAAAAGCCATAATAGAAAAATATAAAAAGTGTAATATGACATGGTGCATGTCATTTGCACAAATCAAGCTTAATGCACGATTAGTGATATTTAATCGCGATTAGCATTAAAATGGAATATAATTAACCATAAAGAATTTATAATTTGCTTAAATCGTATAAAACACCTTCATTTCAGAAATTCCTATAATTTTCCAAATATTTCCCAATTTATTGGAAATTAATTATACTGCATTATCAAATATTCATATTATTTATTATTTAATATTATAAATTTCAAAAAATAATATTTTATTTTTCTGAAATGTTACAGTCTTCCTCCCTTAACCAGAATGCCAGATATAATATCTAAACTCTGTGGAGAAACCACTGTGTGACAATCACAGTATAACCGATCATAGTGTAGGAATTTCACTTCCTACAAACTGTATGTCATCCAAATACCAGAATATACCACCCTATTACCGTTTTAACAGATCCATCTCTTATTCTGATGAAGTCAAAGCCACTGATTGTCACATCAAAAATAGATGATCTATCTCAGCTATATCCTCTTTGGTCTATAAATAGACACAAGCTACTTATCCACTACGCTTCCGCTGCTCCCACTGACTACAACAACCCTCTGGCAGAGTCATATACACGTGCACTTCTAAAACTAGTTTAGAACGACGCTATACTCCTCCTCCTGCCGGGTCTCATAGTCCAGAACAGCAGTAATGTAAAGTCTGCGTAAACAAGAACCTCCATGTCACCGTCTTTGAGGATACCGAGGTACCTCTCTGGCGCCTGAGGTTACCCACCATATCTCCAGAGCGGCTAATGGAATATCTAACCCTATTGAATCTTTAGGTTCTATTAAATTTTCAGGAATCGTTTGTGGTTTTGGAATCACTTCCAGTTCAACCATACTCTCACTACTGTTTTCTGAAAAAAGTCCATTTTACTAAAACTGTGGCGAGTCAAGAACAATATCACTATTGATCTTCCAGATGGTAGAAAGTTAACCCTCGTCATAGCCCGGGATAACCCACAAACTGCCATTACAGAAACGTGCCTTGAGTTATCCAGAGTCTGGTTTTAAGCATAAGCCGGACAACTCCATATACCTTAACATCGTTAAGATATGAACCATTCTATATACAATATAGAAACAGAGACACTGATTTAATTGGAACCAGATTCAAATCATGCAGCTGTCTCCAGTGTATGTTAACTAAATGGAAGGAGGCCGATCAGTAATACTCAACTTAGGAGTGCATCCAAATATAAATAACCTGAAAGAGAAGCAAGTTCTCAAAACCATTACTATCAACTGAATACCAAACACAAGTATCTACATCTTCGATCACCTTGAAGAATCCTGATACTTGCAGCACATGGTTCTCTACTTTATTCTTGTACCTATAACTTCTTAAAACTTAGACCTTGTATTTCTACGAAACACTTGTTTAAAACTAGAGAAGTCATAAGTAAACAGAATATAGTACGAGCACAAACCCCTCTGTCCTAATGGACACTGGACAACATACAATACTTTGTATAAGTCCCCTGAGTTGAATAACTCAAACCGTGTGCGTCGTAGGATGACAACTGTACTATTGTTAAGAAGAATTACACCGCTGTTTAATGCTCCTTAGCTAACCATCAACTGATATAGGTAAATTTCATGGACATAATTTCAAAAAGTTATATCTCCCTTTATAAAATAAACGTACAGATATATCAGTTTGAAATTGGTGCATAACAATGGATATTCAAAACCAAATATTTGCCGTCCGGCAAAAACCCTGGCGATTTCCTTAAATATCACCAATTACAACAAATCCCGATTTAATGAGGATGATCACCTAATTCCCAATAACTTACTCCCACTCATCATTTGTTAAACCATACAGATGTGAGAATCAAACCTGGTAAATACATACCCTGGAGTAAGGATCTAATTGGGAAATCAGTTTTCAATTAACAACGCATAGTGAAACTGAAACAAGAAGATGTTTCGAAGGGGTAGCTGGGTATTCCTAGTAATGCCTCTTCCATTATCCAGATTCATGACTGTAACCGTATATTTCCTTGCCATCTCTCCAAATCCCTTTATTTGTCTTTACTCATTACCTTCTGTATACCAGTCTTAGGCTAAATGGTTTTCTTCCTTCCCTACCGTTCGGCACTAGCCTATGGTTTGGAAGAAGACTATCCAATAAGCATAATAAGAGTACCCGCAGCTTGAGAGAAGGTAAAGATTAAAGTCAACTAAAAAAAGCTTATTCTATTTCTCCTGAACCATAATCCATCCTCGAACTTGAACAAGTTCCGTCGAGTTCGTATATAACTATACATTGGATTATCAAATAACTGTGGATTTTCGTAGTGATACGGGGTATTCTAGAGAAATCCAAAGGTGAAGTAGGAGTTGCGATGATATATGCGGTTTGGTCATGAATGATAGCAGTCGCACTTTACTTTGCCCACTTTCTATTCCCTTTATTTGTCTTTACTTATTACCTTCTGTACACCACAATTAAGCTAATTGGTTTTCTTCAATTCCCACCTTTCGACACCTGCCTATGGTTTGGAAGAAGACTATCCAATAAGTGCAATAGGTGCACCCTCTCCTAATCCTAGGAGCCCTCACATCCTGAGAGAAGGTAAAAGGAAAAGACAACTGAATAGTCCAATTCAATTTCTCTAGAACCGGAAACCATCCTCGAATCTGAAACAAGTTTCTTCGAGTTCGTATGTAACTATACGATGGTCATATCCAATAACTGTGGATCTTCGTAATGATACAGAATGTTCCGGAGAAGAGAAAAGGGTAAAAGAAGGAGTGGCAATGATGTATGCAACTTTGACAATCCAAAGGCCAATGTGTTTTAAGAAGGTCCAGTTAACTTGGTTACTGAGTTATATTCTAGGGTCGGGCCATGGCCGCTGCTAAAGAGAGAGAGAGAGAGAGAGAAAAGAAACACTCAGCGTGCACTATAACCTATATTAGAATGGTTATTCACTTTATCTAATCAGGATGTCTCCAACGGTATCCTCAAATTCTCCTCCAAACCTGAAAGAAGAATTAGTCGGGATCATCTACAATCACCCGGGGAGTAAACCAACTCATAAGTAGGTATCGGGATCCAACTATCATCGCATGATAGCCTGATGGAATCCACTCAAGTTATCACAATCCAGAAGTTATGCGCATGCCTGGCAAGTTTCCTGTATGTTTGAAACTCCCGATGTGTTTTTTACCCCATGGTCTTATGACCTTGACGAAGGCCAACATATAATAAGTCACATGTCAAGTTCTATCCGTCATTGTCCAGGTTAATTTGAACCCACCCGTACATACCATTGACGAAGGCCAAAATAGTAGTACGACTGTCCTAAAGCAACGCATCTATTAATGCAACAAAAAGGTAAGAAACAGCTACCATACACTATGCATTGATGAAGGCCAACAAACATAGAATGAATACTAAGTGCTACTCGTCTGGAATGATGGAGGGCTACAAATGGTTTTTGGCGAAAAACCTTTAACGTAATGGACTTGATATCATTGAAGGAACCGGATAGCTTTTTAGAAATATATAGTGGCGAAAACTTTTGCTAAAGATGTCACTCCCAGTGAAGGGTTCTCAGTTCTTTCCTCGTAGAATGAGGTGCAGGATATTCTCACTGAATACCGCGATGTAAAGCAAAACGTAATTGATTATAGTGAAGTTATTACCCTGACGCAAATTTCTGCCTAAGGGGTCACTCTCGATGAAGGGATCTCGGCCCTTGCCTCGTCGAATGAGGTGCTGGATATTCATAACCGAATACCGCTGTGCATAACAAAAGAAAACGTCCTTGTAATAACAGCTTTTGAAAATTTGTTCCAACAACATCGAATTGGTCTGTTTTCCTTGCATTGATCTGAATCAACGCAGTCCCATCAATTAATCACACGACAAAAGAACGAAAATATGATGTACGTATATGCCATCCGTATTCGCTACTGGGTCCCATCATCACCCGTTAGGTTACTTAACTAACGACAGAGCGGGGACTGGTCTAGCGCGGGTGCAAAACGTATAAAACATCTATTACTATATATATAACAATATATAATAATCGCTCCAGGTATGATAAATGCAACATCACAGATTAGCAACAAGCATTACAGTACAATACAGATAATCTGGGAGCCCCGGATTTCCTTTGAGCCGCAACTGAAACCCGATGTTCCCCTGGTCGTGTGGATAGCTTGTACAATGAAAACCTAGACCCCTACGAGCGCGGCAAGTTACCCGCCAAAACCAGAAGTGAGGCATCCCCCTTCAACAAAGTGAATGGGCCACCCGGCACTTCATGGAATCCGATAACTTGAGCACCCACCCTTGGGCCAACCTTTACCCCCTACGAGTGCTGCGAATAGCCCGCTAATTCTAGAGTGAGGCCACTCTGTCTCAACGCCATGATTTGTGGATCACTTGACCTCTAGAACCCGGCTATCCGTATACTCCATAGTGGGGTAATCCTAGTAAAGAAAAGAAAATATGTACCATGGTGACATCGACATCAACCCGGTCGTGCCCCAAACAAATAATATACAAGCAGGCAGTGACGACAGTCCACATGTCCAATGGTCGCCCCGCGATATTAAATGTACAAATGAAACTAAACTTTACTAACATTGCACCCAAGCTATCCACCATGACGAATCCGCAACAAACACATCACAACGCAGAACATCAACGTGAATGTCACATTCGCAAACCCGTCTAAAAGAACTATAGCAATTAGACAAGTTCTACCGCTCTAATAACATTCACGGTTGAAGATAGCAATGTAAGTACTGTAAAATATTAAACAATGATTGAAATATCGACTTCGAAATAACGCCGAATAGCCCCAAACAACTAGATGAATCCATATCAAAGCTGGATTAAACTAGCAATACCACTGAACCAACATTTCAGAGACCAGACCAGACACAAAATATGAAGTCCCAAGTACAAAAAATGGCCGGCCGGCACGGATTTTAGGCCAATGTCGCCGGTTCTACATGGGTGGAAATGGCTCGTATTTGGTGTGTGCACTAGTGGTTATAAAATTAGTCTTCTGCAGTTACTAAAATAATTTTTGAAGAACATATAAAATTTGACTGAAACTGGAATGTGCACGGTATTGATTCAGAGTTTTTTCGGTTTCGATACTTTAACATCGTCTAAACCAACTAGTATACTATTAATGGGTTAGCTCTGATACAATGTTGGGTTACGGCAACGTCCTGGCCATCAATCCGTGGCGAAATGCGGAACAAAACTTTAGAAAACCGGCGTTAACGGAACCCGATTCCCGGATCGAACCATTAACCCTATAAAAGTTATCATAAAGGAGTTTAGAGAGGTTATACCAATCGATCCATGTCCGTCGGTCTTCTTCCTCTGTCCCAAGCTACTCGTGGCTTCCCCGATCAAGTTTGCTCTCCGGTCTCCCTTCGTCGAAGAAGATCCACGTCGAGAGTTCTTAATACGGGCACCCTCCTCTAAACCGAAGCAACTCGAGCATCTGGTTTGCTAGCCTAGATGCCCAAGATGAAGTAGAGATAGTGTGTGCATACTTTATCTTAAAACACCCATGGATTCTCAACTCATGAGAGAGATGGGTGGAGGTTGAAGAAGAAGCCATTGATAAGGAAGTGTGAGCTCAAACAAAAGCAGTTGAAGAAAGAAAAGAGTGAAGTGTTGTGAGCTATTTTGAGAGTGTTAGCAACTAAAGAAAATTCCCATGAGAAAAGAGCAGCTCCCACTCTAAAAATATCCCACATGCTCTCTCAAAATATCCCACAACACGATACACAAATATCTTAGCCAAGGCAAAAAGCCTAGCCATGCCAACATGACTCACAACATGAGTCAACAAGTGTACAAGCTAGATTCATGCCAAGAATGAGTCACACTTTCCATCAAATAAACAATTAAACCAAAATGTTTAATACAAAAAGAAAATGGCATCAACTAAAGTAATCTTTTAACAAATTACAAGAATACCCCTCATCCGTATATACATACCCGCATCCGTATTCTGACTGAATACGAATACTACGAGACGAAAGTAATCCAACAATATAATACTAGGATTCGGCTTAAACCAAAGCCCACTAGTATTATCCGTCCGATCATCATCCGTGCACAAGTGCATGTATATGATCGAACCCAGCTATAAAACCATACGGCCTATACAACGTTTCGCCCGAACTAGGGAAATCCTCTGCTTGGGACTCTAAAGACTCATCAATACGCTGGCAGTGGGTTTAACCACAAGCACGTCAGTGGCACTAGCTGTACGTAACGACTACCCAGGTATTGAGCGAAAGGCAGGCCGATGAGCAAACTCGTCTTGAAACCCTGCTGAGCCTGACAGTGACAATATCCTTACAGTCCAGTCCATTCGTCTATGAGTATCGCATATCGAGTCTAGCGGGATGGATAAAGTCAGACCCCTAATAACGCGATATTTAGTGTCGGTATGAAGCCCATCCCCACCCGAGAAACCACTAATCCGAATCAGTAATTCTTGACTACCTTGGCCAAGTATTTCTGGGGATGGCCACCCGTGCACACTGCGACATCAAAGCCCAATACCGGGAGAGAAGAATACCCTGACGATCCACTCACTGCCTCCATGTGGCTCGGGACTGTACCCAACTAAAACCTGTTTGCACGACTCTTTTATGCCGTGGTAGTGTAGTAATCAAAGCATAGTGGGAACACACACGAGACAAACGACGATCTCAGGTCGATAGACTAACCTGTACACATGTCACCAGGGAACTACTATCTGAAAATGGATATAATACCAACTAGCATGTTCCCGGCGAGTCCGTCCGGTGCACTCATAACCCAATGAGCACCTGTATACATCTTAGGTGAACCAACTGACACCAATGGCTTGTGAGACCGGCCACCGTCCCTCGTCGGGGTCTCGATCCGTATACACTAGTCGACTCATGGGGTAATGATGCTCAGTCTCGAAACTCCCACGACTAGGGATACTTTTAGGATGTGCATATAGACTACCCAACTCTTATGTATATGATCGCCATCATACTGCTAGTAGTCAAGCAAGAATCCTATGGGCTCTATCAAAATGTAATAGTGATCTGTAGTGTCACCTGAAGCATGTACACGATGATAAAGACAAACCAGATAACATACTATCATATCGAGTAAGACTGATCTACCGGTATAGGTCCTCCCTCAATCATTGCAATCACGTGCCTGCGATCCAATAATTTACTTGAGGGCACTATAGCCAACACAATCATCACATATAAATCTCGTACAGTATAGTCCGTCGTATGGCATCCTCAAAATCGAGGGTATGGGTAAATTATCATATATATCATCATTCATATGGTATCATTCATCGTACTATATCGCTATCACGGGTATGGATTTAAGGTCTCGTACAATCTATTATATATCAAGTCATAAGTTATCGCATATATGTATATAACGCCCAACGATCCGCTAATATGTCGCATCATAAACGATATCTCATCCCAAATCATTTATCAAATATCTTTTGACATCCTGCTCGATCGGATCGACTCAAACCATATAATAAATCATATCCTCATTATGCACGTATATGTGTAATATATATATATATATATATATATATAAACATACATACATATACATATACATATATATATACATATACATATACACACATATCAAATCAAGCGTGTGTGTGTGAGACAAGGTAAAACCGACAACTCACGACTAAGGAACTAAACGAAAAGTAAACCATCCTACAAGTATGCTTAATCTAACCTACAGTCTCCTAAAAACCCTATTTGCTAGATATCCAAGCCTCGCATAAACATCTATATGTATACAATATAGATATCCTATTCTACGGTTGTGGGGGTGCTATATGCCATCCATCCGACTTCCCCCGTAGATATAAATCTAGCCATCTCGATCCTCACTTGACGAAGTCGATGAAGTCTTGTTCTCCCTTGTCGTCCCGAAGTCTACACGAAGGTACCTACAGTTCAAAACACACCGTATCGCATCAAAATCATATTCAAAAACTGACATTACACACGAAGTGCTCATAGGTTATAACCTATAGCCTACGCATGAAAAAACAAGCAAATAACCCTCGTTGTTGACGTACGAACGTCCAACGACCAATCCAAATCAAAAACCAAAAACCAAGTTTTATAAATCGGAAAAACATTGCCAAAATCAAAATCAAAATGCTAACAGTTTTTTGCTCAGGTATATCGGAACAAATCTAACAGTACAGGGGCTAGGTTATAAGGAGCATGAGCTATAAACCAAACCCCAAAGCCTAACACCAAAAAGTGGCCGTCGAGATAAGCTATAGGACCCGATGTCGCCTGCCTAACCAAGAAATTGGTGTCTCGCTCTTCGGTGGTGGACTTCTAGGGTTCTAATTTGTTCAAAGAAGTTGTTTGATTTTCCTATAAATACTCCAAGTTGATCCAGATTCTATAATATCAGCAAAAAATCCACAAAATACGATATCGAAAAATTTTAAGATCAATTATGGTGTTCTGTCTCAGGTTTAGTTCAAAATACTAACACTACAGGGGTTTAGTCACTATTTAATCCTCAATTTCACCTTCACACATCAAAATATCACCTAAAGCTCAACTAGAAATTTTCAAAGATCACTAGTCTTCATCGGTTTAACTTTAAACACTATAGGATATAAGGAAAGCTAAAATCTTAACTAAAGTTCTAGAATTATAGCTCATTTGGCAGCCCAAGAAATTTCTTGAGTTATCCAAAGTCTTCAAAATCTTAACATGTTTCATCCATCATGCTTGTGGTGAGCTTGTGCACCATTTTTGTGAAGGGAGATGTGGTTTTTGATTGAGTTTTTGAGGTGTTAGTGAGTGGTAGAAGAGATGGAGGGAGGTGAATGAATGAGAAGAAGATGAAGGAGATGAATGAAGGAGAAAGGAAATGCCAGCCATGGTCAAAGGATACCCCTTCTCACTCTCTCTCTTCCTCACTCATGCCATACCTCATGGTCCCCCCATCTCACAAAATATCTCACATATTGAAATTCCCTTTTCTTTTTATTTTAAAACCAAAACAAAAAAAAATCACAAAAGAAGCCAAGGTTTAATAAAAATGTAGCAAGTCTTTGCAACATATCATGTTGCATGCATAACACATAAGCAAGATTACTACAAAATTAGTGAAATATTAATCAAGTTTAGCATTAACTTATATGCAAATAATTGTATAAAAATTTATAAAATATCCAAATCACATAACTTCTTTCAAAGTCAATAATTCACATTTATTTTCTAAACGATTGGTATATAATCATAACATATCATCAAAACCAATCTCCATACTTTTAAAATATCCATAATATTTATTATTTAATTATTTAAATTCTGAAAATAATATTTTATCTTCCTGAATTGTTACAAGTTCTCGGCGAGTCATGTTCGGTGTACCCATTCTCTAATGAGCATCAATGTAAAATCTTTGATGTCAAACACTAATGGATGTGGGATCAACCATCGCCCCATACAGGGTCATGAAACATATACACCAGTCTACTCTGGAATATCGATGCATTTTCTCGATATTCCCTCGACTAGGAACTGTTAAAGCATGTGATTGCGGACTACACAAGCCCCACTAGTATGATCTGCATCATAGTCCTAGTAGTGAAGCCTACATCCTAAGGGCTTTATCAACAAGTATCTGAGAGGCAGTATAATAATACAAGTGTACATGTTAAGATAAAGAGTAACCGGATAGCATACTATCATGTCGAGCAAGAAAGTCCTCTATATATATGTCCAAGCATCCACTATATCATACAATAATGGCCTCTAGGGCATACATATTCCTAACAATGTATATATTAGGATATATATGTGCCCTAGAGGCCATTATTTGTAATGGATAAAATGGATATGTATATATACATAAGACAATCCTTCTTGAAATTATAGTATGCTATCTGGTTTGATTTTATCTTAACATGTGTGTATGTTCTACTTATTATTATGTACTACTTGTACATGGTGATAAAGCCCGTAGGATGTGCTTAACTACTAGCATTGTTATGGCGGTCATATTTGTGAGAGATGTGCAGTCTATAAGCATATCCTTAAATGTGTCCCCAGTCGTAGGAAATCGAGACAGGTCATCCATATTCCAGAGTAGACTGATGTATACATTTCTAGACCCCGATGAGGGGTGATGGTTAGTCTCACAACCATTGGTGTGTTTCACCTAAGATTGTATACATATGCTCACTGTGGGTGGGTACACTGGACAGACTCACCGGGAACAGCTGGATGGTATTATACCTAGCGTCAGATGGCAGTTCTCGTGTGGCATGTGTACCGGTAGTTTGTAGACCTAAGATCATCATTTGTCCCGTGTGAGTTTCCACTGTGCTTTGATTACTTCCCTACCACGGCTCAAAGGAGTCGTGCAAACATCTTTTAATTGGGTACAGTCCCGAGCCATATGGAGGCAGTGAGTGATTATTAGGGATTCGTCTCTCCCAGTATTGGGAGTCGATGTCGCACTATGTTTTGTTGGTCAACGCTATAAGCCTCTGGCCAGGGCAGTTCAGAATTTCTGATTATTAGATCAGTAATTTTCTCGGATCGTCTTGAGCCACACCAGCACGACTTATCAGGTTTACTAGGGGTCTAACGTTAACCGCTCCTAGACCCTATATGCGATACTCTTAGACGAACAGACCAGACTGTACGAATATTGTCACGGTTAGGCTCAGTAGGGGTTCAGATGAGTTTTCTCATCGGCCTTCTTTTCGACAGGTACTGGGTAGCCGTTACGTATAGCTAGTACCGCTGACGCGCTGGTGGTTAAATCTACTACCAGCATACTGTCGAGTCTATAGAGTCCTTCACAGAAGGTTTCTCTGGTTCAGGAGAAACGATGTGGAGTTCGTATGTTTATACGTGCAAGGATCCGATTGATTGTGTGTACCAGTTGCGCGAAATTTAATCGGACGGTTTTTAATACTAGCGGGCTTAGGATTAGGCTGGTTCAGTAAATCAAATATTGATTTAATGCTAGTATTGTTTTTGGTAGTACTATTCTATCTTTTATGTATCTGTTTTTTGATATGAATACGGATATGTATATACGGTAGAAAGTATTAATACCTTCTAGAAAGGGACACTTCATAATGGGTATTTTTTATTTATTGATAAATAGAAAAATGAGTTGTAAAGGAGGCATGGCATGAAGTATGGTTTGGGCATTTATTGCAAACACTATTGGAGTATGGCTTGTTTTCTAAAGAAAAGAAAAATGCTTGATATTATCTTATGAAGCAATTCATCATTGTTGAAGTTTTTCTTCTAGCTCATTTTTGAGTTGCCATCCTCTCCTTCTTCTTTCTCCTCTTCCTCAAACCTTACCATTCTCATGAGTTGAGAAACAAGGGTCATGAGATAGACAACTCACTACTAATCTACTCCACTCAATCTTGACTAGCTAGCTTAGCAAACTAGCTAGTTAAGTTACATTCTTTTGAAAGTTGAATCATAAACCAAGGACCTTCGGGTGGATCATCTAGGATCCAGGAGATCGGCAAACCAAGCTACACCGAGGATCTCAATAGGAGCTTAAGAAGAGGAATTTAGACCCGAAGGAAACGAATCCGATAGGTATAAGATTCTAACATAGTAGAATAATTACCTATGTATTGTTGCTAGTTAGGGTTTGTGGTAGATTTTGGGATTATGTCTTTGTTGCAAGTTTTTAAATTCGATATTTTTTGAAATTCTGCTCCTCTACAACCCTTGTAGAGCACGAAACATTGACTTGCATGGTATCAGAGACGGTCCATAAACCTTAACTAGCTAGTTTGCACTAATTTAGAGTTTTGATCGATAGAATTAATCGAATCGCGTCTCCAAAAACATACTTGCGGTTCGAATTTTAAAGTTGATCAAAAAATATTTTAAGTCACATTAAAAATCTGTAAAGGAGAAATTAGAGGCAATATAAAATTTTGGGCACCTAATCACAAAATTGGATTGCTAGTCCGCCGCCAAATATGTCATTTGGCCGCGGATCCACGGCTCAGTTATGGCTACGGTGCCCTAAATTTTTTCTGGGGCTTTAGTTCATGGAAATGTGATTTTTGGTATATTTTGTTTTTTCCCAGATTTGTTTGTGTACTGGTTTGTATATGGGGGCAAATGAGGAAAGTTACAGTCGATCGAAATTGAAATTTTTTGCTTTTCTGTGTATTTGTTTCTGGGACCGTGAATACCATAGCGCTGTATAATCCGACTGATTGCTATATGTACAATCATGAGCATGATTTTCATGTCGATGTTCTGTATTGCACTGATGTTATGGATAGATTGTCATGGTTGATAGCCTATAGTGCAATAGTTGTAGTATAGTATTGATTCATTTGTATATTCATTATTGCGGGGCGAGCGTCTGACATGTGGACTACCGTTTTCGCCCGTTTTATATTCTTTTATTGTGGCACGGCCGGGTTGAGGTTGATGTTACCGTTGTATATTTTTTTTCTTTTTCTGTACTAGGATTATCCCACGGAGGAGTGCTCGAGTAGCCGGGTTCTAGAGGGCAACGGGGCCCCATCTCATGGCATGGAGACCGGGGCGCCTTACTCTAGAATTGGCGGGCTACTCACCGCACTCGTAGGGGGTATAGGATGATCCATGGTGGGGTGCTCGAGTTACCGGATTCCGTGAAGCGATGGGTGGCCTATTCACTTTGTTGATTGAGGTTTCCTCGCTTCCGGGATTGGCGGGTAACTTGCCGCGCTCGTAGTGGTCTAGGTTCTTCATTGCACTGGCTATCTACACGATAAGGAACTTCGAGTTTCAATTATAGTCCAAATGAAACTCAGGGCTCCTAAATTATTCGCTATTCCTTTTGGCTTATTAGATTTTTGTGATGTTTCTTATATCATGCCTGGGATGAAAGGTTACACACACACACACTAGTAGATGTTGTATATATTTTGTTAATGATATGCATGCCCTAGAGGCCATTATTGTATGATATAGTGGATGATTAGACATATATGGAGGACTTTCTTTCTCGACATTATAGTATGTTATCTGGTTTCCTTTATCTTAACATGTTCACTGGTATTATTATACCGTCTCTCATACACATGTTTATAAAGCCCTTAGGATGTAGGCTTGACTACCAGGACTATGATGCGGATCATACTACTGGGACCTGGGTAGTCCACAAGCTCATCCTTCAAATGATTGTGTCAAGGGAATATCGAGACAGGGCATCGATATTCCAGAGTAGACTAGTGTGTATGTTTCTTGACCCTGTATGGGGCGATGGTTGATCCCATATCCATTGGTGTTTGACATCAAAGATTGTACATAGGTGCTCATTAGAGAATAGGTATACCGAACAGGACTTGCCGAGAACTCCCAGATGGTAATATACCTATCGTCAGATAGCAGTTCTTTGGTTACACTTGTACAGGTTAGTCTGTAGACCCGAGATCGTCATAGAGTCTTGTGTGGTTCCCACTGTGCTTTGATTTCCTCCCTACCACGGCCCAATGGAGTCTTGCAAACAGGTGGATTTTGGGTACAGTCCCGAGTCATATGGAGGCAGTGAGCGATAGGAGGGGTTTCGTCTCTCCCGGTATAGGGAGTTGATTTTGCGCTATGCTCGATTGGCTATAACAGTAAGTCCCTAGCCAGGGCTGTTGATGAGATTTACTGGTAAGTGTTATCAGTAGTTTCTCAAACCGTTATATGCCTTACATCGGCATGACTTATCAAGTTATTCGGGTCTGACGATTCCACCCCCAGACTCGATATGCGACAAATCAGACGAAGAGACCGAACTTTACGGTATGTGTTACCTATAGGCTTCATGGGAGTTTGGGAAAGCTTGCTTGTTGATCTTCTATTATCTCAATACCAGGGTATCCGTTATTTCCATCTAGTACCGCTAACGGCTTTTGGGTGACTGATATGATCATCACCTACTGTTAGCATATTGAAGAGTCTTTAGAGACCCACATAGAAGTTTCCTAGTTCGAGTAAAATGAAGTAGAGCACACATGTTGATATGTTCGGGCGCCAGATTAAATACGAGTATGAGATATCGTATTGTAATCTGGCGGCTAATTGTTATTAGTTAGTTATATGTGATATAACCAGATTATTGAATCAACTGTTGATTTGATAATATGATATGCAGATAAATGATATTAGTCGGTTATATATGATATAACCGGATTATTAAATCAACTGTTGATTTAATAATATGATATATTTTATATTTTATATAATTGTATATTGACTAATATTGTTGCTCACTAATTATATGCATATCATTATATATATACATATTAATATATATGTGATATATATATATATATATATATATTAATATATATGTGATATATATATATATATATATATAGAGAGAGAGAGAGAGGTTAATAGAGGAAAGGTGCCATATGAGGGAATTTCCTCCTATGGCGTCGGAAAAATGCACCCTCCATGATTTTTTTCGATGATCGGCATACATCACCTTCATCTTTGTCATCTAAAACGTGGATACACAAATTTCATGTGATTATACCATATTTTCACCGTTGATTTAGTTGGTGCAAAATTAATGGTTTACCAACAATAGAACTTTTTACATTGCTAATTCAACGGTGAAAAATTGGTGGAATCATATGAAATTTGGTGTATGCACATGTTAGATGATAACGATGATGATGATGGATGTCGATCGCCGGAAAAAATGGTGGAGATTGTATTTTTTCGACACCATAGGAGGAAATCCCCTCATATGGCCTCTTTCCTTCATTATTCTTATATATATATATATATATATATATATATATATATTATATGAAGCATGGCATGGTATTTCTATTTTTATAAAATAGAAATTAAGGTGGAAAATGGGGAGACTTTGGAGGGATGGGCATAGCATGACTTATTCTATTTTATATTATTTGCTTGCACTATTGAAGAATGGCTACAATTTTTAAATGTTAAAAATTGTATGCTTCAATAATGTATAAGCTTAGATGAGCCATTGTACACTTCATTCCACACATAACCATTTTTCTTGGTTTGAGCTCATGTGATGAGTTTTCTCTCCAGCTCTTTCCCTTTTCCTCACCTTCACCTCTATGCTCAATCCCTCACATGAGTTGTGAATGCTTGAGCTTATGAGAATCCTAGTGAGCAAACAATACCCCTACTTCACCATCCTACACTAGCTTAGCACTTTGGTGTAGTTTTTTGTACTTCTCTAAAGAGTTTAGTGAAGAGGTAGCTTTGATTAACGGACATTGGGTGGATTATCTTCCGCACGAAGGACATCGAAGGAAGTTCGTTCAACTTTCAATTGGAGCCTAGTGGAGTCGCATGGACTACAACCCGAAGCTTTAGAAGAGAACGACACGGTCTACAAAGGTTGTAGCCATCCATCTTTTAGTGTAAAGTTTTTGATATCAAGTTAAACCCTAATCAACTTGTTTAAGATCTTGGTTAGTGTAGATTAACACCCCGAAAATTTTTAAAAACGACATCCTTGATGCTAGTAAAACCCAGTAGTGGTGCTAACGTACACTATCATGGTATCAGAGCCAAGGTTAGAAGATTAGACGATATTTATAGAATTGCGAAAAGTAAACACTCTGAAACATGCAAACTCGAAACCCTGTTCTTTGTTGTTTTTGAAACGGTCTCTAAAATTTTTTTAAACAAGTGAAGTAGCATACATTTGATGTAACTAGAAGACCAGAGAAACTCAAGACCCTAATTTTAAAATTTCACCGGCTAAATTCTTCGAATAGCTGGCCTGGCCATTCCTATTGTCTTTAAAAAATCTTGTGTTCCTTTGGTGCTCTGGTCTGTATGTTTTGGGGTTTCAGGTTTTGTTTGATTAGCCCAAAATTGCATGTGATGTTAATTTTTTTAAGAGGCTAATCCAGAGTGTTTCGTAGTCGTAATTTTAATGTCTTTTTGGGTTTATGTTTGATATTTGATACAGTAGTTGGAATCCCTATTAAATTAGTTTTTTTAAAACTAGTTTGTTTGTAAATCTAGCATGTTAGTCTCTATTGATCGATTGCCACGAAGTTTTGATTCGGATGGAAACTCCGTCGCAATCGCGTATTATACGCGAATACTTGCTGGATAACTTTACTAGGTAGCCACTCCCCATAGCCCCGACCAAGTGACTTTAGGATAACTCCGTTGCTAAAAGCAACCACTCGGGTACTCGCGGCGACGTTGTACCGCCTAAGTGCACTTGGTCGACAACATCGGGGGTGCGGCCATCTACTAAAGTTCCCGACGAGTATTCGATCGGATTGTCTGGAATTTTGTTGAATTACCTGACTAAGTTATTGAAAAGTGTTTTCGATATGAGACTAAAATGCAAGGTTTATAGTGTTAGGCATGAAATTCAGAATATGAGATATTCCGGGTTTATGATGTCTAAGAAAATACGGATTCTATTTATTGTAGTTTTTCTTTTCTTTTCTGCGACCATAAGTGTATTATGTAGGGGTATCCCATATCTCGTTGCTATATGTCAACGGAATTTGGGATATGCTTATTTACTTATGTTGACGACATGCGATGTTATGTGTTGCTGTGATACGTTTTATTGGATCGTCGTGAATAAATAGCCGGGGGTTTTATATGAGATAAGAGTTTTACAATTTTCATTCATGTAAAATTTGTATGTAATATTCTTTTAATGGGACACTTCCGGGTTGAGGATGATGTCACCATTGATGTATATTATTTACTTTTCCACATTATGATAGACCCAAGACGGGGAACACAAGTATCCGGGTTCTGGTGTCCAGTGGGAGACTATCTCGAAGAGTCGAGATTGAGTCTCCTAACTCTAGAATTGGCAGGATTGCTTGCCACTCTCAAAGGGTCTAGGGATGTGGGTTTAGCTATTCATCACGAACGTGGAATCCGTGATTTTCATTACTGGCTTAATTTAAAACATGGACCACCTAGTATATCCAATATTTCATATGTTGACTTCTGCTGCTTAGTTCTGTGATATGATCATATAATTGCGTGAGACGAATGCTATATATATATGATATATATATAATAAATGTTGCTTATATTTTACACCCGTGCTAGTCCAGCCCCTGCTCTGCTGTTAGTTAAGTAACCTAACGGTGCATGATGGGGCCCCATGGCAAATGCTGATGGCATAAGCATACGTTCTATTTTCGTTTCATTTTCTGTGATGTTTAGGAAACATTAAAAGATGGGACTTCATTAATGAGATCAATGAAAAGAAAAGAAAGCTAAAGATGTTGTAGAATCAAAAGTTATTAAAAATGTAGCTCTAGTTCTTGCTTGTAGGGTTCCTAGGCATTCATACAAGGTTCAAGAAGGCATCAAACATGCCCGATTAAAAATTTAGACGTGCCGAACAACCCAAAGCCGGGATCTTTGCTACTTAATTAGGGTTTCACATGCAAGTAAACATCTTTACTACTAAAAGTGAGGTATTACAACATTTGTAGTCCGCTCCTTCGCTTCATAAGCTCCGAGTAGAAGTCCCTTCGCCGCGATCCACGATCTCCCGGACTCAAGAGAAGCTCCACAACTCGAACGATCCATGCTAGCTTGTAGTCTTTCTTTTCTCCGATGATCTACCTCGAAGTTTCTACAACTCAAGCTCTCTCTCTAATGAGGTGAACACCCTAATCTAATTGGCTAGATTAGATGAGGATGATGGAGTAGGAATATTGCCCTCTTTTGTTTTCAAATTCTTACTATTATTCACCACAAAATGAAAACCTAGAAAGCTTTTTCAAAGCTCAAGGTTGAAGAAGAAGAAAAATTAAATGATAATTCCTTTTGTGATGAACAATGAATTATTGTAGTTGTTACAAATCTAACCAAGGGTTAAGCATGAAGGAGTTAACCCTTGTAGAGAGTTAACTAGAGTTAATGGTTTGGATTGGGTTAACATAATATCTTCATAAAATATCAAGCCAAAGACAAAGTCAAAGCTTCATGAAGCTTCATGGAAGCTTCATGCAAAAGATAACCCTAATCCAAACCCTAACCAAGTTTAAACCCTAAACCATTGTTAAATTTGTAACCCTAACGTGTTACAATATTATATATCACATATACAATATATTTTGTAACAATAGAAAATAATACAATTAACATATATCGTATATATATCAATGTATTATCCCGTAAGAAAATGAATGAATAAAGCAAGCTTATATTAGTTAACGTAACTTAATACATCACATATATAATTATACATTAAATTAACGAATCAACACTTGATCCGATAACCCGGCAATATTACATATAACCGACTAATATAACATGTACCTTTTCATCGAATCAACACTTGATCCGATTACCCGGTTATATCACATATACCCGGCCGATATCTCATATCGCGAGAATAGAATACGGTATCTAATATCGTATTATTCTCGGTCCCACACATATGCTCCTACTCCGTTTTGCCTAAGCCAGGAAACCTCTGTGAAGGACTCTAAAGAATCGTCTATACGCCGGCAGTAGGTGATAATCATATCAAACACCCACAAGCTGCAAGCGGTCAGCAAAACATAACAGCCACCTAGGTATTGAGCGATCAGAAGATCAACAAGCAAGCCGTACATTCTCCTATGAATCCAATCAGTAACACTCCCGTACAGTCCGGTCTCTTCGTCTGATATGTTGCATATCTAGTCTGTTGGAGATAGTGCCCTCAGAGTCAATTATTGGATCACAGGCGCGTGATTGCAATGATTGAGGGAGGACCTATCCCGGGACGACAATCTTACTCGAGATGATAGTATGCTATCTGGTTTACCTTTATCATCGTGTAATGCTTCAGGTGACCTTACAGGTCGCTATTACACGTTGATAGAGCCCATAGGATTCTTGCTTGACGGCCAGCAGTATGAGGGCGATCATATAAGTAAGAGCCGGAGTCTATAAGCACATCCTTAAAAAGTTCCTAGTCGTGGGAGTTTCGAGACAGGGCATCGATACTCCAGAGTAGACTAGTGTATACAGTCGAGACCCCGACGAGGGGCGGTGTCCGGTCTCACAGGCCACTGGTGTCAGTTGGTTCACCTAAGATGTATACAGGTGCTCATTGGGTTATGAGTACACCGGACAGGACTCGCCGGGAACATGCTAGTTGGTCTTATACCTGACGTCAGATAGCAGTTCCCAGGTGACATGTGTACAGGTTAGGTCATCGACCTGGGGATCGTCATTTGTCTCGTGTGAGTTCCCACTGTGCTTTGATTACTACCCTACCACGGCTCAAAGGAGTCGTGCAAACAGGTTTTAGTTGGGTACAGTCCCGAGCCACATGGAGGCAGTGAGCGGATCTTCGGGGGTTCGTCTCTCCCGGTATTGGGGGTGAGGTCGCGCTGTGTCTAGGAGAGCCATTACACGAAGTCCTTGGCCAAGGCAGGAGATTTACTGGTAGGTATTCCGGTAGTATCTCAGGGTGTTCTGGGCTACACTCCGACACGACTTGTACCGCTTTTGGGGGTCTGACTTTTACCCACCCCCTAGGCCCGACATGCGATGCTCATTGACGAACGGACCGGACTGTACGGATATTGTCACTGACAGGCTCAGTAGGGTGTCATGATGAGTTCGCTCATCGACGTCCCTTTTGGTCAATAGCTGGTGGCCCTTTACGTATTGTCTTATACCTCTGACGTGCTAGTGGTTAAATCCACAGCCATAGTATTGACGAGTCTTTAGAGTCCACCACACTTTCAGTTACTCAAGCTTTCGGGCGAAACGCTGTAGAGGCCGTATGGAGATATGGCAGGGTCCGATCAGATACGTGCGGTATTGCACGGATCAGGATCGGACAGCTTTGTACTAGTGGCCGTATGGATATATGGCAAGGTTCGATCAGATACGTGCGGTATTGCACGGATCAGGATCGGATAGTTTTTACTAGCCGGTTTTGGTTTAAGCCGGTCCTAGTTTAGTACAGTGTAGATTTTGTCTCATTGCATTTGTATCCGGACGGAATACAAATGCGGGTGTGTATGCACAGTATCGGGGTTTTCCTGTAATTTATTATGGGACCAGTTTTCTGGAGTTGCCAGTTTGCATTCCGTTCCGGCCGGTTTTCCTTTGTTCTTTCCCGGCCGGACTTTTCCGATGGAGGGGGTATTTGCAAGTTTGCAAATAACACTTTGTGGAGGATTTATTTGCATAAGGATTGATATGTTAAGCATCTTTGCTTTTCATGCATTTATTGTGATAAGAATGGATTTGATTTGGATTTGAGTTTGGTGATGATTATGTCTAGGATGTGGTCACCTCTTTTCACTTCCTACACTCACCTCCCTTCATGCTTCATAATCTTTGCTCCACCATTTTCTAAGTATGAGAGTTTTCATTAAAACAGATAGAAGAAGAAAAGAAGAAGAAGAGAGCTCCATCTTTGAGAGAATAGGATTCTTGATCTCATTTTTCATGTTAAGAAAAATGCAAGCACCATTTTTCTTATCATGTTTCCTCCATCATCTTCAAATGGCAACCACCCCAAAAGAGACTACGATTCTACACTACACTTCCTACAGCATATCTTGGACGCGTCGGCTAGCCTACTTCGCGCCCGAGTTGCCTCGGTATTGAGGTGGGAGCCAGTATAAGTACCCGGCTTCGTGGTGCCCTTTCCGACGAGGAGGAGACGGACGGAGATCCCGCGAGGAGATCGGAGTGGAGATGAAGACCGGAGGACTCGGATCAGTCGGTATATCTCTAACCCATCCTCTTGTTAGCTTAGACTAGTTTAATGGCACGATCCGGGGTTTAGTGCGCGGTGGTGCCGGTTTGCTAAGTCCGCAAAAATTAAAGTTTATCACCGTTTCCGCGTTCCGGCGTCGGATTGACGGCCGGGGCGCCGCCGTGCACTTACAGTGGTATCAGAGCCTCACCAATAACTTCGTCTAGCTTCGTTTGATGTGTTTTGCAGTTCCGATCGACCAAAATTCCAAAAACCCAATTTTAGTTCACGACAGTTTTCTGTTGAAATTTTTTGGTCTCCAAAAATTTTTCAGGTTGTATAAAATTGATGTACTGGAGACTATAAGACTACTGGAAAAATTCGATACATTCAGTCGACGATTGGAGCGCGGAACCGCGGCCAAAACCCCCCTGGGGCCGCGGTTCCGCCGCAAATTGGAGTCGTCAATGTATCATTTTTTTTCCAGTGGGCTTCTGGGCTATTTTTAGGGGTTTTGGAATATTAAAATTGGGCCCAGGTTTTCTGTGTGTGCTACAGTTTTGATTGGGGGCCCACTTGTTAATTTTTGATCGATCGGATATTTTAAACACATCTTTCACAGTATTTACATTATATCTGCGACCGTGAATGTCACTCGATCGGTAAATCCGGTCTAACTGCTATAGCCCGGTTAGACGGATTTGCGAACGTGACTTTCACGTTGATGTTCTATGTATTTGCTGTGATGTTGCGGATCGGTCGTGGGGGATAGCCTGGATGCAATGCTAGTACAGTGTTGTTGTTTTATGTACATTTGATATTGCGGGGCGAGCGTCCGACATGTGGACTGCCGTCACTGCCAGTTTGTATTATTATTTTGGGGCACGACCAGGTTGCTGTCGATGTACCCGTTGCATGTATTTTTTACTTTCTGTACTAGGGTTACCCCGCGGAGGGGTGCACGGATAGCCGGGTTCTAGAAGGAAACAAGCCCGCATCTCATGGCATTGGGACGGAGGGGGCTTCACTCTAGAATTGGCGTACTATTCGCCACACTCGTAGGGGGTACAGGTTGGCCCAGGAGGGGTGCCCAAGTTACCGGATTCCGTGAAGTGCTGGGTGGACCATTCACTGCGCTGAAGGGGGCTGCCTCGCTTCAGGTTTTGGCGGGTAACTTGCCGCGCCCGTAGGGGTCTAGGATTTCATTGCACAGGCTATCCACACGACCAGGGGAACGTCGGGTTTCAGTAGTGGCTCTGTGAAACCCGGGGATCCCAGATATCTGTATTGTTCTGTGATGCTGTACATTTCTGTGATGTTGCATTTTATTCACGCCTTGAGCGAATATAATATATTGGTATATATATTAGTAGATGTTGTAAATGTTTTTCATCCGCGCTAGTCCAGTCCCCGCTCTGCCGTTAGTTAGCTAACCTAACGGGTGATGACGGGACCCAGTGGCGAATGCGGATGGCATATACGTACGTCAGTATATTTTCATTCTTTGTGGTGTGATCAATTGATGGGATTGCGTTGATTCGGATCAATGCAAGTTAAACAAACCTATTCTGATTTTGTTGGAACATTTTTCAAAAAAAAAAGCTGTTATTGCAAGGACGTTCACTTTTGTTTTGCATCGTGGTATTCATTTGGAATATCCTGCTCCTCAGTCGACGAGGCAAGGGCCGAGATCCCTTCACCGGGAGTGACCCCTTGGACAGAAGTTTGCGTCAGGGCATTAACTTCACTATAGCCGATTACTTTTGCTTTGCATCGTGGTGTTCATTTAGAATATCCTGCACCCCATTCTACGGGGAAAGAGCCGAGATCCCTTCGCCGGGAGTGACCTCTTTAGTAAAGGTTTTCGTCACTATATTTTCTAAAAAGCTATCCGTTCCTTCAACGATATCAAGTTCATTACGTTAAAGGTTTTCTCCAGAAACCATTCGTAGCCCTCCGTCGTTTCATATGGATAGTCAATAGTATTCAAGCTGTGTTTGTTGGCCATAGTCAAGGCACAATGTTTGGTAGCTGTTGGTTATTCATATGCAGAATAGATAGATGCGTTGGTTTGGGACAGTCGTACAGCCTTGTTGGCCCTAGTCAAGGGCTTGTACGGGTGGGTTCAAATCAACCTGGATAATGACGGGTAGAACTTGACATGTGACTTATGATTTGTTGGCCATAGTCAAGGTCATAAGAGCATGGGGTAAAAATCCACATCGGGAGTTTCAAAAGAACTGAAACTTGCCAGATATGCGCATACCTTCTGGAGTGTGATAGCGTGAGCGGATTCCGTCACGTTATCATACGATGATAGTTGGATCCCGATTCCTACTGATGAGTTAGTTTACTCCTCGGGTGACCCCGACTAATTCTTCGTTCAGGTTTGGAGGAGAATTTGAGGTACAGTGGGAGGTTTCCAGATTAGATAAATTGGTAACCATTCTGATCTAGGTTAGAGTGCACGCTGAGTTTTTCTTTTCTCTCTCTCTGGCAGCGACCATTGACCCGACCCTAAGACTACGACTCAGTGACCAAGTTGACCGAACCTTCTTAACACTGGCTTTTGGATTGTCAGAGTTGCAGACCTCATTTCCACTCCTACTTTTACCCTTTTCTCCAGGACACCCCGTATTACTACGAACGTCCACTTCCATTGGAAAAAACCATCGTATGGTTACATACGAACTCGAAGGAATTCGAGTATGGTTTCAGGTTCTGGAGAAAACGGATAGGATTATTCAGTTGTCTTTTCCCTTTTACCTTCTCTCAAGTTGTGAGTACTCCTTGGATTAGGAGATAGTACACCTATTATGCAAATTGGAAAGTCTTCTTCCAAACCTTAGGCTGGTGCCGACCGGTAGGGAATGAAGAAAACCAATTAGCCTAAACGGTGTGCAGAAGGTATTAAGATTAAGACATAGCAAGGGATTAGTAAGAGGGCAAAGTAAATTGCGACTGATATTCACGACCAAACCAAGTATTTCTTCGCCAATCCTAAATCACCTTTGTATTTCTCCAGGACACTCCGTATCACTACGAAGATCCGCAGTTTATTGGATACTCCATCGTATGGTTATATACGAACTCGAAAGGAACTTGTTCCAGTTCGGGGATGGATTCTGGTTCAGGAGAAATAGGAATAAGGTTTATTCGGTTGTCTTTTATCTTCACCTTCTCTCGCTTTGCGAGTGCTCCTAGGATTAGGACAGTACACCTTTTATGCTTATTGGATAGTCTTCTTCCAAACCATAGGCTGGCGCCGAACGGTAGGGAAGGAAGAAAAGCAATTGGCCTAAAGGGGTGTGCAGAAGGTAATGACTAAAGACATATAAAGGGATTTGGAGAAGTGGCAAAGAATTATACGGTTATAGTTGTGAATCTGGATAATGGTAGAGGCATTACTAGGAATACCTGGATACCCCATCGAAACATTTCAATGTTTCAGTTCAACTGTGTACTGTTAAAAGAAAACTGATTTCCCGATTAGACACTTGCTCCAGGGTATGTATTTACCAGGTTTGATTCTCACATCTGTATGGTTTTACGGATGATGAGTGGGAGTAAGTTATTGGGAATACGGTGATCATCCTCATTATATCGGGATTCGTTGTAATCGGTGATATTTGAGGAAATCACCTGGGCTGTTTGCCGGTCGGCAATTATTTGGTTTTGAATATCCGCTTTTATGCACCAATTTCAAATTGATATATCTGTACGTCTATTTTCATAGAGTGAGATATACCTTTTGATATTATGTCGATGACATTTACCTGTATCAGTGGATGGTTAGGTAAGGAGCATTAAACAGCGGTGTAATTCTTCTTAACCATAAGTACAGTTTTCAACCTACGACACACAGTAAATGAGTTGTTAGACTCAGCGGACTTATACAGAGTATTGTATGTTGTCCAGTATCCATTAGGACAGAGGGGTTGGTCCTCATACTATATTCTGTTTACTTTTAACTTCTCTAGTTCTTAGACATGTGTTTCGTAGAAACACAGGGTCTAAGTTTTGAGGAGTTATAGGTATTTGATTAGAGTAGAGAACCAGGTATAGCAAGTATCGGGATTCTTCAAAGTGATCGAAGATGTAGATACTTGCGTATGGTATTCAGTAATGATAAAGAGAAATTGCTTCTCTTTCAGGTTACTCATAATTGGAAGTGTTCCTAAGTTGAGTAACGCTGATCGGCCCCCTTCCATTTAGTTGACATGCACTGGGGACAGTTGCATGATTTGAATCTGGTTCAATTAAATCAGTGCCTCTGGTTCTATATTGGATATAGAACAGTTCATATCTTAACGTTGTTAAGGTACGGGGAGTTGTCCGGCTTATGATTAAAACCAGACTCTGGACAGCTCAAGGCACGTTTCTGTAATGGCTGTTTGTGGGTTGACCCAGGCTATGACGAGGGTTGACTTTCTACCATCTGGGAGATCAATAGTAATATTGTTCTAGACTCGCCACAGTTTTATTAAAAATGGATTTTTTCAAAAACAGTAGTGGGAGTATGGTAGAACTTGAAGCGATTCCAGAACCGCAAACGATTACTGAAGATTTGATAAGGAACCTAAAGATTCAATCTGATTTGACATTCCATTGGCCACTCCGCAGATAAGGTGGGTAACTTCAGGCACCCGAGAGGTACTCCGGTAGCCTCAAGGACGGTGACAGGGAAGTTCTTGTTTACCCACACTTGCCATTGTTGTTGTTCCAGGCTGCGAGACCCGGCAGGAGGATGAGTATAGCGTCGTTCTAAACTAGCTATAGAAGTGCACGTCTATATGACTCTGCCAGAGGGTTGTCGTAGTCAGTGGGAGCAACGGAAGCATTGGTGGACATCAGGCTTATGTCTATTTATTGACTAAAGCAGATATAGCGGAGATAGATCATCTATTTCTGATGTGACAGTCATAGGTTTGACGTCATCAGAATAGGGGTTGGATCTGTTGAGAAGGTAGTAGGAAGTGATATTCCTATACTACGATCGGTTATTCTTTGGTCGTCACACAGTGGTTTCTCCACATAGGACTTGTATATAATATCAGACATACTGGTTACTAGATCTATGGTTTTAGATCTAGATTTGGGTGGTTTCCCAATCTGGGTACTTAGACAACATTCTAAGAGTATTTAGAATGGACGACTCCTGGCACGGTAGTATACCTGCAGGTGATGGAGTCACCCTCTCTAAAGGTGTCTTATAGACTTAAGTAGAGAGGGATGTGCATGATTGGCAGATCACTTGCTTAGGCAATTGAGTCAATCATGAGATGTCAAGTACCACACCAGATGTTGTTCTTGCACTAGATGCAATAAGTTGATATTGTTCCAATCCTGGAGAAACAGTCGGAAGCAGTTTTAGAACATAAGTGGATGTTCTAGGGATATGATAACGACAGCCTCATTTGGGAGACAGTTATCATTCCAGGCTTCCAAGGTGACATGGACGACAAGGAGGTTGTCAGAGTTATATTTTTTCCTTCTGACGAGGGGCAGTATTTTGGACAGGTGGTCCAAGGAATTACTGAGGGTGGCATGGCGCAGGATACTGATTAAGTTCAGTTGACGATACAGTCTAAGAAGTTTGGATTTGGAGTTCATTTATGAGCTCGGTCCCATCAGACATCCAGACACTCTAAGACAGGTATTGCTCATTTCGGGAGATGGTTTTCTCCGCGAACTTGAGATATAGAGAGAGACATAGAAAGAAACTTCAGAGCGGATCCACTCGCTGAGGCTATTCCTCGAACGCAATAGTCTCGCAAACGAGCTTTGTGAGACTGACTAGTAGAGGAGTTGGGTGTTCGTATCACACGGCTGTGAGTATGCGACATCGCAATAATTAGCCTTGAGTGCAAGTGGGAGATTGTTGGAGATAGTGCCCTCAGAGTCAATTATTGGATCACAGGCGCGTGATTGCAATGATTGAGGGAGGACCTATCCCGGGACGACAATCTTACTCGAGATGATAGTATGCTATCTGGTTTACCTTTATCATCGTGTAATGCTTCAGGTGACCTTACAGGTCGCTATTACACGTTGATAGAGCCCATAGGATTCTTGATTGACGGCCAGCAGTATGAGGGCGATCATATAAGTGAGAGCTGGAGTCTATAAGCACATCCTTAAAAGGTCCCTAGTCGTGGGAGTTTCGAGACAGGGCATCGATACTCCAGAGTAGACTAGTGTATACAGTCGTGTAGGGTTCCTAGGCACCCCAAGGAGGTCTCACAAGGCATCGAACATGCCATATTAAAATTTTACGATGCCTACAAACCCTAAACTACGGATCGTCGGCTAGATGTCTAGGCGAAAAACTATCTAGTTAACACTTAACTAAAAGTTTAAACGGAAATACAACCTTTGTAGATCCGGTCCTCCACCTCCACGGCTCCGCAACGAGGTCGTCTCCGCTGTCCAAATCAAATCCGGGCTCTAGAGTCGGTTTCGTCGGAGAAAAAGGGAGCTAGGTCGTCGATGTCCATGCCGAAGATGATCTACGTCGAGGCATCGCTAGATCAAGCTCACAACTTCACCAAGTCAAGAACTTGTGAAGTAAACACACTCTACTACTTGGCAAGAGGTAGAGGATGAAGAAATAGGAAGTGGGTAGACTTTAGTTTTGGATTTCTCACTCAAATCATCAATCCACCATTGATGACCTCAAGCTTCTTCACTTGAAGCAAGGAAGAAGAAGAAGGAAATTGTTATGATAAGTTAAAAGAATAAGAAAAGAAAATGAATTCTTATCATCAAATTAACCATGGTCAAGTGTAGAGACTAAACTAGGGTTAGTGGGAATGGTTAGGTTTAAGGATGAGATAAGAATGGTTGACTTGAACAAAGCTTCATGAAGCTTCAACTAAAGAACAAAATTAGCCACCATTCTTTTCTCTTTTCTTTTATTCATTTATCAAAAATAAAAGGATAATTAAATAAGATAAATGAATAACAAATAATAAAACCTAACCATTTCATTAACCAAGGTTTAATACTTTACACTTAACCAAAAAGGATGCATCATCAAACATGATACAAGCAAGTGCACAAAATCATATCACATATATAATGCGCACACCCGAGTGAGAAAATCCATCTAAAGTGAACCAATACTAGTTAATGCAAAGTAATATATCAAATATATAATTATACATTAAATCATTAAATCAACACTTGATTTAACGATCCGGTCATATCGCATATAACCGGCTAATATCCAATGTATCGATTTATCGAATCAATCCTTGATTCGATAACTAGGTTATATCACATACAACCATTCGACACATTCATCGCGAGAATGGAATACGGTATCACATACACGCATTATTCTCGGTCCCGCACATATCTCATATGCGCTCCTATTTCGTTTCGCTTGAGCCAGAAACCTCTGTGTAGGACTCTAAAGACTCGTCAATACGCCGGCAGCGGATGATGATCATATCAAACACCCACAAGCCGCAAGCGGTCTGCTAAACGTAACGGCCACCCGGGTATTGAGCGATCTGAAGATCGACAAGCAAGCCCGCTCACACTCCAGTGAATCCGACCAGTAACACCACCGTACAGTCCGGTCTGATCGTCTGATATGTCACATATCTCGCCTAGGGGTGGTAAACGTCAGACCCCAATAGCTCAATAAGTCGTGTCGATATGAGGTCTATAACTATTCGAGAAACTACTGGTAACATTTACTAGTAAATCTCAGCAACCCTGGCTAGGGATTTCCTGTTATAGCCAATCGAACACAGCGCAACATCAACCCCCTATACCGGGAGAGACGAATCCCCTCCTATCGCTCATTGCCTCCATGTGACTCGGGACTGTACCCAAAAACCACCGTTTTGCACGCCCTCTTGGACGTGGTAAGATGGAAATCAAATCACGGTGGGAACCACACAAGACTCTATGACGATCTCGGGTCAACAGACTACTCTGTACCAGTGTCACCAGAGAACTGCCATCTGACGTGAGGTATAATACCATTTGGGAGTTCTCGGCGAGTCCGTCCAGTGTACCCAGTCTCTACTGAGCACCCGTATATCATCTCTGATGTCAAACACCAATGGATATGGGATCATCCATCGCCCATCTGTATGGGTCGAGAAGGTATACGCTAGTCTACTCTGGTATATCGATGCCCCGTCTCGATACACCCACGACTAGGGACTTTGAAGGATGTACTTATGGACTACCATGTCCCCACTAGTATGATCCGCATTATAGTCCACGTAGTCAAGTACAGATCCTAAGGGCTTTACCAACATGTAACAGAGAGAGACAAACAGTATACACGTTAAGGTAAAGTTCAACCAGATAGCATACTATCATGTCGAGAAAGAAAGTCCTCCCTATATATGTCCCAGCATCCACTACAATATACATCAAATGTACAGTAATGGCCTCTAGGGCATACATATAACTAACAATCTCCCACTTGCACTAGGGCCATCTGTAGCAGTGGTTGCAGTATCTCATACTCAACCATCCCATAGAAGTGTCTCTCTCTGGGAACAGGCCTTTGTGAGTGGATCCGCTGTGTTGTCCTCTGAGTCTACTCTCCTAACCTCGATCCTTGGAGATCAACCATCTCCATGATCAAGTGATACTGCCTTAGAATATGTCTGGATCACTGATGGGACGGGTGTTCCTTGGCATAAGCCACAACTCCATTGTCACACAATGGGAGGAACGTAGTTCATCTCATGAACCATATATACCCAAACAGCCTCTTTGGTAGCATCTTAAGTAGCGATGTATCCTGCCTTTATCGTCTAGTATGCCACGGTATCTAACTTGGAACTCTTCCAACATACCGTCCCTTTACTGAGGGTAAAGACAATGCCTGCGACTGACATTCAGTCGTCTTTATCACCCTGGAACCCTTCTAGTGATTCTCCCCAGGATCGATTGATACCATCTCACTGCAACTAGTGAGAATCCTAACATCCAATTAGATCTATCTCATAGATCCAAAACCCAGGATTTAGGAGGTATCATTTTGATCCTATATGGAGAATCATTGTGATAAGCGGAGATTGATCGAGCGTAGCATAGGAAACTCCTTCCCTATCAAGAGTATGTCATCCACGTACTCTACGAGGATCGTCACCATACTCCCTACCACCTTTTTGTTTATACAAGGTTCATCTACCATTTTGATGATGTCAACTTCTTTGACTAATCCATCAAAACAGATGTTCCAACCCCGCGATGCCTGCTTTATCCTATAAAGTATCTTGCACACGTTTCCGCTGCTCCCACTGTCTACGAAGCCCTCTGGCTGTGTACTTATAGACACTCTCTTCTAAATCATCATTTAGAAAAGCAGTCAAGACACCCAACCACCAGATATCGCAGTCATGGTATGTAGCCGTGGCAAGTAGGATCTGGATGGACTTAAGCATAGCTACTTGAAAAGGTTTCATCATTATCCACGCCTGGTCGATGACGAAAAGATTTAACAAGTCTAGCTTTGAAAGTCTCAACTTTTCCATCTACACCAAGTAATCTTCTCAAGATATACTTGCTCCTGATGGGGATTTAACCCTTCAGATCTAGCAGCTAAAGTCCATACTTTGCTGGTGTATAAGGATTCCATCTCAGATCACTAAGCATCCAGCCATTCTTACAGAGTCTTACTCTCGATGGCCAGCTCGAAACTAGTTGGGTCATCATCTCATGATGCAATCCTCGCTCCCACTGTCATAGAGAAACCGAAGTATCTCTCAGGTGGGTGAGGAACCCTACTAGATCGGCGGAGAGGCTGAGGTTCGTTGGAATCTACTGAATCCTTTGGTTCTATCAAATCATCAGCTGTAGTTTGTATAGCTGGAACCTTTCCAGTTCTACATTACAGACTTTTCCTCGAGCTTGTCCGGATTTTGCTTTTAGACATAGGCCGGACAACCCCAAATCTTAACTAACTTAAGACATGGGCTCTTCCCTTTCCATATCACATATGAAATGGTAGGCAACTGATTTGATTGGAACCCTATTCAATAGGTATGCAGCTTCTCAAGTGCATAACACCCAAAAGGAAATAGGTAGCTCAGTATTACTCATCATAGAGCACACCTTATCACATAGGGTGTAATTGCTCCACCCCGATATGCCATCGTGCTATGGTGTATGCAGAGGAGTAATGCTGAGAGAGAATCTCATTCTCCTTTAGAACAATCCAGGATTTCCGTACTCAAGTATTCTCCTCCTTGATCTCATCAAAGGATATAATACTTATACCCGTATTTTGGTTCTCTACTTCTCGCTTATATTCTGTGAATATCTCAAAAGGTTCGGACTTGTGTTTCAACAGGAACATAGGTCTGAAGTGCACGGCGGCGCCCCGGCCGTCAAACCGACGGCCAAATGCGGAAGCGGTGAATAACTTTAATTTTCTTGAATTGGAAAACCGCCGCGCACTAATACCCGGATCGAACCATTAACTAGTCCTAGCTATCTACAAGAAAGGGAATAGAGATATACCGACGATCCAAGTCCTCCGGTCTTCTCGTCATGGTCCCGATCTCCTGCGGAAAAGTCCCGTCTCCTCCTCGTCGCCGGAAGTGCACCACATCGCCTACTTTGTTTACGGGCTCCCACCTCAATGCCGAGGCAACTCGGGCACGAAGCCGGCTACTCGACGTGCCCAAGATTTACTGTAGAATCTATAGTAGAGCTTGTGTCTCACTTTTGGGGTTGTGGAATTGCCTTTTGGTGGAGGTATGAAACATGAACTTTTGTGGAGGGATTAGTAGGAGTTTTGCAACATGATATCAACCAAAAACCCCACTCTCTCATTTGGACAGCCCCTCTATGGCTTTGGCCGGCCATACAAAATGGGAAGAGAGAGAATGTGAGGGTGAGAGAGTGTATATGAGAGTGTGGCCATCCAATAATACAAGGGAGAGAGAGAGAAGGCTATCATGCCAAAAAGGAAATGATCACAACAATAAACCCACACTCAACCAACCTCACCCCTCATCATCATCAACCATCATGCCCACTAAAAGTCAAGCCATCATGAGAAGGAGAAGTCAATAATGGTGCACATCATGAAAGCCATCATGATGCAACAAGATGCAAAGAACCCCCTCCACTAATGCCTATTTGCAACAATGCAAATAAACCCTCCTCCACCAATCTTCGGCCAATGAACGGAACAAAGGAAATTGGCCGAAACGGAAAGCAAACTGGCAACTCCAGAAAACTGGTCCCGTAATAAATTACAGGAAAACCCCGATACTGTGCATACACACCCGCATCTGTATTTCGACCGAAATACAAATGCAATGAGACAAAGTCTACACTGTACTATACTAGGATCCGGCTTAAACCAAAGCCGGCTAGAAAAATCTGTTCGATCCTGATCTGTGCAATACCGCACGTATCTGATCGAACCCTGCCATATAACCATACGGCCTATAGTACAGACTGTCCGATCCTGATCCGTGCAATACCGCACGTATCTAATCGGACCCTGCCATATCTCCATACGGCCTCTACAACCTTTCGCCCGAAAGCTTGAGTAACTGAATGTGGGGGACTCTAAAGACTCATCAACACCTTGGTTGTGGATTTAACCACTAGCACGTCAGAGGTATAAGCCAATACGTAACGGGCTACCAAGTATTGACTAAAAGGGACGTCTGTGAGTGAACTCAGCCTGACAACCCTACTGAGCCTGTCAGTGACAATATCCGTGCAGTCCGGTCCGTTCGTCTATGAGTATCGCATGGCGGGCCTAGGGGGTTGGTAAAAGTCAGACCCCCAAAAGCGGTACAAGTCATGTCGGAGTGTAGCCCAGAACACCTTGAGATACTACTGGAATACCTACCAGTAAATCTCCTTGGCTTGGCCAAGGACTTTGTGTAATGGCTCTCCTAGACACAGCACGACCTCACCCCCAATACCGGGAGAGACGAACCCCTGAAGATACGCTCACTGCCTCCATGTGGCTCGGGACTGTACCCAACTAAAACCTGTTTGCACGACTCCATTGAGCCGTGGTAGGGTAGTAATCAAAGTACAGTGGGAACTCACACGAGACAAATGACGATCCCCAGGTCGATGAACTAACCTGCACACATGTCACCAGGGAACTGCCATCTGACGTCTGGTATATGACCAACTAGCATGTTCCCGGCGAGTCCTGTCCGGTGTACTCATAACCCAATGAGCACCTGTATACATCTTAGGTGATCCAACTGACACCAGTGGCTTGTGAGACCGGCCACCGCCCCTCGTCGGGGTCTCGCCTGTATACACTAGTCTACTAATGGAGTATCGATGCCCAGTCTCGAAACTCCCACGACTAGGGACCTTTTAAGGATAAGCTTATAGACCCCCAGCTCCCACTTATATGATCGCCCTCATACTGCTGGTGGTCAAGCAAGAATCCTAGGGGCTCTATCAATGTGTAATAGCGACGTGTCAGGTCACCTAAAGCAGTACACGATGATAAAGGTAAACCAGATAGCATACTATCATCTCGAGTAAGACTGTCCTACCGGGATAGGTCCTCCCTCAATCATTACAATCACGTACCTGTGACCTAATAATTGACTCTGAGGGCACTATCTCCAACACGGGTTCGGTCAATATTCCGTATTATTATCTTGATTAAGGCGTGATATGGTCGCTACCTGGAGAGAGAGAGAAGAAAACACTCAGCGTGCGCTCTGTCAAGAATAGATTGGTTATTATTTTATCTAATCAGGATGGCTCCCACAGCTTTTTATCAAATCTTCCTTCAAACCCTAAAAGGAAAGACTAGCCGGGATTAATTACACACTACATGTTCGCCAATCTTTCAGCCAGGCCAGTGTCGGTACTTTGAGGGAGGTCCCCCGTGCTTTCGCACGAACCTAATTACTGTAAACCTCGTTTTCCCAGAGGCGTAACCCCGTTGACACCTTTCAAGACACCTACTTGATCGGCTAATTGTAATGTATAAAACTCTCCCAGGAGTAACACTTACTCGCAGCGGGTATCGGGATCCAACTATCTCATAGAAGGTATGCAATCTCATTGCAAATTTCAACACTTGAAATTCCGGATAATATTTTGCCCCTAGCTCGCTATGACCTTGACGCATGCCAAACAACCCATAGTCTGCTAGTCAAGTTCAACCCGTCATTTCCTGATTGAATTAAACCCACCCGCACGACCCTTGACGCATGCCAAACAACGCCGTACGAATACCCTAATCCAATCGTATCATATGCTAACAGATAAGCACTAGTTAGCTACCGTACACTACGCCGTGACGCATGCCAAACAACCGCAGCACGAATACTAACTAGTACTTATCTGAAATGACGGAGGGCTACGACAGGTTTTTCTGAAAACCTATTGCGTAATGAACTTGATATCGTTGTAGGATCGAATGGTTTTAAAATGGAGTGCTTTTGAGGCTTTTCCAGTTTTGCTAAAGGAGTCACTCCCGGTGAAGGGATCGTCGGTCCTTTCCTCGTCGAATGAGGTGCGGGATATATCACATATATCGCTGTGCAAAGCAAAAACTCTTAAAAGCAATCAAAAGACAAACCGAGTGTGTAGCATCTGCCAGTTATTGCTAAAGGAGTCACTCCCGGTGAAGGGATCTCGGTCCTTTCCTCGTCGGATGAGGTGCAGGATATATCACATATACCGCTGTGCAAAGCAAGAACTGTAGCTACCTGTTTTATTTTGAAATTCGATTCTACAACATCTTAGGTTTCTTTTATTTCATTAATCACATTAATGAAGTCCCATCATTTAAGTACCTAAACATCACAGATAAATACGACGTACACTTATGCCATCCGCATTCGCCTCGATGTCCCCTCGTGCACCGTTAGGTTAGTTAACTAACGACAGAGCGGGGCAGGGCTAGCGCGGGTGTAAAACATAAGTAACATCTATATAATATATCATATATACTATATACTGTATCTATCACAGAACATCACATGATCACATCACAGATATCGCAGCAGAAGAATCATATGAAATATTGGATATACTAGGACGTCCGTGTTTTCAATATGAGCCAGTATAAAACACGGATTCCACGGTCGTGATGAATAGCCAAACCCACACCCCTAGACCCCTACGAGAGCGACAAGCAACCCTACCAATTCTAGAGTTAGGAGACCTGGACTCGACTCCTCGAGTTGGTCTCCCACTGGACTCCAGAACCCGGTTACTTGTGCCCTCCTCCTTGGGTCTATCCTAGTGCGGAAAAGTTAATAATATACAACAGGTGACAACTCCCGCAACCTGGAAGCGCCCCAATAAAAGAATATTACATACAGATTTTTACATGAATGAAAATGAAAAACACTCATCTCACATAAAAACCCCCGGCTATTCAAACACGACGATCCAATATAACATATCCAGCAACACATAACATCACATGTCATCAACGTAAGTAAATATGTCCATCCCAATTGTCGTTGACATATAGCAACGAAACCGGCGATATCACATATTACACTTACGGTCACAGAAAAGAAAGTGTAAAACTACAACAGTTGGAATCCGCAATCTCTTCAGACATCGCATGCCTGACCAAATGAATTCTTTAGACATCGCATGCCTAACAATTATAAACCCCGCATTTTAGTCTCAAAATCGAAAACACTTTTCAATATCGAGTCGGGCAATTCAACAAGATTCCCGACATCCTGATCGAATGCTCGTCGCAAACTTCAGTAGACGGCTGCACCCCCGATACCGACGACGAAGTGCACCAAGGCGGAACACCGCAACCGCGAGCACCCGAACGGATGCTTTCGGCGACGGGGTTCTCCTACAGTCACTTGGTCGGGGTTATGGAGTGAGGCTGTCTATTAAGTTTACCCGGCGAGTATCCGCGTACGCTACGTGATTGCGACGGACTTTTGATCACATCAAAATTCCGTGGCAACCGATCAAGTGAGACTAAATTGCTACGTTTATAACATTCATTTAGTTATCTCATAACTACTTGTGAATTTCAATTATTGTATCCCATTCCGGATAAACAGAAAATGTTAAACTTTTCGATCGAATCAATCTAACACCCAAGTTTTCCCGATACAGATCAACACATGAAATAAGTCTAACAACATTCAGTTCGTACCTCAGTACCAACGGTCCAGCCGTAGAAGGGTCAAGCCAACGCCTCACATGTGGCACGCCGTACTGCCCCAAACCCGAAGGTTCAAAGGGCAGTTCAAGACGGTCACATAATCGAGTTAAGGTTTGTTGTCTTCTAGAGGGACCATCGAGTTACTTGCACTACTTAGAACGTCGTTAAACTACGGAAAAATCCAACACTTGGAAATTTCCCGACAGGGGAAAAATTGGGTATTTATATCCGGTCGAACTTTTTAACATATTCTAAGATTTATCCGGAAAGCCACACAGACAAAATTTGATACTCCGATCGAAACACCGAATCCCCAAAACAACTGCAGAAAAATCAACTCTTGAAAAATTATTAAAAATTCCCAGAAAACCCATCTAATAAAAATAGGAATTACTGTGCAGAAATTGGGAGGTGACGTCATCACCCAGCCGCGGAACCGCCGCAGAAGCTCGGCTTCTGCCGCGGTTCCGCGCTCTGTTTAACGAATTATTCACCTGAGTTTCAACAGTAATTCTTATAATTATTTATTGAATTTTTTAGGAATTTTTAATACACAAAAATCCGCATTCTCGGAAAAAGTACAGAGAGCATATTTGTTTCGGGGTTCCGGGTTCGTTCGGACTTCGAATTCCGTCTGGACTTCGCCTAAGGCTCTAGCTAGGCTCTGATACCACTGTAGGGTTCCTAGGCACCCCAAGGAGGTCTCACAAGGCATTGAACATGCCATATTAAAATTTTACGATGCCTACAAACCCTTAACTACGGATCGTCGGCTAGATGTCTAGGCGAAAAACTATCTAGTTAACACTTAACTAAAAGTTTAACGGAAATACAACCTTTGTAGATCCGGTCCTCCACCTCCACGGCTCCGCAACGAGGTCGTCTCCGCTGTCCAAATCAAATCCGGGCTCTAGAGTCGGTTTCGTCGGAGAAAAAGGGAGCTAGGTCGTCGATGTCCATGCCGAAGATGATCTACGTCGAGGCATCGCTAGATCAAGCTCACAACTTCACCAAGTCAAGAAACTTGTGAAGTAAACACACTCTACTACTGGCAAGAGGTAGAGGATGAAGAAATAGGAAGTGGGTAGACTTTAGTTTTGGATTTCTCACTCAAATCATCAATCCACCATTGATGACCTCAAGCTTCTTCACTTGAAGCAAGGAAGAAGAAGAAGGAAATTGTTATGATAAGTTAAAAGAATAAGAAAAGAAAATGAATTCTTATCATCAAATTAACCATGGTCAAGTGTAGAGACTAAACTAGGGTTAGTGGGAATGGTTAGGTTTAAGGATGAGATAAGAATGGTTGACTTGAACAAAGCTTCATGAAGCTTCAACTAAAGAACAAAATTAGCCACCATTCTTTTCACTTTTCTTTTATTCATTTATCAAAAATAAAAGGATAATTAAATAAGATAAATGAATAACAAATAATAAACCCTAACCATTTCATTAACCAAGGTTTAATACTTTACACTTAACCAAAAAGGATGCATCATCAAACATGATACAAGCAAGTGCACAAAATCATATCACATATATAATGCGCACAACCGAGTGAGAAAATCCATCTAAAGTGAACCAATACTAGTTAATGCAAAGTAATATATCAAATATATAATTATACATTAAATCATTAAATCAACACTTGATTTAACGATCCGGTCATATTGCATATAACCGGCTAATATCCAATGTATCGATTTATCGAATCAATCCTTGATTCGATAACTAGGTTATATCACATACAACCATTCGACACATTCATCGCGAGAATGGAATACGGTATCACAAACACGCATTATTCTCGGTCCCGCACATATCTCATATGCGCTCCTATTTCGTTTCGCTTGAGCCAGGAAACCTCTGTGTAGGACTCTAAAGACTCGTCAATACGCCGGCAGCGGATGATGATCATATCAAACACCCACAAGCCGCAAGCGGTCTGCTAAACGTAACGGCCACCCGGGTATTGAGCGATCTGAAGATCGACAAGCAAGCCCTCTCACACTCCAGTGAATCCGACCAGTAACACCACCGTACAGTCCGGTCTGATCGTCTGATATGTCACATATCTCGCCTAGGGGTGGTAAACGTCAGACCCCAATAGCTCAATAAGTCGTGTCGATATGAGGTCTATAACTATTCGAGAAACTACTGGTAACACTTACTAGTAAATCTCAGCAACCCTGGCCAGGGATTTCCTGTTATAGCCAATCGAACACAGCGCAACATCAACCCCTTATACCAGGAGAGACGAATCCCCTCCTATCGCTCATTGCCTCCATGTGACTCGGGACTGTACCCAAAAACCACCGTTTTGCACGCCCTCTTGGACGTGGTAAGATGGAAATCAAATCACAGTGGGAACCACACAAGACTCTATGACGATCTCGGGTCAACAGACTACTCTGTACCAGTGTCACCAGAGAACTGCCATCTGACGTGAGGTATAATACCATCTGGGAGTTCTCGGCGAGTCCGTCCAGTGTACCCAGTCTCTACTGAGCACCCGTATATCATCTCTGATGTCAAACACCAATGGATATGGGATCATCCATCGCCCATCTGTATGGGTCGAGAAGGTATACGCTAGTCTACTCTGGTATATCGATGCCCCGTCTCGATACACCCACGACTAGGGACTTTGAAGGATGTACTTATGGACTACCATGTCCCCACTAGTATGATCCGCATTATAGTCCAGGTAGTCAAGTACAGATCCTAAGGGCTTTACCAACATGTAACAGAGAGAGACAAACAGTATACACGTTAAGGTAAAGTTCAACCAGATAGCATACTATCATGTCGAGAAAGAAAGTCCTCCCTATATATGTCCCAGCATCCACTACAATATACATCAAATGTACAGTAATGGCCTCTAGGGCATACATATAACTAACAAGTCGAGACCCCGACGAGGGGCGGTGGCCGGTCTCACAGGCCACTGGTGTCAGTTGGTTCACCTAAGATGTATACAGGTGCTCATTGGGTTATGAGTACACCGGACAGGACTCGCCGGGAACATGCTAGTTGGTCTTATACCTGACGTTAGATAGCAGTTCCCAGGTGACATGTGTACAGGTTAGTTCATCGACCTGGGGATCGTCATTTGTCTCGTGTGAGTTCCCACTGTGCTTTGATTACTACCCTACCACGGCTCAAAGGAGTCGTGAAAACAGGTTTTAGTTGGGTACAGTCCCGAGCCACATGGAGGCAGTGAGCGGATCTTCGGGGGTTCGTCTCTCCCGGTATTGGGGGTGAGGTCGCGCTGTGTCTAGGAGAGCCATTACACGAAGTCCTTAGCCAAGGCAGGAGATTTACTGGTAGGTATTCCGGTAGTATCTCAGGGTGTTCTGGGCTACACTCCGACACGACTTGTACCGCTTTTGGGGGTCTGACTTTTACCCACCCCCTAGGCCCGACATGCGATGCTCATAGACGAACGGACCGGACTGTATGGATATTGTCACTGACAGGCTCAGTAGGGTGTCATGATGAGTTCGCTCATCGACGTCCCTTTTGGTCAATAGCTGGTGGCCCGTTACGTATTGGCTTATACCTCTGACGTGCTAGTGGTTAAATCCACAGCCATAGTATTGACGAGTCTTTAGAGTCCACCACACTTTCAGTTACTCAAGCTTTCGGGCGAAACGCTGTAGAGGCCGTATGGAGATATGGCAGGGTCCGATCAGATACGTGCGGTATTGCACGGATCAGGATCGGACAGCTTTGTACTAGTGGCCGTATGGATATATGGCAAGGTTCGATCAGATACGTGCGGTATTGCACGGATCAGGATCGGACAGTTTTTACTAGCCGGTTTTGGTTTAAGCCGGTCCTAGTTTAGTACAGTGTAGATTTTGTCTCATTGCATTTGTATTCGGACGGAATACAGATGCGGGTGTGTATGCACAGTATCGGGGTTTTCCTGTAATTTATTACGGGACCAGTTTTCTGGAGTTGCCAGTTTGCATTCCGTTCCGGCCGGTTTTCCTTTGTTCTTTCCCGGCCGGACTTTTCCGATGGAGGGGGTTATTTGCAAGTTTGCAAATAACACTTTGTGGAGGATTTATTTGCATAAGGATTGATATATTAAGCATCTTTGCTTTTCATGCATTTATTGTGATAAGAATGGATTTGATTTGGATTTGAGTTTGGTGATGATTATGTCTAGGATGTGGTCACCTCTTTTCACTTCCTACACTCACCTCCCTTCATGCTTCATAATCTTTGCTCCACCATTTTCTAAGTATGAGAGTTTTCATTAAAAAAGATAGAAGAAGAAAAGAAGAAGAAGAGAGCTCCATCTTTGAGAGAATAGGATTCTTGATCTCATTTTTCATGTTAAGAAAAATGCAAGCACCATTTTTCTTATCATGTTTCCTCCATCATCTTCAAATGGCAACCACCCCAAAAGAGACTACGATTCTACACTACACTTCCTACAGCATATCTTGGACGCGTCGGCTAGCCTACTTCGCGCCCGAGTTGCCTCGGTATTGAGGTGGGATCCCGTATAAGTACCCGGCTTCGTGGTGCCCTTTCTGACGAGGAGGAGACGGACGGAGATCCCGCGAGGAGATCGGAGTGGAGATGAAGACCGGAGGACTCGGATCAGTCGGTATATCTCTAACCCATCCTCTTGTTAGCTTAGACTAGTTTAATGGCACGATCCGGGGTTTAGTGCGCGGTGGTGCCGGTTTGCTAAGTCCGCAAAAATTAAAGTTTATCACCGTTTCCGCGTTCCGGCGTCGGATTGACGGCCGGGGCGCCGCCGTGCACTTACATAGTCTAGGGGTGGTATACGTCAGACCCCAGTAACCGATAAGTCGTGTAGATATAAGGCTCATAACGGGTCGAGAAACTACTGATAACTCTTACCAGCAGCACTCTATATCAGCCCTGGCTAGGGACTTCCAGTTATAGCCAATCGAACACAACACAACATCAACTCGTAATACCGGGAGAGACGAAACCCCTCCTATCGCTCATTGCCTCCATGTGATTCGGGACTGTACCCAAAAGCCACCGTTTTGCACGCCCTCTTGGACATGGTAAGGTGGAAATCAAAGTACAATGGGAATCACACAAGACTCTATGACGATCTCGGGTCTACAGACTAACCTGTACCAGTGTCACCGGAGAACTGCTATCTGATGATAGGTAAAATACTATCTAGGAGTTCTCGGCGAGTCCGTTCAGTGTACCCAGTCTCCACTGAGCACCCGCACACCATCTTTGATGTCAAACACCAATGGATATGGGATCATCCATCGCCCATCATATGGGTCAAGATGCGTATACGCTAGTCTACTCTGGTGTATCGATGCCCTGTCTCGACACACCCTCGACTAGGAACAGTTATAGGATGTACACTTTGACTACCCTGGCCCCACTAGTGTGATCTCATCACAGTCCCAGTAGTCGAGTACATATCCTAAGGGCTTTATCAACATGCGAGAGCAAGACAGTAAACTAATACAAGTCAACATGTTAAGATAAAGTAAAACCAAATAGTATACTATCATGACGAGCAAGAAAGTCCTCTCTATATATATATCCGAGCATCCATCATAATATAGATTATATGTACAACAATGGCCTTTAGGGCATATACATAACTAACAATCTCCCACTTGCACTAAGGCCAGCTGCTGTAGTATCTCATAACTAGCATCCCGAATAATCTCTCAAACTGTATCTGGGGAATGGCCTTCGTGAGTGGATCCGCAGTATTGTCCTTCGTATCTACTCTCCTGACCTCGACCTCCTGGCGATCAACCATCTCCCGGATCAGGTGATACCGCCTCAGAATATGTCTGCACTTTTGATGGCACCTGGGTTCCTTGGCTAAAGCCACAGCTCCATTGTTATCACAATACAGAGGTATTGGATGCTTAATAGAAGGAACCACACCAAGTTCAGTGATGAACTTCTTCATCCAGACAGCCTCTTTAGCAGCATCGTTGGCAGCGATGTATTCAGCCTCCATCGTCGAGTCCGCCACGGTTTCTTGCTTTGAACTCTTCCAACAAACCGCCCCTCCATTTAGGGTAAAGACAAATCCCGATTGCGACTTAGAGTCGTCCTTATCACTTTGGAAGCTTGAATCGGTAAAGGACTCCACCTGGAGTTCTCCGTTATCATACACCAAGAACATCTCCTTAGTTCTTCTCAACTACGTGAGAATATTTTTCACATCTGTCCAGTGATTCTCTCCTGGATCTGCTTGATACCTACTCACTACACTTAGAGAGTATGCCACATCGGGTATGGTACATAGCATCCAGTACATGATAGAGCCTACTGCCGAAGCATAGGGCATAGGGTATCCCTTGTATGCTAGCTCTCTACAAATCAGTCTTAGAAGACATCTCTTTGGAGAGAGTGAGTCCATAGATCATGGGTTGGTTCCCACGCCTGGATTCTTTCATACTAAACCTCTTTAGTATGGTGTCAATATACCTGGATTGGGACAATCCCAGTATCCTCTTAGATCTATCTCTATAGATACTAATCCCCAAAATGCAGGAGGCGTCACCTAGATCTTTCATTGAGAATCTATATGGAAAGAAGAGCTTGACCGAGTGCAGCATAGGAACATCAATTCCTATCAAGAGTATGTCATCCACGTACAATACGAGGAAGACAACCTTACTCTCTGAAACCTTCTTGTAAATACAAGGTTCATCTATATTCTTGATGAAGTCAAACTCTTTGACTACCACATCAAAACAGATGTTCCAACTCCGCGATGCCTGCTTTAACCCGTAGATGGATTTAAGCAGCTTGCACACCTTTCCGCTGCTCCCACTATCTATGATGCCCTCTGGCTGAGTCATGTACACGCACTCTTCTGAATCACCATTTAGAAACGCGGTCTTAACATCCATTTGCCGGATTTCGTAGTCATGGTATGCAGCAATGGCAAGTAAGATACGGACGGACTTAAGCATAGCCACTGGAGAAAAGGTTTCTTCATAATCCACACCTGGTCGTTGATGAAAACCCTTTGCAACAAGTCTAGCTTTGAAAGTCTTAACTTTTCCATCTACACCAAGTTTCTTCTTAAAGATCCACTTGCTCCCAATGGGTTTTACCCCTTCAGGAGCAACTTCCAAAGTCCATACTTTGTTGGTGTACAAGGATTCCATCTCAATTCGTATTGCATCCAGCCATTTTACAGAGTCACCACTCATGATGGCCTGCTCGAAACTAGTCGGGTCATCATCTTCCATGATGCAATCCTCGCTTCCACCATCAATGAGAAAACCGTAGTATCTCTCAGGTGGACAAGAAACCCTACTAGATCGGCGGAGAGGCTGGGGTTCGTCGGGTACTACTGAATCCTCTGGTTCCACTAAATCTACAGTTGCAGTTTGTGTTGCTGGAACTTCTTCCAGTTCTACCTCAGAGCCACTAATCACTTTTCCAAGAAATTCCTTTTCTAAAAAGGTGGCATGTTGAGCAACAAACACCTTTTTCTCCTCACTGTGGTAGAAATAATATCCATAAGAATTCTTCGGATATCCTACAAACTTGCAAAGAACTGATCGTGCCTCGAGTTTGTCAGGATTTTGCCTTTTGACATAGGCCGGACAACCCATATCTTAACTCGTTTAAGATACGGTCTCTTCCCACTCCATATCACATATGGTGTGGTAGGTACAGATTTAGACGGAACTTGATTCAATAGTTATACTACTGTCTCAAGCGCATAACCCCAGAAGGAAATAGGCAACTCAGCAGTGCTCATCATAGAGCGCACCATATCTAATAGGGTGCGATTCCTCCGTTCCGATACACCGTTGTGCTGTGGTGTATAAGGAGAAGTAAGCTGAGAAAAATCCCATTCTCTTTTAGATAGTCCAGAAACTCATTGCTCAAGTATTCTCCTCCTCGATTAGATCGTAGGATCTTAATACTTTTACCCATTTGGTTCTGTACTTCGTGCTTATTTTCTCTGAATTTCTCAAAAGCTTCAGACTTGTGTTACATGTCCGTATCTAGAGAGATCGTCAGTGAGTGTAATGAAGTAGGAAGAGCCGTTTCTTGCATGTGTAGACATGGGACCGCATACATCACTATGTACCAGTCCTAAGAGTTCCGTAACTCTTTCTCCGTGTCCACTAAACGGAGTCTTGGTCATTTTTCCTTTGAGACATGAATGGCAAGTATCATAAGATGATAATTCAAACGAATTCAAATATCCATCCTTATGTAACTTAGCTAGACGTGTCGCATTGATATGACCAAGTCTACGACGCCACAAGAAGGATTTGTTCATTTCTGAACTCTTCCTCTTGTGTGTGTTTTGTACATTAAGGACTGTATTTTGATTGAGAATGAATATGCCATTATGTAACGAGCCTGATCCAATAAACTTTTGATCTAAGAAGATGTTCATAACATTATCCTTTACTACAAAATTATATCCTTCTTTACTTAATAAAGAAACTGATATAATGTTGCACATCATGTTCGGTATATAATAGCACTCATTCAGAATCAGTGTATTACTGCTTGGTAATACAAGGTGATATTCGCCAACTGCTTTGGCTGCAATACTTGCACCATTCCCTACTTATACGGAATGATCACCATTTCCCAGTTCTCTACCTTTACGTAGCCCATGTAACAATTTACATATGTGGGATCCCGATCCGGTATCTAATACCCAAGACGTAGGGTGAACTGAGAAACAGTTCTCAATAACTAACACACCCGAAGAAGGTGCATCGACATACATGTTCCCCGTTTGGGCGGCGTGAGAATCCAGATATTCTCTTATTCCCTGCTCAGTCTTATAACTCTTATAAGAAAGAACGGGACCAACATTCCCTTGCTCAGTATAATAAGCGGGTTCAGTCAATACATCCATATTATTTTGATTAAGGCCTGACAGGGTCGCTACCTGGAGAGAGAGAGAGAGAAGAAAACACTTTAGCGTATGCTCTTGCAAGATTAGATTGGTTATTATCTTATCTAATCAGGATGTCTTCCACTGTTTTTATCAAATCTTCCTTCAAACCGTAAAAGGTAAGATTAGCCGGGATCAATTACACCCTACAATTTCGTCAATCTTTCAGCCATATCAGTGTCGGTACTTGAGGGACGTTCCCCGTTCTTTTGCATGGACCTAATTAAAATAAACCTCGTTTTTCCAGAGGCATAACCCCGTTAACACTTTTCTAGACACCTACTTGATCGACTAATTTAGACGTACCGAACAACCCAAAGCCGGGATCTTTGCTAGATAATTAGGGTTTCACATGGAAGTAAACATCTTTACCACTAAAAGTGTGGGATTACAACCTTTGTAGTCCGCTCCTTCGCTTTATAAGCTCCGAGTAGAAGTCCCTTCGCCGTGATCCATGATCTCCCGGACTCAAGAGAAGCTCCACAACTCGAACGATCCATGCTAGCTTGTAGTCTTCCTTTTCTCCTATGATCTACCTCGAAGTTTCTATAACTCAAGCTCTCTCTCTAATGAGGTGAACACCCTAATCTAATTGGCTAGATTAGATGAGGATGATGGAGTAGGAATATTGCTCTCTTTTGTTTTTAAATTCTCACTATTATTCACCACAAAATGAAAACCTAGAAAGCTTTTTCAAAACTCAAGGTTGAAGAAGAAGAAAAATGAAATGATAATTCCTTTTGTGATGAACAATGAATTATTGTAGTGGTTACAAATCTAACCAAGGGTTAAGCATGAAGGAGTTAACCCTTGTAGAGAGTTAACTAGAGTTAATGGTTTGGATTAGGTTAACATAATATCTTCATAAAATATCAAGCCAAAGACAAAGTCAAAGCTTCATGAAGCTTCATGTTAGCTTCATGCAAAAGCTAACCCTAATCCAAACCCTAACCAAGTTTAAACCCTAAACCATTGTTAAATTTGTAACTCTAACATGTTACAATATTATATATCACATATACAATATACTTTGTAGCAATAAAAAATAACACAATTAACATATATCGCATATATATCAATGTATTATCCCGTGAGAAAATGAATGAATAAAGCGAGCTTATATTAGTTAACGTGACTTAATATATCATATATATAATTATACATTAAATTATCGAATCAACACTTGATCCGATAACCCGGCTATATTACATATAACCGACTAATATAACATGTACCTTTTCATCGAATCAACACTTGATCCGATGACCCGGTTATATCATATATACCCGGACGATATCTCATATCGCAAGAATAGAATACTGTATCTCATATCGTATTATTCTCGGTCCCGCACATATCACATATGCGATCCGACCCCGTTTTGCCTGAGCCAGGAAACCTCTGTGTAGGACTCTAAAGAATCGTCAATACGCCGGCAGTAGGTGATGATCATATCAAACACCCTCAAGCTGCATGCGGTCAGCTAAACATAACAGCCACCCAGGTATTGAGCGATCAAAACATCAACAAGCAAGCATGTACATTCTCCTGTGAATCCAATCAGTAACACCCCGTACAGTCCGATCTCTTCGTCTGATATGTTGCATATCTAGTCTAGGGTCGGTATACGTCAGACGCCAGTAACCGATAAGTCGTGTCGATATAAGGCTCATAACGGGTCGAGAAACTACTAATAACTCTTACCAGCAGCACTCCATATCATCCCTGGCCAGGGACTTCCAGTTATAGCCAATCGAACACAGCACAACATCAACTCCCAATACCGGGAGAGACGAAACCCCTCCTATCGCTCATTGCCTCCATGTGATTCGGGACTATACCCAAAAGCCGGCATTTTGCACGCCCTCTTGGACGTGGTAAGGTAGAAATCAAAGCACAGTGGGAATCATAGAAGACTCTATGACGATCTCGGGTCTACAGACTAACCTGTACCAGTGTCACCGAAGAACTGCTATCTGACGATAGGTATAATACCATCTAGGAGTTCTCGGCGAGTCCGTTCAGTGTACCCAGTCTCCATTGAGCACCCGTACACCATCTTTGATGTCAAACACCAAAGGATATGGGATCATCTATCGCCCATCATATGGGTCAAGATGCGTATACGCTAGTCTACTCTGGTGTATCGATGCCCTGTCTCGACACACCCTCGACTAGGAACAGTTATAGGATGTACTCTTTGTAGGGTTCCTAGGCACTCTACTGAAGTCTCACAAGTGATCAAACATGCACAAATCAAATTTTACGGGTGCCTACAAACCCGACTACGGATCGTTTACTAGATATTTAGGCGAACAAAGTAACTAGTTAACACTTAACTAATGGGATATCGGAAATACAACCTTTGTAGATCCGGTGCTCCACCTCCATAGCTCCGCAACGAAGTCGTCTCCGCTGTCCAAAAGGAATCCGGGCTCTAGAGTCGGCTTCGTCGAAGAAAAAGCGAGCTAGGTCGTCGATGTCCATGCCGAAGATGATCTACATCGAAGCATCGCAAGATCAAGCTCCACCTTCACCAAGCCATGAAAAATTGTGAAGGAAACACACTCTACTACTTGGCAAGAGGTAGAGGATGAAGAAATAGGAAGTGGGTAGACTTTAGAATTGGATTTCTCACTCTAATTCTCACTTTGCCATTAAAGCTTTCAAGCTTTTTCTTGAAGTGAAGAAGAAGAATAAGATGAAGAATATGATAAGTCTCTTTTTTAAAATGAAAATAATAATAATACTTATCATCTACCAACCATGGTGAACTGTAGAGACTAAACTAGGGTTAGTGGGAATGGTTAGGGTTAAGCATGAGACAAAAAGGGTGACTTTGGTCAAAGCTTCAAGAAGCTTTAGCTAGAAAACAAATTAAGCCACCATTTTCTCTTAATGCTTATCAATTTCCAAAAAGAATAAATAAATGAATAAATGAATAAGGAAATAGTTAACCCTAACCATTTCATTAACCAAGGTTTAATTCTTTACACTTAACCAAAAGGCATGTATCATCAAACATGATACAAGCAAGTGCACAAAATCATATCGCATATGCAATGCGCACATCCGAGTGAGAAAATCCATTTAAAGTGAACCGATACTATTTAATGCAAAGTAATATATCAAATATATAATTATACATTAAATCATTAAATCAACACTTGATTTAACGATCCGGTCATATCGCATATAACCGACTAGTATCCTATGCATCGGCTTATCGAATCGATCTTCGATTCGATAACTAGGTTATATCGCATACAACCAATCGATACATTCATCGCGAGAATAGAATATGGTATCACATACGCGCATTATTCTCGGTCCCGCACATATCTCATATGCGCTCCTATTTCGTTTCGCTTGAGCCAGGAAACCTCTGTGTAGGACTCTAAAGACTCGTCAATACGCCGGCAGCAGGTGATGATCATATCAAACACCCACAAGCCGCAAGCGGTCTGCCAAACGTAATGGCCACCCGGGTATTGAGCGATCAGAAGATCGACGAGCTAGCCCGCTCACACTCCTGCGAATCCAACTAGTAACACTTATCGTATAGTCCGGTCTGTTCGTCTGATATGTCGCATATCTCGCCTAGGGGTGGTAAACGTCAGACCCCAATAGCTCGATAAGTTATGTCGACTTGAGGTCCATAACATTCGTGAAACTACTGATAACTCTTACCAGTATATCACTGCAACCCTGGCTAGGGATTTCCTGTTATGGCCAGTCGAGCATAGCACAACATCAACCCCCAATACCGGGAGAGACGAATCCCCTCCTATCGCTCATTGCCTCCATGTGAATCGGGACTGTACCCAAAAACCACCTGTTTGCACAACTCAGTAGAGCCGTGGTAGGGTGGAAATCAAAGCACAGTGGGAGACACACAAGACTCTATGACGATCTCGGGTCAACAGACTAAGCTATACCAGTGTCACCAGAGAACTGCCATCTGACGTGAGGTATAATACCATCTGGGAGTTCTCGGCGAGTCCGTTCAGTGTACCCAGTCTCCACTGAGCACCCGCATACCATCTTCGATGTCAAACACTAATGGATATGGGATCATCCATCGCCCATCTCATGGGTCGAGAAGATATGCGCTAGTCCACTCTGGAATATCGATGCCCCGTCTCGATATTCCCTCGACTAGGAACATTTCAAGGATGCACTCATGGACTACCCAGGCCCCACTAGTATGATCTACATCATAGTCCTGGAAGTCGAGTACATATCCTAAGGGCTTTATCAACATGTAATCAGAGAGACAGAAAGTATACATGTTAAGATAAAGTGCAACCAGATAGCGTACTATCATGTCGAGCAAGAAAGTCCTTCCTATATATGTCCCAGCATCCACTACAATATACATCCAATGTACAGTAATAGCCTCTAGGGCATACATATAACTAACAATCTCCCACTTGCACTAGGGCCATCTGTAGCAGTGGTTGCAGTATCACATACTCAACCATCCCCTAAATTGTCTCTCTTTGGGTAAATGGCCTTCGTGAGTGGATCCGCCGTATTGTCCTCTGAGTCTTCTCTCCTAACCTCGATCACCCTGGAGATCAACTATCTCTATGATCAGGTGATACTGCCTCAGAATTTGTCTGGGTCACTGATGGGACCAGGGTTCCTGGGCCAAAGCCATACTTCCATTGTCATACAATGGCAGGAACCTAGTTCATTTTATGAACCAATATACACCCAAACTTCCTCTTTGGTAGTATCTTCAATAGCGATGTTACCAGCCTTAATCGTCTAGTTTGCCACGGTATCTAGCTTGGAACTTTTCCAACATACCGTCCCTTTACTGAGGGTAAAGACAATGCCCGTGACTGACATTCAGTCGTCTTTATCACCCTGGAACTCTTCCAGTGATTCTCCCCATGATCGATTGATACCATCTCACTACATCTAGTGAGAATCCTAGCATCCAATTACATCTATCTCATAGATGAAAACTCACGATTTAGAAGGTATCACTTTGATCCTATTTGGAGAATCCTAGTGATAATAGGAGACTGACCGATCGTAGTATAGGAAACTCTTTTCCTATCAAGAGTATGTTGTCTATGTACAATACGATGATGACCACCTTACTCTCTACTACCCTTTTTTATATACAAGGTTCGTCTACCATTTTGATGAAGTCAAACACTTTGACTATCACATCAAAACAGACGTTCCAACTCCGCGATGCCTGCTTCATTATGTAAAGCAACTTGCACACGTTTCCGCTGCTCCCACTGTTTACGAAGACCTCTGGCTGTGTTCTTATAGACGTTCTCTTCTAAATCAGTATTTAGAAAAGCAGTCATGGCACCCAACCGCCAGATATCGTAGTCATGGTATGTAGCCGTGGTAAGTAGGATCTGGATAGACTTAAGCATAGCAACTGGAAAAAACTTTCATCATTATCCACGCCTGGTCGATGACGAAAACCTTTAACAAGTCTAGCTTTGAAAGTCTCAACTTTTCCATCTACACCAAGTAATCTTCTCAAGATATACTTGCTCCTGATGGGGATTTAACCCTTCAGATATCGCAACTAAAGTCCATACTTTGTTGGTGTATATGGATTCCATCTCAGATCACTAAGCATCCAGCCATTCTTACAGAGTCCCTACTCTCGATGGCCTGCTCGAAACTGGTTGGGTCATCATCTCATGATGCAATCCTCGCTCCCACTGTCATCGAGAAACCGAGGTATCTCTCAGGCGGATGAGGAACCCTGCTAGATCGGCGGAGAGGCTGAGGTTCGTCGGAAACTATTGAATCCTTTGGTTCTATCAAATCATTAGCAGTTTTGTACAGCTGGAACCTTTCCAGTTCTACAGAACTGATCTTGCCTCGATCTTGTCCGGATTTTGCTTTTGACATAGGCCGGACAATCCCAAATCTTAACTTACTTAAGAGATAGGCTCTTCCCATACCATATCTCATATGGAATGGTAGGCACTGATTTGAATCAAACCTAATTAATAGGTATGCAGCTTCTCAAGTGCATAACCTCAAAAGGAAATAGGTAACTCAGTAATACTCATCATAGAGCACACCATATCTAATATTGTGCAATTGCTCCGCCCTGATACACCGTTGTGCTGTGGTGCATTCAGAGGAGTAACATTGAGAGAAAATCTCATTCTCCTTTAGAATAGTCCAGGAATTCTATGCACAAGTATTCTCCTCCCTGATCTTATCATAGGACATAATACTTATACATGTATTTTGGTTCTTTACTTCTAACTTATATTCTGTGAATATCTCAAAAGGTTCGGACTTATGTTTCAACAGGAACATATGACTGAATCTTGAGAGATTATCAGAGAATATAATGAAGTATGAAGAACCAGTCCTAGCATGTGTAGACAGGAGACTTTACATACATCATCATGTATCAGTCCCAAGAGTTCACTAACTCTTTCTCTGTTTCCAATAAACAGAGCTAGTGTCATTATATCTTTGTGACATGACTGGCAAGTTTCACAAGATGTAGATTCAAACTGATTTAAATATGCATCTACATGTAACTTCAGCTAGTCGGGTCACATTGATCTGACCTAGTCTACAATACCTTAAGAAGGATCCGTTCATTTCTGAACTCTTCCTCTTATGTGTGTTCCATATACTAAGAACTGTAGTTTAATTTAGAACATCAATGCTTTTAGATAACGTGCCTGAACCGATCAACTTTTGATATAGGAAATGTTCAAAACATTATCCATCAATACAAAATTATATCCTTTCTTTACTAATAAAGATACTGATATAATTTTGTATATCAGGTTCGGTATCTAATAGCATTTGTTCAGAATCAATGTATTCGTAATACAGGGTGACAGTGACCAACAGACTTGGCTGCAACACTTGCCCCGTTTTCTGTCTCATGAAACTTATCACCCGTTCTCATTTTTTCTACCTTTCTGTAGCCCTATGTAACAGATTACATATCTGGGATCCTGATCTGGTATCACATACCCAGGACGTAAAGAATACTGAGAAACAGTTCTGTATAATGAACACACCCGAAGATGATGCATCAACATGCACTCTCTTCGTTTGGGCGGCATAGGAAATCTGGTATTCCCCTATTTCCTGCTCTGTCTTATAACAATTATAAGTTGGAGCGGGACCAACGTTCCCCAGCTCAGTATAACAAGCGGGTTCGGTCAATTCATCCATATTATTATCTTGATTAAGGCGTGATATGGTCGCTACCTGGAGAGAGAGAGAAGAAAACACTCTGCGTGCGCTCTTGCAAGATCAGATTGGTTATATATTTTATCTAATCAGGATGGCTCCCACTGTTTTTATCAAATCTTCCTTCAAACCTTAAAAGGAAAGACTAGCCGGGATTAATTACACTCTACAAGTTCGCCAATCTTTCAGCCAGGCCAGTGTCGGTACTTTGAGGGAGGTTCCCCGTGCTTTCGCACGGACCTAATTACTGTAAACCTCATTTTCCCAGAGGCGTAACCCCGTTGACACCTTTCTAGACACCTACTTGATCGGCTAATTGTAAAGTGCAAAACTCTCCCAGGAGTAACAATTACTCGCAGTGGGTATCGGGATCCAACTATCACATAGAAGGTATGCAATCTCATTGCAAATTTCAACACTTGAAACTCCCGATAATGGTTTTTACCCCTAGCACCTATGACCTTGGTTAAGGTCAACAAATCATAGGTACTAGTCAAGTTCTACCCGTCATTTCGTGATTAATTAGACCCACCCACATGACCCTTGGCTAAGGTCAACAAAGCCACATGACTGTCCTAACTAATCGCATCATATGCTGTGTAGGAAGACATCACTTAGCTACCGTACACTGTGCCTTGACTATGGTCAACAAACACGGCACGAATACTAAGTACTCTACTTCCTAAAATGACGGAGGGTTGCGAATGGTTTTTGTGAAAACCTTTAACACTTTGAACTTGATCTCGTTGCGGAATCAAATGGTTTTTAAATGGAATGTTTTTGAAGCTTTTCTAGTTTTGCTAAAGGGGTCACTCCCGGTGAAGGGATCGTCGGCCCTTTCCTCCTCGAATGAGGTGCGGGATATATCATATATATCACTGTGCAAAGCAAAAACTATAGAAGCGATCAAATAACAAACCGAGGGTTGTAGCATCTGCCAGTTATTGCTAAAGGAGTCACTCCCGGTGAAGGGATCTCGGTCCTTTCCTTATCGAATAAGGTGCAGGATGTTCTATAATGAACACCGCGATGCAAAGCAAGAACTGTAGCTACCTGTTTTATTTTGAAATTCGATTCCATAACATCAATTAGGTTTATTTTCTTTCATTAATCTCATTAATGAATATCCCATCATTTAAGTCCACCTAACCATCACAGATAAATATAACGTACGCTTATGCCATCCGCATTCGCCTCGATGTCCCGTCTGCACCGTTAGGTTAGGTAACTAACGCCAGAGCGAGGCAGGGCTAGCGCGGGTGTAAAACATAAGCAACGTCTATATAATATATCATATATACTATATATAATATCTTTCACAGAACATCACATGATCACAGATAAATCACAGCAGAAGAAACATATGAAATATTGGATATACTAGGACGTCCGTGTTTTCAATACGAGCCAGTATAAAACACGGATTCCACGGTCGTGATGAATAGCCAATCCCACACCCCTAGACCCCTACGAGAGCGGCAAGCAACCCTACCAATTCTAGGGTTAGGAGACCCGGACTCGACTCCTCGAGTTGGTCTCCCACTGGACCCCAGAACCCGGTTACTTGTGCTCCCCTCCTTGGGTCTATCCTAGTGCAGAAAAGTAAATAATAAACAAACGGTGACTACTTCCGCAACCTGGAAGTGCCCCAATAAAAGAATATTACATACAAGTTTTTACATGAATGAAAATGAAAAACACTCATCTCACATAAAAACCCCCGGCTATTCAAACACGACGATCCAATATAACATATCCAGCAACACATAACATCAGATGTCATCAACGTAAGTAAATATGCGCATCCCAATTGTCGTTGACATATAGCAACGAAACCGGCGATATCACATATTACACTTACGGTCACAGAAAAGAAAATGTAAAACTACAACAGTTGGAATCCGCAACCTCCTCAGACATCGCATGCCTGACCAAATGAAATACTTAGACATCGCATGCCTAACAATTATAAACCCCGCATTTTAGTCTCATTATCGAAAACTCTTTTCAATATCAAGTCGGGAAATTCAACAAGATTCCCGACATCCTGATCGAATGCTCGTCGCAAACTTTAGTAGGCGGCCGCACCCCCGATGCCGTCGACGAAGTGCACCAAGGCGGAACACCGCTGCCGCGAGCACCCGAACGGATGCTTTTGGCGACGGGGTTCTCCTGCAGTCACTTGGTCGGGGCTATGGAATGAGGCTGTCTATTAAGTTTACCGGCGAGTATCCGCGTTCACAACATGATTGAAATGGACTTTTGATCACATCAAAATTCCGTGGCAACCGATCAAGTGAGACTAAACTGCTGTGTTTATAATATTCATTCCGTTATCTCATAACTATTTGTGAATTCTAATTATTGTATCACAATCCGGATAAATAGAAAATGCTAAACTTTTCGATCGAACAATCGAACACCCAAGTTTTCCCGATACAGATCAACACATGAAACAAGTCTAAAAACATTCAGTTCGTGCCTCAGTACCAACGGTCCAGTCGTAGAAGGGTCAAGCCAACGCCTCACATGTGGCACGCCGTACTGCCCCAAACCCGAAGGTTCAAAGGGTAGTTCAAGACGGTCACATAATCGAGTTAAGGTTTGTTGTCTTCTAGAGGGACCATCGTGTTACTTGCACTACTTAGAACGTGATTAAACAACAGAAATATCCAACACTTGGAAATTTCCCGACAGGGGAAAAATTGGGTATTTATATCCGGTCGAACTTTTTAACATATTCAAAAAATTATCCGGAACGACACATAGACAAAGTTTGACAATCCGATCGAATGTATTAACTCCCAATACAACCCAAAATACTCAACTCTTGATTTCAGATTAAAAATTCCCAGGAAAACCAGCACTGAAAAATAGGAGTTACTGTGCAAAATTCAATGGCAGATAAGACAAAAGTGCGGTGTAAGGGCCGCATTAGCACGCTAATGTCGCGGTTCCGCCGCACTTTAGAAAGATCATTAGGTAATTTTTGCATCTTAATTCTTAAATTTACCTGCTTGTTTTTCTGCATATTTTTAATTTGCAAAAATCCACATTTTACAAAAATGTCCAGAGAGCATTTTAAAGTCGGGGTTTCGGGTCGATCGGACTTCTAACTCCGTCTACGCATCGCCTAAGGCTCTAGCTAGGCTCTGATACCACTGTAGGGTTCCTAGACACTCTACTGAAGTCTCACAAGTGATCAAACATGCACAAATCAAATTTTACGGGTGCCTACAAACCCGACTACGGATCGTTTACTAGATATTTAGGCGAACAAAGTAACTAGTTAACACTTAACTAATGGGATATCGGAAATACAACCTTTGTAGATCCGGTGCTCCACCTCCATATCTCCGCAACGAAGTCGTCTCCGCTGTCCAAAAGGAATCCGGGCTCTAGAGTCGGCTTCGTCGAAGAAAAAGCGAGCTAGGTCGTCGATGTCCATGCCGAAGATGATCTACATCGAAGCATCGCAAGATCAAGCTCCACCTTCACCAAGCCATGAAAAATTATGAAGGAAACACACTCTACTACTTGGCAAGAGGTAGAGGATGAAGAAATAGGAAGTGGGTAGACTTTAGAATTGGATTTCTCACTCTAATTCTCACTTTGCCATTAAATCTTTCAAGCTTTTTCTTGAAGTGAAGAAGAAGAAGAAGATGAAGAATATGATAAGTCTCTTTTTTAAAATGAAAATAATAATAATACTTATCATCTACCAACCATAGTGAAGTGTAGAGACTAAACTAGGGTTAGTGGGAATGGTTAGGGTTAAGCATGAGACAAAAAGGGTGACTTTGGTCAAAGCTTCAAGAAGCTTTAGCTAGAAAACAAATTAAGCCACCATTTTCTCTTAATGCTTATCAATTTCCAAAAAGAATAAATAAATGAATAAATGAATAAGGAAATAGTAAACCCTAACCATTTCATTAACCAAGGTTTAATTCTTTACACTTAACCAAAAGGCATGTATCATCAAACATGATACAAGCAAGTGCACAAAATCATATCGCATATGCAATGCGCACATCCGAGTGAGAAAATCCATTTAAAGTGAACCGATACTATTTAATGCAAAGTAATATATCAAATATATAATTATATATTAAATCATTAAATCAACACTTGATTTAACGATCCGGTCATATCGCATATAACCGACTAGTATCCTATGCATCGGCTTATCGAATCGATCTTCGATTCGATAACTAGGTTATATCGCATACAACCAATCGATACATTCATTGCGAGAATAGAATATGGTATCACATACGCGCATTATTCTCGGTCCCGCACATATCTCATATGCGCTCCTATTTCGTTTCGCTTGAGCCAGGAAACCTCTGTGTAGGACTCTAAAGACTCGTCAATACGCCGGCAGCAGGTGATGATCATATCAAACACCCACAAGCCGCAAGCGGTCTGCCAAACGTAACGGCCACCCGGGTATTGAGCGATCAGAAGATCGACGAGCAAGCCCGCTCACACTCCTGCGAATCCAACTAGGAACACTTATCGTATAGTCCGGTCTGTTCGTCTGATATGTCGCATATCTCGCCTAGGGGTGGTAAACGTCAGACCCCAATAGCTCAATAAGTTATGTCGACTTGAGGTCCATAACATTCGTGAAACTACTGATAACTCTTACCAGTATATCACTGCAACCCTGGCCAGGGAGTTCCTGTTATGGCCAGTCGAGCATAGCACAACATCAACCCCCAATACCGGGAGAGACGAATCCCCTCCTATCGCTCATTGCCTCCATGTGAATCGGGACTGTACCCAAAAACCACCTGTTTGCACAACTCAGTAGAGCCGTGGTAGGGTGGAAATCAAAGCACAGTGGGAGACACACAAGACTCTATGACGATCTCGGGTCAACAGACTAAGCTATACCAGTGTCACCAGAGAACTGCCATCTGACGTGAGGTATAATACCATCTGGGAGTTCTCGGCGAGTCCGTTCAGTGTACCCAGTGTCCACTGAGCACCCGCATACCATTTTCGATGTCAAACACTAATGGATATGGGATCATCCATCGCCCATCTCATGGGTCGAGAAGATATGCGCTAGTCTACTCTGGAATATCGATGCCCCGTCTCGATATTCCCTCGACTAGGAACATTTCAAGGATGCACTCATGGACTACCCAGGCCCCACTAGTATGATCTACATCATAGTCCTGGAAGTCGAGTACATATCCTAAGGGCTTTATCAACATGTAATCAGAGAGACAGAAAGTATACATGTTAAGATAAAGTGCAACCAGATAGCGTACTATCATGTCGAGCAAGAAAGTCCTTCCTATATATGTCCCAGCATCCACTACAATATACATCCAATGTACAGTAATAGCCTCTAGGGCATACATATAACTAACACTCTTTGACTACACTGGCCCTACTAGTGTGATCTCATCACAGTCCCAGTAGTCGAGTACATATCATAAGGGCTTTATCAATATGTGAGAGAAAGACAGTAAACTAATACAAGTCAAAATGTTAAGATAAAGTAAAACCAAATAGCACACTATCATGACGAGCAAGAAAGTCCTCTCACTATATATATCCAAGCATCCATCATAATATACATCATATGTACAACAATGGCCTCTAGGGCATATACATAACTAACAATGCTTTGCATAGTGGTATTCCTTAATGAATATCCAGCACCGCATTCGATGAGGAAAGAGATGAGATCCCTTTACCGGGAGTGACCTCTTTAGCAAAACTAGCAAATGGTACAACCCACTCGGTTTATCATCATAGCTTCTATAGTTCTTGCTTTGCATAATAGTATTCCTTGATGGATATCCAGCACTTCTTTCGATGAGGAAAGAGCCGAGATCCCTTCACAGGGAGTGACCTCTTTAGCAAAACCTATTCGGTTTGTTTTTGAAATCTTCTCGATTTTAAAAGCGGAGATTAAACCACTCCACTTCAAAATCACTAGATTCTACAATGATATAAAGTTCATTACGTTAAAGGTTTTTTTCAAAACTAGCCGTAGCCCTTTGTCAGTTCAGATAAGTGCTATTTAGTATTTGTGCTATGTTTGTTGACTATGTAAAGGCGTAGTGTGCGGTAGCTAATTAGTGCTTATCTGCAACCATATGATGTGATTGGATTAGGGTAGTCATACGACTTTTTTGACTAAGTTAAGGGTCATACGGGTGAGTTTAATTCAATCAAGAAATGATGGGTTGAACTTGGCTAGCGCTTATGATTTGTGGACCTTGTTAAGGTCATAAATGGCTAGGAGTAAAAAAAGTTATTAGGTATTTCAAGTGTTGAAATTTGCAATGAGATTGCATACCTTCTATATGATATTGGGATCATAATACCCACTGCGAGTAAGTGTTACTCCTGGGAGAATTTTCCACATTACAATTAGCCAATCCATTAGGTGTCTAAGAATGGTGTTAACGGGGTGATGCCCCTGCGGAAACGAAGTTATTTAATTAGTTCCATGCGAAAGCATGAGGAGATCCCCTCGAAGTACCAATACCTGCCTGGCCAAACGATTGGCGAGCTTTTAGGGTGTAATTAATCCCGGCTAATCTTATCTTTTAAGTTTTGAAGGAAGATTTGATAAAAACAATGGGAGCCATCCTCATTAGATAAAATAATAAACAATCTAATCTTGCAATGTGATTATCTTTCTCTCTCTCTCCTGGTAGCGACCAATGACACGCCTTACCTTAATTAAGATAATAATATGGATGTATTGACCGAACCTACTTATAATACTGGGCTAGGTTCTGCTCTATCTTATGACTGTCAAAAGTCTGAGTAAGGAATAGGGAAACATCAGGATTCCCATACCACCCAAACGAAGAATAAGCATGTTGATGCATCTGTTGGATATATGTATGCCCTAGAGGCCATTATGTGATAGTCGATGTATCTATACATGTATATATATTCAGTTTTCATTCTTGCTCAACATGATAGTATGCTATCTGGTTCTTCTTTATCTGACATGTTGATTTGATCATGCTTTTATTCATTCATACATGCTGATAAAGCCCCAAGGATATCTGCTTGACTACTCTGATTATGATAGAGATCATACTAGTGGGACATTTGTAGTCTATAAGCATATCCTGAAATGTCCCTAGTCGGAGGTGTATCGAGACGGGGCATCGATATACCAGAGTAGACTAGCGTATATGATACTAGACCCATGTGATGGGCGATGGATGTTCCCACATTCATCGATGTTTGACTTCAAGATCATATACGGGTGCTCAGTGCTGACTGGGTACACTGGACGGACTCACCGAGAACTCCTATATGGAATTATATCTATCGTCGGATAGCAGTTCTCAGGTGACACTGGTACAGGTTAGTCTGTAGACCCGAGATCGTCATGGAGTCTTGTGTGTTCTCCCACTGTACTTTGATTGCCACCCTACCACGGCTCTACTGAATCGTGCAAACAGGTGGCCGTTGGGTACAGTCCCGAGACACACGAAGTCAATGAGCGATAGGAGGGGTTTCGTCTCTCCCGGTATTGAGAGTTGATGCTGTGTTGTGCTCGACTGGTTATAACAGCAAGTCCCTGGCCAGGGCTGCTGAGATTTGCTGATAAGTGTTATCAGTAGTTTCTCGATCTGTTATAGACCATTCACCGACACGACTTATTGAGTTATTGGGGTCGACGTGACCATCCCTAGGCTCGATATGCAGCATATCTGACGAAGAGACCGGACTGTACGGTAGTGTTGCCGGATGGCTCGACGGGAGTTGTAGCAGGTTCGCTTGTTGTCTTCTGATCGCTCAATACCCGGGTGGCCGTTACGTTTAGCTGACCGCTTGCGGCTTGAGGGTACCTGATATGATCATCACCCTCTGCCGGCGTATTGACGAGTCTTAGAGTCCCACAAAAGAGTTACCCAGTCCAGGCGAAACGTTGTCGTGCGCGTATGCGATATGCGCTTGCACCCGATTGAAATGTGCGTATATGATACCGAACATTGATCGGGTGAACTGCTTTTGGTAGGGTCATATGAGATATGACCGGATTGATAAATTAAGTGTTGATTTATCATCTAACCATTAGTTTTCTCACTTGAAACCTTTCTAGGGTTTGATGGATGTATGCATGCATGCATGTGTTTCTTTCTTCCTTTTTTAGTTTCATGCACATGTAGATGTGCATACATGTACACATACATACATCAAACCATCATGGTTGATTGCATATGGAATTGGTGGCAATATAAGCTTCACACCATAGATTAAACAATGGATAATTATTTAATTTTGGTTTAAAGTAAAATGAAAAAGGAAAGGATAAACATTCTTGCTTCTACATTCTTCTTCTAACCTAACCTAGCTCAACTACCACTAACCTATGGTTATCCTTCTCTTTATCATTCTAAACCCAAGTTAAATTAACTATCTATCATTTAATCATGGTTGAAGTCAAGAAGGAATAAAATATATATAGTGATATATATTTCTTTCTCTTGCTTAACTCAAGAGTTATCTTTTACCTCTTGTTCAAAAATAGCCGCCATCTTCATCCTCCTTCATCTCTTTCTCTCTAGTCTTTTCTAGTGAGCTAAATACATCAAAAGAAAGGTTTTTGAAGTGAGAAACCTAACTACAACATCATTCTATACAAGCTTGGCCGCTTTGTTTAGAGTGTTCTCTTCGGTTTGCCGAAGTTGCGAGCTTGGACGGAGTGCTCCGTGGTGGATCGTCGTGGACGCAAGGGAACTTCGAGAGGACCTCGACTCAACACCCAAGACACCAAGGAGTCTAGCAAAGGGGAGCTACAAAGGTTGTAGCCTTCAAACCCTAATCTTTTCTAGCTTAAAGTTTATTAACCCTAATTTTCTAGGATCGATCCACTTGCATGTTAGTTTAGCACCTAAAAAATTATAACTTTGGGTCATGTGATGCTTCAAAACACTTCATAGGGTGCTATACTAACCTTACATTGGTATCAGAGCCGACCTAGAACATTAGGCGACGTTTTTTACGAAGTGAAAACCCCGATCGGACAAAAATACCGTATTTTTGGGTGCTCTCTGGAAATTTTCTAAATTTTGACATTTTGCAGAATTAAAAATATGTAAAAAATACAGCAGGAAAATATAAGAGTTACGGTACAAAATTTGTTCATCGAACAGTGATTTTAGCCGCGGAAACGCGGCCTAAGCTTGCTTAGGCCGCGGTTCCGCGGCCATACCTATGAATTGATGGATAAGTTTTCTACAGTAATTCTTGGTTCTGCATGTATACTTTTTTGGGTATTTTTAAACTGAATAAAGTTTTGAAAAATACTGGAGATGTTTTTGGATTCATCGATTCGATCGGGACTTTCATTTCGTAGTTTTTCCGGGTAAATTAGAAAGTATTGAAGTGTTTGAACGAGTATTATTTACTCACTATTCACGGGGTTTAAATAGTTTGGAAATACGTGCAAGTCTTTTTGCGGTGGTCCCTCTAGAAGACAACAAACCTTAACTCGATTATGTGACCGTCTCGAACTGCCCTTTGAACCCTAGGGTTTAGGGCAGTACGGCGTGCCACATGTTAGGCGTTGGCTTGACCCTTCTACGGCTGGACCGCCGCTACTGTGTCACACTCCAGATTTTTTGAACCCTGCTCAAGTGTTGAGCTTTAGTGAATCTTGGGTGCTTGATTGTTCGTTCGAAAACTTTAATACTGTCTGTTTGTCTGGAATGTGATACAATATGTGGAATTCATATAGTGTATGCATGAAATACGAAATATGTGATATTTCGCATTTATGATGTCTAAAGAGAATCTGGATTCCAAATATTGTAGTTTTACACTTTCTTTTCTGTGACCGTAAGTGTAGTATGTCAGATATCGCCGGTTTCGTTGCTATACATCAACGACAATCGGGGTACGCATACTTACTTACGTTGATGATATGTGATATTATGTGTTGCTGAGATATGATGTGCAGGATTGTCGCGATCGAATAGCCGGGGGGGTTTTGTGAGATGAGAGTTTTATATTTTCATTCATGTAAATTCAAATGTAATGTAATATTCTTTTATTTGGGGCACTTCCAGGTTGCGGTTGTGTCACCAGTGTTGTATATTATTTACTTTTCCGCATTAGGATGGACCCAAGGAGGAGAGCACAGGTGACCGGGTTCTGGGGTTCAGTGGGAGGCCATCTCGAGGAGTCGAGACCGGGTCTCCTAAACTCCAGGATTGGTAGGGTCACTTGCCGCTCTCGTAGGGGTCCAGGGTGTGGGCTTGGCTATTCATCGCGACTGTGGAATCCGTATTTTCTATTCTGGCTAAATACTAAATACGGACGTCCTAGTATATCCCACGTTATATCTATATTTCTGCTGCCTGTGTTCTGTGATATCTGAGACGAATGACATATTATATATATGATATATAGTAGACGTTGCTTATGTTTTACACCCGCGCTAGTCCCGTCCCGGTATGCCGTTAGTTAAGTAACCTAACGGTGCATAACGGAACATTGCGGCGAATGCGGATGGCATAAGTGTACGTGTTATTTTCGTTTCTTTTCTTCGACTGGCTTAAGGACTTAAATGATGGGATTACATTAATGTGATTAATGTAAAGAAAATAAACCTAAAAGATGTTGTAGAATCGGATTTAAAAATTACTCGGCTATTTATGAAAAAGCTATATTTCAAAACTGCGGAGCTTAAGCCACTCCTTTTGAAAACCTTTTGATTCTACAACGATATCAAGCTCAAAGCGTTAAAGATTTTCTTAAAAATCATCCGCAACCCTCCGTCATTTTAGAAAGTAGAGTACTTAGTATTCGTGCTACGTTTGTTGACCTTAGCCAAGGCGTAGTGTACGGTAGCTAAGTGATGTCTTCCTACAAACGCATATGATGCAGATTAATTAGGACGGGCATATGACTTTGTTGACCTTAGCCAAGGGTCATGTGAACGGGTCTAATTAATCAAGAAATGACGGGTTGAGCTTGACTAGTGCTCGTGATTTGTTGACCTTAGCCAAGGTCACGAGTATTAGGGGTAAAAACCACATCGGGAATTTCAAGTGTTGAAATTTGCAATGAGATTGCATACCTTCCATATGATGGTTGGATCCCGATCCCACTGTGGGCAATAGTTGCTCCTAGGAGAGTTTTACAGTTTACAATTAGCTAACTCATTAGGTGTCTAGAAAGGTGTTAACGGGGCTCCGCCTCTGGGAAAACGAGGTTTACTCTAATTAGGTCCGTGCGAAAGCACGGGGAACCTCCCTCAAAGTACCGACACTGGCCTGGCTGAACGGTTAGCGAAGTTGTAGACTGTAATTAATCCTGGCTAGTTTTTCTTTTTAAAGGCTTGAAAGAAAAACTTGATAAAAAGCAGTGGGAAACATCGATTAGACAAGATAATAAACCAATCTAATCTGTGTAAGAGCTTTCGCTGAGTGTATTCTTTTCTCTCTCTTAATGGCAGATACCAATGACTGGACTTAAGCTTCTACTAGATAAGAACAAACTGAATGGGACCAACTATAAAGACTGGCTAAGGAATCTGAAGATCGCCTTGACTTATGATAAAGTATCATATGTCCTCACGGCTTCAGCCCCGCCCGTCCCAGGCCCAAAATCCTCAGTTGCGGACATTGAAGTCCGCAAGACATGGGACGCTGACTGTGCCACGGCAAAATGCCTCGCGCTTGCATCGATGGACAACACACATCAAAAGCAGCACGAGGACATGGACATTCACGGGATATTGCTCCATACAAAGGAGTTGTATGGGGAGCAGTCCCGCGTATTACGATACGAAACATCAAAGAAACTGTTTCACATGCGGATGGCCCCTGGCACACCAGTAGCAGACCATGTTTTGAAGATGATAGCTCTTATAGAAGAGCTTGAGGACCTCGGATGGACAATGAACAATGAACAATATATAGATATTATTCTGCAGTCCCTCCCCTCCACCTTTGCTCAGTTCATAGTGAACTTTAACATGCATGGCATGGAGAAGGAACTCCCTGAACTCCTTAATATGTTAAGGAGTGCAGAGAGCACTATGAAGTCAGCAAAGACTCCCGTTATGACTATTGGACAGTCTTCTTCTTCTCGCCCGAAAGCTAAGGCCAAGGAAAAGAAAAAGAAGAAACCCACTAATCCTAAGGGCGGAGTCAAAAAGGTGAAGGGAAAGGGAAAGTCCACGGCTGGAGACCCAGGGAAAGGCGAGTGTTTTCATTGCCACAAGACAGGACATTGGAAGCGCAATTGCACAGAGTACTTAAGTCTCAAGAAGAAGCATGGTGATGCTTCTGCTTCAGGTGCGTTTATGACTGAAAACTGTTTTTCTATAAACTCTGCTTCCTGGGTATTGGATACCGGTTCAGGTTCTCACATTTGCAATTCTATGCAGGGGCTGAGAAATAGCAAGGTTTTGAAGACAGGTGACCATACTCTCCGCGTTGGAAATGGTTCCAATGTACATACAGTCGCAGTAGGAGAGTATCACTTGGGGTTGCCGTCTGGATGTATTTTGATTTTGAATCCATGTTATTTTGTACCTGATATGCTATGTAATATAATATCCGTTTCTTTGTTGGACAATGAAGGGTATAATTTTGTATTGCAAAACAATGTTATGAACATTCACCTGAATCAAATGTTGGTTGGGTATGGTACACTTAATAACGGAATATATGTCCTAAATCAACACACAGTTTTCAGTATACAACACACTAATAAAAGAAAACTTTCAGAATTAAATGAAGCTTTTCTTTGGCACTGTAGACTTGGTCATATTAACGAAACAAGACTAAACAAGTTACACAAAGATGGATATTTAAATCCTTTTGAATATAAATCTTATGCGACTTGCCAGTCTTGTATCAAGGGTAAAATGACCAAAACTCCGTTTACCGGACACGGAGAAAGAGCTACTCAGCTCCTGGGCCTCATACATAGTGATGTATGTGGGCCTATGTCTACACAGGCTAGAGGCGGTTTTTCATACTTCATTACATTCACTGACGATTTCTCAAGATTCGGTCATGTATTTTTATTAAAGCACAAGTCCGACGCTTTCGAGAAATTCATTGAATATAAACAAGAAGTAGAAAAACAAACCGGTTTGAGTATTAAGATGCTTCGATCAGATTGAGGTGGAGAGTATCTCAGTACAGAATTTGCAAACTTCCTAAAAGAGAATGGGATTCTCTCTCAGCTCACTCCTCCTTACACACCATAGCACAACGGTGTGTCAGAACGACGGAATAGGACCTTATTAGATATGGTCCGGTCCATGATGAGTGACGCTGAGTTACCAGTCTCGTTTTGGGGGCATGCATTGGAGACTGCAGCGTTTCTGCTAAACAGGGTTCCAACCAAAGCCGTGTCTACCACGCCATATGAGATATGGAATGGGAAGAGACCATCTCTTAAAAGAATTAAGATTTGGGGTTGCCCGGCCTATGTTAAAAAGCAGAATCCGGACAAACTCGAGACACGGTCAGTCATGTGTAACTTTGTGGGATATCCAAAGAATTCTTATGGATATCTGTTCTACCACAAAGAGGAACAAAAAGTGTTTGTTTCTCAACATGCCACAATCTTGGAAAAAGTGTTTTTCACAGATAAAGATGATGGCAAAGTGGTGGATCTAGAAGAGGTTCTAGAGACACAAACTACAAATGACGATTTGGTTGAACCAACTGTTGCAGCAGAAACTGAAGAACCTCGGCCACTCCGTAGGTCTGGTAGGACTTCTCGCCTACCGGAGAGGTACTACGGTTTCCTCATTGATGGTGACAGAGAAGACTGTATCATGGAAGATGATGATCCTACCAGTTTTCAGCAAGCTATCACGAGTGGTGACTCTGTGAAGTGGCTGGATGCCATGAGATCCGAAATGGAGTCTATGTACACCAACAAAGTTTGGACTTTGGACGTTGTACCCCCTGGGGTAAAACCTGTAGGGTGCAAATGGATCTTTAAAAGAAAGATTGGTGTGGATGGGCAGATAGAGACCTATAAGGCAAGACTTCTGGCGAAAGGTTTTCGTCAAAGACCAGGTCTGGACTATGACAAAACTTTTTCGCCCGTAGCCATGCTTAAATCCATTCGGATCCTACTTGCTATTGCTGCTCACTACGACTATGAAATCTGGCAGATGGACGTTAAAACAGCATTTCTAAATGGAGATTTAGAAGAATGTGTTTATATGGATCAGCCAGAGGGCTTCATTGACAGTGGGAGCAGCGAGAAAGCATGTAGATTGCTTAAATCCATATATGGGTTAAAGCAGGCATCTCGGAGTTGGAACATCTGTTTCGATGATGTTATCAAAGAGTTTGATTTCATCAAAAATCCAGATGAACCTTGTGTTTATAGGAAGGCTGTAGGAAGAGCTGTCACATTCCTCGTATTGTACGTAGATGACATTCTTCTGATAGGAAATGATGTTCCTATGCTACAGTCGGTCAAATCATTCTTATCACTGAGGTTCTCCATGAAGGACCTGGGAGATGCCACATACATCCTGGGCATAAGGATCTATAGGGATAGATCCAAAAAGTTATTGGGACTGTCCCAAACCAGGTACATCAACACCATCCTAAAGAGGTTTAGTATGGAAGACTCCAAGCGGGGTGCCTTACCCGCTTGCCATGGAGTCACTCTCTCCAAGGATTCTTGTCCAAAGACCGATGAAGAGAGAGCTCGCATGAGCATTATACCTTATGCTTCGGCAGTAGGATCTATAATGTATGCGATGTTATGTACACGCCCAGATGTAGCTTATGCACTTAGTGTTGTAAGCAGGTATCAATCCAACCCAGGGGAGAACCACTGGACAGCTGTGAAGAACATTCTTAAGTACTTGCGAAGGACTAAAGAATTGTTCTTGGTGTATGGTAATAAAGATCTCCAAATGGAGGCCTTTACCGATTCGAGCTTCCAGAGCGATAAGGATGACAGCAAATCTATCTCAGGGTTTGTATTTACCCTCAATAGAGGGGCGGTAAGTTGGAAGAGTTCCAAACAAGATACCGTTGCAGACTCTATGATGGAAGCTGAGTACATTGCTGCAAATGATGCCGCCAAGGAAGCCGTCTGGATGAAGAAGTTCGTCTCGGAGCTAGGAGTAGTTCCAACCATTATTGATCCAATACCTTTGTATTGTGACAATAATAGGGCGATGGCGTTAGCCAAGGAGCCCAGATCCCATCAGCGGTCCAGACACATTCTGAGGCGCTTTCATTTGATCCGGGAGATTGTAGATCGCCGCGAGATCGAGATTAAGAGAGTAGACACAAAGAACAACGCCACGGATCCATTCACCAAGGCCCTCCCTCAGCCGCAGCATGAGCGACTTTTTGAGATGTTGGGTATGAGATACGCCAATAACTGGCCTTAGTGCAAATGGGAGATTGTTGGATATATGTATGCCCTAGAGGCCATTATGTGATAGTCAATGTATCTATACATGTATATATATTCAGTTTGCATTCTTGCTCAACATGATAGTATGCTATCTGGTTCTTCTTAATCTGACATGTTGATTTGATCATGCTTTTATTCATTCATACATGCTGATAAAGCCCCAAGGATATCTGCTTGACTACTCTGATTATGATAGAGATCATACCAGTGGGACATTTGTAGTCTATAAGCATATCCTGAAATGTCCCTAGTCGGAGGTGTATCGAGACGGGGCATCGATATACCAGAGTAGACTAGCGTATATGATACTAGACCCATGTGATGGGCGATGGATGTTCCCACATTCATCGATGTTTGACATCAAGATCTTATACGGGTGCTCAGTGCTGACTGGGTACACTGGACGGACTCACCGAGAACTCCTATATGGAATTATATCTATCGTCGGATAGCAGTTCTCAGGTGACACTGGTACAGGTTAGTCTGTAGACCCGAGATCGTCATGGAGTCTTGTGTGTTCTCCCACTGTACTTTGATTGCCACCCTACCACGGCTCTACTGTGTCGTGCAAACAGGTGGCCGTTGGGTACAGTCCCGAGACACACGAAGGCAATGAGCGATAGGAGGGGTTTCATCTCTCCCGGTATTGGGAGTTGATGCTGTGCTGTGCTCGACTGGTTATAACAGCAAGTCCCTGGCCAGGGCTGCTGAGATTTGCTGATAAGTGTTATCAGTAGTTTCTCGATCTGTTATAGACCATTCACCGACACGACTTATTGAGTTATTGGGGTCGACGTGACCATCCCTAGGCTCGATATGCAGCATATCTGACGAAGAGACCGGACTGTACGGTAGTGTTGCCGGATGGCTCGACGGGAGTTGTAGCAGGTTCGCTTGTTGTCTTCTGATCGCTCAATACCCGGGTGGCCGTTACGTTTAGCTGACCGCTTGCGGCTTGAGGGTACCTGATATGATCATCACCCTCTGCCGGCGTATTGACGAGTCTTAGAGTCCCACAAAGGAGTTACCCAGTCCAGGAGAAACGTTGTGGTGCGCGTATGCGATATGCGCTTGCACCCGATTGAAATGTGCGTATATGATACCGAACATTGATCGGGTGAACTGCTTTTGGTAGGGTCATATGAGATATGACCGGATTGATAAATTAAGTGTTGATTTATCATATAACCATTAGTTTTCTCACTTGAAACCTTTCTAGGGTTTGATGGATGTATGCATGCATGCATGTTTTTCTTTCTTCCTTTTTTAGTTTCATGCACATGTAGATGTGCATACATGTACACATACATACATCAAACCATCATGGTTGATTGCATATGGAAATGGTGGCAATATAAGCTTCACACCATAGATTAAACAATGGATAATTATTTAATTTTGTTTTAAAGTAAAATGAAAAAGGAAAGGATAAACATTCTTGCTTCTACATTCTTCTTCTAACCTAACCTAGCTCAACTACCACTAATCTATGGTTATCCTTCTCTTTATCATTCTAAACCCAAGTTAAATTAACTATCTATCATTTAATCATGGTTGAAGTCAAGAAGGAATAAAATATATATAGTGATATATATTTCTTTCTCTTGCTTAACTCAAGAGTTATCTTTTACCTCTTGTTCAAAAATAGCCACCATCTTCATCCTCCTTCATCTCTTTCTCTCTAGTCTTTTCTAGTGAGCTAAATACAACAAAAGAAAGGTTTTTGAAGTGAGAAACCTAACCACAACATCATTCTATACAAGCTTGGCCGCTTTGTTTAGAGTGTTCTCTTCGGTTTGCCGAAGTTGCAAGCTTGGACGGAGTGCTCCGTGGTGGATCGTCGTGGACGCAAGGGAACTTCGAGAGGACCTCGACTCAACACCCAAGACACCAAGGAGTCTAGCAAAGGGGAGCTACAAAGGTTGTAGCCTTCAAACCCTAATCTTTTCTAGCTTAAAGTTTATTAACCCTAATTTTCTAGGATCGATCCACTTGCATGTTAGTTTAGCACCTCAAAAATTATAACTTTGGGTCATGTGATGCTTCAAAACACTTCATAGGGTGCTATACTAACCTTACAGCATCATCTTCGGGTGTGTTCGTTACCAAGAACTGTTTCTCAGTCAACTCTACGTCCTGGGTATTGGATACCGGATAAGGATCCCACGTATGTAATTTGGTAAATAGGCTGAAGAGAGGTAGAGAACTGGGAAATGGTGATATGTCTCTAGTAGCAGGGAATGGTGCAATTGTTGCAGCTAAAGCAGTTGGCGAATATCACCTTGTCTTACTAAGTGGTAACGCAATGATTCTGAGCTACTGTTATTTCGTACGAAAAATATTGTGAATGTTTTCCTAAATCAAGTGTTGATTGGGTATGGTACATTGTATAACGGTATATACGTTCTAAATCACAAAACAGTTCTATGTATACAGAACACACAAGTGGAATATTTCAGAAATGAACGAAGCCTTGTTGTGGCATCGTAGACTAGGTCATATCATTGAGAGAAGACTAGATAAAGTTGCATAAGGATGCATATTTGAATCCGTTCGAATTTACATCTTATGAAACTTGCCAGTCATGTCTCAAAAGCTAGATGACCAAATATCGGTTTACTGGACACGGAGAAAGAGCTACTGAACTCTTGGACATATACATAGTGTTGTATGCGGTCCTATGTCTATACATGCCATGAATGGTTCCTCGTACTTTATTACATTCACTGATGATCTCTTAAGATTCGGACATGTGTTCCTGTTGAAACAAAAATCTGAATCTTTTGAGAAATTAAAGGAATCTAAGTACGAAGTTGAGAACCAAATGTGTAAAAGTATTAAAATCCTTCAATCTTATTGGGAAGGAGAATACTTGAGTACGGAGTTCCTGGACTACTTAAAAGAGAATGGGATTCTCTCTCAGCCTACTACTCCATATACACCACATTACAACGGAGCGGAGGAATCTCATCCTATTAGATATAGTGTACTCTATGATGAGTAATTCTGAGTTTTCTATTTTCTTTTTGGGTAATGCACTTTAGATAGCTGCATACCTATTGAATAGAGTTCCGGCCAAATTCGTTGCTATCACTCCATATGAGATATGGAATGGGAAGAGACCATCTCTTATACGTGTTAAGATATAGGGTTGTCCGGCTTATGATAAAAGCAAAATCAAGACAAGCTCGAGGCAAGGTCAGTTTTGTGCAAGTTTATAGAATATCCCAAACATTCGCGAGGGTATATCTTCTACCACAGCGAGGAACAAAAGGTGTTGGTTTCTCCACATGCCACCTTTTTAGAAAAGGAATTTCTTGTCAAAGAGATTACGGGTAATGAGGTAGAACTGGAAGAAGTTCCAGCAACACAAACTATAACTGATAATTTGGTAGAACCAGAGGATTCAAAAGTCCCCAACGAACCTTTGCCACTCCGCAGATCTAGTAGGGTTCCTAATCTACCTGAGAGATATTACGGTTTTCTCATAGACGGTGGGAGCAAGTATTGCATCATGGAAGATGATGACCCAACTTGTTTCGAGTTGTCCATCATTATTGTCTATAGTGCCCTCAAGTCAATTATTGAATCGCAGGCACACGATTGTGATAATTGAGGGAGGACCTATATGGATAGAACAGTCTTACTCAAGATGATAGTAAGCTATCTGGTTAGTCGTTATCATTATGTACATGCTTTATGTGGTATTACAGATCACTTTTACATGTTGATAGAGCTCATAGGATTTTCGCTTGACTACCTGCATTATGATGGCGATCATATTCGTGGGAGCTAGGTGGTCTATAAGCACATCCTTAAATGTCCCTAGTTGTGGGAGTTTAGAGACTGGGCATCGATACTCAAGTGTAGACTAGTGTATAATGATCGAGACCCCGACGAGGGACGGTGGCCAGGTCTCACAATCCATTGGTGTTAGTTTGTTCACCTAAGATAGTATACATGTGCTTATTGGGTTTTGAGTATATTGGACGGACTCGCCATGAACCTGCTAGTTAGTATTATACCTATAGTCAGATAGCAGTTCCCAGATGACATGTATGCAGGTTATTCTGTCGACCTGAGATCGTCATTTGTCTCGTGTGAGTTCCCACTGTGCTTTGATTACTACCCTACCACGGCTCAAAGGAGTCGTGCAAACAGATTTTAGTTGGGTACAGTCCCGAGCCATATGGAGGCAGTGAGCAGATCGTCGGGGATTCGCCTCTCCCGGTATTGGGGGATGATGTCGCGCAGTGCACGGATGGCTATCACTAGAAATCCTTGGCCAGGGTAATCGAGAATTACTGATTTGGATTAGTAGTTTCTCAGTAAGTGATGATGTCTCGACCCAAAATTGACACGTGATGGCCTTTAAACTACGCAACGTCTACATGCGTAACACAATTTAAGTAAGCCGAAAATCCAGCAATCTAAACCATCAAAAGTAGTAAGAAATAATAGCATTTTGAATCCTTTGAAATCACAACCCAAATTCTTTAAAAGTCTAACATTATTTTCTTTAAAATTTTGACAGTACCTCCATTGTAAAAACCTACCCCAAAAATGGGCACAACATAAATATAAGTAAAGCATCCCTAAACGAGAGCAAAAACACGCCCAAAGGCGGAAAACAACCACCACAACAGATATACGACGCCGTAGCAAAAAAATAAAAGACTATATAAATAAAACTGCATAAAAGAATTCCATGTCACAAAATAATATTCAATATCGTCCTCACAACAAGTCTCTAAATCATACAAGATAATGGTAGATGGAGAGTACATGATACAAAGAATATTCAATAAACAACATGAACGGATAACCACAAAACCCACCTAAAGCAAAACTGCACACTGTGAGCCGAAGCGGTATCCGCAGCAAAAGATAATATGATAGGTGATAATAGCCCTGCCTCTGACTACTGTGACGATCAACCTGCATAATACTGTGGCACAATGGGGTTGAGTTGCCAACTCGTGAATAGTAAATAACATATGCAGCTAATTGCAAGTAAGCACGTACAGCGCGAATCGAACATATGCAAGCTAATAGCAATAAAAGTCATATGTGTGCAATAGTCATGAAAGGTACACTAGCAGGTATCACTAATACATGAAGCAGTAATATGATAATATGTATGTAACAGTCATGTAATGTATCCCATTAGGTACAACTAATACATGAAACAATGATATGACAATGTATATATGCAACAATCATGAAAGGTACTCTAGCAGGTACAACTAATACATGAAGCAATGCATATAAAATAAAGTATGTAAATGCAACAATCATGGAATGTACTCTATCAGGTACTACTAATACATGAAGAAGTGCAGAAACAATAAATGTAGAGTATGGGATGAAACATGTCATTTCCACGGAATCCTGACTTCGTGGTAGGACCAAAATCCATCAAGACAATCCAAATCCCAATTTCCTCAAATCAACCCCCAAATTGGTTCTCATATCATGTAAGTCTCATAAATCCTGAATGTACAATATCAAGTAAATCTCATATATCATGTATGTACAAAATCAGCAAATTTCTTATATATCCTGTATCCAATCTCAAATGAATCTCCTATATCCCAAATCCAATATCAAGTGAATCTCATATATGCTAAGCATATTTGCATGAAGAAAAATGATGATGTATATAAATTGATTTGTATACATATATATTAGCGTTCCATGCCACTAATATATATATATATATATATATATATATATGCATATATAACAACGTCCCATTCCACTATTATATATACGTAGAAGTAAAAATATCTTGAAAACCTGTGCCAAGTATCGACACATAAAGGCTGATCTATCAGGTACTGTCACCACGGCCGGCACCCTGATATGTACGTATCATACGCTATCCGAAAACCCGAGTGCCCAGCTTCGACCCTCGTCTTTCGACGTATCCATACGTACATGACTCCCATCGGTATTCCCACGATAACCGCCGAGTCATTGGTACTGTCACCGGAGAGTATGGTTCCCCTGCCAGGCCTCAACGGCATGTTACATCGACCTTCTTGCCCCGGGATACCTCTGGGCCCCACCATGTACCCTCATACGGCCAACGACGCTCGTCGCATGGGGTATGTATATCAGAACCGATAAAACTCATGGTGGCTGCTGAAATATCATATAAAGAGAAACCGGTTTTTTCAAATAATGCATAATTTCATGAAACTACCACGGTCCTCAAATCCAGAAAACATCATGAAAAATCCATATCTCAAATGCGAAAATACATGAATATAATATACGCAACATAAAACTGAAATGCGAGCATATAAAGGAAAAACCGCTATTTAACTGCAACAAGTTAATATAAATATCATGCGGTTCTTAATTTCTCCAAATCAATATAACATCAAGTAAAGGTAAACATGTAGCTATAACTAGATATATGTGTGAACATAAAGGTATAGCAAGGTATATGTATCTACCTATCAGTATCGATGTAATATACCCTCCAGGTATAAATGAAGTATGTATGCAAGGTATACATGTAGCTATGTCATTATGTGTGTATGTACCTATCGCTAACGGTACAATACCCTATAGGTATACATGTAACTAGCATGTAAATATGTCAAGGCATATGTGTAAGCATGTAGGTATACTCGTATGCTATATGTCATATGCATAAAGAAATATGAATCAATGTCTCAATGTCCCTAACCAAACAATATCATATCTATATGTGTGTTGTGCGTGTCATGGCAATTATTGACGATGTGTGTAGTATACAATCAGTGCTCGTGCAACATGAGCCATCAATAATAGTGCAGTATCTTAAGGGTACTAGTCCAAGCACAACAATAACTAAGCAATAAGGTGTATGCGCAACATTATATATGAAATAGAATATACGACAAAGTCAAGTCATCTCTTGCCCAGATGCATAACGCCGTGCGGGTGATCCCCCTGTAGATGTTAAATCTACTCACCAACTCTCCTGGCTAAGTGAAGCCTACCACCTTTTTTCCCTTCGTCGCAGCGTCTGAAGTCCCAGCCTGCGAACCTAAAACATAAAAAAAATAAAACGAGTGTATATTTGCAATAAACCCAAAACACATACAAACTACATTTGACCGACGCAACAATAGAAAACATACTCTTAAGTGTTCGTATTATGGCTAACGTGCATAGCGACACGACGAAACCAACCCAAGAGCAAAATCACACAAATTGCACGATCCATGTCGTATGACGTATCGCGCGTAAACGAAACACAAGAAACTACCTATGTGATCCCAGATTTTGCATACTGAGAAAACTCAACAACCAAATAAGACCAAACACACCCAAACCAAAGCAGACACCTACCCACAAAAACCCACACCCTAATTCCACCAGAAAACCGAGGTCGCCGGAAATCTTCTTCATGTCGCCGGCCGGAGTCCGAGCATGGTGATTCGTGCATGAGGTGAAGGCTCAGGGTCTCAGGTACAACACAACTACATTGTTTGGTTTTCTAGTAAACTCTCGGGGTCACAGCAGATCACAGATGTCATATATTGACACTAAAAATACGATATTTGCACGAAAACTTAACTTTACGCTATCTAAACTAAACCTAAAAGTCTACACAACACAATAACTACATAAAGAACAGATATAGATCATTACCTAACCAAAATAACTCAAAGATCCTAGCTTCCTAAGCTCCAAGGCATCCAAGAGGCAAAACAAGTTCAAAGATGTGATTTTTGTGAATTTTGTGAGGGATTTGATAGGTTTTGTAAAGAAATTAAGAAGTGTTCAGTTGAGAAATGAGAGATGAAGAAAATGAGAAGGAAAATGAGTGTGAGGGAAAAAGAAAAGGAAAAGATAAAGGGAAAGAGAAAGGTGAGAGTAAGAGGTAAGTGCACCTTTGCATTAATGCACCATCAATGCATTCACACCAAGTCACCATGCCGCTTCTTCTCATCCAAAAGAAATCTCTCTCTCTCACAAAATATCTAGTTATTAGGTTAAGGATTAGATTAAAACAAGGATTAGGATAAAGCAGAGGATTAGATCAAGGGTTAAGTGTCATGGCCACTAACCTAGATTAGCATAAACAAAACCTCACATTAACGTGCATACGTGCGTTCATGCCAAAACAAATATTAATAAATTATTAATTAAATGTTATAAAATGTGAGGAACCCGAATTGGTAAACTTTTTACAGTAAACCTGCATTAACGTCTAAACTAACACTAACCGATATCTAAGGCGTTACAATCTCCCCCTTATAAAAAATCGTCCCCGAATTTAAAATTCTCACTAAGCGTACCCTCAAAGGGAAGATTACAAAACTCTCATATCTCGCTCGCAACCTCCCAAGTGATCAGCTCAATATACGGCTACGTCCAAGCAAACCAACCACAGATGGCAAGACCCTTGACCGAAGATTCTCCACCTGCCGAGCCATTAACACAATTGGCTATCGGTGAATGAAAAGATCGCGTCCAAGCTAAATGGCCTGGTTCCGAATCATGTGAGAAAGGTCATTAAGATATTTGCAATGTATCGACACAAGGAAAACGGGGTGAAACTCAATAATCTGGGCGGAAGTGCCAAATTAAAGGCAACGAAACTAAATCGCTTTAAGGATCTTGAAAGGATCTACAATCCTGGAATAAGCATCCCAAAAATCAACACGTAATTCGTCGGAAAATTCGTAGGAATATATGGTCTCCTACTGCGAACTCAAATCTGCGACCACCACGGTCGGCATAAGACCTCTGTCCGCACTGGACTGTTCTCATCCTGGCCTGAACCAACTGGATCATCGCCGAAATCTCTAGACTAGCTGGGGTCCAAAAATCCTACTCACGTAGAGTCAGAAAACAGACTGGCGATCGACACAACCTACCAAACCAAACCTAAAGGTTGCCAATAGGAGTGTCTCCTGATAACTACTATCGAAGGAGAACCCTAACAATGGCAAGTGACGATCCCAACCGCAAACAACAATTAGTACGTACGCATAAGCATATCCTCCAGAGTCGGTATGGCCCGCTCTCACAAACCCATCATCCAGCGGATGGAAAAACGGAGCTAAAGCTCAACCAGTACCCAAGGCTTCCTGAAGGTCCTGCCCAAAACGGCAAGCGAACAGAGTTCCTTCATTGGATACGACCCATGAAAGAACTCCGTGCAACGCATAAACTTAACAAAGAACAACTGAGCATACTGAGCATAACCGGACAACAAACACCCAAATGGAGTCACACCCTGACTAAAGCTGGGTAGACGCCACAACGAATATTCATGGAGATCTGCTCTCATTCCTACTCTGGAACAGTTAAAGGTTGCAACTCTCTAGCCGGTCTCAGATGCTCAACCTAAGCTGACAACAAGATAGACACCTCAAAACAAAATCCGAAACTTCACTCTTCATCCCTGCCCACCCGTATCTATCTCAAAAGTCACATCAAATGTTGGTTGAACTTGAATGAACACAGAAAGCTGAATGTTGTGCCTGCTCTAGGATTTCGCGTTTCTACTTAACAGTATCAGGTAGACACAAACGCGTCCCTAAACGTAGCACACCCTGGTCACAAATCACGGACTCTGAATCTTTACCCAGCCGAGTATGCTCAAGAATCTCTGACAAACGAGCATCGGCGGGCTGTGCCTCGTGAAAGCGATTAAGGAAAAGTGTACAGGTGCGGACATGAGCAAGCTGTCCCCTCAGTAGAGGCGAACATTAAGCTGTACTCAACGATCGCACAAGAAATGTAAATCTGCAGAAGACTGTCTCAACACTCAAAACTCGCTGCAGGGAGATGTACATTAAGCTCTTGTGGTCCGTGAAAATCTGGCACAACTCTCCGAACAAGTAGTGTCTCTAAATCTCCAACGCACGACAACCGCGGCCATCTCCAGATCTTGAGTGGGATATCCTACTCGTACTTCCTCCAACTGTCGGGAAGCAAAAGCGATAACTCTATAGTGTCACATTTTTGGGATGCTTATTCCAGGATTGGCATGTGACGGCCCTTAAACTAACCCCACTCGCGAAACATCACAGTTAAACAACAAAGTCGCCGAACCAGAAAGCAAAGAAAGAACTGGTGCAGTTGTCAACCGAGTCTTCAACTGCTGAAAACTCTACACGCATGCCTCAGTCCAAAGAAAAGGAACCACATTTCCGGTCAGTCCAGTCAACGGTGCAGCGATACACGAGCAATCCTTCACGAAACGGCAGTAAAAACCTGCTAAGCCCAAAAATCTGCGGACCTCCGTCCTGCACACAAGTCTGGGCCAAAGCTGTACGGCCTCGATCTTCCTTGGGACCATACGAAAACCGTCTCCCGTAACTACAGGACCTACGAGTCAACACAATCAAGCCTGAAGGAACACTCCGAGAACCTAGCAAACAACTGGCACTCTCCTAATGTCTAAAAAAACAAATCCTCAAGTGCTTCTCCTGTTCCTCACGACACATAAGAATAGACCAGAATGTCATCAATGTAACAACAATAAACTGGTCGAGGAACGGCCTGAAGAAATCTGGTTAATCACATACACAAATGCTGCTAGGGCATTGGTGAGTCCAACGACACCACCAAAACACGTACTGCCCGTAGCACACGCAAAAGCAGTCTTCGGAATGTCATCACTCCGAACCCGCAACAATGATGACCTAATCCCAAACAAATTTAGAAAATGTCTCGCACTCTAGAGCTGAATGAAGAAATCGTCAATGCGAGGTAAAGGATACCTATCCGCACCATAAGCCGGTTAAATTGACGATCAATCAATATACAACCACAACTGCAGTCCTTCTCCTGACGAACAGAATAGGAGCTCCCAAAAGCGAAACACTCATACGTACAAGACCCCTCAATAACCAACTCTGCAGCTGATCCTTAAGCCCCCTAACCTCCATCGGCTCATCTGGAACAATGTCGGAAAACTCTCGCATGAAAGGAACCCGGTCCAACAAACCCACTGTGGCTCCGGTATCATGAATGAACGCCAAGAATCCTCGACCTCCACTTCTCAAAAGCCGACTAGCGAAAAATGTTGAATTCAAGCGGGGGGCACCACGGTCCTCTAATGCACAACAAGAACTAACTCGCCGGTAAAACAAAACCTGACTGTTTTCTCGCGGTAATCCACAGACGCCTAGCACGTAGCTAACCAGTCTGTGCCCAGAAGAGAGTCAAATCCGACATCTCTAGAAGGATCACAACGACGGACGAATCTCTTTCTCCTATCCAATTGGCACATGACCGAAACACGTGTCGCGCAACTAAAGATCGCTGACAGAAGTTAACACAACAAATAGCTGATCTAGCTAACACTACTCTCGTCGCAAGCCTCTGCTACTCCTGCGACGGTCATGAAATCTGCCTCGACGACTAAGCCTCTGTCTCTGGGATGGTACACCGGTACGGGTCCTCCACTGTTCCGGAACTCCTAAAGTCTTGGAAAGACATGCCTCGTCAACTATGGCTGAATCCACTGGTGTTGTGTAAGTAACACTATGATGTGTACTGATTGCAAAAAACAACTCGGTAACTGGGGTGACAATCTCTTGTCACTGCGCTCTACTGGCCTCAACCAAAGACCTCATCGTCTGGCGCAAGTCCTGCATCTCTTCCACAAGCCTATCGATACATTCTGTCGAAGGCGGATCCATCTGCTCCTGTGCAATGAGCGCGCCGTCCTGGTCAGTCCTCATCCCACACGAGTCAACTCTGACCTCGGCTCTCGCTGCACCGCTCTGAGTCCCCATAGTCATCGGTGGAAAAGGGTATAAATAGAAATAGGATTCGATATGAACACGGAAATCGAATCACAAGGATATATCACCAAAGAAGGAATTTCAAGCAATTTATACTTAGCACACCTTAGGCAGAGTACCGCGTCGTGAGTATGCCGCGGACAAACACACACTACGTTATTCTACTTAAGCTACTGACTCCATCATACCAAGGTCATCCTACATTCCGAAAGGTAAAACCTAGCGCTCTGATACAAATTTTGTCACGATCCAAAATTGGCATGTGACGGCCCTTAAACTACGCAACGTCTACAGGCGTAACGCAATTTAAGTAAGCCGAAAACCCAGCAATCTAAACCATCAAAACTAGTAAGAAATAATAGCATTTTCAAACCTTTGAAATCACAACCCAAATTCTTTAAAAGACAAACTTTATTTCCTTTAAAATTTTGACAGCACCTCCTTTGTAAAAATCAGCCCCAAAAATGGGTACAACATAAATATAAGTAAAGAATCCCCAAACGGGAGCAAAAGCACGCCCAAACGCGGAAAACAACCACCACAACAGATATACGACGCCGTAGCGAAGAAATAAAAGACGATATAAATAAAACTACATAAAAGAACTCCAAGTCACAAAATAATATACAATATCGTCCTCACAACAAGTCTCTAAGTCATCCAAGATAATGGTAGATGGAGAGTACAGGATACAACGAATATACAATAAACAACATGAACGGATAACCACAAAATCCACCAAAAGCAAAACTGCACACTGTGAGCCGAAGCGGTATCCGCAGCAAAAGATAATATGATAAATGATAATAGCCCTGCCTCTGACTACTGTGAGGATCAACCTGCATAACACTGTAGCACAACGGGTGTGAGTTGCTAACTCATGAATAGTAAATAACATATCCAGGTAATCACAAGAATGCACGTACAGCACGAATCTAACATATTCAAGCTAATAGCAATAAAAGTCATATGTGTGCAATAGTCATGAAAGGTACACTAGCAGGTATCACTAATACATGAAGTAGTAAAATGAAAATATGTATGCAACGGTCTTGTAATGTACCCCATCAGGTACAACTAATACATGAAACAATGATATGACAATGTTGTTCCCTGATTAAAAATCAGGAATCTCCTCAATGAGGCATCACGTGTACACATGAGACCAAGGGTCACGTGTTGACATGTGATCCATTTACAGAGTTAAAGTTTAAGCAAAGCAGAAGTAGGCGGCTGAGGAAAGACCCCAAAGGGGCGTCACGTGCTCACAGATGATCAAAGGTCACGTGCTGACACGTGATGGTCTTTAGCCCAGTTGAAATGCAGAGTTTAAATCTATCAAGTTATAAAGGCCTCAATGAGGCATCACGTGTTCACACGCGACAAAGGGTCACGTGTTGACACGTGATCTATTTACAGAAGTAAAAATCCTAAGTAAAACAAGTGGCTGAAGAAAAACCCCAAAGGGAGTCACGTGCTTACACGTGACCAGAGGTCACATGCTCACACGTGACCAGAGGTCACGTGTGGACACGTGATGACCCTTTAGCCTAATTAAAGTATAGAATTAAAACTCTGAAGGAGGAGCGGTCACGTGCCAACACGTGATAGGCTTTGAAAGCTTCATAAATCAATAAAATTAAAATTCTAAATTTCTCCAAAATCATTCCAAATGGGAAAGGATAGGAGAACCGTTAGATTAAAAATCCAGGGGTGATTAAATATCATCAATTTATGGAAAAATCTTAAACAAGGAAAGATTTCCATAAATCTCACCAGAAATAACCAACAGAATATCTTTGTATTAAAAATCCAATGGTGAATAAAATTCACTTAATGATCTAAAGGCTCATATTAATTATGAAAACAAACAAAATCTTTCAATGAAAGATTTGCTAAAGAAATTGATTCTTTTCCTTCTCCTATAAATATGAGCCAAGAGAAGAGAAAAAAAAAGTGGAGATAGAATTTTAGAGAGAGAGCCTTGGAATCTTGAAATTTCAGAGAGAAAAGAAAGGAGAATTTAATTCTCTACAAAGAAAAACCCTAGGTTAGAAAAGAAAGGGGATCAAAACTTCAAATAGAAAATTTAATTCTCAAAATCTAAAAGTTTAACTCTTCTGTAAATGAACTTAGTTCTTCCTCTTGTTGAAGATCTGCACAGAGCACATCTCCCCATAAGTTAAGAATTTAATTCTCATTGGGTTGAGATCCTGCCATGCGGATCCGAAAATTAGAGGGGGAATTGAGTTTAGAGAATTTAATTCCCCCAAAACAAAATTATGGTTTAACCCTATATGAGAATTCAATTCTCCCAAACTCACAGGAATTTAATTCCTTCATGATGAAACTAGGGTTTAACCCTATCTGAGAATTTAATTCTCTTAAAACTATAGGAATTTAATTCTTTCACGATGGACAGAACTAGGGTTTAACCCTAATTGAGAATTTAATTCTCTCAAAATTACAGGAATTTAATTCCTCTTAAAATGAAATTAGGGTTTCACCCTGTATAAGAATTTAATTATTTCACATACATGGGAATTTAATTCCTCTAAAACATAATCAGGGTTTAACCCTGCAGAGAATTTAATTCTCGAAATAAAATAAAGGGACTAAAAAGATCTCTGTGCATGCAAAGAACTTAGGTCACGTGTCCCCACATGACCCCTGCAAAGATCCACCAAAATAGGAAGGAATTAATTCTGAGGCAATGCCTCACGTGCTCCAACGTGACATACAAAAACACAGAAAGGAAAAGCAAAGGAAATGAAGGCTTTGGGCGCTCTCACGTGTTACCACGTGACCCCTCAGCAAACGCTTTAATAGTCAGCGCATGAATCACCATCACGTGTCAGCACGTGACGCTCAAAAATAAAAGAAAAGTGTTTAACACTTATCTGAATATCCTGAGAACAAAATAAAGAGATCTGGCCCCACCTTTGGGTTCCCTCATGTGTCCCCACGTGACCCCTTCCTATCTAGTATTTAACACTAATTTGAGAATTTTATTTTCAGTGTTTAACATTGTTGTCTTCTAGTGTTTAACACTAATTTGAGAGCTTAATTTCCAGTGTTTAACACTGTTATTCTTTAGTGTTTAACACTATTTTTAGCCAAATTGGCTAATTTTTCCAGAGGCAAAATCCTCCCCTTCAACTGAATCTCAGAATTGAGTAAAATTCAGAGCTATAATGTTTAATGCTCAGTCAAAGATAAAAATGTTACCAAATCCTTCAAACTCTTGTTTGAGCACTGCTGAATGATGAGGGGCTGAACCCAGACAAATGTCTAATGGTCCAAAGGGCCAATATTTCAAACATTATTGGACTTAGCCCAAGTTGGCCATAAGTCCTCAATTCAGACTTAACTAAGCCAATGTGCTCATAATCTAATTAATGGATCTTAGTTACAAACTGGACTACAGATCACCCAATCAACTCTGCTTCGAGGGTACATATCTTCACTCCTCTGATATTTGTCGTTGTAATCCTTCAACGCCTTCAAAGAGGTGACGGGTCCCGACAACCACACATTTCATGGACTATGATGTCTTTAACCTTGACTGTGAGGTCTTTACACTCACGGACTATGATGTCCCTAACCTTGACTGTGAGGTCTTTAAACTCACGGACTATGATGTCCTTAACCTTGACTGTGAGGTCTTTAAACTCACGGACTATGATGTCCTTAACCCGGACTGTGGAATCCTTAAATCCACGGACTATGATTTCCTTAACCTTGACTGTGATGTCTTTAAACTAACATTGGACTGTGGGGTCGTTAAACTCATGGACTATGATGTCCTTAACCTCGACCGCGATGTCTTTAAACTAACATTGGACCACCATGTTCTTAAACTGGTAATCGACCGCAATGTCACTAAACTAAACAATAGAGCCCAATTGCTCTCTTGTCGGATCTAAACGATCCTGTTAAATTGATCTTAGTCTAAAAATTGGGCTAACGTATCCTTAACAAACGTTAAAGTTGATCTTAGTCTCAAATGAGAGTAACACATCTTTAAACCCAACCCCAAACCCAAATCTAAGAAGATACGGATTTCGACTAATCCACGCCCTACGGAAGACAACATAAATTAGTGTCCATATACAATCCACGGGCAACCATACACAAGACAAACACCCACGACACTAAGTGACCATATGGAGAAGGAGAAAGTTGTTACCACGATCCGATAATGTAATTAACTGCAGGGGTTTGCGCCTGCAGGGAAGAGCGTCCCTACAATCAAAAACCCCTCGAACGAGGGGGAATCTGATGAAGTTTGCTACATTGGCCGCATCCGTTTAAACTTTTGATACATGGTGTCATAACTCAACTTGGCATCTTCGGAGAGGTGGACGGATAGCACCAATCAGCATCTGCCCCGAATTTCAGGCAAGACATTCGCCGCGTCTCCGCTGCGTCTTTCGGAGGGGAACAGATTCTGGCATGCCCAGTGGGACCTTTTCCTCTTTCCACTCCACACTTCGTGTGTCGTCTTCGCAAACCAATCGCGGTTTGCTAATGGTTGCCCTTGGGTTTGAGTTACTAAGATTTGGTTTCTTGCGTGGAGCAGAAAGCAAAGGATCAATGGCGTTCATCTGCTCAAAGTGTTCCACATGCAACTGCAACCCACGTCCTGCCTCAACTGGGGGCATAGCCTACGGTCCCCAAGCTGCTTCCCTGTTCACGATGCACGTGGAACAGGTCACTCAAGCCACCATAGGGCTGTTCTTCAGGACCATGCTCCCGCCAACGAGCTTCACTGTTCCCGTGCCCGTACCAGAGGCTCCTAAGAAGTCGGTCTTCGATCGAATTACAGCTACCGAGGCCCCTCTAAACGGGTCGCCCAACTCCAACACCTCCGTCTTCTCCAGGTTGGGCCAAAGTTCAGGTGGGCTCAGGATGAAGCCTGCACCTCAAGAGAAGGTCATTCCGAAGAGAGTAACCAACCCTGCTCCTGAAGTCGTACAGGCGGCTTCTCCTTCCAAGGGGTCGCTTTTTACAAGACTGACCGTCCCAACTCCCACTCCTGCTACTCAAAGGACATCAGTCTTTAATAGATTGACACCGGCAACAGCCCCTCACCTGAACAGGGGGCAAGACAAGGCCATCCCCGTCACCGAGTCAACTCCATCAGCTCGACATGCTCGACGTCGCCACTGGCGCCGGGTGAGGAAGGTTGGAGGCAACTCCCCTTCTGGGCTAACTGCACCAGCCACGACGGCGGAAATTAATGCTGCTGTTCCAACTGGGAACAACTTTGAGCTGCTGAACAAGGTGCGTAGGAATTCTCCTACCGCCGTACTGAAAAGATCTCCTCCTCCGGTGGAGATTGCTGCAGAAATAAAGCCAGAACAGTCCCCTCAGCGGCTGTCCTCCATGATCTATAAAGTCTGGCGGCAGGTCCGAAACTCAATAGTTGATCAAGACTACCCCCGCCAGCAGAAGAAGCTGAAGGCCCGACAGGAAGAAAACCGTCCTGTTAAGCCACAAAAGATGACGACTGCTTGGGTGCCCACTGCAGCGGCCCCCTCAACATCAACCACTCAGAAAAGAAGGAAGCCAAAGAAAGCCCCTATCAATGTGGCAGACCCTAAAGGCACTGAGCCCAAACGCCATAAGTCTGGGGGCATGGTGGTCCATACTATTTACATGGTATCCAGGAAGGAGGACAGCCGCGCTTCTACGGGCCACCGACCACTCACCCGATAAATTACAAGAGCCCAGGAAAAACAGCAACAGAAGCTCCAGGAGATGCTGACGTCAATGGCCGCACTTACCGGGCCAAAAGAAAGCCCAGAGGCGCCATCGGAACAACGTCGCGAACATAAGACTGCTACTGAATTCCTTCGGAGAATGCTCGAAAAGAAGGATAAGGAGGCTGCAGAATAGGCAGGCAATATAAAGCAAATGACTCTTCTTTTCTAAGACATGGTGGGTATGATGATCCAGCAGGACCGTCCAGTCGAAGATCCTCCGATTATCCTCGAAGACGACAGAGGAGAAACATCAAATCCACCTCTGGCTCTTTCGGCAGCCAAAGAGGAAACAATCTCTAAATCTGCCGTGGATGACTATATTGCTCAACAAATAAGAGTTCACCAGGCTAATGAGGCATCCGACCAAGTTGTCAAAACTGGGCGACCATATCTTGGTTGGTATGATCAGATAAAATACCCACTGGGCTATACGATCCCAAAATTCCACGTGTACTAGGGAACGGGCAATCCCCACCAGCACGTCTCCCAGTTCAGAGCTCTGTGCGGCAACACCGGGGGCGATGATAAGCTTTTGCTCCGCCAATTCGGCGGCAGCTTTTCAGAGACGGCGTTTGAATGGTACTCTGAACTTCCAAACAACTCCGTCAAAACATTCGCAGAAATGGAGTTATTATTCACCCAGCGATTCGCGAGTGCTAGTGAACGCACTCCAGTAACGGCGTTGATCAATGCAAGGGTGAAGCCGGGCGAAACTTGGGTTCAATACGCAATCCGATGGCGGAACCTGTGGTCGAAGTGCGAACAGCGCATCGAAGAAGTACCAACAGTGGGCATGTTCGTGAGCACTCTAGACCCTCATGCAACTATTTCACAGTTCATGATGTTCTTTAAACCGACCACGTTCCAGGCTTTAATTGACAAGCTGGCCCAGATGGATCAAATGGGTCACAGGCCGTCTCCCCCGAAGCCGGAACCGCGGAACGAAAAGGGTAAAGGGAAGGCGATCTTCGTTGCGAACACCCAACAGCAGCCCAGTGCCCTAAAATTAACGGATCAACTGGAAGAAAGACGGCTCTATTATAATGAGAAAATGAAGCGTCCTTACTCATTCCCGCGGGATAAAACGAAGAGGCTCTTCGAGCTGGCAATGCGCAACAGACTTATCAATTTGCCAAATCCAAGGCGACCACCGCAACCCAGAGCAGTAAATAATCCCAATTATTGCCCTTACCACCAAACGGTAAGCCATACGATCGAGGATTACTTCGTCTTTAAAGGATGGATCGAAGATTAGCACCTAGAAGGCAAGTTTGCGCTGTCTGAGAAGTGGAAGGTAAACCTACCACAACCGCACACTTATAAGAAGACGGACACACCGGGGACAACGCGCTCTTTTGTTGAAGAAGCCCCATGGGAGGTCGTTCTTTCATCCAAAACCAAAAGGATGCTGAATGATCTCCAGACATGCCCGGTGATCAGGTGGAAGAACCCGCTGGAACCCCAGATCATCGAAGAGATGCTGGAGCCGCGCCCAACTCCAAAGGTTGGTGGTGATAGCCAAAGTGCTCACACCCAGCCGCCGAAATTTTCGAAAAAGAAGAAGAAATCCAAGAAGCCTGTGAAGCCTGGCTATAAGTGTTCATATCAGATTTTTGCATTTTTATACCACCCAATTTTTATCACTCTGCATATCGGTAGGTATTCTTGAGCCGTGTTTGCTACTCAATTGCAGAATACAGGTTCTCGGCTCTAAACGGTGAAATTCATGGAAAAACACGACAAAATCCGGGTTCCTGCCAATCACAGATAAAACACGGGTCTCCGCTCTTTATCCGTCTGTTGCCACACCAGTTTAAGATACAAAATGTCAAATCAATGTCGTTTTCATGCACAAGGCTCAATGGCAGCACAAGATCCAAGAAATCTACACGGAGCTCGAGGAAATCATGACAAAAAGTCCACATCAAAGCACCTTTTGATCCACCAGAATTCTGGAAGAAATGTGGAGAGATTATCAGAAAATACATGTACCAGACAAAAGGGCACAACAAAACCGGAAAAGCCACCAAATACGATGACCCAATCCCCCTAAAATGCCGCGGTTCCGCGGCAATAGCAGGCTTAGGCCGCGGAACCGCGGCCATACTGTGGAGTCAGAAGTTGGGCTTTTAGGGGTATTTTGGTCTTTTGATGGGGAGGCAGATTTTTGCCCTAGGTTTCCAGTTTCCTGCTTATAAATAGTCCAGATCTTGCCAATGCAAAGGGTCCATAATCTTGTATTCTATTTTCTAGGTTTAGTTGTGTTTCTTCTTCCTCTTCTCATCTCTTCTCCATTAAAACTTGTAGTGAGCTTTGTGAGTGAAGAATGATGAATAAAGAAGACTCTTTTGCTATTATATCTTGTCTTGTTCTTTTATAATTGCTTGTAATTTTAATTTGTTAACTAGTTGTTGTTATTTCTTGTTGTTTCTTTCTCTTCTCTTTTCCATTATCATTAAAACAACCATGATGCTTACGCTTGATCCTTGCCAAGGTGAGGTCGCAAATAGCTAGTTGTTATCTTCTAATCTCCTTCTTTCTATCTTCCTCTTTTGTTTTGTTTTCTTTTCATTATGATGTGTGAGTAGTTTCATACTTGTTAGGGTAGGATAAGGGAAGTTTGAAAGAAGGAAATCTCTCTCACTCTTTTCTTGCCCAACAACTTAATTCGACTCCCGTTAATTGAACCACAATCCGCTCCTCACGGCACCCTATCCTACATGATAGCGGTGATTCCGTAGTGAGACCGGTTGTGGTTGAATTAACCGGAGGTTATGGCTAAGAGCCAAGAACGGACGGACAAGCACCAAAAGGAAGAACTTATGCGTTGGAAAGCCTAGCTTATACTCGCAAGTTCCTTCCTAGTCGTGCTAATCCCCGTTGCTGTCGATTACCGTAACACCGATATTAAGAGGGGCAACGAAAGATGTGGGAGACTCCTAACTCAAACTAACCTAATCCTAACCCTAACAAGCTCTCTTTACATATCATTTTAACACCTAATTAATCACAACAAAATCTGAAAAACTGGACTTAACTCGTTAAAGCACATAGAAAAAGATTCCCATCTCCCTGCGGACGACCCGTACTCAACCGGCTAGCTACAAGCGAAACCGTCTTGATTGCGGTAATTAACTAAACTTGAACACGCAGAATCTCTAACAATCAAATGGCGCCGTTGCCGGGGAGACGGTAGTTTATTTCCTTGTGTAATTTCGGGTTAACTTGTGAATATAAATATAACCAAACCAAAAAAAAATATACATTGTAAAAAATCTTTTTGTTATTTTTGATTAGTTTTTCTGCAAGTGTGCAGGAAAATACGAAGTTCGAGTTCAGTGGCCAAGACGTAGAATATACGGAGTTCAAGTTCAGTGCCAAAGACGTGGGAAGATAGACCCACATTTCGTGGCTTCACCGCGACGGACAAAACGAAGCAAACGGTCTACTTTAAGATTCTGGAGCAGTTCCAGTGAGCAAATCCATATTCAGGGTCTTAAAAACAGCAGAGGACATCCAAAACAGCCCACACCAGAAACCTGAAGCCCCAACTCCCCTGTATTGCCGCGGTTCCGCGGCATAAGTAAGCTTAGGCCGCGGATCCGCGGCCGTTTGGTGGCCTCAGGGTGCCATTTTCTCTGTAAGTGTTCCTCTCCTCTCTCCCACTCCTCTGGACTCTAATAAACTGTGTTTTCGGCAGCCTTCTTTGCGCAAATTCTCTCCCCCTTCCAATAAACTGTTCTTGTGCAGGATTCTTTGCGCTGCGCTAAAAATAAAAATTGTTTGCAGTTGATTTGTTACCGCTTTGCATTCTTTAATACGGACTTAAGGGGCTTGAAACCAATTCAGATTGGGTGGGGATTTCATCACCCTTCCCAGGACCCCAAAAATCATAAAAGCATATGCATTGTCCATTGTAATTAAAAAATACTAGACTGCAGCCCTAAAGACTTCGCGCTCATTATGAGATGTTAAACCGTGTTTAGAACCTCGCTTAACGGTATATTGTTTACGGGGTGTCTAGGAAAGAGTTAACGGCGCAACAGCCAAAAGAGAAAGGGTTATTTAATTAAGGAACTTCGCGAAAGCGTTGGAAAACATCCACTTATCTCTGCACTTACCTGGCCTCGTGATCAGTGTATTTTTAAGCCCGTTTCTCGACACAGTTTTACTTCGACAATCAAGTTCTGGAGCAGGTCTAGCAGACCTAGGTGACCTTAGATCTAGGTGTGATTGTGCATATCTTGTTTGTGATTACTTAAGCCGTATATCCGTACATATTTCTGTAAAGCTCTTTCTAAAAAATAAATAAAAAAAGAAAAAAAATCAAAAACTTTTATAAAAACTTGCCCTTTGTCGCCAAAATCCATTTTTCACCCACCACCCATCGCCTGTTGTAGCGCCGCAGCGAATCACGCTCCAGGATCGTTTCTATCCTACCCGTTCTGCACTCCCCACCTGCCTTTCTCTTCCACTGGCCAATGGGGATAATTTTGAAATTAAGTCCCACTTCATCAACATGCTTCCACGATTTCATGGGCTTGAATCTGAAGATGCCTATATCTTCATCAATAAATTTTAAAACGTCTGTTCCATGATGAAAACCATCCAGCTGTCGGACGATGCTATACGTCTACGGGTCATTCCGTTCACTTTATGCGATCTTGCTGAAAAATGGCTGTATAGCACCGCTTCCCATTCCATAACCAGTTGGGATTAAAGCGTTTCTCAAAAAGTTCTATCCGAATCATAAAACCGCAAGGATTCGCAATGAAATCAACCAATTCTCTCAGCTTCCTTCTGAACCCTTCTGGAAGTGCATTGACCGGTACAAAGACCTTCTTGTTCAGTGTCCTCACCACGGTATAGAGAAATGGCAACTTTGCCAAACCTTATACGAGGGCCTGAACCCAGCAACGAAGCAGTTGTTGGAAACCATCTGTTAGGGCCACTTCCTATCGAAATCTGACGAGGAAGCGTGGCAGTTCTTTGACGACCTTGCGGAGCAAACGCTACAATGGGAGAGCACCAGACCGACTTCTTCTTCTTCTACCTCCACTTCTACCGGTTAGTCTAGGGTAGGAATTCACCAACTTGATGTCTCTATTGCGATGAAAGCTGAAATGGCTGCAATAACAAGAAAGCTAGAAGCGATAGAGAGCAAATTCTCTTCTCCTGCTCCTACCCCTGTTCTTCCCCTTCGTACCATCTGCGCTTGTTGTTCCGATCCTTCTCACTTGACCGAAGAGTGTCCTTACAATCCACCATCGTAAGGACAGGATCAGGTTAATGCTGCATTCCAGCAAAGACCGAGGAATGATCCATACTCTTCCACCTACAATCCCGGTTGGAGGAACCATCCTAATTTCGCCTGGAATCAGAATCAGAATCAATTCCAAGGCAACAATTTCCAAAGGGCCCCTCCGCCGCAACAACAAGCGCAACAACAAACTCAGTTTCAGCAGCCCTTCCAACCCCAACCTTTCCAAAATCAAACGAACAACTTTGCACCCAACAATTCTTTTCCACCAAACAACTTTGTTCCGTCAAACAACGATAAGGTTTTCTCGCTCGAACGAAGTCTGGAGGCGTTCGTTAAACAATCGACTCAATCCACCGCAAACATCCAGTCTTCCATTCAATCCTTAGTGCAACACACTGCCGCGCATGGGCAAAGCATCAAGACCATCGAGGCCCAGATTGCACAACTGAATGCGGCTTTAAGCGAGCGAGAGAAGGGGAAGCTCCCGTCCCAACCACTCCCAAATCCCGGTCACCCACAGAATGTACATGTTGCTCTTGAACCACAGAATCATAATGTGAGTGCCGTGACCACATTGAGATCGGGAAGGACGTTGCAAAACAACATCGGCACACGGATCAATGATGACACCCCGGCCGCTTCTTCTTCTAATTCTGTTTCTTCTTCATCTCCTGCTTCTTCGTCTTCTGAGCTTATTCTCCGTTCTTCACAAAGCTCTCCTTCCTCTTCTTCTGCTTTGAATGGACCCACTTCTCACTCCACGAAAACACCTGTTCTGGGATCCGTTCCAACTCCGCAATCTCCTCCACAAGCATTAGACTCAACCAATTTTAAAAATGTCCCATTTCCAAACCGGTTGAGGTCTAATAAAAAAAATCCTCAAATGGAGAAGATTCTGGAGTTATTTAAGCAGGTTAACATTAACATTCCTCTTTTAGATGTTGTCCAACAAGTCCCGTCCTACGCGAAAATCTTAAAGGACTTGTGCACGAAAAAGAGGAAGTCTCAGGTACCCAAGAAAGTTTTCTTGGCTAGTGCTGTGAGTGATGCCCTTACCCAATCTTTACCACAAAAATGGAAGGACCCTGGCTGTCCTACGATTTCAATTACCATTGGGGATAAGAACATCAACCGCGCACTATTAGATCTTGGTGCCAGTGTTAACCTGCTTCCGTATTCAGTATACGAGCAATTAGGCGTCGGAGAGCTGAAACCCACGCACTGCACTCTCCAAATGGCCGACCGATCGATCGCCCATCCTAGGGGTGAGCTAGAGGATGTGTTAATAAAAGTCGGGGACTTCATATTCCCCGTTGACTTCATTGTATTAGACACACAGCCTGTAGCTAACCCCCGGAATCAAATTCCGGTGATACTCGGTCTCCCATTTCTTGCAACCTCAAATGCTGTGATCAATTGTCTCAATGGATCGATGAACCTCTCTTTTGGAAACATGACGATTGAACTCAACATTTTTAGGTTGGGGAATCAGCCCGCCGAACCTAATGCTCATATACTGGACGTCTGCTCGATCCAGGAGATCACCCCAGAAGAATGTGAATTCGAGGAGTTTCTGTTTGATCACGATAATCTTGACGCCACTAGTGCGTTCCTCCTCGAACCTGCTGCTGTTTCTGCGCCCGACAACGACTACGAGTGTTTCACGTTCTCCAACGATCTTAGCCGCTCACCACCCGAGTTTGAATCCTTCGAATTTTCGGATGAGTTACCTGAACCATCCGACTCGGTCGTTTACACTCGTTTTGAACCTTTGCTGGAGTCCTTTGAGTTCGAGACCTCTGCACCAATCTTGCCTTCAATCGTTTCTCCTCCCACGCTCGAACTCAAGCCTTTGCCGTCTCACCTTAAGTACGCTTACTTGGGTGAGAACGAGACCCTTCCTGTCATCATCTCGGCTTCTCTAGCTCCAGAGCAAGAGAAAGCCCTTCTCACGGTCTTGCACAGCAACAGGCAAGCTTTTGGCTGGTCCATGGCGGACATCAAGGGGATTAGTCCACTGATCGTTGAGCATCACATTCATCTGATGGATGATGCCAAACCAGCCCGGGATCCACAAAGACGTCTCAATCCAGTCATGAAAGAGGCTGTGAAGAAGGAGATCGTAAAATGTTTAGATAGTGGTATCATTTACCCTATCTCTGATAGCCAGTGGGTTAGCCCCATTCATGTTGTCCCCAAGAAGTCGGGCATCACGGTCATCACTAACGAGGCGAACGAGTTAATCCCTACTCGCACCCAAACTGGGTGGCGAGTGTGCATTGATTACAGAAAACTCAACGCCGCAACGCGGAAAGACCACTTTCCGCTACCTTTTATTGACCAGATGCTTGAACGATTGGCCGGACACGAGTACTACTGCTTTCTTGATGGCTACTCTGGGTATAATCAAATTCCCATCGCCGAAAAAGACCAGGACAAGACCACTTTCACTTGTCCTTTCGGCACGTTTGCATATCGTCGCATGCCCTTTGGGTTATGCAATCCGCCCGCTACCTTCCAGCGGTGTATGATGGGAATTTTCTCAGACATGGTGGAAAAATTTATGGAGATTTTCTTGGATGATTTCTCCATCTTTGGCGATTCCTTCAACGAGTGTTTGCTGCATCTTGACGCTGTCCTTACCCTATGTAAGGACAAGAATCTCACTTTGAATTGGGAGAAGTGCCACTTCATGGTGCGTGAAGGTATTGTCTTAGGACATATCATCTCGCAAAATGGCATAGAAGTTGACAAAGCAAAGATTGAGGTCATTTCCAATCTACCTCCTCCCCGTTGCGTCAGAGATATCCGAGCCTTCCTTGGCCATGCCAGTTTCTATAGACGGTTCATCAAGGACTTTAGCATGATTGCTAGGCCCTTGACTCTTTTGCTGGCCAAGGATACGCCATTCGACTTCAACTCGAGCTGTGTGACTGCATTCGAGTCATTGAAAAGCTCACTCACTTCTGCTCCCGTTCTTTCATCACCTGACTGGACGCACCCATTCGAGATTATGTGCGATGCATCCGACTTTGCCATTGGTGCTGTCCTTGGACAACACATTAACAAGATGCCGCACGTAATCTATTATGCGAGCCGAACCCTGAACGACGCCCAACTCAATTATACAACAACTGAGAAGGAATTCTTGGCAGTTGTATTTGCTTTAGAAAAGTTCAGGCCCTACCTCATCGGCTCTCCAGTCATTGTCTACACCGACCATTCAGCTCTGCGCCATCTTTTTGCGAAGAAAGATGCAAAATCTCGGTTAATCCGTTGGATCCTCTTGCTTCAAGAGTTTGACCTTGTCATTAAGGACAAACGAGGATGTGAAAACGTGGTTGCCGACCATCTCTCACGACTTCCTTCTTCGCCTTCGCTCCCAATTCCGATCAACGACGTTTTCCCGGATGAACAGCTCTTGACAGTATCTTGCAAACCCTGGTTCGCAGATATTGTGAACTATTTGGCCACGGGATTACTACCGACTGAATGGTCAAGTCAGGACAAACTTCGCTTCTTATCCCAAGTAAAACACTTTTACTGGGACGAACCCTATTTGTTCAAGTACTGTCCCGACCAGATTATTCGTCGGTGTGTCCCTGATGAGGAATTCAAGAGTGTGCTGTCGTTTTGCCACGATCAAGCATGTGGCGGGCATTTTGGCCCCAGAAAGACAGCTGAGAAGATCTTGCAATGTGGTTTCTACTGGCCACAACTCTTCAAAGACGCTCATGACTATTGCAAGACTTGCTCCCGGTGCCAACACATGGGCCGGATATCCCGGAGGAACGAGATGCCGCTCCAACCGATCTTGGTTGTGGAGATTTTCGATGTTTGGGGGATAGATTTCATGGGGCCGTTTCCCAGCTCTTTTGGGAACTTGTACATCCTTTTCGCTGTTGATTACGTCTCTAAATGGGTCGAGGCTGTGTCCAGCCGGACTAACGATAACAAGGTTGTCGTTAGGTTCCTTAAAGAAAACATTTTCTCCCGGTTTGGGCACCCCCGAGCGATCATTAGTGACAATGGAAGTCATTTCTGCAACAAGACTTTCGAGGCCTTGATGCGGAAATACTCCATTAATCATAAGCTATCCACGCCCTACCACCCCCAAACCTGCGGGCAGACCGAAGTTTCAAATCGGCAAATCAAGCAGATACTGGAGAAGACGGTTTCCAAGAACCGTAAGGATTGGTCGCTGAAACTCACGGATGCCCTTTGGGCATTTCGAACCGCTTATAAGACCGACCTTGGCATGTCTCCCTATCGGCTTGCGTACGGAAAAGCCTGCCACCTACCTGTCTAAATAGAGCATCGTATATTTTGTGCAATAAAAGAGCTGAATCTGTCTCTCGAAGATGCGGGCAGCCATCGGATGCTGCAGTTGAACGAACTAAGCGAGCTTAGGGATGAGGCTTACGATAACGCGGTTGTCGTTAAGAATCGAACGAAGGTGTTTCACGATAAACACCTTTTGCGCAAAACCTTCGTACCTGGTCAGCAGGTACTGCTTTACGACACCGACTTCATTTCCATCCAGGAAAGCTCAGATCTCGCTGGAAAGGGCCGTATTTTGTGCGGAATGTGTATCCGTGGGGCGCTGTGGATTTGGAAAATCCAAAGGACGGTTCATTTTTCAAAGTGAATGGACACCGACTCAAACCGTACCTTAGCGCCGAACCAACAGAGGAGCTCCTGTTCTTACAGGAGCCGGTTTACCCTGTCTGATCTTCCTCTGCCGACCTCCAAACTTCGGTTATCCAGCCAAGAACAGTGGACACTGTTCCAAATAAGTTTGGGGTATGTATAAACCATTTTGTATATATTTGTGTATATTCTTTTTCTTTTTCTTTTCTTTAAAAACAAAAAAAAACTATTGTGTATCGCTAACCAACAGTTTTGACCCTTCAAATGATCTCTTCATGCAATGACAGTGAGGACACTGTCCAGTTTAAGTTTGGGGGTACGCTCGGTACGCATTTCTTACCTTCGCATTCATATGTATATTTTGCATCTGCATATTAAAATCCATAAAATCCATAAAAATCTAAATTTTTTCTAAAAACATAAAAACGTTTCTGTCAAGTTAGCTAGTGGGAGAACTCTGATTCAACATTTCGACGGTTTTGTTTGATAAAATAAGAATAACTAAATCTTATGTTTAGATTTTGAAAACCTGAAAGATAACTCTCCTTTGAAGTTAACTATAGCTGATATACGTCTTTACATCACACTACACGTGTCGTGAGTTTTTGGGAATTAGATAACAAGTCTTTTATGTTGAAAAACTTTTAAATGGATCAATGATTTTCTGAGGATCAAATAGGTTTGTTCGGAAATAAGTAATATCAAGAATAGTTTATGAAGTGAGTGAATATGAAGGAATGTTATTGATGCCTTAATTGGAACTAAGTCTGAAAAATAACCCATCTGGAACTTGATTGGAATGATTACACACCAAAACCCACTAAACACGTCTTTTATCCAAAAAATAACTGAACTGCCGGTTATATCTCCGTTCGTATTAAATCATCTGATTTTCATGCCAAACTGTCTTTTGTTTTTTGGACCTAGGTAACTTGAGTAATTAAGTCCGCTGGGGTGTTTCTACACCTAATGCCCTAAAACCAACTGGTTTGGGTGCATTGGCCCAAAGCTCGCTAAGAAGCCTAGAAAGTCCAGATAAAAACAAAGTCAAGCAAGTGTTCTCTCCGAGTTAAAATTCCTAACGGTTCTTTGTGTGAGAATAATCTTGATAAAAGACAGGCTTTTATAAAAAATTTAGCGGAGATATGAAAGTTTTATTCTATGATAAAGACTATTGCACGTTCAAAGAGGTGTGTATGAAATGAAAACAAGAAAAAGGTGGAGTGAAAAATACGACTTAGTTTCCTGTTAAGGAAAATAGAAATTCTGAAGTTGAAACCTTACTAGAAAACGAAACTTGAAAAATTCTTAACTCTTTATAAAACTTATGTGATCCTTTTAAAATTATTATCTGGGCTTTATTGTGCGACATGATGACTTTAATCGATCCTTCTGGAACTTAACGACACTATTTGCACTGCACGTAAAGACATATAAAATCTGTAGTTAAATAAGAAGCGAGGTGTGAAAAATAAAGGTTCGATTGTCCAGACTTAGGATTATAGAATTGTTATTTTCTGAAACAAAACTTTAGGGTTTGAATCTTAGTTATTTTACAAAACCAACTTGACCGGATTTTGTGGGTAGTATCCGCTGAAAACCCTCAGGAGACAACACTCCTCCTACTAGGGACACCTAGAGGTTTAACGGCTTGTTGCACATGCTCAGTGCAATCGCGTTCCCTGCGAAAGTGAGGTTAGAAAATATTTTTTTGAATAAATTGGCTTTGCTCGGGACGAGCAAATGATAAGTTTGGGGGTATTTGTTCATATCAGATTTTTGCATTTTTATACCGCCCAATTTTTATCACTTTGCATATCGGTAGGTACTCTTGAGCCGTGTTTGCTAGTCAATTGCAGAATACAGGTTCTCGGCTCTAAACGGTGAAATTCATGGGAAAACACGACAAAATCCGGGTTCCTGCCAACCACAGATAAAACACGGGTCTCCGCTCTTTATCCGTCTGTTGCCACACCAGTTTAAGAGATAAAATATCAAATCAATGTCGTTTTCATGCACAAGGCTCAAAGGCAGCACAAGATCCAAGAAATCTACGTGGAGCTCGAGGAAATCATGACAAAAAGTCCACATCAAAGCACCTTTTGATCCACCAGAATTCTGGAAGAAATGTGGAGAGATTATCAGAAAATACATGTACCAGACAAAAGGGCACAGCAAAATAGGAAAAGCCACCAAATACGATGACCCAATCCCCCTAAAATGCCGCGGTTCCGCGGCAATAGCAGGCTTAGGCCGCGGAACCGCGGCCATACTGTGGAGTCAGAAGTTGGGCTTTTAGGGGTATTTTGGTCTTTTGATGGGGAGGCAGATTTTTGCCCTAGGTTTCCAGTTTCCTGCCTATAAATAGTCCAGATCTTGCCAATGCAAAGGGTCCATAATCTTGTATTCTATTTTCTAGGTTTAGTTGTGTTTCTTCTTCCTCTTCTCATCTCTTCTCCATTAAAACTTGTAGTGAGCTTTGTGAGTGAAGAATGATGAATAAAGAAGACTCTTTTGCTATTATATCTTGTCTTGTTCTTTTATAATTGCTTGTAATTTTAATTTGTTAACTAGTTGTTGTTATTTCTTGTTGTTTCTTTCTCTTCACTTTTCCTTTATCATTAAAACAACCATGATGCTTACGCTTGATCCTTGCCAAGGTGAGGTCGCAAATAGCTAGTTGTTATCTTCTAATCTCCTTCTTTCTATCTTCCTCTTTTGTTTTGTTTTCTTTTCATTATGATGTGTGAGTAATTTCATACTTGTTAGGATAGGATAAGGGAAGTTTGAGAGAAGGAAATCTCTCTCACTCTTTTCTTGCCCAATAACTTAATTCGACTCCCGTTAATTGAACCACAATCCGCTCCTCACGGCACCCTATCCTACATGATAGCGGTGATTCCGTAGTGAGACCGGTTGTGGTTGAATTAACCGGAGGTTATGGCTAAGAGCCAAGAACGGATGGACAAGCACCAAAAGGAAGAACTTATGCGTTGGAAAGCCTAGCTTATACTCGCAAGTTCCTTCCTAGTCGTGCTAATCCCCGTTGTTGCCGATTACCGTAACACCGATATTAAGAGGGGCAACGAAAGATGTGGGAGACTCCTAACTCAAACTAAACTAATCCTAACCCTAACAAGCTCTCTTTACATATCATTTTAACACCTAATTAATCACAACATAATCTGAAAAACTGGACTTAACTCGTTAAAGCACATAGAAAAAGATTCCCATCTCCCTGCGGACGACCCGTACTCAACCGGCTAGCTACAAGCGAAACCGTCTTGATTGCGGTAATTAACTAAACTTGAACACGCAGAATCTCTAACAATCAATAAGCGCACGGACTTACAGAAGCATATTGACGTGCTGGAAGAGTATAATCAGAAGGCGCGAACTACGGTCACACTTCAAGAGTTTCTCAGCCACGTCCTTGAGGACGAAGATGATGGAGAAGACTCGTCGGATGGATCTGAGGATTGCGTAGCAAGTTGCCATGTGATCTCTCATTCATCGCTAGACAATGAAGAAGCTCCCTACACAGAGAGATTCGAGGCAGGTTCCGAGTCAGAACTTCTATGGCCGTCAGACGAAATGATCGACGCCTTCCTGAATGAGATTCATCTGAAAAGTAAAGCCAATCGGGAGCATGAGATGGCCATATTTGAAAGAGCCAAACGCCGGCGACTAGACGAAAGAGTCGAGACTCTCCCGCCGAATCAAAGAACATCCGTCGTGGATAAAAACAAGTTCAAGATGAGGAAAAGGTTTGCTAAAGCCATATCAATGGGAATGAAGCTACCACCCTTTGATGGAAACATTCCTAGTGAAATAGAAACACATCCTAGCTACTCCTTATATCACCAAAAGATTTCGCACCCTACCGAAGTGTATGACGCTTTTAAAAGATGGTGGCAGGGATATGTCACTCACCGGCAACATTTTTAGCGGATGAAACGCAAAACTCGTCGGGAATAAAGAAGTGCTGCTGAGGAGCATAAAAGAAATATTGGCAACTGTCCCACGGTCAAACCCGGGGGATCGCGAATTCTCACATTCGGGAGCGACTCTGACGAGGAAATGGCCCTTGGCTCTCTCTTTAGAGAGTCCACCTCGGGGAAAGAAGGAGAACTAAAGGCCTACGAAAACATTCAGCTGCCCAATCGCACGCTTCCAGAAACGAATCTCGGACCCGCGAACAAAAATGATAAGGGAAAAGAAAAGATCCCTGAGGATATCGCCCTGGACGACCAAGTCATGAAAGAAATGACCGCTAAGGACCCGCCAAACAAGAGTAAGGTGGACTATAACGTTCTGGCGCACTTGAGAAAGTTACCCTCACAACTCAGCATTCTCGACGCCCTTTTACTATCGAAAGAAGCGAGTGATTCATTGATTAAGGCGCTACAAGAGCCAGAGCAATTCCAAGCTTTCCTCGCCGAGGAAAAGATGAAGGATGAGCTGGAGGAAGTACACACAGCCGATATCACCTTCGGCGACGAAGACCTCCTCCTTAGGACGTGCGAGCACAACCGTCCCCTTTATGTCTCAGGATATTACCACGATATAAAGATAGGGAAAATCCTGGTCGACAATGGGTCTTCCGTTAATCTTCTCAACATGCGAGTGTTAAAGGAAATCTGCATGAGCGTTTAGCACCTCGCTCGTGATAAAATTACCATCTCTGGTTTCGACTCCCAATCATCGAAGACTCTCGGGTCTGTGATATTAACATTACGATTTAGGCTACTCGTCACAGATATCAAGTTTCATGTCATTGACACCAAGACCTGCTACAATGCTTTGCTCGGCCGGCCTTGGTTACACGAGTACAACATCATCCCTTCTACACAACATCAGTGTATGAAGTATTTCAAGGATGGTTTCGAGTATACGGTAACAGGAGAGCTGAACCCGTTCTCCGTGAACAAAGTCCACAAGTATGAAGATGCAAAATATTTCTTGCCAGATTTCGAGGACACGGAGAGATGTTACAAACCGGAGAACAAAGTTATCACAACCATTCCCGTCTTCGGGAGTGATACCGAGAAGGAAGAAGAGATAGTTTATTCAGGGCCACCCCAATACAACAAGCCGGGACCCAATACAACAAGCCGGGACCCTCCGCTCCTATGCTTATCTTTGGCAGCGACTCGGAAGATGAGGTCGATGCTATATTCTCTGCTCGGCCTTCAATACAAACCATCGCTGGTGAAGACCAATGTTTGCAAGTTGCCATGGTTCCGCCAAAGTATCATAAAGAACTAGACGCACTTGACACCTGCAGTGTGGAAGAGCTGCAGACGTTCTATGTCCCTCCGAGGCGAGAAGGAGAAAAAGCGATCCTATTCTACCGATCCGGGGAAACCAAAGTGGAGAAAGAAATCTGGCACGGTGTGGATTCTACACTTGACAGGCTCCAGCCCATCCGTTTGCCCAGATATTACACGAGCGGACTAAAAAAGGCCTTGAAGCGCCAAGGGGTACCGTTCAAACAGACCATTCGACAAGCTCGGTTCTACAACAGGATTTGGGATGTCCCTGGAACTCAGCGCAAGCTGCCCAACGGGAGAATGGAAGCGCTCGGGCGTAGATATGTGAAATCCGGGAAATAGGAACGAGTCCATGGTAGCTACGTCATATATGACTTCGATGAAGAAGAGGACGCCCTTTCAGAAAACGCTGACCTCGAACTAAAACGAGATCCTGCAATCAAAATTCCGAGTCCGTCATTTGAAGAACGAATGGACAAGCTTATTAGGGAAGCGGGTCAAAAGGCTCGTGACGACCATAATCGCGAAATATCCATCTACGAGAAAGCCAGGACGCAACGCCTTCTTCAACAGGCTGCGAAAGATGAAAACGCTCCTCCCTGTCAACCCGTCATTCAAAAGGCCCGATGCAGAGGCAGAAACAAGTGAAAGAGCGAGAAAGGCGTTCAGCAACGACAAAGTGGGACAAAGAAGTCACGCGATCGAGAATCGAGCGGTCCGGATTTGTCCCTTATGAAGAAAATGAGTCGAGCATACTCTTTTCCTCAAGACAAGATAAAGAAGATACTTGACCTCGCTATAAAACATCGAATGATTACGCTTCCGGAGTCTAAACACCCCAAGCAAGCTGGTGAAGTCTCTCACCCAGACTACTGCTCTTATCACCGAGCAATAGGACACCCTCTCGAAGATTGCTTCACCTTCAAGAACTGGGTCGATGATCAATATCAGCTCGGCAAGTTCGCTCTATCCGGCAGTTGGAGGGTAACACCACTGCAGAAGCATGAACCTAAATCCATGAGGATGGACGCAAATATACATCAGTCTTGGAAGCGAGCTCGTACTTGTCATATGATAGCGATATCAAGAGAAGAACCCGAGAATATGGATGACCTTCCATGGTGCTTCGAAAATAATGATGACGAGGTGATCACAGAATTTCCACCGGTGCCAAAAGAGCTGGAAGATGGAATACATACCACTGCAGATAACCTCAAGAAAATTGATTTGGGGACGACAAATGACCCGCGACTGACATTCGTCAATGAGCTGCTATTTGAAGAAAGGGTGGCCGCGCTAAAAGACGTGCTTATGCAGCATAGAGATTTCTTCGGATGGAACTATTCCGAAATGCCAGGATTAGATCCAGAAATTGCTGTCCACAAATTGGCAATATCCCCAGACATTAAGCCAATCAAACAAGCACCAAGGAGCAGGCGGCTCGAGCTTGAGATGAGTATCAACACCGAGGTCAAGAAGCTGATCGACTCTGGCTTCATCCAAAAGGTCCAATATCCTGACTGGATCGCCAACATCATCCCAGTGATGAAGAAAAATGGGACGGTGCGCATATGCGTGGACTTTCGGGATCTCAACAAAGCCTGCCCGAAGTACGATTTCCCAGTACCGGTCACTGAGCTGATGATAGATAACACGTCCACTCATGAAGTTTTCTCCTTCATGGACGGCTCATCAGGATATAATCAGATAAAGATGCATCCTGAAGACCAGAAGCACACCGCTTTCCGGACCCCTTTGGGTATATTCTCCTATAAGGTGATGCCTTTCGGTCTAAAGAACGTCGGTGCCACCTATCAGAACGCCATGACGAAGATCTTTGATGACCTTATACTTGAAATCCTCGAATGCTATATCCACGACCTCATAGTAAAAAGCAAATCATATGAGGAACATCTAGAGCATCTGAAGATCGTATTTCAACGCCTCCGGCAATACAACTTGAAGATGAACCCTCTCAAGTGCGCGTTTGGAGTTTCCTCTGGCAAATTCATTGGATTCATCGTCCGACACCGAGGTATTGAGATAGATCTGTCAAAGATCAAGGCGATCATGGAAATGCCTCCGCCAAGGACTCTCAAACAATTGCGGTCTCTCTAAGGGAAGCCCGCGTATATCCGGCGATTTATAGCCAATCTCTCCGGTAAGTGCTGCCCCTACAGTCACTTGATGAAGAAGGGAACCCCGTTCGTCTGGGATTACAAATGCCAAGGAGTGCTGGATGAAATCAAGCAATACCTGCAGAATCCGCTGGTGCTAGCCGCTTCGGTCAAGGGAAAGCCTCTCATCCTATATACAACAGCCCTTGAAGGTTCTTTAGGCGCGCTGTGGGCATAAGAGAACGACTAAGGGAAGGAGAGAGCCCTATACTATTTGAGTCGAGTTCTACTGGGGGCAGAAAGCAATTATTTTCCCATCGAAAAACACTGCCTGGCATTGATCTTCGCGATAACGAAGCTCAGGCACTATGCATTGGAGCATGACGTCCGTCTCATATCGAAGGTGGATCCTCTCAAGTATTTGATGTCAAGGGCCATATTGACAGGGCGGCTCGCTAAGTGGGCCCTGCTCTTGATGGAATTCTCGATAACCTATCGTCCCCTCAAGGCAGTGAAAGGCCAGGCCATCGTCGACTTCCATGCCGAGCATCCGATACCTGCTGATTCTCCCCTGAATTGCGAACTGCCAGACGAACATGCGTTTGACACGATCGACGGTAGTGGCACCCGATGGGAACTTTACTTTGATGGAGCATCCTTCATGAAGAAGAGCAAACAGAATACGCCCATAATCAAATCGGGGGTAGGCCTCATCTTCGTGACCCCACAAGGAGGTATAATGCGCTTTTCTTTCACCTTAACAGAGCCGAGGACGAACAATGAAGCCGAATACGAAGCTTTGATAGCAGGCCTCGAGATCGCCATCGATATGGGAATTGAAAACCTCCTCATATACGGAGACTCCCAACTGGTCGTTAGTCAAGTAAACGGCGACTATCAAACGTGCAAACCAGAACTGGTGAAGTACGGCGAGAGAGTGCAGCAACTGCTGACCCGAATTCCTTCCCACACCCTCGAAAGCATACCGCGGGCGGAAAATAGCAAAGCGGATGCATTAGTCAAGCTTGCTAAAGAATTGGCCGATGAGAACCTCGATGACGTAAGAATCGTGGTACAAAGCCGACGGGTCCTCACAGCGGCAGAAATATCTCCGGAATCATCCGAAGAAAAGGAAGCGACCAAGCAGATGGCCCTGCAAATAAAAGACCAAGAAACGGTTGAGGATTGGAGAGAAGTCTTTATAGACTACTTCAAATCCCGTCGAACGCCTGAAGAGGCGTCCTCAAAACATCAGCTCATGAAGCGAGCCCTATCTTTTGCCTTCGTCAATAACACTCTGTATAAGAGGTCATTTGATTCTTTGTGGTTAAGATGCCTGGGACCTGAAAAGGCAAGAAGAGCCGTCCAAGAAGTTCACGACGGACTCTGTGGTTCTCACCATGCCGGGCCGAAGATAAAGCTGAAGATCAAGCGGATGGGTTATTATTGGCCCACGATGATCCAGGACTGCCTCGAGTATACGAAGAAATGCCACTCGTTCCACATCCATGGGGACTTTATCCATCAACATCTGAATCCACCATATCCAACGGTGGCTAGCTGGCCGTTCGAAATGTGGGGAACTGACATAATCGGCCCCATCGAACCGGCATCATCTAAAGGACATCGTTTTATTTTAGCGACAACTGATTACTTCTCCAAATGGGCAGAAGCAGTACCGCTAAGGGAAGTGAGGACAGAAAATATCCTCCACTTCTTCAAGACCCACGTTATTTATCGGTTTGGGACTCCGCAACGGATCATCTCTGATAATGGACCAGCCTACAAAAGCCACAAGATCAGCCGCTTCGCACAACAGCACAACATAGACCGGAGATACTCCTTAGTTTATAATCCCTGATCCAACGGTCTAGCGGATGCTTTCAATAAGACCTTGACGAAGACCGTGAAGAATATGGTATCCCGAAATAAGAAGGACTGGCACGAGAGACTACATGAAGCACTCTGGGCATACCGGAATACATTCAAGACAGCCGCGAAGACAACGCCTTATGCATTGGTATTTGGTACAGAAGCGGTAATCCCCCTCGAGATTGAGTTACCCTATCTACGAGTGGCAGTCCATTATGAGCTAACGGACGAAGAGAATGCTCACCTTCGGCTTGAGGAGCTTGATGCCCTTGATGAAACACGGCTCATAGCGCAACAAAATCTGGAAGCTTATAAAGCAAAGGTGACGCGCTCGTATGAAAGATTGACCAGGCCGAGGACATTCCACCAAGGCGAACTTTTGCTAGTGGTCAAAAGACCTATGATCCCCAATCGCGCTAAGCGGGGGAAATTCGAGCCGAACTATGAAGGCCCGTATATCATAGACAAGGTCTACCAGGGTGGGGCCTATCTACTCATGGACATGCATGGTGAAAGACCTTTCAGGCCAATAAACGGTCGCTTCCTGAAGAAGTACTACGCTTGACGAGTCACGGCCAGGGTCAATGATACATGACGACGACTATGTCCGCTCGCTATCTTCCTAAGCCCAAACTCTATAAGTAGTAACCGGCTTACTTTACAGCGGATCGAAACTTCCTTAAACTAACAGCGGACCGAAACGTCCTTAAACTAGCAACGGACCACTATGTCCTAAAACGAGCTGTTGACCGAGATGTCGAGAAACTACGGTGTGTTGCAGCATCCCAAAACTAAAAAAAAGAGAATAAAAAAAAAGAAAACGGTATGTCCATAAGCAAAATGGGCACGGACGAAAACCCGAAAGGGCTCCGTGAGTAAAAACAGCAGGGCTACCGGCGAGTCTTGTGAAAACCCAAAAAGGGCGCAACCTCGTTAAAGAAAAAACTGTATGTCCATAAGCAAAATGGGCACGGATGAAAACCCGAAAGGGCTCCGTGAGTAAAAACAGCAGGGCTAACGGCGAGTCTTGTGAAAACCCGAAAGGGCGCAACCTCGTTAAAAGACACTTGCAAGGTCCTTTCGACCTTGTAAGGAGAAATCACGCACGTGAGATCCTTACGACTCACAAGGGAGCAACACACTTAGGGATCCCCACGATACATAGGGAGAAATTACACTTGCGAGATCCTCACGACTCATAAGGAGAACTCTCTTATGGGACCCTCACGGCTCATAAGATTTGAACGTCTTAAGCTACAGCGACCTGAACCTGTTCTTAAGCAACCCCCACAACCTCTGATACTTCCCAACAAGTGGCTCAACACTGACCCGTGTATACAATCCACGGGCGCGAATAAACATTTCCCTAACCAAGTCCCATCCGTGACTGGGGATATGTTCGCATGGTGAACAACCCTTCTAAGCCCTCTCGACTTATAAGGAGAAAACAATCTGGTAAGATCCTTACGACTTACAAGAGATCATACACTTGGGAATTTTCACGAACCAAAGTTTAGCCCATGACAGGCACTTAACCATGTAACGTCTACAGGCGTAACGCGACTAAGTAAGCCGAAAACCCAGAAATCAAACCAGTAAAAGTATAGAGTGTTTAAAGCATTTAATAGAACCATTCAGTAAAAAGTTAAGAAACCTTAAGTAGACAATCACTAAGATAACAATATACGACGCCGTAGCGAAGAAAAGGCCAATAAGAGGAAAACAAATAGCATGAAAGATAGAGCTGCATAAATAAAGTCGGCTCACAACGAGCTCGACACCAGAGCACAAAATAATATACATCGTCCTCACAACTGGTCTCTAAGTCAATACATAAGTGGTAGATGGAGAGTACTAGATACAACAATGTACATAACTGAAAGATAAAAAGATACTACACAAAACCCACCAATCAGCAAAAGAGCTAGTACGCCAACTGTAGGGGTATCAGTGTCAAAATATGCAAGAAAGCAGTCTGCCGCGATTACTCCGAAGGGCAACCTGCAAAAACTGTGGCACAACAGGGGTGAGTTGCCAACTCGTGAATAATAGATAATATATAAAGGTAATAGCGAGTATGCACGTGCTGCGATACTCTAACCTATGCCAACAGATAACATCTATATGATGATCTGGATGATCAAAATCATGCAACAAGTGCGGTCTAATAACCTCTCCATATGATGAGCAAGATATGTGATAATCAGGTATGGCAATGCAATCTAACAACCCTATAAAGAATGAGCAGGGTATGCAACGATCGCGCAAGCATGCATACTATATCAAGTACAATAGATACAGGATGAGATATCAAATACTAAATACAGAACATGGGAAATATAATATCTACACGGAATGTCATCGTGGAAAATATAATCGGTACCCATCAATGCACCCAAATCCCAATACTACTCAGGCGCCGTCATCCTCTTCAGTCCTCAAATCCTGTAAATCTCATAAAATCGTGAGTGCCCAACATCGGCATTCAAAATATCAAGAAATACTCGTGTCTAGCATCGACACGCAAATCCTCATATATCGGGCATCCGTTAGTCCGGGGCAGCCCACGGGCTCCGTCTGTGGTATCGGCCCTTGGCCCCGGCAGTACGGGTCATCCCGCATCCATCTATCGACTCAGGTCAGTATCCTCCGGATAACCACCAGGTCCAACCAATCACCGGTAGGTAGTGGTCCCACTGCCAGGCTCATCGTCTACTGCATGACAGATCCGTTCTCGCCACGGGGTACCATACCAGATCCACCATGTACCCATAATCGGCCTCGTCCGCTCCTCGAATCAGGTTTCATATGTCACTCTAGCATCGAGAAAATACATGGTGGACGCACTGAAATATCATATCAAGGGAAACCGGGTTTTTAAATAATTGCCTATTCTCTTTTGAAATATCCACGGTTCCCAAATCCAGAGATAACATGGAAACAACATATCTCAATGCGTAAATCTATGCAAGTATGAAGATATCAATATATGTGTGCACTGGTATGAGTATATAGTGTGCATGTGCACATGTATGAAGATATCAGTAAATGTGTGCACTGGTATGAGTAAATAGTGTGCATGTGCGCAGGTATGAAGATATCATTATATGTATGCACTGGTATGAGTAAATAGTTTGCATGTGCGCAGGTATGAAGATATCAGTATATGTGTGCATTCGTATGAGTAAATAGTGTAGTTGTGTGCAGGTCTGAAGATATCAGTATATGTGTGCACTGGTATGAGTAAATAGTGTGCATGTGCGCAGGTATGAAGATATCAGTATATGTGTGCGCTGGTATGAGTAAATAGTGTGCATGTGCGCAGGTATGAAGATATCAGTATATGTGTGCCCTGGTATGAGTAAATAGTGTGCATATGCGACAAGTCATGACGATCATTAATTATGCGACAATCAAACAATATGTATAATGCGTAGCAGTCCTATAGTGCATGTGTAATGGCAATCACTAACGGTGTGGGTGTAACATACAAATAGTGCTCATGCAGCTTGAACCGTTAGTGACAGTGCAGTGTTCTATGCTACCATTTCTATTTGCAACAATAAGGTAAGCTATTATAGTCCATATGAACCTCTACAACTAAATATCCTAACACGCCCTGACGCTTAACGCCATACGGGCGATTTCCCCGTAGATGTTAAATCTACTCACCTGGTCGTGCGTTACTCGTAGCCGACCACCCGCTTCCCTTTCTTAGCTTCGTCCAACGTACCCGCCTGTGAACCTGGAATTTACACAAGAATCCATATATAAGCAACCACCTTGCAAGACGCGATGTCTAAGCCAAACGATACGCTCGCGTCGCGAACTGAACGCGTGTGTACGATACGTTAAAACGTGTGTACGCGTCTATAACTCATCCCGACACGCCGCGATACGCTGAATCACAGAACCCACTCCCGTATCGCGCGTATAGCGCAAACTAAAAATTCCTGAAATACAATATATCGTCGCAGATTCTACTCAGGTTAACAACTTACAAAATTATACAAACCACTGGCCCTAAAAATGTAGCAGACTCCTACCCATGCAAACTACACCCAAAAAATCCCTCTTCTGGCCGCAAATTACGGCCAGAAAGATTAAACCGACGGCCTGGGTAGGGGGTTAGGGGTTTGTGCTCTGGTTGTGTTTTCAGGGTCTATCTAGTGTGCTAAAGTTTCCTCAATTTTAACCTGAAGTGCTCGGGCCTATAGCAGATCACAGAGAGCCAAAATTTCACCTTAAAACGCTAAATTCTGCACAATTTGAAACCCTATGGTATTTTGCTGTAATTTAGGGTTTAACTAGGTTGAAGTGGTCCTAACAACGCCTAATTAGGCTAAATTAACCAACACTAACAGCACTTAACCAAAAGTCTACACAAATCACGATATTTAGCACAAAACTCACTTTTAACACTAATCGAAACTAAACTACACATACGTTTAGCAAACACGAAGTTGGGCTCAGACCTTATACCTTACAAGACCCTACGAAGCAGGAAGAGGGAAGAGGAGAGGATCTGGAGTTGCTGTGGCTGCTGGAGCTGCTGCTGCTGCTGCTGCTCCATGCTGCTGCAGATGCTGCTGCTTGCTGCTTTGGCTGCTGATGCTGCTGATGTTGCTGCTGCTAGTTGCTGCTGCTGGAGCTTCTTCTGCTGCTGCAGAGTGCTGCTATTGCTAGGGGTGTGTGTGTGCGTTGAGAGTGAGAGAAGTGAGAAGTGCGAGTGAGAGATGAGAGTTAGGTTGGTCAAATACCCCCCTCTCTCCCTCTCTCTTCATTTAATGAGCATGGCTCATGCCATGTTGCCCATACTCCCTCTCTCTCACCAAGTCAACAAAGAAAATCATTTCCATAAAGAAAAGAAAACAAAAACCATAATTAAAACCCAAACCACTTAATACAAATTTTAAAATGGCTTAAGGAAATGGTTAGTCCACCATGGTTGTTAATCATGGTTTTACCCCATCTCTTAAACCTTGTTTACATGCACAAGTGTGTGTGTGCCTAGAAAAATTCTAATAAAATATTCGTTAAATAGGATAAAATATTTGGAACTCAATTTGGTAAACTTTTTATTAAACTATATATTAAAATATAATTAACCCCGAAACACAACCTAAGGTGTTATAATCTTCCCCCCTTAAAGAAATTCGTCCCCGAATTTAAAAATACAAAGCTACGCATACCTTCCGAGAGATGAGGGAACTTGTTCCGCATCTCGCCCTCGGCCTCCCAAGTGATCTCTTCACCATTTGGGTTGCGCCAAAACACCTTTACTGATGGCAAGACCTTCGATTGATGTTTCTTCACCTGCCGGTACAACATTACAACTGGCTGCTTGGTGAATGAAAGATCGCACTCGAACTAAATGGTCTGGTGCTGAATCAAGTGAGAAAGGTTATGAAGGTAATTGCAAAGTATCGACACGAAAAAAAGGGGTGAATACTCAATAATCTGGGTGAAAGTTTCGAATTAAAGGCAACGAAACTAACTCACCTTAAGGGTCCTAAAAAGACTTACTATCCTAGAATAAGCTTCCCAAAACTCAACATGTCATTTATCGGAAAATTCCGTAGGAATACATGATCTGCCATTTCGAACTCGAATCTGCGACCATCTTGGTCAGCATATGACCTCTGTCCGAAATGGACAATTCTCATCCTGACCTAAAACAACTGGATCATCTCCGAAGTCTCTAGACTAGCTGAGATCCAAAAATCGTACAACACGGAGTTAGAAAAACAGACTGGTGATCGACACGACCTAACCCCTAAATCTAAAGGTTGCCAATTGGAGTGTCTCCTGATAACTGCTATCGAAGGAGAACCCTAACGATGGCGAGTGACGATCCCCAACAGCCGACAACAATTAATACATACGCACAACTTAACAAAGAACAACTAAGCAAACTGAGTATCACCGGATGACAAGCATTCGAATGGAGTCACATCCTGACTAAACCTGGGTAGACACCATAACGAAATTCGGGGAGACCTCTTCGGAACGGTTAAAGGTTGCAACTCTCCCGCCGGTCTCAGTCGCTCAACCCAAACACACAACAAGATAGACACCCTGAACGAATCCTGAGACTTCTCTTTCCATCCCTGCCCACCTGTAACTATCTCACAGTCACGTTGGAAGTTGGTGGGGCTTGAAGGAGTATAGAGAGTTGACCGATGTGCCTGCCCTGGGATTCCACGTCTCTATCCTATAATATCAGGTACACAAGCGTGTCCCTAAACTTAGCACACCCTTATCGCAAATCAAGGATTCCAAATCATTACCCAGCCGAACAGGCTCAAGTATCTCTAACGAACGAACGCCAGCGGGCAGTGTCTCACGAAAGCGATTAAAGAAGAGTGGTCGGGCGCGGACATGAGCAAGCTGTCTCCTCTGTAGAGACGAACTTAAGCTGTACTCCACGATCGCACAAGAATTGTAAATCTGCGAAGGACTATCACAACAATCAAAATCCGCTGCAAGAAGATGTACATTAAGCTCTGGTGGTCCGTGAAAAATCTGACACGACCCGCGAACAAGTAGTGTCTCCGATCCCCAACACAAAACCACCGTGGCCATCTCCAGATCATGAGTGGGATATCCTTCTCGTACTTCCTCTAAATGTAGGGAAGCAAAAGTGATAACTCCATTGTGTCACCTCAGTACACATTCAAGCCCTACTCACGAAACATCACAGTTAAACCACAAAGTCGCCCGAACCAAAAAGCAAAGAAGGAACTGATGCAGTTGTTAACCGAATCTTCAACTGCCGAAACACCGCATACCAGCCTCAGTCCAAAGATAAGAAACCTCCATTCCAGTCAATTTAGTCAACGATGCAGCACTACACTAGCAGTCCTGCATGAAACGGCGGTAAAAACCCGCTAAGCCCATAAATCTGCGGACCTCCGTCCTGCTCACAAGTCTGGGCTTAAGTTGTACGGCCATGACCTTCCTCGGAACCATACAAAATCGTCTCCGTAACTACAAGACCTAGGAGTAAACACAAAAAATCCTGAAGGAACACTCCGAGAATCTAGCAAGCCGCTGGGGCTCTCCCAGTATCTGTAAAACAGATCATCAAGTGCTACCCTATCCCTCAAGACACCTTAACTAGACCAAGATGTCGTAAATAACGCAACAATAACTGGTCGAGGAACGGCCCAAAGAAATCCGGTTCATCACACCTACAAATGCTGCTAGAGCATTGGTGAGTCCAGTGACACACCCAAAACACACAAAGCCCTTAGCACGCACAAGGCAGTCTTCGGAATGTCATCACTCCGAAGCCGCAACAATGATGACTCGATCCCAAACAAACTTAGACAAAGTCTCGCACTCTGATGCTGATTGAAGAAATCGTCAATGCGAGGTACAGGATACCTATCCGCACCGTAAGCCGGTTCAATTGACGATCCATCAATACACAACCTCAATCTGCCGCCCTTCTCCTTGACGAACGGAAATGGGAGCTTCCTAATGCGAAACACTCAGACACACAAAACTCCCCCAACAACAACTCTGCAGCAGATCCTTAAGCTCCTTAGGCTTCGCCGGTTCGTCTGGAACAACGTCGGAAAACTCTCGCACGAAAGAAAACCGGCCCAACAAACCAACTGTGGCTACGGTATCACGAATGAACACCAAGAATCCACGACATCTCCTCAAAAGCCGACTAGCGGAAAAGGCTGAATTCAAGCTGGGATAGGCGACACAACTATCCACCTGCACAACAAGAACTGACTCGCCGGGGAAAACAAAACCTAACAGTTTCCTCACGGTAGTCCACAACGCCTAGCACGTAGCTAACCAGTCCGTGCCCAAGAGAACGCCAAATCCAGCATCTCTAGAATGGTCCAAACAACAGACGAATCACTATCTCCTATCCGATTGGCACATAACCTAATTACGTGTCGCACCATAAAAGAATCGCTGACAGAAATTAACACAACAAACGGCTGATCTACCTAGCACGACTCTCGTCCTAACTCGGCACGATGTGTGGAAACATACGAGTGTGTGGATCCGGATCAAACAATACATGTGCAACAAAAGTACATACTGAAAGAGTACCTGAAACCACAGCATTGGACCCCTGAGCATCCTGATGAGTCGAAGCAAAAACTTGGGCCTACCTTTCATCTCCGACTGACCGGAACTCCTCCTCTACTAGCCTGACCCCTCTGCGCGAACCTTCTACGTCCACGACGTCTCAGAATACGACCCTGACGTGGTGTTAAGGAACACTGCCGGGTGAAGTGTTGAAGGCTTCCGCATCGTAAACATCTACGCGCTGACTGTTGTCCTTCCTGGGGATGAGAACCAGACGACTGTCCTCGTCCTAAGCTTCTGCTCTGGGTTGGTACACCAATAAAATTCCTCAACTGTTCTGGAACTCTCACGTCTCTGGAAGACGTGTCTCGTAAACTGGGGCTGCCTCTACAGGTGCTATGTAGGTGACGGAATACTGCATGATGATCGCAAGGAACAACTGGGTAACAGGGGTGACAACTACCTGTCGCTGCGCTCGAACGGCCTCCACTAATGAGCTCATCGTCTAGCGCAAGCCCTGTATCTCTGCCACTAGTCTAGCGATTTGGTCTGTCGTAGGAGGAACAATCTGCTTTGGTACAACAGGTGTACTACCCGGATCAGTCCTCGTCTCCGACGAATCAACTCGAATCTCGGCACCCGCGGCCGCTCTCTGCGCCCTCGTAGTCCTTGGCGGCATAATGGCTGAAAGAAATTAAGATTTGATGAGGATACGAAAATCGAATCACAAGGATGTATACAATCATGAAGGAATTTCAATCAACAAGTCCTAAGGTCGCTTAGGCGGAGTACCGTGTCGTGAGTATGCCGCGGAACATATGCACGCTACGCCACTCTCCCGCAGCTACCTACTCCATCATACCAGGATCATCCTACACTCCGAAGGTAAAACCTACGCTCTGATACCAACTTTGTCACGACCCAAAGTTTGGCCCGTGGCCGCCACTTAACCACGTAACATCTACAGGCGTAACACGACTAAGTCAGCCGAAAACCCAGAAATCAAACCAGTAAAAGTATAGAGTGTTTTAAGCATTTAATAGAACCATTCACTAAAAAGTTAAGAAACCTTAAGTAGACAATCAATAAGATAACAATATACAACGCCGTAGCAAAGAAAAGGGCAATAAGGGGAAAACAAATAGCAAGAAAGATAGAGCTGCATAAATAAAATCGGCTCACAACGAGCTCGACACCAGAGTACAAAATAAAATACATCATCCTCACAACTGGTCTCTAAGTCATTACATAAGTGGCAGATGGAGAGTACTAGATACAATAATGTACATAACTGAAAGATAAACAGATACTACACAAAACCCACTTATCAGCAAAAGACTCCAGAAAGCAGTCTGCCGCGACTACTCCGAAGGGCAACCTGCAAACACTATGGCACAACGGGGGTGAGTTGCCAACTCGTGAATAGTAGATAACATATAAAGGTAATCGCGAGTATGCACGTGTTGCGATACTCTAACCTATGCCAACAGATAACATCTATATGATGAACTGGATGCTCAAAATCATTCAATAAGTGCGGTCTAATAACCTCTCCATATGATGAGCAAGATATGTGATAATCAGGTATGGCAATGCAATCTAACAACCCTATAAAGAATGAGCAGGGTATGCAATGAACGTGCAACATGTGTACTATATCAGGTACAATAGATACAGGATGAGATATCAAATACTAAATACAGAACATGGGAAATATAACATCTACACGGAATGTCATCATGGAAAATATAATCGGTACCCATCAATGCACCCAAATCCCAATACTACTCAGGCACTGTCATCCTCTTCAGTCCTCAAATCCTGCAAATCTCATAAAATCGTGAGTGCCCAACATCGGCACTCAAAATATCAAGAAATACTCGTGTCTAGCATCGACACGCAAATCCTCATATATCGGGCATCCGTCAGTCCGGGTCAGCCCACGGGCTCCGTCTGCGGTATCGGCCCTCGGCCCCGGCAGTATGGGTCATCCCGCATCCATCTATCGACTTGGTCAGTATCCACCGGATAACCGCCAGGTCTAACCAATCACCGGTAGGTAGTGGTCCCACTGCCAGGCTCATCGTCTACTGCACGACAGATCCGTTCTCGCCTCGGGATACCATACTGGGTCCACCATGTACCCGTAATCGGCCTCGTCCGCTCCTCGAATCGGGTTTCAAATGTCACTCTAGCACTGAGAAAACATATGGTGGACGCACTGAAATATCATATCAAGGGAAGCCGAGTTTTTAAATAGTTACCTATTCTCTTTTGAAATATCCACGGTTCCCAAATCCAGAAATAACATGGAAACAACATATCTCAATGCGTAAATCTATGCAAGTATGAAGATATTAATATATGTGTGCACTGGTATGAGTATATAGTGTGCATGTGCGCAGGTATGAAGATATCAGTATATGTGTGCACTGGTATGAGTAAATAGTGTGCATGTGCGCAGGTATGAAGATATCACTATGTGTGCACGGGTATGAGTAAATTGTGTGCATGTGCGCAGGTATGAAGATATCAGTATATGTATGCACGGGTATGAGTAAATAGTGTGCATGTGCACAGGTATGAAGATATCAGTATATGTGTGCACCGGTATGAGTAAATAGTGTGCATGTGCACAGGTATGAAGATATCAGTATATGTGTTCACCGGTATGAGTAAATAGTGTGCATGTGCGCAGGTATGAAGATATGAGTATATGTGTGCACTGGTATGAGTAAATAGTGTGCATGTGCGACAAGTCATGACGATCATTAATGATGCGACAATCAAACGATATGTATAATGCGTAGCAGTCCTATAGTGCAAGTGTCATGGCAATCACTAACGGTGTGGGTGTAACATACAAATAGTGCTCGTGCCGCTTGAACCGTTAGTGACAGTGCAGTGTTCTATGCTATCATTTCTATATGCAACAAGAAGGTAAGCTACTATAGTCCATATGAAACTCTACAACTAAATATCCTAACACGCCCTGACGCTTAACGCCATACGGGCGATTTCCCCGTAGATGTTAAATCTACTCACCTGGTCGTGCGCTACTCGTAGCCGACCACCTGCTTCCCTTTCTTAGCTTCGTCCGACGTACCCGCCTGCGAACCTGGAATTTATTCAAGAATCCATATATAAGCAACCACCTTGCAAGACGCGATATCTAGGCCAAACGATACGCTCACGTCGTGAACTAAACGCGCGGGTGTACGATACGTTAAAACATGTGTACGCGTCTAAAACGCATCCCGTCACGCCGCGATACGCTGAATCACAGAACTCACTCGCGTATCGCGCGTATCGCGCAAACTAAAAATTCCTGAAATACGATATATCGCCCCAGATTCTACCCAGTTTAACAACTTACAAAATTATACATACCACTGGCCCTAAAAATGTTGCAGACTCCTACCCATGCAAACTACACCCGTAAACTCCCTCATCTGGCCGCAATCTGCGGCCAGAATGATTAAACCGGCGGCCTGGGTAGGGGGTTAGGGGTTCGTGCTCTGGTGGTGTGGTCAGGGTCTATCTAGTGTGCTCCAATTTCCTCAATTTTAACCTGAAGTGCTCGGGCCTATAGCAGATCACAGAGAGCAAAAATTTCACCTTAAAATGCTAAATTCTGAACAATTTGAAACCCTATGGTATTTTGGTGTAATCTGGGGATTAACTATGTTTATGTGGTCCTAACAACGCCTAATTAGGCAAGGTTAACCAACACTAACAGCACTTAACCAAAAGTCTACACAAATCACCATATTTAGCACAAAAACTCACTTTTAACACTAATCAAAACTAAACTGCGCATACGTTTAGCAAACACGAAGTTGGGCTCAGACATTATACCTTACAAGACCCTACGAAGCAGGAAGAGGGAGGAGGAGAGGATCTGAAGTTGCTGTGGCTGCTGGAGCTGCTACTGCTGCTGCTGGTCCATGCTGCTGCTGTGGCTGCTGATGATGCTGCTGTTGCTGCTGCTAGTTGCTGCTGCTGGAGTTTCTTCTGCTGCTGCTGAGTGCTGCTACTGCTAGGGGTGTGTGTATGTGTTGAGAGTGAGAGAAGTGAGAAGTGAGAAGTGAGAGTGAGAGATGAGAGTTAGGTTGGTCAAACACCCCCCTCTCTCCCTCTCTCTTCATTTAATGAGCATGGCTCATGCCATGTTGCCCATACTCCCTCTCTCTCACCAAGTCAACAAAGAAAATCATTTCCATGAAGAAAAGAAAACAACAACCATAATTAATACCCAAACCACTTAATAGAAATTTTAAAATGGCTTAAGGAAATGGTTTGTCCACCATGGTTGTTAATCATGGTTTAACCCCATCTCTTAACCCTAGTTTACATGCACAAGTGTGTGTGTGCCTAGAAAAATTCTAATAAAATATTCATTAAATAGTATAAAATATTTGGAACTCAATTTGGTAAACTTTTTATTAAAACTATAAATTAAAATATAATTAACCCCTAAACACAACCTAAGGTGTTACAGGAATCCTCACGACTCCTAAGGAGAAAACACACCTACGAGATCCTCACGACTCGAAGGGAGAAATACCTTTATGAGACCCTTACGGCTCATGAAGTTAAAAGCCTTAGTCGACAGGATCATAAACCTGTATACTATGCAACGTTTTTTCGATATCGACAGAGGCAAATGACGATTCGCTCCTGGCAATATCCCAGTTATGGCGATGTTGGTGCCGAAATCGGTGTCTAATTCAAAGCTTGCAGCAAAAAGACAGCAAGCCACACATGCATAGGAAATAGCCGAAATGATGGGACAGTTTGCAAATAAAAATCAGAAAGTAAAAATGTATGCATGCGAAATAGCCGAAATGATTGGGCAACTCGCAATAAAAAGCAGCAAGTAAAAATAAAACAAATAACCGAAATGATTGGGCACCGCGAAAAAAAGCCGAAATGATTGGGCAATCGCGACCTTCGCGATATAAAAAGCTGAAATGATAGAGCATCGCGGAAAGAAATAAAAAAAATTAATGAAATTTATGCCCTACAGGTGATATTACATCAATCCCTGTATACAATCCATTGGCACAAACAATGAAGGAATCACACTCCTCCTCCCCAGGCTTCATCAGAAGAAGAAACTAAACATCGACGGTTCACAGATAGCCTGGAGAGCATATCAACATTCGTCTCATTACAACAGACACAACATCAGGCAAAGCGGAACATCGGCAACTCCCAGTTCCATGGCTCGTCGGTTTACAGATGACCGAGAGTCAAATCCCAACTCCATGAAATGCGGATATAATCAACAAAATTCCTGGCTACGTGAAACGCGGATAACGTCACTTCTGACCCCGTGGAAAACGTCCAGAGCGGATCCTGGTCCTCGCAGAGCACGGCAGTGAACCCGTGTTATGTATCCCGAGCAGAGCCTAGTCCTCGCCGAACACGGCAGTGAACCCATGGGAAGCATCTAGAGAAAAATTCCTGGCTACGTGGAATGCGGATACCGTCACTTCTGACCCCGTGGAAAATGACCAGAGCGGATCCTGGTCCTCGCAGAGCACGGCAGTGAACCCGTGTGAAGCATCAAGAGTGGAGCCTAGTCCTCGCCGAACACGGCAGTGAACCCGTGGGAAGCATCTAGAGCAAAATTCCTGGCTACGTGGAGCGCGGATAACGTCACTTCTGACCCCGTGGAAAACGTCCAGAGTGGTTCCTGGTCCTCGCAGAGCACGGCAGTGAACCCGTGTGAAGTATCCAGAGTGGATCCTAGTCCTCGCCGAACACGGCAGTGAACCCGTGGGAAGCACCTAGAGCAAAATTCCTGGCTGCGTGGAAAGCGGATAACGTCACTTCTGACCTCATGGAAAACGTCTAGAGCGGATCCTAGTCCTTGCAGAGCACGGCAGTGAACCCGTGTGAAGCATCCAGAGCGGAGCCTAGTCCTCGCCGAACACGACAGTGAACCCGTGGGAAGCATGTAGAGCAAAATTCCTGGTTACGTGCAACGCGGATAACGTCATTTCTGACCCCGTGGAAAACGTCCAGAGTGGATCCTGGTCCTCGCAGAGCACGGCAGTGAACCCGTGTGAAGCATCCAGAGTGGACCCTGGTCCTCGCCGAACACTACAGTGAACTCGTGGGAAGCATCCAGAGCAAACATCGGACTGTGGAGTCCTTTAATCCACGCACTATGATGTCCTTAACCTCGACCGTCATGTCTTAAAACTAACATCGGACTGTGAGGTCCTTAAAATAACGGACTATGATGTCCTTAACCTCGACCGTGATGTCTTAAAACTAACAATCAATCGTAATGATTTTAAAACAATTTCCCCATGGTTCAAGGGTACATCTCATCTTCCCTTTGATATTTGTCATTGTAAATCCTTAACGTCTTAAGGGAGGTGACGGGTCCCGAAAACCACACATTTCATGGACTGTGAGGTCCTTAAACTCACGGACTATGATGTCCTTAACCTCGATCGTGATGTCTTAAAACTAACATTGGACTGTGGAAGTCCTTAAATCCACGGACTATGATGTCCTTAACCTCGACCGTGATGTCTTAAAACTAACATTGGACTGTGGAGTCCTTAAATCCACGGACTACGATGTCCTTAACCTCGACCGTGATGTCTTAAAACTAACATTGGACTGTGGAGTCCTTAAATACATGGACTATGATGTCCTTAACCACGACCATGACGTCTTAAAACTAAAATTAGACTGTGGAGTCCTTAAATCCATGGACTATGATGTCCTTAACCTCAACCGCGACGTCTTAAAACTAACATTGTACTGTGGAGTCCTTAAATCCACGGACTATGAGGTCCTTAACCTTGACCGTAATGTCTTAAAACTAGCAACGGACGGTAGAGTCCTTAAATCCACGGACTATGTTGTCCTTAACCTCGACCGCGATGTCTTTAAACTACGGTACCCCAGAGAACATCCAGAGCGGAGTCCGGTCCTCGCCGAACACGGCAGTGAACCCGTGGGAAGCATCCAGAGCAACCCCTAACGCCGTGATATGCGGATAAGGGCAACTTCACCCATGACTTGCGGGTCCTCACGACTCGTAAGGGAGTAAATTCTCTTGTGAGATCCTTACGACTTTCAAGAGAAAACAGACCCTTAGGAATCCTTATGATTCTTAAGGAGAAAATACACCTACGGGATCCCCTCGACCTGTAGGGAGAAAAACTCCTTATGAGACCCTCACGGCTCATAAAGTTGAAAAGTCTTAGGAGGCAGATCTTAACCCTGAATCCTAAGCCATCGTTGTCCTGCAAAGAGATTAAGATAGACTATCCGCAGAATACATTCAATAAAAAGGGACACGCCATTGAGAAGAAAAATATGTCTTTTATTCATAAACCAAAATGGATACAAAGCATAATTTGTGAAAGAACAAAAAAAACCTATACTCTCATTCAGGAGTATGTACAAAAGAAAAAAAAGGATATACAAGTCTTCAAGATGGTAGGCGATTTAACAGCTTGGTCAGCTCATCCTTCTTTCGCTGGGCCATGCCTTCGTGATTCAGTATCGCCAGAAGACGGGCCTCCGCCTGAGCCTGCTGGGCCTGATATGAGGCAAGCCGACTTTCGAGCTCTTTCTCGGTAACTTTGTGAGCCTCATCCCTTTCGCGAATGAATACGGCGGCCTTGTCGATAGCCACCACCTCCTTGATAGCCTCTTGAAGAACTCGCCAGAGTTCGTACGCTTTGTTGTCCTTGGCTGTAAGGTTGGCTTGGAGCTTATTCAGCGCTTTCGAAGACAGCTCCCTCTCCGAGAATTTGCGGCCGAGCCTATTCTCGCACGACACCATGTTCACCGCGTACCGCTCTATCAGACCCTGCAAGCCCGCCTTTGCAGCCACAGCCTCCGAAGAAAGGCGGGAATACTCTAGTACTTGCAAGCAAGCCTCCACCTGCCGACAGAACTCAACCCAGACTCGCACCACCGCTCCGCTTTAATAGGTGGCAAGAAAAGGAAGAGAACCGTTAGCTTCTGCAGCAAATGCTTCAGCGGTGACTGCGCTGCCAGCGCGAAGCTCCTCGATCAAAGATGACAAGGAGACAAGGCTTAGCTTGGCCAAACGTTCTGAGGCTCGCAAAGCATAGGGGCCAGGTGGCATATTGATGCACGCCTCCAGTGCGGTAAGAAATGGAAGGGCTGTTCAGATGTGTAAACAGTCAATGAAACTTTTAGGCAAAGAAACAAGTGGGACCATATTGAGACTTCACTCACCCACAGTCATGCAAGAAGGAGCTGAAGGTTCCCCTAGCCCTTCGAGGACCTCAACCTCGTCATCGGCCTCCAGAACTGTAAAAGACATCTATGTCATTTCGCAAAATGACAACAATGCCATGAAATAGTGAACGCCACTAACCTTGCCCTGAGGAGAGGACGATGCGTTGAGGAGATATCGCCTGCGTAGCGGCCATCTCCAGCAGACGCTGAAAGGATTTCCGGGGAGACAGATCGGAAATAGAGGCCGCCAGTCCGCGCAACTCTGAAAAGATAGAAAAGTTCAGATAATGGAAAGAATACTAATTCAAAATGTAGAAGGTTACCTTCCACGCTTCTCCCATTCTGAATAGGAGGGATAGCAGCTTCGACGGCCTCCGCCGCAATCTCGGGTTCCAACAAAGGGATGGGAGTCCCGACTACCTCCCTCCCAGCCTCTGGGCCGCCCTCAGGAAGATCCGTGGGGACGGCGACCACCAAGGATGCCTCTCCCGAAGGAGCGAGTGCTTCGGGAGCAAGAACCACCGCAGGAGGCTCCATCGTGAGAGGGACAGTATCGTCAACCCCCCTCCACATCAAGCAATGTTTCGTTAGGGGTAACAACAGGCTCTACCGTCAGTAAGCCCGTAGGAACCTCCCCCATCGCCGAAGTCTCTGCACAATTCACACAAGAATAAGAATACATATATGCAAGTGCAGGCAATATAAAATATTATGAAGAAATACAGGAACATACCAATGCGTAAGGAAGCTTTCAATATGGCTTCTTCAAGCCGATGCTCCTTCTCGAGGAGGTGTGCTCGCCGAGGTTCAAGGGTGGACTCGTGGCCGCCAGTCCACAATGAAAGCGCATCCGCAGCATCCTCCGAAGCAGTCTGCTTAAGGGCCCTTTCGCCCCATTCATCCAAAGGGCCGATGAACCGCCGTCGGATCCATGAAGGGTCTTCATAAAAGATTACGACAGGATAAGGCTTCTTCGGAACCCTTACGTTCTGAGACTCAGCTTTAGAACGTCTTATAGCCTCAGCCAATTGTGCGGCTTCCTCGGCAGTTGAACTTGGAATAAGCAGGCCAACATCCAACTCTTGCATGGCCAAGGGCTCGTCCGGAAGACTGGGCTCAGACTCTACTAAAGAGTCGAGCAAGTTAGTAGCCACTTTCCTCCGCCGTTTGGACCCAGAACCGGCCGCCGAGGATGACCGCTTCCTCCCCCCTGAAGCCTTGGCACGACGCCGACCCACCTCACCTTAAACACCCTCGTCCCTACCACACTCTCTTGGCGCCACAACTGAGGATGACACTGCCATTGTCGACGCCTCGGGTGGTGGTGCTGCTACCGGAGCCCAATTAGCCGGCGACCGGGTACCCAATTGCATACCAACTGTGGCGGTGAGGTCCACCCCCGACTCTCCCGGAATAAGCGCAACACCAGTATCCCTCAAAGGAAAGCGTACCGATGCGCACGGTCGCAGCGTAACTCTTGTGGCCGGAACTTGAGCAGGAGTTCCATATCTAAGGAGTACCCTTCTCTCCTCAACAATAATCGGGTTGACCCGATGAAGGTACCAGCCTGTAAATGACCCCACGCATCGGGGAATATGGTCAGCTTCGGGGATCATGAAGTGGGAACCGTTGTTCAGCCTCACAAAATGATGAGCGGCATCACGAATAGCTTCGGGTGAAGGGACCGGCGCGACTATGAAAGCCTCGAAAGGGACGCCCTGGTCATATCCAAGCTGTCGGGCGAAGCGATGCGGGTTGTACCGCATGAAAAGGGCCGCATTATCCTGACGAAATACCAGATAGCCTGGTCTGAATGTATACAAGTGTGTGGCCTCCCTGGGCCTCAAAGAAGGCACATTGTCTGTTGACTGGTCCCAGAGTTGCTGAGCTAGACCCGAAAGAGAAGATAAAACCCGATCGGTAAATACCAATCCGCCAGCAGTAGCGTAAGGAGCAATCAACGCCCGAATGGCCCCAAATTGAGTCGGGTCAGGGGCAGAAGCATCCACCAATTGCATAAGTCGTGGGAAGGTGTAGGCGTCGTAAAATGTGGGTCTCCGATGCATAGCAAAAGCACCCAACACGTGCATTATGATTCAAGACATGAAATAGTGGAGAGAAAAGTTTACTACATTCACTCCAGGAGTAGAAGTATTAGCCGCAGTGCCCAACCCGTGATAGAGATGCGCAAATGCCGGGATGTCGACAGCCAGCCGTGTCCCCTCGGCAATACGATGAGCCAGATAGATAACCGAGAGCGGCGATGCATGGGGATGACGAACCAGCTGAGCCAGACACTGACGAAGCCCACGAAGAATGTCTCCTCATCCATGCCGGGAGTTGCAATGGATTCAAAAGAAACCGGCGACATAATAGGGATGTAATACTGCGGTAAATCTGATTCCTTAGTCGGCAGCTTCTTCGGACCAAACCCAAAGGGGTCATTGATATTTGCGAACTTCGGAGCCGTCTTTGACAGGACATCTTCGCGAAGGAAGCAAGCAATGAAGCTCTTAAAAGTAACGCCTTGCTCCTCAGATTCTGTGAACAACCGGTCAAAGATACCCAGCGCCTTGATCAAACATAGATGCTTGTGGCAGACGGCGTTCTCAGTAGACAAGCCGTCAAGCATTGCGGGCTCAGGCTCAAAGACGTACTCGTCGGGAGGCAGCAACACTTCATAAAGTGTCCCCATGATCGGCAGCCCCGAGATCTCGTGAAATTCTTCCAAGGAGATCGAAACTTCGCGGTCCCCTAGGAGAAAAGTGTTGGTGGGGAGATTCCACTGGTTTAAGAACGCCTTAACCCACCAGACGTGCGGGGATTGGTAGAGGAAGAGCGACGCATACATCGCCTGGTAAATCCCAACCTTCTGCAGCCGCGCGCGATGGGCAGAAAGGATGTAGCGAGCCCAGAGGAGATAGCCCGTAGGGTGTCGAGGGGTGAGCCCTGTCTTGTAGATTTGTCCCCATGGTTGGGCCTCACCTTGGGAAATGCGTCGTCCAAGAATATCTATAGCTGGAATCGGATGGTTCGGGATACCAGTTGTCGAAGGCTCGAGCCCCCCCATCGGAGTCCAAATTCGGCATCTCCACGGCAAAGACTGTCCTGGGATGATCCATCGGCAGAAACGGAAAGGTGGGCTCTGTCGGTACTTCGCAAAGGAAACTCCGACGCCCCCGGATGATATGGTTGTACCAGGTTCCCCACAGAAGTAAGTTAGTGCAGTTTGGGTCATGAGCCCTGATCATTGCCATCACTTCCTCATCAGATGTCGATAGGGGAAAAGCGGCTTCAGAGCGAGTGAAAGGGAAATACGGAACAGACGTCATCGTACCTGAAATGAAATAGGAGAAACTGTTAAAAGAAAATCCAACAATGTATATACATATATGATTATAAATATATACATATGAAAGGATATTGGAAGACAGTGACAGAGGACTCATTTTATGGGACCATTGGTAACAAAACACATGGGTCCCACAAAATCAAGATGGCAGCTGGCTAATGATGAGGCAAAGTAATTATAATGAGACAAAAGGAAGATTCTCATTAAATAGACAGTGGATTTCAAATAACCTTACACATTCCCTTAAAAAGAAATCCATCTTGGACTCTGTGACAAATCAAACAGAATCAAGGGAATTAAATTCCTAGAAGGCAACATTACAAACTTCTTCTTCTTGGTTGTGAAGAAGACAACTCGGGGCAAGAAAACCCAAGGAGTTCTGTTGGAAGAACTGAGTTCTTCATAGGAATTAAATTCCTTGTTAAAAAAGGGGGGGAATTAAATTCCCAGAGACATTTTTCAGAAACAAAACTTTTGAGATGGAATTAAATTCCATAGAAAGGACAAGCACCACCACCGATCCCTAAAGATCAAGGAAACCCTAAGAGATCTATTATTTGAAGATTAAATGGTTTTCTGTTTTTTCTTACGAGCTTCAAAAAAAATGGGTTCTTGTTAAAGAGAAAACCCTTGGTATGGATTTAAAATCCAGAGAGTTTTATGCATGAAAGTTCTTCGATCATCCAAAGACATTTCCTGAAAGAAAGGGTATTTCTTGAACAGAGTTAAACTCTGAAAATATTCAAAGCAGAGAACTAAGCTCTGAGGAACGAGAATTAAATTCTCAAAAGAAAAGATAGCCAAAAGAAGAAGATGAAAGAGTGGAGGCGCTTCTGAAGAGACCCCTGCATTTATAGGATGTGATGGAAAACGGTTCATCTCCCCGATTCCCTAGATGAATCCAATAGTCAAAAAAGTGACAGCGTTGCACTCACGTGCAGACACGTGAGAGCAATGCTGTGGGGGCATTTGTTCCCTGATTAAAAATCAGGAATCTCCTTAATGAGGCATCACGTGTTCACACGTTACCAAGGGTCACGTGTTGACACGTGATCCATTTACAGAGTTAAAGTTTAAGCAAAGCCGAAGTATGCGGCTGAGGAAAGACCCCAAAGGGGCGTCACGTGCTCACACATGATCAAAGGTCACGTGCTGACACGTGATGGTCTTTAACCCAGTTGAAATGCAGAGTTTAATTCTATCAAGTTATAAAGGCCTCAATGACGCATCACGTGTTCACACGTGATCTATTTACAGAAGTAAAAATCCTAAGTAAAACAAGTGGCTGAAGAATGACCCCAAAGTAGGGTTACGTGCTCACACGTGACCAGAAGTCACGTGCTCACATGTGACAAGAGGTCACGTGTTTGACACGTGATGACCCTTCAGCCCAATTAAAGTACAGAATTAATACTTTGAAGGAGGAGCGTTCACGTGCCAACACGTGATAGGCTTTGACAGCTTCATAAATCAATAAAATTAAAATTCTAAATTTCTCCAAAATCTTTCCAAATGGGAAAGGATTAAGGAGAACAGTTGGATTAAAAATCCAGGGGTGATTAAATATCACCAATTTATGGAAAAATCATAAACAAAGTAAGATTTCCATAAATCTTACCAGAAATAAACTAACAGAATATCTTTGCATTAAAATCCAACGGTGAATAAAATTCTCTTAATGATCTAAAGGCACATATTAATTATGAAAATAAACAAAATCTTTCAATGAAAGATTTGCTAAACAAATTGATTCTTTTCCTTCTCCTATAAATAGGAGCCAAGAGAAGAGAAGAAAAAAAGAGGAGATAGAATTTCGGAGAGAGAGCCTTGGAATCTTAAAATATCAGAGAGAAAAGAACGGAGAATTTAATTCTCTACAAAGAAAAACCCTAGTTGAGAAAAGTAAGGGGATCAAAACATCAAATAGATAATTTAATTCTCAAAATCTAAGGGTTTAACTCTTCTGTAAAAGAACTTAGTTCTTCCTTTTATTGAAGATCTGCTGCACAGAGCACATCTCCCCATAAGTTGAGAATTTAATTCTCATCTGGTTGAGATCCTGCCATGCAGATCCGAAACATAGATGGGGAATTGAGTTTAGAGAATTTAATTCTCCCAAAACAAAATTATGGTTTAACCCTATATGAGAATTCAATTCTCCCAAACTCACAGGAATTTAATTCCTTCATGAAGAAACTAGGGTTTAACCCTATCTGAGAATTTAATTCTCTTAAAACTATAGAAATTTAATTCCTTCAAGATGGACAGAACTAGGGTTTAACCGTAATTAAGAATTTAATTCTCTCAAATTACAGGAATTTAATTCCTCTTAAAATGAAATTAGGGTTTCACCCTGTACAAGAATTTTAATTCTTTCACATACATGGGAATTTAATTTCTCTAAAACATAATCAGGGTTTAACCCTGCAGAGAATTTAATTCTCGAAATAAAATAAAGGGACTAAAGAGATCTCTGTGCATGCAAAGAACTTGGGTCACGTGTCCCCACGTGACCCCTGAAAAGATCCTCCAAAATAGGAAGGAATTAATCCTGAGGCAATGCCTCACGTGCTCCCACGTGACATACAAAAACACAGAAAGGAAAAGCAAAGGAAATGAAGGCTTTGGGCGCTCTCACATGTTACCACATGACCCCTCAGCAAACGCTTTAATAGTCAGCGCATGAATCACCATCACGTGTCAGCACGTAATGCTCAAAATAAAAGAAAAGTGTTTAACACTTATCTGAATATCCTGAGAACAAAATAAGGAGATCTGGCCCCACCTTTGGGTGCCCTCACGTGTCCCCACGTGACCCCTTCCTATCTAGTGTTTAACACTAATTTGAGATTTGTTTTTTCAGTGTTTAACACTGTTGTCTGCAAGTGTTTAACACAAATTTAAGAGCTTTATTTTCAGTGTTTAACACTGTTGTTCTCTAGTGTTTAACACTATTTTTAGCCAAATTGGCTAATTTTTCCAGAGGCAAAAGCCTCCCCTTCAACTGAATCTCAGAATTCAGTAAAATTCAGAGCTATAATGTTTAATGCTCAGTCAAAGATAAAAATGTTACTAAAGCCCTCAAACTCTTGTTGAGCATTACTGAATGATGAGGGGCTAAACCCAGACAAATGTCTAATGGTCCAAAGGGCCAATATTTCAAACATAATTGGACTTAGCCCAAGTTGGCCATAAGTCCTCAATTCAGACTTAACAGAGCCAATGTGCTCATAATCTAATTAATGGATCTTAGTTCCAAACTGGACTACAGATCACCCAATCAACTCTGGTTCGAGGGTACATCTCTTCACTCCTTTGATATTTGTTGTTGTAATCCTTCAACGCCTTCAGAGAGGTGACGGGTCCCGACAACCACACATTTCACGGACTATGATGTCCTTAACCTTGACTGTAAGGTCTTTAAACTCACGGACTATGATGTCCTTAACCTTGACTGTGAGGTCTTTAAACTTACGGACTATGATGTCCTTTACCTTGACTGTGAGGTCTTTAAACTCACGGACTATGATGTCCTTAACCTTGACTGTGAGGTCTTTAAACTCACGGACTATGATGTCCTTAACCTAGACTGTGGATTCCTTAAATCCATGGACTATGATGTCTTTAAGATCGACCGTGATGTCTTTAAACTAACATTGGACTGTGGGGTCCTTAAACTCATGGACTATGATGTCATTAACCTCGACCGTGATGTCTTTAAACTAACATTTGACCACCATGTCCTTAAACTGGTAATCGACCGTAATGTCACTGAACTAAACAATAGAGCCCAATTGCTCTCTTGTCGGATCTAAACGATCTTTGTTAAATTGATCTTAGTCTAAAAATTTGGCTAACGTATCCTTAACAAAACGTTTAAGTTGATCTTATTCTCAAATGAGACTAACGTATCCTTAAACCCAACCCCAAACCCAAATCTAAGAAGATACGGCTTTGGACTAATCCACGCCCTACGGGCGACAACATAAATTAGTCTCCGTATACAATCCACGGGCAACAAAAAACAAGACAAACACCCACGATCCGGTAGCATAATTAACTACAGGGGCTTGCGCCTGCAGGGAAGAGCGTCCCCACAATCAAAAAACCCCTCAAACGAGGGGGAATCTGACGAAATCTGCTACATCGACCGCATCCATTTAAACCTTCGATACATTGTGTCATAACTCAACTTGGCATCTTCGGAGAGGTGGACGGATAGCACCAATTAGCATCTGTCCCGAATTTCAGGCAAGATGATCAGTCGAAAATATTGTATATTTTAGCCGGCAATTTCCCCATCTTTTGCATACATTTAGAAGTGTTCGGTATTCATATTTCACATATTAGCAAATCAATCGTAAAATACCAGATTCCATGTATTAGACTTTTAAACCGACACTTTAAGGGAAATTAACCGCATTTCATGGCATCGCATCATTTCTGTATTTGCGCAACACTTGTCTTGAGTCTGTGCAGGAAAATATGGAAGAAATACCAAAGAGCTGATCAAAAATACACCAACTCAATGATTTCAGACCTGGTAGCAATTCAGAGGGAGAAATACAAATCAATACATCAAAAGAAGGCCCAAATAGTATATATACAATTACCAGAAAAGTTAGCAGCCCAAGGCCCATAATGAGCCGCGGATCCGCGGCAGGAGCCTGGTTGGGCCGCGGATCCGCGGCTGTTACAAAGATTCAGCTCCCCATTTCTGCTGCAAAATTCTCATCTCAGGGCCCACATTCCTTTCAGATATGTCAAGTTCCAGAATACCCTCGAAGCTACTGCCAGATCAGCAAAGAAGATTAAGCAAGACTAATCTTAATTAAGCCCCTAACTAATCCTCTTCTAGAAGCTCCTTCCTAACTAATCACATCTAGAAGCTTCTCCCCTAACTAACTTTTGGAGGGAAATTTGAATTTCCTCAACAAACTTTAGGAGGGAAACTTAGAATTTGAAATCCTAGATCTAGGGTTTGGTTATCTATAAATAGAGCCTAGATCTAAGGGTTGAGGTTGTTCTTTAGTTAGCTAGTTCATTAAATAATCTCTCATTCCCTCTTTCATCATCTTCTTCCACAAGTCTAGTGACAAGGCTTGTGCGAAGCCCTAACCCTAATTCCACTCCAAATCCAAGATCTTGAGTACCAAATCAAGTGAGAAGCCTTCAACCTTTTAGGAGCCGAGCCGATCTTCAGTCGGACAAGTGATCCAAGCCGATCCGCGATCCACGGAGACGAGCGAAGCCAAGTCGACGATCGAATTCTTCCTCTTGTAGTTCTTGAGCGAATGTAATGAAATTGTTGATATAAATAAAAGGTGAAATTCTTTAATCTTGCTTTCTTTTAATTCTTGCATCATGATTAGATTTCAATTTGTAATTGTTGTTCTTGTTGTGATGTTTGAGTAAAACTCCGCTCGTAAAGGAGTCGAGACGATTGTAGAATGATGATGTAACAAATCTTAATACGATTTTTAAGTCCTACGAGTTTTGTAAACCCTAGCAAGTTCAAGAATCGATGACCTAGTTTCGTAGCGATGCTTTCTTGATTGTGATTGCTCGAAATTAGGGATCTACGATCGTTTCTTGAATTTACTAGAGGCTAGAATATGAATGATATCAATGAAAGAACAAGAGATAAGATGAAACCCTAGTTTCACAAGAAGTCTCTAATTCTCATCGATCATCATCGATCTAGTATCAATTCATCGAAGGATAAGAATACGTAATTGTAAGATTACATCACATCTATAGATCCGATCGATTCCTACGAGCCTCATTTCAATTCTTGAGATTTGGTTTGGAAAAATCATCAAACGATCAATTCTTGATTCTATCTTTTACTTTTCTTAGATCTAGATATTTTCTTTTTCTTGAAATACAAAATTTAAATCATGAATTGTTTTCGTTTCTTTTCTTTAAAGTTTCAATTCATCTAATTCGAAAGACGAACGATTACACTTTCCCTGTGGACGATCCGCACTTACTTACAATTTACAATCCGACACCGTAGTTGATTGCGGTCAAATAATTTTTGGTTGTGATTTCTTTACCATTTCATTCTACACAATCGGAAAATCGTTTCAATCAAAAGGCGCCGTTGCCGGGGATAGTGCGCTAATAGTTCGTATTTTGAAATTTGAGTTGAACAATTTATTCCATTATAATTTTTAGATCTAAACTCGTACAAACCCTAATACGTGTTGTTGTGGTTTGATTCCGAGGAAATCTGGAATCATTGGAGCTTTGGGAAAATTTTTGTGAATATTCCAGAGAGCTGAGGAATTGTACAGGAGCTTGCTGAAGAAATTCTGTGCACTGAACAGTAAATCCAACCGCCCTTCCGCGGCAATACCCCTTCAAACGCGGCGGATCCGCGGCAACCTTAGCTCCTCTCTGCACCAAACTTTCTCTGTGAGTCCCTCACTTTCTTATCTCTTACCTCATCTGCTCCAATAACAATTTTGCTGCAGGTTTCTTTGCAAATAATCGCAGCGCGCAAAAGCAAAATAAAAATTTGTGCGTGTTTTTGATTCTTGGTTGTTTGCATTTTAAAACGGAAATTTAAGGGGCACGACCAAATTCAAATTAGGTGGGGATTTCATTACCCTTCCTAGGCCCCAAAAATCGCAAAACTTGCATCCTCATTTACCCTCATTAATTAAAAGAAATCTAGAGATGACTCTAAGGACCGTCGCGCTCAATTAGGACAAGAGAAGGCCGTGGGTAATTCATTGCTTATCCGAGTTTTCTTGTGGTGTCTAAGGCGAGTGTGTCTAAGGCTAGTGGTTTTTAATTAGGCCCACTACTTACGTAATGGAGTACCTTCCCACTTACCTGGCACTTATCCGGCCACAGGGGGGCAAAGAGGCAGTGGAGGATTTATCCTGCGACTTGTCTTTTGGCAGTTAGGAGCGGTCTAGAGCTTTGACCTAGGTGACCCATAGATTCTAGGGTTTGTGTGTTGCATTTGTTGTGTTGCATCATATTTTAAAAAATCTGTATCTTTTCAAAACAAACACCGCATTCATTCTTTTCCCTAATTATAAATTCACGCTGCCACTTGTACTAACCCTTTTTAGTCAAGATAGGCTGGACAACGGGATTCTAGTGCCTGTTACTCCGCGTCTCCCTCATCGACCCAAAAGTCGGTATTTCTACACTTACTTTTCTTTACCCACCACCACACCCATATCGATGGATCCACCTCCATCGAACTTCTTTTCCACTACTCTGCCGCCGTCCGTTGGTGCGCAGAATCCACCTCGCATCTCTCTCCAGGAGAGATGCTATCCAACACGAGGCCCACTTTCCACCTGTCTATCCATTCCACCAGCCAACGGGGAAAATTTTCAAATAAAACCCCAATACATCAACCTTCTACCAAAATTTCACGGTCTCGAGTCTGAAGACGCATACGTGTTTATCACGAAATTTGAAAATGTATGCGCAATGATGGGTACTTCACAGCTTTCTGTGGATGCTTTCCGTCTACGTCTTCTCCCATTCACTTTGTGCGATTTAGCCGAGAAGTGGCTATATAACACTACCGCACATTCCATTTCAAATTGGGACGAATTCGTCAAAGCATTCCTTAAGAAATTCTACCCACGCCAAAAGACAGCTCGAGTCCGTAGCGAAATCTATCAATTCACCCAGCTTCCAAATGAAACATTTTCAAAATGTCTTGACCGCTTCAAGGATCTGTTAGTCCAATGTCCACATCACGGCATCCCGAGATGGGATCTTTGCCGAATCATTTATGAGGGCATTACTCCTTACACAAGACAGTCCCTTGAATCCATGTGTCAAGGCAACTTCATGACTAAAGATGATGGGGAAGCCTGGAATTTTCTAGAAGATTTCGCTGAAAAATCTTTACAGTGGGAGGGTGTGAGTCAATCATCTAGGGATGGCAATGATATTTCCATAGCAGTTAGAGCTGACATTTCAGCTATGCAAAAGAAACTTGAGACTATGGAAAACAAATTTTTAGCCGCCCTAAGTCAAATGTCATTCTCCAAAACTGTATGTGGCTGTTGTTCTGATCCGTCTCACTTGACGGAAGAATGCCCGTTTCAAGGTCATGAGCATACCAATGCCACATTTCAAAGACCTAGAAACGATCCATCTTCCTCCACATATGATCAGGAATGGAGGAATCACCCTAACTTTGATTGGAACCAATCCCAATTTCAAAACACGGTTCCAAACCAAAACAATTTCCAAGGGGTCCCTCCACCACAACAGCAGCCACCACTTCAATTGAGTCAGCACCCCTTCCAATCACAGAACTTCCAAAATCCGGCCAACACTTTTGCACCGTCTAGTCTTTTGCAATTGACCGGTACAGATAATACCTCTGCACTAGCACAAACCTTGGATACTTTCATGAAACAATCCATCCAAGGGACGGCAAGTTTGCAATCTTCCGTTGAGAATGTGATGAAGATCATTATCTCTCAAAATGAGAACATCAAATCGATGGAAGAACAAATTGCACAACTAAAAGCCGAAATGAGTGCAAGAGAGAAAGGGAAACTTCCAGCTCAACCTTTACCCAATTCTAGCTATTCACATGATGTGGATGCAATCACGTTGAGATCTGGAAGAGTGCTTGACACTCACGTTGGGGAAGAGTTTGATGTCACTGATAAATCAATCAATAACACCCCGGCTGAGACCTTTCCTTCCACACACACTTCTTACCCCAGTTCTTCTACCCCACCATCTTCTTCCGAGCCTATTCTTCATTTCCCAAAAGGCTCGCCATTACAGCCTACCTCTTTTACCCCTCCACGGACGATTCCCACTTCTATTATGGGATCGGTTCCACACACACTTCCTTCTCCTATAATGGACCCAGCGCTTATTGCTAAAGCACCTTATCCTAATCAGTTAAGGGCTAACACACCGAGTCCACATATGGAGAAGATCATGAACATTTTTAAGCAAGTAAACACCAACATCCCTCTCCTAGATGCCATCCAACAAGTTCCGTCCTATGCGAAAACTCTTAAGAACTTGTGCACTAGGAAGAGGAAGACTCAAGCGCCCAAAAAGATATTCATGGAAAAAACAATAGACACGGCTTTCCCCCAGCAATTACCGAGGAAACGTAAGGATCCTGGATATCCTACTATTTCCGTTTCTATTGGGGAAAAACACATCAACCGTGCTCTACTAGACCTTGGCGCTAGTGTTAACTTGCTTCCATATTCTGTTTATGAGCAATTAGGAATCGGAGAGTTGAAGCCAACCAATTGCACTCTCCAGATGGCTGACCGATCAATCACCAAACCTAGGGGTGAACTGGAGGATGTGTTAATAAAAATCGGAGAATTTATATTCCCAGTAGATTTTATTGTAATTGATACACAGCCTGTAGCGAACCCACGGAATCAAATTCCGGTGATTTTAGGTCGCCCCTTTTTGGCCACTTCCAATGCAATAATCAACTGTCGTAACGGTTCTATGACCCTATCTTTCGGGAATAGGTCAATAGAACTAAACATTTACAAGTTGGGAAGTGTACCCTCCGAACCTACTGCTCAAGTCTGTTCTGTCGACTTAATGGATGTCGACAGCAGCGAATTTGATGATCCTCCTGATATCGATTTTGACTCTTTTCATACGTTATTGTTTGACCCAACTATGTATCATACACATACGGACTCTTCAACCGAGATGTCCGGGTCAACAATTAACACGGATTATGAACTGCTTTTAGAGTCTGAAGATCACCCCGCACCTTGTGATGACATTATTCTCCGGGGTATTGATAGAACTTTTGAGGAAATCTTCGCTGAAAAACTTGCATTTCTGAACAACACGGGTGTTGAGATGAATCATCTCCCAGTCATTGAAATTGAACCTCCACCCCTTCTTCTGAATTGTAAAAAGAATGCGAGTTATCCATCACATACACTGTATCGTCTCTCCAAAACGAGACGCACACACATTCTATTCCACCCCTTATCCTTTTCCCCATTTCTTCTTCCACCAACCCGAGCACTATATTGATAAAATTTTTGAATGGTTGGTGTTAATATTTGGTCTTTGCAAAGCTTGGCATCGACCAATCATTTTTGACCCCCTCATATGATTTTCAAAAGCTTAACATTGCATAACTCAAGTTTGGGGGGATATTTTTTCTGGCTCTTGAAAAGAAAAGTTTTACAAAATTTTGAGCCAAAAATAAGTTTCGGGGAGGTTCTTCACTTAAATATTTTGCCCCCACTAATAAATTCCTCCCAAGCTTACAGGTTTTTCGAGATTTAGCAGATGGCAACAGTGAGGACACTGTTGAAAACAAGTTTGGGGGAGGTTTGTGCTTATTTACGCATCATTTGCATCATACATTGCATAAGCACAAAACATTTCTTTAAAAACTATAAAAATTTAAAAATTTTCAAAAAAGGTAAAAATATTTTTTGTACATAAATAAGATAATAAAAGTTTAGATAGTGAAAAAATTACATCCATGAGATTAGAAAAATTTAAGAAAACTAAGAAAATTAGAAGTTTTCTTATACGAACTAGTAATAAGTAGTTATGAGCCGTTGTCCCAAGGGTTAGTAAGATGAAGGTAGTCACTAATCTGAGGATAAAAATAAGTCTGAAAAATATTTTCTATTCTGGAAGCCAAACTTTTTAAACGTTGCTACCCTGCTATTCGCACTTACACACGTCTTGAAGCCTGGGATAGTAGATGATACCTTGAAATGCTCTTGTCTTAAAGCCAAAAGTATGAAAAAATAAATATGGTGAAAAAAAATGGACACTGGTTTTTTTTATCACCGAGGGAAATAAAAAAATATATAGCGAGGGTGCCTCTTCATCTAGTGCCCTAAGGCCAACTGGTCTGGGAGTCACTGCTATACCTAAGGTGGTGCAAGATTAGGAAAATACACCAAATAAGCAAGCACATGAGTAATCGGTCGGTTAGTACCTCAAGAAGTATTAACGGTCGCATGAAAGTGTGTGAGCTCATCGAGAAAAAAAAAAAGAGTACTGAGGTTGATGGGCAAGAGTATGATAGCTTGAATTGAATTCTCCGGGTATAGGGATGTCTTTACACACACGCAGGGTTATATGATCGATGTTTGGAAGAAAGATAGGAATGAAGAATAAGACGATGTTTTATTGAGGGAGGACGTGATTTCTGACATCTTTTCATGACCATTAAGATAGGGCTCATGACAACCGAAAAGCTAGCTTAGTTGGAAACCCTAATTTTCAAAGTCTTTCTTTTACAATTCTTTTCTTTAAATGTAATATTCATGATCTTCCTTTTATTATTGGATTTTGTGGGTGCAATCCGCTGAAAACCCTCAGGAGACAACACTCCTCCTACTAGGGACACCTAGAGGTTTAAAGGCTTGTTGCACGTGCTAGTGCAATCGTGTTGCCTACGAAAGTGTGCTAGTTAGTTTTTCTCTTTCTTTATTTTCTCCTTCTCTTTTTAATAAAACATTCGCTCGAGACGATCGAAATTAAGTTTGGGGGTATTTGATCAGTCGAAAATATTGTATATTTTAGCCGGCAATTTCCCCATCTTTTGCATACATTTAGAAGTGTTCGGTATTCATATTTCACATATTAGCAAATCAATCGTAAAATACCAGATTCCATGTATTAGACTTTTAAACCGACACTTTAAGGAAAATTAACCGCATTTCATGGCATCGCATCATTTCTGTATTTGCGCAACACTTGTCTTGAGTCTGTGCAGGAAAATATGGAAGAAAAACCAAAGAGCTGATCAAAAATACACCAACTCAATGATTTCAGACCTGGTAGCAATTCAGAGGGAGAAATACAAATCAATACATCAAAAGAAGGCCCAAATAGTATATATACAATTACCAGAAAAGTTAGCAGCCCAAGGCCCACAATGAGCCACGGATCCGCGGCAGGAGCCTGGTGGGGCCGCGGATCCGCGGCTGTTACAAAGATTCAGCTCCCCATTTCTGCTGCAAAATTCTCATCTTAGGGCCCACATTCCTTCCAGATATGTCAAGTTCCAGAATACCCTCGAAGCTACTGCCAGATCAGCAAAGAAGATTAAGCAAGGCTAATCTTAATTAAGCTCCTAACTAATCCTCTTCTAGAAGCTCCCTCCTAACTAATCACATCTAGAAGCTTCTCCCCTAACTAACTTTTGGAGGGAAATTTGAATTTCCTCAACAAACTTTAGGAGGGAAACTTAGAATTTGAAATCCTAGATCTAGTGTTTGGTTATCTATAAGTAGAGCCTAGATCTAAGGGTTGAAGTTGTTCTTTAGTTAGCTAGTTCATTAAATAATCTCTCATTCCCTCTTTCATCATCTTCTTCCACAAGTCTAGTGACAAGGCTTGTGCGAAACCCTAACCCTAATTCCACTCCAAATCCATGATCTTGAGTAACAAATCAAGTGAGAGGCCTTCAACCTTTTAGGAGCCGAGCCGATCTTCAATCGGGCAAGTGATCCAAGCCGATCCGCGATCCACGGAGACGAGCGAAGCCAAGTCGACGATCGAATTCTTCCTCTTGTAGTTCTTGAGCGAATGTAATGAAATTGTTGATATAAATAAAAGGTGAAATTCTTTAATCTTGCTTTCTTTTAATTCTTGCATCATGATTAGATTTCAATTTGTAATTGTTGTTCTTGTTGTGATGTTTGAGTAAAACTCCGCTCGTAAAGGAGTCGAGACGATTGTAGAATGATGATGTAACAAATCTTAATACGATTTTTAAGTCCTACGAGTTTTGTAAACCCTAGCAAGTTCAAGAATTGATGACCTAGTTTCGTAGCGATGCTTTCTTGATTGTGATCGCTCGAAATTAGGGATCTACGATCGTTTCTTGAATTTACTAGAGGCTAGAATATGAATGATATCAATGAAAGAACAAGAGATAAGATTAAACCCTAGTTTCACAAGAAGTCTCTAATTCTCATCGATCATCATCGATCTAGTATCAATTCATCGAAGGATAAGAATACGTAATTGTAAGATTACATCACATCTATAGATCCGATCGATTCCTACGAGCCTCATTTCAATTCTTGAGATTTGGTTTGGAAAAATCATCAAACGATCAATTATTGATTCTATCTTTTACTTTTCTTAGATCTAGATATTTTCTTTTTCTTGAAATACAAAATTTAAATCATGAATTGTTTTTGTTTCTTTTCTTTAAAGTTTCAATTCATCTAATTCGAAAGACGAACGATTACACTTTCCCTGTGGACGATCCGCACTCACTTACAATCTACAATCCGACACCGTAGTTGATTGCGGTCAAATAATTTTTGGTTGTGATTTCTTTACCATTTCATTCTACACAATCGGAAAATCGTTTCAATCAAATGGCACCGTTGCCGGGGACTATTTGATTCGATACTTTTACATCCAATCAAGAAATTAATTCAATCATAAGACGTTCGCCGCGTCTCCGCCGCGTCTTTCGGAGGGGAACAAATGTATATATGCAACAGTCATGAAAGGTACTCTAGCAGGTATAACTAATACATGAAGCAATGCATATAAAATAAAGTATTTAAATGCAACACCCATGGTAGGTACTCTATCAGGTACTACTAATACATGAAACAGTGCAGAAACAATAAATGTAGAGCACGGGATGAAACATGTTATTTCCACGGAATCCTGACATCGTGGTAGGACCAAAATCCATCATGACAATCCAAATTCCAATTTCCTCAAATCAGTCCCCAAATTGGCTCTCATATCATGTAAGTCTCACAAATCCTGATTGTACAATATCAAGTAAATCTCATATATCCTGTATGTAGAAAATCAGCAATCTCATATATATCATGTATCCAATCTCGAATGAATCTCCTATATTCCAAATCCAATATCAAGTGAATCTCATATATCCTAAGTATATTAGCATGAATAAAAATGATGATGTATATAAATTGATATGTATACATATATATTAGCGCTCCATTCCACTAATATATATATATATATATATATATATGCATATATAACAACGTCCCATTCCACTATTATATATACTTAGAAGTAAAAATATCATGAAAACCTGTGCCAAGCATCGATACATAAAGGCTGATCTATCAGGTACTGTCACCACGACTGGCACCTTGATAGATACGTATCATACGCTATCCGAAAACCGGAGTGCCCAGCTTCGACCCTTGTCCTTCCACGTATCCATACGTACATAACTCCCGTCGGTATCCCCACAATAACTGCCGAGTCATTGGTACTTTCACCGGAGAGTCAGGTTCCCCTGCCTGGTCTTAACGGCTTGTTACATCGACCTTCTTGCCCTGGGGTACCTCCAGGCCCCACCATGTACCCTCATACGGCCCATGACGCTCCTCGCATGGGGTATATATATCAGAACTGATAAAATTCATGGTGGCTGCTGAAATATCATATCAAGAGAAATCGGGTTTTTCAAATAATGCATAATTTTATGAAACTACCACGGTCCTCAAATCCAGAAAACATTATGAAAAATCCATATCTCAAATGCGAAAATCCATGAATATAATATACGCAACATAAAACTGAAATGCGAGCATATAAAGGAAAAGCTTAACTGCAACAAGTTAATATAACTATCATACAGTTACTAATTTCTCCAAGTCTATATAGCATCAAGTAAAGGTAAACATGTAGCTATAACACTATCTATCTGTAAACATAAAGGTATAGCAAGGTATATGTATCTACTTATCAGTAACGATGTAATATACCCTCCAGGAAAAGTGAAGTATGTATGCAAGGTATACATGTAGCTATGTCATTGTGTGTGTATGTACCTATCGCTAACGGTACAATACCCTATAGGTATACAGGTAACTAGCATGTAAGCATGTCAAGGCATAAGTGTAAGCATGTAGGTATACTCGTATGCTATATGTCATATGCATAAAAAAATATGAATCAATGTCTTAATGTCCCTAACCAAACAATATCATATCTATATGTGTGTTGTGCGTGTCATGGCAATTATTGACAGTGTGTGTGACATACAATCAGTGCTCGTGCAACATGCACCGTCAATAATAGTGTAGTGTCCTAAGGGTCTTAGTCCAAGCACAACAATAACTAAGCAATAAGGTGTATGGGCAACTCTATATATGAAATAGAATATGCGACAAAGTCAAGTCATCTCTAACCCAGACGCATAACTGTCACGACCCGCAGGGTGGAACGTGACCGGCACTTAAGTTACGAAACGTCTCAAGGCGTCCGCAAAATAAGTAAGCCGAAGCCCAGAAATCAGAACCCGATTAAGAAATAGAGTGCAGGGAGAACCAATTTATTTAAAGCACTTTCTTCCATTAAACTACATCAAATCCTTTAAAAACAACATCCTTTTTCCCAAAAATTCCGGCAGAGTCTCCTTTGTAAAACAAGCTCCCAAACGGGTACAAAACAGGAATATAGATGAATAACATGATTATGGCCTCCCCAAGCGGGGGATAGCTCTTCGCCTCAAGGAGGTCACAAATCCCATGCAATGTAAAATAAAAATATGCATAAGTAAAATAACATGTCGACTCAAGTGAGCTCGACCCCAAATATAACATAAAGTCCACAAGTCTCACAAGCTCGTCTCTAGGTCAATATACAATAATCCAAATAAAACTGGTACAGCTGAAATAGTAGATGGAGTACTCTAGATACAATGAATATATAAGGTGGTATAAAATGATAACAACCCACCTATGAGCAAAAGCCTCGAGTCCAGGCAAAAAGGGCAAAAGAAGCTAATGTGTCTGCCGCTACAATACTGACGGAGCGGACCTGCAGAAAAGCTGTGGAACAACGGGGGTGAGTTGCCAGCTCGTGAGTAATAAATAACATCTACAGAGGCTATTGCATGCAAGCACACAAGTATCCTAGTATCTCTAAAACAGATATGACAGGGTATACTAGCAAGTATGTATGCAGCATGAATATACTAGCATGTATGTATGCAACATAAATCAACTGTGATCTCAATATGTATATATAAGAATCAATCTATCTCTTATTTTTGAAACTCTTTTTAAATATCAGCATAATATCCATAGAATCAACAAAATCCGTGTCCAGCAACGACACCTCAAAACTATCTCAAATCTCATATATCCATGTCATAGTATCTCTGGCCTCAGCCGTCTGGCTGACCCTTCTCAAATATCAATATCTCATCATCTCGCGGCCACGGTCAGTATCCTCTGGATATCCGCAGTGCCAAATGAAGTCACCGGTAGGTAATCCGTCCCCTGCTAGGCTCAACGCCATCTCCTACGATCTTCTTGCCCCGGGGTACCTCATCTAGCCCACCATGTACCCGAGACAGTTCATCCACCTCCTCGAAACGGGTCTCGAAAACCACAACAAAACTCATGGTGGACGACACTTCACATCACTAGAAAACCGCAACTTTTCATATTTTAAAGATAATAAGTTTTGTAAATCTTGCGGCTTTCCCCCGAAATCCAGAAATATCATAAAATCTCAAGAAACCATCCTGGGTGTATATGTCAATGATAATGAATGCATATGGTATCAATGTTCAAGTTGCAATGTATGATTTATAACTAAGCATGAACAAATGATATAATGATGTATATGCACGAGAATAGCAATTCTAAGATTTCATTTTAAAGATTTATTGCAATAGCACAGGTCTAAGCATCAATTATTAACATGTTTCAGATTATAAGTTATCTAGTGTCGCGACATGGAAATTACCAGGGCGTGTGTGTACACATGAATAGTGCTCGTGCTACATATAAAAACCCTCATAATGGTGCATGTGTCCTACCGAATGAGTCGTACATGTAGGTACAACATATAGATCCTGATTGTAGCAAATATCATGCAAGTATTATGATTTCTAATGCCACAAGCAATTTTTTTAGTTTACTACATCTATCGGGCGACTTGCGCCATCCAAACGATCGTCCCCCATAGATGTTAAATCTACTCACCCGTGATCCCGCGCTAGGTGTGTCCGACCACCTGCTATCCTTTCTCCGCTGCGCTCGAAGTCTTCGCCGGCGAACCTAGAATTTACAAAAGTCACACATAAGGCAAATCCTGCAAAAACGTGATATATCGCTAAAAAGGGATACGCGTGCGTGAAACTAAACGCGCGTGCACACGATACGTCGCGACGCGCGTACATCACCAGAACCAACTCCAACGCGCTGTGTCACGCAGCGCGCCACAGAACCACGCGGATCACGCGCGTGTCGCACAAGTTTCAGAAACGTTGATAACTCGTTTAAAGCTTCAGATTTTGCCTCTGGGCCAAACACAAAAAGTTACAGATACCAAAACCGTAAGCTACCCAGCAGAACCCCACACCCAAAAACCCAACACCCCACCCCCCGATTTGGCCGCAAATTGCGGCCAGAGGGAATACAACGGCGGCCAGAAAGGGGAGAGGGGTTCCCGTGTTTTGTGTGTGGGTCTCTGCAAAGGTCACCATACTACAGTCTTCTCAATTTTATTCTGAGAGGTTCGGGTCAACAGCAGATCTTACAGAGGCTAAAAAGTCGCTAAAATTGCTAAATTACACCAAGTCGGGCAAATCGGGTATTTTTATGGAATCTGGGACAAATCTTGGTTTCACTAGTCTCAACAGCACCTAATTAGGTTATACTAACAATTAAAACCATCACTTGGCTAAATCTCCCTTAAAATCACTAAAACTAGCACCAAGCTACATAATATCAACACTAAACTACACTAACAACCATAACTTAGCAAATAGGAGTCGAGTTAAGTGGTTATACCTCTACAGATCCTAGATGAAAGAGAAAAGAAGAAGGAGGTGGGTGTTGTGCTGCTGAAGTGCTGCTACTACCGCTCTAAGTGCTTCAAAGTTGCTGCAATTGCTGTTGTTTCTGTTTGCTGCTGATGCTGTTGTAGCAGCTGCTGATGTTTTATTTTTTTTTTTGTGTTAGTTGCCGTTGTTACAGCAGCACGGGTTTTTATGGCTGTTGAAGGGGTGTGGTGTTGTGTGGTGTTATTTTTTTGGTGAAGTGTTGTAGTATATGATGATGGTGTGTGTGTGTGAGGGAGGGGGAGAGATGAGAGAGAAATGAGAGTGTGATAGATGTGTGAGAGACATGCAAAAGCTTGGAGGTGAGATGGATGGTGACCTAACCTTGGAGCCACCACTCTCTCTCTCTCTCTGATTAAATGCTTGCTTGCACAAGCCATCATAACCCTTCCTCTCACCACAAGTCAACCCTTATCCCTAATCACCCTTTAACCAAACTAAAACCCTTAGTTAAAACTAATTAGCTTAACCAAGTAGGTTAGACCACCATGGTTGCCTAAACACGGTTAACCCACCATGCTCACCTAAACATGGTAACCCTAGACTTAACCTAGCCAACATGCACAAGTGTGTGTGGTCGAGATAAAATTCTAATAAAATATCCATAAAACCAGATAAATTATTAGAAACCCATTTTGGTAAACTTTCTACCAAAACCCCCACATTAACACACAATTACCACTAACACAAACTCAGGTGTTATAGTTTTCTCCCCTTAAGAAAATTCGTCCCCGAATTTTAAAATATATAACAACGCATACCTTCAAAAAGATGAGGGAATTTCTTCAGCATCTCTCCCTCGACCTCCCAAGTGATCTGCTTTCCATTCGGGCTGTGCCAAAGAACCTTCACAGACGGCAGGACCTTCGATAGAAGTTTCTTCACCTGCCGATCCAATATCTCTACTGGCTACACGGTGAACGAAAGTGTTAGTTATATGTATGCCCTAGAGGCCATTACTATACATAGGATGTATATTGTAGTGGATGCTTGGACATATATAGGGATGACTTTCTTGCTCGATATGATAGTATGCTATCTGGTTACTCTTTACCTTAACGTGTACACTGATTGTCTCTCTGTTACATGTTGGTAAAGCCCTTAGGATGTGTACTTGACTACCTGGACTATGATGCGGATCATACTAGTGGGGACGTGGTAGTCCATAAGTACATCCTTCAAAGTCCCTAGTCGTGGGTGTATCGAGAAGGGGCATCGATATACCAGAGTAGACTAGCGTGCAGCTTCTCGACCCATATAGATGGGCGATGGATGATCCCATATACATTGGTGTTTGACATCAGAGATGATATACGGGTGCTCAGTAGAGACTGGGTACACTGGACGGACTCGCCGAGAACTCTAAGATGGTATTATACCTTAAGTCAGATGGCAGTTCTCTGGTGACACTGGTGCAGATTAGTCTGTAGACCCGAGATCGTCTTAGAGTCTTGTTTGATTCCCACTGTGCTTTGATTTCCAGATTGCCATGTCCAAGAGGGCGTGCAAAACGGTGGTTTTTGGGTATAGTCCCGAGTCACATGGAGGCAATGAGCGATAGGAGGGGTTTCGTCTCTCCCGGTATAGGGAGGTTATGTTGCGCAGTGCTCGATTGGCTATAACAGGAAGTCCTTGGCCAAGGCTGCTTTAGGGATTTACTAGTAAGTGTTACCAATAGTTTCTCCACCCGTTATAAGCCTCATCTCGACACGACTTATCGAGTTATTGGGGTCTGACGTTTACCACCCCTAGACGAGATATGCGACATATCAGACGAACAGACCGGACTATACGGTAGTGTTACTCGTTGGATTCACAGGAGTGTGACCGGGCTTGCTCGTTGATCTTCTGATCGCTCAATACCCGGGTGGCCGTTACGTTTAGCAGACCGCTTGCGGCTTGTGGGTGTTTGATATGATCATCACCTGCTGCCGGCGTATTGACGAGTCTTTAGTGTCCTACACAAGGGTTTCCTGGCTCAAGCGAAACGAAATAGGAGCGCGTATGAGATATGTGCGGGACCGAGAATAATATCAGTATGTGATACTGTATTCTATTCTCGCGATTTGTATCATCGGTCGGTTATATGTGATATAGCCGGGTTACCGAATCAAGTGTTGATTCGATACATTGATACACTTGATATTAGTCGGTTATATGCGATATGATCGGATCGTTAAATCAAGTGTTGATTTAATGATTTAATGTATAATTATATATTTGATATATTACTTTATATTAACTAGTATTGGTTCACTTAAGATTGATTTTCTCTCTTGAATGTGCACATTGTTTATATGTGATATATGCAAGTGTACATGTTTGTATCATGCATGATGATACAAACAAGTTGTGTGTATGAGACTTGAACCAAATCAAGGTTAGATTAGGGTTTGCTATTTTCCTAAGCATATAACAAAAGAGTTTGACTTTGGTCAAAGTTATCAAGCTTTATGAAGCTTGATGAACATTGACAAAGTCAACTCTCTTTGTCATTTGTTTAAGATATTAGCTAATCCAACCCTTAACCTTATGCTATGGTTAAATCTCTACATAAGTTAAGCATGAGGGCTTAACTAAAACATGGTGCCATGATTAAAAGGATAAGTATTCACATTATTTTTTTAATTGATATGATTCTTTTCTTCTTCTTCATCTTCATCAAGCTCACAAAAGCTTGAGAGCTCCAATGGTGCCATGAGAAAAAGTGTGAGAAATCCAATTCTAAAGTGAACCCACTTCCTATTTCTTCATCCTCTACCACTTTCCATGTAGTATACGGTGTTCTCTTCACAATGTTTTCGACCAAGTGAAGGAATAGCTTGAGTTTGAGTCTCCCCGACGTAGATCATCTTCGCCTCGAAGTCAATGACCTAGCCCGATCTTTTCTCCGACGAAACCATTGCTAGAGTCCGGGATCTCGATGATCGCAGCGGAGGGACGTCAACCCGGAGCTTTAGAAGTGGAGGACCGGATCTACAAAAGTTGTATTTCCATTCAATTAGTAGCAAAGTCGTTTGCTTGCATGTTCTTTCTCCTAATCTTTAGTTAACGATCAAGTTTAAGGTTTCTCGGCACTGAAAAATTTGAATTTGGCATGGTTGATGCCTTGTGGAACCTCTTGAGTGTGCCTAGTAACCCTGCAGTGGTATCATAGCCTAGCTAGAGCATTAGGCGACGTGTTTGCGAAGTTAAAACCCTGATCGAACCCAAAAACAACAAATTAACCCCCTCTCTGGAAATTTTTTGAAATCTGGGATTTTTCTGAATTAAAAATACCTAAAAAATTCAGAAGGGTTTTCTAAGAATTACCATGAAAAACGAACCCCTAATTCGTCTACATGGCCGCGGAACCGCGGCAATGAGCCCCCTTTGGCGGCGGTTCCGCGGCAATGTGTTGGTATTAGGGACGGTTTTTTGCACAGTAATTCTAGTTGCTGCTTAAAAATTTTCTGGGTATTATTTTTCTGACTCAAGTGTTGAGTGTTCTGGGGATTATTTTATATTCGATGATTCGATCGGAAATTTTAAATTCGTAATGTTTTCCGGATATTTTTAGAACATGTTAAAAAGTTCAACCGGATATAAATACCCACTTTTTCCCCTATCGGGAAATTTCCAAGTGTTGGATTTTTCCGTTGTTTGAGAACGTTCTAAGTAGTGCAAGTAACGTGATGGACCCTCTAGAAGACAACAAACCTTAACTCGATTATGTGACCGTCTTGAACTGCCCTTTGAACCTTAAGGTTTAGGGCAGTATGGCGTGCCACATGTAAGGCGTTGGCTTGACCCTTCTACGGCTGGACCGTTGGTACTGTGGCATGAAGTGGATGTTTTTAAACTTATTTCATGTGTTGAGCTGTTTCGGGAAAACTTGGGTGTTTGATTGTTCGATCGGAAAGTTTAACATTTTATCTGGAATGTGATACAATATTTGGAATCCACAAGTAGTTATGAGATAACTGATTTGGATGTTATAAACATAGCACTTTAGTCTCTCTTGATCGGTTGCCACGGAATTTTGATGTGATCAAAAGTCCGTCGCAATCACGTAGCGTACGCGGATACTTGCCGGGTAAACTTAATAGACAGCCACACCCCATAGCCCCGACCAAGTGACTGTAGGAGAACCCCGTCGCCGAAAGCATCCGTTCGGGTGCTCGTGGCAACGGTGTTCCGCCTTGGTGCACTTCGTCGACGGCATCGGGGGTGCGGCCGCCTACTAAAGTTTGCGACGAGCATTCGATCAAAATGTCAGGAATCTTGTTGAATTGCCCGACTTGATATTGAAAAGAGTTTTCGATAATGAGACTAAAATGCGGGGTTTATAATTGTTAGGCATGTGATGTCTAAGAAATTCAGATGGTTAGGCATGCGATGTCTAAAGAGTTTGCGGATTCCAACTGTTGTAATTTTACACTTTCTTTTTTGCGACCGTAAGTGTAATATGTGATATCGCCGATTTCGTTGCTATATGTCAACGACAATTGGGATGGGCATATTTACTTACGTTGATGACATGTCATGTTATGTGTTGCTGGATATGTTATATTGGATCGTCGCGTTTTGGCCGGGTTTTTTTTTATGTGAGATGAGAGTTTTTTTTTCATTCATGTAAAATTCATATGTATGTAATATTCTTTTATTGGGGCACTTCCAGGTTGCGGAAGATGTCACCTATTGTATATTAATTTTTTTTTCCGCACTAGGATAGACCCAAGGAGGAGAGCACAAGTAACAGGGTTCTGGAGTCCAGTGGGAGACCAACTCGAGGAGTCGAGTCCGGTCTCCTAACTCTAGAATTGGTAGGGTTGCTTGATTCTTTTATAGGGGTCTAGGGGTGTGGGTTTGGCTATTCATCGCGACCGTGGAATCCGTGTTTTATACTGGCTCGTATTGAAAACACGGACGTCCTAGTATATCCAATATTTCATATGTTTCTTCTGCTGCTATATCTGTGATGTGATCATTTGATATGTGATGATAGATACTGTATATGATATATATGATATATTATATAGACGTTGCTTATGTTTTACACCGCGCTAGCCCTGCCCCGCTCTGTCGTTAGTTACCTAACCTAACGGTGCACGAGGGGACATCGAGGCGAATGCGGATGGCATAAGTGTACGTCGTATTTATCTGTAATGTTTAGGTGATTTAAATGATGGGACTTCATTAATGTGATTAATGAAAGAAAATAAACCTAAGATGTTGTGGAATCGAATTTTCAAAAACAGGTAGCTACAGTTCTTGCTTTGCATCGCGGTGTTCCTTGTAGAACATCCTGCACCTTATTCGTTATGGAAAGGACCGAGATCCGTTCACAGGGAGTGACTCCGTTAGCAATAAATGGCAGATGCTACAACCCTCGGTTTGTCTTTTGATTGCTTCTATAGTTTTTGCTTTGCACAGCGGTATATATGATATATCCTGCACCTTATTTGATGAGGAATGGGCCGACGATCCCTTCACCGGGAGTGACCCCTTTAGCAAAACTAGAGAAGCCTCAAAAGCACTCCATTTTTAAAATCATTTGATTCTACAACGATATCAAGTTCATTACACAGTAGGTTTTCAGAAAAACCTGTCGTAGCCCTCCGTCATTTCAGATAAGTACTAGTTAGTATTTGTGCTAAGTTTGTTGACTATGTTAAGGCGTAGTGTGCGGTAGCTAATTAGTGCTTATCTGTATAAGCATATGATGCGATTGGATTAGGGTAGTCGTGCGACTTTGTTAACTATGTTAAGAGTCGTGCGGGTGGGCTTAATTCAATCGGGAAATGACGGGTTGAACTTGACTAGCACTTATGATTTGTTGACTATATTAAGGTCATATAGCTGCTAGGGGCAAAATATTATCGGGAATTTCAAGTGTTGAAATTTGCAATGAGATTGCATACCTTCTATGAGATAGTTGGATCCCGATACCCGCTGCGAGTAAGAGTTACTCCTAGGAGAGTTTTACACATTACAATTAGCCGATCAAGTAGGTGTCAACGGGGTTACGCCTCTGGGAAAACGAGGTTTACATTAATTAGGTTCGTGTGAAAGAACGGGGGACCTCCCTCAATGTACCGACACTGGCCTGGCTGAAAAATTGGCGAACTTGTAGCGTGTAATTAATCCCGGCTAGTCTTTCCTTTTGGGGTTTGAAGGAAGATTTAAGAAAAACAGTGGGAGCCATCCTGATTAGATAAAATAATAACCAATCTGATCTTGCAAGAGCGCACGCAGAGTGTTTTCTTCTCTCTCTCTCCAGGTAGCGACCATGTCACGCCTTAATCAAGATAATAATACGGATACATTGACCGAACCCGCTTATTATACTGAGCTGGGAAACGTTGGTCCCGCTCCAACGTATAATTGTTATAAGACAGAGCAGGAAATTGTGGATTACCAGAATTCCGTGCCACCCAAACGAAGAGAGTGCATGTTGATGCATCATCTTCGGGTGTGTTAATTACAGAGAACTGTGTCTCAGTATCCTTTACGTCCTGGGTATGTGATACCGGATCAGGATCCCGCATATGTAATCTGTTATATGGGCTACAGAAGGGTATAGAACTGAGAACGGGTGATAAGTTTCATGAGACAGAAAACGGTGCAAGTGTTGCAGCCAAGTCTGTTGGTCACTGTCACCCTGTATTACCAGAATACATTGATTCTGAACAAATATTATTAGATACCGAACCTGATATACAAAATCATATCAGTCTCTTTATTTAGATAAAGAAGGATATAATTTTGTATTGTTGGATAATGTTTTGAACATTTCCTAAATCAAGAGTTGATCGGTTCAGGCACGTTATCTAAAAGTATTGACGTTCTAAATCAAACTACAGTTCTTAGTATATGGAATACACACAAGAGGAATAGTTCAGAAATGAACGAATCCTTCTTGAGGCATTGTAGACTAGGTCATATCAATGCGACCCGACTAGCTTAAGTTACATTAAGATGCATATTTAAATTAGTTTGAATTTACATCATGTGAAACTTGCCAGTCATGTCACAAAGATAAGATGACCATAGCTCTGTTTATAGGAAACAGAGAAAGAGTTAGTGAACTCTTGGGATGATACATATTGATGTATGAAGGTCCCCTGTCTACACATGCCAAGACCGGTTCGTTGTACTTCATTACATTCTCTGATAATCTCTCAAGATTCAGACATATGTTCCTGTTGAAACACAAGTCTGAACCTTTTGAGATATTCATAGAATATAAGTTAGAAGCAGAGAACCAAAATACGGGTAAAAGTATTATGTCCTTTGATGTGATCAAGGAGGAGAATACTTGAGCACGGAATTCCTGGATTATTCGAAAGGAGAATGAGATTCTCTCTCAGCATTACTCCTCCGTATACACCACAGCACGTCGGTGTATCGGGGTGAAGCAATCACACCCTATTAGATATGGTGTGCTCTATGATGAGTACCACTGAGTTTCCTATTTCCTTTTAGGGAGTTATGCACTTATGAAGTTGCATACCTATTGAATAGGGTTCCGATCAAATCAGATGCCTACCATTTCATATGAGATATGGAAAGGGAAGAGCCTATCTCTTAAGTCAGTTAAGATTTGGGGTTGTCCGGCCTATGTCTAAAAGAAAAATCCGGACAAGCTCGATGCAATGTCAGATCTGTGGAATTTTGTTGGATATCCCAAGCATACGCAAGGGAATATCTTCTATCTAACCGAGCAACAAAAATGTTTTGTTACTCAGCATGCCACCTTTGTGAAAGGGAATTTCTTATGAAGAAATTATTGGTTATGAGGTAGAACTGGAAACAGTTCCAGCTATACAAACTGCCGCTGATGATTTGGTAGAACCAAAGGATTCAATAGCAACCAACAAACCTCAGCCTCTCCGCCGATCTAGTAGGTTTTCTCATCCGCCTGAGAGATACTCCGGTTTCTCTATGACAGTGGGAGCGAGGATTGCATCATGATATGATGACCCAACTAGTTTCGAGCTGGCCATCAGGAGTGAGACTCTGTAAGAATGGCTGGATGCTTATCGATCTGAGATGGAATCCTTATACACCAACAAAGTATGGACTTTGGTTGCTTTATCTGAAGGGTTAAATCCCCATCAGGAGCAAGTATATCTTGAGAAGATTACTTGGTGTACATGGAAAAGTTAAGACTTTCAAAGCTAGACTTGTTAAAGGTTTGCATCATTGACCAGGTATGGATTATAATGAAACCTTTTCTAAGAAATTATGCTTAAGTCCATCCAGATCCTACTTGCTACAGCTACATACCATGACTACGATATCTGGCGGTTGGGTGTCTTGACTGCTTTTCTAAAGGATGATTTGGAAGAAAGCGTCTATAAGTACACAGCCAGAGGGCTTCGTAGACAGTGGGGGCAGCGGAAACGTATGCAAGATGTTTTATGTGATAAAGCAGGCATCGCGGAGTTGGAACGTATGTTTTGATGTAGTAGTCAAAGAGTTTGACTTCATCAAAATGGTAGATGAACCTTGTATATACAAAAAGGTAGTAGGGAGTATACTGGTAATCCTCGTAGAGTACGTGGATGACATACTTTTGATAGGGAAGGAGTTTCCTATGCTACACTCGGTCAATCTCCGCTTTTCACAAGAATTCTCTATATAGGATCAATGTGATACCTACTAAATCCTGGGTTTTGGATCTATGAGATAGATCTAATTGGATGTTAGGATACTCACTAGTTATAGTGAGATGGTATCAATCGATCCTGGGGAGAATCACTAGAAAGGTTTCAGGGTGATAAGGATGACTGAATGTCAGTCACAGGCATTGTCTTTACCCTCAGTAAAGGGACAGTATGTTGGAAGAGTTCCAAGCTAGATACCGTGGCATACTAGACGATAAAGGCTTGAAACATCGCTACCAAAGAGGCAGTCTGGATGTATATTAGTTCATGAGATGAACTTCGTTCCTTCCATTGTGTGACAATGGAGTTGTGGCTTATGCCAAGGAACGCTCGTCCTATCAGTGATCGAGACATATTCTTAGGCAGTATCACCTGATCGAGGAGATGGTTGATCTCCAGGGGATCGAGGTTAGGAGAGTAGACTCAGAGGACAACACGGCGGATCCACTCACAAAGGCCATTTCCCAGAGAGAGACTTTTATGGGATGGTTGAGTATGAGATACTACAACCACTGCTATCAGATGGCCCTAGTGCAAATGGGAGATTATTAGTTATATGTATGCCCTAGAGGCCATTACTATACATAGGATGTATATTGTAGTGGATGCTTGGACATATATAGGGATGAATTTCTTGCTCGATATGATAATATGCTATCTGGTTACTCTTTACCTTAATGTGTACACTGATTGTCTCTCTGTTACATGTTGGTAAAGCCCTTAGGATGTGTACTTGACTACCCGGACTATGATGCTGATCATACTAGTGGGGACGTGGTAGTCCATAAGTACATCCTTCAAAGTCCCTAGTCGTGGGTATATCGATACGGGGCATCGATATACCAGTGTAGACTAGCGTGTAGCTTCTCGACCCATATAGATGGGCGATGGATGATCCCATATCCATTGGTGTTTGACATCAGAGATGATATACGGGTGCTCAGTAGAGACTGGGTATACTGGACGGACTCGCCGAGAACTCCCAGATGGTATTATACCTTACGTTAGATGGCAGTTCTCTGGTGACACTGGTGCAGGTTAGTCTGTAGACCCGAGATCGTCATAGAGTCTTGTGTGATTCCCACTGTGCTTTGATTTCCACCTTACCACGTCCAAGAGGGCGTGCAAAACGGTGGTTTTTCGGTACATTCCCGAGTCACATGGAGGCAATGAGCGATAGGAGGGGTTTCGCCTCTCCCGGTATAGGGAGTTGATGTTGCGCAGTTCTCGATTGGCTATAACAAGAAGTCCTTGGACAAGGCTGATTTAGGGATTTACTGGTAAGTGTTACCAGTAGTTTCTCGACCCGTTATGAGCCTCATATCGACATGACTTATCGAGTTATTGGGGTCTGACGTTTACCACCCCTAGACGAGATATGCGACATATCAGACGAATAGACCGGACTGTACGGTAGTGTTACTCGTTGGATTCACAGGAGTGTGAGCGAGCTTGCACGTTGATCTTCTGATCGCTCAATACCCGGGTGGCCGTTACATTTAGCAGACCGCTTGCGGCTTGTGGGTGTTTGATATGATCATCACCTGCTGCCGGCGTATTGACGAGTCTTTAGAGTACTACACAGGGGTTTCCTGGCTCAAGCGAAATGAAATAGGAGCGCATATGAGATATGTGCGGGACCAAGAATAATACCAGTATGTGATACTATATTTTATTCTCGCGATTTGTATCATCGGTCTGTTATATGTGATATAGCCGGGTTACCTAATCAAGTGTTGATTCGATACATTGATACACTTGATATTAGTCGGTTATATGCGATATGACCGGATCGTTAAATCAAGTGTTGATTTAATGATTTAATGTATAATTATATATTTGATATATTACTTTACATTAACTAGTATTGGTTCACTTAAGATTGATTTTCTCACTTGAATGTGCACATTGTTTATATGTGATATATGCAAGTGTACATGTTTGTATCATGCTTGATGATACAAACAAGTTGTGTGTAGGAGACTTGAACCAAATCAAGGTTAGATTAGGGTTTACTATTTTCCTAAGCATATAACAAAAGAGTCTGACTTTGGTCAAAGTTATCAAGCTTCATGAAGCTTGATGAACATTGACAAAGTCAACTCTCTTTGTCATTTGTTTAAGATATTAGCTAACCCAACCCTTAACCTTATGCTATGGTTAAATCTCTACATAAGTTAAGCATGAGGGCTTAACTCAACCATGGTGCCATGATTAAATGGATAAGTATTCACATTATTCTTTTAATTGATATGATTCTTTTCTTCTTCGTCATCTTCATCAAGCTCACAAAAGCTTGGGAGCTACAATGGTGCCATGAGAAAAAGAGTGAGAAATCCAATTCTAAAGTGAACCCACTTCCTATTTCTTCATCCTCTACCACTTGCCATGTAGTATAGGGTGTTCTCTTCACAAAGTTTTCGACCAAGTGAAGGAAATAGCTTGAGTTTGAGTCTCCCAGACGTAGATCATCTTCGGCCTCGAAGTCAATGACCTAGCCTGATCTTTTCTCCGACGAAACCATCGCTAGAGTCCGGGATCCTGTTGATCGCAGCGGAAGGACGTCAACACGGAGCTTTAGAAATAGAGGACCGGATCTACAAAGGTTGTATTTCCATTCACTTAGTAGCAAAGTCGTTTGCTTGCATGTTCTTTCGCCTAATCTCTAGTTAACGATCTAGTTTAGGGTTTCTCGGCACCGAAAAATTTGAATTTGGCATGGTTGATGCCTTAAGGAACCTCTTGAGTGTTCCTAGTAACCCTACAGAAAGGTCGGGCTCAAGCTGAACGATATGATGCTGAATCGTGTGGGAAGGGTCATGAAGATATCTGCGTAGCATCGACACGTGGAAGACGGGGTGAACATCTGAGAAGCTGGGTGGAAGAGCCAAACGATATGCAACTGCGCCGACATACTCGAGGATCTCGAAGGGACCCATAAATCTGAGGCTAAGCTTTCCTTTTCGCCCAAATCGCATCACACCCTTCATCGGAGAAACCCTCAGAAAAACATGATCGCCAACTGCGAACTCTAGTCTGCGACGACGCCTGTCTGCATACGATTTCTACCTTCTCTGAGCCGCTCTCATCCAATCTCGAATCAACTGTACTTTCTCGGTCGTCTCCTGCACGATCTGTGGCCTCAGAATACTACTCTCGCTCAGCTCAGTCCAACAGACGGGCGATCTACATCTCCTCCTATACAAAGCCTCGAAAGGTGCCATATGTGTTGTATCCTGGAAGTTGTTGTTGTAGGAGAACTCCACTAGAGGTAAATGACGATCCCAGGTACCACCAAAGTCCAAAACGCACGCTCTGAGCATGTCCTCGAGAGTCTGAATAGTCCGCTCTGACTGACCGTCGGTCTGCGGATGAAATGCTGTGTTAAAACTCAAACAGGTGCCCAATGCCTCCTGAAGCCTCTGCCATAGTCGGCTGGTAAACAGGGTGCCTCGATCTGACACGATACAAGTTGGTACACCATGCAACCGCACGATCTCGTCGATGTAAATCTGGTTATACTGAGCAAAACTAAAAGTGGTCTTCACTGGCAGGAAGTGAGCTTCTTTCGTCAATCGATCCATGATCACCCAAATGGAGTCGTACCCTCGACTGGTCCTGGGTAGACCCACCACAAAGTCCTTCGAAATCTGCTCCTATTTTCACTCCGGAATGGGCAAAGGCTGCAACTCTCCTGCTGGCATCTGGTGCTCGGCCTTGACTTGCTGACAAGTCAGGCATCACGATACGAAGTCTGCGACATCCCTCTTCATCCCGTCCCACCAATAGACATCTCTCAAATCACGGTACATCTTGGTGGAACCCGGATGAACACTGTATGTCGATCTATACGCCTCCTCAAGAATCTCACGTCGTAGTCCCTCAGAATCTGGTACGCACAGTCGAGTCCCAAATCGCAGTACTCCGTGATCATCGATCACGAACACGGAATTTCTGCCCTGCCTGATCTGCTCCATGATCTGTGAAAGACGGTCATCACTGGGCTGTGCCTTTCGAATGCGATCAAGTAACTGCGGGCATGCACGAACATGCGCAAGCTGTCCCCCTGTCGGAGTGAACTCGAACTCAACTCAGCTGTCGTATAAAATCTGCCAATATGCTGACGACTGCCTCTGCACTGCGCACAAACAAGATAGACTACCCCGGGCCTCCTGCTCAAAGCATCCGCCACTACATTGGCCTTGCCCGGGTGATACAAGATCTCACAGTCATAGTCTTTCACCAGCTCTATCCAACGACGCTGTCTGAGGTTCAGGTCTCGCTGCTGAAATATATACTTTAAGCTCTTGTGATCAGTGAATATCTGGCACGACTCGCCGTATAGGTAATATCGCCAGATCTTAAGTGCAAAGACAAGTGCAGCCATCTCCAAATCATGAGTGGGGTAGTTCTGTTCATGCTTCTTCAACTGCCAAGAAGCATACGTGATCACCCTATCATGCTGCATCAATACGCATCCTATCCCCACCCGTGAAGCGACACAATAGACCACAAATCCACCTGATCCCAACGGCAAAGAGAATACCGGCGCCGTAGTCAAACAAGTCCGTAGCTGCTGAAAACTGTGCTCGCACTCCTCAGTCCAAACGAAAGGAACTCCCTTCTGGGTCAAACCGGTCAAAGGTGCAGCAATACAGGAGAAATCCTGAACGAATCGCCTGTAGTAGCCAGCCAGGCTAAGAAAACTACGGATCTCTGTAACCGATGTCGGTCTGGGCTACTGCTGAACAGCCTCGATCTTCTTCGGGTCCACACATATGCTATCTCTCGTAATCACGTGACCCAAGAAACCCACGCTGTCCAACCAGAATGCACACTTAGAAAATTTTGCGAAAAGCTGGTGCTCCCTCAAAGTCTATAAAGTAATCCGCAAGTGCTGCTCGTGCTCCTTTCGGCTCCGGGAATACACCAAAATATCATTAATGAACACTATGATGAACAAGTCCAGATACGGCCTGAATGTACGGTTCATCAAATGCATGAATGCAGCTGGGGTGTTGGTGAGTCCAAACGACAACACTAGTAACTCATAGTGGCCATAGCGTGTACGGAAAGCTGTCTTCGGTATATCCTCCTGTCGAACTCGTAGCTGATGGTATCCTAATCGAAAGTCGATCCTCGAGAAATATGCCGCACCTTAAAGCTGGTCGAACAAATCATCGATACGTGGCAAGGGATATCTGTTCCGCACGGTCACTTTGTTCAGCTGGCGGTAGTCGATACACAAACGCAGACTGCCGTCCTTCTTCTTGACAAACAGGACCGGAGCACCCCATGGTGAAACACTGGGTCGAATAAGTCCCTTATCTAACAAATCCTGCAGCTGAACCTTCAACTCTCTAAGCTCCGTCGGGGCCATCCGATATGGCGGAATAGAAATAGGCCCTGAGCCGGGAATCAAATCATTACAGAACTCAACGTCGCGCTCAAGCGGTAGTCCAGGCAGCTCATCAGGGAAAACATCGGGGAACTCGCATACAATCGGAACCTGGTCCAATGGAACATCTGTAGCTCTAGTATCGCAAACATAGGCTAGAAATCCCCGACATCCCTTCCTCAACAGCTGACCAACGCGAAGAGACGAAATCAATATGTGAGGGGCGGCACCACGGTCCCCCTGCACAACAAAAGCTGGCTCGCCGGGAAAACAAAATCTAATCATCTTCTCCCGGTAGTCCACAGACGCATAGCACGTGGCTAACCAATCCATGCCCAAAACAATGTCGAAGTCCAACATCTCAAGAAGGATCAAGTCGATAGGCAGCTCTCTCTCGCCAATACGGACAATACAGGATCGGAACACGTGCCTAGCAACAAATGACTATCCCATAGGAGTGGTCACAACAAGCGGCTGATCAAGAAAACCAGACTCTCTACCAAAACTCGGCACGAAGTGTGTGGAAACGTACGAATGCGTGGATCCGGGATCAAACAACACGTGTGCATCAACAGAACATACTGATAGGGTACCTGTCATAACAGCGTTGGATGCCTGCGCATCCTGCGGTGTCAACGCAAATACTCGAGCCTGACTTCCACCAATAGCGGGCTGACCTCGGCCTCGGCCTCTGCCTCCTCGTCCTCTCTGGATAGGTACGCCGCGTCCATGGCCTATGGGTGCACCTAACTGGCATGGAGCATCGCCTGTGGTAGGAAGTAGAGCTCTCTGAAGAGGGGGTGGTGATGGTGGTAGGGACACATGCGGAACTGTTGCTGCTCCCTGTCGTCTCGCTGGACAGTCTCTGACAGGATGGTGCGGACTCCCGCACCCATAACATCCTGGCGACGGCTGCTGTCCCTGAGGATACAAACCATACAGCTGACCTCGTCCAAACCCTCTGCCGGCCCTATCTCTCGGAAAGAATCTGGCATGCTGCCTTTGATCTGGCATACTGGTACGAATCCTCTTCGGCCTAGAAACGGTCGATGTCGCTGAAATACGGGCCTCCATCCGTAATGCCGTATCCATAGCAGCTGAATAAGTGTTGAAGTGCTGGGTGCCAATGGCAAGATATATCTGGGCATCAAGTCCTAGTACGAACCTCTTCACTCTTTTCTTTTCGGTATCCACCAAATAATGAGCATATCTGGATAACTGCGTGAACTGGACGTCATACTCAGACACCGTCATCCTTAGGGTCTTGATCAAGGCCTCAAAACTACGAGCTCTGGCGTCATGAATGCTCTTCGGAAGAAAATGGGCTAAAAATACCGCTGTGAACTCGGCCCATATCATAGGTGGAAGACCTGCAGCTCAACCTCTCAAGTCTGACTCCCACCATGTCTGTGCAAGACCCTCTAGTCGGAAACTCGCAAGCTCCACCCATTGATTGTCAGAACATCTCAGCGAAAGGCATATCTTGGCTAAACTGTCAAGGAACGTCTGCGGGTCCTCTGCTGCATCGGTGCCCGTGAAGACTGGAGGTCTCAGCCTCATGAAATCCTGTAGTGACACTGGGATGGCCACGGTGGTAGTAGTAGGAGCAGGTATCATGGTCGTCTGTGATTTAGTAGGTACGTCCTCCGGCCTCGGTGCACGACTGGCCGCTACCAAGGATCCCACCATCTGTCGTATCTCTTGCATACCTCCCATCATCTGTCGTAGCTCCTCCATACCAGACTCAAGCCTATCCATATGTCCTGGGGAAGGCGGATCAGTTATCCCTGCGGCGTAGGCATACCATCCTGCTCGGTCCTCATCTCGGAAGAGCCTGCTCGGATCTCATCTCGGGCGGTAGCCCTCTGCGCTCTCGTAGCCCTCTGTGGCATAGTGACTGGTACAGGAAACAAGACAATTAGATCGGTGCAATAGGATCATAGGATACAAGGAATTGAAGAAGGAATTTCAAGCAAGTATATTCTAAAGTCACCTAGGCGGAGTACCGTATCGTAACTATACCGTGGACATGCGTACGCTACGCTACCCTACTTAAGTCACTTGCTCCATCTACTAAGGGTCATCCTACACTCAGAATGGTAAAACCTATCACTCTGATACCAACTTTGTCACGACCCGCAGGGTACGGAACGTGACCGGCACTTAAGTTACGAAACATCTCAAGGCGTCCGCAAAATAAGTAAGTCGAAGCCGAGAAATCAAAACCCGATTTAGAAATAGAGTGAAGGAAGAACCAATTTATTTAAAGCACTTTCTTCCATTAAACAACATCAAATCCTTTAAAAACAACATCCTTTTTCCCAAAAATTCCGGCAGAGTCTCCTTTGTAAAACAAGCCCCCAAACGAGTACAAAACAGGAATATAGCTGAATAAAATGAATATGGCCTCCCCAAGCGGGAGCTAGCTCTTCGCCTCAAGGCGGTCACAAATCCCACGCAATGTAAAATAACAATATGCATAAGTAAAATAACATGTCGACTCAAGTGAGCTCGACCCCAAATATAACATAAAGTCCACAAGTCTCACAGCCTCGCCTCTAGGTCAATATACAATAATCCAAATAAAACAGGTACAGCTGAAATAGTAGATGGAGTACTCTAGATACAATGAATATATAAGGTGGTACAAAATGATAACAACCCACTTATGAGCAAAAGCCTCGAGTCCAAGCAAAAAGGGCAAAAGAAGCTAATGTGTCTGCCGCTACAGTACTGACGGAGCGCACCTGTAGAAAAACTGTGGCACAACAGGGGTGAGTTGCCAGCTCGTGAGTAATAAATAACATCTACAAAGGCTATCGCATGCATGCACACAAGTATCCTAGCATCTCTAAAACAGATATGGCAGGGTATACTAGTAGGTATGTATGCAGCATGAATATACTAGCATGTATGTATGCAACATAAATCAACTGTGATCTTAATATGTGTATATAAGAATCAATCTATCTCTTATTTTTGAAACTCTTTTTAAATATCAGCATAATATCCATAGAATCAACAAAATCCGTGTCCAGCAACGACACCTCAAAACTGTCTCAAATCTCATATATCCATGTCATAGTATCTCTGGCCTCAGCCGTCCGGCTGACCCATCTCAAATATCAATATCTCACCATCTCGCGGCCACGGTCGGTATCCTCTAGATATCCGCCGTGCCAAATGAAGTCACCGGTAGGTAATCCGTCCCCTTCCAGGCTCAACGCCATCTCCTGCGATCTTCTTGCCCTACGGTACCTCACCGGGCCCACCATGTCCCCGAGACGGTTCATCCACCTCCTCGAAACGGGTCTCGAAAACCACAGCAAAACTCATGGTGGACGACACTTTACATCACTAGAAAACCGCAACTTTTCATATTTTAAAGATAATAAGTTTTGTAAATCTTGCGGCTTTCCCCCGAAATCCAGAAATATCGTAAAATCTCAAGAAACCATCATGGGTACATATGTCAATGATAATGAATGCATATGATATCAATGTTCAAGTTGCAATGTATGATTTATAACTAAGCATGAACAAATGATATAATGATGTATATGCACGAGAATAGAAATTCTATGAGTTCATTTTAAAGATTTATTGTAATAACACAGGTCTAAGCATCAATTATTAACATGTTTCAGATTATAAGTTATCTAGTGTCGCGACATGGCAATTACCAGGGCGTGTGTTTACACATGAATAGTGCTCGTGCTGCAAATAAAAACCCGGATAATGGTGCATGTGTCCTACCGAATGAGTCGTACATGTAGGTACAACATATAGATCCTGATTGTAGCAAATATCATGCAAGTATTATGATTTCTAATGTCACAAGCAATTTTTTTAGTTTACTACATCTATCGGGCGACTTGCGCCATCCAAACGATCGTCCCCCGTAGATGATTAATCTACTCACCCGTGATCCCGCGCTAGGTGTGTCCGACCACCTGCTTTCCTTTCTCCGCTGCGCTCGAAGTCTCCACCGGCGAACCAAGAATTTACAAAATTCACACATAAGGCAAATCCTTCAAAAACGTGATATATCTCTAAAAAGGGATACGCGTGCGTGGAACTAAACGCGCGTGCACATGATACGTCGCGACGCACGTAACTTACCAGAACCTACTCCAACGCGCTGTGTCTCGCAGCGCACCACTGATCCACACGGTTCACGCGCGTGTCGCACAAGTTTTAGAAACGTCGATAACTCGTTTAAAGCTCCAGATTTTTCCTTTGGGCCAAACTCAAAAAGTTACAGATACTAAAACCCTAAGCTACCCAGCAGAACCCCACACCCAAAAACCCTACGCCCCCCCCCATGATCTGGCCCCAAATTGCGGCCAGAGGGAATAAAACGGCGGCAATAAAGGGGAGAGGGGTCTCCATGTTTTGTGTGTGGGTCTCTGCTAAGGTCGCCATACTACAGTCTCCTCAATTTTGTTCTGAGAGGTTCGGGTCAACAGCAGATCTTACAGAGGCTAAAAAGTCACTAAAATTGCTAAATTACACCAAGTCGGGCAAATCCGGTATTTTTATGGAATCTGGGACAAATCTTGGTTTCACTAGTCTCAACAGCACCTAATTAGGTTATACTAACAATTAAAACCATCACTTGGCTATATCTCCCTTAAAATCACTAAAACTAGCACCAAACTACATAATATCAACACTAAACTACACTAACAACCATAACTTAGCAAATAGAAGTCGAGTTAAGGGGTTATACCTCTAGAGATCCTAGATGAAGGAGAAGAGAAGAAGGAGGTGGGTGTTGTGCTGCTGAAGTGCTGCTGCTACCGCTCCAAGTGCTTCAAAGTTGCTGCAGTTGCTGTTGTTTCTGTTTGCTGCTGATGCTGCTGTTTTATTTTTTTGTTTTGTGTTAGTTGATGTTGTTGCAGCAGCAGGGGTTTTTGTGGCTGTTGAAGGGGTGTGGTGTTATTTTTGTGGTGAAGTGTTGTAGTATATGATGATGGTGTGTGTGTGTGAGTGAGAGGGAGAGATGAGAGTGAAATGAGAGTGTGATAGATGTGTGAAAGACATGCAAAAGCTTTGAGGTGAGATGGATGGTGACCTAACCTTGGAGCCACCACACTCTCTCTCATTAAATGCTTGCTTGCACAAGCCATCATAACCCTTCCTCTCACCACTAGTCAACCCTAATCCCTAATCACCCTTTAACAAAACTAAAACCCTTAGTTAAAACTAATTAGCTTAACCAAGTGGGTTAGACCACCATGGTTGCCTAAACATGGTTAACCCACCATGCTCACCTAAATATGGTAACCCTAGACTTAACCTAGGCAACATGCACAGGTGTGTGCGGTCGAGATAAAATTCTAATAAAATATCCATAAAATCAGATAAATTATTAGAAACCTGTTTTGGTAAACTTTCTAACAAAAACCCCACATTAACACACAATTACCACTAACACAAACTCAGGTGTTACAATAACGCCATGCGGGCGATCCCCCTGTAAATTTTAAATCTACTCACCAACGCTCCTGGCAAAGTGAAGCCTACCACCTGTTTTCCCTTCGTCCCAGCGTCTGAAGTCCCCGCCTGCGAACCTAAAACATAAAAACAATAAAAGAAGTGTATATTGGCAATAGAACCAAGACACGTACAAACTACATTTGACCGACGCAACAACACAAAACATACTCTCAAGTGTTCGTATTGTGGCTAACGTGCGTAGCGACATGAAGAAACCAACCCAAGAGCAAAATCACACAAAGTGCATGATCCGTGTCGTATGACGTATCGCGCGTAAACGAAATACAAGAAACTATCTATGTGATCCCAGATTTTGCATAATGAGAATACTCAACAACCAAACAAGAACAAACATAGCAAAACCAAAGCAGACACCTACCCATAAAACCCACACCCCAATTCCACCAGAAAACCGAGGTCGCCGGAAATCTTCTTCATGTCGCCGGCCGGAGTCCGAGCAGGGTGATTCGTGCATGTGGTGAAGGCTCAGGGTCTTAGGTACAACACAACTACATTGTTTAGTTTTCTAGTAAACTCTCGGGGTCACAGCAGATCACAGATGTCATATATTGACACTAAAAATACGATATTTCCACGAAAACTTAACTTTACGCTATATAAACTAAAACTAAAATTCTGCATAACACAATAAATACATAAAGAATAGACAGAGATTATTACCTAACCAAAAGAACTCAAAGATCCAAGCTTCCCAAGCTCCAAGGCATCCAAGAGGCAAAACAAGTTCAAAGATGTAATTTTTGTGAATTTTGTGAAGGATTTGATATGGTTTTGTAAAGAAATGAAGAAGTGTTCAGTTGAGGAATGAGAGATGAAGAAAATGAGAAGGAAAATGAGTGTGAGGGAAAAAGAAAAGGAAAAGATAAAGGGAAAGAAAGAGGTGAGAGTAAGAGGTAAGTGCACCTTTGCATTAATGCACCATCAATGCATTCACACCAAGTCACCATGCCCCCTCTACTCATCCAATAGAAATATCTCTCTCTCTCTCACACAAAATATCTAGCTGTTAGGTTATGGATTAGATTAAAATTAGGATTAGGATAAAGTAGAGGATTAGATTAAGGGTTAAGTGTCATGGCCACTAACCTAGATTAGCACAAACAAACCTTCACATTAACGTGCACACATGCGTGCATGCCATAACAAATATTAAGAAACTATTAATTAAATGTTATAAAATGTGAGGAACCCGAATTGATAAACTTTTATAGTAAACCCGCATTAACGTCTAAAGTAACACTAACCGAAATCTAAGGCGTTACAGATGAGCTTCATACTGACATGAAATATCGCGTTATTAGGGATATGACTTTATCCACCCCTCTTGACTCAATATGTGATACTCATATATGAACAGACCGGACTGGAAGGATATTGTCACGGATAGGCTAAGTAGGGGTTCGAATGAGTTTGCTCGTCGGCCTCCCTTTCGCTCAATACCTGGGTAGCCGTTGCGTACAGCTAGTGCCGCTGACGTGCTTATGGTTTAACCCACTGCCAGCATATTGACGAGTCATTAGAGTCTCACATAGAGTGTTTCCTTGCTTCGGGCGAAACGATGTAGAGGCCGTATGGTTTTACGGCAGGGAACGATCATATACGTGCACTTGTGGACGTATCAGGATTCGGACGGATAATACTAGTGGATTTGGTTTAAGACGGATTCTAGTATTATATTGTTGGGTTATTTTTGTCTCATTGTATTCGTGTATTTCGGAATACGGAAACCGGTATATATATGGATGAGGGGTATTCTTGTAATTTATTACAAGGTGCTTCTAGAAGAAGCCACCTCATCTAGTTTTAACAATTTTGGATTAAATAGTTAATGAGGAGGAGAGGATTAGGTGTTGTATGCAATTATTGTGGCATGGCTTTGTAGTGACTTATGGTCACTATTCAAGCATGCTTGGTTTTTGTGTTGTTGTGAGATATTTTGTTGACTTAAGATATTTTAGGTTGACTTGAGAGATTTTGGAGACTTAAGATATTTATTGGATGGCTTCAATTATTTCTCACAACAGAACCCACAACTCACAACATAACAAATCACTTAGCCAGTTTTCTTGAGTTGCCTCTCACTCTCATCCTAAAGCTTCTTCTTCTACCTCCACCCTTTGTTAGTTATATTTATGCCCTAGAGGACATTATTGTACATGATTGTTTATTATAGTGGATGCTTGGACATATATAGAGAGGACTTTCTTGCTCGACATGATAGTATGCTATCTTCTTGCTCTTTATCTTAACATGTACATTTGTTTCATTATATTGTCTCTCCGTTACATGTTTATAAAGCCTTTATGATGTATTCTTGACTACCAAGACTACGATGCATATCATACTAGTGGGGCCAGGGTAGTCGACAAGTTCATCCTTTAATTGTTCCTAGTCGAAGGAGTATCGAGACAGGGCATCGATATTCTAAAGTAGACTAGTGTGTACGTTTCTTGACCCTGTATGGGGTGATGGTTGATCCCACAGCCATTGGTGTTTGACATCAAAGATTGTACATAGGTGCTCATTTGAGAATGGGAACACCGAACAAGATTCGCCGAGAACTCCAAGATGGTATTATATCTATCAGCAGATAGCCGTTCTCTGGTGACACTGGTATAGGTTAGTCTGTAGACCTGAGATCATCATAGAGTCTTGTCTGATTCCCACTGTGCTTTGATTTCCACCCTACCACGGCCAATAGAGTATGCAAACAGGTGGATTTTGGGTACGGTCCCGAGTCACATGGAGGCAATGAGCGATAGGAGGGGTTTTGTCTCTCCTGATACTAGGAGTTGATGTTGCGCAATGCTCGATTGGCTATAACAGGATGTCCCTGGCCAGGGCTGATGATGAGATTTACTGGTAAGTCTTATCGGTAGTTTTTCGACCCTTTATGACCCTCACATCGGCATGACTTTTCAAGTTATTGTAGTCTTACGTTTACCACTCCCCAGACTCGATATGCGACATATCAGACGAAAAGACCGGACTGTATGGTAGTGTTACTTACTGGATTCATAGGAGTTTGGGAAAGCTTGCTTGTTGATCTTTTGATCGCTCAATACCTGGGTAGCCGTTACGTCTACCTAATACCGCTGATGACTTGTGGATGGCTGATATGATCATTACCTATTGATGGCGTATTAACGAGTCTTTAAAGTCCTACACAGAGGTTTCCTTAGCTCAAGCGAAATGAAGTATAACACATATGTGATATGTGCGGGACCGAGATTAATACGTGTATGTGATACAGTATTCTAATCTCGCGATATAAGTTTATATAATATAACCGGATTATTGAATCAAGTGTTCATTCAATAATTTGTTATATGTATATTTGATATATATATAAATGATATTAGTCGGTTGTATGTGATATAGCCGCATTATTAAATCAAATGTTGATTTAATAATTTAATATACAATTATATATTTGACAAATTAATATATATTAAGTAATATTAGCTCACATAAGAATTTGTTTTCTACAAATACATATAAATATAAATGAGATATATATTAATGTATTTATTTTTGTGTCATGCTAGATGATACATTGGACATGGGTGTTTGAGACTCATACTAAACTAAAGATAGTTTGGGTGATTAATAATTAAGGGATAAATCAAAATTAGGTGGAAAATGCCATGGCTTAAGATGCTTGTGGAAGCATGTAGAAGCCTTGACTTAGTCCACTAATTTTGTTTTGCTCTAGATATTTATTAACCCAACCATTATTTTTAGCCATGGTTAAGTCTCTACAAATATGATTTGAGATATTTTCTCACCCAAGGGTTCACACTTGATCATCATCTTCATTTCTTTCTTTGCTCTCTAGATTTTGAGTGAGGTGAAAAAGAAAAAGAGAGAATTAATTCTAAAGTGAGCAAAATTCCTACTTTATCAATCTATACCAAACTAGCCATTTAGAATAGGTTGTTTACTTCACTAATTCCTAAATTAGTAAAGAGGTAGCTTGAGTTAGAGATTCTTCGACGTAGATCATCTTCGTCCTCGAAGATCCATAAGTAAGCTTGTTTCTTTTTCCTAGTGGAGCCTAAGAAGAGTTCGGGGGACTACTACTTGGAGCTAAGGAACTACTACACGGAGTTTTATAAGTGAAAGACCGGTCTACAAAAGTTGTATTCCTTCTTCATTTAGTGTAAAGTTTGTTTACATGCTTTATAAAGTCCTAATTCTCTAGTTCGATTCTAGGTTTGTGTTACTTAGCACACTAGATTTTTTAAAATTGCATACTCGATACTTGCTAAAACCTAATGGTCATGCTAAGAAACTCCAACAGTGGTATCAGAGACAAGCTAGAGTATTAGGAGTGGTCTAGGCGAAGTTAAAGTGTTCGATCGACTTTTCGAAACCTTAAAATCTGGGTTTCTGGAAATTTTTCCAAAATTTTGAATTTTTTAATTTAAAAATATACAGAAAATTGTGTATGGATTTATATGGATCCCCAAGAAGAACGAGTGCCCAACTCGACCAAACGGCACGGTTTTACGGCGCAGTTGGTAAGACAGGGATTGTGCCTTCTTGTACAGATTCTTTGGTTCTTGTGGCACGTTCTGGGTATTTTTATGTGAGACTCAAGTGTTGAGGTCTCTAGGAATTGTGGGCATTTGATAAATCGATCAAAATGTTTAAAATCGTCTAGATATCTGTAATTTGTGATGCAATATTTAGAATCCACAATAATTAATTTAGTGAAAACTAATTAGAATTTAGTGAATCTAGCAATTTAGTCTCTTCTAATCGGTTGCCGCGGGGATTTGACTCGGTTCAAAATTCCGTTGCAATCTCGTACAGTACGCGAATGCTCGTCGGGTAACACCACTAGATCGCCACTCCCCATAGCCCTGACCAAGTGACTGTTGGAGAACCCCGTTGCAAAAAGCATCCGTTCGGGTGCTCGCGGACACAGTGTTCCACCTAAGTGCACTTCGTCGACGGCATCGGGTGTGCGGCCGTCTACCAATGTTTTCGACGAGCATTCGATCAAATGTCGGGAATCTTGTTGAATTGCCTGACTGGTTATTGAAAAGTGTTTTCAATTTGAGACTAAAATGCCGGGTTTATAACGTTAGGCATGAAATTCGAAATATATGATATTCCGGGTTTATGATGTCTAAGGAATTTATATGATTAGGCATGAAATCCAAAGTTTGTGATATTTCGGGTTTATGATGTCTAAGGATGTTGCGGATTCCAATTATTGTAGTTTGTTAGTTATATATATGCCCTAGAGGCCATTACTGTACATGCGATGTATATTGTAGTGGATGCTTGGACATATATAGAGAGGACTTTCTTGCTCGATATGATAGTATGCTATCTGATTGCTCTTTATCTTAACATGTACACTTATTGTCGCTCTCTATTACATGTTGATAAAGCCCTTAAGATGCGTACTTTACTACCAGAACTATAATGCAGATCATACTAGTGGGGACATGGGTAGTCGGCAAGTACCTCCTTCAAATGTTTCTAGTCGTGGGAGTATCAAGACAGGGCATCGATACTCCAGAGTAGACTAGCGTATACGCTTCTTGACCCATATGATTGTAAGGTTACGGCGGCGCCCCGGCCGTCAATCCCAGGCCAAAATGTGGAAACAAAACTTTTCAAAAACTTGGTTCTACCTTAACCTTTACCCGGATCGAACCATTAACGCTAAACTTGCAACTAGAGAAAAGGTTGGAAAGCTATACCGATCGATCCGTGTCCTTCGGTCTTTGGACACCATCCCAAGCTCCTCGCGGCATCTCCGATCTTGATCTCTTCGTCGGAAAGGGCACCACATCTTCGAGTCTTTTTACGGGCTCCCGCTTCATCCGAAGCAACTCGGGCACGAAGTTCGCTAGTCGACGTGTCCAAGGTGATGTAGAGAATGTGTGTCATCATTTTGTCTCTTGAGGATTTAGTGGATGCCATTAATAAGGAGATAATGAGCTCAAGAAAGAGGAGGAAGAAGAAGAAGCTTTCCTCTATTTTTCTTTTGTTGAGATGATAAAATGAGAGTGAGAATGCATTAGAAAATACAAGAGCTAACCATGACTTTGACAAGTTAATTTAGAAGGTATCCGCATATCTGGCAAGTTTCAGTTTCTTTAGAAACTCCCGATGTGATTTTTATCCCATGCTCTTATGACCTTGACTTTGGCTAACAAATCATAACTTACATGTCAAGTTCTACCCGTCATTGTCCAGGTTAATTTGAACCCACCCGTACCTACCCTTGACATTGGCCAACAAAGCAGTACGACCGTCCCAAACCAACGCATCTATCTATACAACAGAAAAGTAACAAATAGCTACCATACACTATGCCTTGACTTTGGCCAACAAACATAGCATGAATACTAAGTGCTTCCCGTCTGAAATGACGGAGGGCTACGAATGATTTTTAGCGAAAAACCTTTAAGGTAATGAACTTGATATCGTTGAAGGAACCGGATAGCTTTTTATAAAAATATAGTGGCGAAAAGCTTTGCTAAAGAGGTCACTCCCGGTGAAGGGATCTTGGCTCTTTCCCCGTAGAATGAGGTGCAGGATATTCCAACTGAATACCACGATGTAAAGCAAAAAGTAATCGACTATAGTAAAGTTATTACCCTGACGCAAACTTCTGTCCAAGGGGTCACTCCCGGTGAAGAGATCTCGGCCCTTGCCTCGTCGACTGAGGTGCTGGATATTCATAACCGAATACCACTGTGCAAAACAAAAGAGAACGTCCTTGTAATAGCAGCTTTTTGAAAAATGTTCCAACAACATCACAATAGGTTTGTTTAGCTTGCATTGATCCGAATCAATGCAGTCCCATCAATTAATCACTCCATAAAAGAAGGAAAATATGATGTACGTATATGCCATCCGCATCGCCACTGGGTCCCGTCATCACCCGTTAGGTTACTTAACTAAAGACAGAGCGGGGACTGCACTAGCGCGGGTGTAAAACATATACAACATCTACTAGTATATATATCAATATATAATAATCACTCAAGGCATGATAAAATGCAACATCACAGAAATGTAATAAGTATCACAGAACAATACAGATAATCTGGGATCCCCGGGTTTAATAGAGCCGCTACTGAAACCCGACGTTCCCATGGTCGTGTGGATAGCCTGTGCTATGAAATCCTAGACCCCTACGGGCGTGCCAAAACCTTAAGTGAGGCAGCCCCCTTCAGCAAAGTGAATGGACCACCCAGCACATCACGGAATCCGGTAACTTGAGCACCCCTCCTTGGGTCAACCTGTACCCCCTATGAGTGCGGCGAATAGCCCACCAATTCTAGAGTGAAGCCCCCTCCATCTTAAAGCCATGAGATACGGGCCCGTTGCCCTCTAGAACCCGGCTATCCGTGCAACCCTCCGCGGGGTAATCGTAGTACAGAAAGTAAAAATATATACAACGGGTACATCGACCTCAGCCTGGTCGTTCCCCAAAAGAATAATATACAAACAGGCAGTGACAGCAGTCCACATGTCAGACGCTCGCCCCGCAATATCAAATGTACAAATACAACCAAACTGTACTACCATTGCATCCAGGCTATCTACCACGATAAATCCGCAATATCACAGCACAACAAAGAACATCAACGTGAATGTCACGTTCGCAAATCCGTCTAAAAGAGCTATAGCAATTAGACGAGATTTACCAATCAAATAACATTCACGGTCGCAGATATAATGTAAATACCGTGAACTTACATGATTAAAACTTTCGATCGACAAAATTTTCCGAAGTGGGCCCCAAGTACAATTCCCAGTACTCAAAATAATCTGGGCCAAAAAAAAAATTACCAGAAACCCCAATTCCAAGCATGAGACCACTGCAGAAAATTTGGTGCAGTGGTGCTACAGTTGTGCGGCGGAACCGTGGCCAGAACAGGGTTAGTGCCGCGGTTCTGCGGCGGCACTGTAGAGTCATGCAACCAAATTTCTGCGGTGGTCTTAGAATTTCCTGCCTGATTTTTTGACATACTCAAAATAATTTTTCGACGACAATAAAAATTCGACAGAAAGTTCAGTATTGGAAATGCAGTTTTTGGAAATTTCGTCCGATCGAAGTTTTAAACACATTAGAGTAAGCTAGTAAAGCTTAATGGCGTGGCTCTGATACCATGTAAGGTTATGGCGGCGTCCCGGCCGTCAATCCGAGGCCAAAATGCGGAAACAAAACTTTTCAAAAACTTGGCGCTACCTTAACCTTTACCCGGATCGAACCATTAACGCTAAACTAGCAACTAGAGAAAAGGTTGGAAAGCTATACCGATCGATCCGTGTCCTTCGGTCTTTGGCCACCATCACAAGCTCCTTACGGCATCTCCGGTCTCGATCTCCTCGTCGGAAAAGGCACTACATCTTCGAGTCTTTTTACGGGCTCCCGCTTCATCCGAAGCAACTCGGGCACAAAGTTCGCTAGCCGACGTGTCTAAGGTGAAGTAGAGAATGTGTGTCATCACTTTGTCTCTTGAGGATTTAGTGGATGTCATTAATAAGGAGATAATGAGCTCAAGAAAGAGGAGGAAGAAGAAGAAGCTTTCCTCTCTTTTTCTTTTGTTGAGATGATGAAATGAGAGAGAGAATGCATTAGAAAATACAAGAGCTAACCATGAGGTTAAGGCTGCCCTTTCTCTCTCTCTCTCATTTCAACACTCAAATCCATCAACAATGTGACATATGCGCAAGTAAAGAGACCATGACTCATCACTTGTGCATGTGTCACAATTAATGCACCTAATCATGATTATGAGCTCATTATTTTCTTATGCAAACATTAATCCAAATGTTTGCAACAATAAAAAGAGAATGGCATCTACTAAAGTAAACTCGTGATGGATCACAAGAGTACCCCTCACCTGTATATACATACCTGCATCCGCATTCCGACCGAATGCGAATGCGATGAGACTAAAGTAATACAATGAATCTAATACTAGGATCCGGCTTAAACCAAAGCCCACTAGTATGATCCGCCCGATCATGATCCGTGCACTACTGCACGTATATGATCGGACCCTGCCATATATCATACGGCCTCTACAACGTTTCGCCCGAAACTTGAAAACTATCTGTGGGGGACTCTAAAGACTCGTCAATACTTTGGTTGTGGATATAACCACTAGCACGTCAGAGGTACTAGCTGTACGTAACGGGCTGCCAGGTATTGACCAAAAGGGAGGTCGATGAGCGAACTCATCCTGACACCCTACTGAGCCTGTCAGTGATAATATCCGTACAGTCCGGTCCGTTCGTCTATGAGCATCGCATGGCGGGCCTAGGGGTTGGTAAAAGTCAGACCCCTAAAAGCGGTAAAAGTCATGTCGGAGTGTAGCCCAGAACACCCTGAGACACTACTGGAATACCTACCAGTAAATCTCCGGCCTTGGCCAAGGACTTCGTGTAATGGCTCTCCTAGACACAGCACGATCTCACCCCCAATACCGGGAGAGACGAAACCCCTGCCGATCCGCTCACTGCCTCCATATGGCACGGGACTGTACCCAACTAAAACCTGTTTGCATGACTCCTTTAAGCGATGGTAGGGTAGTAATCAAAACACAGTGGGAACTCACACGAGACAAATGACGATCTCAGGTCGATGAACTAACCTGTACACATGTCACAAGGGAACTGCTATCTAACGTAAGGTATAATACAAACTAGCATGTTCCCGGCGAGTCCTGTCCGGTGTACTCATAACCTAATAAGCACCTGTATACATCTTAGGTGATCCAACTGACACCAATGGCTTGTGAAACCGGCCACCTTCTCTCGTCGGGGTCTCGACTGTATACACTAGTCTACTAATGGAGTATCGATGGCCAGTTTCGAAACTCCCACGACTAGGGACCTTTTAAGGATGTGCTTATAGACCCCAGCTCCTACGTATATGATCGCCATCATACTGCTGGCCGTCAAGCAAGAATCCTAAGGGCTCTATCAACGTGTAATAGTGACCTGTAAGGTCACCTAAAACTGTATACAATGATAAAGATAAACCAGATAGCATACTATCATCTCGAGTAAGACTGTCCCACCGGCGTAGGTCCTCCCTCAATCATTGCAATCACGTGACTGTGATCCAATAATTTACTCTGAGGGCACTATATCCAACAATTATGGTCGATGGATGATCCCACATCCATTGGTGTTTGACATCAGAGAAGGTATACGGGTGCTCAGTGGAGACTGGGTACGCTGAATGGACTCGCCGAGAACTCCTAAATGGTATTATACCTATCGTCAGATAGTAGTTCTCTGGTGACACTGGTATAGGTTAGTCTGTAGACCCGAGATCGTCATAGAGTCTTGTGTGATTACCACTGTGGTTTGATTTCCACCATACCACGGTCAAGAGATCGTGAAAAAGGGTGGTTTTTGGGTACAGTCCCACGACACTTGGAGGCAATGAGCGATAGGAGGGGTTGCGTCTCTCCCGGTATTGGGAGTTGATGTTGCGCTAAGCTCGATTGGCCATAACAGGAAATCCCTGGCCAGGGTTGCTGCGATTTACTGGTAAGTGTTATCAGTAGTTTCTCGAACCGTTATGGACCTTGCGTCGACATGACTTATCAGGCTGTTGGGGTTTGAGGTTATACCACCCCCAGGCTGTGATATGCGACATATCAGACGAAAAGACCGGACTGTATGGTTGTGTTACTGATTGGACTCACAGGAGTACGAGCAGTCTTGCTTGTTGATCTTCTTATCGCTCAATACCCGGGTGGCCGTTACGTTTGGCAGACAGCTTGCTGCTTGTGGGTGTTTGATATGATCATTACCTACTGCCGGCGTATTGACGAGTCTTTAAAGTCCTACACAGAGCTTTCCTGGTTCATGCGAAATGGAGTAAGAGCACATATGTGATATGTGCGGGACCGAGATTAATGCGCGTATGTGATACCGCATTCTATTCTCGCGATTTATGACATTGTCGGTTATATGTGATATAGCCAAGTTATCGATCAAATGTTTATTCGATAAGTTGTTACTGTTGATATTAGTCGGTTATACAGGATATACCCGGATTATTAAATCAAGTTTTGATTTAATAATTTAATGTATAAATATATATTTGATATGTTACATTACGTTAACTAATATTAGCTCACTTAAGTATTACTTTTTCTCACTTGATGATACATTTATATATATATGTGATATATGTTAATTATATTATTTTCTTTTTGTACACAAAATATATATGTGATATATATTGTTGTGTCATGCTAGGTGACACTTGCAACATGTATGTATGAGACTCACATCATACTAGGGTTAAGTTAGGGTTTATATTTATTTCAAGCAAATTCAAAATTGAGGAGATATTTGTCATGGTTCAAAGCTACTGGAAGCTTGTGGTCTTCATTGACTTAGTCCACTCCTTTGTCTTGCTTATGATATTTGTTAACCCTACCCTTAACCTTAGACTATGGTTTATTCTCTACATGAGTTAGGCATGACACTAACTCACCATGGTTGCAATTCTAACCTTACTCTCCCATTCATTTTCTTCATCATTTCTTCTTCTTTCTCAAGAGAAAAGGCTTGCTAGCTTTTTTTAAGTGATGATTTGTTTTGAGAAAAATAAAACTAAAGTGAGCCCACTTCCTACTTCATCATCCTCTACTATTAGCCATATAGTTTTGGGTTTTTTCTTTACTAATCTCACCCTTAATGAAGAGGTAGCATGAGCTAGTGTCTCCTCGACGTAGATCATATTCGGCCTCGAAGACTTCGAGCAAGCTTGTTCCGTACATCTTGTGGAGCCTCGCAAGAGACCGGGAGTTCATGATCACAGCGAAGGGACTACTACACGGAGCTATTGAAGTGAAGGACTGGTCTACAAAGGTTGTATTCCTTATTCACTTTAGTTGAAAAGTAGTTTGCATAATGTTTCGTTGGATTTTCTAGTAGCAATTCTAGGGTTAGGGTTTACTAGAACGACAAATTTTTAAAATTGGCATGGACGATTCCTCCTGAAAACTTGCTACCGTGCTAGGTAACTCTACAGTGGTATCAGAGAAATGCTAGAAAATTAGACGATGTTTGCTAGGATTACGAAACCGAAACTACTCCAAAACACCCGATACGAAAACTTGGTTTCTGTCGAATTTAAAAGGTCTTCAAAATTTTTTTAAACAACTGCAGAATGTTGTATGAGATATAACATGAACACTGTGAAAAATTCAGTAGGGTTTGTACAAATTTGGCCGGTCACATCAGGCTAAAAACAGGCCTGCTCGGTTTTCCAGAGGAGTCTGGGCTTTAAATTTTCAGTGTGTTCCAGTCTCTGGGTTTTGGTGTTTCTGGTGTTGTTTGTTTTTGCTAAATTTTCTTGTGTTGCTAACTTAAAGCGAACGAAATTCAGAGTGTTTCATAATCGTAATTCTAACATGAATTCGGGTTATTTAGACGATGTTATAAAGTTCGAACGGATATCAATGACCCAATTTTTCCCCGCTGAAAATTTTTCAAGAGTTGGATTTTTTCCGAGTTTAAAATTTTCAGAAAATCTTGCAAGTGATTCTGTGGACCCCCTAGAAGAATGAAACCTTAACTCGATTATGTGACCGGCAGAACCGCCACCAAACCCTAGGGTTTGTGGTAGTTCAGCGGTGCTACATGTGAGGCATTGGTTGACCCTTCTACGGCTGGTTCATAGGAGCTGTGACATGTTTCTGGATATTTTTTTAACTCTGCTCAAGTGTTGAGCTTCTCAGGAATTTTTGGGTGCTTTCTTATTCGATCGAAAAGTTTAACTTCGTCTAGCTATCTTTGATTGTGATACAATATTTGGAATCCACGCAATGAGTTATGAGATAACTAGTTTGAATTTTATAAATCTAGCAGTTTAGTCTCATTTGATCGGTTGCCACGGAATTTTGATGTGGATCAAAAGTCCATCGCAATTACGTAGTGTACGCGAATACTCGCCGGGTAACCTTACTAGATAGCCACGCCCCATAGCCTCGACCAAGTGACTGTAGGAGAACCTCGTCGCCAAAAGATCCGTTCGGATGCTTGCGGCTGCGGTGTTCCGCCTTAGTGCACTTCGTCGACAGCACCGGGGGGTGCGGCCGTCTGCTAAAGTTTCCGACGAGCATTCGATCAGGTTATCAGGAATCTTGTTGAATTACCCGATAAGTTATTGGAATGTGTTTTCAATATCGAGACAAAAATGCAGCATTTATAATTGTTAGGCATGTGATGTCTAAGAAATTCATTTGGTTGGGCATTAAATCAAAAATATGTAATACATTGGGTTTATGATGTCTAAGCTGGTTGCGGATTCCAATTGTTGTAGTTTTTCACTTCCTTTTCTGCGACCGTAAGTGTAATATGTGGTGTATCGCCGGTTTCGTTGCTATACGTCAACGACAATTGGGATACGCATATTTACTTAGGTTGATGACATGTGTTGTTATGTGTTGCTGTGATATGTTATATTGGATCGTCGTGTTTTGAATAGCCGGGGGTTTTATGTGAGATGAGAGTTTTTCATTTTCATTCATGTAAAAGCTTGTATGCAGTGTTCTTTTATTGGGGCACTTCCGGGTTGAGGTTGATGTCACCATTGATGTATATTATTTACTTTTCCGCATTAGGATAGACCCAAAGCGGGAAGCACAAGTAACCGTGTTCTAGGGTTCAGTGGAAGACCATCTCGAGGAGTCGAGACCGGGTCTCCTAACTTTCGAATTGATAGGGTTGCTTGCCGCTCTCGTAGGTGTCTAGGGATGTGGGTTTGGCATACATCACGACCGTGGAATCCGTGTTTTTTACAGGCTTAAATAAAACACGGAATTCCTAGTATATCCAATATTTCATATGTGATTCTTCTGCTGCTGATATTCTGTGATGTGATCACTTGATATATTCTGAGACAAATGCCTATATTATATATATGAGATATAATAAATATTGCAGCTTTCGTTTCTTATGTGATGCTTAGGAAGCATAACAGATGGGACTTCATCAATTAGATTAATGAAAGAAAAAGAAACATAAATATGTTGTAGAAACTAGTTTTAAAAATTGGCAGCTCTAGTTCTAGATTTGCATAGCGGTATTCCTTATAGAATATGCAGCACCTTATTCGATACGGAAAGAGCAGAGATCCCTTCACCGGGAGTGACCACATTAGCTAAACTAGCCGATGCTACAACCCACTCGGTTTGTCTTTTGATTGCTTCTATAGTTTTTGCTTTGCATAGTGGTATTTGTGAAATATCATGCACCTTATTCGATAAGGAAAGAGCCGAGATCCCTTCACCGGGAGTGACCTCTTTAGAAAAACTGGTAAAAGCCTAAAAAACACTCCTTTTAAAAATCACTCGATTCTACAACGATATCAAGTTCATTACGCTCATGGTTTTCTAGAAAACCTGCGTAGCCCTTTGTCATTTCAGATAAGTTCTACTTAGTATTCATGCTGCGTTTGTTGGCCTTTGTTAAGGCGTAGTGTACGGTAGCTGACTAGTGCTTATCTACTTAAGAATATGATGCGATTGTATTAGGATAGTCGTGCGACCTTGTTGGCCTTTGTCAAGGGTCGTGCGGGTGGGTTTAATTCAATCAGGAAATGACGGGTTGAACTTGACTAGCATCCTATGATTTGATGGCTTTTGTCAAGGTCAGAGGAGGTTAGGGGTAAAATATTATCGGGAATTTCAAGTGTTGAAATTTCCAATGAGATTGCATACCTTCTATGAGATAGTTGGATCCCGATACCCATTGCGAGTAAGAGTTACTCCTGCGAGAGTTTTACACATTACAATTAGCCGATCAAGTAGGTGTCTAGAAAGGTGTTAACGGGGTTTCGCCCCTTGGAAAACCAGGTTTATTTTAATTAGGTCCGTGCGAAAGCACGGGGAACCTTCCACAAAGTACTGACACTGGCCTGGCTGAAAAATTGGTGAACTGGTAGGGTGTAATTAATCCCGGCTAGTCTTACCTTTTAGGGTTTGAAGAAAGATTTGATAAAAACAGTGGGAGCCAAGCTGATTAGATAAAATAATAACCAATTTAATCTGGCAAGAGCGCACGCAGAGTGTTTTCTTCTCTCTCTTTCCAGGTAGCGACCATGTCACGTCTTAATCAAGATAATAATTTGGATGCATTGACCGAACCTGCTTATTATACTGAGCTAGGGAACGCTGGTTCCGCTCAATCTTATAATTGTTATAAGTCCGAGTAGGAAATAGGAGAATATTCGGATTCCCATGTCACCCAATCGATAAAAGTGCATGTTGATACATCTTCTTCGGGTGTGTTCATTACCGAGAACTATTTTTCAGTATCCTCTACGTCCTAGGTATAAGATACCGGATAAGAGTCCTACAAATGTAAGAGTTACATGAGCTACAGAAAGGTAAGAACTGAGAATAGGCGATATGTCTCTAAGTGTTAGAGAATGGTGCAATTGTTGCAGCCAAGTCAGTTGGCAGATATCACCTTGTATTAATACATTGATTCTGAACAAATGTTATTAGATACCGAACCTGATATACAACATTACATTAGTTTCTTTATTAAGTTAAAAACGGATATAATTTTGTATTGGAGGATAATGTTGTGAACATTTTCCTGAATCAAGAGTTGATTGGATCAGGCACGTTATGTAATGGCATATACGTTCCAAATCAAACCACAGTTCAAACTATATAGAACACACAAGAGGAGTAGTTCAGAAATGAACGAATCCTTCTTGTGGCATTGTAGACTAGGTAATATCAATGCGACACGACCAGCTAAGTTACATAAGAATGAATACGAGAATCTGTTTGAATTTCCATCTTATTGTTAGTTATATGTATGCCTTAGAGGCCATTACTGTACATGCGTTGTATATTGTAGTGGATGCTGGGACATATATAGGGAGGACTTTCTTGCTCGACATGATAGTATGCAATCTGGTTGTACTTTATCTTAACATGTACTCTTATTGTCTCTATGTTACATGTTGATAAAGCCTTTAGAATATATACTCGACTACTGGGACTATGATGAGATCATACAAGTGGGGCCACGGTAGTCGACGAGTACATCCTATAACTGTTCCTAGTCGAGGGTGTATCGAGACAGGGGCATCGATACACCAGAGTAGACTAGCGTATACACATCTTGACCCATATGATGGGCGATTGATGATCCCATATCCATCGGTGTTTGACATCAAGGATGGTGTACGGGTGCTCGGTAGAGACTGGGTACACAGGACGGACTCGCCGAGAACTCCCAGATGATATTATAACTCACGTCAGATGGCAGTTCTCTGGTGACACTGGCACAGGTTAGTCTGTAGACCCGAGATTGTCATAGGGTCTTGTGTGATTCCCAGTGTGCTTTGATTTCCATCATACCACGTCCAAGAGGGCGTGCAAAAAGGTGGCTTTTGGGCACAGTCCCGAATCACATGGAGGCAATGAGCGATAGGAGGTATTCGTCTATCCCGGTATAGGGAGTTGATGTTGCGCTGTGTTCGATTGGCTATAACTGGAAATCCCTGGCTAGGGTTGCTGAGATTTAGTGGTAAGTGTTATCAGTAGTTTCTCGAACTGTTATACCCCTCATATCGACACGACTTATCAAGCTACTAGGGTCTGACGTTTACCACCCCTAGGAGAAATATGCGACATATCAGATGAAGAGACCGGACTGCACGGGCGTGTTACTGATTGGATTCACAGGAGAATGTACAGGCTTGCTTGTTGATTTTCTGATCGCTCAAGACCTGGGTGGCTGTTACGTTTAGCTGACCGCTTGCAGCTTGTGGGTGTTTGATATGATCATCATCTACTGCCAGCGTATTGACGATTCTTTAGAGTCCTACACAGAAGTTTCTTGGCTCAGGCAAAATGGAGTAGGAGAACATATATGATATGTGCGGACCGAGAACAATACATGTATGTGATACCGTATTAGATTCTCGCGATATGAGATATCGGCCGGGTATATGTGATATAGCCGGGTCATCGGATTAAGTGTTGATTCGATGAACTGATTCAGATTATATTAGTCTGTTATCTGTGAAATAGCCGGATTTTCGGATCAAGTGTTGATTCGATAATTTAATGTATAATTTTATATTTGATATATTAAATTACATTAACTGATATAAGCTTACTAAAAGATTCTTTTTCTCACTCGGGTAATACATTGATATATATGCGATATATGTTAATTGTATTATTTTATTTTGTTACAATAAATATTATATATATGATATATACTATTGTAACATTACATGGTTATTGATGCAATATGTTTAGTGGAGATTAAACATGGTTAGGGTTTGATTTGGGTTAAGCTTTTCTAGAAGTTTCTAGAAGTTTTACTTTTTGTTTTGGTAAAAATATTTTGTGAAGATATTTCCTTAACCTAACCCAAACCCCTTTACCATGGTTGTTTTTTTACATGAGTTAAGGATTCATTCTTAACTATGGTTGCATTTCTAACCTCACATATGAGTTTCATTATTCATCACAAAAGGATTGATTCTTCTTCTTCTTCCTTCTTCTTTCATGAAAAGCTTTCTAGCTTTTTATAAAGTGATGAAAATGAGTGAATTAATGACAATAAATGAAAGCTAAAATCCTACTTCATCATCATAATCTATCCTAGCCATTTAGATTAGGGTGTTCACTTCATTAGTGAGTGAGGGCTTGTGTTAAAAAAACTTCAGGGTAGATCATCTTAGTTATCGAAGATCGGAAGCAAGCTTGCATCTTTCTCTTCTTGGAGCCACTCTAGAGTCCGGGTACTCGATGATCGCAGCGAAGGGACCTCAACACGGAGCTTTAAAAGTGAAGGACCGGACTACAAAGGTTGTAATTCCAAACTCTTAGTGTTAAAGTGTTTAACATGCTTTGTTTCGCCTAATCTCTAGTTTAAAGATCTTCGTTAGGGTTGCTCGGCACGTCTAAATTTTAAATCGGGCATGGTTGATGCCTTGTAGACCCTTTTGAGAGTGCCTAGTAACCCTGCAGTGGTATCAGAGCCAAGCTAGAGCTTCAGGCGAAGTCTAGACGAAGTTTAATGTCCGATCAAACTCGGAAACCCCGATTTATACCCTTCTCTGGAAATTTTTCAAAAATGTTGATTTTTTCATATTAAAAATACTCCAAAAATTCAGCAGGGAATTCTAAGGATATTTGTAAAATATGACCCTCTAATTCCATTAAAGCGCCGCGGAACCGCGGCAAGACCCTTGCTTGCGCGGCAGTTCCGCGGCGGTCTATGGGGATTAGGGTTTTATTTTCCTACAGTAATGTCCATAGGTGTTTCCTCATATTTCTAGGTATTTTTAATTATACTCAAGTGTTGAGTTTTCTGGGATGTATTGGGGACTAGTTGATTCAATCGCATAATTTAACTTCGTTTAAGTTTTTCCGGATAATTTTAGAACCTGTTAAAAAGTTCGAACGGATATCAATAACCCACTTTTTCCCCCGTCGGAAAATTTTTCAAAAGTTTGGTTTTTTCTCGAGTTTGAAACTTCTGGAAAATCATGCAAGTAACGTGGTGGACCCTCTAGAAGAACACAAACCTTAACTCGATTATGTGACCGTCTGAACCGCCTCTGAACCTTAAGGTTTGGGGCAGTACGGCGTTGCCACATGTCAGGCGTTGGCTTGACCCTTCTACGGCTGGACCATCGGTACTGTGGCATGTGATGGATACTTTTTGAACTCCGCTCAAGTGTTGAGCTATTTGGGAAAACTTGGGCGTTTGATTATTCGATCAGAAAGTTTAACATTGTCTATTTATCTGGAATGTGATACAATATTTGGAATCCACAAGTAGTTATGAGATAACTAATTTGAATGTTATAAATCTAGCAGTTTAGTCTCATTTGATCGGTTGCCACGGAATTTTGATGTGATCAAAAGTCTGTTGCAATCACGTAGCGTACGCGGATACTCGCCGGGTAAACTTAATAGATAGCCACACCCTATAGCCCCGACCAAGTGACTGTAGGAGAATATCGTCGCCAAAAGCATCCGTTTGGGTGCTCGCTGCAGCGGTGTTCCGCCTTAGTGCACTTGGTCGACGGCATCCGGGGGTGCGGCTGTCTACTAAAGTTTGCGACGAGCATTAGATCAGGATGTCGGGAATCTTGTTGAATTGCCCGACTTGATATTGAAAAGTGTTTTCGAGATCGAGACTAAAATACGGGGTCTATAATTGTTAGGCATGCGATGTCTAAGGAATTCATTTGGTTTGGCATGAGATGTCCAAGGAGGTTGCGGATTCCAACTGTTGTAGTTTTACACATTCTTTTCTGTGACCGTAAGCATAGTATGTGGTGTATCGCCGGCTTCCTTGCTATACATCAACGACAATCGGAATACACATACTTTCTTACGTTGATGATATGAGATATTATGTGTTACTGTGATATGTTATATTGGATCGTCGTGTTCTGAATAGCCGGGGGTTTTATGTGAGATGAGGGTTTTTATTTTCATTCATGTAAAATTCATTTGTATGTAATATTCTTTTTTTGGGGCACTTCCGGGCTGAGGATAATGTCACCATTGTATATTATTTACTTTTCCGCATTAGGTTGACCCAAGGCGGGGAGCACAAGTAGCCGGGTTCTAGGGTCCAGTGCGAGACCATCTCGAGGAGTCGAGACCGGGTCTCCTAACCCTAGAATTGGCAGTGTTGCTTGCCGCTCTCGTAGGGGTCTAGGGATGTGGGTTTGGCTATTCATCGCGACCGTGGAATCCGTGATTTATACAGGCTCGTATTAAAACATGGACATCCTAGTATATCCAATATTTCATATATGTTCTTCTGCTGCAATGTTCTATGATGAGATCATATTACTGCCTGAGACGAATGTTTATATTATATATATGAGATATATGTTATATTGCAGATTTCGTTTCAAATGTGATGCTTGTGAAGGATAAGAAAATGGGACTTCATTAATGAAATTAATGAAACTAAAAGAAACCTAAAGATGTTGTAGAAACTTGTCTCAAAAACAGGTAGCTCTAGTTCTTGCTTTGCATAGAGGTGTTCCTTGTAGAACATCCAGCACCTTATTCGATAAGGAAAGAGCCGAGATCTCTTCACCGGGAGTGACCTCTTTAGCGAAACTAGCAGATGCTACAAACTCGGTTTGTCTTTTGATTGTTTCTATAGTTTTTGCTTTGTATAGTGGTATTTGTGAAATATCCTGCACCTTATTCGATAAGGAAAGAGCCGACGATCCCTTCACCGGGAGTGACCTCTTTAGCAAAACTAGAAAAGGCCTCAAAAACATTCCATTTAAAATCACTCGATTCTATAACGATATCAAGTTCATTGCGCAAAAGGTTTTTTTAAAAACCTGTCGTAGCCTTCCATCATTTCAGATATGTACTTCATAGTATTCATGCTACGTTTGTTGGCTTTCGTCAAGGCGTAGTGTGCGGTATCTATTTATGCTTATCTGTATAAGCATATGATGCGATTGAGTTAGGGTAGTAGTGCGACTTTGTTGGCTTTCGTCAAGGGTTGTGCGGGTGGGTTTAATTCAATCGGAAAATGACGGGTTGAACTTAACTAGTAGCCTATGGTTTGTTGGCATTCGTCAAGGTCATAGGACGCTAGGGGTAAAATATTATCGGGAATTTCAAGTGTTGAAATTTGCAATGAGATCGCATACCTTCTATAAGATAGTTGGATCCCGATACCCGCTGCGAGTAAGAGTTACTCCCGGGAGTGTTTTACACATTACAATTAGCCGATCAAGTAGGTGTCTAGAAAGGTGTTAACGGGGTTATGCCCATGGGAAAACGAGGTTTAGTTTAATTAGGTCCGTGCGAAAGCACGGGGAACCTCCCTCAAAGTACCGGCATTGGCCTGGCTGAAAGATTGGCGAACTTGTAGAGTGCAATTAATCCCGGCTAGTCTTTCCTTTTAGGGTTTGAAGGAAGATTTGACTAAAACAGTGGGAGCCATCCTGATTAGATAAATTGATAACCAATCTAATCTTGTAAAAGAGCACGCTGAGTGTTTTCTTCTCTCTCTTACCTGGTTGCGACTATGTCACGCCTTAATCAAGATAATAATACGGATGTATTGACCGAACCCTCTTGTTATACTGCGCTAAGGAACGTTGGTCCCGCTCCAACTTATAATTGTTATAAGACAGAGCAGGAAATAGGGGATTACCAGAATTCCCGTGCCTCCCAAACGAAGAAAGTACATGTTGATGCATCTTCTTCGGGTGTGTTCATTACACAGAACTGTTTCTCAATATCCTTTATGTCCTGGGTATTTGATACCGGATCAAGATCCCACATATGTAATTTGTTACAAGGGCTAAAGATAGGTAGAGGACTGAGAATGGGTGATAAATTTCATAGGATAGAAACGGTGCAAGTGTTGCAGCCAAGTCTGTTGGTAGTTATCACCCTGTATTACCAGAATACATTGATTCTAAACGAATGTTATTAGATATCGAACCTGATATACAACATCATATCAGTCTCTTTATTAGTAAAGAAGGATATAATTTTGTATTGTTGGATAATGTTTTGAACATTTCCTATATCAAGAGTTGATCGGTTCAGGCACGTTATCTAAAAGCATTGACGTTCTAAATCAAACTACAGTTCTTAGTATACAGAACACACACAAGAGGAAGAGTTCAGAAATGAACGAATCCTTCTTGAGGCATTGTAGACTAGGTCATATCAATGCGACCCGACTAGCTGATGTTACATATAGATGTATATTTAAATTAGTTTGAATTTACATCTTATGAAACTTGCCGGTCGTGTCACAGAGATAAGATGACCACAGCTCCGTTTATTAGAAACAAAGAAAGAGTTAGTGAACTCTTGGAATCGATACATGCTGATGTATGAAGGTCCCCTGTCTACACATGCCAAGAACGGTTATTTGTACTTCATTATATTCTCTCAAGATTCAGACATATGTTCATGTTGAAACACAAGTCCGAAACTTTTGAGATAATCACAGAATATAAGTTAGAAATAGAGAACCAAAAACGGGTATAAGTATTATGTCCTTTGATGAGATCAAGGAGGTGAATACTTGAGCACGGGATTCCTGGACTATTCTAAAGGAGAATGAGATTCTCTCTCAGCATTACTCTCCCATTACACCACATCACGTCGGTGTATCGGGGCGGAGCAATGACACCCTATGTGATATGGTGCGCTCTATGATGAGTACTACTGAGTTTCCTAATTCCTTTTAGAAGTTATGCACTTGAGAAGATGCATACCGATTGAATAGGGTTCAAATCAAATCAGTTGCCTACCACTTCATATGTGATATGGAATGGGAAGAGCCCATATCTTAAGTATGTAAAGATTTGGGGTTGTCCAGCCTATGTCTAAAAGCATAATCCGGACAAGCTCGAGGCAAAGTCAGTTCTGTGGAAGTTTGTTGGATATCCCAAGCATTTGCAAGGGAATATCTTCTACCAAACCGAGGAACAAAAGTTGTTTTGTTTCTCAGCATGCCACCTTTGTGAAAGGGAATTTCATGTGAAGAAATTAATGGTCATGAGTTGGAGCTGGAAGGAGTTCCAGCTATACAAACTGCAGCTGATGATTTGGTAGAACCGAAGGATTCAATAGTTTCCAACGAAGCTCAGCCTCTCCGCCGATCTGGTAGGGTTCCTCATCCACCTGAGAGATACTTCGGTTTCTCTATGACAGTGGGAGCGAGGATTACATCATGAGATCATGACCTAACTAGTTTCGCGCTGGCCATCAGGAGTGGGACTCTGTAAGAATGGCTGGGTGCTTAGCGATCTGAGATGGAATCCTTATACACCAACAAAGTATGGACTTTGGTTGCTTTATCTGAAGGGTTAAATCCCCATCAGGAGCAAGTATATCTTGAGAAGATTACTTGGTATACATGGAAAAGTTGAGACTTTCAAAGCTATTCTTAAGTTCATCCAGATCCTACTTGCCATTGCTACATACCATGACTACGATATCTGGTGGTTGGGTGTCATGACTGCTTTTCTAAATATTGTTTTGGAAGAGAGCGTCTATAAGTACACAGCCAGAGGGCTTCGTAGACAGTGGGAGCAGCGGAAACGTGTGCAAGATGTTTTATGTGATAAAGCAGGCATCGCGGAGTTGGAACGTCTGTTTTGATGTGGTAGTCAAAGAGTTTGACTTCATCAAAATGGTAGATGAACCTTGTATATAGAAAAAGGTATTAGGGAGTATAGTGATGATCCTCGTAGAGTACGAGGATGACATACTCCTTATAGGGAAGCAGTTTCCTATGCTACGCTCGGTCAATCTCCGCTTATCACAAGGATTCTCCATATAGGATAAAAATGATACCTCCTAAATCCTGGGTTTTGGATCTATGAGATAATTCTAATTGGATGTTAGGATTCTCACTAGTTATAGTGAGATGGTATCAATCGATCCTGTGGAGAATCACTGGAAAGGTTCTAGGGTGATAAGGACGACTGAATATCAGTCGCAGGCATTGCCTTTACCCTCAGTGGAGGGACGGTATGTTGGAAGAGTTCCAAGCTAGATACCGTGACTTACTAGGCGATTAAAGGCAAGATACGTCGTTACCAAGGATGCTACCAAAGTGGCAGTCTGGATATATACAAGTTCATGAGATGAACTTCGTTCCTACCATTGTGTGACAATGGAGTTGTGGCTTATGTCAAGGAACCTCCGTCGCATCAGAAATCCAGATATAATTCTTAGGCTGTATCACCTGATCATGGAGATGGTTGATCTCTAAGGAGATCGAAGTTAGGAGAGTAAACACAAAGGACAACAACATGGATCCACTCACAAAGGCCTATTTCCCAGTAGAGACTTTTATAGGATGGTTGAGTATGGGATACTTCAACCACAGCTTATTGTTGGGTATGAGATACTACAACAGATGGCCCTAGTGCAAGTGGGAGATTGTTAGTTATATGTATGCCCTATAGGCCATTACTATACATGCGTTGTATATTGTAGTGGATGCTGGGACATATATAGGGAGGACTTTCTTGCTCGACATGATAGTATGCTATCTGGTTGTACTTTATCTTAACATGTACTATGAATGTCTCTATGTTACATGTTGATAATGCCCTTAGGATATGTACTCGACTACTGGGACTATGATGAGATCATACTAGTAGGGCCACGGTAGTCGACGAGTACATCCTATAACTGTTCCTAGTCGAGGGTGTATCGAGACAGGGCATCGATACACCAGAGTAGACTAGCGTATACGCATCTTGACCCATATGATGGGCGATGGATGATCCCATATCCATTGGTGTTTGACATCAAGGATGGTGTACGGGTTCTCAGTAGACACTGGGTACACTGGACGGACTCGCCGAGAACTCTCAGATGGTATTATACCTCACGTCAGATGGCAGTTCTCTGGTGACACCGGTACAGGTTAGTCTGTAGACCCAAGATCATCATAGGGTCATGTGTGATTCCTACTGTGCTTTGATTTCCATCATACCACGTCCAAGAGGGCATACAAAAAAGTGGCTTTTGGGTACAGTCCCGAATCACATGGAAGCAATGAGCGATAGGAGGGGATTCGTCTCTCCCGGTATAGGGAGTTGATGTTGCGCTGTGTTCGATTGGCTATAACTGGAAATCCCTGTCCAGGGTTGCTGAGATTTACTGGTAAGTGTTATCAGTAGTTTCTCTAACTGTTATAGAACTCATATCGACACGACTTATCAAGCTACTGGGGTCTGACGTTTACCAGCCCTAGGCGAGATATGCGACATATCAGACGAAGAGACCGAACTGTACGGGAGTGTTACTGATTGGATTCACAGGAGAATGTACAGGCTTTCTTGTTGATTTTCTGATCGCTCAATCCCTGGGTGGTTATTACGTTTAGCTGACCGCTTGCAGCTTGTGGGTGTTTGATATGATCATCACCTACTGCCGGCGTATTGACGATTCTTTAGAGTCCTACACAGAGGTTTCTTGGCTCAGGCAAAACGGAGTAGGATCACATATATGATATGTGCGGGACCGAGAACAATACGTGTATGTTATACCGTATTAGATTCTCGCGATATGAGATATCGGCCGGGTATAAGTGATATAGCCGGGTCATCGGATCAAGTGTTGATTCGATGAACTAATTCAGATTCTATTAGTCGGTTATTTGTGAAATAGCCGGATTATCGGATCTAGTGTTGATTCGATAATTCAATGTATAATTATATATTTGATATATTAAATTACATTAACTGATATAAGCTCACTAAAAGATTCTTTTTCTCACTTGGGTAATACATTGATATATATGCGATATATGTTAATTGTATTATTTTATTTTGTTACAATAAATATTATATATATGATATATAATATTGTAACATGATATGGTTATTAATGCAACATGTTTAGTGGAGATTAAACTTGGTTAGGGTTTGATTTGGGTTAAGCTTTTCTAGAAGTTTCTAGAAGCTTTGCTTTTTGTTTTGGTAAAGATATTTTGTGAAGATATTTCCTTAACCTAACCCAAACCCCTTTACCATGGTTGTTTCTCTACATGAGTTAAGGATTCATTCTTAACTATGGTTGCATTTCTAACCTCACATATGAGTTTCATTATTAATCACAAAAGGATTGATTCTTCTTCTTCTTCCTTCTTCTTTCATGAAAAGCTTTCTAGCTTTTTATGAAGTGATGAAAATGTGTGAGTTGATGAAAATAAATGAGAGCTAAAATTCTACTTCATCATCCTAATCTATCCTAGCCATTTAGATTAGGGTGTTCACTTCATTAGTGAGTGAGAGCTTGTGTTAAAGAAACTTCAAGGTAGATCATCTTAATTATTGAAGATCGGAAGTAAGCTTGCATCTTTCTCTTCGTGGAGCCTCTCTAGAGTCCGTGTACTCGATGATCGCAGCGAAGGGACCTCAACATGGAACTTTAGAAGTGAAGGTCCAGACTACAAAGGTTGTAATCCCAAACTCTTAGTGTTAAAGTGTTTAACATGCTTTGTTTCGCCTAATCTCTAGTTTAAAGATCTTGGTTAGGGTTGTTCGGCACGTCTAAATTTTAAATCGGGCATGGTTGATACCTTATAGACCCTTGCGAGAGTGCCTAGTAACCCTGCACTTATGATACTTGTCAGTCTTGTCTCAAAGGTAAAATGACCGATACCCCGTTTACTGGTAACAGAGAAAGAGGGTTGGGGAACTCTTGGGACGCATACATGATGATGTATACGGCCCTATGTCTACAAATGCCAAGGTGGGTTCTTGATACTTCATTACATTCATCGACTATCTCTCAAGATTCGGACATGTGTTCCTGTTGAAACATGAGTATGAAACTTTTGAGAAATTCAAGAAATATAAGCTTGAAGTGTAGAACCAGACGGGTGGAAGTATTAAAGTCCTTCGATGTGATCATGGAGAAGAATACTTGCGCATGGAGTTCCTGGAGTTTCCAAAAGGAGAATGTGATTCTCTCTCAACTTACCCCTTCATATACACCACATAACAACGGTGTATCGGGGCAGAGGTATCACACCCTATGAGAAATGGCACGCTCTATGATGAGTACTGCTGAGTTACCTGTTTCCTTTTGATCTTATGCACTTCATAAGCTGCATACCTATTGAATGGGGTTCCATCCAAATCAGTGCCTACTACTATATATGAGATATGGAATGGGAAGAGACCGTGTCTTAAACGAGTTAAGATATGGGGTTGTCCGGTCTATGTTGAAAAGCAAAATCCGGACAGGCTCCAGGAAAGGTCAGGACTGTATAAGTTTGTTAGGATATCCCAAACATTTGTAAGGGAATATCTTCTACCACTCTGAGGAGCAAAGGGTGATTTGTTTCTCAGCATGCCACCATTTCAGAAAATGAATTTCTTATGAAGAAATTAGTGGACATGAGGTAGAACTTGAAGGAGTTCCAGCTAGACAAACTAACAGCTGATGAGTTGGTGAAACCAAAGGATTCAATAGTCTCCAACGAACCTCAACCTCTCCGCGAATCTGGTAGGGTTCCTCATCTACTTGAGAGATACTACGGTCTTCTCGGTGATAGTGGGAGCGAGGATTGCATCATAGTTAATGATGGCCCAACTAGGTTCAGGCAGGCCATTATGAGTGGGGACTTTTTTAAATGGCAGGATACTATGCGATCAAAGATGGAATCCATGTACACCAACAAAGTATGACATTGGATTTTGCACCTGAAGCGGTCAAAACCATTGGGAGCAAATGGATCTTAGGAAGATTCTTGGTGTAAATGGAAAAGTTGAGACTTTCAAAGCTACGCTTAAGACCTTCAGGATCATTGCGCTCAACGCGGAGTTGGAACATCTATTTTGATATGGTAGTCAAAGAGTTTGACTTCATCAAAAAGGTAGATGATCCTTGTATATACAAGAATGTTGTAGAGAGTAAGGTTGTCTTCCACGTATTGTACATAGATGACTTACTCTAGATAAGAAAGGGTTTCCTATGCTACACTCGGTCAAGCTCCTCTTATCACCATGATTCTCAATAGAAGATCTGGATGATACCTACTACATCTTGTGGATTATAATCTATGGTGATAGATGTAAGTGGATGTTGGGAGTGTCCCAAATCCAGGTACATTAACACCATACTAAAGGGGTTTAGTATAGAAGATTCTAAGCATGGTGGTTTGCCCACTTACTCAGGAATCACTATCTCCAAACAGATGTCTTCCAAGACTGATTTGGAGAGAGCTCGCGTGCAAAGGATATCCTATGCTTAGGTAGTAGGATCTATCAGAGTATGCGACGTTATGTACCAGACCAGATGTAGATGACTCACTAGGTGTAGTGATTAAGAATTAATCGGATCTTGGGAGAATCACTGGACAACTGTGGAGGACATTCTTAAGTACTTGATAAGCACTTAAGGAATGTTCTTGGTTCGATCGTACAGAGTGATAAGGTCGACTGAGAGTCAGTCACAGGCATTGTCTTTACCCTCAGTGCAGGGACGGTATGTTGGAAGAGTTCCAAGCTAGATACCGTGATATAGTAGACGATAAAGGCCGAATACATTGCTACTATTGATGCTGCCAAAGTGGCTGTCTGGGCATTTCTTGTTCATGAGATGAACAAGGTTCCAACCATTGAGCGTCTAATCACTGTTATTGTGACAACAATGGAGTTGTGTCTTTGTCCTAGGAACACCGGTCCTATCAGCGTTCCAGACATATTCTGAGGCAGGTATCACCTGATAAGGGAGATGGTTGATCTCTAATGGATCGAGGTCAGGAGAGTAGACACGAAGGATAACATAGAGGATCCACTCATAAAGGCCTTACCCCTAGAGAGACTTCTATGGGATGGTTGAATATGGGATACTACAACCACTGCTGTATTGTTGGGTATTGGATACTACAATAAATGACCTTAGTGCAAGTGGGAGATTGTTAGTTATATGTATGCCCTAGAGGCTATTATTGTACATGCGATGAATATTGTAGTGGATGCTTAGACATATATAGAGAGGACTTTCTTGCTCGATATGATAGTATGCTATCTGGTTCCTCTTTATCTTAACAATTACACTTATTGTCTCTCTCTATTACATGTTGATAAAGCCCTTAGGATGAGTACTTGACTACCAGGACTATGATGCAGATTATACTAGTAGGGACATGGGTAGTCGGTAAGTACATCCTTCAAATGTTCCTAGTCGTGGGAGTATCGAGACAGGGCATCGATACTCCAGAGTAGACTAGCGTATGCGCTTCTTGACCCATATGATGGGCGATGGATGATCCCACATCCATTGGTGTTTCACAACAGAGAAGCTATACGGGTGCTCAGTGGAAACTGGGTTGATTGTCTGCTTGTTTTGTACGTGCGTTTTAAAATTTAAATTAACAGCAATCAAGACGGTGTCGCTTGGTAGCTAGCCGGTTGAGTACGGGTCGATCCACAGGGAAAATGTGCTCTTTCTTTAAGTTCTAACGAGTTAAGTCCTATTTCGGTTGGTTTTGTTTTGAAATCTAAGAATGAGATTCAATTGAATTAAAGTCTTGCTAGGGTAAGGATTAGGTTAATTTGAAATATGGATTCTTCTCACTGCTTTCTTTGCCCTAGTTAAGAATATAGGTGTTAGGGTAATAGTCAACAAAGGGGATTAGCACGACTAGGAAGAAACTTAGTTTCTTTCTTTTAGTTCTTTTCTGTCATTTCTTAACTCTTATCCCTAACCTCTAGTTAATTCAACCACAACCTGTCTAACTAGGGAATCACCGCTATCTTGTAGGATAGGGTGCCGTAGTGAGCGGTGTGTGGTTGACTTAAATAGAGTTCTAATTAATTAAAATTATATGGGCAAGGAAAGGAGTAAGAGATATTTCCTTCTCTCAAACCTTCCCTATCCTAACCCTAAAACGTGAGGAATTACTCACTCATTAGGAAAGTGACAAAAGAATTCATTTTTATAATTTTTATTTTAAAAGACTATCAAAGTTGCAGATAATAAAAGACAGATAAAAAATTGCACGAATTAAATTCAGAAAAAAAAATGCAAGATAGAAAATAAAAATACCTTTATTGATGGCCTCTCAACAAGTGCATTACAACTGGAATTAAAATTTTAATCTAAAAAATAAAAAGAGGCATCCTAAGAAAGGCACCCTAAAACTGGCACTGAGCTCTCCTATTTATAGATAGGAAAAACCCTAGGTTTACATTCTGATCCACACATGAAATTACAGAACAAACCCAAAAACCGGGTCAAAGCACCGACACCCAACCGACACGTGCAGAGCACGGCCGCGGAACCGCGGCAGATGTGCCTGTTTGGCCGCGGTTCCACGGCCATTGGATTGTCTTATGTGATCAATTTTTAACAGATTCTTTATGTTGCTTTTATCTTCTATTTGGAATACTTGGTTTCTCAAAAACTCTTCAGTTCTCTTCCAGATATTCAACAGTGGGCTTTTGCCTTGAGCTCCGCGTTTGAAGTCTTGGATCTTGTGCTGCCCTTGTGCTTTGTGCATTGAAATGCTTAATGATTTTCCATTTGTTCCTTGAATTGGTAGGCGGCATTATACGGATAGTGTGCGGAAACCCGTATTTCTCTGTTTGTTGGTCGTAGCCCAACATTTGTTGCGACTTTTCATGAATTTCACTGTAAAGAGCTGAGAACCTATAACCTGCAACTATTTAACAGACATGGATCAAAAGTACCTATTTATATGCAATGTGATTAAGAATGGGTGGTATAAAAATGCAAAATCTGATATGAACAAATACCCCCAAACATATCTTTTGCTCGTCCCAAGCAATGCCAATTTTATTCTCGAAATAAAAACCTAGCCTCACTTTCGCAGGGAACGTGATTGAACTGAGCTCGTGCAACAAGCCGTTAAACCGCTAGGTGGCCATTGATTTGTAGGAGGAGGAGTGTTGTCTCCTAAGGGTTTTCAACGGATACTACCCACAAAATCCGATCAATTTGGCCATTGATCTAATTCTTCAATTCAGTATTCTAACAAGAAGTTCTATTATTTTCCACTTAGAAATCATCAACCTGTAATTTTCAAGCTTCCTTTTCATTTAACTTAAGATCGTATACGTTTTGCAAGTTTATAAAGATTTCAGCATCTCCTAAGTTTTCCTTCTAAGGTACAATCTTAACTCAGGAATTTTTAACATCTCTACTGAAGATATAAGCCCTATTTTTTTATTCCTATCTCTCCTCCAAACTCCAATTATATACCCCTACGTGTGTGTAATTATCACCCCTATACTTGGAAATTCAATTCAAGCTATCATACTCTTGTCTATCTTCAAAAATACTTTTAGTTGGTGAATTTTAGATAAAATTGCTCACACATCCATTATACGACCGTTAATACTTCTTGAGATACAAAACGACCGATTACAAAATGTGCTTGCGCATTTAAGCGTAATTCCTCGTCTTGCAATACCTAAAGGCTTAGCAGTGACTCCCAAACCAGTTGGTCTAAGGCACTAGATGATAAAGCACCCTCGCTATATTTTTTTATTTATGCTGCCTTAAGTAATTACAAAACCAGTGTTCATTTTTTTTTATCTCTTTATTCACCACTTATACTTTTATTTTATTTTCCTTCATACTAAGGATTTTAGACAAGAGCATTTCAAGGTATCCTCTACTATCCCAAGTTTCAAAATGCCTGTATGAGTGCGTAAAGTAGGGTATAGACTTTCAGAATTTGGACTTAAAGTTCAGAATTATTTTTCAGACTAATATTTCAAATAGAGCTTTCAATACCCTTCCCTTTTCGATTTAGCCCAAGAACTGAACTCAAAATTTGCCTATTTCTAAATAAACTATAAGGACGTATATTTTCTACAGTTAAATTGTAAGAAAGGTTATTTTTAGGGTTTTTAATTTACCAAGTTTAGGATCTAGTTTTTCCTAACTAGTCAACCGTCATGTTGAACTCAAGTCAAATTTGGGCAAAATTGAAATTTTCAATTTTTAAATTTTTTTAATTTTATAATTTTTTTTAATTTTCTGTTTTTTTATAAAGATGCTATAGAGAAAAATAAGATATGGAATTAAATATGCAAACAAATATGTACAAAAAGTTTTTATATTTTTGGAAAATTTTCGATTTTTTTGGGTTTTAATAAGTATGCAAAATATACACATGAATGCGAAGGAAGAAAGCTCACTTAGCATACCACCAAACTTAAACTTGGCAGTGCCCTCACTGTCAGGCAACACCAAGACGGTCAAAATTGTCGGCGCTCCCTAAAAGAAAATTTTAAACAAAACAAAAAGCAAACCAAAATGTATACACAAAAAAGGCCCCACCCAAACTTAAGTGAAACAGTGTTTCCACTGTTTAATCGTTAAAGTTCAGAGTTAGGGGTGCGAAAAAACACAGTATCAGGCTATACAAGGCCTTACACATGCCAAAGGTTAGCACCAACCATTCAAAAATTTTATCGTTATAAAGTGGCGGTTGGTGAAAGAACATGTTGTATAGACTCAGGAAGAAATGAGGTAAAGATAAGTGGTGTAATGGAAAAGATTTACGTCTCGATTTGTAGAGACGAAATGATAATGGTGAACGGAAACGAGAATGTGGATGATTAAGAATGGGAAGAATGGTTACATTCTCGTATGGGATAAGAAGAAATGGTGGTGGTTCGACTTCTTCAGGTGGAGGTTGATTAATCAAAAAATCCATGTCGTTTCGGAATGCGAGTTCGACGGCGAAAATATCTTCGAAAATTTCATCGATGGTCCGATTGAACGTTTCAATGTCAATAAGTGTCATGCCAGAATTCAACACACTTGATTTTTCAAAAATTACAGAGGTAGGAGACTCGTAAGGCTCATCTACCTTATTCTCAAAAGAGTCTAAATCAAGTTGTTTTTCTAGAATTATCGAACTCAAAATATCGGATTGTGATTCATTAACACTCGCTATCATTAAAGGAAAATTAGAAGAAGAACCAGAGAAAGTGAGAGAAAGAAGTTGAATACGAACTTGAGGGTGGAGATGGAGTGTATAAATTAGCACAATTTGTAATGACCGATGTGTAAAAAGCGATTGTGCTAATCTATCAACCCACTGAGAAATTAGGTCAAATCTCTCAAGATTCGTGAGAAAACATGGGTACGTCGAACTTGATAAACCAGACATAGAAAATGGAAGTGTAACAGTTTCTTGCAAGGTCTGAGCGAGGATGGAGGGAAATAATTGAGGAAGGATATCGGTTAAAGGTTCAGGAGGGTGTGCGCAGTCAATGAAAGGGATAGAATGAATTGGAAAATCCGACTCCTCAAGTAAAACTGCTTCATCCTCAATAATTTCTTGAATACACTCCTCAAAATTTAGCTTATCCATGCAATTCTCATCAAAATCAAGACGCATATGAAGTTCGGGAGAAACATTTAATGACTCGGGATGATGAATTGGAGAGAAAAATTCAGTCAAATCTGTGGGTTCATCGTCCAAAATATTCCCAGCGTCAATATCCTTAATCAAGTGAAAATCAATTTTTTTAGATGCCCCATCAAAAGCATGGATATTAATCAATTCAGGTTCTAGAGTGGAGGTGTAGAGGACAAAGGGATTAGTGATGGTTTCACTCAAAAGGGACCCTTCACAATCTGGCAGATCAAACACTACAAAGTCGCACAACTCATTATTCATTATATCTTCAATTGATGAATCATTTGGAACACTTTATAGACATTCAAAACCGGAGTTGTGGGATTCAATTGGGGATGCGTAGGTTTGATTTGGAAGGTTGCACAGCTCACTCCATCCACTCAAATTATCAATCTGTCCAACCGCCTCATCATACATTGGAAAATTTGGAGGTAGTTGGAAACTAGCTAGGGGGTCACTAGGTTGTATGAGGGGGGTCATGGATGCATTCAAATCCATCATCTATTGTCATAACGCTACCCTAAAGTCTTCCAATGCCTGTTCCAAACTATACATGGGTTGTGAAGGAGTTTCAGTAAAAGATTCAAAATTGTATGGATATTGAATACTCCCAAATGGCTGTGTAGAAGCAATGTCCAGGGAAGGTGTAAAATTTGGGTAGGATGGATAGGAATAGAATGGTTGGACATGGGTAGGATCAACATTTAGATAAGAAGATAAATGGAATTGTTGATCCAAAGAAATCGAAGTAGTGAAAGGAGTGAAAGATCGATTACGAGATTGTTCAGTATGCTCAGCAATAGACATGGGTTTCGGAGTTACAACAGGACTCGAAAAAGGAGTATCAACGTAAGAAGGTGGTGACGGTTGAAATGGTTGATACAAGGTAGATTGCGGAGTCCAATTGTTCTTGACCCGTCTATCCGATCTTTCAAAGAAATTTTGGGTATGGAGGTGTCGTTTGAAATTCAACCAAAACAAGAACCATAGGAAGTAATGTCTGGTTGTGGGTACTAAAGTTCGGCAAGAGTTTTGCGAGGTGGGGTACCCATAATGTAATGAGAGAAAGGAGAAGAAAAAGAATGTGAATTTTTTTTTGTTTTTGTAATTTTTTTTTGTTTTTGGAGTTTAGAATTTTCTTTTGAAAGTGTTTTTTTAGAAAGAGTTTTTGCAAGAATGTGTACGGACTTACTTCAAACAATCACAGTTTAAAATATGCACAATCAAACCTTGAGCTACAGTCTTCTAACTCAACTAGACTACTCCTAACTGTTCCAAAGTGACAAGTTGTGAGATAACCCTCAAATCGTCTCTTCACTGCCGATTGTGGCCAGGTAAGCACAAAAGAAAAAAGGAGGGTTCCGCTCATTAATCACCGTGAGACGGGCCTTTTAAAATTACATTTCTCACTTATCTAGCCTAGCACCACAAAGTCAAGTTTAGATAAACGATTGAATGCCCACAACCTTCCTCTATCCTAATGAGTACGACAGTCCTTAGTTGGCTGAGTCCAGGTATTTTTTAATTAACATAAGGGTGATGCATATGCTTTTAGTGATTTTTAGGGTCTTAGAAAGGGTAATGAAATCCCCACCCAATCTTAATTGGTGTTATAGCCCCTTAGATTCCGTATTAAATATGCAAAGTAATAACACACCAAAATCTAAAACACTTGCCAAAAAATTATTTTTTTTATTTGCGACGCAAAGAATCCTGCACAAAAACAATTTATTGGAGAGGGAGAAGTGGTTGCTGTGCAAAGAAGCCTGCAGGAAAACTATTTCTGTGGACTTCAAGGAGTGGGAGAGAACAAAAAAGTTACTCATAGAGAAAATGGGGTGCTGACGTCACCCTTTTACCGCGGTTCCGCGGTCAACCAGATGCTTATGCCGCGGTTCCGCGGTTAAACAGATGGTTGACTGCTTCAATTTCGTTCCCTGTGTTGAGTTTGTTCTTCTCTTTTTGTTTAGATTCCCTGTTTCTGGATTTGTTCACTGAGCTTATTCCAGATCTGAATCAGTCCGTCTTCCTTTCCTGCACAATTCGCACAAAAACCTTTCAAAATTAACAGGATGATTTTTATTTTTTTTGTTTTAAAATTTTTAAATTTTTATAATTTTTAAATTTTTTTAATTAACCCAAAATTACACAAAAAAAGAGACTACCGTCTCCCCGGCAACGGCGCCATTTGATTGGCAGAGATTTTCTTTGTTTAAATTTACAGCAATCAAGGCGGTGTCGCTTGGTAACTAGCCGGTTGAGTATGGGTCGATCCATAGGGAAAAGGTGTTCTTTTTTTAAGTTCTAACGAGTTAAGTTCTATTTTTGGTAGGTTTTGTTTTGAAATCTAAGAATGAGATTCAATTGATTTAAAGTCTTGCTAGGCTCAGGATTAGGTTAATTTGAAATATGGATTCTTCTCACTGCTTTCTTTGCCCTAGTTAAGAATATAGGTGTTAGGGTAATAGTTAACAAAGGAGATTAGCACGACTAGGAAGAAACTTAGTTTCTTTCTTTTGGTCCTTGTCCATCCTTTCTTAATTCTTAGCCCTAACCTCTAGTTAATTCAAGCACAACCGGTCTAAATAGGGAATCACCGCTATCTTGTAGGATAGGGTGCCGTAGTGAGCCGTGCGTGGTTGATTTAAATAGAGTTCTAATTAATTAAAATTATATGGGCAAGGAAAGGAGTGAGGGAGATTTCCTTCTCTTAAACCATCCCTATCCTAACCCTAACAAGTGAGGAATTACTCACTCATTAGGAAAGTGACAAAAAAATTCATTTTTATAATTTTTATTTTAAAAGAATTTCTAAGTTGCAGATAATAAAAGACAGATTAAAAATTGCACGAATTAAATTCAGATAAAAAAATGCAAGATAGAAAATAAAAATAACTTTATTGATGACCTCTCAACAAGTGCATCACAACTGGAATTAAAATTTTAATCTAGAAAATAAAAAGAGGCATCCTAAGAAAGGCACCCTAAAAGAGGCACTGAGCTCTTCTATTTATAGATAGGAAAACCCCTAGGTTTACATTCTGATCCATACATGAAATTACAAAACAATCCCAAAAACCGAGTCAAAGCACCGACACCCCACCGACACGTGCAGAGCACGGCCGTAGAACCGCGGCAGATGTGCCTATTTGGCCACGGTTCCGCGGTCCTTGGATGGTCTTGCGTGATCAATTTTTTAGGGATTCTTTATGTTTCTTTTAATTTCTGTTTGGAACACTTGGCTTCTCAAAAACACTTCAGTTCTCTTCCAGATATTCAACAGTGGACTTTTGCCTTGAGCTCCGCATTTGAAGTCTTGGATCTTATGCGGCCCTTATGCTTTGTGCATTGAAATGCTCAATGATTTTCCATTTGTTCCTTGAACAGGTAGGCGGCATTATACGGATAGTGTGCGGAAACCCGTATTTCTCTGTTTGTTTGTCGTAGTCTCACATTTGTTGCAACTTTTCATGAATTTCATAATAAAGAGCTGAGAACCTGTAACCTGTAACTATTTAGCAGATATGGATCAAAAGTACCTATTTATATGCAATGTGATTAAGAATGGGTGGCATAGAAATGCAAAAATCTGATATGAACATGGGTACACAGAACGGACTCGCCGAGAACTCCTAGATTGTACTATACTTATCTTCGGATAGCAGTTCTCTGCTGACACTGGAACATGTTAGTCTGTAGACCCGAGATCGTCATAGAGTCTTTTGTGATTTCCACTCTTCTTTGATTTCCACCTTACAATGGTCAAGAGATCGTGCAAAAAGGTGGTTTTTGGATAAAGTATCGAGTCATATGGAGGCAATGAGCGATATGAGGGGTTTCATCTCTCCCGGTATTGGGAGTTGATGTTGCGCTAAGCTCGATTGGCCATAAGAGGAAATCCCTGGCCAGGGTCGGTGAGATTTACTGCTAAGTGTTATCAGTAGTTTCTAGAAACATTATGGACCTTGCATTGGCATGACTTATCAGGCTATTGGGGTCTGACGTTATACCACACCCAGGCCGTGATATGTGGCATATCAGACGAAGAGACCGGACTGTACGATAGTGTTACTGATTGGATTCAGATCAGTACGAGCAGGCTAGCTTGTTGATCTTCTGATCGCTCAATACCCGGGTGGCCGTTACGTTATGTAGACCGCTTGCGGCTTGTGGGTGTTTGATATGATCATCACCTACACCCGGCGTATTGACGAGTTTTTAGAGTCCTACACAGGGGTTTCCTGGCTTAAGCGAAACCGGGTAGGAGCACATATGTGATATGTGCGGGACTGAGATTAATACGATATGAGATACCGTATTTTATTCTCGCGATTTGTGACATTGTCGGTTATATGTCATATAGCCAAGTTATCGGATCAAGTGTTGATTCGATAAGTTGTTACACATGATATTAGTCGGTTATATGTGATATAGCCGGATTATTAAATCAATTGTTGATTTAATAATTTAGTGTATAATTGTATATTTGATATACTAATTTACATTAACTAACATTAGCTCAACACTAGATTCGATAACAGGGCTATATCATATATAACCGGCCGATACAAAAGTCGCGACAATAGAATACGGTATCATATACACGCATTATTCTCGGTCCCGCACATATCACATATGCGCTCCTATTCCACTTTGCCTGAGCCAGTAAAACCTCTATGTAGGACTTTAAAGACTCGTCAATACGCCGGCAGTAAGTGATGATCACATCAAGCACCCACAAGCCGTTAGCGGTACTAGCTAGACGTAATGGCTACCCAGGTATTGAGCGATTAGGAGATTAGCAAGCAAGCCCGCTCTCTAACTCCTGCAAAAGCCTGGCAGTAACACTACCGTACAGTCCGGTCTCCTCGTCTGATATGTCGCATATCAAGTCTAGGGGTGGTAAACGTCAGACCCCAAGCACCGATAATTCATGCCGATATGAGGCTCATAGTAGGTCGAGAAACTACTGGTAACACTTACCAGTAAATCTCTAAACAAGCCCTGGCAAACGACTTCCCTGTTTTGGCCAATCGAGCACAGCGCAACATCAACCCCCAATACCGGGAGAGACGAAACCCTTCCTATCGCTCATTGCCTCCATGTGACTCGGGACTGTAGCCAAAAACCACCGTTTTTCACGCCCTCTTGGACATGGTATGGTGGGAATCACACAAGACACTATGATGATCTCGGGTCTACAGACTAACCTGTACCAGTGTCACCAGTGAACTGCCATCTGACGTGAGTTATAATACCATATAATTGGGAGTTGTCGGCCAGTCCGTCCAGTCTACCCAGTCTCTACTGAGCACCCCTATATCATCTCTGATGTCAAACACCAATGGATATGGGATCATCCATCGCCCATCTATATGGGTCGAGAAGCTATACGCTAGTCTACTCTGGTATATCAATGCCCCGTCTCGATACAACCATGACTAGGGACCTTAAAGGATGTACTTATGGACTACCATGGCCCCACTAGTATGGTCTGCATCATAGTCCTGGTAGTCAAGTACACGTCCTAAGGGCTTTACCAACATGTAACAGAGAGACAATTAGTGTACACGTTAAGGTAAAGAGTAACCGGATAGCATACTATCATGTCGATCAAGAAAGTCCTCCCTATATATGTCCAAACATCCACTACAATATACAATGCATGTATAGTAATGGCCTCTAGGGCATACATATAACTAAATATATATAATAAGCGTTGATTATATTTTGCATCCACGCTAGTCCTTCCCCCATTCTGCCATTAGTTATGTAACCTAACGGTGCATGACGGAACCCCGTGACGAGTGCGGATGACATAAGCGTAAGTTGAATTTTCGTTTCTTTTGTTATGATTAGGAAATATAAATGATGGGACTTCATTAATAAGATTAATGAAAATGAAAGAAACCTAAAGATGTTGTAGAATCAAATTTACAAAAGGATAGCTCTAGTTCTTGCTTTGCATAGCGGTATTCTTTTTGAATATCCAACATCTCATTCGATGAGGAATGAGCCGAGATCCCTTCGCTGGGAATGACCTCTATAGCAAAAGATAGTAAATGCTACAACCCACTCGGTCTGTTTTGAAAATTATTCGATTTTAAAAAGCGGAGCTTAAACCACTCCTTTTCAAATCACTAGATTCTACAACGATATCAAGTTCGAAAATTTTCATAAGAACCATCCACAATCCTCTGTCATTTTAGGAAGTAGAGTACTTAGTATTCATGGTAAGTTTGTTGACCATAGTTAAGGCGCAGTGTACGGTAGCTAAGTGATATCTTCCTACACAGCATATGATGCGATTAATTAGGACATTTATATGACTTTGTTGACCATAGTTAAGGATCATTTGAGTGGGTCTAATCAATCATGAAATGCCGGGTAGAACTTGATTAGTGCTTATGATTTATTGAGTATAGTTAAGGTCATAAGCCGCTAGGGGTAAAAACCATATAGGGAATTTTAAGAGTTGAAATTTGTAATGAGATTAGATACGTTCTATGAGATAGTTAGATCTCGATACCCACTGCGAGTAAGAGTTACGCCTGGGAAAGTTTTGCACTTTACAATTAGCTAATCCAGTATGTGTCTAAGAAAGGTGTAAACGGAGTTATACCCCCGCAGAAACGAGGTTATTTAATTAGTTTCATGCGAAAAAAGGGGAGACGCAGACTCCCTCGGAATATCAATGTCACGACCCAAATGTAGCACATGACCGGCACTTAAATCACGTGACATCTAAAGACGTCGACGCGGTTCAAATAAGCCGAAACCCAGAATCTAAACTCTTTTGAAAATATTGGAGGTGAGTTTAAATTAGTCATCAGACGGAATCAATTTAAATAACATTTGAATTTAACTAACTATGTTTGAAAAACATCTATGACGTTTTGAAAATATGACAGCACCCCCTTTGAAAATTTTATATAAAAACCCGATACACTACAACAATAAAATAGCATCCCAACGGGAGCTAGCTTCCAAGTCCAAAAGTCGGAACAGCTAAACAATGTATATCAGAAGTCGACTCTAAAAAGTGCGACCTCATAATTTCTAAGTCTCGCTTCTAAGTACACAATATACCATTTCTAAGTTGATGGAGTTTCTACTAGATACAAGAATATGAGAATAATCAAGAGTGAGTATGATACATTAATAACCCACTTGCTAATCAATCACCGAAAGGAATGTGTGCCCAAGTCACTGATAATCCAAGCGGTAAAACCTGTAAGAAACTGTGGCACAACGGGGATGAGTTGCCAACTCAATGAATAAAAGTACATCTAAAGGTAGAAATCGAAATGCGCGACGATACCTAGGTCATAAGTATAGTACTAACATAATCTGTACAAATATAATATGATATGCGTATATATCATAATGCAGCACTAACTATCATGCAACCCCAAGTAGAATAAATATATAGGTACTGTCCCCCGGATCAGTCCTAGTCGAATCTAATAAATGAAATCTAACTCTATACCTCATGATAACCATCATATCAATATATCTATAAGGATGTCCAGCATCGACATCGAAATCAGAAATCTCTCGTGTCCAACATCAACACGTAAATTCAGGTATCGTCGACACCACCTCAATAGATGATCGCCACCCGATATCCCTGGCTACGATCGGTATCCCCTGGATATCCGCCATGCCCAATCTAGCCCCGGTCAGTATCCGCTGGATATCTGCCGTGCTCATCTCTGTCTCCGGTTCGAGTATCCTTGTTAGGCTCCCCGCCTATAATGCGGCTTTCCTGCCCTTCGACCCCGAACCAGGTCCACCATTTATCCAACTGTATGCCCCCCGACTAAGTCTGGATAACTTGTAAATCCGTAACTGTATGACCCCCAACTCGGTTCGGAATCAAAATCAGAAAACACAAAACTCATGGTGGACTTTAACTCATCATATCATAAATATCAGGTAAGGAATAAGAATACTTGCATCGATTATATTGATGATATATTATATATATACCTATATAACAGTGTCCCATACCACCGATATATATCATCAGGAGTAAAATATCCAGAAAATCCATAAGAATCAAATACAGCATCTATAGTACTAATATTCGTAATTTACAAGAGGAATAAAGGAAGACTACGTAATTATATCACATAGGCATAATGATCTCAATTCTACTGTGTCATGACAATACTAATAATATGTAGTGTAGCATACGCGTCTGTGCTCGTGCAACATGGCAATCATTAGTATTTGTGCAAGTGTTCTACGGTGTAACAACCTATTTATATTAACACATGTTGATATACGCATTATACAACAGAACGGTTCTACAGTGACATGGCAATACCAATGAGGTGTAGTGTAACATATATTTACATGCTTGTGCAGCATAGTATTCATTGGTATTTGTGCAGTGTTCTATCAGAGTGTTCGTATCGTAGATAACGTCGATAATATAATGCAAACATGTAAAGTAATCTAAACGTAACTATTGTAATTACTTGCTATGAGCTATACCATTATCTTTAGGAATACACGAAACGTTTGAAATAAGGAAGCTGCCCTATATTTAAAATAGATATTCATTTTGTAAATTGGCACCGCATCTTAGAATTTTTTTTAAAGATAAACGAATCGTGGTTTTTAAAAGGATATAGCCCACACATGTATTATATCCTAAGACGGAACATCACCTATGTTAGTGTATATGCCCTAGGGGCCATTATTGTATCATACTAGCTTGTATATTACTTAATGGAAGCTTGGGATATTCACAGTTATATTAACAGTCTTGCTAAACATAGTAGTACGCTACTTGGTTTAAATCTATCTTAATATGTGTATATTTTAGCATATCGAGAATACATATTGATAGAGCCCTTAGGATCTTGCTTGACTACCAGCGTTGTGATGGCAGTCACACTAGTGGGGGCTGGGTAGTCTACAAGCACATCCTTTTTCAGGTCCCTAGTCGTAGGATTATCGAGACAGGGCATCGATACTCCGGAATAGACTAGTGTGTACGCTTCTCATCCCAGTTGGGAAGATGGTCTGTCCCGCAGCCATCAGTACGTTGTACTGGAGATAGTATACAGGTGCTCGTTGGGTTACGGGTACACCGGACATGACTCGCACGGAACTGTCGGTTGGTATTATACACGTCGTCAGTTAACAGTTCCTAGGTGACATGAGTACAGCATAGTCCGCAGACTTGACACTGCTGCTTCGTCTCCAGTATGTTCCTGTAACACCTTAGGATGTGTTTTGTGACTATTATATTTAAATAAAGGGTTTTTAATAAAAAGTTTACCAAATTGTGTTTTAAGTAATTTTCCTAATTTAATAAATATTTTTCTATAATTTTTCTAGGCTTGCACACACATGTGCATGTAAACTAGGGTTTTTAAATGAGGTATTACCATGATTAGTAATCATGGGGATTAAGTCTTTTGGGTTTTAATTAAGTTTAATTAGTTAATTAATAGTTGCTTTAATTTGAATTTTCTTGGGGTGTTGACTTGGTGAGAGAGAGAGAGAGTGCATCATGGCTTAAGCCATGCTTGCAATTAATGAGGAGAGAGAGAGTGAGGGGTTGACATTGGTGGTTATGATTTCCTCTCATTTGTTTTGTTCTTTCTCACAACTTCACTCACACACACACACACACACTTACCTCACAGCAGCAGCAGCAGCAAGCATCCACAGCAGCAGCAGCAAGCATTCCAGCAACAGCAACAGCACCAGTAGCAGCAGTTAGTAGCAGTAACAGCCACAACTCCAGCTGCAGCCCCTTCCCTTCCCTTCTTCTTCTTCCTCCAGCTCCCTAGGGTCGAGTGTGGGGTATATTTCCTAAACTTACTCCCTAGTTTACTTGTTTAGTGTAGTTTTGCTTCGGTTAGTGGTTATTGATGCGATTTAGTGCGATATGAGGTGTTTAGTGAGAACCTTGGCCAAGTGATGTTGTTGTGGTGTTAGTAAGTTGTTAGAGTGTTGTTAAGGCCATATTAACCCATCTTAAACCCCAATTGCACTAAAATACCACCAGATCCCTATTTGATGCAAATTCATCGTTTTTAAGAAAAATTTGAGTTTCTGAAAATTGCTATCGACCCGGTGAGTTCAGAATAATTTTGCGAAGACGGCAGTATAGTGGTTAGGTACTGATACCCTAGGTAGAACCCGACCCCCTTTCTTCATGTTTAGGCCGCCGGAATATTGTTTCTGGCCGCAAATTGCGGCCAGATGGGTAGGGTTTGGGTTAGGGTTTGGTCCTATAGGTGTCTGTTGCAACCCTTAGACTCATGGCATGTGCAATTTTGTTTGGTTCTCACTGCGGGAAAATCTGGGACTAAATACCTATTTCTCGTATTTTAAACCTTCGCGACACGCGTGATACGGGTGTGGGTTTGGGGTTTCTGCGTATCGCGACGCGTTAGGGTAGTTTCAGGCGCGTGATCACACGTTTTAGCGTATCGCGCACACGCGCGCTTGGTTTGCGACACGGGTCTCTAGGTTGACCCTAATATCATGTTTTTGTGAAATTGAGCTTATGTGTGATATATGTTATGTGATTCTAGGTTCGCAGGCGAGTGAGACGGACGCTGCGAAGAAGGGCAAGCAAGTCGTCGGCTACACTTAGCGCGAGACTTCGGTGAGTAGATTTAACATCTAAGGGGATATCGCCCGCATGGCATTATGCGTCAGGGCGATAGGACCTTATTATTATATGTTGCATTTACCTCATGGACTGTCATTGCATATTGCATTCCCTGCTGTATGTATGCTTAGAATTGATAGAACACCGCGCTATTACTAACGGTTCATGTTGCACGAGCACTAATCTGCATGCTACACACACACCGTTAGTAATCGCCATGACACACTCACTGTAGAACTACCATGATTATATTGCTGTAGTTCATTTCATATATGATTCGATTTGACTTTCATGGAAATTGGGAGCCGCATGATATCTTTAAAAACAGAAACTAATTTTAAAAGTGGTTTTCCCTTATACCTATATCATGAATTGATGTACATAGCACATCGCATTGGATTTATTTCTTGGTGTTGGATTTTCATGTGATTTCTGGTTTTGAGGACCGTGGGATTTTAAAGAAAAGATGCACTATTTGAAAACCCGGTTCCTCTTGATATGATATTTTGGTGCGTCCACCACGCGTTTTCTCGGTGCTGAGACGTGTGCTTGAAACCCGATTCGAGGAGATGGATGATCCGTTTGTGGGTTCGTGGTGGACCCGGTATGGTTCCCCGGGGCGAGAAATGTTTTTCGTGGAGTAGACGATGAGCCTGGCAGGGTGGCGAGTACCTACCGGTGATTGGTGGGACCTGGCGATTATCCGGAGGATACTGACCAGAGTTGAGAGATAGATGCGGGATGATCCGTACTGCCGGGGCCGAAGGCCGATACCGCAGACGGAGCCCGTGGGCTGATCCGGACTGACGGAGCCCGATATATGAGGATTTGTGTGTCGATGCTGGACACGAGTATTTTATGATATTTTGCGTGCCGATGTTGGGCACTCGTGATTTCTCAGAGATTTACAGGATTTGAGGGCCGATGGGTGTGCCGGCGCCTGAGTTATTTGGGATTTGGGTGCAGTTGTGGGCACCGATTATTTTCCACGTTGATATTCCGTGTAGATGTTGTTTATCCCATGCTCAGCATTGATTACCATATATCTCATCCTGTAGTTATTTTACCTGACAGAGCATCTGCAAGGTTATTGCACATACTTCTTATTTCGCATTGATATCATCTGCTGGCATTTGTTAGAGTAGCGCAATACGTGCATGCTCGCGATTACCTTTATATGTTATCTCTATTCATGAGTTGGCAACTCACCCCCGTTGTGCCACAGTATTTGCAGGTTGCCCTCAGTATAGTCGCGGCAGGCTGTCTTTTGCATCTTTTGGCTACAGATACCACTACAGTTGCGGCAAGAGCTGATTTGCATTTAGGTGGGTTGAGGTATCTGATTACTTTTATTGTACTCCTTTTGTATCTAGTATTCTCCATCTACCATTTCTGTACTGGACTTAGATACTGTGTGAGGACGATGTTGTGTATTTTGTATTCTGGTGTCGAGCTCGTGGGAGCCGACTGTTTTTATATGCAGTTTATATTCTGTGATGTTTACTTATTGCTCATTCTTCGCTACGGCGTAGTATATTACTCTTGTGATGATGGTTTCCGCCGTTGGGCGTGATTGCTCCCGTTTGGGAATGTTTTGTTTCATTATATCTCATTTTTACTCATATCCTATTTTATACCCTGTCTCGGGGCTACTTTTACAAAGGAAATGCTGGCAAAATTATTTAAATGATTAAGTAATTTTAAAATAACTTATTGAACTAATTAAGATTTTCTAAATGTTTTAACTAAATGTTTTCAACACTCACTATGTTTAAATGGTTTTGATTTCTGGGTTCGGCTTATTTAGTCGCGTTACGCCTATAGACATAGCGTGGTTAAGGGCCGGTCACGAGTCGAAATATTCGGGTCGTGACAGTTCCCACTGTTCTTAGATTGCTGCCGTACCACGGCTCAAACAAGTCGTGCAAGCAGCTAACAGTTAGGTGCAGTCCCGAAGCACATGGAGGCAGTGGCAGTTAGATAGGATTCATCTCTCCCGGTATTGGGAGTTGATATCGCGCTGTGTTTGGAGAGCCATTACGCAAAGTCCCTGGCCAGGGCAATCGAGATTTACTGGTAGGATTTCCAGTAGCTTCTCAAGGTGTAACGGGCTTTGCTCCGACACGACTTATACAGCTTTTAGGGGACTGACGCTTGCCGCCCCCTAGGCCTGATATGCGAGGGTCTTAGACGAACTTACCGGACTGTACGGAGATTGTCACATCAGGCTGAATAGGAGTTCGGATGGGTTTCCTCATCGGCCTTCTTATCGACATCTACCTGGGGACCGTTACGTACAGCTAGTACCGCTTGCGGCCTGTGGTTAAACCCACAGCCAGCGTAGTGTCGAGTCTTTAGAGTCCCAAAAAGAGAGTTTCCCTGCTTCGGGCGAAACGATATAGAGGTCGTATGGTTTTACGACAGGGTTCGGATGCATACGTGTTTTTACGCACGTACGATGTTCGGACAGTTTATACTAGTAGGCTTTGGTTTAAGCTAGATTCTAGTATTGGATTATTGGATTTATACAGTCTCAGTATTTCCGTGTTTTCACGGATGGGGGGCATTATCGTAATTAGTCGAGAAGCTTCTAGAAAATTGATTAGTTGGAGGCTTAAGTGGAATTTGCATTAAATGGATTAATGACTCATGGTGTAATTCATCCAAATGAGTTAATGAAGCATTTATTGCTTAATGGCACATGAGGTGATTCACACATAGTGAGTTAATGAAGCATGGTTGATATTATCATACGTTATTCATTTAATAATTATCATGTTTCATATATATTCACAAATGAGATATTATTCATATGATTCTCACTCTCACCTTCTCTCTCCTCAAGATCTCTCACTTCAAAGAACTAACCCTAACCCCTCATGTGTTGAGATCCAAGGGTTAGCAAGACTAATAGATCCCTAATCCTCTTCTATATCCTCTAGGTTACCATGATTAGCACTCATAGCAACCTAGTTATCTCAAGTGAGAGGTTAAAGCTTGGAGAAGTAGCTCTCGGGTGAATCTTCTATCACAAAGAGGAGGCCGACAAGGAGGTGGTCAACGAGAACAAGAAGGACTTGATTCATTAGGTATAATCATCTATCATAGTAGCTAATGACTTCTAGATAGTTGTTTGCTAGGGTTTAGCAAAGATCTGTTAAGTTCGTCGATGTTAGTTTGAATAAAATGATTGTTTTACCTATTCCACCTTCCCGCATCATGTGGGGTGTCTAACGTCGACCTACAGTGGTATCAGAGCCTCGCTAAAGCATAAATCACTTGTTAGCAAAGTCGTTAGAAATTCGGTCGCAAAACGAACCCGGAAAAACATCATTTTAACAATGTTTCTGCCATTTTTAAAACGGGGTCTAAAAATTTTTCAGGGACCCTTAAAAATTCAAGCAGGGAATTATAAGATTACTGGAGAAATTTGGGATCGTGAATCGGCCAAACCGCTGCGGAACCGCTGCCGATCCAGGTGATCCGCCGCGGATCCGCGGCCGAGTTGAAGCCGAGTCAGGCCAAATTTGCCCAATAACTCTTCTGTGTTGATTTTGTATTTTCTGGGATGTTTTGTTTCTGCTCAGGTTTCAGGTGCACAGAGAATTATTTGGAGTAGAATTATTTGAGTTTTCTTGATCGAAATTCTAAGATATTTGGCTAACTTGAATATATCTGTGATGTGTTTAATGTATTCGTAAACCTCCCCTAACTGCTAGTATGTCGGTTAGCAGGGGGTTGCACATTTCTGTAATGGTTTTTACTGGTTTGTGTTTTTGGACTTGTTGGATTGTCGTGAATGGATAGCTGGGGATGTGAGATGAGTGTTTCTTTCATTCAAATGTAATTTGTAAATTGTTGTAATATTCTTTTGCGGGGCACATCCGGGTTGAGGTTGTAGCCACCGTTGTATTATTTCATTTACTGTTTTCTGCTCCTAGGATAGACCCAAGATGGGGTGCACAAACTACCTGGTATTTTGAAGTGTTTAGTGGCCTACTCACGTTGTTGAGGGAGACCTCTTTACTTCGGATACTTGGCGGGTAGTTTGCCGTACCCGTAGGGGTCTAGGGTGGGGTTTTGGCTATTCATCGCGACTGTGTAATCCGTCTTTCTTTGCAGGCTCAAAAGGAATGCGGATTCGTAGAAAATCCAATATGTTCATCTATGATCTGGAATGCCTATTATTGCGTCTGACGAATGTACAATATCTATATATGATATCTATTAGGCGTCACTTATGTTTTACACCCGCGCTAGCCCAGCCCCCGCTCTGTCGTTAGTTAAGTAACCTAACGGGTGAATGACGGGACCCAGTGGCGAATGCGGATGGTATAAGAGGATGTTGTATTTTCGTTGTTTTCTTCAATGATAGGTTAATTAATGGGACGCATTATATTAATGCAAAGAAAATAAACCAAAGTTGAATCGTTGGAACAATATAAAAGAAACCACTGGGTTATTTTAAAACAGAAGATATTTTTTAAATTGCGGAGCTTAAGCCACTCCTTTTAAAAGCTATCAGGTTCCTTCGATCATATCAAGTTCACTATATTCACGGTTTCGCCAAAACCATTCGTAGCCCTCTGTCATTTCATTTGGGTATTCAGTAGTATTCAAGCTATATATTTTGACCAACGCCAAGGCATAGTGTTTGGTAGCTGCTGAGTTTTCATTTGTTGCATAGATAGATGAGTTAGTTTGGGATAATCGTATTATCATTTGGCCAACGTCAGGGGTATGTACGGATGAGTTCAAATTAACAAGATAATAATGGGTAGAACTTGACATGTGACATATGAGATTTTGACCAACGCCAAGGTCATAAGACCATGGGGCAGAAATTTATATCGGGAATTTCTAAAGAAACTGAAATTTGTTAAGAGTTGCATACCGTTTGGAGTGTGATAATTCTTGTAGGATTCCTTCAGCTTTATCACACGATGATATTTGGATCCCGATCCTACTGTGAGTATCCGCTACTCATCAGGAGATTCGTCACCTAACGATCAACGCTATAAACTAAGTAGGTGTCGAGAAAGGTGTCAGCCGGGCTACGCTTTCAGAGAAAAGAGGTTATTTAATTAAGAAACTTCGCGAAAGCATTGTAAAACCTCCCTCTAAGTACCGACACTGGCCTGGCAGAACGGTTAAGCAAGTATTGTACGGTGAGAATAATCCTGACTAGTTCTTCCTTTTTTGTTTGAGGAGGGATTCGAGAAACAGTGGGAGCCATCCAGTTTAGATAAACTAAAAACCACTCTAAACTTGCAAGAGCATCATGCTAAAATGTTCCCTCTCTCTCACATTTGCAGCGACCTTATGACCATGACTAGGTTACATCTAGATAACAAGTTGACTAAATTTGACTTTTATGACTGGCAAAGTTCTCTCCAGATGTCCATTGCCTATGACAAGCTAGACCACCCTATTACTACACAAGCCTCTGCAGTCCCAGGTCCAGTTCCCACCGTCGCGGATATGAATTTCCGTCAGACAAGGGAAAAGGAAAGTGCGAGTGCCAAGTGCCTCGTGTTGGCTTCAGTTGATGGTGTATTCCAGAAGCAGTATGAGAAGATGGACTTAGTTTCCATCTTCCTCCATAAAAAAGATTTATATGGAGAGCAATCTCATATCGCAAAATATGAGACCTTGAACGAATTGCTTCAAGCGAGGTTGGCTGTCGGGTCATATGTAGGGGACAACGTCCTTATAATGACTAGCTATATTAATGAGCTCACGGACCTGAAGACCACGTTGGTAAACGGGTCATATACTGACTTATTTCCACGGTCCCTACCTTCTACTTACACCCTGAAAGATACCAGGGAGACACCCGCTCTGCTTAATGGGGGACCTTCTTCTTCTACATCCTGGGCGAAAGCAAAGGGTGAAAAGAAGAAGACCTCCACAAAGCCGATATACGGTGTAAGTAAAGTAGAAGGAATGGGAAGAACAAAAGTTTCGGGATTTGGTGTAGCAAAGGAGGGATGTTCCTATTGTTATGGGAACGGACATTGGTAGAAAGATTGCAGGGCTTTGGAAGCCAGTAGCCAGGATTCGAAGCATGCTGTGGCTTCGGCCTCGGGTGTGTTTGTAATTGAGAACTGTTTGTCAATTAACTCTACTTCCTAGGTACTAGATACCGGAGCAGGATCTTATATCTGTAATTCATTACATGCTTTGAGAAACCGTAGAGTTATTAGGGTAGGCGATTTGTCTCTCAGAGTTATGAACGGAATAAGCGTGGACGTTGAATCCGTAGGAGAATATCGCCTAGGTTTGACAAGTGGGCAGATATTGATTCTACGTAACTGTTTGTATGCACCTAGTTTGACTTGTAATATCATATCAGTGTCCTCACTTTCGAGAGAGGGATATGATTTTACATTCGTAAGCGAAGTAGTAAACATCCACCTAAATCATGTTCTGATTGGGTCCGGTACATTAGATGACGGTATATACGTATTAAATAAAGCTCAGGTTTTCAATGTCCAGAACACACTAAAAAGAAAGTCTCCAGATATAAATCAGACTTTCTTATAGTATTGTAGACTAGGTCACATCAATGAGACAAGGTTAACTAAGTTACATAGAGAAGGATATTTGGATCCGTTCGAATAACAATCTTATGCAACTTGTCAATCATGTCTCAAAGGAAAGATGACAAAGACTCCATTCACTGGACATGGAGTAAGAGCGAGCGAGCTCTTTGGACTCATACACAGCGATGTATGTGGTCCAATGTCTATACATGAAAGAGGTTGTTTTTCATTTTTCATTACTTTTACGGACGATTACTCTATGTATGTATTCATTTTCTTAATGAAACATAAATCCGAGGCCTTTGAGAAATTCCAAGAATATAAGAATGAAGTAGAAAACCAAACAAGCAAAAGTATCAAGACACTGAGATCTGATCGAGGTGGTGAATACATAAGTGTCGAGTTCCTAAGTTACCTAAAAGAGAAAGGAATTCTCTCTCTGCTTACTCCACCATACACTCCACAGCATAATGGTGTATCAGAAAGACAGAACCGAACCCTATTAGATATGGTGCGTTCCATCATGAGCAATGCTGAGTTACCACGATCTTTCTGGGGTTATGCGCTAGAATCAGCTGCATATCTTTTGAACATGGTTCTTACCAAGACTGTTCCTACCAAACCATATCAGATGTGGAGTGGGAAGAAACCCTATCTTCAGTATCTGAAGATATGGGGATGTCCAGCTTTTGTTATAAAGCAGCATGCGGACAAACTCGAGGCACGATCAGTATAGTATAAGTTTGTGGGGTATCCAAAGAACTCCAAAGGGCATTTCTTCTATTACGAAGAGGAACAAAAGGTTTTTGTTTCTCGTATTTCCCATTTTTTAGAACAGCAGTTTTTAGAAAAGGAAACAAGTGGGAGCGCAATAGAACTGGAAGAAATTCCAGAACCACAAACTACTACTGAAAGTTTGGTAGAACCAGTAGTTCAAGAAGAACAGGACATTCCCGCACCCCTCCGCAGGAGTAGTAGGTCGTCTCATCCGCCTGAAAGATACTATGATTTTCTCATAGATGGGGATAGAGAGGATTGCGTCATTGATAATGATGAACCTACTAGCTTCCAGCAGGCCATACAGAGCGGCAACTCGGTACGATGGCTGGATGCAATGCGGACTGAGATGGAGTCCATGTACACCCACAAAGTATGGACTTTGGACTTTGCTCCAGATGGGGTAAAACCCATAGGATGCAAGTGGATCTTCAAGAAAAAGATTGGTGCAGATGGACAGGTGGAAACTTATAAGGCTAGACTTGTTGCAAAGGGTTTTCGTCAAAGACCTGCTTTGGGCTATGACGAAACTTTTTTTCTAGTAGCTATGCTCAAATCCATTCGGATCTTTCTTTCCATTGCCTCCTTCCATGATTATGAGTTCTGGCAGATGGACGTAAAGAAAGCTTTTTTAAATGGTAATTTAGAAGAGTGCGTTTATCTGGATCAGCCAGAAGGTTTCAATCAGAGTGGGAGCAGCGGGAAAGTGTGCATGTTTCTTAAGTCCATTTATGGACTAAAGCAGGCATTGCGGAGTTGGAACATCTGTTTTGATGACACAGTCAAAGAATATGACTTTATTAAAAATCCAGATGAACCATGTATATATAGTAAAATTGTAGCACGAACTGTCGTATTCCTCGTCTTGTACGTGGATGGCATTCTATTGATAGGAAATGACATTCCTATGCTACAATCTGTCAAAGGATTCTTGTCACACAGGTTCTCAATGAAAGACCTGATGCCTCTTACATTTTGGGGATCCAGATCTATCGTGATAGATCTAAGAGGACGTTGGGACTTTCGCAGTCCCCGTATATCAACACTATACTGAAAAGATTCGGTATGGAAGATTCTAAGCACGGTAATTTACCGTCTTGTCACGGAATCACCCTATCCAAAGAGATGTCTCCTAAGACTTATTTGGAAAGGGATCGCATGTCAGTTATACTCTACGCTTTTGCTGTGGGCTCTATAATGTATGCGATGTTGTGCACCAGACCAGATGTAGCTTACGAAGTGAGCGTGGTAAGAAGGTATCAGTCAGGCCCAGGGGAGAAGCACTAGATAGGAGTAAAGAACATTCTCTTGTACCTGAGATGGACTAAGGATATGTTCTTTCTTTCCGGCGGAAAAGACCTCCGGATCGAGGCTTTTGCCGACTCCAGCTTCCAGAGTGCCAAGGTTGACTCCAAGTCCATGTCAGGTTATGTCTTTACCTTCAATGGAGGGGCGGTGTGCTGGAAGAGTTCCAAGCAGGGCACCGTTGCTGACTCGATGATGGAAGTGGAGTATATCGCTGCTTGCGATGCCGCAAAAGAAGCAGTCTGGATGAAGAAGTTCCCAATAGAACTTCAGGTGGTTCCTACCATTGCTGATCCAATACCGCTGTATTGTGACAACAACGGAGCTATAGCTTTAGCGAAGGAACCCAGGTCCCATCAGAAGACCAGACACATCTTGAGGAGGTATCACCTGATCAGGGAGATCATAGATCGCCAGGTGATCGAGATCCAGAGAGTTCCTACAGAGGAGAACACTGCAGATCCATTCACTAAGGCCTTACCTCAGATTCAGTTCGAGAGGCTACTCGAGATGATAGGTCTTCGACATGCCAGTACATGACCCTAGTGCAAGTAGGAGATTGTTAGTGTTTATGCCCTAGGGGCCATTATTGTATCATACAAGCTTGTATATTACTTAATGGAAGCTTGGGATATTCACAGTTATATTAACAGTCTTGCTAAATATGGTAGTACGCTACTTGGTTTAAATCTATCTTAATATGTGTATATATTAGCATATCGAGAATACATATTGATAGAGCCCTTAGGATCTTGCTTTACTACCAGCGTTGTGATGGCAGTCACACTAGTGGGGGCTGGGTTGTCTACAAGCACATCCTTTTTCTGGTCCATAGTCGTAGGATTATCGAGACAGGGCATCGATACTATGAAGTAGACTAGTGTGTACGCTTCTCATCCCAGTTGGGGAAATGGTCTGTCCCACAGCCATCAGTACGTTGTACTAGAGATAGTATATAGGTGCTCGTTGGGTTACGGGTACATCGGACAGGACTCGCAAGGAACTGTTGGTTGGTATTATACCCGTCGTTAGTTAACAGTTCCTAGATGACATGAGTACAGCATAGTCCGCAGACTTGACACTGTTGCTTCATCTCGAGTGTGTTCCCACTGTTCTTAGATTGCTACCATACCCCGGCTCAAAGAAGTCGTGCAAACAGGTAGCAGTTGGGTGCAGTCCCGAAGCACATGGAGGCAGTGGCGGTTAGATAGGATTCATCTCTCCCGGTATTGGGAGTTGATATCGCGCTGTGTTTAGAGAGCCATTACGCAAAGTCCCTAGCCAGGGCAATAAAGATTTACTGGTAGGATTTCCAGTAGCTTCTCAATGTGTAATGGGCTTTGCTCCGACACGATATATACAGCTTCTAGGGGACTGACTCTTGCCGCCCCCTAGGCCTGATATGCGATAGTCTTAGACGAACACACTGGACTGTATGGAGATTGTCACATCAGGCTCAATAGGAGTTCGGATGGGTTTCCTCATCGGCCTTCTTATCGACATCTACCTGGGGACTGTTACGTACAGCTAGTGCCGCTTGCGGTCTGTGGTTAAACCCACTGCCAGCGTAGTGTCGAGTCTTTAGAGTCCCACACAGAGAGTTTCCCTGCTTCGGGAGAAACGATATACAGGTCTTATGGTTTTACGACAGGGTTCGGACGCATACGTGTTTTGACGCACTTACGATGTTCGGACAGTTTATACTAGCAGGCTTTGGTTTAAGCCAGATTCTAGTATTGGATTATTGGATTTATACAGTCTTAACATTTCTGTGTTTTCACCGATGGGAGGGGCATTCTCGTAATTAGTTGAGAAGCTTCTAGAAGATTGATGAGTTGGAGGCATAGGTGGAATTTGCATTAAATGGATTAATGACTCATGGTGTGATTCATCCAAATGAGTTAATGAAACATTTATTGCTTAATGACTTATGAGGTGATTCACACATAGTGAGTTAATGAAGCATGCTTGATATTATCATATGTTATTCATTTAATAATTATCATGCTTCTTATATATTCACAAATGAGATATTATTCATATGATTCTCACTCTCACCTTCTCTCTCCTCAAGCTCTCTCTTCAAAGAACTAACCCTAACCTCTCATGTGTTGATATCCAAGGGTTAGCAAGACTAATAGATCCCTAATCCTCTTCTATATCCTCTAGGTTACCTTGATTAGCACTCATAGCAACCTAGTTATCTCAAGTGAGAGGTTACAGCTTGGAGAAGTAGCTCTCGGGTGGATCTTCTATCACAACGACCAGGCCGATGAGGAGGTGGTCAACGAGAATAAGAAGGACTTGGTTCATTAGGTATAATCATCTATCATAGTAGCTAATCACTTCTAGATAGTTATTAGTTAGGGTTTAACAAAGATCCGTAAAGTTAGTCGATATTAGTTTAAACAAAATGATTGTTTTACCTATTCCGCCTCCCCGTATCATGTGGGGTGTCTAACGTCGACTTACAACCTATTGCTACGAGTCTAAAGGAAGACGTTGCCGTTATTCGGCATACGAATTTCATCAATTCCAATACATATAAACTCTTGTATATTATCTCATCATATCGGTATATCTGTATCATCTCAAGTACGGCATAATCCCTCATACAAATCCATCAAACCATATCCATGTTGTACGGATCTAACATCACGTACTTATCTCATTTAAAACTATATATGAAACTTTATGCAAATGAAGGACATACAAGATGCGATACTATATCAATACCTTAAATAAATACTACACTAACTAGATATCATAATAATACTTATAAGATTGCGGGGGTGCTATACGCCATCCACCCGACTTCCTCTGTAGATGTAAATCTACTCACCAACTTAATAGCTTGCTGAATCCACGCAGCTATATCACCAAATCCGTCTCGGAATCCTTGAATCGTAGCTATATTCGTATTTAAATCGCATTGATGTAATATTATATCGCAAACCAAAACAACAAGCTAAAAAACCGTAGGTTAGAACCTACAACATACTTAACCCATAAACGACAATATAATTCTGTCGTTAACGTTTAAACATTAACGTTTCAGCTGCAACATCAAAATAAGAAAACTCCGTATCGTAAATATCCGAAATTTGATAAAACCATTTCTAAAACGTGCCCATATTTTACTGTGTACAAATTTACAAAACACAAACAATACAAAGACTTGTAAAATACCAACTCAAAGCTAAGAAGAATCAACACCAGAAGTCAAAGGAAGGCCGGCGTCGCCGGATTTCAAGGGTGCCCGCCGGATTTTATGGGGAGTTTGGGGCTCAGGTTTTAAGTGTAGTCTTCTAGTTGGCTCATTATACTTTTGGTCTTGCTAGTCTTTCTAGTGATTATACTTATTAGTTCTGATTCATTTACAGTGAACTAGATAACACGTAAACCTAGTTTATGATACTGCGCAACTAAACATGCTATGTGATGATATCGTGAGTTACTGAACTTAAATTAATCTGAGCTAACCCTTCCCTGGTCATGCTATATAAAAACAGAACTCATGGTACGATATATCCGTGTCGTATCTAAAATTCTTAACCCCAAAACTGATATTTGCTCCCAGATTTCACATACTGATAAACTAACTTAAACTAACTATACCAAACATCCTAATATAGATATATAGAGTTGCCCCAAAATTTTCGACACCCAACTCTTCTAAATATCCGGCGAGCTCGGAATTCTTGTGATGGTCGCCGGCCAAAATCCGAGCACCCTGGTTCGTTTTCTTATGGTTAATTCTAGGTCTAGTTTATAAGATTAAGGTACTATTTGATCAATTTAGTTACCATCTAAAGTATAGCAGATGTTCACAGAGCTAAACTTTGCCTAAGATACGATATTACCGATATTCGATTTCTAAATTAAAACAGTTACTGAACTAAAATCCTACAGTGTTTAAAGATTATACCTACAAAGGATTGCTGGAAGATCTTCCTCCAAGATGCACAAGCTCCTAGTTCCTTGCTTGAGAGTGAGGAAAATCTTAGAAGTTAGCTCTTCTCTTCACTTCTCTTTTCTTTTCACTTTATGTGTTCTAATGTTTTTTCCCCTTTTTCTTTTCTAATTCAGTTGATTCCTAAATTCCCAAGATATATGATCTGAACCATATAAGGTAAATGAGTGAGGGTAGTAGGATGAGGTGTCACCAAAAAGGAGGTGATTGTTTCATGCAAGCGTGAGGTGTGCGCACAAAATTGGTGGGGTTTTCATGCAAGGGTGAGGAGTGTGCATGAGGTGTAAATGTGCAAGAAGGAGGTGTCTTCATGATGTTATGATATGCTAAAGGGTTTAACTTAACCTTAACCAATTCCAACCCCTTTTTGCATAAAAACCCTTAACAAATTCTAATTTGCATAAAAAAAACTAACCTTTTCACCTAACCCCCCATACTATATCATATTACACATGAAGCTAATCTTTTCACTAAAACCCTTGTGATTCATTAATATTAAAAACTAAACTCTCAATTTAATTAGTTTCACATACCACTTATCAAATATCCTATTTTATTTCAATAACTTTTTAAATTAACATTTTATTATTTAATTAACTAAATTAATTTATTATCTAAATTTTCGAAATGTTACATCCAAAACCTGCCTGGCTGAACGATTGCCGAACTTGTAGGGTGTAACTAATCCCGGCTAGTTTTACCTTTTAGGGTTTGAAAGAAGATTTGATAAAAACTGTTAGTTATACGTATGCCCTACAGGCCATTACAGTACATATGATGTATACTGTAGTGGATGCTGTGACATATATAGGGAGGACTTTCTTGCTCGACATGATAGTATGCTATCTGGTTGTACTTTATCTTAAAATGTACTCTTATTGTCTCTATGTTACATGTTGATAAAGCCCTTAGGATATGTACTCGACCATTGGGACTATGATGAGATCATACTAGTGGGGCCACGGTAGTCGATGAGTACATCCTATAACTGTTCCTAGTCGAGGGTGTATCGAGACAGGGCATCGATGCACCAGAGTAGAGTAGCGTATACGCATCTTGACCCATATGATGGGCGATGGATGATCCCATATCCATCGGTGTTTGACATCAAGGATGGTGTACGGGTGCTCAGTGGAGACTGGGTACACTGGACGGACTCGCCGAGAACTCCTAGATGGTATTATACCTTACGTCAGATGGTAGTTCTCAGGTGACACTGGTACAGAGTAGTCTGTTGACCCGAGATCGTCATAGAGTCTTGTGTGATTCCCACTGTGGTTTGATTTCCATCATACCACGTCCAAGAGGGCGTGCAAAAAGGTGGCTTTTGGGTACAGTCCCGAATCACATGGAGGCAATGAGCGATAGGAGGGGATTCGTCTCTCCCAGTATAGGGAGTTGATGTTGCGCTGTGTTCGATTGGATATAACCAGAAATCCCTGGCCAGGGTTGCTGAGATTTACTGGTAAGTGTTATTAGTAGTTTCTCGAACTGTTATAGACCTCATATCGACACGACTTATCGAGCTACTGGGGTCTGACGTTTACCACCCCTAGGAGAGATATGCAACATATCAGACGACGAAACTGGACTGTACGGGATTGTTACTGATTGGATTCACAGGAGAATGTACAGGCTTTCTTGTTGATCTTCTGAGCGCTCAATACCTGGGTGGTTGTTACGTTTAGCTGACCGCTTGCAGCTTGTGGGTGTTTGATATGATCATCACTTACTGCCGGCGTATTGACGATTCTTTAGAGTCCTACACAGAGGTTTCTTAGCTCAGGCAAAACGGAGTAGGAGCACATATAAGATATGTGCGGGACCGAGGATAATGCGGTATGTGATACCGTATTGGATTCTCGCGATATGAGATATCGGCTGGGTAAATGTGATATAGCCGGGTCATCGTATTAGTCGGTTATATGCGATATAGCCGGATTGTCGGATCAAGAGTTGATTCGATAATTTAATGTATAATAATATATATGATATATTAAATTACATTAACTAATATTAGCTCACTAAAAGATTCATTTTCTCACGGGATAATACATTGATATATATGCCATAAATGTTAATTGTATTATTTTATATTGTTACAAAATATATTGTATATGTGATATATAATATTGTAACATATTAGGGTTACAAATTTAACAATGGATTAGGGTTTAAACTTGGTTAGGGTTTGGATTAGGGTTAGCTTTTGCATGAAGGTTCATGAAGCTTTGACTTTGTGGTTGCTTGATATTTTGTGAGATATTATGTTAACCCAATCCAAACCATTAACTCTAGTTAACTCTCTACAAGGGTTAACTCTTTCATGCTTAACCCTTGGTTAGATTTGTAACCACTACAATAATTCATTGTTCATCACAAAAGGAAAAAGTTATCATCTTCATTCATCTTTTTCTTCTTTTAGTTCCTTCATGAAAAAGATTTCTTTTGTGATGAAAGTGAGTGAGAAAAAGATTATAAATGAGAGCAAAAATCCTACTTCATCATCCTCATCTATCCTTGCCATTTAGATGAGGGTGTTCACATCATTTCATGAGTGATAGCTTGTGTTAACGAAACTTCACGGTAGATCATCTATGTTATCGAAGATCGGAAGCAAGGTTGCATCATTCTCTTCGTGAAGCCTCTCGAGAGCCCAGAACACGATGATCGCAGCGAAGGGACCTCAACACGGAGCTTAAGAAGTGAAGGACCGGATCTACAAAGGTTGTAATCCCTGTCACTTAGTGTTAAAGATTTTAACATGCTAGTTTTCACCTAAACCCTAGTTTAAAGATCCGGCTTCGGGTTGTTCGGCACTGCTAAAATTTTAATCAGGCATGGTTGATACCTCGTAGACCCTTGTGCGCATGCATAGCAACCCTACAGTGGTATCAGAGCCATCTAGAGCTTTAGGCAAAGTCTAGACAAAGTTTAAAGTCTGATCGAACCCGAAAACCCCGATGTAAACCCTTCTCTGTACATTTTTTGAAAATGTGATTTTTTATGAATTAAAAATGCTCAGAAAAATAAGCAGGAAAAACTAAGAATTACTGTGAAGTACGGTCCACTAAGTCCTTGAAATGACCGCGTAACCGTGGCCAAACCATGGGTTTGGCGGCGGTTCCGTGGCCAAAATTTGGACTTAGTCCCTGAAATTTCATATATTTATTCTTAGGTCCTTTCTTGGCAATTTTTTCTCGGAATTTTTTAATTCCACTCAAGTGTTGAGTTTTCTAGGGTTGTATTGGGGACTCGTTGATTCGATCGGATAATTTAACTGTGTTTAGTTTGACCGGATAATTTTTAGAAACTGTTAAAATGTTCGACCGGATATTAGTAACTCATTTTTTCCCCTGTCGGAAATTTTTTCAAAAGTTGGATTTTTTTCTCGATTTTAAGAATGTTCTAAGTCATGCAAGTAACGCGGTGGACCCTCTTAAAGACAACAAAGATTAACTCGATTATGTGACCGTCTTGAATTGCCTATAAAACTTAGGGTTTGGGGCAGTACGGCGTGCCACATGTGAGGCGTTGGCTTGACCCTTCTACGGCTGGACCATTGGTACTGTGGCATGTGATGGATGTTTTTAAACTGATTTCAAGTGTTGAGATATATTGGGGAAATCTTGGGTGTTTGATTATTCGATCGGAAAGTTTAACATTGTATATTTATCTGGATTGTGATACAATATTTGGAATCCACAAGAAATTATGAGATAACTAATTTGAATATTATAAACATAGTAGTTTAGTCTCAAATGATCGATTGCCACGAAGTTTTGATGCGATCAAAAGTCCGTTGCAATCACGTAGCGTACGCGGATACTCGCCGGGTAAACATAATAAACAGCCATGCCCCATAGCCCCGACCAAGTGACTGTAAGAGAACCCCGTCGCCAAAAGCATCCGTTCAGGTGCTTGTGGCTGCGGTGTTCCGCCTTAGTGCACTTCGTCGATGGCATCCGGGGGTGCGGCCGTCTACTAAAGTTTGCGACGAGCATTCGATCAGATTGTCGGGAATCTTGTTGAATTGCCCGACTTGATATTGAAAAGAGTTTTCGATAATGAGACTAAAATGCGGGGTTTATAATTGTTAGGCATGCGATGTCTAAGGAATTCATTTGGTTAGGCATGTGATGTCTAAAGAGGTTGCGGATTCCAACTGTTGTAGTTTTACACTTTCTTTTCTGTGACCGTAAGCGTAGTATATGGTGTATCGCCGGCTTCGTTGTTATACATCAACGACAATCGGGATACGCATACTTGCTTACGTTGATGATATGAGATATTATGTGTTGTTGTGATATGTTATATTGGATCGTCGCGTTTTGAATAGCCGGGGGTTTTATGTGAGATGAGAGTTTTTTCTTTTTCATTCATGTAAAATTCATTTGTATGTAATATTCTTTATTGGGGCACTTCCGGGCTGAGGATGATGTCACCATTGTATATTATTTACTTTTCCGCATTGGGTAGACCCATGGCGGGGAGCACAAGTAACCGGGTTCTAGGGTCCAGTGGGAGACCATCTCGAGGAGTCGAGACCGGGTCTCCTAACCCTAGAATTGGCAGTGTTACTTGCCGCTCTCGTAGGGGTCTAGGGATGTGGGTTTGGCTATTCATCGCGACCGTGGAATCCGTGTTTTATACAGGCTCGTATTGAAAACACGGGCGTCCTAGTATATCCAATATTTCATATATATTCTTCTGCTGCGATATCTGTGATGTGATCATTTGATATGTTGTGATAGATACTGTATATAGTATATATGATATATTATATAGACGTTACTTATGTTTTACACCCACGCTAGCCCTGCCCTGCCCTGCCGTTAGTTACCTAACCTAACGGTGCACGAGGGGACATCGAGGCGAATGCGGATGGCATAAGTGTACGTCGTATTTATCTGTGATGTTTAAGTGACTTAAATGATGGGACTTCATTAATGTGATTTATGAAAGAAAAAGAAACCTAAAAGATGTTGTGGAATCGAATTTTCAAAAACAGGTAGCTACAGTTCTTGCTTTGCATCGCGGTGTTCCTTGTTGAACATCCTGCACCTTATTCGATAAGGAAAGGGCCGAGATCCCTTCACCGGGAGTGACCCCTTTAGCAATAACTGGTAGATGCTACAACACTCGGTTTTGTCTTTTGATTGCTTTTCTAGTTCTTGCTTTGCACAGCGATATTTGTGAAATATCCTGCACCTTATTCGATGAGGAAAGGGCCGACGATCCCTTCACCGGGAGTGACCCTTTTAGCAAAACTAGAAAAGCCTCAAAAACACTCCATTTAAAAATCACTCGATTCTACAACGATATAAAGTTCATTACGCTAAGGGTTTTCTTAAAAACCTGTCGTAGCCCTCCGTCATTTCAGATAAGTAATAGTTAGTATTCGTGCTGCGTTTGTTGACTCAGTCAAGGCGTAGTGTGCGGTAGCTGATTACTGCTTGTCTGCAAAGCATATGATGCGATTGGATTAGGGTAGTCGTGCGGCCTTGTTGACTCAGTCAAGGGTCGTGCGGGTGGGTTTAATTCAATAGGGAAATGACGGGTTGAACTTTACTTGCGGTCTATGGTTTGTTGACTCAGTCAAGGTCATAGATCGCTTGGGGCAAAATATTATTGGGAATTTCAAGTGTTGAAATTTGCAATGAGATTGCATACCTTCTATGAGATAGTTGGATCCCGATACCTGCTGCGAGTAAGAGTTACTCCTGGGAGAGTTTTACACATTACAATTAGCCGATCAAGTAGGTGTCTAGAAAGGTGTTAATGGGGTTACGCCTCTGGGAAAATGAGGTTTACATTAATTAGGTTCGTGCGAAAGCACGGGGGACCTCCCTCAATGTACCGACACTGGCCTGGCTGAAAGATTGGCGAACTTGTAGCGTGTAATTAATCCTGGCTAGTCATTCCTTTTGGGGTTTGAAGGAAGATTTGATTAAAACAGTGGGAGACATCCTGATTAGATATATTAGATAACCAATCTAATCTTGCAAGAGCATACGCTGAGTGTTTTCTTCTCTCTCTCTCCAAGTAGTGACCATATCACGCCTTAATCAACATAATAAAACGGATATATTGACCGAACCCGCTTGTTCTACTGAGCTGGGGAACGTTGGTCCCACTCCAACTTATAATTGTTATAAGACAGAGCAGGAAATTGGGGAATACCAGATTTCCCGTACCGCCCAAACGAAGAAAGTGCATGCTGATGCATCTTCTTCGGGTGTGTTCATTACAGAGAACTGTTTCTCAGTATCCTTTACGTCCTGGGTATGAGATACCGGATCAGGATCCTGCATATGTAATCTGTTACATGGGCTACAGATAGGTAGAGAACTGAGAATGGGTGATATGTTTCATGAGACAGAAAACGGTGCAAGTGTTGCAGCCAAGTCTGTTGGTCACTGTCACCCTGTATTACCAGAATACATTGATTCTGAACAAATGTTATTAGATACCGAACCTGATATACAACATCATATCAGTCTCTTTATTAGTAAAGAAAGGATATAATTTTGTATTGTTGGATAATGTTTTGAACATTTCCTATATCAAGAGTTGATCGGTTCAGGCACGTTATCTAAAAGCATTAACGTTCTAAATCAAACTACAGTTCTTAGTATAAAGAACACACACAAGAGAAAGAGTTCAGAAATGAATGAATCGTTCTTGAGGGATTGTAGACTAGGTCATATCAATGCGACCCGACTAGGAAAGTTACATTTAGATGCATATTTAAATCTGTTTGAATTTACATATTGTGAAACTTACCGGTCATGTCACAAAGATACGATGACCATAGCTCTGTTTGTTGGAAACAGAGAAAGAGTTAGTGAACTCTTGGGATTGATACATGCTGATATATGAAGGTCCACTGTATACAAATGCCAAGACCGGTTCTTTGTACTTCATTACATTCTCTGATGATCTCTCAAGATTTGGACATATGTTCCTGTTGAAACACAAGTCTGAACCTTTTGAGATATTCACAGAATATAAGTAAGAAGTAGAGAACCAAAATATGGGTATAAGTATTATGTCCTTTGATGAGATCAAGGAGGAGAATACTTGAGCACGGGATTCCTGGACTATTCTAAAGGAGAATGAGATTCTCTCTCGGCATTACTCCTTCGTATACACCATAGCACGATGGTATATCGGGGTGGAGCAATAGCACCCTATGTGATATGGTGTGCTCTATGATGAGTATTACTGAGTTTCCTATTTCCTTTTGGGAGTTATGCACTTGAGAAGCTGCATACCTATTGAATAGGGTTCAAATCAAATCAGTTGCCTACCACTTCATATGTGATATGGAAAGGGAAGAGCCTATATCTTAAGTTTGTTAAGATTTGGGGCTGTCCGACCTATGTATAAAAGCAAAATCCGGACAAGCTCGAGGCAAGATCTGTTGTGTAGAACTGGAAAGGTTCCAGCTATACAAACTGCAGCTGATGATTTGGTAGAACCAAAGGATTCAATAGTAACCAACGAACCTCAGCCTCTCCGCCGATCTAGTAGGGTTTCTCACCCACCTGAGAGATACTTCGGTTTATCTAAGACAGTGGGAGCGAGGATTGCATCATGAGATGATGACCCAACTAGTTTCGAGCTGGCCATCAGGAGTGGGACTCTGTAAGAATGGCTGGATGCTTAGCGATCTGAGATGGAATCCTTATACACCAACAAAGTATGGACTTTGGTTGCTTTATCTGAAGGGTTAAATCCCCATCAGGAGCAAGTATATCTTGAGAAGATTTCTTGGTGTACATGGAAAAGTTGAGACTTTCAAAACTATGCTTATGTCCATCCAGTTCCTACTTGCCATGGCTACATACCATGACTACGATATCTGGCGGTTGGGTATCATGACTGCTTTTCTAAAATGATGTTTTAGAAGAGAGCATCTATAAGTACACAGCCAGAGGGCTTCGTAGACAGTGGGAGCAGCGGAAACATGTGCAAGATGTTTTATATGATAAAGCAGGCATCGCGGAGTTGGAACATCTGTTTTGATGTGGTAGTCAAAGAATTTGACTTCATCAAAATGGTAGATGAACCTTGTATATACAAAAATGTAGTAGAGATTATGGTGGTGATCCTCGTAGAGTACGTGGATGACATACTCTTGATAGGGAAGGAGTTTCCTATGCTACGCTCGGTCAATCTCCGCTTATCACAAGGATTCTCCATATAAGATCAAAATGATACCTCCTAAATCCTGGGTTTTGGATCTATGAGATAGATCTAATTGGATGTTAGGATACTGACTAGATGTAGTGAGATGGTATCAATCGATCCGGGGGAGAATCACTGGAAATGTTCCACGGTGATAAGGAACACTGAATGTCAGTCGCAAGCTTTGTCTTTACCCTCAGTGGAGGGACGGTATGTTGGAAGAGTTCCAAGCTAGATACCGTGACAAACTAGATGATTAAAGGCAAGATACATCGTTACCAAGGATGCTACTAAAGAAGCAGTCTGGATATATATAAGTTCATGAGATGAACTTCGTTCCTACCATTGTGTGACAATGGAATTGTGGCTTTACCCAAGAAACTACCGTCCCATCAGAAATCCAGATATAATTCTTAGGCAGTATCACCTGATCATGGAGATGGTTGATTTTTAGGGAGATCGATGTTAGGAGAGTAGACACAGAGGACAACAGCGCGGATCCACTCACAAAGACCTTTTTCCCAATAGAGACTTTTATGGGATGGTTGAGTATGAGATACTTTAACCACAGCTAATTGTTGGGTATGTGATACCACAACAGATGGCCCTAGTGCAAGTGGGAGATTGTTAGTTATATGTATGCCCTAGAGGCCATTACTGTACATATGATGTATATTGTAGTGGATGCTGGGACATATATAGGGAGGACTTTCTTGCTCGACATGATAGTATGCTATCTGGTTGTACTTTATCTTAACATGTACTCTTATTGTCTCTATGTTACATGTTGATAAAGCCCTTAGGATATGTACTCGACTACTGGGACTATGATGAGATCATACTAGTGGGGCCACGGTAGTCGACAAGTACATCCTATAACTGTTCCTAGTCGAGGGTGTATCGAGACATGGCATCGATGCACCAGAGTAGACTAGCGTATACGCATCTTGACCCATATGATGGGCGATGGACGATCCCATATCCATCGGTGTTTGACATCAAGGATGGTGTACGGGTGCTCAGTGGAGACTGGGTACACTGGACGGACTCGCCGAGAACTCCCAGATGGTATTATACCTTACGTCAGATGGCAGTTCTCAGGTGACACTGGTACAGAGTAGTCTGTTGACCCGAGATCGCCATAGAGTCTTGTGTGATTCCCACTGTGCTTTGATTTCCATCATACCACGTCCAAGAAGGCGTGCAAAAAGGTGGTTTTTGGGTACAGTCCCGAATCACATGGAGGCAACGAGCGATAGGAGGGGATTCGTCTCTCCCGGTATAGGGAGTTGATGTTGCACTGTGTTCGATTGGCTATAACCAGAAATCCATGGCCAGGGTTGCTGAGATTTACTCGTAAGTGTTATCAGTAGTTTCTCGAACTGTTATAGACCTCATATCGACACGACTTATCGAGCTACTGGGGTCTGACGTTTACCACCCCTAGGCGAGGTATGCGACATATCAAACGACGAGACTGGACTGTACGGGAGTGTTACTGATTGGATTCACAGGAGAATGTACAGGCTTGCTTGTTAATCTTCTGAGCGCTCAATATCTGGGTGGCTGTTACGTTTAGCTGACCGCTTGCAGCTTGTGGGTGTTTGATATGATCATCACCTACTGCCGGCGTATTGACGATTCTTTAGAGTCCTACACAAAGGTTTCTTAGCTCAGGCAAAACGGAGTAGGAGCACATATAAGATATGTGCGGGACCGAGGATAATGCGTTATGTGATACCGTATTGGATTCTCGTGATATGAGATATCGGCTGGGTATATGTGATATAGCCGGGTCATCGTATTAGTCGGTTATATGCGATATAGCCGGATTGTCGGATCAAGAGTTGATTCGATAATTTAATGAATAATAATATATATAATATATTAAATTACATTAACTAATATTAGCTCACTAAAAGATTCATTTTCTCACGGGATAATACATTGATATATATGCGATATATGTTAATTGTATTATTTTCTATTGTTACAAAATATATTGTATATGTGATATATAATATTGTAACATATTAGGGATACAAATTTTACAATGGATTAGGGTTTAAACTTGGTTAGGGTTTGGATTAGGGTTAGCTTTTGCATGAAGCTTCCTTGAAGCTTCATGAAGCTTTGACTTTGTGGTTGCTTGATATTTTGTGTGATATTATGTTAACCCAATCCGAACCATTAATTCTAGTTAACTCTCTACAAGGGTTAACTCTTTCATGCTTAACCCTTGGTTAGATTTGTAACCACTACAATAATTCATTGTTCATCACAAAAGGAAAAAGTTATCATCTTCATTCATCTTCTTCTTCCTTGAGTTCCTTTATGAAAAAGCTTTCTTTTGTGATGAAAGTGAGTGAGAAAAAGATTATAAATGAGAGAAAAAATCCTACTTCATCATCCTCATCTATCCTTGCCATTTAGATGAGGGTGTTCACATCATTTCATGAGTGATAGCTTGTGTTAACGTAACTTCAAGGTAGATCATCTATGTTATCGATGATCGGAAGCAAGGTTGCATCATTCTCTTCGTGAAGCCTCTCAAGAGCCCAGAACACGATGATCGCAGCGAAGGGACCTCAACATGGAGCTTAAGAAGTGAAGGACCGGATCTACAATGGTTGTAATCCCTCTCACTTAGTGTTAAAGATTTTAACATGCTAGTTTTCGCCTAAACCCTAGTTTAAAGATCCGGCTTCAGGTTGTTCGGCACGGCTAAAATTTTAATCGGGTATGGTTGATGCCTCGTAGACCCTTGTGCGCGTGCATAGCAACCGTACAAAAATAGTGGGAGCCATCCTGATTAGATAAAATAATTACCAATCTAATCTTGCAAGAGCATACGCTAAAATGTTTTATTCTCTCTCTCTTTAGGTAGCGACCATGACACGCCTTATAATTGTTATAAGTTTGAGCAAGATTTAGGGGGATACCTGGATTCCCACACGACCCGAACGAGGAATGAGCATGTTGATGCATCTTTTTCGGGTGTGTTCGTTACCGAGAACTGTTTCCCAGTTTGTTCTACGTCATGGGTATTAGATACCGGATAAGGATCCCATATTTGTAATATGTTACATGGGCTAAAAAAAGGTAGACAACTGGGAATAGGTGATCATTCTCTCCAAGTAGGGAATGGTGCAAGGGTTGCTGCCAAAGTAGTTGGCAAATATCACCTTGTATTACCAAATGGTAATACATTGGTTCTGAATGACTGTTATTATATACCGAACCTGATATGCAATTTCTTATCAATCACTTTATTAAGTAAAGAAGGATATAAATTTTTATTGCAAGATAATGTTATGAACATTTTCCTAAATCAAAAGTTAATTGGATCAAGCATGTTATGTAATGGCATATACGTTCTAAATCAAATCACAGTTCTTAATATACAGAACACACACAAGAGGAAAAGTTCAGAAATGAACGAATCCTTCTTATGACTTTGGTCACTAGGTCATATCAATGCGACATGACTAGCTATGATACATAAGGATGGATATTTGAACCTGTTCGAATTTACATCTTATGAAACTTGCCAGTCATGTCTCAAAGGAAAAATGACCAAAACTCCATTTACTGGACACGGAGAAAGAGCTACTGAATTCTTGGGACTGATACATAGTGATGTATGAGGTCCTATATCTACACATGCCAGTAATGGTTCTTCATACTTCATTACTTTCACCAATGATCTCTGAAGATTCGGACATGTGTTCTTGTTGAAACATAAGTCTGAAATTTTTGAGAAATTCAAGCAATATAAGTGCGAAGTAGAGAACCAAATGGGTAAAAGTATTAAAATCCTTCGATCTGATCGGGGAGGAGAATACTTAAGCACGGAATTCCTGGATTATTTAAAAGGGAATGGGATTCTTTCTCAGCTTACTCCTCCGTATACACCACAGCACAACGGTGTATCGGAGTGGAGGAATCACACCCTATTAGATATGGTGCACTCTATGATTAGTATTGCTGAGTTAATTGTTTCCTTTTTGGGTTATGTGCTTTAGACTGACGCATACCTATTGAATAGAGTTCCAACCAAATCAATGCCTACCACTCCATATGAGATATGAAATGGGAAAAGACCATCTCTTAAACGAGTTAAGATATGGGGTTGTCCGACCTAAGTTAAAAAACAAAATCCGGACAAGCTTGAGGCAAGGTTTGTTCTGTGCATGTTTGTGGGATATCTAAAGGATCCCTATGGATATATCTTATAGCATATTGAGGAACAAAAGGTGTTTGTTTCTCAATATGCAACCCTTTTAGAAAAGGAATTTCTTGTGAAAGAAATTAGTGGTCATGAGGTAGAACTGGAAGAAGTTCCAGCTACACATACTACAGCTGATGATTTTATGGAGCTGGAGGATTCAATAGTCCCCAACGAACCACAGCCACTCCAAAGATCTAGTTGGGTTCCTCATCTGCCTGAGAGATACTACAGTTTTCTCATAGATGGTGGGAGCGAGGATTGTATCATGGAAGATGATGACCCAACTAGTTTCGAGCAGGCCATCATGAGCGGGGACTCTTTGAAATGGCTAGATGCAATGCGATCGGAGATGGAATCCATGTACACCAACAAATTATGGACTTTGGAAGTTGCTCCTGATGGGGTAAAATCCATTGGGAGCAAATGGATCTTTGAGAATGAAACTGGTGTAGATGGAAAAGTTGAGACTTTTAAAGATAGACTTGTAGCAAAAGGTATTCGTCAACGACCAGGTATGGATTATGATTAAACCTTTTCTCCAGTGGCTATGCTTAAGTCCATCCGGATCCTACTTGCCATCGCTGCATATGATGACTACGAAATATAATCGACGGACGTCACGACCTCTTTTCTAAATGGTGATTTAGTATAGAGCGTGTACATGACACTGCCAGACGGCTTCGTGGACTGTGGGAGCAGCGGAAAGGTGTGCAAGCTGCTTAAATCAATCTACGTATTAAAGCAGGTATCGTGGATTTGGAACATCTGTTTTGATGTGGCTGTCAAAAAGTTTGACTTCATCAAAAATGTAGATGAGCCTTGTATATACAAGAAAGTTGTAGAGAGTAAGGTTGTCTTCCTCGTATTGTACGTGGTTGACATACTCTTGATAGGAAACGATGTTCCTATGCTACACTTGGTCAAGATCTTCTTATCACATAGGTTCTTTATTAAAGATCTGGCTGATGCCTCCTACATCCAGGGATTAAGATCTATAGAGATAAATCTAAGCGGATGTATCATACTCACTAGGTGTAGTGTGTAGGTGTCAATCAGATCCTGGGGAGAAACACTAGACAGCTGTTAAGAGTATTCTTAAGTACTTGAGAAGAACTAAAGAACTATTCTTGGTGTATGGTAACGGTGAACTCCTTATCGAGTCCCTTACCGATTCGAGCTTCTAGAGTGATAAGGACGACTGTGAGTCAGTCTCGGGTTTTGTCTTTAACCTTAGTAGAGAGACGGTATGTGGAAGAGTTCCAAGCTAGATACCGTAGCAGACTCGACGATGAAGGCTGAATACATCGCTACCAACGATGATGCCAAAGTGGCTGTCTGGATGAACAAGTTCATGAGATGAACTTGGTCTGTTCCTACCATTAAGCATCCAATACTTGTGTATTCTGGTAACAATGGAGTTGTTGCTTTGGCCTAGGAACCCCGGACCCATCGGTGATCCAGACATATTCTTAGGCGGTATCACCTAATCAGGGTGATAGTTGATCTCCAGGAGATCGAGATCAGGAGAGTTGACACGAAGAATAACACGGCAGATCCACTCACGAAGGCCATTTGAGAGACTTTTCGGGATGTTGGGTATGGGATACTACAAAAATTGGCCTTAGTAAAAGTGGGAGATTGTTAGTTATATGTATACCCTAAAGGCTATTATTGTACATGATTGTATATTATAGTGGATGCTTGGACATATATAGAGAGGTCTTTCTTGCTCGATATGATAGTATGCTATCTGGTTGCTCTTTATCTTAACATGTACACTTGTATCATTATACTGTCTCTCCGTTACATGTTTATAAAGCCCTTAGGATGTGTACTTGACTACTAAGACTATGATGCAGATCATACTAGTGGGGCCAGGATAGTCCACAAGTTCATCCTTTAATTGTTCCTAGTCGAGAGAGTATCGAGACAGGGCATCGATATTCCAGAGTACACTAGTGTGTACGTTTCTTGACCCTTTATGTGGCGATGGTTGATCCCACAGCCATTAGTGTTTGTCATCAATGATTGTACATAGGTGCTCAATAGAGAATGGGTACACCGAAGAAGACTCGCCGAGAACTCTTAGATCGTATTATACCTATCGTCAGATAGCAGTTCTCTGGTGACACTGGTATAAGTTAGTCTGTAGACCTGAGATCTTATATGTATATTTAATATATATATTAGTCATTTTTGTAAACAACGTTTTCATCCATTCTCTTAGTTTTTTCATAGTTCTTGTCAGCTTGGACTAGAGATTCAAAATCTCGATTAGTCCGGTTCTAGACTGTATCTTCTGACTCTTCTATACAGTCTGACTCCTCGGAACCCTTGGAGACGTTATCACCTTCTGCTTTATCGGAGACATCCGATTCTATTCTTCATTCTCCTTAACTTTCTTTCACTCCCAAATCACCGACGATGACAGAACAGACGATCATTGACCAGTGACAAGCCGCGTTGCAGGACAGATGGTACCCTCACCGTTCATGCCTACCAGCGTGTATAGTACTGCCTACCATCGCGGAAAATAACTATGAAATCAAACCGCAATTCATAGCGCTACTCCCAAATATTCACGGACTCGAGTCCGAAGATGCTTACCTTTTAATCAGTGAAATTGAGGTAGTATGCGCTATGATGAAAATCCAACGAGTGGGTGAGGATGATGTTAAACTTAAGTTCATTCCATTTACACGTAAGGACAATGCGAAGAGTTGGTTAAATAGTTTGCCAGCTAGATTGATTGTGACATAGGTGTTTACCGCCGAAAAAGAGATGAACTGGGATCGAACGTCTTGGCTGAATTTGAAGGCAGATGCTATTTGGACATATCCATCCACCTTTTCAAAGATACCATGTTGATTTATAACACCATATATCATAGGTTTGGATAGATGCGACCGTTGTAGCAGACTTTATCAGATCCCCCCTCATTTGTGAGGGGTTTTTTTTATTGTAGGGACGCTTTTCCCTGCAGGCGCATGCCCCTATAGTTAGTTACGTTATCGTGTTGCGATAACCACTTTCTCTTCTCCAGTAGTTCACTTAGTGTCGTGTGTCATTTTGTTTGTTAAGTTTGCCCATGGATTGTATACGGAGGCTAGTGTTCATCATATAAAACAGCATTTCAATACCGCTCATGCACTGTAAATTTTGTGATATATCGGTACTTTTAACCCTTGTCTGCTGAATAAGTACAAGGTACATGTATTCGTGACAAAACATGGGAAATACACTCAAAATGCACGGATATAACATTGTGAGCCGACACTGCAACCAAAATGGAAAACCGATCGGAATTCAAGGAGATTTTTTGAAAGAAATCAAAAGTGCACAAACATTTTTCATGAAAATGGTCCAACATGTCTACAAGGGTGAACGCAAGAGTTTTTCAAGATGCATGCACCTTGGTTGCCAGAAGTGATATGGTGTGAACACAATTTAGCAAGTGGGCATGCAAGTAGGCTTGAATAATCGATGATTTTGAAAAGTTTTGATGTGATAGATGTTTAAAATATATTTTTCCCTCCATGTCTCCAGATTGTATCTCCTTAACATCTAAACAAAATTGCAAATACAGAGAGATGATGTTGATGATTGAAGACCACAGAACCAAGATGGGCCCAACACTCTTCCACTTGGCCGCCAAAATAATCCCTTTGGCCGCAATTTGTGACCCCTCTTGCTCTGTTTGCTCCATTATTCTTCAGAGCATTACTCTTGGTCACATCAACTCATTGTTATATGCAACTTTTGGTTTTACAAGTTTTATAAATAGCAAATCATTTTGTGAGAAAGGGATGTACATTGCACTACTTGTAAACACTTTTGATAAAATTTTGTAGTTCTTGTGATATGATTGAGTTCTTTTCATTCATCTAGTCATGCAACTTCTATTTTTGAACTTGCAAGATTAGATTTTGGTAATTGCACTCATTTGCTTGTACTTAGATTACATGACAATAAAGGCTTCATTGAGTTCAATTGTGGTTCTTGTATCTCTTCTTAATTTTTTCTTGCATTCTCTTTTATCTGTTCATTTGTGTTTCCTTTAGTTGATTTGTGAGTAGTTTTCACTTAGGCAATGGTGAGGTAGGTTAATGAATAGCTTGCCTTCCAACCCCTCATTCTTGATTTTTAGCACTTATTAACATCTTCTCTTAATTTGTACAATATTATTGTGTTATTGCTTGATAGGATATGTTGTTTTGAATGGTTGCAAATCAACCTTTAACACATATCCTATTCTTTCTTTACATATCATTTTTGTTGCATTAAGAGTTGAAGTAAAAAGGTGGGTCAAATTTAGCTAAGTGTAGTGAACTAGCTAGATACGACATGTAGCCACACAGGCATATGTATTATACTTGCTAACTTCACTTAGCTCTTTTCGTCCTCATTTCATCTAAAACCGTTGAAATTTGTAGTTTCCTTTGATCCAATTTTGATATCGTATCGTAAATGATACTTTGTAATTGGTTTAGATGTGGCACGCTTTTTATGTCAAATAGAAACTAGAAATGGATGTTGAATAAAGATTGAGTGTTGGGGGTAACGCCATAAATTAAATAACCAAACCTTAGCCTAAGTTTTATGTATATATCGTTTTATTCTTTGCATCGGTTTCTTTGTATAAAAATGTGACAAACTCAACTTCAAAAGCTTTGCTTCTAACTCAAAGGAACGTCGTGAAATCCATTCCCTATGAATCAACCCGTACTCGCCAGATTGCATCAACGCACTATGCACTTGCGGTATTTTATAACTTGAGAATCACTTTATGCAAAACTTTTAATCAAAAACCAACATATCTGATATTGAACCATATCCTTTTAAAAGCAAGACATCATGAATCTCCAACAAGTTTTTGGCGTCGTTACCGGGGAGCGGCAACATCACGAGGTTTAATTTAAGTTATCTCTGTATTACATTCAAAAAAATTAAAAATACGTCAAAAACAACACAAATATTAAGACTTTTGCTAACTTTTGCTCTCTGTTTTTTATCTGCTGTTTCTATGAATGTTATTGTAATATTTTTCATAAAAAAAGTGGACACTAAAAGAACTAAGAGAACACATCATGAAATTGGAGCCAAACCATCACTCTTTGGCCGCCAAAAAAATCACTTTGGCAGCAATTTGCGGCCCAACAATGACTTTGTGCACCAATTCTTTTGCGTTTTCTCTCTTGTTCTGTTATTGATCCATTGTAATGTGCAAAATTTCATAAGTATATGTTTACAGCACTTTGGCCATAAATATCGTATTGTACACTGAATATCGTATTTCCGACATTTTTAGATTTCGACGGAATTACGAACTACGATCGTGCGGAGCAAGGAGCAAATTCAAGAACAAGGCGTTAGGAAGTTACAGTGCCAAAAATCCGGGTAGCTTGACCTGTACAAGCGAACACTCAATCAATCACGGATCAACTCAATAGGGGTTTCTCAATCCAAAACTTGAGGTACGTATTTTACTTCCTCTCAAATCCGACGCTCTAATACTTCAATTTTTTTGCAGCATTTCTTTGTAAACTCCACAGCACAAGTGCAAAAGAGAACTAACCGTATTTCTTGCAGCGCGTCGCTTATAACTTAAAAAATGATTGATTGATGATTTGAACAACTTTTTATTGTTTGTGCGTTGTATGAATTTAATACGGACTTAAGGGCAAAAGAACCCCAACAAGATACGGTAAGGGATTTCATCACCCTTCTCAGCAGCCTACAAACAACAAAGAACGAACATATTTCACACCCCATGTAATATTAAAAGAAATTAGACTTTCAGCCTCTATGGACTTCGCACTCAATAGGGAAAAGTTAATTGTATTTCGAATACCAACCATTGTTACATTGTTCAAGAAGTGTCTAGAAAAGTGTGAAGGGCGCAACCGCCAAAAGAGATAAGGTTATTCTAATTAAGAAATTTCATGAAAGCGTTGGACTGTAAGTCGATGTCGCGCACCCTGTGGGTTCGCGGGGAGGGGGAATTTACAAAAAACTATTTTTACAAGCTTCGCAACACCGACTAAACTCCAGGATCTATACGGAAAACTTAACTAGCATACAACTTGGAGGTTCTAACTACTATGATAGTGTTTATACCTTCTTGTTTCGAGTCCTTCGGGTCTTCTTCTCCTCCTCTCCTTGGGCACCTTGAAGATCCGGATCAGCTTGCAAGGTCGGCCTTCTCGCGTCAAAGACGATCCACCCGAAAGTATGTACTACAAGCTCCAACCTCTAAACCGAGATAACTAGGATACCTAGTTTGCTAAGCTAAGTAGCCTAGAAGATGTAGAGAATGATTATGGATTAATTTGTCTCAAGAACCCTAGGTTTCTCAACATATGAGAGCTTTTAGGGTTTGAGGAAGAAAAAGAGAGCCTTGGAAGAGAGAAAGAGTCAAAGAGATCTTGATATGATGAATTGCTAAGGGTTGATGATAATGAAGCATATCATAATTCAATAATGAATCAACCATGCTTCAATAGTCATCAAAACAATGAGTCACCCAAATAGCCATGCTTCAATCATGTACTTAATAACACCGCATACCTCCACCTCATTATCCATTTAACTAAATGGATTAAACCATAAATGAGGTGTCTACTTCTAGAAGCACTCTTGTAAAATTACAAGAAGACCCCTCACCGTATTCGTATTCCAAAAAATATGAATATAAAGAGACGGAAATAATCTAATAATGTAATACTAGGATCCGGCTTAAACCAAAGCACACTAGTATTATCCGCCCGAACATCATCCGTGCACAAGTACACTTTTGTGATCGAAACTCTGCCGTAAATCCATACTGCCTCGACATCGTTTCGCCCGAAGAAAGGAAACCCACTATGTGGGACTCTAAAGACTCGAAGGTACATTGGCAGTGGGTTTAACTACAAGCAAGTCAGCGGTACTAGCTGCACGTATCGACCACCCAGTTATCTATCGATAAGAAGGCCGATGAGCAAACTCATCCGAACATCTACTGAGCCTATCTGTGACAAACTCCGTACAGTCCGGTCTGTTCGTCTAAGAGTATCGCTTATCGGTCCTAGGGTGTGGTAACTGTCAGAACCTTAATAGCACAATAATTCATGTCGGAGTGGAGCCCAAAACACCATGAGAAACTATTGAAGTTCCTACCAGTAAATCTCGCTTTCCCTGGCCAGAGGCTTTGTGTAATGGCTTTTAGAACAAAGCGCGATTTCAACCCCCAATACCGGGAGAGACGAAATCTATCTAACCACTATTGCCTCCATGTGCTTCAGGACTACACCCAACCACTACCTATTTGCACGAATTTTTTGAGCCATGGTAGGGTAGTGATCTATGTACATTAGGAACACATTCGAGGTGAATAGTGATGTCAAGTAAACTGACTAAGCTATACTCATGTCACCTGGGAACTGCTACCTGACGATAGGTGTAATACCAACTAGCAGTTCCTAACGAGTCTTGTCCAGCGTAACCCATAACCCAATAAGCACCTGTATACTATCTCCAGTACAAAGTACTAATGGCTATGGGACAGACCATCTCCCCTGCTGGGATGAGATGCGTATACACTAATCTGCTCTGGAATATCGATGCCCCATCTCGATAATTTATGACTAGGGACATGTATAAGGATGTGCTTATAGACTACCCAGCCCCCACTATGTGACTGTGTAACATTTCTGAGAAATAAAATATTATTTTTGGGAATTTATATAATTGAATAATAAATATTGCGAATATTTTAATGTGTGGAGATTAGTTTTAAATGATACGGTGTAATTAAATTCCGATAAGTTGCGAAATATTTGGAAATTTATGTTAATTATTGATTTGAAAGAGATTATAAGAATGGAGCATTCATAGATTTCTTATAATTAATTATATTCTATATTAATGCTAAACTCGATTAAATTTCACTAATCTTGCATTTAAGCTTGGTTATGCATTATGACATGCACCATTGCATGTTACAAACCTTATTACATTGTTTTTTGTGACCATGGTTTCATTTGCAAAGAAATGGGGTTTGAATTTTGTTTTAAGGAAAAGAAAAAGAAAAGAAAATGAATATAGAATAGAGGTATGGGCAAGAGAGAGAGGGTGAGGGGTCTTTGACTTGGCTTCATTCCTCATCCTCTTCATTATTTTCCCCCCTTCTTCCTCCCATGTCATCCCTCCATCCTCCACCTCCTCTACCCCCTCATATCAACCCCAAAACCACATTAAAACCATGCATCCCTTTTTATTAAAAATGTGCACAAGCTCACTACTAGCATGGGGAACCAAGAAAGATAGGATTTCGAGCACTTGGGGCAACTCAAGAATATTCTTGAGTTGCCAAATGAGGTAATTCTTTCATCATTAGTATAGTATTTCAATTCCTTTAGCATCCATTTTAATTTATAAGTGTTTTAAGTGTAGTTTAGTGATTGTTGAAAATTCTAGATGAGGGTTAGGGTTTTCCTTGAGTTATGATGGGGCAAGTAAGTGCAATTTGCGACTACAAACCCTCCTTAGTGATTAAAACCAGTTACTAAACCAAAAATATAAGTTACATAACGAAATGTCAGTTTTTTGTTGGAATTGTAGTTGTAGGGAACCTGGAGTGACCTGAGATTTTTACTGGGAAAAAATGAAACTCTATTGACCTAGATGGACCACTACGAGACCACCCTGTGAAAACGTACCCAATCCAAGCCAATAAAACCGTGCTGGCTGGATTTTTGGGTATAGTGGCCGGCCACATTGTGGAGTTTGGTGTCAAGGTTGCTTCTGTAGCTTATATACCCTATATACTACACCCCGGTACTATTTGTTTATCCCTATTTCACCTGGAAAAAAATCTGGGACCATTCTCTTAAGTTGCTGCTTGAATTCCTTGATGTTCATGAATTGAAGTTTTGATATTGTGTTTTGTATCGGTCACTGGACGTTTGTGCGTCGATATCGGGTGTTATTTGGCTCATTTGCATGAGTAGACCATAGGTTTTAACCTATGTGCGGTTCGTGTGTCGTTTTGGTTTTGAATCGGATTTTAATGCGATACGATATGTTATAACATGTAGGTACCTCCGCGTGAACTTTGGGACGACAACCAAGAGCATGGCGGCATCAACTTCGATAAGCAAGGATAAATGTGTGTGTGTGTGTGTGTGTGTGAGTATCTACGGGGGAAGTCGGGGGGATGGCGTATAGCACCCCCCCCGAAGTTTCGTAGTGTAGTATACGAATACGTTATATATATATATATGTAAATATGTGTATTGTGTGACTAAATGATTGTCAAGATATGCTTTAGGTGTTCACGGGTTAGTTTTAGTGTAATTGTAAGTTAGTGTTTTAGTTTAGTTTCTTAGCTGCGAAACCCTAGTGTAAAGGTATACACACACACACATGCACACACGTGATATGTATGGGGTGTATATGGTTATATATATATATATATATGGATGCGTTACTGCATATATATATATGTATATGTATATATATACATATACGTATACACGGATGATGAGGATAATATATGATACTTGGTGATGAGTCGATATGATCGGGCATGATGCCGTGAGATCGGTTATATGACTTGGGTCGTATTATGAGACGCGACATGATATTACAGCGGATCGTTGGGCGATGTGTTTTATTCAAACACGGACATATATTTGATGGTATCGGAATGTGCTAGACTTTAGATCAGTACCCCTAGTTTATGATATTATGATAATGATACCAGGTGAATATAAGTGATATGTGATATTGACCTGTACCCCGATTTAGGATGTCGTACGATGGATTTTTACCGTATGATGTCTAAGTATGATGATTGATCTGCACTTATGATTCGAGGATGTCGTATTATATATTGTATCGTATGTGACGCTATTGAGACGGGATCGCCGACTAGTAGATATATCGACCCAGACTTAGCTGGATTTCCTTACCCATTGGTTTAGTCTCTTAGCTTTGTCCTATAGTTTACTTGGTAGATGATAGAAAGGGATCGACTCATACTTATTTTTAAACTAACGAATCGTGAGTATTTTAAAGATAGGCCAAGGGGTACTATGGATATTTCAAAGGACGTACCTTTTCGTAAAAAACTCCGTAGCCCTATTTTCTAAAAACCACGATTCGAGCTATTTAAATTTCCAAAACCATATGGCTCGTGCATATAAATGTATATTCCTATATGTTGTGTTTACTATTCATTTTCCGTATATTCTTGTTGTTCGAATCACATTACATGTTTAAATGTGTTTTTATTATTATTATGAACCCATGCTGTCAGGACACCAACATCATTACGGATGATGCGTATGCTCCATGAAGGGTTCCCTAGGACGGCAGCAAGGTTTTGGGAGGCATCGTCCATACCAAATTCAAATTTTTGTCGTCCTAGCTCATCCTAACCCTAGAATCGTATACTAGAAATCTGACGAATATAAATGCAAACACTTTGCAAGTAAAGTGAGCAAGGAATACAACCTTTGTAGACAGGTCCTTCACTTTAATAGCTCTGTGTAGTAGTCCCTACGCTGCGATCGTGAACTCCTGAATCTAATGAGGCTCTCATGAAGAAATGAACATGCTTGCATCGAAGTCTTCGAGGCCGAAGATGATCTACGTCGAGGACAAACTAACCAAAGCTATCTCTTCACTAATTGTGAAATTAGTGAAGCAAACACCCCATACTAAATGGCAAGTAGTAGAGGATGATGAAGTAGGTAGTGGGCTCACTTTAGAATTAATTTTCTCACATTTTTTCTCACATCTCCATTGAAGCTAGAAAACTTTGAGGAAGAAGAAGAAGAATGAACTCATGGAATTAACCAAGTGAAGAATAATCAAGTGAGGTTAGAAATGCAACCATGGTGAGTCTATGGCATACACTAACACTTGTAGAGACTAAACTATGGCTAAGGGTTAAAGGTTAGGTTAACAAATATCATTAACTAAAACAAAAGAGGTGGAGAAATTCAATGGTTCTACAAGTTTCTACAAACCCTAACCATGACTAATTCCACTAATTTTGAATTTACTTAATAATAAATAAAATGTTAACCTAACCCTAGCATGGTGTAAGTCTCACACAAGTATGTTGCACGTGTAACCTAGCATGACAAAAATATGTACACAAATATATATATATATATATATATATATATATATATATATATATATATATATATATCACATATATACAATGTACACATCAAGTGAGAAAATAAATCTTAAGTGGGCTAATATTAGTTAATGTAATGTAATATATAATTATACATTAAATTATTAAATCAACACTTGATTTTATAATCCGGATATATCACATACAACCGACTAATATCAATAATATCAATTTACCGAATCAACACAAGGTTCGATAACCCGGCTATATCACATATACCTGTCCAATATCATATATCGTGAGAATAGAATACGGTATCACATATTCATATCAATCTCGGTCCCACACATATCACATTTGTGCTCCTACTCCGTTTCGCTTGAGCAAGAAAACCTCTCTGTATGACTCTAGAGACTCATCAATACGCCGGCAGTAGATGATGATCATATCAAACACCATAGCCGCAAGCAGTCTGCTAAATGTAATGACCATCCGGGTATTGAGCGATCAGAAGATCAACAAGCAAGCCTGCTCACACTCCTGCGCATCCAATCAGTAACACTACCGTACAGTCCGGTCTCATCGTCTGATATGTCGCATATCTCGTCTAGGGGTGGTAAACTTCAGACCCCAGTAACTCGATAAGTCATGTCGATATAAGGCTCATAATGGGTCGAGAAACTACTGATAACTCTTACCAGTATATCTCTGAAGCAGCCCTGGCCAGAGACTTCCTGTTATAGCCAATCGAGCATAGCGCAACATAAACCCCCAGTACCGGGAGAGATGAAACCCCTACTATCGCTCATTGCCTCCATGTGATTCGGGATTGTACCGAAAAGCCACCGTTTTGCACGTTCTCTTGAATGCGGTAAGGTGGAAATCAAATCACAGCGGGAATCACACGAGACTCTATGACGATCTTGGGTCTACAGACTAACCTGTACCAGTGTCACCGGTGAACTGCCATCTGACGTGAGGTATAATAACATCTGGGAGTTCTCGGCGAGTCCGTCCAGTGTACCCAGTCTCCACTGAGCACTCGTATACTATCTTTGATGTCAAGCACCAATGGATATGGGATCATCCATCACCCATATATATGGGTCGAGAAGATATACGCTAGTCTACTCTGGTATATCGATGCCCTGTCTCGATATACCCACGACTAGGAACATTTGAAGGATGTACATACCGAATACACTGTCCCCACTAGTATGATCTGCATCATAATCCTTGTAGTCAAGTACTCATCCTTAGGGCTTTATCAACATGTAACACAGAGACAATCAGTGTACATGTTAAGATAAAGAGCAACCAGATAGCATACTATCATGTCGAGCAAGAAATTCGACCCTATATATGTCCAAGCATCCAATACAATATACATCGCATGTACAGTAATGGCCCCTAGGGCATATATATAATAACAATCTCCCACTTGCACTAGGGCCATCTGTTGTAGTATCCCATACACAACAATCAACAGTGGTTGAAGTATCTCATACTCAACCATCCCATAAAAGTCTCTCCTGGGAATAGGCCTTTGTGAGTGGATCCGCCCTGTTCTCCTCTGTTTCTACTATCATAATCTCGATCTGCCTAGAGATCAACCATCTTCATGATCACGTGATACTACCTAAGAATATGTCTGGATCTCTGATAGGACGGGGGTTCCTAGGCTTAAGCCACAACTCCATTATCACACAATGTTAGGAATGAAGTTCATCTTATGAACTTTTATACATCCAGACTACCTCTTTAGTTGTATCCTTGGTAGCAATGTATCCATTCTTTATCGTCTAGTTTGTCACGGTATCTAACTTGGAAGTCTTCTAACATACCGTCGCTCCACTGAGGCTAAAGACAATGCCTGTGACTGACATTCAGTCGACCTTACCATGCTGGAATCTATCCAGTGATTCTCCCCGGGATCGATTGATACCATCTCACTACACCTTGTAAGGTTCCTAACATCCAGTTAGATCTATCTCATAGATCCAAAACCCAGGATTTAGGAGGTATCACCTTGATCTTGTATGGAGAATCTTTGTGATCAGAGGAGATTGACCGAGCGTAGCTTAGGAAACTCCTTTCCTATCAAGATTATGTCATCCACGTACAATACGAGGATCATCACCATACTCCCTACTACCTTTTTTATATATACAAGGTTCATCTACCATTTTTATGAAGTCAAACTCTTTGACACCACATCAAAACAGATGTTCCAACTCCGCGATGCATGCTTTAACCCATAAAGCAACTTGCACACATTTCCGCTGCTCCCACTGTCTATGAAGCCCTCTGGCTGTGTACTTATCGATGCTCTCTTCTAAATCACTATTTAGAAAAGCAGTCAAGACACCCAACCGCCAGATATCGTAGTTATGGTATGTAGCAATGGCATGTAGGATCCGGATGGACTTAAGCATATGCACTAGAAAAGGTTTCATCATTATCTACACCTGGTTGATGACGAGATCCTTTTGCAACAAGTCTTAGCTTTGAAAGTCTCAACTTTTCCATGTACACAAAGTAATCTTCTCAAGATATACTTGCTCCTGATGGGGATTTAACCCTTAAGATAAAGCAACCAACGTCCATACTTTGTTGGTTTATAAGGATTCCATCTCAGATCGCTTAGCATCCAGCCATCCTTACAGAGTCCCCACTCCTGATGGCCTGCGCAAAACTAGTTAGGTCATCATCTCATGATGCAATCCTTACTCCTGCTATCATAGAGAAAACCGAAGTATCTTTCAGGTGGGTGAGGAACCCTACCAGATCGGCGGAGAGGCTGAGGTTCGTCGGGAACTATTGAATCCTATGATTCTACCAAATCATCAACTGTAGTTTGTATAGCTGGAACTCCTTCCAGTTCTACCTCATGACCATTAATTTGTTTCCAAAAAAAATTTCTTTTCTAAAAAGGTGGCATGCCGAGAAATAAAACACCTTTTGTTCCTCGGTGCGGTTGAAGATATTGCCTTGCGAATGCTTGGGATATCCAACAAACTTCCACAGAACTGACCTTGCCTCGACCATTTCCAGATTTTGCTTTTGGCATAGGCCAGACAGCCCGAAATCTTAACATCCTTGAGAGATGGGATTTTCCCATACCATATCACAAATGGAGTGGTAGGCATCTGATTTGGTTGGAACCCTATTCAATAGGTATGCAGCTTCACAAGTGCATAACCCCAAAAGGAAATAGGCAACTTAGTGGTACTCATCATAGAGCACACCTTATCACATAGGGTGCGATTGCTCCGTCCCGAACTACCAACGTGTTGTGGTGTATACGGAGGAGTAATACTGAGAGAGAATCTCATTCTCCTTTAGAATAGTCCAGTAATTCCGTGCTCAAGTATTCTCCTCCCTGATCACATCAAATGAAAATAATACTTATACTCGTTTGGTTTTCTACTGTAACTTATATTCTTTGAATTTCTCAAAAGGTTCAGCCTTGTGTTTCAACAGGAATACATGTACGATTCTTGATAGATCATCAGTGAATGTAATGAAGTACAAAGAACCAATCCTGGCATTTGTTGACAGGGGACCTACATACATCATCATGTATCAATCCCAAAAGTTCACTAACTCTTTCTCTGTTTCCAATAAACGGAGCTATGGTCATCTTATCTTTGAGACATGACTGGCAAGTTTCACAAGATATAAATTCAAACTGATTCAAATATGAATCTTTATGTAACTTCAGCTAGTCGGGTCGCATTGATATGACCTAGTCTACATTGCCTTAAGAAGGATTCATTCATTTCTGAACTCTTCCTCTTCTGTGTGTTTTGTACGTTAAAGAACTATAGTTTGATTTAGAACATATATGCTTTTAGATAACGTGCCTGAACCGATCAATTCTTGATATAGGAAATGTTCAAAACATTATCGAACAATAGAAAATTATATCCTTCTATACGAAATAAAGAGACTGATATGATATTGTATATCAGGGTCGCTATTTAATAACATTCGTTCAGAATCAATGTATTTGGTAATACAGTGTGATAATTGCCAACAGCTTGGCTGCAACAATTGCATCATTTTCAACTCTTGAAACTTATCACCTATTCGCAGTTCTCTACCTTTCTGTATCACATGTAACAGATTACATATATGGGATCTTTATCCGGTATCTCATACCTAGGATGTAGAGGATACAGAGAAACAGTTCTCGGTAATGAACATACCCGAAAAAGATGCATTGTAACATTACAGAAAATATAAAATATTATTTTTAAAATTTAATATTAAAATAATATATTTCCCGAAAACTGCCCGATTTGCGAAATTGGGGTTTTCGAAACAGGGTATAAATATATAAGAATAATTTTGAAATAAATGGAAATTAAAATGATTAATTGATTTAAAAATATATTTAAAGGATTTGGGATTTTTAAAATTCATTATATGCAGTTTGTTTAAAAACCCGATTAGAGCACTGCTAATCGCGATTAGGCCAAATCCGTGTTTCTACAGTTTTTCGTGGCTATTGCACCACTTCATGTTGCATTTGGTTACATGTTATCGCATATATGTTGTTTTTTGGGTATTTTGTGTTTTGGTTTTTAAGTTTAAAAGAAAAGAAAATGGGAAAGGGTAGAAGGCTAAATAGGTGAGAGAGAGTAAGAATAAGTGAGAGAGAGAGGGGGGCTGCCTCATATCTCTTTCCTTCCGCATTATTTCATTTCCTCAACTCCTTCTTCCTCAAGTTTCCCTCCTCCTTCACCCCATGAAATCATTTAAAAAGCTTCATCAATACCATAAACCCCTTTCATAAAAGTTGATCCCCTCCTTCTCCTCTACACATTGGACCAAGAAAAGTGAGGTTTTGACAACATTGGCAAATTAGAGTTTTTCTTGAGTTGCATCCATGAGGTATAATTTCTTCCATTTAGATAGTTTTAAGTTTCTTTGTACTCTAGTTAGTTAGAAATGGGTTTAAGATGTGAATTTGTGAACTTGGAAAATTCTAGAGAGGGGTTTGAGTGTTGTGTGTATTGGGGGATGCCTAGTGGCTGTTATAAGACCCTAAAGACCAATTCTTGACCTGGACCAGTGACTAAACCCCAAAACACAAACTTTATATTCGCCGATATTGTGAAATTGTGGAAATTGTGTTGGTATTTTGTGATCTCCTATTATCCGGGGGCACAAGGAATTATTTAGCAAATACAGAGAGATGTGCAGGCCGTATGTAGCATACCTTGAAGACCCGAGCCCATAACCCAAAGCCCAGGCCGCAGATTTATTTAGTCAGGCAGCAAATTGCGTCCAGGGTGGTTTGGATTTGATTCGTGCATGTTCTGTAGCTCCATCTCCAGTACACTAGACCTTTTACATATGCAAAATTGGCTAAATTCATCTAGGGTAAAATCTGGGAGCGCATTGTGGTGTTTTTGGCTATGTTTTCCGTATTTTAGGATGCTTGGTTTTGATATTGGGATTTGTATTTGGTCGTGTGTCGTTTGAACATCAAAGATTATGATTTTTAGTCGTGTTTTGCATGCGAATCTATAGGTTTTAACCTATGAGCGAAACTTGTGCCGTTTTGGTTTATCCGCTTGATTTTTATAAGCTTTTGCGATTGTGTATTGGTTGTAGATAGCCTCGCATGGATTCCGAGACACGGAGCGTGGCATCATCGACTTCGTTAAGTAAGGAGTAAGGTGAGAATATCGATATCTACGGGGGAAGTCGGGTGGATGGCATATAGCACCCCCGCATACTTTGATGGAAACCGATTCATATATAGTTTATGGTTAATGAAACCTTTAATAGAAACTTTTGATAGAGTAAAAACGTTAGTTAGAGAACCATATTAGAAACTAAAGGATAGTTAGAAGTGATATGATACGACTAGTATATGATGACGGAACTTGAGGATGATACTTGATGATATTGCCGTTTAGGGTACTATAGGACTAGATAGTCGACGTAGGTGTGTCATCCGAACCATACCTATTTCTAAACTGAAGAATCGTATGTGAAGGGTTACCTACGACGGCAGCAAGGTTTCGGGAGGCATAGTCCATGCCAAATTAAAATTTTGCCGATTTAGATAACCCTAACAAGAATCGTTAACTAGAAATATACGGAAAACATATGCAATCACTTTGCAATAAGTAGTGAGCAAGGAATACAACCTTTGTAGACCGGTCCTTCACTTTAAATAGCTCCGTATAGAAGTCCCCTCCGCTGCAATCGTGAACTCCGGACTCTAGAGAAGCTCCATATGAAGAACGAACGTGCTTGCTTCGATGACTTCGAGGCAGAAGATGATCTACGTCGGGGAGACACTAACTCAAGCTATTCCTTCACTAGGTCAAGAAATTTATGAAGTGAACACCCTATACTACATGGCAAGTAGTAGAGGATGAAAAAGTAGGAAGTGGGCTCACTTTAGAATTGATTTTCTTACACTTTTTCTCACAACTCCATTAGAGCTAGGAAGCTTTTTCATGAAGCTTGAAGAAGAAGAAGAAGAAAGAATAAAATATCCATTGAATTATTCCCCATTAATAATGTAACCATGGGTGAGTTAAGCTATCATGCTTAACTGATGTAGAGAATCAACCAAGGTATGAGGTTAAGGGTTGGGTTAAAGAATATCAAGAGAAATGACAAAAGAGTGGACTTTGTCAATGTTTCTCCAAGCTCCTTCCAAGCTTGAGAACTTTGACTAAGTCTTTCTCTTTTGTTAAATCTTAAGATATAAAAAAAAACCTAATCTTTACGCTAATAATGGTATAAGTCTCATACACTCATCTTTGATGTATCATCAAGCATGACAAAATCATATGTACACAAATATATATCACATATACACATATGCACAATCTAGTGAGAAAAGAAATCATTAGTGAGCTAAATATTAGTTAATGTAATATAATATATAAAATATATAATTATACATTAAATTATCAAATCAACTCTTGATTTAATAATCCGGCTATATCACATATAACCGACTAATATCAAATGCAACATCTTATCGAATCAACGCTTGATCCGATAACTCGGCTATATCGTATACAGCCGATCAATGTCACTAATCGCTAGAATAGAATACTGTATCTCATATCGTATTAATCTCGGTCCAGCACATATCACATATGTGCTCCTACACCATTTCGCTTGAGCTAGGAAACCCCTGTGTTTGACTCTAAAGACTCGTCAATACGCCGGCAGTAGGTGATGATCATATCAAACACCCACAAGCCGCAAGCGGTCTGCTAAACGTAATGGCCACCAGGGGATTGAGCGATCAGAAGATCAACAAGCAAGCCTGCTCACACTCCTGCGAATCCATTCAGTAACACTACCGTACAGTACGGTCTCTTGGTCTGATATGTCGCATATCTCGTCTAGGGATGGTAAACGTCAGACCCCAGTAACTCGATAAGTCGTGTCGATATAAGGCTCATAACGGGTCGAGAAACTACTGATAACACTTACCAGTATATCTCTGAAGCTGCCTTGGCTAAGGAGATCCTGTTATAGCCAATCGAGCACAGGGCAACATCAACTCCCAATACCGCGAGAGACAAAACCCCTCCTATCGCTCATTGCCTCCATGTGACTCTGGACTGTACTCAAAATCCACCGTTTTGCACATTCTCTTGAACGTGGTAAGGTGTAAATCAAAGCACGGTAGGAATCACACAAGTCTCTATGATGATCTCGGGTCTACAGACTAATCTGTACCAGTGTCACTAGAGAACTGCCATCTGACGATAGGTATAATACCATCTAGAAGTTCTCGGCGAGTCCGTCTAGTGTACCCAGTCTCTACTGAGCACCCGTATACTGTCTCTGATGTCAAACACCAATGTATATGGGATCATCCATCGCCCATCTTTATGGGTTGAGAAGTATACGCTAGTCTACTCTGGTATATCGATGCCCTGTCTCGATGCATCTACGACTAGGAAAATTTAAAGGATGTACTTAGAGACTACATTGTCGTAACTAGTATAATCTGCATTAAAGTCCTGGTAGTCAAGTACTCATCCTAAGGGCTTTATCAACATGTAACATAGAGAAAATTAGTGTACACGTTAAGATAAAGAGCAACCAGATAGCATACTATCATATCGAGCAAGAAAGTCCTCCTTATATATGTCCAAGCATCCACTACAATATACATCGTATGTACCGTAATGGACACTAGGGCATACATATAACTAACAATCTCCCACTTGCACTAGGGCCATCTGTTGTATTATCTCATACCCAACAATCAGCAGTGGTTGAAGTATCTCATACTCAACCATCCTATAAAAGTCTCTACTGGGAATAGGCCTTTGTGAGTGGATCCGCCATGTTGTCCTCTATGTCTACTCTCCTAACCTCGGTCTCCCTGGAGATCAACCATCTAGATGATCAGGTGATACTGCATAAGAATATGTCTGGATCACTGATGGGACGGTGGTTCCTAGGCCAAAGCCACAACTCCATTGTCACACAATGGTAGGAACGAAGTTCATCTCATGAACTAATATACATCCAAACTGCCTCTTTGGTAGCAAAGTATCCAGCCTTTATCGTCTAGTATGCTACGGTATCTAGCTTGGAACTCTTCCAACATACCTTCCCTCTACTGAGGGCAAAGACAATTCCTGTGACTGACATTCAGTCATTCTTACCACCTTGGATCCTATCTAGTGATTCTCCCCAGGATCGATTGATACAATCCCACTACACCTAGTGAGAATCGTAATATCCACTTAGATCTATCTCATAGATCCAAAACCCAGGATTTAGGAGGTATCACCTTGATCCTATATGGAAATCCATATGATAAGAGAAGATTGACCGAGCATAGCATAGGAAACTCCTTTCCTATCAAGAGTATGTCATCCACGTACAATACGAGTATCACCTCTATACTCCCTACTACCATTTTGTATATACAAGGTTCATATACTATTTTGATGATGTCAAACTCTTTGACTACCACATCAAAACAGATGTTCCAACTTCGTGATGCCTGCTTTAACTCATAAAGCAACTTGCTCACGTTTCTGCTGCTCCCACTGTCTATGAAGACTTCTGGCTATGTACTTATAGACGCTCTCTTCTAAATTACTATTTAGAAAAGCAGTTATAACACTCAACCGCCAGATATCGTAGTCATGGTATGTAGCAATTGCAAGTAGGATCTGGATGGACTTAAGCATAGCTTTGAAAGTCTCAACTTTTTCATGTACACCAACTAATCTTCTCATGATATACTTGCTTTTGATGGGGATTTAACCCTTCAGATAAAGCAACCAAAGTCCATACTTTGTTGGTGTATATAGATTCCATCTCAGATCGCTTAGCATCCAACCATTCTTACTGAGTCACCACTCTTGATGGACTGCTCGAATCTAGTTGGGTCATCATCTCATGATGCAATCCTTGCTCCCACTGTCATAGAGAAAACCGAAGTATCTCTCAAGTGGGTGAGGAACCCTACTAGATCGTCAGAGAGGCTATGGTTCGTTGGAAACTATTGAATCCTCCGGGTTTACCAAATCATCAGCTGCAGTTTGTATAGCTGGAACTCCTTCCAGTTCTACCTCATGACCACTAATTTCTTCACAAGAAATTCCCTTTCTCAAAGGTGGCTTGCTGAGAAACAAAACACCTTTTGCTCCTCAGTGTGGTAGAAGATATTCCCTTGCGAATGCTTGGGATATCCAACAAACTTCCACCGAACTGACCTTGCCTCGAGCTTCACTGGATTTTGCTTTTAGACATAGGCCGGACAACCCCAAATCTTAACATCCTTAAGAGATGGGCTCTTCCCATACCATATCACATATGGGGTGGTAGGCACCTGATTTGATTTAAACCCTATTCAACAGATATGCAGCTTCATAAGTGCATAACCCCAAAAAGGAAATAGGCAACTCAGTAGTACTCATCATAGAGCACACCAAATCACTTAGGGTGCGATTGCTCCGCCCTGATATACCAACGTGCTGTGGTGTATATGGAGGAGTAATGCTGAGAGAGAATCTCATTCTCTTTTAGAATAGTCCAGGAATTCCGTACTCAACTATTCTCCTCCTTGATTACATCAAAGGACATAATACTTATACCCGTTTTGGTTCTCTACTTCTAACTTATATTCTATGAATTTCTTAAAAGGTTCAGACTTTTGTTTGAACAGGAACATATGTCCGAATCTTGAGAGATCATCAGTGAATGTAATGAAGTACAAAGAACCGGTCCTGGCACATGTAGACAGGGGATTTACATACGTCATCATGTATCAATCCAAGAGTTCATTAACTCTTTCTCTGTTTCCAATAAACGGAGCTATGGTCATCTTATCTTTGTGACATTACTTGGCAAGTTTCATAATATGTAAATTCAAACTGAGTTAAATATCCATCTTTATATAACTTAGTTAGTCGGGTCACATTGATATGACCTAGTCTATAATGCCTCAAGAAGGATTCGTTCATTTCTGAACTCTTCCCCTTATGTGTGTTCCATACGTTAAGAACTGTAGTTTGATTTAGAACGTATATGCTTTTAGATAACGTGCCTGAACCTATCAACTTTTGATATAGGAAATGTTCAAAACAATATCCAACAATACAAAATTATATCCTTCTTTACTAATAAAGAGACTGATATGATGTTGTATATCAGCTTCGGTATCTAATAACATTCGTTCAGAATCAATGTATTTGGTAATACAGGGTGATAACTGCCAACAGGCTTGTCTTGCAACAATTGCACCGTTTCCAACTCTTGAAACTTATCACTCGTTCTCAGTTCTCTACCTTTCTGTAGCCTATGTAATAGATTACATATATGGGATCCTGATCCAGTATCACATACCCAGGATGAAGAGGATACTGAAAACAGTTCTCGGTAATTAACAAACCCGAAGAAGATGTATCAACATACACTTTCATCGTTTGGGCAGCACGGGAGACCTGGAAATCCCCAATTTCCTGCTCGGTCTGATAACAATTATAAGTTGGAGCGGGACGAACGTTCCCCAGCTCAGTATAATAAGCGGGTTCGGTAAATACATCCGTATTATTATCTTGATTAAGGCGTGACATGGTCTCTACCTGGAAAGAGAGAGAAGAAAACACCCAGCGTATGCTCTTACAAGATTAGATTGGTTATCAATATATCTAATCAGGATGGCTCCCACTGTTTTAGTCAAATCTTCCTTCAAACCCTAAAAGGAATGACTAGCCGGGATTAATTACACCCTACAAGTTCGCCAATCTTTCATCCAGTCCAGTGCCGGTACTTTGAGGGAGGTTCCCTAAGCTTTCACACGGACCTAATTAAAAGAAACCTCGTTTTCCCAGGGGTGTAACCTCGTTGACACCTTTCTAGACACCTGATTGATGTGGAATTTATGTAGTAGCAGTTAATCGCAACCAATAACGGTGTCGCGTGTAGCTAGACCGAGATGAGTACGGGTCGTCCTCTAGGAAACGTGGAATCTTTTATTCTTACTTTAGGCGTGTTGAAAAAGAGAGGAGGAAGAATAAAGAATATAGAAGAATTGTTGTAGGATCTAGATCTATGTTAGACACTAATGCAAAATATAGATCTAGATTAACTACGGAGGTAAGTTTATATAAAAAGGGGGCTTGTAGGGTTCATTAGGATTTAGTAGTTATGGATGATTAATTAAAGATTACCCTTTTTTATCCTTTAATAGATTTAAAACTAGAACGACAGTGATGCATGTAGATTAGGGTTTATGGAGGGAAAAGGGTTCCCACTCTTAACCCCTATCACGACATGGAACTCCGTTCATATCTAGCCTTTACCAAAACAATCATTAATCTAATCTCTAATCGTGGTCGAGACTAACAATAAATTGGTAGCGTGCCCGATTAGGATGTTAATGATTCTTTTGATAAAGTTTATAAACTTTATAGGACGTAAAAAGAGTTTAAAGATCTTCATCATCCATTAACCTACCCTAATCCTACGAACCCTAACAAGCGGAGAGTTACTCGCGCATGTTGGGAGAAGAAGAGATGGGGAGTGAATTCATAATGAAACTACGAAAAAATAGAATAAGAAAAAGAACTATCTTTATTAATCAACAAAATCATTTACACTTTGTTCCCTTAGAAAATGATTACAAATACTAGTTTGTTTCTCGATCTCTTCTAAGGATGTTGATGAACCGTTGATGATCAGCCAGGATGCGTGAGCCGTCGTGGACTTCGTGATCGCGTCGACTTGATGATTTTTCAAAGAGGCACTCGGTCCTTATTTATACTGCAAAAACCAGAACCCTAGCTTCCAAATTTAGAAGCCAGAGGTTAAGATTCTACCAACCAAATTGCATCTCACAAAGCCTCTGGCACGCGGCTGATCCGCAGCCAACAGAGGGGTTTGGCCGCGGATCCGCGGCCAAGTAGGAGGATCATTTGATGATTTTTCTGGGGCTTCTATCTTCATGACACGTGTTTTATGGAATCTTGGGAAACTGAAAATCTTCTCCTAGTTGCTGCCAGACTTGATTTCTTAGTTTGCTTTCTTAATTAGGCAGTTTTGCTCTTAACAATTTTGATTCCCTTGATTTTTAGCCCTGAAAAATTCTGCCCAATCTCAATGAATAATATTAGTGAAGTTTTGTTTTATTGAGATATTAATTTCACCATTAAGATTTGGTCAATGATATTTTTGCTTATATTTTCCTACCAAATGTAAATTATAATATATCAACACATGAAAAATAGTATTTTTACAGATAAAACCTCATATTTATTATATATTATAATAAACACCTTTTCTAGTATAGAAATAGTAGGAAAAATGTAATAACAAATGTGTAGTTTTATCAACTGAACAAATAACCTCAAACTTATCTTTGATCGGCCCGACCAAACTAGTTTATTCAAGAGAAGGAGAAAAAAGAAAAGCGAAAACTAAGCACACTTTCGTAGGCAAACACGATTGCACTGAGCACGTGCAACAAGACGTTAAACCTCTAGGTGTCACTGGTAGGAGGAGTGTTGTCTCCTGAGGGTTTTCAGTGGATTACACCCACAAAATCCTATAATAAAAGAGAGATGGTGAAATTTACATATAAAGATAAGAACCATAAAAGAAATACTTTGAAAATTTAGAGTTTCCAACTACACTAGATTTTCAGTTGTCATGAGCCCTATCTTAATAGTCATGAAAAGATGTTAGAAATCACATCATCCCTCAATTAAACATTGTCTTTATTCTTCATTCCTACTTTTCATCCAAACATCGATCATATAACCCTACGTGTGTGTAATGAACATCCCTACACTCGGAGAATTCAATTCAAGCTATCATACTCTTGTCCATCTACCTCAGTACTTTTTAATTTGATGAATATTTATTGATTTGCTCACACATTTTCATACGACCGTTAATACTTCTTGAGGTAGTAACCGACCGATTACTTATGTGCTTGCTGATTAGGTGATAGTATTTTCCTCGTCTTGCACCACCTAAGGCTTAGTAGTGACTCCCAAACCAGTTAGTCTAAGGCACTAGGTGATGAAGCACCCTCGCTATATTTTTTTATTGTTGCCTTGGCGATAACAAAACCAGTGTTCATTTTTTTTCTTCACCATTTTATATTTTATTCATTTTTTATTTCCTTCATACTTTGGCTTTTAGACAAGAGCATTTCAAGGTATCCTCTACTATCCCGAGTTTCAAGACGTGTGTAAGTGTGTATAGTAGGGTATCAACATTCAAATGTTTGGCTTCCAGAATAGGAACTATTTTTCAGACTTTTTTTTATCCTCAGATTAGTGACTTCTTTCATCTTACTAACCCTTGGGACAACAGCTCATAACTACTTATAACTAGTTCGTTTAAGAAAACTTCTAATTTTCTTGGTTTTCTTAAACTATTCCTATCTTTTGGATGTAAGTTTTCACTTTCTACTCTTTTGTTATATAAAAAAATATTGAATGCCCAGTGTCAAAGATAATTCAGTGAATACAAACCTCCCACCAAACCTGTTTTCAGCAGTGTCCTCACTGATGTTGTCTTTTGAGAGCATGGACCTGTATACTTGGGGAGAGATAAAAGGGGTAAAATAATAGTTAATTGAAAACTACCACCAAACATGATCTTTGGCATGCACAGATATTCAGTTAAATCCATTTTTACTCACCTCCATTCTTAAAATTAGAAAATGTTACCAAAACATGGAGGTGAGGCGGAGGAGATTCAGTTCTGATAAAGCGGCTCCTGTAAAAACAGGAGCTCCTCCGCGGGGTGAGCAAAGAAATACGGTTTTAATGTATGCCCATTTACTTTAAAAATCGAACCGTTTTTCAAATTTTCAACTTCTATTGCCCCGTGCGGGTGTACATACCGCACCACAAAAGGTCCTTTCCAACGAGATTTAAGCTTACCCGGATGAAGATTGAGACGGGAATCGTAAAGAAGGACTTGTTGCCCTGATGTGAAGGTTTTTCTAAAAAGATTTTTATCGTGGAACACTTTAGTCCTGTTCTTTACTATCACCGCATTATCGTAAGGTTCATCGCGGAGTTCGCTTAGCTCATTCAATTGCAGCTTCCGATAGCTGCCTGCATGATCAAAATCGAAGTTAAGCTCTTTAATTGACTACATTGCTTTATGTTCGATCTCGACAGGAAGGTGGCATGCCTTCCCAAACACTAGGCGATATGGAGACATACCAAGATCGGTCTTATAAGCGGTGCGGAATGCCCAAAGAGCATCCGTCAATTTGGTTGACCAATTTTTACGGTTTTTAGAAACCGTCTTCTCCAAAATTTGTTTGATCTGCCTATTTGTGATCTCAGCCTGCCCGCTTGTTTGGGGATGATAGGGCGTAAAATGTTTGTGAGTGATTGAATATTTCCGCATCAAGGTCTCGAAAGACCTTTTAGAGAAATGTGTCTTGTTGTCGCTAATTAAAGCGTGAGGGTGTCCGAATAAAGAAAAGATATTATCTTTAAGGAACTTAATGACAACGTTGTTGTCATTAGTGCGACACGGTATAGCTTCCACCGATTTCGAGACATAATCAACCGCTAACAAGATATATAAATTCCCAAAGGAGTTAGGAAAAGGGCCCATAAAATCAATACCCCAAACATCGAATATTTCCACAACCAATATAGGTTGGAGCGGCATCTCGTTTCTTCGTGAAATCCGACCCAAATGCTGACATCGCGGACAAGTTTTGCAATGTTCATATACATCTTTAAATAATGTTGTCCAATAAAAACCACATTGCAAAACTTTCTCCGCCGTTTTTCGAGGACCAAAATGACCGCCGCATGCCTGATCATGGCAAAATGATGACACGCTCTTGAATTTATCGTTAGGGACACTCCTGCGATTGATTTGATCGGAAAAATACTTAAACAGATAAGGTTCATCCCCGTAAAAATATTTTACTTGGGATAGAAATCGAAGTTTGTCTTGTTTCGACCAATCGCAAGGAATAAGTCCTGTCGCAAGATAGTTCACGATATCCACGAACCAAGGTTCGTAGGATAAAGTCAAGAGCTGTTCTTCAGGAAATGAGTCATTTATCGACACGGTCAAAGGTGGTGAAGAAGTGATGCGTGAAAGATGGTCGGCTACAACGTTTTCACATCCACTCTTGTCTCGGATGACGAGATCAAATTCTTATAACAATAGGATCCAACATATTAGCCTGGCCTTAGCATCCTTCTTCGATAAAAGATATCGAAGGGCAGAGTGATCAGTGTAAACCACAATTGGCGAGCCAATCAAGTAGGGCCTGAATTTCTCTAATGCAAATACAACTGCCAAGAGTTCTTTCTCGGTAGTTGTGTAATTTATTTGTGCATCATTCAAGGTCCAACTTGCATAGTAAATTACATGTGGCATCTTATCTTTGTGCTGTCCTAAGACAACACCAATAGCAAAATCTGATGCATCACACATAAGCTCGAACGGGTGGTTCCAATCCGGAGATGATAGAACGGGGGCTGTAGTGAGTGATCCTTTAAGCGATTCAAAAGCATCCTCACAATCCGAATCGAAGTGAAATGTAGTATCCTTGGCCAATAGAAGGGTTAAGGGTCTAGCAATTTTGCTAAAGTCCTTAATAAATCTCCTATAAATCCTGCATGACAAAGGAAGGATCGTATATCTTTGACGCAATTGGGACGAGGGAGGTTATGAATGACATCTATTTTAGCTCTGTCAACCTCAATGCCTTTTCGAGAAATTATATGTCCAAGTACAATACCTTCTTAGACCATAAAATGGCATTTTTCCCAATTCAAAGTCAAGTTCTTATCCTTACAGCGGGTAAGAACTGTGTCAAGATTACGAAGGCAGTCCTCAAAAGAGTCCCCAAAAATGGAGAAATCGTCCATAAAAATTTCCAGAAAATTCTCCACCATATCTGAAAATATCCCCATCATACACCGCTTAAATGTAGCGGGAGCGTTGCATAACCCAAAGGGCATGCGTCTATAAGCAAAAGTACCGAAAGGACAAGTAAATGTGGTTTTATCTTGATCCTTTTCAGCGATGGGGACTTGGTTATAGCCAGAGTATCCGTCTAAGAAACAATAGTATTCGTGTCCAGCTAATCGTTCTAATATCTGGTCAATGAAAGGTAGAGGGACGTGATCTTTCCTCGTCGCGGCATTAAGTTTCCTGTAATCAATACATACGCGCCACCCAGTTTGGGTGCGTGTTTGGATTAACTCATTAGCCTCATTAGTGATGACCGTGATGCCAGACTTTTTAGGGACCACATAAATTGGATTTACTCATTGGCTATCAGATATAGGGTAAATTATTCCACTATCAAGGCACTTGACGATTTCTATCTTTACCGCCTCATTCATAACGGGATTTAACAGTCTTTATGGGTCTCGGGTTGGTTTGGCTTCATCCATCAGATGTATGTAATGTTCAACAATTAAGGGACTAATTCCTTTGATGTCGGCCATTGTCCAACCAAATGCTTGCCGATTCGATCTCAACACTGCCAAAAGTGCGTTCTCTTGCTCTAAGGCTAGAGAAGCGGATATAATCACTGGCAAAGTCTCATTCTCCCCTATATATGCATATTTCAGTTGAGAAGATAGCGGTTTGAGATCAAGAATTGGCGGAGAGACAATAGAAGGTGGGGTAAGAGAATGATATTCGGACTCCCTAAGAGGTTCAAAACTTGCATAAGATATTGACTCGGAAAGTGCTGCTGACTTTTGCAACGAGTCAACGGGTTCGAACTCAAGGACGGACTCACTGAACATATCCTCACTATGATGTAGTGCAAGATCAAATGATGTCTCATTAGTGTTGTCGAGATCATCAAAGCAAAGTTCCTCATCCATGCAGCTTTCGGGAGCTATCTCATGAATGGAACAAACATCCAGCAAATGAGCAGAAGGTTCTGATGGTTGACTTCCTAACTTGTAAATATTAAGCTCAATTGTCATTTTCTCGAAGGATAAGTTCATAGAATCGTTATGACAATTAATTACAGCGTTAGAAGTTGCTAGGAAGGGTCGACCAAGTATCACCGGGATTTGATTGCGTGGGTTTGCCACAGGCTGTGTATCTAAAACAATAAAGTCCACGGGAAATATGAATTCCACGACTTTAATTAACACATCCTCTAGTTCGCCCCGAGGTTTGGTGATCGATCGGTCTGCCATCTGGAGAGTACAACGGGCGGGTTTTAACACTCCAATTCCTAACTGCTCGTATACTGAATAAGGAAGCAAGTTAACGCTAGCGCCAAGATCGAGTAAAGCACGATTAATATTTTTACCCCCAATAGAAATAGAGATTGTAGGACAGCCAGGGTCATTACGTTTCTTTGGTTTTTGCTGGGTAAAAGTTGTGCTAACATTACTCGTCATTAAAACCTTCTTAGGCACTTGAGTTCTTCTCTTCCTAGTGCACAAGACTTTAAGGATTCTTGCATAAGATGGGACTTGTTGAATAGCATCTAGGAGAGGAATATTCACGCTAACTTGCTTAAACATTTCCACAATCTTCTCCATTTGTGGGTTAGGTCTGTTGGCTCTTAATCTGCTTGGAAATGGAGCTTGATCAATAAGTTTTGGGTCCAACATTTGTTGAGATGATTGTGGGGACGGATTCAATCCCAAAATTTGAGTGGGAATCGACTTAGATAGATTTGGCGAAATGTTCGAGCCTTGTGGAAAACGGAGAATAGGCTCGGATGAAGGTGGGAGACTAGACGAATTAAGGGAGGAAGAAGAAGCTGGGTTATCATTGATGTCATTAACATCAAATTGCTCACCCACTCGGTTATTCAACACTCTCCCCGATCTCAACATAGTAACGACATTCACATTATGATTTTATGAATGGCCAGGATTCGGTAGGGGTTGAGATGGGAGTTTTCCTTTCTCTCTTGCACTCATTGCGGCGTTTAACTGTGCAAGTTGGTTTTCTATTGATTTAATACTCTCGCCGTGGGAGGCGGAATATTTCTTTATGGTATCAATAGAAGACTTCATATCAGCCGACATTTGAATGGTATGTTTCAAAAACATATCCAAAGTTTGTGCGAGTGAAGAGTTGTCAGTACCGGCCAATTGTGGTACAGAAGTGTTGGCCGGATTTTGAAAATTTTGTGACTGAAAGGGGAGCTGATTCTGTGGTTGTGGTTGCTGTGGAGGAGGTCTTTGATAATTGCTTTGGAACTGATTTTGATTTTGGGATTGGTTTTGGTTCCAAGCAAAGTTAGGATGATTCTTCCATCCTTGATTGTACGTGGATGAATAAGGATCGTTTCTAGATCGCTGCTGAAAAGCAGCATTAGTTTGAAACGATGCATTCATAGGACATTCTTCCGTTAAGTGTGAAGGATCAGAACAGCAAGCACAGACGGTCTTGGGAAGCGTGACCTGATTTAGGGAGACTGATGAGAATTTGTTCTCAATAGCGTCGAGTTTCTTCTGGATCGCTGCCATTTCGGCTTTCACTGGAATGGAAACATCGAGCTGGTGAATACCTCCCCTAGATGAAGGTGGTCTTATGCTTTCCTACTGCAAAGTGTTTTCAGCGAGGTCTTCCAGATACTTCCAAGCTTCACCGTCATCTTTAGACATGAAATTGCATTGACACATTGTTTCAAGCGTCTGCTTTGTCACTGGATTAATGGCCCCATATATTATTCGACATAAATCCCATCTTTGTATTCCATGATGAGGACATTGGACAAGCAGATCCTTGAAACGTTCAAAGCACTTCCAAAATGGTTCATTGGGAAGCTGGGTGAACTGGTTGATCTCGTGTTAGTTGTGTGTATGCCCTAGAGGCCAGTATTGTACAGATTATGTATATTATATTGGATGCTTGGACATATATAGAGATGACTTTCTTGCTCGACATGATAGTATGCTATCTGCTACTCTTTATCTTAACATGTACACTAGTCTCTTTATACTGTCTTATAGTTACATGTTGGTAAAGCCCTTAGGATTTGTACTTGACTACCTAGACTATGATGCAGATCATACTAGTGGGGACATGGTAGTCCATAAGTACATCCTTCAAGGTCCCTAGTCGTGGGTGTATCGAGACGGGGCATCGATATACCAGAGTAGACTAGCGTATACGCTTCTCGACCCATGAGATGGGCGATGGATGATCCCATATCCATTGGTGTTTGACATCAGAGATGGTATACGGGTGCTCAGTGGAGACTGGGTACACTGGACGGACTCGCCGAGAACTCCCAGATGGTATTATACTTCACGTCAGATGGCAGTTCTCAGGTGACACTTGTACAGGTTAGTCTGTAGACCCGAGATCGTCATAGAGTCTTGTATGATTCCCACTGTGCTTTGATCTCCACCTTACCACGTCCATGAGGGCGTGCAAAACGGTGGTCTTTGGGTACAGTCCCGAGTCACATGGAGGCAATGAGCGATAGGAGGGGTTTCGTCTCTCCCGGTATTGGGGGTTGATGTTGCGCTGTGCTCGATTGGCCGTAACAGGGAAGTCCCTGGCCAGGGCTGATCAGAGATTTGCTGGTAAGTGTTACCAGTAGTTTCTCGACCTGTTACGAGCCTCACATCAGCACGACTTATCGGGTTATTGGGGTCTGACGTATACCACCCCTAGACTTGATATGCGACATATCAGACGAAGTGACCGGACTGTATGGTAAGTGTTACTGGTCGGATTCGCAGGAGTGTGAGCGGGCTAGCTCGTCGATCTTCTGATCGCTCAATACCCGGGTGGCCATTACGTTTAGCAGACCGCTTGCGGCTTGTGGGTGCTTGATATGATCATCATCTGCTACCGGCGTATTGACGAGTCTTTAGAGTCCTACACAGAGGTTTCCTGGCTCAAGCGAAACGAAATAGGAGCGCATATGAGATATGTGCGGGACCGAGAATAATGTGTGTATGTGATACCGCATTTCATTCTCGCGATATATGTTTCGATTGGTTATATTCGATATGACCTAGTTATCGAATCATTCATTCGATAAATCGATGCATTGAATACTAGTCGGTTATGTGCGACATGACCGGATCATTGAATCCAGTGTTGATTTAATGATTTAATGTATAATTATATATATTTGATATATTACTTTGCATTAACTAGTATTGGTTCACTTTAAACGGATTTTTCTCACTTGATGCACATTGTATATGTGATATGCTTTCGTGCACCTTTTTGTATCATGTTTGATGATACTTGATCATTTAGTTAAGTGTATAGAATTAATCCATGGTTAATTTGATAATTAGGGTTTTGCATATTCATTTATTTATTTATTTGTTTATTTATTTATTTGAAATGGATTATGATAAGAATGGTGGCTTTATTTGTTTTACATTGAAGCTTCATGAAGCTTTGACTTTGCTAACCATCCTTATCTTCATGCTTAACCCTAACCCATCCAAGTGACCATGGTTAATTCTCTACACTTAACCCTAGTTCAAGTTATGATAAGTATTTGATTTAAATTTATTTTTATCACAAGACTTATCATATTCTTTTCTTGAGCTCATCTTTTTCTTCTTCTTCAAGCTTGCTACAACAATGGCAACTTGAGATCTAGTGAGATAAATCCAATTCTAAAGTGAACCCACCTCCTATTTCTTCACCCTCTACCTCTTGCCAAGTTGTTTTGGGTGTTTACTTCACAAGTTCCACAAGTTTGTGAAGTCGGAGCTTGAGTTTGTGCAACCTCGACGTAGATCGTCTTTGACACAAAGCCGACGACCTATTCCGCACGTTTCTCCGATGAAGCCGTCACGAGAGTCCAAGCTTCAAGATGGACAGCGAGAAGACTTCGTTGCGGAGCCGTGTAGGCGGATATCCGGATCTACAAAGGTTGTAATTTCCGTATCCTAGTAGTTAAGTGTTAACTAGCTTTCTATTTCGCCTAAATATCTAGTTTAAGATCCGTAGTCTAGGGTTTCTCGGCACCAAAAATTTTAAATTGGCATGTTCGATGCCTTGTGAGACAACTATAGGGTGCCTAGGAACCTTTCACTGGTATCAGAGCCTAGCTAGAGCCTTAGGCGAAGCGTAGACGGAATTTGAAGTCCGAACGACCCAAAACCGAAACCCAAAATATGCTCTCTGTACTTTTTTGAAAACAGTGGATTTTTCCAAATTAAAAATTGCTAAAAAATTCAGCAGGAAAAAATAAGAATTACGGTGCAAAAATTTTCTGGTGAACAGTGTTTTTCGCGGCGGATCAGCGGCAGAAGCATGGCTTCTGCGGCTGATCAGCGGCCAATTGGTGACGTCAGCCCACTTTGTTTGCACAGTAACTCCTGATAAATTCTGCTGAGTTTTCTGGGAATTTTTAATATTGATTCAAGAGTTGAATTTTCTGCAATTGTTTTGGGGATTCGGTGTTTCGATCGGGGTATCAAATTTTGTCTATTTGGCTTTCCGGATAAATTTTAGAATATGTTAAAAAGTTCGACCGGATATAAATACCTAATTTTTCCCCTGTCGGGAAATTTCCAAGTGTTGGATTTTTCCGTAGTTTAACGACGTTCTAAGTAGTGCAAGTAACTCGATGGTCCCTCTAGAAGACAACAAACCTTAACTCGATTATGTGACCGTCTTGAACTGCCCTTTGAACCTTCGGGTTTGGGGCAGTACGGCGTGCCACATGTGAGGCGTTGGCTTGACCCTTCTACGGCTGGACCGTTGGTACTGAGGTACGAACTGGATGTTGTTAGACTTATTTCATGTGTTGATCTGTATTGGGAAAACTTGGGTGTTCGATTGTTCGATCGGAAAGTTTAACATTTTCTATTTATCCGGAATTGGATACAATAATTGGAATTCACAAACAGTTATGAGATAACTGGATGATTGTTATAAATCTAGCAGTTTAGTCCCGTACGATATTGAAAAGAGTTTTCGATAATGAGACTAAAATGCGGGGTTTGTAACTGTTAGGCATGTGATGTCTAAAGAGGTTGCGGATTCCAACTGTTGTAGTTTTACACTTCTTTTCTGTGACCGTAAGTGTAGTATGTTCATATCGCCGGTTTCGTTGCTATACGTCAACGACAATTGGGGTATGCATACTTACTTACGTTGATGACATGTGATGTTATGTGTTTCTGGATATGTTATATTGGATCGTCGTATTCGAATAGCCAGGGGTTTTTATGTGAGATGAGTGTTTTTCTTTTTCATTCATGTAAAAACTTGTATGTAATATTCTTTTATTCGGGGAACTTCCAGGATGCGGGAGTTGTCACCTTTTGTATATTATTTACTTTTCCGCATTAGGATAGACCCAAGGAGGGGAGCACAAGTAACCGGGTTCTGGGGTCCAGTGGGAGACCAACTCGAGGAGTCGAGTCCGGGTCTCCTAACCCTAGAATTGGCAGGGTTGCTTGCCGCTCTCGTAGGGGTCTAGGGGTGTGGGATTGGCTATTCATCACGACCGTGGAATCCGTGTTGTATACTGGCTCGTATTGAAAACACGGACGTCCTAGTATATCCAATATTTCATATGTTTATTCTGCTGCGATATCTGTGATGAGATCATGTGATGTTTCTGTGATGGATTTAATATATAGTATATATGATATATTATATAGACGTTACTTATGTTTTACACCCGCGCTAGCCCTGCCCTGCTCTGTCGTTAGTTACCTAACCTAACGGTGCACGAGGGGACATCGAGGCGAATGCGGATGGCATAAGTGTACGTCATATCTATCTGTGATGTTTAGGTATTAAATGATGGGACTTCATTAATGTGATTAATGAAAGATAAGAAACCTAAGATGTTGTAGAATCAGATTTTAAAATAAAACAGGTAGCTACAGTTCTTGCTTTTCATAGCGGTATATATGATATACCCCGCACCTTATTCGATGAGGAAAGGACCGAGATCCCTTCACCGGGAGTGACTCCTTTAGCAATAACTGGCAGATGCTACACACTCGGTTTGCTTTTGACTGTTTTTGTGTTTTTGCTTTGCACAGCGATATATATGATATATCCCGCACCTCATTCGACGAGGAAAGGGCCGACGATCCCTTCACCGGGAGTGACCCCTTTAGCAAAACTAGAAAAGCCTCAAAATCACTCCATTTCAAAACTTCATTTGATTCTACAACGATATAAAGTTCATTACGCTAAGGGTTTTCTTAAAAACCTGACGTAGCCCTCCGTCATTTCAGATAAGTAATAGTTAGTATTCGTGCTGCGTTTGTTGACTCAGTCAAGGCGTAGTGTGCGGTAGCTGATTACTATTTATCTGTTTATGCATATGATGCAGATTGGATTAGGGTAGTCATGCGGCCTTGTTGACTTAGTCAAGGGTCGTGCGGGTGGGTTTAATTCAATCAGGAAATGACGGGTTGAACTTTACTTGCGTTCTATGGTTTGTTGACTCAGTCAAGGTCATAGATCGCCTGGGGCAAAATATTATCGGGAATTTCAAGTGTTGAAATTTGCAATGAGATTGCATACCTTCTATGAGATAGTTGGATCCCGATACCCGCTGCGAGTAAGAGTTACTCCTGGGAGAGTTTTACACATTGCAATTAGCCGATCAAGTAGGTGTCTAGAAAGGTGTCAACGGGGTTACGCCTCTGGGAAAACGAGGTTTACATTAATTAGGTTCGTGCGAAAGCACGGGGGACCTCCCTCAAAGTACCGACACTGGCCTGGCTGAAAGATTGGCGAACTTGTAGTGTGTAATTAATCCCGGCTAGTCTTTCCTTTTAGGGTTTGGAGGAAGATTTGATAAAAAGCAGTGGGAGCCATCCTGATTAGATAAGATAATAACCAATTTGATCTTGCACGTGCATACGCAAAAGTGTTTTCTTCTCTCTCTCTCCAGGTAGCGACCATTTCATGCCCTAATAAAGATAATAATATGGATGTATTGACCGAACCCGCATGTTATACTGTGCAGGGGAACGTTGAACCCGTTCTATCTTATAAGTGTTATAAGAATGAACAGGAAACAGAGGAATATCTGGATTCTCACACCGCCCAAACGGAGAACATGCATGTTGATGCATCATCTTCGGGTGTGTTTGTCATTGAGACCTGTTTCTCAGTTCACCCTACGTCCTGGGTATTAGATACCGGGTCAGGATCCCACATATGTAAGATGTTACATGGGCTGCGAAAAGGTAGAAAACTGAGAAAAGGTGAACATTCCGTTCATGTAGGGAATGGGGCAAATGTTGCAGCCAAAGCAGTTGGCATATATCACCTGGTATTACCAAATGGTGATATACTAGTCCTGAATGAGTGCTATTATATACCGAACATGATGTGCAACATTATATCAGTTTCTTTATTAAGTAAAGAAGGTTATAATTTTGTAGTAAAGGATAATGTTATGAACATATTCCTAGATCAAAGGTTGATTGCATCAGGCTCGCTACATAATGGCATATTCATTCTCAATCAAAATACAGTCTTCAATATACAAAACACACACAAAAGGAAAAGCTCAGAAATGAACGAATCTTTCTTGTGGCACTGTAGACTTGGCCATATCAATGAGACACGACTAGCTAAGTTGCATAAGAATGGATATTTGAATTCATTCGAATTATCATCTTATGACACTTGCCATTCATGTCTCAAAGGAAAAATGACCAAAACTCCGTTTACAGGACACGGAGAAAGAGTTACCGAACTCTTGGGACTGGTGCATAGTGATGTATGCGGTCCAATGTCTACACACGCCAGAAATGGTTCTTCCTACTTCATTACATTCACTGACGATCTCTCTAGATACGGGCATGTGTTCCTGTTGAAACACAAGTCTGAAGCTTTTGAGAAATTCAAAGAATATAAGCACGAGGTAGAGAACCAAACGGGCAAAAGTATTAAGGTTCTTCGATCTGATTGAGGAGGTGAATACTTAAGCAGTGAATTCCTGGATTATCTAAAAGAGAATGGGATTCTCTCTCAGCTTACTCCTCCTTATACACCACAGCACAACGGTGTATCGGAACGAAGGAATCGCACCCTATTAGATATGGTGCGTTCAATGATGAGTAATGCTGAGTTACCTATTTCCTTTTGGGGGTATGCGCTTGAGACAGCCATATACCTATTGAATCTGGTTCCGTCTAAATCTGTACCTACCACACCATATGAGATATGGAGTGGGAAGAGACCATATTTTAAGCGAATTAAGATATGGGGTTGTCCGGCCTATGTCAAAAAGCAAAATCCGGACAAACTCGAGGCACGATCAGTCCTTTGCAAGTTTGTGGGATATCCTAAGAATTCTCAAGGATATTTTTTCTACCAACCTGAGGAACAAAGAGTGTTTGTTGCTCAACATGCCACCTTTTTGGAAAGGGAATTTCTTGCAAAAGAAATTAATGGCAAAGAGGTAGAGCTGGAAGAGGTTCCAGCACCACAAACTGCAACTGATGATTTAGCAGAACCAGAGGATTCAGTGGTGCCCGACGTACCCCAGCCTCTCCGCCGATCTAGTAGGGTTTCTCGCCAACCTGAGAGATACTACGGTTTTCTCATTGATGGTGGGAGTGAGGATTGCATCATGGAGGATGATGACCCAACTAGCTTCGAGCAGGCCATCACGAGTGGGGACTCAGTGAAATGGCTGGATGCTATGCGGTCCGAGATGGAATCCATGTACACCAACAAAGTATGGACTTTGGAAGTTGCTCCTGAAGGGGTAAAACCCATTGGGAGCAAGTGGATCTTCAAGAAGAAACTTGGTGTAGATGGGAAAGTGGAGACTTTCAAAGCTAGACTTGTAGCAAAGGGTTTTCGTCAAAGACCAGGTGTGGACTATGACGAGAGCTTTTCTCCAGTGGCTATGCTTAAATCCATCCGAATCATGCTTGCCATTGCTGCCTTTCATGACTACGAAATCTGGCAAATGGATGTTAAGACCGCCTTTCTAAATGGTGATTTAGAAGAGTGCGTGTACATGACTCAGCCAGAGGGCTTCGTAGACAGTGGGAGCAGCGGGAAGGTGTGCAAGCTGCTTAAATCCATTTATGGATTAAAGCAAGCATCGCGGAGTTGGAACATCTGCTTTGACGTCGTTATCAAAGAGTTTGATTTCGTCAAAAATCCAGATGAACCTTGTATCTACAGGAAGGTGGCAGAGAGTAAGTTTGTCTTCCTCGTATTGTACGTGGACGACATACTCTTGATAGGAAATGATATTCCTATGCTGCAATCGGTCAAGCTCTTCTTATCACAAAGATTCTCAATGAAAGATCTTGGTGATGCCTCCTGCATATTGGGAATTAGGATCTATAGAGATAGATCCAAACGGATTTTGGGATTGTCCCAATCCAGGTACATTGACACCATACTAAAGAGGTTTGGTATGGAAGAGTCCAAGCGTGGGAACTTGCCCACGATCTCTGGAGTCACTCTCTCCAAAGAGATGTCTCCCAGGACTGATTTGGAGAGAGCTCGCATGCAAGGGATACCCTATGCTTCGGCAGTAGGCTCTATCATGTATGCGATGCTATGTACCAGACCCGATGTAGCATACTCACTAAGTGTAGTGAGCAGGTATCAAGCTGATCCTGGAGAGAGTCACTGGACGGCTGTGAAGAGCATTCTCAAGTACTTGCGAAGGACTAGAGATATGTTCTTGGTGTATGGTAACGGAGAACTCCAAGTGGAGTCCTTTACCGATTCCAGCTTCCAGAGTGATAAGGACGACTCTAAGTCGCAGTCGGGTTTTGTCTTTACACTTTACGGAGGGGCGGTTAGCTGGAAGAGTTCCAAGCAGGAAACCGTGGCAGACTCGACGATGGAGGCTGAATACATCGCTGCCAACGATGCTGCCAAAGAGGCTGTCTGGATCAAGAAGTTCATTACTGAACTTGGAGTGGTTCCATCCATTGAGCATCCAATACCTTTGTATTGCGATAACAATGGAGCGGTGGCTTTGGCCAAGGAACCCAGGTCCCATCAGCGATCCAGGCATATTCTGAGGCGGTATCACCTGATCCGGGAGATAGTTGATCGCCGGGAGATCGAGGTCAGGAGAGTTGACACGAAGAACAACACGGCGGATCCACTCACGAAGGCCATTCCCCAGATACAGTTTGAGAGACTCTTCGGGATGCTCGGTATGAGATACTACAGCAGCTGGCCCTAGTGCAAGTGGGAGATTGTTAGTTGTGTGTATGCCCTAGAGGCCAGTATTGTACAGATTATGTATATTATATTGGATGCTTGGACATATATAGAGATGACTTTCTTGCTCGACATGATAGTATGCTATCTGGTTACTCTTTATCTTAACAAGTACACTAGTCTCTTTATACTGTCTTATAGTTACATGTTGGTAAAGCCCTTAGGATTTGTACTTGACTACCTGGACTATGATGCAGATCATACTAGTGGGGACATGGTAGTCCATAAGTACATCCTTCAAGGTCCCTAGCCGTGGGTGTATCGAGACGGGGCATCGATATACCAGAGTAGACTAGCGTATACGCTTCTCGACCCATGAGATAGGCGATGGATGATCCCATATCCATTGGTGTTTAACATCAGAGATGGTATACGGGTGCTCAGTGGAGACTGGGTACACTGGACGGACTCGCCGAGAACTCCCAGATGGTATTATACCTCACGTCAGATAGCAGTTCTCAGGTGACACTTGTACAGGTTTGTCTGTAGACCCGAGATCGTCATAGAGTCTTGTATGATTCCCACTGTGCTTTGATCTCCACCTTACCACGTCCATGAGGGCGTGCAAAACGGTGGTCTTTGGGTACAGTCCCGAGTCACATGGAGGCAATGAGCGATAGGATGGGTTTCGCCTCTCCCGGTATTGGGGGTTGATGTTGCGCTGTGCTCGATTGGCCGTAACAGGGAAGTCCCTGGCCAGGGCTGATCAGAGATTTGCTGGTAAGTGTTACCAGTAGTTTCTCGACCCGTTACGAGCCTCACATCAGCACGACTTATCGGGTTATTGGGGTCTGACGTATACCACCCCTAGACTTGATATGCGACATATCAGACGAAGTGACCGGACTGTATGGTAAGTGTTACTGGTCGGATTCACAGGAGTGTGAGCGGGCTAGCTCGTCGATCTTCTGATCGTTCAATACCCGGGTGGCCATTACGTTTAGCAGACCGCTTGCGGCTTGTGGGTGCTTGATATGATCATCATCTGCTACCGGCGTATTGACGAGTCTTTAGAGTCCTACACAGAGGTTTCCTGGCTCAAGCGAAACGAAATAGGAGAGCATATGAGATATGTGCGGGACCGAGAATAATGTGTGTATGTGATACCGCATTTCATTCTCGCGATATATGTTTCGATTGGTTATATTCGATATGACCTAGTTATCGAATCATTCATTCGATAAATCGATGCATTGAATACTAGTCGGTTATGTGCGACATGACCGGATCATTGAATCAAGTGTTGATTTAATGATTTAATGTATAATTATATATATTTGATATATTACTTTGCATTAACTAGTATTGGTTCACTTTAAACGGATTTTTCTCACTTGATGCACATTGTATATGTGATATGCTTTCGTGCACCTTTTTGTATCATGTTTGATGATACTTGATCATTTAGTTAAGTGTATAGAATTAATCCATGGTTAATTTGATAATTAGGGTTTTGCATATTCATTTATTTTTTTGTTTATTTATTTATTTGAAATGGATTATGATAAGAATGGTGGCTTTATTTGTTTTACATTGAAGCTTCATGAAGCTTTGACTTTGCTAACCATCCTTATCTTCATGTTTAACCCTAACCCATCCAAGTGACCATGGTTAATTCTCTACACTTAACCCTAGTTCAAGTTATGATAAGTATTTGATTTAAATTTATTTTTATCACAAGACTTATCATATTCTTTTCTTGAGCTCATCTTCTTCTTCTTCTTCAAGCTTGCTACAACAATGGCAACTTGAGATCTAGTGAGATAAATCCAATTCTAAAGTGAACCCACCTCCTATTTCTTCACCCTCTACCTCTTGCCAAGTTGTTTTGGGTGTTTACTTCACAAGTTCCACAAGTTTGTGAAGTCGGAGCTTGAGTTTGTGCAACCTCGACGTAGATCGTCTTTGACACAAAGCCGACGACCTATTCCGCACGTTTCTCCGATGAAGCCGTCACGAGAGTCCAAGCTTCAAGATGGACAGCGAGAAGACTTCGTTGCGGAGCCGTGGAGGCGGATATCCGGATCTACAAAGGTTGTAATTTCCGTATCCTAGTAGTTAAGTGTTAAGTAGCTTTCTATTTCGCCTAAACATCTAGTTTAAGATCCGTAGTCTAGGGTTTCTCGGCACCAAAAATTTTAAATTGGCATGTTCAATGCCTTGTGAGACCACTATAGGGTGCCTAGGAACCTTTCATCTCGCTCCTAATATGGGCAGTCTTATGGTTTGGGTAAAACTTCTTAAGAAATGCTATTACGAATTCATCCCAATTAGTGATAGAGTGTGCGGCAGTATTATAAAGCCATTTTTCTGCCAAATCGCACAGAGTGAATGGGAGAAGACGCAAGCGCATAGCATCCATAGTCAGTTGTGAAGTACCCATCATTGCGCAAACGTTTTCGAATTTGGTGATAAAAACGTACGCGTCTTCAGACTCAAGCCCGTGAAATTTGGGCAACAGATTGATGTAGTGGGGTTTAATATCAAAATTATCCCCGTTAGCTGGTGGAATAGATAGACAAGTAGGAAGAGGACCACGGATAGGATAGCATCTTTCTCGGAGAGAGATGCGAGGTGGATTTTGCACACCTACGGGCGGTGGCAGCGTGGTGTTATAATCTTATGGAGTACTGTCCATCTCGGTCGTGGTGTGTAGTTGGGGAAAAGAAGATGAAGAAGCACCGACTTCGGAGTCGATAGCAGGAACGCGGACAGGACGGGCACTAGAATCCCGTGTCCAGCCAAGCATACACTAAGCGGGTTTAGCGCAAGTGGCAGCGTGTGTGATTTAAAATTGGTCTGTATTGAAAAAAGTGGGACTTAGACGAATCACACAAAAATACACAAACAACTCTAGAACTAAGGTTACCTAGGTCAAGTCTCTAGACCGCTCCTAGACTTGCAAAGGAAAAGCCGCAGGATCAAGCCTCTACCACCTCTTTACTACCCTTGCAGCCATGTAAGTGCCAGGTAAGTGGGAGGTATCCGCTATACGAATCACCGAAAATAGCGGGCCTAATTAAGTAACCACTTGCCTTAGACACACTTGCCTAGGCACCACAAAAGTAATGCGGATAAGCGATAAATTACCCACGATCTTCCTCTGTCCTTATTGAGCGCGACAGTCCTTAGAGTCTTGGTCTAGATATTTTTTAAATTAATGTAAGGTTGATGCAGATGCTCGGTTTGTGATTTATGGGGCTTTGGAAGGGTGATGAAATCCCCACCCAATCTGGATTTGGTCTTTGCCCCTTAAAGTCCATATTAAAACATGCAAAACAAAACAATCACAAAACTTTGCAAAAAGATTTTTAAGCGGCGATATTTTGCAAAGAATCCTGCAGAAAAGAGATTTTATTGGATTTCAGAGGAGAGAGAAAGAGGTTAGAATCTTACCAGAGAATTTTGAAACCCTAACTCCTCAGTTGTGCCGCGTTTCCGCCGCTCCAAGTGTCTTCTCGCCGCGGATCCGCCGCGTGGTAGAGGGTTCAGGTGATGATTTTAGCTACGTGGCCTTCTGTTCTCCTATGGATCTCAATGAATGTATCTTTCTCCTGTTTCCTCAAGTCTGTGACTCCAGATCTCCTTGCAAAAATTTCACACACTTTGTTAAATATACGATTTGTAGTTTTGTTTTAATTGTGATATAGATCGAATAAGAATTCAACACAAATATTAAGACTAAAAAATTACGCACGTATCCCCGGCAACGGCGCCATTTGATTGATGTGGAATTTACGTAGTAGTAGTAAACCGCAATCAATAACGGTGTCGCGTGTAGCTAGACCGAGATGAGTACGGGTCGTCCTCTGGGAAACGTGGAATCTTTTATTCTAACTTTTGGCGTGTTAACAAAGAGAGGAGGAAGAATAAAGAATATTGAAGAATGGTTGTAGAATCTAGATCTACGTTAGACACTGATGCAAAATATAGATCTAGATTAACTACGGAGGTATGTTTATATGAAAAGGGGGCTTATAGGGTTCATTAGGATTTAGTAGTTATGGATGATTAATTAAAGATTACCATTTTTATCTTTTAATAAATTTAAAACTAGAACGACAGTAATCCATGTAGATTGGGGTTTCTGGAGGGAAAAGTGTTCCCACTCTTAACCCCTATCTCAACATGGAACTCCGTTCATATCTTGCCTTTACCAAAACAATCTTTAATCTAATCTCTAATCGCGGTCGAGACTAACAATAAATTGGTAGCGAGCCCGATTAGGATGTTAATGATTCTTTTGATAAAGTTTATAAACTTTATAGGACGTAAAAAGAGTTTAAAGATCTTCATTATCCATTAACCTATCTTAATCCTACGAACCCTAACAAGTGGAGAATTACTCGCGCATGTTGGGAGAAGAAGAGATGGAGAGAAAATTCATAATGAAACTACAATGAAATAGAATAAGAAAAAGAACTACCTTTATTAATCAACAAAACTCATTTACACTTTATTTTCTTAGAAAATGATTACAAATACTAGTTTGTTTCTCGATCTCTTCTAAGGATGTAGATGAACCGTTGATGATCAGCCTGGATGCGTGAGCCGTCGTGGGCTTCGTGATCGCGTCGACTTGATGATTTTTCCAAGAGGCTCTCGGTCCTTATATATACTCCAAAAGCCAGAACCCTAGCTTCCAAATTTAGAAGCCAGAGGTTAAAATTGTACCAACCAAATTGCTGCTCACAAGGCCTCTGGCACGCGGCGGATCCGCGGCCAACAGGGGGGTTTGGCCGCGGATCCGCGGCCAAGTAGGAGGATCATTTGATGATTATTCTGGGGCTTCTATCTTCATGACACGTGTAGATTTTTGGAATCTTGGGAAACTAAAAATCTTCTCGTAGTTGCTGGAAGACTTGATTTCTTAGTTTGCTTTCTTAATTAGGCAGGTTTGCTCTTAACAACTTTGATTCCGTTGATTTTTAGCCCTGAAAATTTCTGCACAATCTCAACAAATAATATTAGTGGAGTTTTGTTTTATTGAGATATTAAATTCACCATTAAGATCTGGTCAATGTTATTTTTGCATACATTTTCCTACCAAATGTTAATTATAATATATCAACACATGAAAAATAGTATTTTACAGATAAACCCTCATATGTATCATATATTATAATAAACACCTTTTCTAGTATAGAAATAGTAGGAAAAATTTAATAACAAATGTGCAGTTTTATCAACTGAACAACACCTACTTGATCGGCTAATTGTAATGTGTAAAACTCTTCCAGGAGTAACTCTTACTCGCAGTGGGTATCGGGATCCAACTATCTCATAGAAGAAATGCAATCTCGTTGCAAATTTCAACACTTGAAATTCCCGATAATGTTTTACCCCTAGCAGCTATATGACCTTAACATAGTCAACAAATCATAAGTGCTAGTCAAGTTCAACCCGTAATTTCCCGATTGAATTAAACCCACCCGCACAACCCTTAACATAGTCAACAAAGTCGCACGATTACCCTAATCCAATTGCATCGTATTCTTATACAGATAAGCACTAATTAGCTACCACAAACTACGCCTTAACATAGTCAACAAACATAGCATGAATACTAACTAGTACTTATCTTAAATGACGGAGGGCTACGACAGGTTTTTAAGAAAACCCTTTGCGTAATGAACTTGATATCGGCGTAGAATCGAGTGATTTTAAAAGGAGTGTTTTTGTGGCTTTTACTAGTATTGCTAAAGAGTTCACTCCCGGTGAAGGGATCTCGGCTCTTTCCTTATCGAATAAGGTGCTGGATATTTTACAAGGAATACCGCTATGCAAAGCAAGAACTACAGCTACCAGTTTTCAAGACAAGTTTCTTCAACATGTTTAGGTTTCTTTTATTTCATTAATATCATTAATGAAGTCCCATTTATTATGCTTCACAAGCATCACATTTGAAACGAAATCAACAATATATAATATATATCTCATATATATAATATAAACATTCATCTCAGGCAGTAATATGATCTCATCATAGAACATTGCAGCAGAAGAACATATATGAAATATTGGATATACTAGGATTTCCGTGTTTTATTTTAAGCCTGTATAAAACACGGATTCCACGGTCGTGATGAATAGCCAATCCCATATCCTTAGACCCCTACGAGAGCGGCAAGCAACCCTACCAATTCTAGAGTTAGGAGACCCGGTCTCGACTCTTCGAGATGGTCTCCCACTGGACCCTAGAACCTGGTTACTTGTGCTCCCCGCCTTCGGTCTATCCTAATGCGGAAAAGTAAATAATATACAATGGTGACATCATCCTCAACCCCGGAAGTTATCCAATAAAAGAATATTACATACAATGAATTTTACATGAACGAAAATGAAAAACTCTCATCTCACATAAAACCCCCGGCTATTCAAGACACGACGATCCAATATAACATATCACAGAAACAAATAACATCACATGTCATCAACGTAAGTAAATATGTGTATCCCAATTTTCGATGACACATAGAACCGAAACCGGCGATACACCACATATTACACTTACGGTCGCAGAAAAGAAAGTGAAAAACTACAACTGTTGGAATCCGCAACCACCTTAGACATCGCATGCCTAACCAAATGAATTCCTTAGAAATCACATGCCAAACAATTATAAACCCCGCATTTTAGTCTCGATCTCAAAAACACTTTTCAATATTCAGTCGGGCAATTCAACAAGATTCCCGACAACTTGATGAATGCTCGTCGGAAACTTTAGTAGACGGCCACACCCCCGATGCCGTCGACGAAGTGCACTAAGGCGGAACACCGCTACCGCGAGCACCCGAACGGATGCTTTTGGCGACGGGGTTCTCCTACAGTCACTTGGTCGGGGCTATGGGGAGTGACTATCTATTAAGTTTACCCAGCGAGTATCTACGTATGCTACGTGATTGCGACGGACTTTTGATCACATCAAAATCCCGTGGCAACCGATCATCTGAAACTAAGCTGCTAGATTTATAACATTCAAACTAGTTATCTCATAACTATTTGTGGATTCCAAATATTGTATCCCATCACAAAATATCCGGACAACGTTAAACTCTTCGATCGATTCATCAAAGTCCCACAATTTCCCGACAGCTCAACACTTGAGCACAGTTTTAGTAATACCCAGAAGATGCCTCAGTACCTATGAACCAGCCGTAGAAGGGTCAAACTAACGCCTCACACGTGAAACGCTAAACTACCAAAAACCCAAGGGTTTAAGTGGTGGTTTTGACGGCCACATAATCGAGTTAAGGTTTACGTTCTTCTAGAGGGTCCACGGAATCACTTGCATGTTTTTCCGAGTACGTTAAATTTGGAAAAATGGGTTTTTTTATATTCGATCAAACTTTTTAACTCCGTCTAGACAATATGTGAAACAATCGAAACAATGTTAAAACCACGAATACGAAACACTCCGAATTTCTTAAAGTGTAAGATTATATCACATGCAAACTTACCAAAAATAAACAACACCTGAAACAGGAAACCCCAGAACCCAAAACATAGGAAAAATTTGGAACCATTTCACCCATGCAGGGCCGGCCTCCTCGATTTTAGTGGCCATGTGCTCGGCTAAAATCCGAGCACATGGTCCCAAATTTTCCCCATGTTCATCTATCTCGCCAAATGTGATTCTGCACTTGTTTGAAAAATTTTTAGACAACATTTTAAAATCGACAGAAACATAAAGTTTGCGTTTTAAGTTTCGGAGTTGTTTTGGTTTCGTGATCTTAACAAAATTCGTATTTATTCCTAGTATGGCTCTGATACCACTGAAGGGTTACTTACGACAGTAGCAGGGTTACGGGAGGCATCGTCCATGAAAAATTAAAATTTTGCCGATTTGGATAACCCTAACAAGAATCGTTAACTAGAAATATACGGAAAACAAATTTAAACACTTTGCAATAAATAGTGAGCAAGGAATACAACCTTTGTAGACCGGTCCTTCACTTCACATAGCTCCGTGTAGAAGTCCCCTCCGCTGTGATCATGAACTCCGGACTCCAGAGCAGCTCCACTAGAAGAACGAACGTGCTTGCTTCAATGACTTCGAGGCCGAAGATGATCTACGTCGGAGAGACACTAACTCGAGCTATTCCTTCACTAGGTCAAGGACTTTTTGAAGAGAACACCCTATACTACATTGCAAGTAGTAGATGATGAAGAAGTAGGAAGTGGGCTCACTTTAGAATTGATTTTCTCACACTTTTTCTCACAACTCCATTAGAGCTAGCAAGCTTTTTCATAGAGCTTGAAGAAGAAGAACAAGAAAGAATAAAATATCCAATGAATTATTCCCCATTAGTAATGTAACCATGGGTGAGTTAAGCTATCATTCTTAACTCATGTAGAAAATTAACCAAGGTATGAGGTTAAGGGTTGGGTTAAAGAATATAAAAAGAAATGACAAAATTGTGGACTTTGTCAAAGTTTCTCCAAGCTTCTTCCAAGCTTGAGAACTTTGACTAAGTCTTTCTTATTTGTTAAATCTTAAGATATAAACAAAACCCTAATCTTTACCCTAATCATGGTATAAGTCTCATACACCCATCTTTGATGTATCATCAAGCATGACATAATCATATGTACACAAATATATATCACGTATACACTTACTCACAATCTAATGAGAAAAGAAATCAATAGTGAATTAAATATTAGTTAATCTAATATAATATATCAAATATATAATTATAAATTAAATTATCAAATCAACCCTTGATTTAATAATATGGCTATATCACATATAACCGACTAATATCAAATGCAACATCGTATTGAATCAATGCTTGATCCAATAACTCGGCTATATCGCATCCAACCGATCAATGTCACTGATCACGAGAATAGAATACGGTATCTCATATCGTTTTAATCACGGTCCAGCACATATCACATATGTGCTCCTGCTCCGTTTTTCTTGAGCCAGGAAACCCCTGTGTAGGACTCTAAAGACTCGTCAATACGCCGGCAGTAGGTGATGATCATATCAAACACCCACAGGCCGCAAGCGGTCAGCTAAACATAACGGCTACCCGGGTATTGAGCGATCAGAAGATCAACAAGCAAGCCTGCTTACACTCCTGCGAATCCAGTCAGTAACACTACCGTACAGTCCGGTCTCTTCGTCTGATATGTCGCATATCTCGTTTAGGGGTGGCAAACGTCAGACCCCAGTAACTCGATAAGTCGTGTCGATATGAGGCTCATAACGGGTCGAGAAACTACTGATAACACTTACCAGTATATCTCTGAAGCTGCCTTGGCCAAGGACTTCCTGTTATAGCCAATCGAGTACAGCGCAACATCAACTCTCAATACCGGGAGAGACGAAACCCCTCCTATTGCTCATTGCTTCCATGTGACTCGGGACTGTACCCAAAAGCCACCGTTTTTCACGTTCTCTTGAACGTGATAAAGTGGAAATCAAAGCACAGTGGGAATCACACAAGACTCTATGACGATATCGGGTTCACAGACTAACCTGTACCGGTGTCACTAGAGAACTGCCATCTAACGATAGGTATAATACCATCTGGGAGTTCTCGGCGTCCGTCCAGTATACCCAGTCTCCACCGAGCACCCGTATACTGTCTCTGATGTCAAACACTAATGGATATGGGATCATCAATCGCCTATCTGTATGGGTCGAGAAGCTATACGCTAGTCTACTCTGGTATATTGATGCCCTGTCTCTATACACCTACTACTAGGAACATTTGAAGGATGTACTTAGCGACTACACTGTCCTCACTAGTATGATCTGCATCAATGGCCTGGTAGTCAAGTACTCATCCTAAGGCCTTTATCAACATGTAACATAGAGACAATCAGTGTACACGTTAAGATAAAGAGCAACCATATAGCATACTATCATATCGAGTAAGAAAGTCCTCCCTATATATGTCCAAGCATCCACTACAATATACATCGTATGTACAGTAATGGCCTCTAGGGCATACATATAACTAACAGTATGCATCTTTTAAACAGATACCTTGAGCGGTATTACGGATTTTCAAATGATATCTTTTCTTTAAAAACACCATAGCCCTAATTTCAAAACTACGATTCACACCTTTCAAAAACTGTTTGTATGGTTCGGGTGTGAATGTTAGATTAGATACGTATACTTATAGCAAAGGTAGAATGTATTTGTAAAACTGACTTGATGAGGGATATAAATGCGATGAAAAGAATATATGACGTGATATGATGAGTTAGTGAAATGTTGGTATACGGATGCGAGTCGATTGAGATGATTGATACCCTGCCGGTCCCCTGATATGAGATTGTTGCGGTTGTGACCTGGGACATGGGTATATAGAGGTATTTATATGTGTTGAGAATCGTGAGTGTTAGCCGTATGTGACGTTAGGTCCGTACCCTCCTCGTCTTATAGGTTTATAAGATCCATGATAGCTTAATACCGCCGTACGATGATTTTCCTTACGTGATGAGTTTGACTTGAGGTTTGATCTGTACCCTTGACTAGAGGATGCCGTATGATGGATTGTACCGTACGTGATGTTGTGAGGCAGGATACCGATTGATAGATTCACGGAATCGGTCATGTTAGATACGTATACCCGCCAGCATTTGCATATGATTTACCTTATGCTGCATTCTTGTTATTCGTGTTGCATTATTTATAACTGTGATAATATACCTGCACCATTATCGATGATGCGTATGTTACACGTACATAGATTGTAGGCTCACACACTTCATCATCGATAATTGGCATGTCACTACACAGTAAGATTGCAGCATCTTGATAAGACTCTTCGCATAACATACGTGCATATATACCACTTGTACATCCATATTGGAATATATACATATTGTACACCATACTTGCATACATACATGTTGTACACCATACTTGCGTGCATACTTGTTGTACACCATACTTGCGTACATATATATTGTACACCATACTTGTGTGCATACATATTGTACACCATACTTGCGTGCATACATATTGTACACCCATACTTGCGGACATACACATTTGTACGTCCATAATCATATATATACATATATGTACCTTTACACGATATTGCATTCGATTTTGGAGATTTGGGAACCGCGTGATATATTTTAAAAAACTGGATTCATTTAAAAGAGCGGTTTTCCCTCGATATGTGCATATTACAGTTCCATGTTGCATGATATACGGATATGGTTACATTTCTATCATATGTCGCATACAACATGCTTTATGATTTTACGCATTGAGATATGCTGTTTTCGTGAGATTCTGGATTTGAGAACCGTGGCTATTTCAAAAGAAAGCATGTACTGTTTTAAAAACCTGGTTTCTCTTGATATGATATTTCAGTGTGTCCACCATGCGTTTTCTCGGTTCTGAGACGTGTGATATGTGAAACCCGATTCGAGGAGGCGGATGATTCCATTTGTGGGTACATGGTGGACCCATTATGGTACGCGGGGCGAGAGAGAGATTTAGTATGGATGACGATGAGCCTGGCAAAGGGACTAATACCTACCGGGGATAGTATTTGGGCTCGGCCGAAATTCGGAGGATACCGACCGGGGTCGAGAGATGATATGGGCCGATCCGGACTGACTGAGCCCATTGGGGTGATCCGGACTGACGGAGCCCGAGATATGAAGATTTACGTGTCGATGCTGGACACGGGTTTCATGATGTTTTCGGGTGTCGATGTTGGACACCTAGGTTCCATGACTTTGATGTGTCACGAGGGCACCGTTGACTTATATCCACATGCATACATACATTGATTATATGGTTGGACGAGATCCACATGCAAACATATCTTGATTATATGGTTGGACGAGATCCACATGCATACGGACATTGGTTATATTGTTGGATTATATCCGCATACATATAGGTATTGATTACATTGTTGGCACATATACCGACCCGGTCACCCTAGATATCATAGTATAACCTTTATGATATAGTTGACCGAGGAGTCGCTGTTTATTCGATTTCTACTTATAAGATGTTTTTCTACTCACGAGCTGGTAACTCACCCCCGTTGTGCCACAGTTATTGCAGGTTGACCGCATGGATCCGTAGCGGCATCGCTGGCACATAGCTTCATTTGGGTGTTTTGCATTGGTAGGTGGCACATTTTGTTAGTTATATGTATGCCCTAGAGGCCATTACTGTACATTGGATGTATATTGTAGTGGATGCTGGGTCATATATAGGTAGGACTTTCTTGCTCGACATGATAGTACGCAATCTGGTTGCTCTTTATCTTAACATGTATATTTTCTGTCTCTCTGTTACATGTTGTTAAAGCCCTTAGGATTTGTACTCGACTTCCAGGACTATGATGCAGATCATACTAGTGGGGTCTGGGTAGTCTATGAGTACATCCTTCAATGTTCCTAGTCGTAGGAATATCGAGACGGGGCATCGATATTCCAGAGTAGACTAGCGTATATCTTCTCGACCCATGTGATGGGCGATGGATGATCCCATATCCATTGGTGTTTGACATCAGAGATGGTATGCGGGTGCTCAGTGGAGACTGGGTACACTGAACGGACTCGGCGAGAACTCCCAGATGGTATTATACCTCACGTCAGATGGCAGTTCTCTGGTGACACTGGTACAGCTTAGTCTGTTGACCCGAGATCGTCATAGAGTCTTGTGTGTCTCCCACTGTGATTTGATTTACACCATACCACGGCTCTACTGAGTCGTGCAAACTGGTGGTTTTTGGGTACGGTTCCGATTCATATGGAGGCAATGAGCTATAGGAGGGGATTCGTCTCTCCCGGTATTGGGGGTTGATGTTGCGCTATGCTCGACAGGCCATAACTGGAAATCCCTGACCAGGGTTGCTGTGATTTACTGGTAAGAGTTATCAGTAGTCTCACGCTTGTTATGGACCTTACATCGGCATGACTTATCAAGCTACTGGGGTCTGACGTTTACCACCCCTAGGCGAGATATGCGACATATCAGACGAACAGACCGGACTGTACGGTAAGTGTTACTGGTTGGATTCACAGGAGTGTGAGCGGGGTTGCTCATTGATCTTCTGATCGCTTAATACCCGGGTGGCGGTTACGTTTAGCAGACCGCTTGCGGCTTATGGGTGTTTGATATGATCATCACCTACTGCCGGCGTATTGACGAGTCTTTAGAGTCCTACCCAGAGGTTTCCTGGCTCAAGCGAAACGACATAGGACCGCATATGAGATATGTGCGGGACCGAGAATAATACCAGTATGTGATACTGAATTCTATTCTCGCGATTTGTATCATAGGACAGTTATATAAGATATAGCCGGGTTACCGAATCAAATGTTGATTCGATATGATGATGCACTTGATATTAGTCGGTTATATGCAATATGACCGGATCATTAAATCTAGTGTTGATTTAGTGATTTAATGTATCATTATATATTAGATATATTACTTTACATTGACTAGTATTGTTCACTTAAGTTGGATTTTCTCACTTGATTTGCACAAGTTGTATATGTGATATATTTTTGTGCACTAGTTTGTATCTTGTTTGATGATACATGCAAACTTGGGTGTGTGTTTGCTTTAAACCATGTTTAGGTTAATGGTTAAGGTTTTATCTTATTTATTTATTTTATTTATTTATATTTGGCAAAAATAAAATGGTGGCTTGCTTTGTTTTATTCTTGAAGCTTCATGAAGCTTTGAAAGTCTTAACCATTTTGTTTTTTCCTTAACCTAACCATTACACCTAAACCCTAGTTTATTCTCTACATGTGTTAAATTCACCCATGGTTGCATTATGATAAGAATCATTTGGATTTTGTTTTTAAAACAATTCTTTTTCTTTCTTCTTCTTCTTCTTCATGAAGAGAAGAAAAGCTTGCTAGAAAATTCTAAGTGATGAAATCAGGTGAGAAATCCAAATCCAAAGTGAACCCACTTCCTATTTCTTCATCCTCTACCACTTTCCATGTTGTTTGGGGTGTTTTATTCACAAGTTTCATGACCTAGTAAAGATGGAGGACGAGTTAGAGTCGCCTCGACGTAGATCATCTTCGGCATCGAAGTCAACGACCTAGCGCGCCCATTTCTCCGAGGAAACCGATGCTAGAGTCCGGGATTCCAATGATCGCAGCGGAGGGACGTCAACACGGAGCTAGAGAAGTAGAGGACCGGATCTACAAAGGTTGTAGCCTCTTTCACTTAGTAGAAAAGTAGTTTGCTTGCTTTGTTTCGCCTTACCTCTACTTAACGATCTAGTATAGGGTTCTTTGGAACAAGGAAAAATTTAATTTTGGCATGGTTGATCAGTTGTAGAACCTCATGGGTGTGTCTAGTAACCCTGCAGTGGTATCAGAGCCTAACTAGAGCTTTAGGCGAAGTGTAGATGATGTTAGAAGTCCGATCGAACCCGAAACCCTAATTGAAAACCCTTCTCTGTACAATTTTTCAAAACTGTGATTTTTGTGAATTAAAAATATCCAAAAAATACAGCAGGGTTTTATTGGTATTACTGTGAAGCACGTGACCGTAACTCCATACTGCAGCCTTATTTGTCACGGTTTGCACAGTAATGTTAATCTGAATTTCCTGTGTTTTCTGGGAATTTTTAAATTACACTCAAGAGTTGAGTTATCTGGGGTGTATTGGGGACTCGATGTTTCGATCGGATTGTTTAATTTTGTCTATGTGTTTTTCCGGGTAACTTTGGAACATGTTAAAAAGTTCGACCGGATATAAATACCCACTTTTTCCCCTGCCGGGAAATTTCCAAGTATTGGATTTTTCCGTGGTTTAAGAATGTTCCAAGTAGTGAAAGTAACGCGATGGACCCTCTTGAAGACAACAAACCTTAACTCGATTATGTGACCATCTTGAACTGCCCTTTGAACCTTAGGGTTTGGGACAGTACGGCGTGCCACATGTGAGGCGTTGGCTTGACCCTTCTACGGCTGGACCGTTGGTACTGTGGCACGAAGTGAATGTTTTTAAACTTATTTCAAGTGTTGAGCTTTTCGGGAAACCTTGGGTGTTTCGATTATTCGATCGGAAAGTTTAACATTTTCTATTTATCTGGAATGTGATACAATAATTGGAATCAACAACATTTGAATGTTATAAACATAGCAGTTTAATCTCAAATGATCGGTTGCCAAGGAATTTTGATGCGATCAAAAATCCGTCGCAATCACGTAGCGTACGCGGATACTCGCCGGTAAACTTAATAGATAGCCACGCCCCATAGCCCCGACCAAGTGACTGTAGGAGAACCCCGTCGTCGAAAGCATCCGGTCGGGTGCTCGCGGTAGCGGTGTTCCGCCTTAGTGCACTTCATCGTCGGTATCGGGGGTGCGGCCGTCTACTAAAGTTTGCGACGAGCATTCGATCAGAATGTCGGGAATCCTGTTGAATTGCCCGACTTGATATTGAAAAGAGTTTTCGATAATGAGACTAAAATGCGGGGTTTATAATTGTTAGGCATGCGATGTCTAAGGAATTCATTTGGTTAGGCATGCGATGTCTAAAGAGGTTGGTGATTCCAACTGATGTAGTTTTACACTTTCTTTTCTTTGACCGTAAGTGGAGTATGTGATATCGCCGGTTTCGTTGCTATATGTCAACGACAATTGGGATGGGCATATTTACTTACGTTGATGACATGTGATGTTATGTGTTGCTGGATATGTTATATTGGATCGTCGTGTTTGAATAGCCGGGTTTTTTTTATGTGAGATGGGGGTGTGGGATTGGCTATTCATCACGACCGTGGAATCCGTGTTTTATTCAGGCTCAAAATAAAACACGGACGTCCTAGTATATCCGATATTTCATATGATATTTTCTGCTGCGTTATCTGTGTTGTGATCATGTGATTTGTTCAGATAGATATAGTATATAGTATATATGATATATTATATAGACGTTGCTTATGTTTTACACATGCGCTAGCCCTGCCTCGCTCTGGCGTTAGTTACCTAACCTAACGGTGAAGACGGGACATCGAGGCGAATGCGGATGGCATAAGCGTACATTATATTTATCTGTGATGTTTTGGTGGACTTAAATGATGGGACATTCATTAATGAGATTAATGAAAGAAAATAAACCTAAAAGATTTTGTGGAATCGAATTTCTCAAAAAAAGGTAGCTACAGTTCTTGCTTTGCATCGCGGTGTTCCTTGTAGAACATCCCGCACCTTATTCGATGAGGAAAGAGCCGACGATCCCTTCACTGGGAGTGACCCCTTTAGCGATAACTGGCAGATGCTACAATCCTCGGTTTGTCTTTTGATTGCTTCTATAGTTTCTGCTTTGCACAGCGGTATATATGATATATCCTGCACCTTATTCGATGAGGAAAGGGCCGACGATCCCTTCACCGGGAGTGACCCCTTTAGCAAAACTAGAAAAGCCATAAAAACATTCCATTTAAAAACCATTTGATTCCGCAACGAGATCAAGTTCAAAGCGTTAAAGGTTTTCTCAAAACCATCTGCAACCCTCCATCATTCTAGGAAGTAGAGTACTTAGTATTCGTGCTGTGTTTGTTGACCATAGTCAAGGCACAGTGTACGGTAGCTAAGTGATGTCTTCCTACACCGCATATGATGCGATTAGTTAGGACAGTCACGTGACTTTGTTGACCTTAGTTAAGGGTCATGCGGGTGGGTCTAATTAATCACGAAATGACGGGTAGAACTTGACTAGTGCTTATGATTTGTTGACCATAGTTAAGGTCATAAGTGCTAGGGGTAAAAACCTTTATCGGGAGTTTCAAGTGTTGAAATTTGTAATGAGATTGCATACTTTCTATATGATAGTTGGATCCCGATACCCACTGCGAGTAATTGTTACTCCTGGGAGAGTTTTGCATTTTACAATTAGCCGATCAAGTAGGTGTCTAGAAAGGTGTCAATGGGGTTACGCCCCTGGGAAAACGAGGTTTATTGTAATTAGGTCCGTCCGAAAGCACGGGGAACCTCCCTCAGAGTACCGACACTGGCCTGGCTGAAAGATTGGCGAACTTGTAGAGTGTAATTAATCCCGGCTAGTCTTTCCTTTTGAGGTTTGAAGGAAGATTTGATAAAAACAGTAGGAGCCAACCTGATTAGATAAAATAAAATACCAATCTAATCTTGCAAGAGCGCACGCAGAGTGTTTTCTTCTCTCTCTCCAGGTAGCGACCATATCACGCTTTAATCAAGATAATAATACGGATATATTGACCGGACCCGCTTGTTATACTGAGCTGGGGAATGTTGGTCCCGCTCCAACTTATAATTGTTATAAGACAGAGCAGGAAATAAGGGAATACCAGGATTCCCATGCCGCCCAAACGAAGAAAGTGCATATGATGCATCTCCTTCGGGAGTGTTCATTATAAAGAACTGTTTCTCAATATCCTTTACGTCCTGGGTATTTGATACCGGATCAGGATCCCGCATATGTAATTTGTTACATGGGCTACAGAAAGGTAGAGAACTGAGAACGGGTGATAAGTTTCATGAGACAGAAAACGGTGCAAGTGTTGCAGCCAAGTCTGTTGGTCACTGTCACCCTGTATTATCAATACATTGATTCTGAACAAATGCTATTAGATACCGAACCTGATATACAAAATCATATCAATCTCTTTATTTATTAAAGAAGGATATAATTTTGTATTGTTGGATAATGTTTTGAACATTTCCTATTTCAAAAGTTGATCGGTTCAGGCACGTCATCTAAAAGCATTAACGTTCTAAATCAAACTACAGTTCTTAATATACAGAACACACACAAGAAGAAGAGTTCAGAAATGAACGACTCCTTCTTGAGGTATTGTAGACTAAGTCATATCAGTATGACCCGACTAGCTTAAGTTACATTTTAGATGCATATTTAAATTAGTTTGAATTTACATCTTGTGAAACTTGCCAGTCATGTCACAAAGATTAGGTGACCATAGCTCTGTTTATTGGAAACAGAGAAAGAGTTAGTAAACTCTTGGGACTGATACATGATGATGTATGTAAGGTCCCCTGTCTGCACATGCCAGGACCTGTTCTTTGTACTTCATTACATTCTCTGATGATCTCTCAAGATTCAGTCACATGTTCCTGCTGAAACATAAGTCTGAAGCTCTTGAGATATTCACAGAATATAAGTTAGAAGTAGAGAACCAAAGACTGGGTATAAGTATTTTGTCCTATGATAAGATCATGGAGGAGAATACTTGTGCATAGAATTCCTGGACTATTCTAAAGGAGAATGAGATTCTCTCTCGGTGTTACTCCTCTGAATATACCACAGCACAACGATGTATCGGGGCGGAGCAATCGCACCATATTAGATATGGTGTGCTCTATGATGAGTATTACTGAGTTACTTATTTCCTTTTGGGGTTATGCACTTGAGAAGCTGCATACCCATTGAATTGGGTTCGAATCAAATCAGTGCCTACCACTCCATATAAGATTTGGTATGGGAAGAGCCTATCTCTTAAGTAAGTTAAGATTTGGGATTGTCCGGCCTATGTCAAAAGCAAAATCCAGACAAGATCGAGGCAAGGTCAGTTCTGAAGAACTGGAAAGGTTCCAGCTATACAAAACTGCAGCTGATGATTTGACAGAACCAAAGGATTCAATAGTCCCCGACGAACCTCAGCTTCTCCGCCGATCTGGTAGGGTTCTTCATCCGCCTGAGAGATACTTCGGTTTCTCGATGATGAGTGGGAGCGAGGATTGCTTCATGAGATGATGGCCCAACTAGTTTCGAGCAGGCCATCAAGAGTAGGGACTCTGTAAGAATGGCTGGATACTTAGCGATCTGAAATGGAATCCATGTACACCAACAAACAACGGACTTTGGTTGCTATATCTGAAGGGTTAAATCCCCATCAGGAGCAAGTATATCTTGAGAAGATTACTTGGTATAGATGGAAAAGTTGAGACTTTCAAAGCTAAACTTGTTAAAGGTTTTCGTCATCGACCAGGCGTGGATAATGATGAAACCTTTTTCCCATGGTTATGCTCAAGTCCATCCAGATCCTACTTGCTATTACTACATACCATGACTACGATATCTGGTGGTTGGGTGCCATGACTACTTTTCTAAATAATGATTTAGAAGAGAGCATCTATAAGAACACAGCCAGAGGGCTTCATAAACAGTGGGAGCAGCGGAAACGTGTGCAAGTTGCTTTACAGAATAAAGCAGGCATCGCGGAGTTGGAACTTCTGTTTTGTTGTAGTAGTCAAAGAGTTTGACTTCAGCAAAATGGTAGATGAACCATGTATATACAAAATGGTGGTAGAGAGTAAGGTGGTCATCCTCGTATTGTACGTAGACAACATACTCTTGATAGGAAAAAAGTTTCCTATGCTACGCTCGGTCAATCTCCTCTTATCACAAAGATTCTCCATATAGGATCAAAAGTGATACCTCCTAAATCCTAGGATTTGGATCTATGAGATGGATCTAAATGGATGTTAGGGTTCTCACTAGGTTTAGTGAGATGGTATCAATCAATCCTGGGGAGAATCACTGCAAAGGTTCCAAGGTGATAAGGACGACTGAATGCCAGTCGCAGGCATTGTCTTTACCCTCAGTGAAGGGATGGTATGTTGGAAGAGTTCCAAGCAAGATACCGTGGCAAACTAGATGATAAAGGCTGGTAACATCGCAATTAAAGATACTACCAAAGAGGAAGTTTGGGTGTATAATGGTTCATGAGATGAACTAGGTTCCTACCATTGTGTGACAATAGAAGTGTGGCTTTGTCCCAGGAACCCTGGTCCCATCAGTGACCCAGACATATTCTGAGGCAGCATCACCTGATCATGGAGATAGTTGATCTCCAGAGTGATCGAGGTTAGGAGAGTAGACTCTGAGGACAACACGGCATATCCACTCACAAAGGCTTTTTCCCAGAGAGAGACTTATATGGGATGGTTGAGTATCAGATACTACAACCACTGCGACAGATGGCCCTAGTGCAAGTGGGAGATTGTTAGTTATATGTATGCCCTAAAGGCCATTACTGTATATTGGATGTATATTGTAGTGGATGCTGGGACATATATAGGTAGGACTTTCTTGCTCGACATGATAGTATGCTATCTGGTTGCTCTTTATCTTAACATGTATTCTTTCTGTCTCTCTGTTACATATTTATAAAGCCCCTAGGATGTGTACCCGACTTCCAGGACTATGATGCAGATCATACTAGTGGGGCTTGGGTAGTCCATGAGTATATCCTTCAATGTTCCTAGTCGTAGGAATATCGAGAAGGGCATCGATATTCCAGAGTAGACTAGCGTATATCATCTCGACCCATGTGATGGGCGATGGATGATCCCATATCCATTGGTGTTTGACATCAGAGATGGTATGCGGGTGCTCAGTGGAGACTGGGTACACTGAACGGACTCGCCGAGAACTCCCAGATGGTATTATATCTCACGTCAGATGGCAGTTCTCTGGTGACACTGGTACAGTTTAGTCTGTTGACCCGAGATCGTCATAGAGTCTTGTGTGTCTCCCACTGTGCTTTGATTTCCACCCTACCACGGCTCTACTGAGTCATGCAAACAGGTGGTTTTTGGGTACAGTCCCGATTCACATGGAGGCAATGAGCAATAGGAGGGGATTCGTCTTTCCCGGTATTAGGGGTTGATGTTGCGCTATGCTCGACTGGCCATAACTGGAAATCCCTGGCCAGGGTTGCTGTGATTTACTGGTAAGAGTTATCAGTAGTCTCACGCTTGTTATGGACCTTACATCGGCATGACTTATCAAGCTACTTTGGTCTGACGTTTACCACCCCTAGGCGAGATATGCGACATATCAGACGAACAGACCGGACTGTACGGTAAGTGTTACTGGTTGGATTCACAGGAGTGTGAGCGGGCTTTCTCGTTGATCTTCTGATCGCTCAGTACCCGGGTGGCCGTCACGTTTAGCAGAGCGCTTGCGGCTTGTGGCTGTTTAATATGATCATCACCTACTGCCGGCGTATTGACGAGTCTTTAGAGTCCTACACAGAGGTTTCCTGGCTCAAGCGAAACGAAATAAGAGCGCATAAGAGATATGTGCGGGACCGAGAATAATACAAGTATATGATGCTGAATTCTATTCTCGCGATTTGTATCATAGGACGGTTATATAAGATATAGCCGGGTTACCGAATCAAATGTTGATTCGATATGATGATGCACTTGATATTAGTCGGTTATATGCAATATGAACGGATCATTAAATCAAGTGTTGATTTAATGATTTAATGTATAATTATATATTTGATATATTACTTTACATTGACTAGTACTGTTCACTTAAGAAGGATTTTCTCACTTGATTTGCACAAGTTGTATATGTGATATATTTTTGTGCACTAGTTTGTATCATGTTTGATGATACATGCAAACTTGGGTGTGTGTTTGCTTTAAACCATGTTTTGGGTTTTAGCTTATTTATTTATTTTATTTATTTATATTTGGAAAAAATAAAATGGTGGCTTGCTTTGTTTTATTCTTGAAGCTTCATGAAGCTTTGAAAGTCTTAACCATTTTGTTTTTTCCTTAACCTAACCATTACACCTAAACCCTAGTTTATTCTCTACATGTGTTAACTTCACCCATGGTTGCATTATGATAAGAATTACTTGGATTTTCTTTTTAAAACAATTCTTTTTCTTTCTTCTTCTTCTTCTTCTTCATGAAGAGAAGAAAAGCATGATAGAAAATTCTAAGTGATGAACTCAAGTGAGAAATCCAAATCCAAAGTGAACCCACTTCCTATTTCTTCATCCTCTACCACTTGCCATGTTGTATGGGGTGTTTTCTTCACAAGTTTTATGACCTAGTGAAGATGGAGCTCGAGTTAGAGTCGCCCCGACGTAGATCATCTTCGGCATCGAAGTCAACGACCTAACCTGCCCATTTCTCCGAGGAAACCGAGGCTAGAGTCCGGGATTCCGATAATCGCAGCGGAGGGATGTCAATACGGAGCTAGAGAAGTGGAGGACCGGATCTACAAAGGTTGTAGCCTCTTTCACTTAGTAGCAAATTAGTTTGCTTGCTTAGTTTCGCCTTACCTCTAGTTAACGATCTAGTATAGGGTTCTTTGGCACAAGGAAAAATTTAATTTTGGTATGGTTGATCAGTTGTAGAACCTCATGGGTGTGCCTAGGAACCTTACACATTTGTATCGTACCCACTGTTGTATTTATATGTCACATTATATCTAGTCAACTCCATCAATCAAAATTAGTAAATTGTATAAGTAATGAGACTCAGTGAGATTGTGGTTGCGATACTTAGTGCGAGGGGTTTTCCGCTACTTGTGGTTTGATGTCTTCCTTATTTCTTTATCTTTTATGGTGAACTTCGCCGTTGGGCGTCGTATACTCATATATACTGTCTTGGATGGTTATGATCCACCGGTTGGCGAAAAGATACCTCCCTCTTGGGGATGCCATTATTCTTATTATGTATTCGTGGTTTTGGATCAAAATATACAAAGGAAGAGCTACCCAAATTTTTCAAAGACAAGACATGTTTTCAAACTAGCAATTTCAGCTTACTTGAATTACGTTACGCCTTTAGACGTTGCGTGATTTAAGTGCTGGTCATGAGCTAATATTTCGGGTCGTGACAAAGTTGGTATCAGAGCGTTAGGTTTAACTTTTGTTCGAGTCTATGTTTGACTATGCGGAGTCTAGGGCGGGTATGTATTTCGGAACCTAGGCTTGACCTTACGGAACTTAGACTTGAATGGGGGGTATTAGACCCGAACTTTCGTTTCATAGGCTGACCCTGATTGATGGAGTAGGTAGCTTAAGTAGAGTGACGTACCATACGTATGTTTCGCAGAATATATGCGATACGATACTCCACTTAAGAAATCTTAGGATGTACATATTTTTGCGACTTATGGTTCTCTTCATACCCATGATTATACATCCATTTGAGATCCTTGATCATAATTGTTTCCACGATCATACTCTCATTGATTCTGTTTCTTCTTATGATCTTGTATCCATTCTGGATCTGTCGTTTCCTTTCATGCCGTTGATCTGCTTTCTTCGATACTCGATTGAGGTTCCTGTCACCATGGTTTAAGCGCAGATTGAGTTGCTGCTAGTGTTGCGGTCAAGGCGAGCTCGTCTGGTACGAGGGCTGACCATTGTGTTTTTTGGTGACATGGGAACGTCTCGATGTAATGTTATGTTGTAACCTCTTATGGAGGCGAGTGCTTGGTTTTACACCGGATGGTCGGGCCATTGTTAGAGCTGCCAGTTGTGAGAGGACTATTGATGTATAGCATGTTAGTGTATATGCCCTAGGGGCCATTATTGTATCATAGTAGCTTGTATATTACTTAATGGAAGCTTGGGATATTCACAGTTATATTAACAGTCTTGCTTAACATAGTAGTATGCTACTTGGTTTATATCTATCCTAATATGTGTATTTGTTTCTTTTAGCATATCATGAATACATATTGATAGAGCCCTTAGGATCTTGCTTGACTACCAGCGTTATGATGGCAGTCACACTAGTAGGGGCTGGGTAGTCAACAAGCACATCCTTTTTCCGGTCCCTAGTCGTAAGAATATCGAAAAAGGGCATCGATACTCCGGAGAAGACTAGTGTATATGCTTCTCGTCCCAGCAGGGGTGATGGTCTATCCCACAGCCATCAGTACGTTGTACTGGAGATAATCTGCTGGTGCTCGTTGGGTTATGGGTAAACTGGACAGGACTTGCAGGGAACTGTTGGTTGGTATTATACCCATCGCCAGTTAATAGTTCCCAGGTGACATGAGTACAGCATAGTCCGTTGACTTGACACTGCTGCTTCGCCTCGAGTGTGTTCCCACTGTTCTTAGATTGCTATCCTACCACGGCTCGAATGAGTCACGTAAACAGGTAGCACTTGGGTGCAGTCCCGAAGTACTTGGAGGCAGTGGCGATTAGATATGATTCGTCTCTCCCGGTATTGGGGGTTGATATCGCACTATGTTTGGAGAGCCATTATGCAAGGTCCCTGGCCAGGGAAAGCGAGATTTACTGGTAGGCATTCCGGTTGTTTCTCAAGGTGTAATGTGCTTCACTCCGACATGACTTCTACCGCTATTAGGAGGCTGACGCTTGCCGCCCCCTAGGCCCGATATGCGATGTTCTTAGACGAACATACCGGACTGTATGGAGATTGTCACATCTGGCTCAGTAGGAGTTCAGATGGGTTTCCTCATCTACCTTCTTTTCGACATCTACCTGGGGACCGTTACGTACAGCTAGAACTACTTGCGGCCTGTGGTTAAACCAACTGCCAGCCTAGTGTCGAGTCTTTAGAGTCCCACACAGAGGGTTTCCCTGCTTCAGGCGAAACGATATAGTGGTCGTATAGTTTTACGACAGGGTTCGAACATATTCGTGTATTTATGCACGTAAGATATTGGGACAGATTATACTACCGGGCTTTGGTTTAAGCCAGATTCTAGTATTAGATTATTAGACATGATTTAGTCTCTGTCTATCCGTGTTTTTCGTAAATACGGATGGGAGAGGCATTCTCGTAATTTGTCAGGAAGCTTCTAGAAGGAGATGACTCATTTGTGTTTTAATCTTTATGATTTAAAGTAAATGAGGTGGTGGAGATGAGGTGTAATTATCATTAAATGAACCATGATTCATGAGATGATTCATCTCAAGTAATAAATGAAGCATGGTTGGTAGATATTTGATGAGATATTTTTCATGCTCCATATTATCCAAATGAGTCAAGATTCATTTCATAATAACAAAACACTTCTCTCTCCTCAAGCTCTCTCTTCTTAAACCTAACCCTAATCCACTCATGAGTTGAGAACCCTAGGGTTAGCAAGACTAATCAATCTTTAATCCAACACTATATCATCTAGGTTACTTGGATTAGCACTCTAAGTCACGTAGTTACCTCATCTTGGTGGTGTAAGCTTGTAGTAGGAACTTTCGGGTGGATCTTCGATTACTTCAAGGAGCCGACGAGGAGGTGCCTTCCATTCTCACTGCAAGGAGATTTAGAAGAGGAGGAGGACATAAAGAACAAGAAGGACAAGTATCTTGAGGTATAACAATTCTTTCTTAGTAGTTAAAACTCAAAGTTTAGTGCTAGCTAAGGTTTATGAATGATCCGTGGTTCTAGTCGATGTTGCGAAGCCCGTAAAAATCATTTTTTGCTCATTCTGCAACCCCGCGAACACGTGGGGGCGCAACATAGACTTACAGTAGTATCAGAGCCTCACATAAATCATAGATAGCTTGTAGCGATATTAGAATTACGCCGTTTTTGTCGGACAAAAACAGTTTTCAAAAGTCAGGATTTGAGACAAAAACTGTCGACAAAAACAGTTTTCAAAAGTCAGGATTTGAGTTGTTTGCACACCCCGCTGTTAGTTATATGTATGCCCTAGAGGCCATTACTGTACATACGATGTATATTGTAGTGGATGCTTGGATATATATAGGGAGGACTTTCTTGCTCGACATGATAGTACGCTATCTGGTTGCTCTTTATCTTAACATGTACTCTGTGTAGGGTTGCTAGGCATGCGCACAAGGGTCTACGAGGCATCAACCATGCCCGAATAAAAATTTAGCCGTGCCGAACAACCCGAATACGGAACTTTAAACTAGAGATTAGGCGAAAACAAGCATGCTAAACACTTTAACACTAAGTGAGAGGGATTACAACCTTTGTAAATCCGGTCCTTCACTTCATATGCTCCGTGTTGTGGTCCCTTCGCTCCGATCATCGGGATCCGGACTCTCGAGAGGTTCCACGAAGAGAAAGACGCAACCTTTGCTTCCGATCTTTGATACTAAGATGATCTACCTTGAAGTTTCTTTAACACAAGCTAACACTCATGAAATGATGTGAACACCCTCATCTAAATGGCAAGGGAAGATGAGGATGATGAAGTATGATTTTTGCTCTATTTATTTATCTTTTTCTCACAATTATTCATCACTTGGAAAAATCAAGAAAGCTTTTTTCCATGAAAGAATGAATGAAGAAGATGAACAATATTTGTTAAATCCATTTATGATGAATAGGAAAAGGAGATAATGATCAATTATGCAACCATGGTTCACTTAACCATTGTAGAGAATTAACTAGGGTTAAGGTTTGGGTTGGGTTAAAGCATGACTCACTTGAAAATATCTTTATCATGACAAAAAGAAAAGCTTCTAGAATCATCTAGAAACCATTAACCCAAATCAAACCCTAATCTTGTTTAATCTCCACTAAACATGTTGCATTATTTATCATATCATGTTACAATATTATATATCACATATATAATATTTATTGTAACCAAAAAAATAATACAATTAACATATATCGCATATATATCAATTTATTACCCGAGTGAGAAAAAGAATCTTTTAGTGAGCAAATATTAGTTAATGCAATTTAATATATCAAATATATTATTATACATTAAATTATCGAATCAACACTTGATCCGACAATCCGGCTATATCGCATATAACCGACTAATATTTATCCGTACCGATTCATCGAATCAACACTTGATCCAATGACCCGGCTGATATCAAATATCGCGAGAATATAATACGGTATCACATATCGCATTATCCTCGGTCCCGCACATATCACATATGTGCCCCTACTCCGTTTTGCCTGAGTCAAGAAACCTCTGTGTAGGACTCTAAAGAATCGTCAATACGCCGGCAGTAGGTGATGATCATATCAATCACCCACAAGCTGCAAGCGGTCAGCTAAACGTAACAGCTACCCAGGTATTGAGCGCTCAGAAGATCAACAAGCAAGCCTGTACATTCTCCTGTGAATCCAAACAGTAACACTCCCGTACAGTCCGGTCTCGTCGTCTGATATGTTGCATATCTCGCCTAGGGTGGTAAACGTCAGACCCCAGTAGCTCGATAAGTCGTGTCGATATGAGGTCTATAACAGTTCGAGAAACTACTGATAACACTTACCAGTAAATCTCAGCAACCCTGGCCAAGTATTTCCAGTTATAGCCAATCGAACACAGCACAACATCAACTCCCTATACCGGGAGAGACGAATCCCCTCCTATCGCTCATTGCCTCCATGTGATTCGGGACTGTACCCAAAAGCCACCTTTTTGCACGCCCTCTTGGACGTGGTATGATGGAAATCAAAGCACAGTGGGAATCACACAAGACTCTATGACGATCTCGGGTCAACAGACTACTCTGTACCAGTGTCACCGGAGAACTGCCATCTGACGTATGGTATAATACCATCTGGGAGTTCTCGGCGAGTCCGTCCAGTGTACCCAGTCTCTACTGAGCACCCGTACACCATCCTTGATGTCAAACATCGATGGATATGGGATCATCCATCTCCCATCTTATGGGTCAAGATGCGTATACGCTAGTATACTCTGGTGCATCGATGCCCTGTCTCGATACACCCTCGACTAGGAACAGTTATAGGATGTACTCACCGACTACCGTGGCCCCACTAGTATGATCTCATCATAGTCCCAGTAGTCGAGTACATATCCTAAGGGCTTTATCAACATGTAACATAGAGACAATCAGAGTACATGTTAAGATAAAGTACAACCAGATAGCATACTATCATGTCGAGCAAGAAAGTCCTCCCTATATATGTCCTAGCATCCACTACAATATACATCGTATGTACAGTAATGGCCTCTAGGGCATACATATAACTAACAATCTCCCACTTGCACTAGGGCCATCTGTTATAGTATCGCATACCCAACAATTAGCTGCGGTTGAAGTATCTCATACTCAACCATCCCATAAAAGTCTCTACTGGGGTAAAGGCCTTCGTGAGTGGATCCGTGCTGTTGTCCTCTGTGTCTACTCTCCAAACCTCGATCTCCCTGGAGATCAACCATCTCCATGATCAGGTGATACTGCCTAAGAATTATATCTGGATTTCTGATGGGACTGTAGTTCCTTGGCATAAGCCACAACTCCATTGTCACACAATGGTAGGAACGAAGTTCATCTTATGAACTTATATATATATCCAGACATCTCTTTGGTAGCATCCTTGGTAACGATGTATCTTGCCTTTAATCATCTAGTATGTCACGGTATCTAGCTTAGAGCTCTTCCAACATACCGTCCCTCCACTGAGGGTAAAGACAATGCCCGCGACTGACATTCAGTCGTCCTTATCACCCTGGAACCTTTCCAGTGATTCTCCCTAAGATCGATTGATACCATCTCACTACATCTAGTGAGTATCCTAACATCCAATTAGATCTATCCCATAGATCCAAAACCCAGGATTTAGGATGTATCACTTTGATCCTATATGGAGAATCCTTGTGATAAGCGGAGATTAACCGTGCGTAGCATAGGAAACTCCTTCCCTATCAAGAGTATGTCATCCGCGTATTCTACAAGGATCACCACCATACTCTCTACTACCTTTTCGTATATACAAGGTTCATCTACCATTTTGATGAAGCCAAACTCTTTGACTACCACATCAAAACAGATGTTCCAACTCCGCGATGCCTGTTTTATCATATAAAACATCTTACACACGTTTCCGCTGCTCCCACTGTCTACGAAGCCCTCTGGCTATGTACTTATAGACGCTCTCTTCTAAAATATCATTTAGAAAAGCAGTCATGACACCCAACCGCCAGATATCGTAATCATGGAATGTAGCCGTGGCAAGTAAGATCTGGACGGACTTAAGCACAGCTTTGAAAGTCTCAACTTTGCCATGCACACTAAGTAGTCTTCTCAAGATATACTCGCTCCTGATGGGGATTTAACCTTTCAGATAAAGCAACCAAAGTCCATACTTTGTTGGTGTATAAGGATTCCATCTCAGATCGATAAGCACCCAGCCATTCTTACAGAGTCCCACTCCTGATGGCCAGCCCGAAACCAGTTGGGTCATCATCTCATGATGCAATCCTCGCTCCCACTGTCATAGAGAAACCGAAGTATCTCTCAGGTGGGTGAGGAACCCTACTAGATCGGCGGAGAGGCGGAGGTTCGTTGGAATCTACTGAATCCTTTGGTTCTATCAAATCATCAGCTGCAGTCTGTATAGCTGGAATATTTCCAGTTCTACATAACAGACCTTGCCTCAAGCTTGTCCGGATTTTGCTTTTAGACATAGGCCGGACAACCCCAAATCTTAACCAACTTAAGATATGGGCTCTTCCCTTTCCATATCACATATGAAGTGGTAGGTAACTGATTTGATTCGAACCCTATTCAGTAGGTATGCAACTTCTCAAGTGCATAACACCCAATAGGAAAAAGGTAACTCAGTAGTACTCATCATAGAGCACACCATATCATATAGGGTGTGATTGCTCCGCCCCGATATACCATCGTGCTATGGTGTATCCGGAGGAGTAATGCCGAGAGAGAATCTCATTCTCCTTTAGAATAGTTCAGGAATTCCGTGCTCAAGTATTCTCCTCCTTGATCTCATCAAAGGACATAATACTTATACCCGTATTTTGGTTCTCTACTTCTAATTTATATTCTGTGAATATCTCAAAAGGTTCGGACCTGTGTTTCAACAGAAACATATGTTTGAATCTTGAGAGATTATCAGAGAATGTAATGAAGTAGAAAGAACCGGTCTTGGCATGTGTAGACAGGGGACCTTCATACTTCAGCATGTATCAATCCCAAAAGTTCACTAACTCTTTGTCTGTTTCCAACAAACAGAGCTATGGTCATCTTATCTTTGTGACATGACTGGCAAGTTTCACAAGATGTAAATTCAAACTAATTTAAATATGCATCTAAATGTTACTTTAGCCAGTCGGGTCGCATTGATATGACCTAGTCTACAATGCCTCAAGAAGGATTTGTTCATTTCTGAACTCTTCCTCTTGTGTGTGTTCCGTATACTAAGAACTGTAGTTTGATTTAGATCGTCAATGATTTTAGATAACGTGCCTGAACCGATCAACTCTTGATATAGGAAATGTTCAAAACATTATCCAACAATACAAAATTATATCCTTTCTTTACTAATAAAGAGACTGATATGATTTTGTATATTAGGTTCGGTATCTAATAACATTTGTTCAGAATCAATGTATTCAGGTAATACAGGGTGATAGTGACCAACAGACTTGGCTGCAACACTTGCACCGTTTTCTGTCTCATGAAACTTATCACCCGTTCTCAGTTCTTTACCTATCTGTAGCCCATGTAACAGATTACATATACGGGATCCTGATCCGGTATCACATACCCAGGACGTAAAGGATACTGAGAAACAGTTCTGTGTAATGAACACACCCGAAGATGATGCATCAACATGCACTTTCTTCGTTTGGGCGGCACGGGAAATCTGGTATTCCCCAATTTCCTGATCTGTCTTATCACAATTATAAGTTGGAGCGGGACCTGTTAGGTCCGTGTTGCCCACCCCGGTGCTTACGGGAAGGCGGAAAACATAATAAAACTTGGATTTTTATGGACTTAGGCAACATGGACCAAGCTTGTGAGGATCTTTGCTAAACATAAACTCGCTAACCCTAACTACAAAGTAGCTAAGTGATGGAAAGGTTATACCTTTGGTCTTTAGTCCTTCTCTCCTTGCTCCTAGGAATGGTAGAAAGAGTTCACCTTGCTTGTCTTCTCCCGTCAAAGAAAGATCCACTTGAAAGCCACCACCTTTAGCTTCAACTCCAAGCTAGGAGTAACTAGAGTGCAAGAAATGCTAAGACTTGAACCCTAGAAGAGAGTAGAGAAGATCAAGTGAAGGTTTTTCTCAAGCTTTTTGTTTCTCAACACATGAGAGGGAGAGAGCTTGAGGGAGAGGATGAACAAGAGAGAGAAATGATATGAGAGAATGAGAAAATAATAGAGCCATTCTCACTAATATGTGTGAATTAATTTAATTGAATAATTAGCTAGATAATTATCATGGTAAATCATGACATGACCATTATCATTTCAATTTGCAAAGATCAAAAAGCATCTTCCAAAAGAAATGATGATGGTCAAAGTGTCAACCTAGGTCAACAAGTCAAAGAAGTCAAATGGTCAACAACCATAACCATGGATAATTATTAAACTAATTACTAATTAACAATAACACACACATAAATATTAGGGTTAATAAAATGACAATAGCCATTAACCCTAATCAAGGTCCTCTCCCTCAATCTCAAGAAACTGTGCATACGCACCCGCATTCGTGATCCGAGGAACACGAACACAATGAGAAAAAACCAATCTCAAATCATATACTAGGATCCGGCTTAAACCAAAGTCCGCTAGTATAAGCTGTCCGGACAGCAAACGTGCACAAGTGCGCGAATGTGAACGAACCCTGTCGCAAAACCATGCGACCTCTACTCATTTAGCCTAAAGGCGAATAGCTCTCTGTGTGGGACTCTAAAGACTCGACACTACGCTGGCAGTGGGTTTAACCACAGACCGCAAGCGGCACTAGCTGTACGTAACGGTCCCCAGGTAGATGTCGATAAGAAGACTGACGAGGTGAACCCCATCTGCACTCCTACTGAGCCTGTATGTGACAATCTCCGTACAGTCCGGTCTGTTCGTCTGATACATCGCATGGCGGGCCTAGGGGGGCGGTAAACGTCAGTCCCCTAATAGCGGTACAAGTCGTGTCGGAGTGAAGCCCAATACACCCTGAGATAACACTGGAAACCTACCAGTATATCTCGCTTGCCCTGGCCAGGGACTACTCGTGTAATGGCTCTCCTAGACACAGCGCGATGTCAACCCCCAATACCGGGAGAGACGAATCCTGTCTAACCGTCACTGCCTCCAAGTGCTTCGGGACTGCTCCCAACTACTACCTGTTTGCACGACTCAGTAGAGCCGTGGTAGGGTAGCAATCAAAGAACAGTGGGAACACACTCGAGGCAAAGTGACAGTGTCAAGTCAGCGGACTAAGCTGTACTCATGTCACCTGGGAACTGATAACTGACGATAGGTATAATACCAACCATCAGTTCCCGACGAGTCCTGTCCAGTGTACTCGTAACCTAACGAGCACCCGCATACTATCTCAAGTACGACGTACTGACGGCTGTGGGACAGACCGTCTCCCGTGCTGGGATGAGAAGCGCATACGCTAGTCTACTCCGGAGTATCGATGCCCTATCTCGATACTCCCACGACTAGGGACGTGTATAAGGATGTGCTTGTAGATTACCCAGCCCCCACGAGTGTGATCGCCATCACAACGCCGGTAATCAAGCAAAGATCCTAAGGGCTCTACTAATGCGTATAGGTGATATAATAAATAAACACACATGTACACATTAAAGCAGAGAGAAACCAAGTAGCATACTACTATATTGAGCAAGATTGTCTGTACAACTGTGAATATCCCAAGCTTCCATCAAGTAATATACATACTAGTATGATACAGTAATGGCCTCTAGGGCATATACACCAACAATCTCCCACTTGCACTAAGGCCATATACTGGCGTATCGAAGACCTATCATCTCGATCAGCCGCTCGAACTGAGTCAGGGGTAAAGCCTTCGTGAATGGGTCCGCAGTGTTGTCCTTTGTGTCCACTCTCCGCACCTCGATCTCCTGTCGATCAATGATCTCCCTGATCAGGTGATACCGCCTTAAGATGTGCCTGGATTTCTGATGGGACCTTGGTTCCTTCGCTAAAGCTATAGCCCCATTGTTATCGCAATACAAAGGTATTGGGTCAACAATGGACGGAACCACCTGAAGTTCACTAATGAACTTCTTAATCCAGACCGCCTCTTTTGCGGCATCGCTTGCAGCAATGTATTCAGCCTCCATCGTTGAGTCTGCGACGGTATCCTGCTTGGAACTCCTCCAACATACCGCCCCTCCGTTGAGGGTAAACACAAAACCCGAGACGGACTTGCTGTCATCTTTGTCACTCTGGAAGCTTGAATCGGTAAAGGACTCGACCCTAAGGTCTCCATTACCGTAAACCAGGAACATCTCCTTAGTCCTTCTCAGGTACTTGAGAATGTTCTTCACTGCTGTCCAGTGGTCCTCCCCTGGGTCCGACTGATACCGGCTTACCGTGCTCAACGCGTAAGCTACATCTGGTCTTGTACATAGCATCGCATACATTATAGATCCTACCGCCGAAGCGTAGGGTATAGTGCTCATGCGAACCCTCTCCTCGTCAGTCTTAGGAGACATCTTCTTGGAGAGGGTAATTCCGTGCAATGCGGGTATGTTACCGCGCTTGGAATCCTCCATACTAAATCTCTTTAGTACGGTCTCTATGTACCTGGACTGCGAAAGTCCCAATAGTTTCTTGGATCTATCTCTATAGATCTTGATCCCCAGAATGTACGAGGCATCACCCAGGTCCTTCATGGAGAACCTTTGTGACAAAAACAGCTTGACCGATTGTAGCATAGGAATGTCATTTCCTATCAGAAGAATGTCGTCCACGTACAAGACTAGGAATACGACAGTTCGTCCCACAATCTTCTTATATACACAGGGTTCATCTTCGTTCTTGATGAAATCAAATTCCTTGATTGCCTCATCAAAACAGATGTTCCAGCTCCGCGATGCTTGCTTTAATCCATAAATGGATTTAAGCAACTTGCACACCTTTCCGCTGCTCCCACTGTCTACGAAACCTTCTGGTTGATCCATGTAAACGCACTCTTCCAAACAACCGTTTAGGAAAGCCGTTTTAACATCCATCTGCCAGATCTCATAGTCATGGAAGGCAGCAATGGCAAGTAGGATCCGAATGGATTTGAGCATAGCCACCGGAGAAAAAGTTTCGTCATAGTCCAAACCAGGTCTTTGACGGAAACCTTTTGCAACGAGCCTAGCTTTATAGGTTTCCACCTGCCCATCTACACCAAGTTTCCTTTTGTAGATCCACTTGCATCCAACGGGTTTTACCCCAGCTGGAGCAATATCCAAGGTCCACACTTTATTGGCGTACATGGACTCCATTTCGGATTGCATTGCTTCCTGCCACTTATCAGAGTCCCTACTGATAATGGCCTGCCTGAAACTGGTAGGGTCATCTTCTTCCAAGATGCAATCCTCTCGATCCCCGTCTATGAGAAAACCGTAGTATCTCTCGGGCGGATGAGAAATCCTACCAGATCTGCGGAGTGGCTGAGGTTCGTTTGGGGTTATTGAATCTAGCGGTTCCTCCAAATTTTCAGTTACATTTTGTGGTCGCTGAATTTCTTCCAGTTCTACCGAACTCCCACTAGTTTCTTTTGCAAGAAACTCCCTTTCTAAGAAGGTAGCGTGGCGAGATACAAACACCTTCTGTTCCTCAGTGTGGTAGAACAGATATCCTAGTGAGTCTTTAGGATATCCCACAAATTTACAGAGAACTGACCGTGCCTCTAACTTGTCCGGTTTCTGTGTTTTCACATAGGCCGGACAACCCCATATCTTAAATCGCTTAAGATACGGATTTCTTCCACTCCATATTTCATATGGAGTCTTAGGCACTGATTTGGATGGAACATAGTTCAATAGGTACGCCGCTGTCTGAAGCGCATGTCCCTAGAATGAAAGAGGCAACTCAGCACTACTCATCATGGAGCGAACCATATCCAATAGGGTACGATTCCTCCGCTCCGAAACACCGTTGTGCTGTGGTGTATAAGGAGGAGTAAGCTGAGAGAGAATACCATTCTCTTTTAAGTAATCTAGGAATTCCGTGCTTAAGTACTCCCCTCCCCTGTCAGACCGGAGGATCTTGATACTTTTGCCAATCTGGTTCTCTACTTCCTTTCTGAATTCCTTGAATTTCTCAAAAGCTTCAGATTTGTGTTTCATCAGATACACATATCCGAACCTAGAGAGATCGTCAGTGAATGTGATGAAGTACGAGAACCCACCCCTTGCATGTATAGACATCGGACCACACACATCACTGTGTATGAGTCCCAAGAGCTCTCTTGCTCTTTCTCCATGTCCGGTGAACGGAGATTTGGTCATCTTCCCTTTGAGACAAGACTGACAAGTTTCATAAGATGAAAATTCGAACGTATTCAAGAGTCCATCTTTATGCAACTTACTCAGTCTTTTCTCTCCGATATGACCAAGCCTACAATGCCACAAGTAGGATTCATTCGTATCTGAATTCTTCCTCTTGCGTGTGTTTTGTATATTGAGAACTGTATTCTGATTTAGAACGTAGATACCATTACACAGTGTACCCTCTGCAACCAGTACCTTATGAAGGTAAATGTTCATGATATTCTTTTCAAGAACAAAGTCATATCCATCTTTATCGAGTAAAGAAACTGATATGATGTTGCAAACCATGGAGGGTACATAGTAGCAATCGTTCAAAATCATAGTCTTGCCATTAGGCAATACTAGGTGATATTCACCGACGGCTGCCGCATTAACTTGTGCTCCGTTCGCTACTCTGAGCGACATATCACCCGGTGCAACTTTCCTACTTTTTCTCAGTCCCTGCAATAAATTACAGATATGAGATCCTGATCCGGTATCAAGTACCCAGGAGGTAGGGCTGACCGTAAAACAGTTCTCAATTACAAGAACACCTGAAGTAGATGCAAAACCATGCTTCTTCTTCAACTGGGTATCCTGGAAATCCATACTTTCCTCTTTCCCATTCTCATACTCATGACTGTTGTCACAAGTTAGAGCTGAACCAACTTTCCCCAGTCCCGAATAAGAATTCGGTTCGGTCAAGCGATACATTTTATTATCTTGATTAGGGCGTGAAAAGGTTGCTGCCTGGAGAGAGAGAAAAGAAACACTCAGCGTATGCTCTTGCAAGATTAGATTGGTTTATTAATTTATCTAACCAGGATGTCTCCCACTGTTTACTCAAATTCTTCTTAAAACCTTTTAAAAGAAGAACTAGCCGGGTCTTAATTCACGTCACAATACTTGCTTAACCTTTCAGCCAGGCTAGTGTCGGTACTTCGAGGGAGGTTTTCCAACGCTTTCGCGAAGTTCCTTAATTAAATAACCTCTTTTCCCTGGGGGCGTAACCCCGCTAACACCTTTCTAGACACCTACTAGGTTTATAGCATTGATCGTTAAGTGAAATAATCTCCCGAGAGTAGACCAACTCATCAGTGGGATCGGGATCCAACTGTCATTGTGTGATAACCTAGATGGAATCCACTCTAGTCACCACACTCCAGAAGGTATGCTAAATCTGCAAGTTTCAGTTCTTTTGAAACTCCCGATGTGGTTTTTGCCCCTAGGACCCAAGTGATCTTGACGGAGTCAACAAATCAAAGAGTCCTAGTCAAGTTCAACCTGTCATTATCTGGATTGCATTAAACCCACCCGCATAACCCTTGACGGAGTCAACAAGGTTATACGACTGTCCTAATCAATCCCATATACCGATACAAACAAGCAGTACTTAGCTACCGTACACTACGCCTTGACGGAGTCAACAAACGCAGCACGAATACTAAGTGTTACTTATAAGAAATGACAGAGGGCTACGGCTGGGTTTTTGGCGAAAAACCCGTTAACGTAATGAACTTGATATCGTTGAAGGAACCTGGTAGTCTTTTTGAAAAACATAGTGGCGAAAACTTTTGCTAAAGAGGTCACTCCCTGTGAAGGGATCTCGGCTCTTTCCTCGTCGAGTGAGGTGCTGGGCATCCGTAAGATGAATACCTCGATGCAAAGCAAGAATAATCGACTATGGTGAAGTTATTACCCTGACGCAAACCTTTTGTCCAAGGGGTCACTCCCGATGAGGGGATCTCGGCCCTTGCCTCGTTGATTGAGGTGCTGGGCATTCATAACCGAATACCTCGATGCAAAACAAAAAGATGAACGTCCTTGTAATAACAGCCTTTTGAAAAATTGTTCCAACAACGTCTTTTAGGTTTATTTTCTTGCATTAGTTCTTTTAATGCTTCCCATCATTTAAATCCTACCATTGCAGAAAACAACCAAAATATGACGTACGCTTATGCCATTCGCATTCGCCACGGGGCCCCGTCATCACCCGTTAGGTTACTTAACTAACGACAGAGCGGGGGCTGGGCTAGCGCGGCTGTAAAACATAAGCAACGCCTAAATAGTTATTATATATAGCAATATAGCAATGATAGCCAATCCAGATCACAGATGAACACTTTGGATATACTAGGAACCCGCAATTCGTTCGAGCCTGCAACGAAAAACGGATTACACGGTCGCGATGAATAGCCAAACCCCACCCAAGACCCCTACGGGTGCGGCAAACTACCCGCCAAGTACCCGAAGCGAAGCAACCTCCCTCAATGCCATGAGTAGGCCACTCGGCACTTCGAGCTACCCGGTAGTTTGTGCACCCCCTCCATGGGTCTATCCTAGGAGCAAAAACAGTAAAAAGAATTATACAATGACGGCTACAACCCCGACCCGGTTGTGCGGCCAAACAAATAATATTACATCAATTTACAAATTTATTACATGAATGAAAGAAAAAGAAACTCTCATCTCACATCCACCCCGGCTATTCATCCGCGACAATCCAACGAGTTCATATACACAAACCATCAACAACAATCACAGATCACAGATATGTATAACCCCGACTAATCGACATATAGCGATTAGCCGACGTTCAATACATAAGAACATCACAGATATAACCTTTATAGTCAAAGTATATTGAAGTTCGGAAAAAATACGGAATTATAGGCCCCCAAAAACAAATTTCTATTCTGGAAAATCTGGGCACATATAATATATCTGAAAAATCCTAAAACCATGTCAGAAACACACTGCACCAAAGAAGACACAGTAACTCACCTAGTTGGCCGCGCTTCCGCGGCAATAGCTTGCTATTGCCGCGGAAGCGCCGCGCTCTGGTAGAGTTCCTGTCTCGTTTTTGGTGGGTTTCTTCTAAAAAGCCTGAGATGATTTTTGGGATATAACAAATTTTGTTTTGACCAGAAAAAATTTTAACAGAAACTCAGATTTTTACAACTTGGTTTTTTCGATTTTTCCGTTTCGAACTTCGATACACTTTACTACCAAGCTAGTTTATGTTTAGTTAGGCTCTGATACCACTGTTAGGTCCGTGTTGCCCACCCCGGTGCTTACGGGAAGGCGGAAAACATAATAAAACTTGGATTTTTATGGACTTAGGCAACATGGACCAAGCTTGTGAGGATCTTTGCTAAACATAAACTCGCTAACCCTAACTACAAAGTAGCTAAGTGATGGAAAGGTTATACCTTTGGTCTTTAGTCCTTCTCTCCTTGCTCCTAGGAATGGTAGAAAGAGTTCACCTTGCTTGTCTTCTCCCGTCAAAGAAAGATCCACTTGAAAGCCACCACCTTTAGCTTCAACTCCAAGCTAGGAGTAACTAGAGTGCAAGAAATGCTAAGACTTGAACCCTAGAAGAGAGTAGAGAAGATCAAGTGAAGGTTTTTCTCAAGCTTTTTGTTTCTCAACACATGAGAGGGAGAGAGCTTGAGGGAGAGGATGAACAAGAGAGAGAAATGATATGAGAGAATGAGAAAATAATAGAGCCATTCTCACTAATATGTGTGAATTAATTTAATTGAATAATTAGCTAGATAATTATCATGGTAAATCATGACATGACCATTATCATTTCAATTTGCAAAGATCAAAAAGCATCTTCCAAAAGAAATGATGATGGTCAAAGTGTCAACCTAGGTCAACAAGTCAAAGAAGTCAAATGGTCAACAACCATAACCATGGATAATTATTAAACTAATTACTAATTAACAATAACACACACATAAATATTAGGGTTAATAAAATGACAATAGCCATTAACCCTAATCAAGGTCCTCTCCCTCAATCTTAAGAAACTGTGCATACGCACCCGCATTCGTGATCCGAGGAACACGAACACAATGAGAAAAACCAATCTCAAATCATATACTAGGATCCGGCTTAAACCAAAGCCCGCTAGTATAAGCTGTCCGGACAGCAAACGTGCACAAGTGCGCGAATGTGAACGAACCCTGTCGCAAAACCATGCGACCTCTACTCATTTAGCCTAAAGGCGAATAGCTCTCTGTGTGGGACTCTAAAGACTCGACACTACGCTGGTAGTGGGTTTAACCACAGACCGCAAGCGGCACTAGCTGTACGTAACGGTCCCCAGGTAGATGTCGATAAGAAGACTGACGAGGTGAACCCCATCTGCACTCCTACTGAGCCTGTATGTGACAATCTCCGTACAGTCCGGTCTGTTCGTCTGATACATCGCATGGCGGGCCTAGGGGGGCGGTAAACGTCAGTCCCCTAATAGCGGTACAAGTCGTGTCGGAGTGAAGCCCAATACACCCTGAGATAACACTGGAAACCTACCAGTATATCTCGCTTGCCCTGGCCAGGGACTACTCGTGTAATGGCTCTCCTAGACACAGCGCGATGTCAACCCCCAATACCGGGAGAGACGAATCCTGTCTAACCGTCACTGCCTCCAAGTGCTTCGGGACTGCTCCCAACTACTACCTGTTTGCACGACTCAGTAGAGCCGTGGTAGGGTAGCAATCAAAGAACAGTGGGAACACACTCGAGGCAAAGTGACAGTGTCAAGTCAGCGGACTAAGCTGTACTCATGTCACCTGGGAACTGATAACTGACGATAGGTATAATACCAACCATCAGTTCCCGACGAGTCCTGTCCAGTGTACTCGTAACCTAACGAGCACCCGCATACTATCTCAAGTACGACGTACTGACGGCTGTGGGACAGACCGTCTCCCGTGCTGGGATGAGAAGCGCATACGCTAGTCTACTCCGGAGTATCGATGCCCTATCTCGATACTCCCACGACTAGGGACGTGTATAAGGATGTGCTTGTAGATTACCCAGCCCCCACGAGTGTGATCGCCATCACAACGCCGGTAATCAAGCAAAGATCCTAAGGGCTCTACTAATGCGTATAGGTGATATAATAAATAAACACACATGTACACATTAAAGCAGAGAGAAACCAAGTAGCATACTACTATATTGAGCAAGATTGTCTGTACAACTGTGAATATCCCAAGCTTCCATCAAGTAATATACATACTAGTATGATACAGTAATGGCCTCTAGGGCATATACACCAACAGGACCAACGTTCCCAAGCTCAGTATAACAAGCGGGTTCGGTCAATATATCCGTTTTATTATCTTGATTAAGGCGTGATATGGTCGCTACCTGGAGAGAGAGAGAAGAAAACACCCAGCGTATACTCTTGCAAGATTAGATTGGTTATCTAATATATCTAATCAGGATGTCTCCCACTGTTTTAGTCAAATCTTCCTTCAAACCCTAAAAGGAAAGACTAGCCGGGATTAATTACACGCTACAAGTTCGCCAATCTTTCAGCCAGGCTAGTGTCGGTACTTTGAGGGAGGTCCCCCGTGCTTTCGCACGAACCTAATTAAAGTAAACCTCGTTTTCCCAGAGGCGTAACCCCGTTAACACCTTTCTAGACACCTACTTGATCGACTAATTGTAATGTGTAAAACTCTCCCAGGAGTAACTCTTACTCGCAGCGGGTATCGGGATCCAACTATCTAATAGAAGGTATGCAATCTCATTGCAAATTTCAACACTTGAAATTCCCAATAATATTTTGCCCCAAGCAATCTATGACCTTGACTGAGTCAACAAACCATAGACCGCAAGTAAAGTTCAACCCGTCATTTCCCGATTGAATTAAACCCACCCGCACGACCCTTGACTGAGTCAACAAGGCCGCACGACTACCCTAATCCAATCGCATCATATGCTTTGCAGATAAGCACTAATCAGCTACCGCACACTACGCCTTGACTGAGTCAACAAACGCAGCACGAATACTAACTATTACTTATCTGAAATGACGGAGGGCTACGACAGGTTTTTAAGAAAACCCTTTGCGTAATGAACTTTATATCGTTGTAGAATCGAGTGATTTTAAATGGAGTGTTTTTGAGGCTTTTCTAGTTTTGCTAAAGGGGTCACTACCGGTGAAGGGATCGTCGGCCCTTTCCTCATCGAATAAGGTGCAGGATATTTCACAAATACCACTATGCAAAGCAAGAACTATAGAAGCAATCAAAAGACAAACCGAGTTTGTAGCATCTGCCAGTCATTGCTAAAGGAGTCACTCCCGGTGAAGGGATCTCGGTCCTTTCCTTATCGAATAAGGTGCTGGATGTTCTACAAAGAACACCGCTATGCAAAGCAAGAACTAGAGCTACCAGTTTTTATAAACAAGTTTCTACAACATCTTAGGTTTCTTTTATTTCATTAATCTCATTAATGAAGTCCCATTTTATTATGCTTCACAAGCATCTCTTTTGAAACGAAATCTGTAATATAACATATATCTCATATATATAATATAAACATTCGTCACAGGCAGTAATATGATCTCATCACAGAACATTGCAGCAGAAGAACATATATGAAATATTGGATATACTAGGACGTCCGTGTTTTCAATACGAGCCTGTATAAAACACGGATTCCACGGTCGCGATGAATAGCCAAACCCACATCCCTAGACCCCTACGAGAGCGGCAAGTAACACTGCCAATTCTAGGGTTAGGAGAACCGGTCTCGACTCCTCGAGATGGTCTCCCACTGGACCCTAGAATCCGGTTACTTGTGCTCCCCGCCTTGGGTCTACCTAATGTGGAAAAGTAAATAATATACAACGGTGATATCTTCCGCTACCTGGAAGTGCCCCAATAAAAGAATATTACATACAAATGAATTTTACATGAATGAAAAAGAAAAAACTCTCATCTCACATAAAACCCCCGGCTATTCAAACGCGACGATCCAATATAACATATCACAGCAACACATAATATCTCATATCATCAACGTAAGCAAGTATGCGTATCCCGATTGTCGTTGATGTATAGCAACGAAGCCGGCGATACACCACATACTACGCTTACGGTCACAGAAAAGAAAGTGTAAAACTACAACAGTTGGAATCCGCAACTTCTTTAGACATCGCATGCCTAACCAAATGAATTCCTTAGACATCACATGCCTAACAATTATAAACCCCGCATTTTAGTCTCATTTTATCGAAAACTCTTTTCAATATCAAGTCGGGCAATTCAACAAGATTCTCGACGACCTGATCGAATGCTCGTCGCAAACTTTAGTAGACGGCCGCACCCCCGATACCGTCGACGAAGTGCACCAAGGCGGAACACCGCTACCGCGAGCACCCGAACAGATGCTTTCGGCGACGGGGTTCTCCTACAGTCACTTGGTCGGGGCTATGGGGCGTAGCTGTCTATTAAGTTTACCCGGCGAGTATCCGCGTACGCTACTTGATTGCGACGGACTTTTGATCACATCAAAATTCCGTGGCAACCGATCATCTGAGACTAAACTGCTATGTTTATAATATTCAAATCAGTTATCTCATAACTACCTGTGGATTCCAAATATTTTATCACATTCCAGATAAATAGAAAAAGTTAAACTTTCCGATCGAATCATCAAGCACCCAAGATTTCCCCAATATATCTCAACACTTGAAATCAGTTTAAAAACATCCATTACATGCCACAGTAGCAATGGTCCAGCCGTAGAAGGGTCAAGCCAACGCCTCACATGTGGCACGCCGTACTGCCCCAAACCCTAAGGTTCAAAAGGCAGTTCAAGACGGTCACATAATCGAGTTAAGGTTTGTTGTCTTCTAGAGGGTCCACCGCGTTACTTGCACGACTTAGAATGTTCTTAAACACGAGGAAAAATCCAACTTTTGAAAAATTTTCCGACAGGGGAAAAAGTGAGTTATTGATATCCGTTCGAACTTTTTAACAGTTTCTATAAATTACCCGGACAAAACACAAAAGACGAAATCTGATACTCCGATCGAAACATCGAATCCCCAAAACAACCCCAGAAAACTCAACTGTAGAATAAACATTAAAAATTCCCAGAGAACTCAGCACTGAATAAAAGAAGTTACTGTGCAAAATTGGGTTGATGACGTCATCATTGAGCCGCGGAACCGCCGCAGAAGGCATGCTTCTGCCGCGGTTCCGCCGCGCTTTTCACTGTTCATTGAAAACTTTTTGCATCGTAATTCTTAGAATTCCCTGCTGAATTTTTTAAGCATTTTTAACATTTAGAAAACCACAATTTTCAAAAAAGGACAGAGAGCAATTTGGATTCGGGGTTTCGGGTTCGATCGGACTTCAAACTCCGTCTAGACTTCGCCTAAAGCTCTAGCTTGGCTCTGATACCACTGTAGGTCAGGCAGCCACCCCATCCAATGGGGTCGCCGTGGCACCAACGGGTCCCTCAGCCGCTACTTTTTACGCATGCCCCCTCGCGAGGACTACAACCCGCCGGAACACCTTCCGGTCTCGGGACACCCTGGGGGTAAGAGCCTATGCTTCGCCACATTGTCACACAGTGAGAACCCCCCATAGGTCGACATCCAATGCCTAATAGCTTTCCCGTACAGTCCGGTCTCGTCGTCTGATATGTTGCATATCTCGCCTAGGGGTGGTAAACGTCAGACCCCAGTAGCTCGATAAGTCGTGTCGATATGAGGTCTATAACAGTTCGAGAAACTACTGATAACACTTACCAGTAAATCTCAGCAACCCTGGCTAGGGATTTCCGGTTATAGCCAATCGAACACAGCACAACATCAACTCCCTATACCGGGAGAGACGAATCCCCTCCTATCGCTCATTGCCTCCATGTGATTCGGGACTGTACCCAAAAGCCACCTTTTTGCACGCCCTCTTGGACGTGGTATGATGGAAATCAAAGCACAGTAGGAATCACACAAGACTCTATGACGATCTCGGGTCAACAGACTACTCTGTACCAGTGTCACCGGAGAACTGCCATCTGACGTATGGTATAATACCATCTGGGAGTTCTCGACGAGTCCGTCCAGTGTACCCAGTCTCTACTGAGCACCCGTACACCTTCTTTGATGTCAAACACCGATGGATATGGGATCATCCATCGCCCATCTTATGGGTCAAGATGCGTATACGCTAGTCTACTCTGGTGCATCGATGCCTTGTCTCGATACACCCTCGACTAGGAACAGTTATAGGATGTACTCACCGACTACCGTGGCCCCACTAGTATGATCTCATCATAGTCCCAGTAGTCGAGTACATATCCTAAGGGCTTTATCAACATGTAACATAGAGACAATCAGAGTACATGTTAAGATAAAGTACAACCAGATAGCATACTATCATGTCGAGCAAGAAAGTCCTCCCTATATATGTCCTAGCATCCACTACAATATACATCGTATGTACAGTAATGGCCTCTAGGGCATACATATAATTAACACTCTGATTGTCTCTATGTTACATGTTGATAAAGCCCTTAGGATGAGTACTTGACTACCAGGAATACGATGCGGATCATACAGTGTAGTCGCCAAGTACATCCTTCAAATGTTCCTAGTCGTGGGAGTACTGAGACAGGGCATCGATACTCCAGAGTAGGCTAGCGTATGCGCTTCTTGACCCATATGATGGGCGATGGATGATCTCATATCCATTGGTGTTTGACATCAGAGAAGGTATACGGGTACTCAGTGGAGACTGGGTACACTGGACGGACTCACCGAGAACTCCCAGATGGTATTATACCTCACGTCAGATGGCAGTTCTCTGGTGACACTAGTACAGGTTAGTCTGTAGACCCGAGATCGTCATAGAGTCTTGTGTGATTCCCACTGTGCTTTGATTTCCATCATACCACGTCTAAGAGGGCGTGCAAAAAAGTGCTTTTGGGTACAGTCCCGAATTACATAGAGGCAATGAGCGATAGGAGGGGTTTCGTCTCTCCCGGTATAGGGAGTTGATGTTGTGCTGTGTTCGATTGGCTATAACTAGAAATCCCTTGCCGGGGTTGCTAAGATTTACTGGTAAGTGTTATCAGTAGTTTCTTGAACTCTTATAGACCTCATATCGACACGACTTATCAAGTTACTGGGGTCTGACGTTTACTACCCCTAAGCGAGATATGCGACATATCAGACGAAGAGATCGGACTGTACGGGAGTGTTACTGATTGGATTCATGGAAGAAAGTATAGGCTTGCTTGTTGATGTTCTGATCGTTCAATACCTGAGTGGCTGTTACGTTTAGCTGACCGCTTGCAGCTTGTGGGTGTTTGATATGATCATCACCTACTGCCGGCGTATTGACGATTCTATAGAGTCCGACATAGAGGTTTCCTGGCTCAGGCAAAACGGAGTAGGAGCACATATATGATATGTGCAGGACCGAGAACTATACATGTATGTGATACTGTATTAGATTCTCATAATATGAGATATCGGCCGGATATATGTGATATAGCCGGGTCATCGGATCAAGTGTTGATTCGGTGAACTGATACAGATTATATGAGTCGGTTATTTGTGAAATAGACGTATTATCGGATCAAGTGTTGATTTAATAATTTAATGTATAATTATATATTTGATATATGAAATTACATTAACTAATATAAGCTCACTAAAAGATTCTTTTTCTCACTCGGGTAATACATTGATATATATGCGATATATGTTAATTGTATTATTTTATTTTGTTACAATAAATATTGTATATGTGATATATAATATTGTAACATGTTATGGTTATAAATGCAACATGATTAGTGGAGATTAAACATGGTTAGGGTTTGATTTGGGTTAAACTTTCTAGTAGATCTAGAAGCTTTGCTTTTGTTTTAAGCAAAGATATTTGTTATGATATTTTGTGAGATATTTGTTTAACCCAACTCAACCCTTTAACTCTAGTTAACTCTCTACAATGGTTAGCTTTTCTTTTATCAACCATGGTTGCATTTCTAACCTCACTATGGATTCATTATTCATCACAAAAGGTTTTGGATATTCTTCTTCTTCTTCCTTGGTGAAAAGCTCTCTCGCTTTTTTCTTTGTGATGAAAATGAGTGAGATTAAGAAAACAAAAGAGAGCTAAATTCCTTCTTCATCATCCTAATCTATTCTTGCCAATTAGATTAGGATGTTCACTTCATTTAGTGAGTGAGAGCTTGTATTAAAGAAATTTCAAGGTAGGTCATCTTAGTTATCGAAGATCGGAAACAAGCTTGTATCTTTCTCTTTGTGGAGCCTCTCTAGAGTCCGGGAACTTGATGATCGCAGGGAAGGAACAACAACATGGAGCTTATGAAGTGAAGGACAGGAGTACAAAGGTTGTAATCCCAAACTCTTAGATGTAAAATTGTTTACATGCTTTGTTTCGCCTAATCTCTGGTTTAAGATCTTCGTTAGGGTTGTTCGGCACGTCTAAAATTGAAATCGGGCATGGTTGATATATTGTAGAACCTTGTGAGAGTGCCAAGTAACCCTACAGTGGTATCAGAGCCAAGCTAGAGCTTTAGGCGAAGTCTGGGCGAAGTTTAAAGTCCTATCGAACTCCGAATACCCGATAAAACCTAGTTTCTAGAAAAAATTTCAAAAGTTAACATTTTTCATATTAAAAATACTCAGAAGATTAAGAAGAGAAATCTAAGAATTACTTTGAAGTACGGACCACCAACTCACCAATATGACCGTGGAACCGCGGCCAAACCACACGTTTGGCGGCGGTTCCGCGGCCAAACACTGAAGATGGGGCCCGCTACTTCAGGTATATATTCTTGGGTCCCTTGTTCATTGTTCTGGGAATTTTTAATTATACTCAAGTGTTGAGTTTTCTGGGATGTATTGGGATCTCGTTGATTCGATCGGAAAGTTTAACTTCGTTTAAGTTTTTCTGGGTAATTTTAGAACGTGTTAAAAAGTTCAAACGGATATCAATAACTCAATTTTTCCCCTGCCGGAAAATTTCCCAGTGTTGGATTTTTCCGTAGTTTAAGAACGTTCTTAGTCGTGCATGTAACTCGGTGGACCCTCTAGAAGAACACAAACCTTAACTCGATTATGTGACCGTCTGAACCGTCTCTAAACCTTAAGGTTTGGGGCAGTACGGCGTTGCCATATGTGAGGCGTTGGTTTGACCCTTCTACGGCTGGACCATTGGTACTGTGGCATGTGATGGATACTTTTTGAACTCCGCTCAAGTGTTGAGCTATTTGGGAAATCTTGGGTGTTTGACTATTCGATCGGAAAGTTTAACATTGTCTATTTATCTGGAATGTGATACAATATTTGGAATCCACAAGTAGTTATGAGATAACTAATTTGAATGTTATAAATCTAGCTGCTTAGTCTCATTTGATCGGTTGCCACGGGATTTTGATGTGATCAAAAGTCCGTCGCAATCACGTAGCGTACGCGGATACTTGCCGGGTAAACTTAATAGACAGCCATGCCCCATAGCCCCGACCAAGTGACTGTAGCAGAACCCCGTCGCCAAAAGTAATTGTTCGGATGCTCGCGGCAGCGGTGTTCCGCCTTAGTGCACTTCGTCGACGGCATCCGGGGGTGCGGCCATCTACTAATATTTGCGACGAGTATTTGATCAGGATGTCGGGAATCTTATTGAATTGCCCGACTAGATATTGAAAAGAGTTTTCGATAATGAGACTAAAATGCGGGGTTTATAATTGTTAGGCATGCGATGTCTAAGGAATTCATTTGATTAGGCATCCGATGTCTAAGGAAGTTGCGGATTCCAACTGTTGTAGTTTTACACTTTCTTTTCTGCGACCGTAAGTATAATATATGGTGTATCGCCGGTTTCGTTGCTATACATCAAAGACAATTGGGATACGCATATTTATTTACGTTGATGATATGTGATATTATGTGTTGCTTTGATATGTTATATTGGATCGTCATGTTTTTTAATAGCCGAGGGTTTTATGTGAGAGGAGGGTTTTTATTTTTATTCATGTAAAATTCATTGTATGTAATATTCTTTTATCGAGGCACTTCCGGGCTGAGGATGATGTCACCATTGTATATTATTTACTTTTCCGCATTAGGTAGATCCAAGGCGGGGAGAACAAGTAACCGGGTTCTAGGGTCCAGTGGGAGACCATCTCAAGAAGTCGAGACCGGGTCTCCTAACCCTAGAATTAGCAGTGTTGCTTGCCGCTCTCGAAGGGGTCTAGGGATGTGGGTTTGGCTATTCATCGCGACTATGGAATCCGTGTTTTATACAGGCTCTTATTAAAAACACGTACCTCCTAGTATATCGAATATTTCATATATGTTCTTCTGCTGCAATGTTCTGTGATGAGATCATATTACTGCCTGAGACAAATGTTTATATTGTATATATGAGATACATATTATATATTGTTGATTTCGTTTCAAATCTGATGCTTGTGAAGCATAATAAAATGGGACTTCATTAATAAGATTAATGAAACTAAAAGAAACCTAAAGATGTTGTAGAAGCTTATCTCAAAAACAGGTAGCTCTAGTTCTTGCTTTGCATAGCGGTGTTCCTTGTAGAACATCCAGCACCTTATTCGATAAGGAAAGAGCCGAGATCCCTTCACCAGGAGTGACCTCTTTAGTAATAACTGGCAGATTCTACAAACTCGGTTTGTCTTTTGATTGCTTCTATAGTTTTTGGTTTGCATAGTGATATTTGTGAAATATCCTGCACCTTATTCGATGAAGAAAGAGCCGAGATCTCTTCACCGGGAGTGACCTCTTTAGCAAAACTAGAAAAGGCCTCAAAAAGATTCCTTTTAAAAATTCACTCGATTCTACAACGATATCAAGTTCATTTTGCAAAGGGTTTTCTTAAAAACTTGTCGTAGCTCTCTGTCATTTCAGATAAGTAATAGTTAGTATTCGTGCTGCATTTTTTTACCTCTGTCAAGGCGTACTGTGCGGTAGCTGATTAGTGCTTATCTGTATAAACATATGATGTGATTGATTTAGGATAGTCGTGCGACCTTTTTGACCTCTTTCAAGGGTCATGCTGGTGGGTTTACTTCAATCAGGAAATGACGGGTTGAACTTGACTAGCAGCCTATGGTTTGTTGACCTCTGTCAAGGTCATAGGACGCTTAGGGCAAAATATTATCGGGAATTTCAAGTGTTGAAATTTGCAATGAGATTGCATACCTTCTATGAGATAGTTGGATCCCGATACCCGCTGCGAGTAAGAGTTACTCATGGGAGAGTTTTACACATTACAATTAGCCGATCAAGTAGCTGTCTAGAAAGGTGTTAACGGGGTTACGCCCCTGGGAAAACGAGATTTATTTTAATTAGGTCCGTGCGAAAGCACGGGGAACCTCCCTCAAAGTATCGGCACTGGCCGGGCTGAAAGATTGGCGAACTTGTAGGGTGCAATTAATCCCGGCTAGTCTTACATTTTAGGGTTTGAATGAATATTTGACTAAAACAGTGGGAGCCATCCTGATTAGATAAATTGATAACCAATCTAATCTTGTAAAAGAACACGCTGAGTGTTTTCTTCTATCTCTCTCCAGGTAGCGACCATGTCACGCCTTAATCAAGATAAAAATACGGATGTATTGATCGAACCAGCTTGTTATATTGCGCTAAGGAACGTTAGTCCCGCTCCAACATATAATTGTTATAAAACAGAGCAGGAAATAGTGGATTACAAGAAATCCCATGCCGCCCAAACGAAGAAAGTGCATGCTGATGCATCATCTTCGGGTGTGTTCATTACCGAGAACTGTTTCTCAGTATCCTTTACGTCCTGGGTATGAGATACCGGATCAGGATCCCGCGAATGTAATTTGTTACATGGGCTACAGAAAGGTTGAGAACTGAGAACGGGTGATAAGTTTCAAGAGTTGGAAATAATGCAAGTGTTGCAGCCAAGTCTGTTGGCAGTTATCACCCTGTATTACCAGAATACATTGATACTGAACGAATGTTATTAGATATCGAACCTGATATACATCATCATATCAATCTCTTTATTAGTAAAGAAGGATATAATTTTGTATTGTTGGATAATGTTTTGAAAATTTCCTATATCAAGAGTTGATCGGTTCAGGCACGTTATCTAAAAGCATAGACGTTCTAAATTAACCCACAGTTCTTAACATACAGAACACACACAAGAGGAAGAGTTAAGAAATGAACGAATCCTTCTTGAGGTATTGTAGACTAGGTTATATCAATGCGACCCGACTAGCTGAATTTACATAAAGATGCATATTTAAATTAGTTTGGATTTACATCTTGTAAAACATGCCAGTACTGTCACAAAGATAAGATGACCACAGATCCGTTTAAGAAACAGAGAAAGAGTTAGTGAACTCTTGGGATTGATACATGCTGATGTATGAAGGTCCCCCGTCTACACATGGCAAGACCGGTTCTTTGTACTTCATTACATTCGCTGATGATCTCTCAAGATTCAGACATATGTTCCTGTTGAAACACAAGTCCGAAGCTTTTGAGATATTCAATGAATATGAGTTAGAAGTATAGAACCAAAACGGGTAAAAGTATTATGTCCTTTGATGAGATCATGGAGGAGAATACTTGAGCACGGAGATTCCTGGACTATTCTAAAGGAGAATGAGATTCTCTCTCAGCATTACTCCTTCGTATACACCATAGCACGTCGGTGTATCGGGGTGGATCAATCACACCCTATTAGATATGGTGCGCTCTATGATGAGTACTACTGAGTTTCCTATTTCCTTTTGGGAGTTATGCACTTGAGATGTTGCATACCTATTGAATAGGGTTCCAATCAAATCAGTTGCCTACCACTTCATTTGTGATATTGAATGGGAAGAGCCCATATCCTAAGTAAGTTAAGATTTGGGGTTGTCCGGCCTATGTCTAAAAGCAAAATCCGGAAAAGTTCGAGGCAAAGTCAGTTCTGTGGAAATTTGTTGGATATCCCAAGCATTCGCAAAGGAATATCTTCTACCAAACCGAGGAACAAAAGATGTTTTGTATCTCAGCATGCCACCTTTGCGAAAGGGAATTTTTTGTGAAGAAATTAGTGGTCATGAAGTAGAACTGGAAGGAGTTCCAGCTATACAAACTGCAGCTGATGATTTGGTAAATCCGAAGGATTCAATAGTAATCAACGAACCTCAGCCTCTCCGCCGATCTAGTAGGTTTCCTCACTCACCTGAGAGATACTTCGGTTTCTCTATGACAGTGGGAGCGATGATTACATCATGAGATGATGACCTAACTAGTTTCGAGCTGGCCATCAGGAGTGGGACTCTGTAAGAATGGCTGGATGCTTAGCGATCTGAGATAGAATCCTTATACACCAACAAAGTATGGACTTTGGTTGCTTTATCCGAAGGGTTAAATCCCCATCAGGAGCAAGTATATCTTGAGAAGATTACTTGGTGTACATGGAAAATTTGAGACTTTCAAAGCTATGCTTAAGTCCATCCAGATCCTACTTGCCACTGCTACATACCATAACTACGATATCTGGTGGTTGGGTGTCATGACTGCTATTCTAAATGATGTTTTAGAAGAGAGCGTCTGTAAGTACATAGCCAGAGGGCTTCGTAGATAGTGGGAGTAGCTGAAACATGTGCAAGATGTTTTATGTGATAAAGCAGGCATCGTGGAGTTGGAACGTCTGTTTTGATGTAGTAGTCAAAGAGTTTGACTTCATCAAAATGGTAGATGAACCTTGTATATACAAAAAGGTATTAGGGAGTATGGTGGTGATCCTCGTAGAGTACGTGGATGACATACTCTTGATAGGGAAGTAGTTTACTATACTACGCTCGGTCAATCTCTACTTATCACAATGATTCTCCATATAGGATCAAAGCGATACCTCCTAAATCCTGTGTTTTGGATCTATGAGATGGATCTAATTGGATGTTAGGATTCTCACTAGATGTAGTGAGATGGTATCAACCGATCCTGGGGAGAATCAATGGAAAGGTTCCAGGGTGATAAGGACGATTGAATGTCAGTCGCAGGCATTGCCTTTACCCTCAGTTGAGGGACGGAATGTTGGAAGAGTTCCAAGCTAGATACCGTGACTTACTACACGATTAAAGGAAAGATACGTCGTTACCAAGGATGCTACCAAAGAGGCAGTCGGGATATATATAAATTCATGAGATGAACTTCGTTCCTACCGTTGTGTGACAATGGAGTTATGGCTTATGCCGAGAAACCCCTGTCCCATCAGAAATCCAGATATAATTCTTAGGCAGTATCACCTGATCATGGAGATGGTTGATCTCCAGGGAGATCGAGATTAGGAGAGTAGACACAGAGAACAACAGCGCGGATCCACTCACAAAGGCCTTTTTCCTAGTAGAGTCTTTTATGGGATGGTTGAGTATGAGATACTTCAACCACAGCTGACTGTTGGGTATGCGAAACCACACCAGATGGCCATGGTGCAAGTGGAAGATTTTTAGTAATATGTATGCCCTAGAGACCATTACTGTACATACGATGTATATTTTAGTGGTTGCTTGGACATATATTGGGAGGACTTTCTTGCTCGACATGATAGTACGCTATCTGGTTGCTCTTTATCTTAACATGTACTCTGATTGTCTCTATGTTACATGTTGATAAAGCCATTAGGATGAGTACTTGACTACCAGGACTATGATGCGGATCATACTAGTGAGGACGGTGTAGTCGCCAAGTACATCCTTCAAATGTTCCTAGTCGTAGGAGTACCGAGACAGGGCATCGATACTCCAGAGTAGACTAGCGTATGCGCTTCTTGACCCATATGATGGGCGATTGATGATCTCATATCCATTGGTGTTTGACATCAGAGAAGGTATACGGGTGCTCAGTGGAGACAGGGTACACTGGACGCACTCGCCAAGAACTCCCATATGGTATTATACCTCACGTCAGATGGCAGTTCTCTGGTGACACTGGTACATGTTAGTCTGTTGACCCAAGATCGTCATAGAGTCTTGTGTGATTCCCACTGTGCTTTGATTTCCATCATACCACGTCCAAGAGGGCGTGCAAAAAGGTGGCTTTTGGAAGCAGTTCCGAATCACATGGAGGCAATGAGCGATAGGAGGGGTTTCGTCTCTCCCGGTATAGGGGGTTAATGTTGCGCTGTGTTCGATTAGCTATAACTGGAAATCCCTGGCCAGGGTTGCTGAGATTTACTGATAAGTGTTATCAGTAGTTTCTCGAACTGTTATTGATCTCATATCGACACGACTTATCAAGCTACTGGGGTCTGACATTTACCACCCCTAGGCGAGATATGCAACATATCAGACGAAGAGATCGGACTGTACGGGAGTGTTACTGATTGGATTCGTGAGAGAAAGTACAGGCTTGCTTGTTGATCTTCTGATCTCTCAGTACCTGGGTGGCTGTTACGTTTAGCTGACCGCTTGCAGCTTGTGGGTGTTTGATATGATCATCACCTACTGCCGGCGTATTGACGATTCTATAGAGTCCAACACAGAGGTTTCCTGGCTCAGACAAAACGGAGTAGGAGCACATATATGATATGTGCGGAACCGAGAACAATACGTGTATGTGATACCGTATTAGATTCTCGTGATATGAGATATCGGCCGGATATATGTGATATAGCCGGGTCATCGGATCAAGTGTTGATTCGTTTAACTGATACAGATTATATTAGTCGGTTATTTGTGAAATAGCCGGATTATCGGATCAAGTGTTGATTCGATAATTTAATATATAATTATATATTTGATATATTAAATTACATTAACTAGTAAAAGCTGACTAAAAGATTCTTTTTCTCGCTCGGGTAATACATTGATATATATGCGATATATGTTACCTGTATTATTTTATTTTGTTACAATAAATATTGTATATGTGATATATTATATTGTAACATGTTATGGTTATAAATGAAACATGATTATTGGAGATTAAACATGGTTAGGGTTTGATTTGGGTTAAACTTTCTAGTAGCTTCTAGAAGCTTTGCTTTTGTTTTAAGCAAAGATATTTGTTATGATATTTTGTGAGATATTTGTTTAACCCAACCCAACCCTTTAACCCTAGTTAACTCTCTACAATAGTTAGCTTTCCTTTTATCAACCATGGTTGCATTTCTAACCTCACTATGGATTCATTTCATCACAAAAGGTTTTGGATATTCTTCTTCTTCTTCCTTGGTGAAAAGCTCTCTAGCTTTTTTCTTTGTGATGAAAATGAGTGAGATTAAGAAAACAAATGAGAGCTAAATTCCTTCTTCATCATCGTAATCTATTCTTGCCTATTAGATTAGGGAGTTCACTTCATTTAGTGAGTGAGAGATTGTGTTAAAGAAACTTCAAGGTAGGTCATCTTAGTTATCGAAGATCGGAAGCAAGCTTGCATCTTTCTCTTCGTGGAGCCTCTCTAGAGTCCGGGAACTTGATGATCGCAGCGAAGGGACCACAACACGGAGCTTATGAAGTGAAGGACAGGACTACAAAGGTTGTAATCCTAAACTCTTAGATGTAAAGTTGTATACATGCTTTGTTTCGCCTATTCTCTAGTTTAAGATCTTGGTTAGGGTTGTTCGGCACGTCTAAAATTGAAATCGGGCATGGTTGATGCCTTGTAGAACCTTGTGAGAGTGCCTAGTTGTAATTGCACGGCGGCGCCCTGGCCATCAATCCGAGGCTAAAATGCGGAAACGATAATTTACTTTAACTTTTGAACCGGCACGACCGCGCACTTTAAAACCCGGATCGGGCCATTAATCTAATTCTAGCAAACTAAAGAACGGGTAGAGAGATATACCGAGCGATCCGTGTCCTTCGGTCTTCTCGTCGTCGTCCCGATCACCCCGCGGAATCTTCGGTCTTCACCTCCTTGCCGGAAGAGCACCACATCGCCGGCTTCTTTTACGGGCTCCCACCTCTGGACCGAGGCAACTCGGGCATGAAGTTGGCGAGTCGACGTACCCAAGGATTGCTGTAGAATAAGTGTAGTGCCATGTCTCATTGGGGTTTTAGGAAGTTGCCTTTTGGTTGGAGGAATCAAGTGAAAGCTTTTTGAGATGAACTATATCATTTTGCAAGCCAAATGAGAGCTTATCCCAACACAACAAATTGGGACAGCCCCATGAGGAAGTGGCCGGCCTTGGCTCCAAGAATGAATGAGAGGAGAGCCTAATACAAAGGGGGTGAGCCAAAAGAATAATACATGAGAGAGAGAGAAAAGGAGTCATGATGTGAAGAAATGATCACAAGCAAATCCAACACTCCACCAACCATCATCACATCCAAAGTCAAGCAATCATGAAGTCATGGAGTCAATGAAAGCTACACCCATCATGAAAACTATCATGAAGCAAAAAGTCTTCTCAATTGTTAATTGCACAATTGCAAATAACCCCCTCCACCAAATTTTAGACAAAGACAGGAAACAAAGGAAAATGGCCGAAACGGAAAGCAAACTGGCAACTTCAAAAAACTGATCCTGTAATGAATTACAGGAAAACCCCACGACAGTATATACATACCCGCATTTGTATTCCGACCGAATACAAATGCAATGAGACAAAATCTACACTGTACTATACTAGGATCCGGCTTAAACCAAAGCCCGCTAGTAATTTCCGTCCGATTATGATACGTGCAATACCGCACGTATCTGATCGAACCCTGCCATATCTGCATACGGCCTCTACAGCGTTTCGCCCGAAACTTGAGCAACTGTCTTTGGGAGACTCTAAAGACTCGTCAATACTTTTGGCTGTGGATTTAAGCACCAGCACGTCAGAGGTATTAGCCATACGTAGCGGGCTACCAGGTATTGACCAAAAGGGACGTCTGTGAGCGAACTCATCCTGACACCCTACTGAGCCTGTCAGTGACAATATCCGTACAGTCCGGTCCGTTCGTCTATGAGCATTGTATGGCGGGCCTAGGGGGTTGGTAAAAGTCAGACCCCCAAAAGCGGTACAAGTCGTGTCGGAGTGTAGCCCAGAACACCCTGAGATACTACTAGAATACCTACCAGTAAATCTCCTACCTCGGCCGAGGGCTTTGTGTAATGGCTCTCCTAGACACAGCGCGACCTCACCCCCAATACCGGGAGAGACGAACCCCTGAAAATCCGCTCACTGCCACCATGTGGCTCGGGACTGTACCCAACTAAAACCTGTTTGAACGTATCCTTTGAGCGTGGTAGGGTAGTAATCAAAGTACAGTGGGAACTCATACGAGACAAATGATGATCTTCAGGTCGATGAACTAACCTGTACACATGTCACCAGGGAACTGCTATCTGACATCTGGTATAAGACCAACTAGCATGTTCCCAGCGAGTCCTGTCCGGTGTACTCATAACCCAATGAGCACCTGTATACATCTTAGGTGAACCAACTGACACCAGTGGCTTGTAAGACCGGCCACCGCCCCTCGTCGGGGTCTTGACTGTATACACTAGCCTACTCTGGAGTATCGATGCCCTGTCTCGAAACTCCCACGACTAGGGACCTTTTAAGGATGTGCTTATTGACTACCAGCTCCCACGTATATGATCGCCCTCATACTGCTGGCAGTCAAGTAAGAATCCTAGGGGCTCTATCAACGTGTAATAGCGACCTGTAAGGTCACCTAAAGTAGTACACGATGATAAAGATAAACCAGATAGCATACTATCATCTTGAGTAAGACTGTCCTACCGGAATAGGTCCTCCCTCAATCATTGCAACCACGTGCCTGTGATCCAATAATTAACTCTGAGGGCATTATCTCCAACAATCTCCCACTTGCACTCAAGGCTAATTATTGCGATGTCGCATACTCACAGCCCGTGTGATACCGAACACCCAACTCCTCTACTGGTCAGTCTTACAAAACTCGTTTGCGAAACTAATGCGTTCGAGGAATAGCCTCAGTGAGTGGATCCGCTCTAATGTTTCTTTCTATGTCTCTCTTTATCTCAAGTTCGCGGAGATACCTATCTCCCGAAATGAGCAATACCTGTCTTAGAGTACGTCTGGATATCTGATGGGACCTAGCTCAAAAATGAAATCCAAATCCAAACTTCTTAGACTGTATCGTCAACTGAACTTAATCAGTATCCTGCGCCATGCCTCCCTCAGTGTCCGCTTGGACCACCTGTCCAAACTACTGCCCCTCGTCAGAAGGAAACTACAACTCTGACAGCCACTCTGCCGTCCAGGTCACCTTGGAAGCCTTGAATGATAACTGTTTCCTAAAAGAGGCTGCCGTTATCAAATCCCTAGAACATCCACTTATGTTCTAAAACTGCTTCCGACCGTTTCTCCAGGATAGGATTAATATCATCTTATTGCATCTACTGCAAAAACAACATCTGGTGTGGTACTTAACATCTCATGATCGACTGAATTGCCTAAGCAAGTGATCTGCCAATCATGCACATCCCTCTCCCCTTTAGTCTGTAAGACACCTTTAGAGAGGGTGACTCCATCACCTGTAGGTACACTACCGTGCCAGGAGTCGTCCATTCTAAAACACCTTTAGAATGCTGTCTAAGTACCCAGATTGGGAAACTACCCAAATCTAGATCTAAAACCATAGATCTAGTAACCAGAATGTCTTATATTATATCTATATCCTTTGTGGAGAAACCACTGTGTGAAGACCAAAGTACAAACGATCGTAGTATAGGAATATTACTTCCTACTCTGTGTGTGTCATCCAAATAGCAGGACATCACACCCTACTACCTTCTCAACAGATCCATCCCTTATTCCGATGAAGTCAAACCTATGACTGTCACATCAGAAATAGATGATCTATCTCCGCTATATCTGCTTTAGTCCATAGACATAAGCTACTTGTCCACCAATGCTTCCGCTGCTCCCACTGACTACGATAACCCTCTGGCAGAGTCATATAGGCGTGCATTTCTAAAGCCTGTTTAGAACGACGCTATATTCATCCTCCTACCGGGTCTCATAGTCTGGAACAACAGCAATGGAAAGTCCGGGTAAACAAAAACCAACCTGTCACCGTCCTTGAGGCTACCGGAGTACCTCTCGGGTGCCTGAGGTTAACCACCATATCTATGGAGTGGCCAATGGAATGTCAAATCAGATTGAATCTTTAGGTTCTTATCAAATTTTCCGTAATCGTTTGCGATTCTGGAAACACTTCCAGTTCTACCATACTCCCACTACTGTTTTCTAAAAAAATCCATTTCTTTAAAACCTGTGGCGAATCAAGAACAATATCACTAGTGATCTTCCATATGGTAGAAAGTCAACCCTCGTCATAGCCTGGGTCAACCCACAAACAGCCATTACAGAAACGTGCCTTGAGTTATCCGGAGTCTGGTTTTAAGCATAAGCCGGACAACTCCCCGTACCTTAACATCGTTAAAATATGAACTGTTCTGTATCCAATAAAGAAACAGAAGCACTGATTTAATTGAACCGGATTCAAATCATGCAACTGTCTCCAGTGCATGTTAACTAAATGGAAAGAGGCCGATCAACATTACTCAACTTAGGAGTACTTCCAATTATGAGTAACCTGAAAGAGAAGCAAGTTCTCTTAATCATTACTATCAACTGAATACCATCCACAAGTATCTACATCTTCGATCACCTTGAGGAATCCGGATACTTCCAACATTTGGTTCTCTACTTTACTCTTATACCTATAACTTCTCAAAACTTGGACCCTGTGTTTCTACGAAACTCCTGTCTAAAAACTAAAGAAGTAATAAGTAAACCAAATATAGTACGAGGACCAACCCCTCTGTCCTAATGGACACTGGACAACATACAATACTCTGTATAAGTCCCCTGAGTCCAATAACTCATTCGCTGCGTGTCGTAAGTTGAAAACTGTACTTATGGTTAAGAAGAATTACACCGTTGTTTAATGCTCCTTACCTAACCATCCACTGATATAGGCAAATGTCATAGACATAATATCAAAAAGGTATATCTCACTCTATGAAAATAGACGTACAGATATATCAATTTGAAATTGGTGCATAACAACGGATATTCAAAACCAAATATTTGCCGTCCGGCAAACAACCCAGCTGACTTCCTCAAATATCACCAATTACAACGAATTCTGATATAATGAGGATGATCACATAATTCCCAACAACTTACTCCCACTCATCATCTGTAATTCGATACAGATGTGAGATTCATACCAGGTAAATACATACCCTGGAGCAAATGTCTAATTGGGAAATCAGTTTTCCTTTAACAGTACACAGTGAAACTGAAATATTGAAATGTTTCGTAGGGGGTATCCTGGTATTCCTAGTAATGCCTCTTCCATTATCCAGATTCACAACTGTAACCGTATATTTCTTTGTCATCTCTCCAAATCCCTTTATATGTCTCTAGTCGTTACTTTCTGCACACCCCTTTAGGCCAAATGGTTTTCTTCCTTCCCTATCGTTCGGCACCAGCCTATGGTTTAGAAGAAGACTATCCAATGAGCATAATAGGTGTACTGTCCTAATCCTAGGAGCACTCGCAAATGCGAGAGAAGGTAAAGAAAAAAGATAACCGAATAAACCTTATTCCTATTTCTTCTGAACCAGAATTCCTCCCGAACTGGAACAAGTTCCTTTCGAGTTCGTATATAACCATACGATGGAGTATCCAATAAACTGTGCTTCTTCGTAGTGATACGGAGTGTCCTGGAGAAATACAAAGGTGAAGTGGGAGTGGTAATGAAATACTTTGTTTGGTCGTGAATATCAGTCGCAATTTACTTTGCCCTCCTTCTAATCCCTTTATTTGTCTTTACATAATACCTTCTGTACACCACCGTTAGGCTAATTGGTTTTCTTCATTCCCTACCGGTCGGCACCTGCCTATGGTTTGGAAGAAGACTGTCCAATTTGCATAATAGGTGTACTATCCCCTAATCTAAGGGGCACTCGCAACCTGAGAGATGGTAAAAGGAAAAGACATCTGAATAGTCCTATTCGTTTTCTCCAGAACCGGAAACCATCCTCGAATAAATTCCTTCGAGTTCGTATATAACCATACGATGGTTTTGTCCAAAGGAAGTGGACGTTCGTAGTAATACGGGGTGTCCTAGAGAAAAGGGTAAAAGTAAGAGTGGCAATGAGGTTTGCAACTCTGACAATCCAAAAGCCAGTGTTATAAGAAGGTTCGGTCAACTTGGTCACTGAGTCATAGTCTAGGTCGGGTCATGGTCGCTGCCAAAGAGAGAGAGAGAGAAAAGAAACACTCAGCGTGCACTCTAACCTAGATCAGAATGGTTGCCAATTTATCTAATCAGGAAACCTCCCATTGTACCGTCAAATTCTCCTCCAAACCTGAAAGGAGAATTAGTCGGGATCACCCGAGGAGTAAACCAACTCATCAGTGGGAATCGAGATCCAACTATCATCGCATGATAACGTGATGGACTTCGCTAACGTTATCACACTCCAGAAGGTATGCGCATATCTTGCAAGTTTCAGTTTCTTTAGAAACTCCCGATGTGATTTTTGCCCCATGCGCTTATGACTTTGACGAAGGCCAACAAATCATAAGTCACATGTCAAGTTCTACCCGTCATTCTCCAGGTTGATTTGAACCCACCCGTACAAGCCCTTGATTTTGGCCAACAAGGCTATACGACTGTCCCAAACCAACGCATCTATCTATGCTGCAGAAAGGCAACAAGCAGCTACCATACACTATGCCTTGATGAAGGCCAACAAACATAGTATGAATACTACGTGCTACCCGTCTGAAACGACGGAGGGCTATGAATGGTTTTTGGCAAAAATCCTTTAACTTAATGAACTTGATATCGTTGAAGGAACCGGATAGCTTTTTAGAAAAATATAGTGACGAAAACCTTTGCTAAAGAAGTCACTCCCGGTGAAGGGATCTCGGCTCTTTCCCCGTAGAATGAGGTGCAGGATATTCCAACTGAATACCACGATGCAAAGCAAAAGTAATCGGCTATAGTGAAGATATTGCCCTGACGCAAACTTCTGTCCAAGGGGTCACTCCCGGTGAAGGGATCTCGGCCCTTGCCTCGTCGACTGAGGTGCTGGATATTCATAACCGAATACCACTGTGCAAAACAAAAGAGAATGTCCTTGCAATAACATCTTCTTTTTTTTTTGAAAAATGTTCCAACAATATCAGATTAGGTTTGTTTTTAACTTGCATTGATCCGAATCAAGCAGTCCCATCAATTGATCACACCAATAAAGAACGAAAATAATGATGTACGTATATGCCATCCGCATTCGCCAATAGGTCCCGTCATTACCCGTTAGGTTAGTTAACTAACGACAGAGCGGGGACTGGACTAGCGCGGATGCAAAACATATACAACATCTACTAGTATATATATTTCAATATATAATTTTCGCTCAAGACGTGATAAAATGCAACATCACAGAAATGTAATAAGCATCATAGAACAATACAGATATCTGGGATCCCCGGGTTTCATAGAGCCGCTACTGAAACCCGACGTTCCCCTGGTCGTGTGGATAGCCTGTGCAATGAAATCCTAGACCCCTACGGCCGCGGCAAGTTACCCGCCAAAACCTGAAGCGAGGCAGCCCCCTTCAACAACGTGAATGGACCACCCAGCACTTGACGGAATTCGGTAACTTAGGCACCCCTCCTGGGTCAACCTATACCCCTTACGAGTGCGGCGAATAGCCCGCTAATTCTAGAGTAAAGCCCCCTCCGTCTCAACGCCACGAGATGCGAGCCCGTTGCCCTCTAGAACCCGGCTACCCGTGCACCCCTACGTGGGGTAATCCTAGTACAGAAAATAAAATATACATACAACGGGTACATCGACCTCACCCCGGTCGTGCACCTAAAAGAATAATATACAGACAGGCAGTGACGGAAGTCCACATGTCGGACGCTCGCCCCGTAATATCAAATGTACATAATAATACCAAAACTGTACTAACATTGCATCCAGGCTATCCACCATGACAATCCGCAACATCACAGCACAATACAGAACATCAACGTGAATGTCACGTTCGCAAATCCGTCTAACCGGGATATAGCAATTAGACAGGATTTACCGATCAAGTGACATTCACGGTCGGAGATATAATGTAAATACTGTGAATTAACATGTTTAAAATTTTCGATCGATCAAATTTTTCCATGTGGGCCCCAAGCACTACTGTAGCACTTAAAGAAATTCTGGGCCCAAACAGAACATTCCAAAAACCCCATTTTCAACTCAGAAAGGCACTGTAGAAATTTGGTAAAATGATTGCATCTTCTTGCCGCGGAACCGCGGCCCAAACATGGGTTTGGCCGCGGTTCCGCGGTCTTTCTAAGGAATCATTGTATCGAATTTTTACTGTATGCTTATAATTCCATGCATGTACTTCTGCAACAGACTGAAAAATTTTTGGAGCAAAAAAAAAATTCGACAGAGAACTGATGCAGTGAAATGGCGGGTTTTGGAATTTTGTTCGATCGAAAATGTAAACACGTTAGACCAAGCTAGAATGGGTTAATGGCGTGGCTCTGATACCAGTGTAAGTGCACGGCGGCGGCCCGGCCATCAATCCGAGGCCAAAATGCGGAAACGATAATTTACTTTAACTTTTGAACCGGCACCACCGCGCACTTTAAAACCCGGATCGGGCCATTAATATAATTCTAGCAAACTAAAGAACGGGTCGAGAGATATACCGAGCGATCCGTGTCTTTCGGTCTTCTCATCGTCATCCCCATCTCCCCACGGAATCTCCGGTATTCACCTCCTCGCCGGAAGGGCACCACATCGCCGGCTTCTTTTACGGGCTCCCACCTCTGGACCGAGGCAGCCCGGGCATGAAGTTGGCGAGTCGATGTGCCCAAGGATTGCTATAGAATAAGTGCAGTGCCATGTCTCATTGGGGTTTTAGGAAGTTGCCTTTTGGTTGGAGGAATCAAGTGAAAGCTTTTTGAGATGAACTGTATAATTTTGCAAGCCAAAAGAGAGCTTATCCCCACACAACAAATTGGGACAGCCCCATGATGAAGTGGCCGGCCTTGGCTCCAAGAATGAATGAGAGGAGAGCCTAATACAAAGGGGGTGAGCCAAAAGAATAATAAAAGAGAGAGAGAGAGAAAAGGAGTCATGATGTGAAGAAATGATCACAAGCAAATCCAACACTCCACCAACCATCATCACATCCAAAGTCAACCAATCATGAAGTCATGGAGTCAATGAGAGCTACACCCATCATGAAAACTATCATGAAGCAAAAAGTCTTCTCAATTGTTAATTGGACAATTGCAAATAACCCCCTCTACCAAATTTCAGACAAAGACAGGAAATAAAGGAAAATGGACGAAACGGAAAGCAAACGGGCAACTTAAAAAAACTGATCCTGTAATGAATTACAGGAAAACCCCGCGACTGTATATACATACCCGCATTTGTATTCCGACCGAATACAAATGCAATGAGACAAAATCTACAATGTACAATACTAGGATTCGGCTTAAACCAAAGCCCGCTAGTAATTTCCGTCTGATCATGATACGTGTAGTACCGCACGTATCTGATCGAACCCTACCATATCTCCATACGGCCTCTACAGCGTTTCGCCCGAAACATGAGCAACTGTCTGTGGGGGACTCTAAAGACTCGTCAATACTTTTGGCTGTGGATTTAACCACCAGCACGTCAGAGGTATTAGACATACGTAACGGGCTACCAGGTATTGACCAAAAGGGACGTCTGTGAGCGAACTCATCCTGACACCCTACTGAGCCAGTCAGTGACAATATCCGTACAGTCCAGTCCGTTCGTCTATAAGCATCGCATGGCGGGCCTGGGGGATTGGTAAAAGTCAGACCCCCAAAAGCGGTACAAGTCGTGCCGGAGTGTAGCCCAGAACACCCTGAGATACTACTGGAATACCTACCAGTAAATCTCCTGCCTCGGCCGAGGGCTTTGTGTAATGGCTCTCCTAGACACAGCGCGACCTCACCCCCAATACCGGGAGAGACGAACCCCTAAAGATCCGCTCTCTGCCTCCATGTGGCTCGGGACTGTACCCAACTAAAACCTGTTTGCACGTCTCCTTTGAGCGTGGTAGGGTAGTAATCAAAGTACAGTGGGAACTCTCACGTGACAAATGACGATCCTCAGGTCGATGAATTAACATGTACACATGTCACCAGGGAACTGCTATCTGACGTCTGGTATAAGACCAACTAGCATGTTCCCGGCGAGTCCTGTCCGGTGTACTCATAACCCAATGAGCACCTGTATACATCTTAGGTGAACCAACTGACAACAGTGGCTTGTGAGACCGGCCACCGCCCCTCGTCGGGGTCTCGACTGTATACACTAGTCTACTCTGGAGTATCGATACCCTGTCTTGAAACTCCCACGACTAGGAACCTTTTAAGGATGTGCTTATAGACAACCAGCTCCCACGTATATGATCGCCCTCAAACTACTGGCAGTCAAGCAAGAATCCTAGGGGCTCTATCAACGTGTAATAGCAACCTGTAAGGTCACCTAAAGCAGTACACAATGATAAAGATAAACCAGATAGCATACTATCATCTTGTGTAAGACTATCCTACTAGAATAGGTCCTCTCTCAATCATTGCAACCGCGTGCCTGTGATCCAATAATTGACTCTGAGGGCACTATCTCCAACACTAGTAACCCTACACCCGCAGGCTCACCGTTTGAACCGAGAAGCCGCAGGGTGGAGCGTGCGCACCCCGGGGACAGCCCAGGGGGGACCAAAGGCCGGGACCACCCCAAAGGCCACCATTTAGTGGCCTTGGGAGGTGGTGAACCGAAAGCACCATCATTTGGTGCTCTCGGGTCTGCCCACTTTATGGGGCCACCTCGTGGTGGCCCCGCATGGTAGGTACCCCCTCCCCCTGAGGCCCCATGTTCGATGTATTTTCATGTGCCTTTGCCTCCGTGAAGATTCAGGCCCGTTTCAAGTTCGTTTCGACTTCCGGATTGGCTCAAAACTATCACTTTTGAATGAGCTCACTGGATTTTCATGTGTTGGAAAATTGGATGTGTTTGATAATTGCGTGCCCAATTCTTATGTCGTATTTACTTTACAAGATTTGTGATTGTTTTATGTGTTCGTAAACCACCCCTAATTTCTATATGTCGGTTAGCAGGGGGTTGCACATATCTGTGATGTTGGGATATATCGGTTTGTGTATATGAACTTGTTGGATTGTCGTGATTGGATAGCCGGGGATATGAGATGAGTGTTTCTTTCATTCATTTATAAATTGTAAATTGTTGTAATATCCTTTTGCGAGACACATTCGGGTTGAGTTTGTAGCCACCGTTGTATTATTTCATTTCTGTTTTCTGCTCCTAGGATAGACCCAAGGTTGGGTGCACAAACTTCTGGGTACTTGAAGTGTTTAGTGGCCTACTCACATTGTTGAGGGAGACCTCTTCACTTCGGGTATTTGGCGGGTAGTTTTCCGTACCCGTAGGGGTCAAGGGTGGGGTTGGCTATTCATCACGACTATGTTATCCATCTTTTGATTGCAGGCTAAAAGTAATGCGGATTCCTAGAATATCCAATATGTTCATCTGTGATCTGGAATGCCTATTATTGCGTCTGACTAATGTACAACATCTATATATGATATTTAGTAGGCGTTGCTTATGTTTTGCATCCGTGCTAAACCAACCCCCGCTCTGTCGTTAGTTAAGTTACCTAACGGGTGAATGACGGGGCCCAGTGGCGAATGCGGATGGCATAAGCGGACGTTGTATTTTCATTGTTTTCTGCAATGATAGGTTAATTGATGGGACACATTATATTAATGCAAAGAAAATAATCCAAAGTTGAATCGTTGGAACAATTTAAAAGAAACCACTCGGTTATTTTAAAACAGCTGATTTTTAATTGCGGAGCTTAAACCACTCCTTTTAAAAGCTATCAGGTTCCTTCGATTATATCAAGTCCACTACGTTCAGTAGTGTATGCTACTCATTTGGGTATTCAGAAGTATTCAACCTATATATTTTGACCAACTCCAAGGCATAGTGTTTGGTAGCTGCTGGGTATTCATCTGTTGCATAGATAAATAAGTTGGTTTGGGACAGTCGTACTGCCATTTGGCCAACGTCAATGGTATGTACGGCTAGGTTCAAATTAACAAGATAATGATGGGTAGAACTTCACGTGTGACTTATGATATTTTGGCCAACGTCAAGGTCATAAGAGCATGGGGCAAAAATCTATATCGGGAGTTTCTAATGAAACTGAAACTTGGTAGAGTTACATACCATTTGGAGTGTGATAATTTTGGTAGGATTCCTTTAGCTTTATCACACGATGATATTTGGATCCCGATCCTACTGTGAGTATATGCTACTCATCGGGAGATTCTTTCACTCAACAATCAATGCTATAAACCAAGTAGGTGTCGAGAAAGGTGTTAGCGGGGCAACGCCCCTAGGAAAAAGAGGTTATTTAATTAAGGAACCTCGCGAAAGTGTCGTAAAACCCCCCTCTAAGTACCGACACTTGCATGGCTGAACGGTTAACCAAGTATTGTACTGTGAGAATAGCCCTGACAAGTTCTTTTATGCTTTGAGGAAGGATTCGAGAAATAATGGGAGCCATCCTGTTTAGATAAACTAAAAACCACTCTAAACTTGCAAGAGCATCATGCTAAAGTGTTTTATTCTCTCTCTCCTAATTACAGCGACCAAGAACATGACGGGCCTTAAGTTATTATTAGATAAAAATATTTTGGTAGGGCCAAACTATAAAGATTGGTTCCGGAATGTCAAGATGGCAATAACTTATGACAAATTGGGGTATGTCCTTACTACTAAGGCCTTGCTGTCCCAGGTCCAGAATCTAGTGTCGTGGATAAGGAAATCCACAAGACCAGGGAGATTGATTGCGCGAAGGCCAAATGCATCGTGCTTGCCTCTATGAATAATGAGCATCAGAGGAGGCACGGGAACTTGTTTCAGTCGAACCATGTTTAATCTCCACACCAAGGAACTGTCTGGAGAGCAATCTCGTATAGCTAGATACGAGATCTCGAAGAACTTGTTTCAGTAGAGGCTGGCCGTTGGATCATCTGTCGGGGAACATGTCCTCAAGATGATAGGCTATAAGAGAAGCTCGCGGACCTCGGGACAACATTAGAGAATGAGCTATATACAGACTTGATTCCCCAGTCCCATCCTTCCACCTACGCCCAGTTTATCTTGAATTTCAACATTCAAGGTAAAGAAGTTGAACTTCCAGAACTCCTCAATATGTTAAGGAGTACAGAGGGCACCTTGCAGAAAGCAAGGGAAACACCCGCTCTGTTTGTTCGTGGTGCTTCCTCTTCCAGGTCCAAGGCGAAAGCCAAAGGAAGGAAGAAGAAAGCCCATACTAAGGTGGAAGCCAGGGGATAGGCAAAGGTTGCAGTGCCGATAGTGGCAAAGGACGAGTGCTTCCACTGTCATAGAAAGGGCAATTGGAAGAAGGATTGCAAAGCTTGGAATGCCAAGAACCAGGACCCGAAGCATGTTGTGTCTTCGGCTTCAGGTGTGTTTGTAATTGAAAATTGTCTGTCAATCAACTCTACTTCATGGGTATTGGATACTGGATTAGGATCTCATATATGCAATTCATTGCAGGCACTGAGAAGCCGTAGAGTACTGAAGGTTGGTGATATGACCCTCCAGGTTGCTAACGGAGCGAGCGTGGATGCTGTGTCCGTTAGGGATTATCATCTTGGATTGACGAGTGGACATATTTTGGTTTTGTACAACTATTTTTGTGTACCTAGTTTAACGTGTAATATCATATCAGTATAGTTGTTTTCAAAAGAAGCTTATGATTTCACGTTTGTAAGTGATGTTGCTAACATCCTTCTTAATCATGGTTTGATTGGGTCCGGTACACTAGATAACGGTATATACGTATTAAACCAATTGCAGATTTTCAATGTCCAGAACATACTAAAAAGAAAGTTTCCAGATATAAATCAGGCATTCTTATTGTATTGTAGACTAGGTCACATCAATGAGACAAGGTTAACTAAGTTACATAATGAAGGATACTTGGATCCATTTGAATATCAATCTTATGCCACTTGTCAATCATATCTCAAAGGAAAGATGACAAAGACTCCATTCACTGGACATGGTGTAAGAGCGAGCGAGCTCTTAGGACTCATGTACAGTGATATATGTGGTCCAATGTCTACACATGCAAGAAGCGGTTTTTAATATTTCATTACTTTTACGGATGATTTCTCTAGGTATGGATTCATTTTCTTGATAAAACATAAATCCGAGGCCTTTTTAAAATTCCGAGAATATAACAATGAAGTAGAAAACCAAACCGGCAAAAGTATCAAGACATCGAGATCTGATCGAGGTGGTGAATAGTTAAGTACCGAGTTCCTGGATTACCTAAAAGAGAATGGAATTCTCTCTCGGCTTATCCTCCATACACTCCACAACACAACGGTGTATCGGAGAGACGGAACCGAACCCTATTGGATATGGTACGTTCAATGATGAGTAATGCTGAGTTACCGCGATCTTTCTTGGGCTATGCACTAGAATCAGCTGCATATCTTTTGAACAGGGTTCTTACCAAGACTGTGCCTACTACACCATATCAGATGTGGAGTGGGAAGAAACCCTATTTTTAATATCTGAAGATATGGGGATGTCCAGCTTTTGTTAAAAAGCAGCATGCGGACAAACTCGAGGCACGCTCAGTACTGTGTAAATTTGTGGGATATCCAAAGAACTCCAAGGGTTATTTTATCTATTATGCTAAGGAACAAAAGGTTTTTGTTTCTCGTAATGCCCATTTTCTAGAACAGTAGTTTTTAGAAAAGGAAACAAGTGGGAGAGCCATAGAACTGGAAGAAATCCCAGAACCACAAGCTACTGCTGAAAGCTTGGTAGAACAAGAAGTTCCAGAAGAACAGGACATTCCCGCACCCCTCCGCAGGAGTAGTAGGCCATCTCATCCGCCTGAGAGATACTACGGTTTTCTCATAGACGGGGATAGAGAGGATTGCATCATTGATAATGATGAACCTACCAGCTTCCAGCAGGCCATTCAGAGCGGCGACTCGGTAAGTTGGCTGGATGCAATGCGGACCGAGATGGAGTCCATGTACACCAACAAAGTATGGACTTTGGACTTTGCTCCAGGTGGGGTAAAACCCATAGGATGCAAGTCGATATTCAGAAAGAAGATTGGTGTAGATGGACAGGTGGAAACCTATAAGGCTAGACTTGTTGTAAAGGGTTTTCGTCAAAGGCCTGGTTTGGACTATGACGAAACTTTTTCTCCAGTGGCTATGCTCAAATCCATTCGGATCCTTCTTGCCATTGCTGCCTTCTATGATAATGAGATCTGACAGATGGAGATAAATACGGCTTTTCTAAATGGAAATTTGGACGAGTGCGTCTATATGGATCAGCCAGAAGGTTTCAGTCAGAGTGGGAGCAGCGGGAAAGTATGCAAGTTGCTTAAGTCCATTTATGGACTAAAGCAGGTATCGCGGAGTTGGAACATCTGTTTTGATGAAAAGTCAAAGAATATGAATCCAGATGAGCCATGTATTTATAGTAAGATTGTAGCACGAACTGTCGTATTCCTTATCTTGTGTGTGGATGTCATTCTCTTGATAGGAAATGACATTCCTATGCTACAATCTGTCAAAGGATTCTTGTCACACAGGTTCTCTATGAAAGACCGGGGTGATGCCTCTTACATTCTGGGGATCCAGATCTATCGTGATAGATCTAAGAGGATGTTGGGACTTTCGCCGTCCAGGTATATCAACACTATATTGAAAAGATTCAGTATGGAAGATTCTAAGCATGGTAATTTACCGGCTTGTCACGGAATCACCCTCTCCAAAGAGATGTCTTCCAAGACTGATTTGGAAAGGGATCGCATGTCGATTATACCCTATGCTTCTGCAGTAGGCTCTATAATGTATGCGATGTTGTGCAGCAGACCAGATGTAGCTTACGCACTAAGCGTGGTAAGCCGGTATCAGTCAGACCCAGGGGAGAAGCACCGATTAGAAGTAAAGAACATTCTCAAGTACCTGAGAAGGTCTAAGGATATGTTCTTGATTTACGGTGGAAAGACCTCCAGATCGAGGCTTTGGCTGACTCAAGCTTCCAGAGTGAAAAGGATGACTCCAAGTCCATGTCAGGTTATGTCTTTACCATCAATGGAGGGGCAGTGTGCTAAAAGAGTTCCAAGCAGGACACCATTGCTGACTCGACGATGGAAGCGGAGTATATCGCTGCTTGCGATGCCGCAAAAGAAGTTGTTTAGATGAAGAGGTTCCTCACAGAACATCAGGTGGTTCCTACCATTCTTGATCCAATACCGCTGTATTGCGACAACAACGGCGCTATAGATTTAGCGAAGGAACCCACGTCCCATCAAAAAGTCCAGACACATCTTGAGGCGGTATCATATGATCTGGGAGATCATAGATCGCCGGGAGATCGAGGTCCGGAGAGTTGCTACAGAGGAGAACACTGCAGATCCATTCACAAAGGCCTTATCTCAGACACAGTTCAAGAGGCTATTCGAGATGATAGGTCTGCGGTATGCCAGTACATGGCCCTAGTGCAAGTGGGAGATTGTTAGTGTATTTGCCCTAGGGGCCATTATTGTATCATACTATCTTGTATATTACTTAATGGAAGCTTGGGATATTCATAGTTATATTAACAGTCTTGCTCAACATAGTAGTATGATACTTGGTTTATATCTATCTTAATATGTGTATATGTTTCTTTTAGCATATCACGAATACATATTGATAGAGCACTTAGGATCTTTCTTGACTTCCAGCGTTATGATGGCAGTCAGACTAGTGGGGGCTCGGTAGTCAATAAGCACATCCTTTTTCAGGTCCCTAGTCGTAGGAATATCGAGACAGGGCATCGATACTCCGGAGTAGACTAGTGTATATGCTTCTCGTCCCAGCAGGGGAGATGGTCTGTCCCACAGCCATTAGTACGTTGTACTGGAGATAGTATGCAGGTGCTCGTTGGGTTACAGGTACACCGGACAGGACTTGCAGGGAACTGTTTGTTGGTATTATAACCGTCGTCAGTTAACAGTTCCCAGGTGACATGAGTACAGCATAGTCCGTTGACTTGATACTGCTGCTTCGCCTCGAGTGTGTTCCCACTGTTCTTAGATTGCTACCCTACCACGACTCGACTGAGTCGTGCAAACAGGTAGCAGTTGGGTGCAGTCCCGAAGCACTTGGAGGCAGTGGCGGTTAGATAGGATTTGTCTCTCCCTGTATTGGGGGTTGATATCACACTGTGTTTGGAAAGCCATTACGCAAGGACCCTGGCCAGGGCAAGCGAGATTTACTTGTAGGCTTTCCGGTAGTTTCTCAAGGTGTAGTGGGCTTCACTCCGACACGACTTATACCGTAATTAGGGGACTGGGGCTTGCCGCCCTCCGAGGCCCGATATGCGATGTTCTTAGACGAACAGATCGGACTGTATGGAGATTGTCACATCAGGCTCAGTAGGAGTTCGGATGGGTTTCCCCATCGGCCTTCTTTTCGACATCTACCTGGGGACCATTACGTACAGCTAGTACTGCTTGCGGCCTGTGGTTAAACCCACTGCCAGCATAGTGTCGTGTCTTTAGAGTCCCACACAGAGGGTTTCCCTGCTTCAGGCGAAACGATATAAAGGTCGTATATTTTTACGACAGGGTTCGGACATATACGTGTATTTATGCACGTAAGATATTCGGACAGATTATACTAGCGGGCTTTGGTTTAAGCCAGATTCTAGTATTAGATTATTGGATTTGATTTAATCTCTGTATATCCGTGTTTTTCGTAAATACGGATGGGAGGGGCATTCTCGTAATTTGTCGGGAAGCTTCTAGAAGGAGATGACTCATTTGTGTTTTAATCTTTATGATTTAAACTAAATAAGGTGGTGGAGATGAGGTGTAATTATCATTAAATGAACTATGACTCATGAGATAATTCTTCTCAAATATTAAATGAAGCATGGTTGCTAGATATTTGATGAGATACTTTTCATGCTTTGTATTATCCAAATGAGTCAAGATTTATTTCATAATAACAAAACACTTCTCTCTCCTCAAGCTCTCTCTTATTAAACCTGTTAGCGTATATGCCCTAGAGGCCATTACTGTACCATACTAGTATATATATTACTTGATGGAAGCTTGGGATATTCACAGTTGTATAGACAATCTTGCTCGAAATGGTAGTATGCTACTTGGTTTGTCTCTGCTTTAATGTGTACATGTGTTTCATTTAGTATATCACTATACGCATTAGTAGAGCCTTTAGGATCTTTGCATGATTACCAGCGTGGTGATGGCAGTCACACTCGTGGGGGCTGGGTAATCTACAAGCACATCCTTATATATATGTCCCTAGTCATGGGATTATCGAGACGGGGCAACGATACTCCGGAGTAGACTAGCGTATGCGCTTCTCATCCCAGCAGGGAGACGGTCTGTCCCACAGCCGTCAGTACGTCGTACTTGAGATAGTATGCGGGTGCTCGTTAGATTACGAGTACACTGGACAGGACTCGTCGGGAACTGTTTGTTGGTACTATACCTATCGTCAGTTGCCAGTTCCCAGGTGACATGAGTACAGCTTAGTCCGCTGACTTGACACTGTCACTTCGCCTCGAGTGTGTTCCTACTGTACTTTGATTACTACCCTACCACGGCTCAAAGGAGTCGTGCAAACAGGTAGTAGTTGGGTGCAGTCCCGAATCACTTGGAGGCAGTGACGGTTAGATAGGATTCGTCTCTCCCGGTATTGGGGGTTGATATCGCGAAGTGTCTAGGAGATCCATTACACAAAGTCCCTGGCCAGGGCTAGCGAGATATACTGGTAGGTTTCCAGTGATACCTCAGGGTGTTCTGGGCTACACTCCGACACGACTTGTACCGCTATTAGGGGACTGACGTTTACCACCCCCTAGGCCCGCCATGCGATATTCTCAGACGAACATACCGGACTGTACGGAGATTGTCACATACAGGCTTAGTAGGAGTTCGGATGGGTTCACCTCATCAGTCTTCTTATCGGCATCTACCTGGAGACCGTTACGTACAGCTAGTGCCGCTTGCGATCTGTGGTTAAACCCACTGCCAGCGTAGTGTCGAGTCTTTACAGTCCCACACAGAGGGTTATTCGCTTTTGGGCAAAACAGAGTAGAGGTCGCTTGGTTTTGCGACAGGGTTCGTTCACATTCACGCACTTGTGCACGTTTGGTGTCCGGACAGTCATTACTAGCGGGCTCTGGTTTGAGCCAGATCCTAGTATATGTTTTTGGTTAGTTTTATCTCATTGTATTCGTGTTCCTCGGAATACGAATGCGGGTGTGTATGCACAGTTGATTGAGGCAGAGGAAGAGGATTCTCATTAGGGTTTTTGGTACGGGTGTGTATGCACAGTTGACGGTTGTCGTTTACCAAACACTAATGAATATATGAAATATTAATTAATAATATTAATTAAAGGAAATTGGGTTATGGTTAGGGTTGTTGACTTGTTGACCAAGGTTGACTTGTTGACCAAGGTTGAAAAGTTGACCATCATCATTTCAAGTAAAGATGCTCTTTGATCTTTGCAAAACTCATTTAATGTGAAATGATAATGGTCATTTCAACATACTATCACCTTTTTCCTTTTTGATTAATTTTGTTGATTGATTAATTCACATATATTTGTTATGGTTGCAAAACTCATCTCATTCTCTCATTCTCATTCTCTCTCATCTTTACTCTTCCTCTTCCTCTAGCTCAAGGGAAATCCTTCTCATGAGTTGAGAACCATTTCCTTTGAGATAAAAACACCAAAGCTACTTTCTACTCAACCTAAGGTTGAAGGTCTAGCAAGCCTAATACTTTAGTTACCTCAAGTTCAAGGAAGGAGCTCAAGGTAGAGACCCTCAGGTGGATCCATCTTCGGCAAGAGAAGGCGACGAGGAGAGAACCATCCGACCACCACAAGGAGTCCAAGAGAAGGAGTTCAAGTTAAGGTATGACCCCCTAACCGAGTAGGTAAAGCTCTTGTTAGTTGCTAGTGTGTAGTTTAGCAAAGATCCGGGTTTTATAGTCCATGTTACCATAACCCTAAAAATCGTTTTTCACCATTTCCGCAAGCCCGAAAGAACCGGAAGAGGTAACGTGGACTTACAGTGCTATCAGAGCCTAGCTAAACACACCCTAGCAAGATAGCAAAGTATCTAGAATTTCGATCGGACAAAAAACCGCAAAACACCCCGGAAAAATGAACTTTCTGTTGATTTTATTTTCTGCTCAAAAAATAATAAATCATGTACTAAAAATCGGCTCAGGGTTTTTACAGAACAGGCAAGAAAAAAGATCCAGTGAGTCGACCAACTCACCGCGGATCCACGGCAGGAGCTTGCTCCTGCCGCTGATCCGCGGCCGAATTGACTCGGCCGTGGGTCGTTTCTCCTGCAGTGTTCTTTTGTTGGTGTTTTATGATTTTTAGGATGGTTTGTTTCTGCCCAGAATTTCCAGAGAACAAATTTGATTTTGTGGTGGTTACAAATCCGTATTTTGGTCGATTTTCTGTAGACTTTGGCTAATGGGTTGTATCTGTGATGTTATATATGTATTGAACGTCTGCTAATCGCTATACGTAGATTAGTGGGGGTTATACATATCTGTGATCTGTAATGTTGATGGTATGTGTATATGAATCCGTTGGATTGTCGCGGATGAATAGCCGGGGGGTTGTGAGATGAGAGTTTTTCTTTGTCTTTCAATTCATGTAATATGTAAATTTGATGTAATATTATTTGTATGGCCGCACATCCGGGATGAGGTTGTAGCCGCCAATGTATAATTTCTTTTTACTGTTTTTTCTCCTAGGATAGACCCAAGGTGGCGTGCACAAACTACCGGGTATCTCGAAGTGCCGAGTGGACTACTCACGTCGTTGAGGGAGGTTGCTTCGCTTCGGGTACTTTGCGGGTAGTTTGCCGCACCCGTAGGGGTCTAGGGTGGGGTATTGGCTATTCATCGCGACCGTGTAATCCGCTTTTCGTTACAGGCTCGAACGGAATGCGGATTCCTAGTATATCCAATGTATTCATCTGTGATCTGGAATGGCTATCATTGCATCTAACGAATGTGTATATATCTATATATGATATCTATTTAGGCGTTGCTGATGTTTTGCATCCGCACTAGTCCATCCCCCGCTCTGTCGTTAGTTAAGTAACCTAACGGGTGATGACGGGACCCCGTGGCGAATGCGGATGGCATAAGCGTACGTCATATTTTCGTTGTTTTCTGCAATGGTAGGATTAAATGATGGGACGCATTAAGAAAATAAACCAAGTAAAAGTCGTTGGAACACTTTCAAAACCACTCGGTTCTTTTCAAAAACCAACTTTTAAATGCGGAGCTTGAACCACTCCTTTTTAAAAGCTATCTCGTTCCATCAATTATATCAAGTTCACTATGTTCACGGTTTCGCCAAAACCATTCGTAGCCCTCCATCATTTCAGTTAAATATTCGGTAGTATTCAAGCTATGTATTTTGACCTACGCCAAGGCATAATGATTGGTAGCTGCCGGATATTTATCTGTTGCATAGATAGAATGCGTTGGTTTGAGACAGTCGTACTGCCATTTTGGCCTACGTCATGGGTAGGTACGGGTGGGTTCAAATTAACCTGGATAATGATGGGTAGAACTTGACATGTGACTTATGACATTTTGATCTACGCCAAGGTCATAAGAGCATGGGGCAAAAATCCACATCGGGAGTTTCAAAAGAAACTGAAACTTGCTAGCGCTGCATACCATTTGGAGTGTGATGATTCTGGTAGGATTCCTTCAGTTTTGTCACGCGATGATATTTGGATCCCGATCCTACTGTGAGTATATGCTACATTTCGGGAAATTTCTCACTTAACGATCAATGCTATAAACCAAGTAGGTGTCGAGAAATGTGTTAGCGGGGCTACGCTCCCAGTGAAAAGAGGTTCTTAAATTAAGGAACTTCGCGAAAGCGTTGGAAAACCTCCCTCGAAGTACCGACACTGGCCTGGCTGAATGGTTAAGCAAGTATTGTACGGTGAGATTGATCCCGACTAATTCTTCCTTTATGATTTGAGGAGGGATTCGAGAGACAGTGGGAGTCATCCTGTTTAGACAAACTAAAAACCACTCTAAACTTGCAAGAGCATCATGCTAAAGTGTTTTCTTTTCTCTCTCCTAATTGCAGCGACCAATCGACATGACCGGACTTAAGTTATTACTAGATAAAAACATACTGACAGGGCCAAACTACAAAGATTGGCTCAGGAAAGTCAAAATGGCAATCACTTACGACAAGTTGGGGTATTTCCTAACCACCAAAGCTCCCCCTGTCCCAGGTCCCACCTCCAGCGTCGTGGATATAGGAATCCGTAAGACATGGGAGATCGATTGCGCGAAGGCCAAGTGCCTCGTGCTTGCCTCTATGGACAATGAACATCAGAGGAAGCACGAGAATATGGACCTAGAATCCATATTTCTTCATACAAAAGATCTGTATGGAGAGCAATCCCGTATAGCCAGATACGAAGTCTCGAAAAAGTTGTTTTAGGCGAGATTGGCCATCGGATCATCGGTAGCGAAACACGTGCTTAAGATGATTGGCTTCATTGAAGAGCTCACGGACCTTGGGACCACGTTAGAGAACGAGCTCTATACGGACTTGATTCTCCAGTCCCTTCCTTCCACTTATGCCCAGTTTATCCTAAACTTCAACATGCAAAGAAAGGAGGTTGAACTTTCCGAACTCCTGAACATGTTGAGGAGTGCTGAGGGCACCTTACAGAAAGGTAGGGAAACATCCACTTTGTTTGTAGGAGGATCTTCCTCTTCTAAGTCCAAAGCGAAAGCCAAGGGAAAGAAGAAGAAAGCCCCCTCGAAACCAAGAGGCGGTGTTAGTAAAGTGGATACGAAGGGAAAGGCAAAGGCAACAAAGGTAGCGGGAAAGCTTGTGGGAAAGGAAGAATGCTTTTACTGTCATAAGAGTGGACACTGGAAAAATGATTGCACGGCTTGGAAGGCCAGAAACAAGGATCCGAAGCAAGTTATGGCTTCGGCTTCAGGTGTGTATGTTATTGAAAACTGTCTTTCCATAAACTCTAAATTCTTTGCAGGCACTGAGAAGGCGTAGGGTTTTGAAGGCAGGTGATATGACCCTCAGAGTTGCAAACGGAGCTGGCATGGATGCTGAGTCAGTGGGGTACTATCACCTGGGAATGTCAGATGGACATGTTTTGGTTTTGCGTGACTGTTATTTTGTACCCAATGCAACTTGTAATATCATATCTGTATCTTTATTATCTAAAGAAGGTTATGAATTTGCATTTGTAAGTAATGTTCTGAACATTCACCTTTATCAAGTTTTGATTAGGTCGGGTACATTAAGCAATGGTATATACGTATTAAACCAACCACAGATTTTCAATGTCCAGAATACACACAAAAGAAAGCCTTAAGAAGTCAATCATGCTTTCTTATGGCATTGTAGACTGGGTCACATCAGTGAGAGAAGGTTGACGAAGTTACATACAGAAGGATATTTGGATCCGTTCAAATATCATTCATATGCAACTTGTCAATCCTGTCTCAAAGGAAAGATGGCAAAGACTCCGTTCACTGGACACGGAGTAAGAGCGAGCGAGCTCTTGGGGCTCGTACACTGTGACGTGTGCGGTCCAATGTCTACACATGCGCGAAGTGGTTATTCTTATTTCATTACTTTTACGGATGATTTTTCTAGGTTCGGACTTGTCTTCTTAATGAAGCATAAATCTGAAACCTTTGAAAATTCAAGGAATATAAGAATGAAATAGAAAAACAAACAGGCAAAAGTATCAAGACACTAAGATCTGATCGAGGTGGTGAATACTTAAGTGCCGAGTTCCTGGATTACTTAAAAGAGAATAGAATTCTCTCTCAGCTTACTCCTCCGTACACTCCGCAACATAACGGTGTATCGGAGAGACGGAACTGAACCCTTTTGGATATGGTACGTTCCATGATGAGTAACGCTGAGTTGCCGCGATCATTCTGGGGATATGCGCTAGAATCAGCTGCATACCTTTTGAACCGAGTTCTAACTAAGACTGTGCCTACCACACCATATGAGATATGTGTAGGGTTCCTAGGCACACTAACAAGGTTCTATAAGGCATCTACCATGCTCCAATCAAATTTTTTATGTGCCGAACAACCCTATGCAAGATCGTTTACTAGAGATTTGGCGAAACTAAAAGAAAGCAAACTATTTTACTACTAAGTAAAAGGGATTATAACCTTTGTAGATCCGGTCCTTCACTTCTAAAGCTCCGTGTTGACGTCCTTTCGCTGCGATCATCGGGATACCGGACTCTAGCGATGGTTTCTTCGGAGAAATGAGCGGGCTAGGTCGTTGACTTTGAGGCCGAAGATGATCTATGTCGAGGAGACTCAAACTCAAGTTATTCCTTCTCTTGGTCATAAACTTTGTGAAGAGAACACCCTAAACTAAATGGAAAGTAGTAGAGGATGATGAAATAGGAAGTGAGTTTACTTTAGATTTGGATTTCTCACTCTAAATCTTCACTTGAAAATTTTCTAGAAAGCTTTCTTCTTCTTGAAGAAGAAGAAGAAGAAAAGAATAAGAAGTGAATAATAATTGATTAAATGAATAATCAAGTGAAGTCTATCATGATGCAACCATGGGTGAGTTAACCTATGCAGAGACTAAACCATAGTTAATTATAATGGTTTGGTTAATGAATATCTTAAACAAGACAAAATGAGTGGACTTTGTCAAACTTGCTTCAAGCTTCATGAAGCTTCAAGCCATGACAAAAAGAAGCCAACATTTTGAATAATTAAGATAAATAAAAACCTAAATTATAATTAACATGGTGTATGTCACACACACCCATGTTTGCATGTATCATCAATCATGATACAAACTAGTGCACAAACATATATCACATATTCAACTTGTGCACATCAAGTGAGAAAATCAATCTTAAGTGAACAAATACTAGTTAATGTAAGCTAATATATCAAATATATAATTATACATTAAATTATTAATTCAATACTTGATTTAATGATCCGGTCATATCGCATATAACCGACTAATATCATGTGTATCAATATATCGAATCAACATTTGATTCAGTAAACCGGCTATATCTCATATCACCGTCCGATGACACAAATCGCGAGAATAGAATACAGTATCACATACTGGTATTATTCTTGGTCCCGCACATATCTCATATGCGCTCCTATTTCATTTCGCTTGAGCCAGGAAACCTTTGTGCAAGACTCTAAAGACTCGTCAATACGCCGGCAGTAGGTGGTGATCATATCAATCACCCACAAGCCGCAAGCGGTCTGCTAAACGTAACGGCCACCCGGGTATTTAGCGATCAGAAGATCAACGAGCAAGCCTGCTCACACTCCTGCGAATCCAACCAGTAACACTTACCGCACAGTCCGGTCTGTTCGTCTGATATGTCGCATATCTCGCCTAGGGGTGGTAAACATCAGACCCCATCAACTTGATAAGTCATGCCGATGTAGGGTCTATAACAAGCATGAAACTACTGATAACACTTACCAGTAAATCAGTGCAATCCTGGCCATGGATTTCCAGTTATGGCCAGTCGAGCATAGCGCAACATCAACCCCCAATACCAGGAGAGACGAATCCCCTCCTATCGCTCATTGCCTCCATGTGAATCGGGACTGTACCTAAAAACCACCTGTTTGCACGCCTCAGTAGAGCCGTGGAAGGGTAGAAATCAAAGCACAGTGGGAGACACACAAGACTCTATGAAGATCTCGGGTCAACAGACTAAGCTGTAACAGTGTCACCAGAGAACTGCCATCTGACGTGAGGTATAATACCATCTGAGAGTTCTCGGGGAGTCCGTTCAGTGTACCCAGTCTCCACTGAGCACCCGCATACCATCTCTGATGTCAAACACCATTGGATATGGGATCATCCATCGCCCATCAAATGGGTCGAGAAGATATACGCTAGTCTACTCTGGAATATCGATGCCCCGTCTCGATATTCCCACGACTAGGAACATCGAAGGATGTACTCATGGACTACCCATGCCCCACTAGTATGATCTGCATCATAGTCCTGCAAGTCGAGTACACATCCTAAGGGCTTTATCAACATGTAATGGAGAGACAGTAAGTATACATGTTAAGATAAAGAGCAACCAGATAGCGTACTATCATGTCGAGCAAGAAAGTCCTACCTATATATGTCCCAGCATCCACCACAATACACATCTCATGTACAGTAATGTCCTCTAGGGCATATATATAACTAACAATATCCCACTTGCACTAGGGCCATCTGTAGCAGTGGTTGCAGTATCTCATACTCAACCATCCTATAAAAGTCTCTCTCTGGAAAAAGGCCTTTGTGAGTGGATCCGCCGTGTTGTCCTCTGAGTCTACTCTCCTAACCTCGATCACCCTGGAGATCAACTATCTCCATGATCAGGTGATACTACCTTAGACTATGTCTGGGTCACTGATGGGACCGGGGTTCCTGGACCAAAGCCACACTTCCATTGTCACACAATGGTAGGAACCTAGTCCATCTCATGAACCAATATACACCCAAACTGCCTCTTTGGTAGTATCTTTGAAAGCGATGTCACCAGCCTTTATCGTCTAGTTTGCCATGATATCTAGCTTGGAACTCTTCCAACATACCGTCCCTCCACTGAGGGTAAAGACAATGCCTGCGACTGACATTCAATCGTCCTTATCACCCTGGAACTTTTCCTGTGATTCTCCCCAGGATCAATTGATACCATTTCACTACAACTAGTGAGAATCCTAACATCCAACTAGATCTATCTCATAGATCTAAAATCCATGATTTAGGAGGTATCACTTTGATCCTATATGGAGAATCCATGTGATAAGAGGAGATTGACCGAGCGTAGCATAGGAAATTCTTTTCCTATCAAGAGTATGTTGTCCACGTACAATACGAGGATGACCACCTTACTCTCTACCACCTTTTTGTATATACAAGGTTCATCTACTATTTTGATGAAGTCAAACTCTTTGACTACCACATCAAAATGGATGTTCCAACTCCGCGATGCCTGATTTATCACACAAAGCAACTTGCACACGTTTCCGCTGCTCCCACTGTTTACGAAGCCCTCTGGCTGTGTTCTTATAGACGCTCTCTTCTAAATCAATATTTAGAAAAGCAGTCATGAATCCCAACCACCAGATATCATTATCATGGTATGTAGCAATGGCAAGTAGGATCCGGATGGACTTAAGCACAGCCACTGGAAAAGGTTTCATCATTATCCATTCCTGGTCGATGACGAAAACCTTTAACAAGTCTAGCTTTGAAAGCCTCAACTTTTCCATCTATACCAAGTAATCTTCTCAAGATATACTTGGTCCTGATGGGGATTTAACCCTTCAGATATAGCATCCAAAGTCCATACTTTGTTGGTGTACATGGATTCCATCTCAGATCGCAAAACATCCAGCCATTCTTATAGAGTCCCCACTCTTGATGGCCTGCTTGAAACTAGTTGAGTCATCATCTCATGATGCAATCCTCGCTCCCACTGTCATCGAGAAACCGAAGCATCTCTCAGGAGGATGAGGAACCCTGCTAGATCGGCGGAGAGGCTGAGGTTTGTCGGAGTCTATTGAATCCTTTGGTTCTACCTAATCATCTGCTGTAGTTTGTATAGTTGGAACTCCTTCCAGTTCTACAGTACTAACTTTGCCTCGAGCTTGTCCGGATTTTTCTTTTAGACATAGGCCGGATAACCATAAATCTTAACAAACTTAAGATATGGGCTCTTCCCATTCCATATCACATATGAAGTGGTAGGCAATGGATTTGATTGGAACCCAATTCAATAGGTATGCAGCTTCTCAAGTGCATAACTCCAAAAGGAAACAGGAAACTCTGTAGTACTCATCATAGAGTGCACCATATCACATAGGGTGTGATTGCTCCGCCCCGATACACCGACGTGCTGTGGTGTATACGGAGAAGTAATGCTGAGAGAGAATCTCATTCTCCTTCAGAATAGTCCAGGAATCCTGTGCCCAAGTATTCTCCTTCCTGATCACATCAAAGGACATAATACTTATACCCTTTTTTTGGTTCTCTACTTCTAACTTATATTCGGTGATTATCTCAAAAGTTTCGGACTTTTGTTTCAACTGGAATATATGTCTGAATCTAGAGAGATTATCAGTTAATGTAATGAAGTACAAAGAACCAGTCCTGGCATATGTAGACTAGGGACCTTCATACATCGCTATGTATCAGTCCCAAGAGTTCACTAACTCTTTCTCTGTTTCCAGTAAACAGAGCTATGGTCATCTTATCTTCGTGACATGACTGGCAAGTTTCATAATATGTAAATTTAAACTGATTTAAATATGCATCTAAATGTAACTTAGCTAGTCGGGTCGCATTGATATGACCTAGTCTATAATGCCTTAAGAAGAATTCGTTCAATTCTGAACTCTTCATATTGTGTGTGTTCTGTACATTAAGAATTGTAGTTTGATTTAGAACGTCAATGCTTTTAGATAACGTGCCTGAACCGGTCAACTTTTGATATAGGAAATGTTCAAAACATTATCCAACAATACAAAATTATATTCTTCTTTAATAAAAGAGATTGATATAATGTTGTGTATCAGGTTCGGTATCTAATAACATTCGTTCAGAATCAATGTATTCTAGTAATACTGGGTGATAACTATTAATAGACTTGGTTGCAACACTTGCACCGTTTCTATCTCATGAAATTTATCACCCGTTCTCAGTTCTCTACCTATCTGTAGCCCATGTAACAAATTACATATGTGGTATCCTGATCCGGTATCTCATACCCAGGACGTAAAGGATACTGAGAAATAGTTCTCAGTAATGAATGCACCCGAAGAAGATGCATCAGCATGCACTTTCTTCGTATTGGCGGCACGGGAATTCTGGTAATCCCCAATTTCCTGCTCTGTCTTATAACAATTACAAGTTGGAGCGGGACCAACGTTCCCCAGCTCAGTATAACAAGCGGGTTCGGTCAATACATCCATATTATTATCTTGATTAAGGCGTGACATGGTTGCTACCTGGAGAGAGAGAGAAGAAAACACTCTGCGTGCGCTCTTCCAAGATTAGATTGGTTATATATTTTATCTAATCAGGATGGCTCCCACTGTTTTTATCAAATCTTCCTTCAAACCCTAAAAGGAAAGACTAGCCGGGATTAATTACACTCTACAAGTTCGCCAATCTTTTAGCCAGGCCAGTGCCGGTACTTTGAGGGAGGTTCCCCGTGCTTTCGCACGGACCTATTTAAAATAAACCTCGTTTTCCCAGAGGCGTAACCCCGTTGACACCTTTCTAGACACCTACTTGATCGGCTAATTGCAAAGTGCAAAACTCTCCCAGGAGTAACCATTACTCGCAGTGGGTATCGGGATCCAACAATCATATAGAAGGTATGCAATCTCATTGCAAATTTCAACACTTGAAACTCCCGATAATGGTTTTTACCCCTAGCACTTATGACCTTAACTATGGTCAACAAATCATAAGCACTAGTCAAGCTCTACCCGTCATTTCATGATTAATTAGACCCACCCACATGACCCTTAACTAAGGTCAAAAAAGTTACGCGACTGTCCTAACTAATCGCATCATATGCAATGTATGAAGACATCACATAGCTACCGTATACTGTGCCTTAACTAAGTTCAACAAACACAACACGAATACTAAGTACTCTACTTCCTAAAATGACGGAGGGTTGCGGATGGTTTTTAAGAAAACCTTTAACGCTTTGAACTTGATCTCGTTGTAGAATCAAATGGTTTTAAAATGGAGTGCTTTTGAGGTTTTTGCTAGCTTCGCTAAAGAGGTCACTCCCGGTGAAGGGATCACGGCTCTTTTCTCGTCGAATGAGGTGCAGGATATTCACAATACCACTATGCAAAGCAAGAACTAGAAAAGCGATCAAAAGACAAACCGAAGGTTGTAGCATCTGCTAGTTATTGTTAAAGAGGTCACCTCCGGTGAAGGGATCTCGGCTCTTTCCTTATCGAATAAGGTGCTGGATGTTCTACAAGGAACACCGCTATGCAAAGCAACAACTAGAACTACCTGATTTTTGAAATTCGATTCCACAACATCATTTTAGGTTTATTTTCTTTCATTAATCTCATTAATGAATGTCCCATCATTTAAGTCCACCTAAACATCACAGATAAATACAACGTACACTTATGCCATCCGCATTCGCCTCAATGTCCCGTCTGCACCGTTAGGTTAGGTAACTAACGGCAGAGCGGGGCAGGGCTAGCGCGGGTGTAAAACATAAGCAACGTCTATATAATATATCATATATACTATATACAGTATCTATCTGAACATATCACATGATCACATCACAGATAACGCAGCAGAAAATGTCATATGAAAATATTGGATATACTAGGACGTCCGTGTTTTATTTTGAGCCTATATAAAACACGGATTCCACGGTCGTGATGAATAGCCAATCCCCTAGACCCCTAGGAGAGCGGCAAGCAACCCTACCAATTCTAGAGTTAGGAGACCCGGACTCGACTCCTCGAGATGGTCTTCCACTGGACCCTAGAACCCGGTTACTTGTGCTCCCCTCCTTGGGTCTATCCTAATGCGGAAAAGTAAATAATATACAATGGTGACACCATCCTCAACCCGGAAGTGCCCCAATAAAAGAATATTACATACAAGTTTTTACATGAATGAAAATGAAAAAAACACATCTCACATAAAAAAACCCGGTTATTCAAACATGACGATCCAATATAACATATCCAGCAACACATAACATCACATGTCACCAACGTAAGTAAATATGCCCATCCCAACTGTCGTTGACATATAGCAACGAAACCGGCGATATCACATATTACACTTACGGTCGCAGAAAAGAAAGTGTAAAACTACAACAGTTGGAATCCGCAACCTCTTTAGACAACGCATGCCTAACTATATGAATTCCTTAGACATCGCATGCCTAACTTTTATAAACCCCGCATTTTAGTCTCATTATCGAAAAATGTTTTCAATATCAAGTCGGGCAATTCAACAAGATTCCCGACATCCTGATCGAATACTCGTCGCAAACTTTAGTAGAAGGCCGCGCCCCGGATGCCGTCGACGAAGTGCACTAAGGCGGAACACCGCTGCCGCGAGCACCCGAACGGATGCTTCTGGCGACGAGGTTCTCCTACAGTCACTTGGTCGGGGCTATGGGGCGTGGCTGTCTATTAAGTTTACCCGGCGAGTATCCGCTTACGCTACGTGATTGCGATGGACTTTTGATCACATCAAAATCTCGTGGCAACCGATCAAATGAGACTAAACCGCTATGTTTATAACATTCAAATTAGTTATCTGATAACTACTTGTGGATTCCAAATATTGTATCACATTCGAGATAAATAGACAATGTTAAACTTTCCGATCGAATAATCAAACACCCAAGTTTTCCCAAATAGCTCAACACTTGAAATAAGTTTAAAAACATCCATTTCATGCCACAGTACCAACGGTCCAGCCGTAGAAGGGTCAAGCCAACGCCTCACATGTGGCACGCCATACTTCCCCAAACCCTAAGCTTCAAAAGGCAGTTTAAGACGGTCACATAATCGATTTAAGGTTTGTTGTCTTCTAGAGGGTCCATCGCGTTACTTGCATGACTTTAAAACGTTCTTAAACTACGGAAAAATCCAACACATGGAAATTTTCCGGCAGGGGAAAAAGTGAGATATTGATATCCGGTCGAACTTTTTAACACGTTCTAAATTACCCGGAAAAACACATAGACAGAGTTAAACTTCCTGATCGAATCAACGAACTCTCAATACAACCCAGAAAACTCAACTCTTGAGTATAAATTAAAAATACCCAGAAAACACAGTAATTACATAAGGACATTACTGTGCAAACAGTGAAGCAAGAGGCTACAGTATGGCCGCGGAAGCACCGCGCAACCTAGGTTACGGCCGCGGTTCTGTGGCGCCTTGATTGAATTGGGGGCATATGCTGCACAGTAATTCCTAGAAAACCCTGCTGATTTTTTTGAGCATTTTTAATTAGGAAAAAACCACTGTTTTAAAAAATGTACAGAGAAGGGTACAGATTAGGGTTTCGGGGTTCGATCGGATTTCTAACTTTGTCTACACTTCGCCTAAAGCTCTAGCAAGGCTCAGATACCACTGTAGGGTTCCTAGGCACACTAACAAGGTTCTATAAGGCATCTACCATGCCCCAATCAAATTTTTTATGTGCCGAACAACCCTATGCAAGACCGTTTACTAGAGATTTGGCGAAACTAACAGCAAGCAAACTACTTTACAACTAAGTGAAAGGGATTACAACCTTTGTAGATCCGGTCCTTCACTTCTAAAGCTCCGTGTTGACGTCCCTTCGCTGCGATCATCGGGATCCTGGACTCTAGCGATGGTTTCTTCGGAGAAATGAGCGGGCTAAGTCATTGACCTCGAGGCCGAAGATGATCTACGTCGAGGAGACTCAAACTCAAGCTATTCCTTCACTTGGTCATGAACTTTGTGAAGAGAACACCCTAAACTAAATGGCAAGTAGTAGAGGGTGATGAAATAGGAAGTGGGTTTACTTTAGATTTGGATTTCTCACTCTAAATCTTCACTTGAAAATTTTCTAGAAAGCTTTCTACTTCTTGAAGAAGAAGAAGAAGAAGAAGAAAAGAATAAGAAGTGAATAATAATTGATTAAATGAATAACCAAGTGAATTCTATCATGATGCAACCATGGGTGAGTTAACCTATGTAGAGACTAAACCATAGTTAATTATAATGGTTTGCTTAATGAATATCTTAAACAAGACAAAATGTGTGGACTTTGTCAATCTTGCTTCATGCTTCATGAAGCTTCAAGCCATGACAAAAAGAAGCCACCATTTTGAATAATTAAGATAAATAAAAACCTAAATTATAATTAACATGGTGTATGTCACACACACACCCAAGTTTGCATGTATCATCAATCATGATACAAACTAGTGCACAAACATATATCACATATACAACTTGTGCACATCAAGTGAGAAAATCATTCTTAAGTGAACAAATACTAGTTAATGTAAACTAATATATCAAATATATAATTATACATTAAATCATTAAATCAATACTTGATTTAATGATCCGGTCATATCGCATATAACCGACTAATATCATGTGTATCAATATTTCGAATCAACATTTGATTCGGTAACCCGGCTATATCTCATATAACCGTCCGATGAAACAAATCGCGAGAATAGAATACAGTATCACATACTGGTATTATTCTCGGTCCCGCACATATCTCATATGCGCTCCTATTTCGTTTCGCTTGAGCCAGGAAACCTCTGTGTTGGACTCTAAAGACTCGTCAATACGCCGGCAGTAGGTGGTGATCATATCAATCACCCACAAGCCGCAAGCGGTCTGCTAAACGTAACGGCCACCCGGGTATTGAGCGATCAGAAGATCAACGAGCAAGCCTGCTTACACTCCTGTAAATCCAACCAGTAACACTTACCGCACAATCCGGTCTGTTCGTCTGATATGTCGCATATCTCGCCTAGGGGTGGTAAACATCAGACCCCAGCAGCATGATAAGTCATGCCGATGTAAGGTCCATAACAAGCATGAAACTACTGATAACACTTACCAGTAAATCAGTGCAACCCTGGCCAGGGATTTCCAGTTATGGCCAGTCGAGCATAGCGCGACATCAACCCCCAATACCGGGAGAGACGAATCCCCTCCTATCGCTCATTGCATCCATGTGAATCAGGACTGTACCCAAAAACCACCTATTTGCATGACTCGGTAGAGCAGTGGTAGGGGAAATCAAAGCACAGTGGGAGACACACAAAACTCTATGACGATCTCGGGTCAACAGACTAAGCTGTACCAGTGTCACCAGAGAACTGCCATCTGACGTGAGGTATAATACCATCTGGGAGTTCTCGGCGAGTCCGTTCAGTGTACCCAGTCTCCACTGAGCACCTGCATACCATCTCTGATGACTTTCTAGAACACCAGTTCTTAGAAAAGGAAATTAGTGGTAGCGCAATAGAATTGGAAGAAATTCCAGAACCACAGACTATTACTGAAAGCTTAGTAGAACCAGAGGGTTCAAAAGAACAAGACATTCCTGCGCCGCTCCGCAGGAGTAGTAGACAGTCTCATCCGCCCGAGAGATACTACAGTTTTCTCATAGACGGGGATAGAGAGGATTTCATCATTGATTATGATGAGCCGACTAGCTTCTAGCAGGCCATTCAGAGCGTTGACTCGGTAAAATGGCTGGATGCAATGCGGACTGAAATAGAGTCCATGTACACCAACAAAGTTTGGACTTTGGACGTTGCTCCAGATTGGGTAAAACCCGTTGGATGCAAGTGGATCTTCAAGAGGAAGATTGGTGTAGATGGACAGGTTGAGACCTATAAGGCTAGACTTGTTGCAAAGGGTTTTCTTCAAAGACCTGGTTTGGACTATGACGAAACCTTTTCTCCAGTGGATAAGCTGAAATCCATTCGGATCCTTCTTGCCATTTCTGCCTTCCACGATTATGAAATTTGGCAGATGGACGTAAAGACCGCTTTTCTAAATGGAAATTTATAGGAGTGTGTCTATATGGACCAGCCAGAGGGTTTCATTAAGAGTGGGAGCAGCAGAAAGGTGTGCAAGTTGCTTAAGTCCATTTATGGAGTAAAGCAGGCATCGCGGAGTTGGAACATCTGTTTTGATGAGACGGTCAAAGAATTTGGCTTTATCAAAAATCCAGATGAACCATGCATCTATAGTAGATTTGTAGCACAAACTGTCGTATTCCTTGTTTTATACGTGGATGACATTCTCTTGATAGGAAATGACATTCATATGCTACAATCAGTCAAAAGGTTCTTATCACACAGGTTCTCTATGAAAGACCTGGGTGATGCCTCTTACATTCTGGGGATCCGGATCCATCGTGATAGATCCAAGAAGATATTAGGACTTTCATAGTCCAGGTATATGGACACCATACTGAAAATATTCAGTATGGAAGATTCGAAGCGCGGTAATCTACCGGCTTGTCATGGGATCACCCTCTCTAAAGAGATGTCTCCCAAGACTGATTTGGAAAGGAATCGCATGTCTATTATACCCTACGCTTCTGCGGTAGGCTCTATAATATATGCGATGTTGTGTACCAGACTAGATATAGCTTATGCACTGAGTGTGGTAAGCCGGTATCAGTCAAACCCTGGGGAGAAGCACTGGATAGCGGTAAAGAACATTCTCAAGTACCTGAAAAGGACTAAAGAGATGTTCTTCGTGTATGGCGGAAAAGACCTCCAGATCGAGGCTTTTGCTGACTCAAGCTTCCAGAGTGACAAGGATGATTCCAAGTCCATGTCGAGTTTTGTCTTTAACCTCAATGGAGGGGCGGTGTGTTGGAAGAGTTCCAAACAGGAAACCGTTGCTGACTCGACAATGGAAGCGGAATATATCGCTTCATCTAATGCCGCAAAAGAAGCCGTCTGGATGAGGAAGTTCTTGAAAGAACTTTAGGTGGTTCCGTCCATTGTTGATCCAATACCTCTGTATTGCGACAACAACGGGGCTATAGCTTTAGTGAAGGAACCCAGGTCCCATTAGAAATCTAGACACATCTTGAGGCGGTATCACCTGATCAGGGAGATCGTGGATCGCCAAGAGATCGAGGTTCGGAGGGTTGCTTCAGAAGATAACACTGCAGATCCACTCACGAAGGCCTTACCGCAGACTCAGTTTGAGCGGCTGATCAAGATGATAGGTCTTCGATACGCCAGTACATGGCCTTAGTGCAAGTGGGAGATTGTTAGTGTATATGCCCTAGAGGCCATTACTATATCATACTAGTATGTATATTACTTGATGGAAGCTTGGGATATTCACAGTTGTATAGACAATCTTGCTCGAAATGGTAGTATGCTACTTGGTTTGTCTCTGCTTTAATGTGTACATGTGTTTCTTTTAGTATATCACCTATACACATTAGTGGAGCCTTTAGGATCTTTGCTTGATTACCAGCGTTGTGATGGCAGTCACACTCGTGGGGGCTGGGTAATCTACAAGCACATCCTTATATATATGTCCCTGGTCGTGGGATTATCGAGACGGGGAATCGATACTCCAGAGTAGACTAGCGTATGCGCTTCTCATCCCAGTAGGGGAGACGGTCTGTCCCACAGCCGTCAGTACGTCGTACTTGAGATAGTATGCGGGTGCTCGTTAGATTACGAGTACACTGGACAGGACTCGTCGGGAACTGTTGGTTGGTACTATACCTATCGTCAGTTGTCAGTTCCCAGGTGACATGAGTACAGCTTAGTCCGCTGACTTGACCCTGTCACTTCGCCTCGAGTGTGTTCCCACTGTACTTTGATTACTACCCTACCACGGCTCAAAGGAGTCATGCAAACAGGTAGTAGTTCGGTGCAGTCCCGAAGCACTTGGAGGTAGTGACAGTTAGATAGGATTCGTCTCTCCCGGTATTAGGGTTTGATATCGCGCAGTGTCTAGGAGAGCCATTACACAAAGTCCCTGGCCAGGGCTAGCGAGATTGTCACGTCCCGAAAGGATGAAATATGATCGGCACTTAATCTATGAAACGTCTCGAGGCGTACGTAATCTAAGTAAGCCGAAAACCCAGAAATCCAAACCAAGAAAAGTAGTAGAGTGAAGGAAAACCAATTTAAATCAAGTTGTTTTAATAGCATAAGCCGAATTATGCGTTTTTAAAAACATCAAATATTTCCTGAAAATTTCGGCAGAGTCTCCTTTGTAAATACTGGCCCCCAAACGGGATATAACATGAATAGTATACGAAATCAATAAAAGGCATCCCCAAGCGGGAGCTAGCTCTTCTTCAAACGACGGTCACAACCACACAAGCAATATAATATACAACGCCATGGGCGAGGATCAAAACTCAAAAGGAACTCAAAACAACAAGAAATCCACAGAAAAATAACGCGGGACTCTAAGGTCGAAAGAAAAACATCATTGTCTCTACCTCAAAAATAAATACATGATTGGTTGATGGAACTTCTAGATACAACTGAATAATAATATACAATGTATAATGATGGGTACGATACAAATAAACCTACCTACTAGCAAGTCACCCGAAAGAAGCAGTGCCAGCAAAGCCGTAATGAAACCTGTACGGCAAAACCTGCAAGGAACTGTGGCACAACGGGGGTGAGTTGCCAACTCGTGAGTAGAAAAACATCTACGAACAGAAACCGTATGAACAACGCAAACCTAGGTCAACGATCATAATATATCCTCAAATATATATAACATGCAGCCTATAACAATGATTAGGGTAAATATCTAACCCGATTGTAATCCCATGTGCCCGTGTCAGTGCCTCAGGTAGCAATATATCATATGGATGATGTATGAATGCATGTACTGAATAAAACTGCTTTCATAAATCTGTGAGATTTCTGTATTTTAAAAATGAGGTACCATAAATGAAATCAGCATAAAACAGTGCCCAGCATCGACACAAAACAAATATCCAAATATCTCGATATATCTGTGTCACAATCTCTGTACCTCAATATCTCAAAATCTTAATCACAATATCTAGGGCGCCGTCAGTCCAGACCGGCCCCTACCATCCATCTCAAGACCACGACGGTATCCTCTGGATATCCGACGCGTCGGGTAAAATCACCGGTCGGTAGTGCTCCCCTGCCAGGCTCAACGTCAACAACGCGATGCTCTTGCCCCGGGGTACCGCACCGGGCCTACCATGTACCCGAAACGGTTCCTCCACTCCTCGAATCGGGTCTCGAAATCCATCAGCAAACTCATGGTGGACGACTCATACATCATGGGAAAAACCGCACTTTTTATCTAAAAAGAGAGAAAGCAGTTTATATAAGTTTTGCGGTTTTCCCCCCAAATCCAGAAAATCTCATGGAAATCCGAATCCAAATCATCAATAGCATATAAAACCATGAAAATAGGCATAAGAATCCATGAATGCGGCATAACAATGAATAACAGTATGCATGAAGTGACAAGTAATAACTACAATGTTAAGCTGGCATATAAGGCAGGTACACTAATATCATGTCAAATAACTATTATGTCAAACTACTAGCTATCAAGCTAAGTTAAGCAATAATATTTTCTAAGGTGTACGTGACATGGCAATTACCGATGAAGATGTGTGTGAGCCGGCAAGTAAGTGTACGTGGTACATACGCATCATCGGTAATGGTGATGGTGTCCTAACAGCATGATATCAATAATGAAATATGAATTACAATAAGTACGCGATGCGGAGCAACAACAATAATATGCGGGAGCTGAATACTAGACACAACGATAACTAATCTGCAATACCCGAATATAAGTCCTACAATAGTGCCTTTTGAAATAACACGAATCGCGGTGTTTTGAAACTAAGGGCTGCGGTGTTTTGAAACTAAGGGCTACGGTGTTTTTAAGAAAAGATACGCCTTTTGAAACATCCGTAGAATCCCTTGACCCGTCTTTTAAAATACCTATGATTCGTTAGTTTTGAAATATGTAGGAGTCTAATCTAGTCTAACAGCTACACTAAACTATACAGCTGAACTAACAAGCTGAACTACAGGTAAGGAAACCGCCTCACATCTGAGTCGATACATATACATACCTGTATATATATTGGTCGGTGATCCCGCCTCAATAATGTCATATCCGATATCATATCTATAATCAGACATCCCAAGTCAAGAGTGCGGATCAATCATCAGTATATAGTTCGTACGTAAATCCGTCGTACGGCATCCCCAAATCTGGGTACGGGTCAATATCACATTCATCATACTATTCATCTGGTATCCTCTTTATCAAATATCATGATCGGGGTACTGATCTAGTCTAGTACAATGCTGATACCGTCTAAGTATGCATGCACGTGTGTGAAACACTACGTCAAGGACCCGCTACAACGTCATGTCGTATCTAAAATACGAACCATGCCATATCACCGATCTCACGGCCTCAAATCAAATCTCATTGACTCATCTCAAATCCCCAGTACTATCCTCATCATCCATGCATGTGTATATGAATGTATATATGCATAGTCCCATACCCATGCGTATATACATATATACACATCCCCATCTACCCACAAGAAAGTAATGTATACAAGTCTGTGTGTGCGTATGTGGGTATAACAACTACTCTAGGGTTTCGCAACTAACCCAAAGCTAAACCATGAACACATAATCATATCATGAATAAACATTCTCGTATAATAAAACACCTATATAAATATATATATGAAATATACTACGGACTACGGGGGTGCTATACGCCATCCACCCGACTTCTTCCCATAGATATAAATCTACTCACCTGATCTTCGCTCACCGGTGCCGACGCCGCCACACTCTTGCTTGTCGTCTCGAAGTCTTCATAAGGGTTCCTACATATCATAACGCACTATATCGCATTAAAATCCGACTCATGATCAAAACAACACACGAATCCTACATAGGTCAAAACCTATGGTTGCTTTCGCAAATCAACTCAAAAACCCTCGACATGGGCGTACAAACGTCGATTGATCAAGAAAAATACTAAACATACCAACCATGGTTTCACAGATCACTAATTATTATATGAAATAGGTTAAAATTTACAAAAACCCCTAACTCACTTTAAAAGCAATTTTTTCGAAAATCTAGCAAGCAAATATTACCTGTTTTAGTATAAAATTCGACGTTTAAACATATCTAGTGGCCATAATACTTATTAAATATCTTAAATAAGTCATAAAAACAATTTCCATAATTTAATCCCAATAAATTTCATTAAGCCCAAAATTCTAGTTTACAATATACCTAAATTTTAACAATTTTATAGCAAAAATGCACCAACAACAATTTAGCTTGGATTTTCATGAACTAAAAGCATTAAACCATTCAATATAATATTTATAATGACATGCAACCTTAATTAGAATTTTATCTCACCAAAATATAATTATTTTAAAAACCCAGTTTGCAATTTATATAATTATCACAATTTAAATCAACAAAAATGCAAACTAGCAACTTAATTTGATTTAGCATAACCTTGATATGGAAAATACATCACACAACCATAATCTCACAAAACAAAACCCAAATTTGAATTCAAACCCCTCTCTTGATTTTCAAATCATGTACTTAGAACTAATTAAAAACCTATTTAAACATATAATTAAGCTAACCTAAAGCAATTAACAACAATTTAAGAAAAATGTTAGAATTATACCTTATGATCAAGAGATCAAACATGAATCTAGCACCAAAATCCTGGCCTCCAAAATGAAAACTTTTCACTAAGAATCATACTATAGTAGCTAAGAAATAATGGGTAAGCCTTGGATTTTGAATTAGCTTTGATTTTGCAAGGATTTTGAGGCAAAATTGTGGATTTTTGAGGCAAATTTGTGGGGGATTTTGGGGTAGGGTCTGCTGCTGGAAAGGGGACTGGAATTTTCGGCCATGTTGTGGGGGGCGTGAGGAGAGAGAGGGAGGTGAAGAAAGTGGGGAGAAAAGACAAGTCCACACCCCTTTTGACTTTTCTTTCATTTTCTTTTCTTTTCTTTTCTTTTCTTTTGAAAAACAAGTGGGGACAATTGAGGGGGGGCTGCTGAATTCAGCCAAGGGAAGGAAAAAATGGGGGTGTGTGAGTGTGGGTATGGGTTTGGGGTGATGGAAAATGATAAATACTATATCCCAAACATCCATTTACACTAAATTCACTTAAAAAAGCCTTTTTTTTCTTCCATAATTTCTAAACCGTTTTGGCAAACAATTTCATTTCAAAAACAACATGTTAAAATTTTGTTTAATGTGTTATGATGCAAAAAAAATTTTTCAACTCATTCCAGTTTGTAATTTTCCCTAATTAAATGTATTAGTGACGGCTTAAAATAATATTAAAATAATTAATTTCGGAAAAAATTTCAGAAAATTTGAAATTTCACCATTGGCTCAATAAACACCAAATACTAGCAAGTACATAGTTAGGATATGTATATTTAATTTTATAATAAAGATATTTATATTTTGACTTTTTACAGAAAACCCCCTTATTTTACCGATTTTCCGAAATTCCACCGAAACGATTTTCAAAACGTTACAGAGATATACTGGTAAGTTTCCAGTGATACCTCAGGGTGTTCTGGGCTACACTCTGACACGACTTGTACCGCTATTAGGGGACTGACGTTTACCACCCCCTTAGGCCCGCCATGCGATATTCTCAGACGAATAGACCGGACTGTACGGAGATTGTCACATACAGGCTCAGTAGGAGTTCGGATGGATTCACCTCATCAGTCTTCTTATCGGCATCTACCTGGGGACCGTTACGTACAACTAGTGTCGCTTGCGGTCTGTGGTTAAACCTACTGCCAGCGTAGTGTCGAGTATTTAGAGTCCCAAACAGAGGGTTATTCGCCTTTGGGCAAAACAGAGTAGAGGTCGCATGGTTTTGCGACAGGGTTCGTTCACATCGGCGCACTTGTGCACGTTTGGTGTCCGGACAGTCGTTACTAGCGGGCTCTGGTTTGAGCCAGATCCTAGTATTTGTTTTGGGGTTACTTTTATCTCATTGTATTCGTGTTCCTCGGAATACGAATGCGGGTGTGTATGCACAGTTGACTGAGGCAGAGGAAGAGGATTCTCATTAGGGTTTTTGGTACGGGTGTGTATGCACAGTTGACGGTTGTCGTTTTCCAAACCCTAATGAATATGTGAAATATCAATTAATAATATTAATTAAAGGAAATTGGGTTATGGTTAGGGTTGTTGACTTGTTGACCAAGGTTAACTTGTTGACCAAGGTTGAAAAGCTGACCATCATCATTTCAAGCAAAGATACTCTTTGATCTTTGCAAAACTCATTTAATGTGAAATGATAATGGTCATTTAAACATACCATCACCTTTTTCCATTTTGATTAATTTTGTTAATTGATTAATTCACATATATTTGTTATGGTTGCAAAACTCATCTCATTCTCTCATTCTCATTCTCTCTCATCTTTGCTCTTCCTCTTCCTCTAGCTCAAGGAAAATCCTTCTCATGAGTTGAGAATGATTTCCTTTGAGATAAAAACTCCAAAGCTACTCTCTACTCATCGTAAGGTTGAAGGTCTAGCAAGCCTAACACTTTAGTTACCTCAAGTTCGAGGATGGAGCTCAAGGTAGAGACCCTCAGGTGGATCCATCTTCGGCAAGAGAATGCGACGAGGAGAGAACCATACGACCACCACAAGGAGTCCAAGAGAAGGAGTTCAAGTTAAGGTATAACCCACTAACCGAGTAGGTAAAGCTCTTGTTAGTTGCTAGTGTGTAGTTTAGCAAAGATCCGGGTTTTATAGTCCATGTTACCATAACCCTAAAAATCCTTTTTCACCGTTTCCGCAAGCCCGAAAGAATCGGGAGTGGTAACGTGGACTTACAAAACCTAACCCTAATCCTCTAATGAGTTGAGAACCCTAAGGTTAACAAGACTAATCAATCCTTAATCCATCTCTATATCATCTAGGTTACATGGATTAGCACTCTAAGTCACTTAGTTACCTCATCTTGGAGGTGTAAGCTTGTTGTAGGAACTTTCGGGTGGATCTTCTATTACTTCGAGGAGCCGACGAGGAGGTGCCTTCCATTCTCACTACAAGGAGCTTAAGAAGAGGAGGAGGACAACAAGAACAAGAAGGACTAGTATCTTGAGGTATAACAATTCTTGCTTAGTAGTTAAACCTCAAAGTTTAGTGCTAGCTAAGGTTTATGATTGATCCGTGGTTCTAGACGATGTTGCGAAGCCCGAAAAAATCATTTTTTGCTCATTCCGCCTCCCTGCGAACACGTGGGTGTGCAACATAGACTTACACGGCATACCTCAGAGATTTTGATGTCGCCTACCGTGCAGGCAGATGACCCAGCTGTTGCTGAGATGATGGGATATCGCTTCCAGGGCTTACGAGCTGAGATCCCTGGAGCTTCCTGGCAGAGATGCAACAGATGATAGCTAGTCTATCCCGAGTTGAGAGACAAAGATGATTCATCAGATTGATGCACCGACGCAAGCCCAGTTGAGTTGAAGATTTTCAGTGAAGAGAGTCTTACTCAGATCTAGAGCAGACCGATTCAGAGATGACCGTTAACGTATCGTTCTTCCTAGAGGATTGAAGCATTGCTTAGCATGCGGGCGAAGGTTATTCAAATGTTGTATAGGCGAAGTTAAAAAGTTCGAAGGAATGGCAGAAACCCATTTTTCCATGTTTAAGTACTCGGAAGAACATGCATGTAATTCTGTGGACCCTCTAGAAGAATGAAACCCTAACTCGACATGATGACCATGGAACCGCTTTTGAACCTTAGGGTTTGCAGCAGTTTAGCGGTTCCATCAGTGAGGCTTGGGTTTGCCCTTGTACGGCTGGTCCAGAGGTACTGTTGTATGTAACAGATATTATTAGACTGTGCTCAAGTGTTGAACTTTCGGGAAATTATAGGAATTTGACGAATCGATCGAAACGTTGAACGTCGTCCGGATAAAATGTGATAAGAAACCAGTAAGCTGACCGGTTTCGGATAGAGGACATCAGCCAGATGTGTTGTGAGTTGATCGGGGACGGACGAGTATTGAATATTCCTCCGATGGTTGGGATGAGTTCCGGAGGACGTGTTCGGCCAGATATCTTTTACAGAGTGACGAAGATACCAAGTTCATGATTTCGAGTCCGTGCGAGAGATTCCGGATTGACCATGACCGAGAACAGTTGCAGTACGCAAATATTATGACGTGACATCGAAGTGGACGATGATAAAGACGAATGGAATAAGAGGTTCGTACGAGATGCTGACGAGCTGTTGTTACTCCCCGTTGAGATTAAATATCGGATATGTCTACAGAGGCGTTGGGATACGCCCAGCTTCCGAGGAAATGCTGTGCTGAGAACGTAGATGTCCAGAAAACGAGAAAAGATTATGTGAGAGCACTAGCCTCCGTACAGTTCGGCGTAGGCGAGATCGGAAGAGACCTTGAGCCGATCGATTGCGAGATAGGTAATCCACAAAGAAATGAAGACCCAGAGACAGAAGATGCCAGACCGTGAGCAAGAGGCAAGCGGAAATTCTTGTTCTGCCGGTTTTAGGCGCATCGATTTATTTTTCGACATTGTAAGAGGTGTACCTCGATGTCATTTATTGCGATTTGCGTTTGGGATCCGAGTATCACGCTTATATCGCTTGGATTTGAGTTTTGATGATTGAGTTTCATGATGTCGTTTTCGTGCACCATGGTTGCATCTACTGGGTATTTATATTTTGTGCATAGTTATTACACTTGAGATATGCTTTATACACCGTTGTGTTGATTTATAATTTGTGCACAGTTATTGCACTTAATATCGTTTTGTGCCTTGGCTGCACATATTTATGATATCGTGGATTTCATATGGTTAATTTGATTTTGTGCGTGTGGTACGCACTCGATTTGATTTTTGCACTCGGTATAGCCTACATGTGCTTGCAGTGCATTGATACGCGTTTTGTGCACGCAGTTGCACGCGTTTACGATGTTATACACCCTGGTACACTCGGTGTTGCTTTTATATGCATTTGAGTTAAGTATTTGTATTTCGTGCACTGGATGCACTGTATTTGTATTTCGTGCACTGGATGCACTGTATTCATATTTCGTGCACTGGATGCACTGTATTTGTATTTCGTGCACTGGATGCACCAGATTTGCGCTTCGTGCATTTGTGGCACTAGATTTTCATTTCGTGCGATTGTCACATTAGATTTATCTTTTGTGCATTTGCTGCACCATATTCGTATTTCGTACATTAGTTGCACTAGATTTGCACTTCTTGCATTTGTTGCACCGGACGGGTATTTATGCATTTGTCGCACTGGATTTATACTCCTTACCTTGGTTGCACCCGATTTATGTCTTTGAGCATTTGTGTTGCCAGATTTGTGTTTTCGTGCGCGTTGGAACTTGCCATTCGTTTTCTTGCATGCTACTGCACTATATGCTTTTACGGACCCAACGCGCTTTTGTTGGATTTTTGCGCATATTAGGTGCTTGATTTTGGATTTTCGTGCGCATCGGATGCACTTGAGTGAGATTTTACTCGTGCATATTGGATGAACTTGATTTAGATTTTTTTCGTGCATGATGGATGCCCTTGATTTGGATTTTCGCTCCTGTTGGGAGCAGGATATGAGATTGGGTTTTGTGCACACCCGATGGACTCAATTGGGATTTTCATTCCTGCATGTTAGTTGCATCGGATGCACTCTAGATGCACTTGATATTGTTGTCGTGCACACCCGTGGCACTGGACAGATGCTTTCGTGCACACCCATTGCACTTAGTTTTGGTTTTGTGCACATTCATAGCACTGGTATTTGGATTTAATTTCCGTGCGCACAAGACACACGTGATTATTGGATACGCCTTTTGAGGCTGATTTTGCTTTTGAGCACTTTGTTTTCATGTTGGCCACTATGTTATGTAGTAGCCAAACAGGACTGATCTGAGGACAGTACCTGAGTACTTTGCATGCATTAAAGGATTACCAAGTGGTTTTCAAAAGTTGCTATATAGTCTCGCTATTTCCTATGTGTCCGTGAGCGACACGAACGTTTATAAAGGAAAACCTTTTGGGATATTTTGAAAAAAAACGACGGAACGCATATTTAGCAAAACATATATGGACACATATTATTATTTTACAAATGAGCGTCTATCACTTAGGCCATGAGTTACGCATCACACGGCGATTTAGGAAAGATTTTTGCATGAGCTTTATTTAGTTCTTAAAAGTTTTTCAAAGATGCGTACTATACACGTATTATAGTATTTGACAAGTGTATATTGGATTTCAATAGTGGATTTCGATATCTGTATTTCTATTGTAAGTCCGAGGATATGCGTGCAAATCCGATGATTTGCGTGATGCTTGACGGAGTTCGATTTTGAGTTTTGTACTCGTTTTCAAGCGCACTTGACGCGCTGGGTCGTTTCTGCATCTTCCGTGATTTCGGAGCCCGGTTGATTTGAGCTGATTATTGAAATGTTTTAGATAGTGGGGGTTTAAATTTAAATTCGGCGACCGAATTTATTTAAGGGGGGAAGACTGTACCATTTCAGAAAATATAAAATATTATTTTTGGAATTTAATATTAAAATAATATATTTTCCGAAAACTGCCCGATTTGCGATATTGGGTTTTTCGAAAAAGGGTATAAATATATACCAATAATTGTGAAATAAATGGAAATTAAAATTATTTATTCATTTAAAAATATATTTAATGGATTTGGCATTTTTAAAATTCATTATATGCAGTTTGGATAAAAACCCGATTAGCGCCCTACTAATCGCGATTAGGCCAAATCCGTGTTTCTACAGTTTTTCGTGGCCAGTGCACCACGTTATGATGAATTTGGTTACATGTTATCGCATTTGTGTTGTTTTATGGGTATTTGTGTTTTGGTTTTAAAGTTTAAAAGAAAAGAAAATGGGAACGGGTAGAAGGGTAAATAGGTGAGAGAGAGTGAGAATAAGGGAGAGAGGGGGGGGCTACCTCATATCTCTTTCCTTCCCCATTATTTCATTTCCTCATCTCCTTCTTCCTCAAGTTTCCTTCCTCCTTCACCACATGAAATCATCTAAAAAGCTTCATCAAAACCCTAAACCCCTTTTATAAAAGTTGATCCCCTCCTTCTCCTCTACACATTGGACCAAGAAAAGTGGGGTTTTGACAACATTGGCAAACTAGGGTTTTTCTTGAGTTGCATCCATGAGATATAATTTCTACCATTTAGATAGTTTTATGTTTCTTTATACTCTAGTTAGTTAGAAATGGGTTTAAGATGTGGATTTGTGAACTAGGAAAATTCTAGAGAGGGGTTTGAGTGTTGTGTGGATTGGGGGATGCCTAGTGGCTGTTATAAGACCCTAGAGACCAATTCTTGACCTGGACCAGTGACCAAACCACAAAACACGAACTTTAGATTCGTCGATATCAGGAAATTGTGGAAATTGTGTTGGTATTTTGTGATCTGCTATCACCCGGGGGCACTAAGAATTATTTAGCAAATACAGAGAGATGTGCAGGCAGTATGTAGCATACACTAAAGACCCGAGCCCTTAACCCAAAGCCCACGCAGTAGATTTATTCAGTCTGGCCGCAAATTGCAGCCAGGGTGGGTTGGATTTGATTCGTGCTTGTTCTGTAGCTCCATCTCTAGTACACTAGACCCTTTACATATGCAAAATTGGCTAAATTCATTTAGGGTAAAATCTCGGAGCACATTGGGGTGCTTTTGGCTATGTTTTCCATATTTTAGGATGCTTGGTTTTGATATTGGGATTTGTATTTGGTCGTGTGGCATTTGAATGTCAACGACTAGGATTTTTAGTCGTGTTTTACACGCGAATATATAGGTTTTAACCTATGAGCGAAACTTGTGCCGTTTCGGTTTATCCGACTTGATTTTTGTAAGCTTTTGCTATTGTGTATTGGTTGTAGGTACCCCCGCGTGGATTCTGAGACACGGAGCATGGCGTCATCGACTTCGGCAAGCAAGGAGCAATGTGAGTAGATCTATATCTATGGAGGATGTCGGGTAGATGGCGTATAGCACCCCCGCACACTTTGATGGAAACCGATTCATATATAGTTTATGGTTAATGAAACCATTAATAAAAACTATAGATAGAGTAAAAAGGGTAGTTAGAGAACCATATTAGAAACTAAAGGATAGTTAGAAGTGATATGATACGACTAGTATGTGACGACGGAACTTGAGGATGATATTTGATGATATTGCCGTTTAGGGTACTATAGGACTAGGTAGTCGACGTAGGTGTGTCATCCGAACCATACCTATTTCCAAACTGAAGAATCATATGCATCTTTTAAACAGATACCTTGAGGGATGTTACGTATTTTCTAATGATATCTTTTCTTTAAAAACACCGTAGCCCTACTTTCAAAACTATGATTCACATCTTTCAAAAACTGTTTGTATGGTTCGGGTGTGTACGTTAGATTAGATATGTATACTTATAGAAAAGGTAGAATGCATTTGTAAAATTGACTTGATGAGGGATATAAATGCAATGAAAAGAATATATGACGTGATATGATGATTTGGTGATATGTTGGTATACGGATGCGAGTCGATTGAGATGATTGATATCCTGCCGGTCCCCTGATATGAGATTGTTGCGGTTGTGACCTGGGACATGGGTATATAGAGCTATTTATATGTGTTGATAATCGTGAGTGTTAGCCGTACGTGGCGTTAGGTCCGTACCCTCCTCGTCTTGTAGGTTGATAGGATCCCTGATAGCTTAATGCCGTCGTACGATGATTTTCCGTACGTGATGAGTTTGACTTGAGGTTTGATCTGTACCCTTGACTAGAGGATGCCGTATGATGGATTGTACCGTACGCGATGTTGTGAGGCTGGATGCCGATTGATAGATTCACCGACTCGATCATGTTAGATATGTATACCCGTCAGCATTTGCATATGATTTACCTTATGCTGCATTCATGTTATTCGCATTACATTACTTATACCCGTGATAGTACAGCTGCACCATTATCGATGATGCTTATGTTACACGTACACAGATTGTAGGCTCACACTTCCTCATCCATAATTGCCACGTCACTACACAATAGGATTGCTGCATCATGATATGACTCTTTGCAAAACATACGTGCGTATATACCATTTGTACATCCATATTGGCATACATACATGTTGTACACCATACTTGCGTACATACATATTGTACACCATACTTGCGTGCATACATGTTGTACACCATACTTGCATACATACATATTGTACACTTCCTCATACATATTGTACACTATACTTGCCTGCATACTTATTGTACACCATACTTGCGTGCATACTTATTGTACACCATACTTGCGTGCATAAATATTGTACACAAATACTTGCGGACATACACATTTGTATGTCCATACTCGCGTATATACTCATATGTACCTTTATACGATATTGCATTCGATTTTGGAGATTTGGGAACCGCATGATATATTTTTAAAAATTGGATTCATTTAAAAGAGCGGTTTTCCCTCGATATGTGCATATTACTGTTCCATGTTGCATGATATACGGATATGCTTACATTTCTATCATATGTCGCATACATCATGCTTTACGATTTTACGCATTGAGATATGTTGTTTTCATGTGATTTCTGGATTTGAGAACCGTGACTATTTCAAAAGAAAGTATGTACTGTTTTAAAAACCCAGTTTCTCTTGATATGATATTTCAGTGTGTCCACCATGCATTTTCTCGGTTCTGAGACGTGTGATATGTGAAACCCGATTCGAGGAGGCGGATGATTCCATATGCGGGTCCATGGTGGACCCGGTATGGTACCCCGGGGCGAGAGTGAGATTTCGTGCGGATGACGATGAGCCTGGCAGAGGGACTACTACATACCGGTGATAGTATTTGGGCTCGGCGGATATCTGGAGGATACCGACCGGAGTCGAGAGATGATATGGACCGATCCGGACTGACGGAACCCGTTGGCCGATCCGGACTGACGGAGCCCAAGATATGAGGATTTATGTGTCGATGCTGGACACGGGTTTCATGATGTTTTTGGGTGTCGATGTTGGATACCTAGGTTCTATGACTTTGATGTGTCGCGAGGGACACCGTTGATTTATATCCGCATACTTTCATGCACACTCTTTTATGATATTTACGTGCATACAGGCATTGATTATATGGTTGGACGAGATCCACATGCATACAGACAATGGTTATATGGTTGGACGAGATCCACATGCATACAGACAATGATTATATGGTTGGACGAGAACTACATGCATACATACCTTGATTATATGGTTGGACGAGATCCACATGCATACAGACAGTGGTTATATTGTTGGATTATATCCGCATACATATAGGTATTGATTACATTGTTGGCATATATACCGACCCGGTCACCCTAAATGTCATAGTATTACCTTTATGATATAGTTGACCTAGCAGTCGTTGTTTATTCGATTTCTACTTGTATGATATTTTTCTACTCACGAGTTGGAAACTCACCCCCGTTGTGCCACAGTTCTTGCAGGTTGACCGCATGGATCCATAGCGGCATCGCTGGCACATAACTACATTTGGGTGTTTTGCATTGGTAGGTGGGGCATTTGTATCGTACCCACTCTTGTATTTATATTTCACATTGTATCAAGCCAACTCCATCAATCAAAATTGGTAAATTGTATAAGTAATGAGACTGTAACGTTTTGGAAAATCGTTATGCGAATTTTTCCGTTTTTGGGTAAAATTGTCGGCATTTTCCGTTTTAAACCGACTGTGATCAAACGACCATATAGACTTGCCAGCACGTAGTTTATCTAAAATAAAGCTAGTGCGCAAGCTTTGGGGGTAAATGGGACATTTTGGTTCAATTTGATTTTTCCTAATTTTAATATTATTTTAATGTGGTATTTACATTTTGGGAAATTTCTCCAGAATTGGAATCTTTTCAAATAAATCAACTTGAGTAAACCCAAACCCTACTTATAATATCTAGATATTTGTTTTTGTGGAAGGTTTTTAGTTCAAAACAAAAGAAAAGATTTGAATAGGTGGCTTCATGCATTCATGTGTGTGTGAATGCATTAAATTGCATTTATTGTTCATTTCAGCTAGAACAATCTACACAAAACCCTCCCCTTCCTCACTTGGCCGAGCTCTCCTTCTTTCTTCTGCCCTTGAGCATTTCTTTCACCATTTACCTCAATTGAAGCTCAATAAATCTCCAAAACTCCAAATTATATCATAAAAATAACCAAGACTTTTTTTTGCCTTCTTGATCACTTGGAGCTAGGAAAGCTTGGATCTTGGAAGTAAGGTTGATAGGTATAATCCCTAATATGTTAATTAGGAGTTTTTATGTTGTGTAGCTCGTTGGTTGTAGCGTAGAACGCTTTAAATATCGATTAGTGCAATATCATATTTTTAGTGTCCTTTTTGAACCTCTGTGAACTGCTATGACCTAGAATTCATACAGAAAAATCAAAAAAAATTGTAGTAATATACTAGTGACCCTGGAGCACCACCTGAGACACGAGACCCACCCCACCGGCACGTGCCGGCGACTCTTTGGCAAATTCCGGCGACACCGGCTATAGGGGGAGGTGATGGGGTTTGGATTTTTTGGGTAGTTGTCTGCGGTTGGTTAGGAGTGTTTGGTACTGTTCACTTTTTTTTTTCTTTACAGTATGAAAAATCTGGGATCATTTTCCTATAATCTAGTGTTTTGTGTTCATGCGATACGTTATACGACACGGATCGTGCACTTTGTGTGTTTTTGCTCTTAGGTTGTTTTCGTCGTGTCGCTACACACGTTAGCCACAATACGAACATTTGGGAGTAGGTTTGGGTTGGTGTGTCGGTAAAAATGTAGTTTGTGCATGTTTTTGGTCGTTTATTAATATATATACTTGTGTTATCGTTGTTTTGTTTTAGGTTCCCAGGCGGGTACTTCAGACGCTGCGAAGAAGGGGAAACAAGTGGTTGGCTTCACTTAGCCAGGATGGTTGGTGAGTAGATTTAACATCTACAGGAGAATCGCTTGCATGACGTTATGCGTCTGGGCTAGAAATGTTATGTTTGTCGCATGTCTATTGCATATGTAGAGTTGCGCATACACCTTACTAGTTGGTTATTGTTATGCTTCGGCTAGTATCCTTAGGACACTGCACTGTTATTGACGGCTTATGTTGCACGAGCACTGATTATATGCCACACACACTGTCAATAATTTCCATGACACGGACAATACCCTTATAGATATAATATTATTTGGTTAGGGACATTGAGACATTGATTCATATTTCCTTGTGCATATGACTTATAGCATACTTGTATACCTACATGTACATCTGGCATACATACATACATATACCTTGAGGGTATTATGGATAGGTATAGACATAAACCTTGCTACAGCTACTTTGATATCATACATACTTACATATGGACACACATACCTTGCTATACCGACATGGTTACGCATACCTTGTTATAGCTACATGTGTACCTGTCTATGATGATGCATCTGATTTCGGGGAAATCAGGAACCGCGTGATATATTTAGTAACTTGTTGCAGTTAAATAGCTGTTTTCCTTTATATGCTCATATTACTGTTTCATGTTGCATATATAACATTCATGGATTTCATATGATGTTCTCTGATAATTTTACTCATTTGTATATATAACAGTGGAATGGGACGCTGTTATATATGCCTATATATATATATTAGTGGAATGGGACGCTAATATCTGTGTATTGATTCATGCATTCATACGTATTCACTAATTGATGCTTTCTGGATTTGAGGACCTTGGTGGTTTCATTGAATTACGCAAGTATTCTATTTCTTTACTTGATATTGGATGGATCCACTTGAAATTTGTTTTCTACCGATACGGGGATAGAGAGTGTCGGTGTTTGGCACTTAAGATTCGAGTACGTATATTACTGATACAGGGATCAAGAGTGTCGGTGTTTGGCACTTAAGATTCGAGGATGTATATAACCGATACGGAATCGAGAGTGTCGATATTGGGGCACTTAAGATTCGCAGGACGTATATACCGTTACGTGGAACACAAATGTCATGGTGAGACACTTGGGTTTTGAGGAACGTATAGAAATTGACAAAGACCGATACGTAGATCACGGATGTCGATACCGGATACTTACGATTCGAGGAACGTATGGATTTGAGTATTTCTGTGCCGATGCTAGACACTTGTTTTATGATGTTTTTGGGTGTCGATACTGTACAATCACCTTATATGAAATATACAGGATATGTGAGATATACTGATATTGGACATACAGGATATGTGAGATATACTGATATTGGACATACAGGATATGTGAGATATACTGATTTTGTACATACAGGATATATCAGATATACATGATATGAGAGCCAATTTGGGGGCTGATTTGTGGAAATTGGGAATTGGATTGTCTTATTGGATTTTGGTCCTACCACGAGGTTAGGATTTCCATGGGAATGACATGTTTTATTCCATACTCCACATTTATTGTTTATGCACTATTTCATGTATTATTTGTACCGGATAGAGTACTTTCCATGACTGTAGCATTTACATACTATTATATGCGTTGCTTCATGTATTAGCTGTACCTAATAGAGTACCTTACATGATTATTGCATACATATCATCATATTATTGCTTCATGTATTAGTAGTACCTGTTAGTGTACCTTTCATGACTGATGCATTACATATGACCATTTACTGCTGATAGTTTGCATATGTTAGATTCGCGCTGTGCATACTTGCGATTACCTGCATATGTTATTTAATATTCACGAGTTGGAAACTCACCCCCGTTGTGCCACAGTGCTTTGTAGGTGTTCCTCGGGATAGTCAGAAGCAGGGCAATTTCCATCCATCGTATCATCTTTTGCTGCGGATACCGCTTCGCCTGACAGTGTGCAGTTTTGCTTAGGTAGGTTTTGCGGTTATCCGATGTTGCCTGTTGTTTATTCGTCGTATCATGTACTCTCCTTCTACTATTATCTTGTATGACTTAGAGACTTGATGAGAGGACGATATTGTATATTATTTTGTGACTTGGAGGTTTTTTTTGCAGTTTTATGTATATCGTCTCTTTCTTCGCTACGGCGTCGTATATCTGTGTGGTGGTTGTTTTCAGCCGTTGGGCATGGATTTTTGCTTCCGTTTGGGATGCTTTTACTTATATTATGTTGTACCAATTTTTGGAGGCTTGTTTTACAAAGGAGGTGCTGTCAAAATTTTAAAGAAAATAAATTGGACTTTTAAAAAATTTGGGTTGAGATTTCAACGATTTTGAAAATGCTATTATTTCTTATTACTTTTGATGGTTTAGATTGCTGGGTTTTTGGCTTTCTTTTAGTGTGTTACGCCTGTAGACGTTGTGTAGTATTAGGGTCGACACGTGCCAATTACGGGTCGTGACAAAGTTGGTATCAGAGTGATAGGTTTTACCTTTCGGAGTGTAGGATGATGTTGGTATGATGGAGTAGGTAGCTTAAAGCTGAGTAACGTACTGTGTGTATGTCTGCGGCATACTCACGATCACGGTACTCCGCCAAAAGTGACTAAAGTACAAATTTCTTGAAATTCCTTCCTTGATGATACATATCCTTATGATTCGATTTCCGTGTTCATATCGAATCCTTCTTCCATTTATAGCCTTTGCCGTTGATGACTATGAGGACTTGGGTGATGCAACGAGAGCCGAGGTCAGAATTGACTCGTGTGGGACTAGGACTGTCCAGTATGGCACGCTTGTTTCATCGGACCATATGGATCCGCTTTCGATAGATCATTTTGATAGGCTGGTGGCAGAGATGCAGGATTTGCGCCAGACGATGAGTTCTTTAGTTGAGGCCATTCGAGCGCAACGACAGGAAGTTATCACCCATGTTTCCCAGTTGTTCCTTGCAGTCAGCACTCAGCCTCGTGTTACTTATACATCACCAGTGGACGCAGCCCGTTTTGACAAGGAGCGTTTTTTCGAGACTTTGGGAGTTCCGGAACAGAGGAGGGCTTGTACAGGTGTACCAGCATAGAGACAGAGGCCTAGGCGTCGAGACAGATTTCGTGACCGTCGCGGGAGAGCAGAGGCTTGGGACGAGTACAGTCGTTCAGCTCTTATTCCCAGGATGGTCAGCAGTTTTCTTCTGGAAATTATCGTGTGTGAGTTTCCGACGTTGTTCCAGATGAGCCGGCGAAGCTTAGGAAGCGTAAGGATCAGCTGCAGAGTTGTTGGTTGAGAGACTTGTGCGACCGAGTGTTTCGCTTTGGGGATCTCCTTTCCTGTTCGTCAGGGAGAAGGACGACAGTTTGAGGTTGTGTATTGATGGATCGTCAATTAAACCGAGTAACTGTGCGGATAGGTATCTTTTACCTCGCATTGACGATTTCTTCGATCAGCTCCAGAGTGCGAGACTCTTTCTGAGTTTGTTTGTGATCAGGTCATCATTGTTGCGGGTTCGGAGTGATAACATTCCGGAGACTGCTTTTGTGCGTGCTACGGGCTTTATGTGTTTTGGTGGTGTCGTTGGACTCACCAGTGCCCTAGCAACAATCGTGGATATGATGAACCAGATATCTTCATGCCGTTCCTCGACCAGTTTATTGTTGTGTCATTGATGACATTCTGGTCTATTCCAAGAGTCGTGATGAACGCGAGCAGCATTTGGGGATCTGTTTTGCAGACATTGAGAGAGCCCAGAAGTTAGCTAAATTCTCAGAGTGTTCTTTCAGGCTAGATTGTGTTGACTCCTAGGTCTAGTAGTTACTGGAGACGGTTTTCGTATGGACCTGAGGAGGATCGAGGCCGTACAACTTTGACCCATACTTATATCCGGGACAGAGGTCCGCAGATTTTGGGCTTAGCAGGTTTTTACTGCCGTTTCATGCAGGATTGCTTATGTATTGCTGCACTGTTGACTGAACTGACCGGGAAGGACGTTTTTTTTTCTGCGGACTGAGGCATGTGTGCAGAGTTTTCAGAAGTTGGAGATTCGGTTGACAACTGCACCAGTTCTTCTTTGCTTTCTGGTTCGGGCGACTTTGTTGTTTAACTGTAATGTTTCGCAAGTGGGGCTCGATTGTGTACTGAGGTGACAGTATAGAGTTATCGCTTTTACTTCCCGACAGTTGGAGGAAGTACGAGCAGGATATCCTACTCATGATCTGGAGATGGCCGAGGTGGTCGTGCGTTAAAGATCCGATGACACTACTTGTGTGGAGAGTCGTGCCAGATTTTCACGGACCACCAAATGTACATTTTCCTATAGCGGGTTTTGATTATTGAGACAGCGCCGTTGGATGGAACGTGTGGTGGATTGTTTTTGTGAGATCCTTTGGTTAACCGTGGCAAGGCGATTGTGGGAGCTGATGCTTGAATCATGGGCCCGGGGTTAGCTTGTTCCAGTGGTGCGCAGTTCAGAAACAGTCTTCTGCAGATTTAGGGTTCTTGAATGATCGTGGAGTACAGCCAGGTTCGCCTCTACTGAGTGGACAGCTTACTCATGTCCGGGCCCGACCAATTTTCCTTACTCGTTTTCGTGAGCCGCAGCCCACCGATGCTCGTTGTCTGTGATACTTGAGCAAGTTCGGTAGGGTAAAGATTCAGAATCCTTGATTTATGACTAAGGTGTGCTATGTTCCGGACTCGTTGGTGTGTACCTGATACTGATAGGTAGAGACGCGAGATCCCAAAGCATGCATATCAGTCAGCTTTCAGTTTTCATCCAAGTGCCGCCTAGATGAAACGTGACTTGAGAGTCAGTTACTGGCGGGCAGGATGAAAAAGTGGAGTTTCGGATTTCATTAAAGGTGTCTGTCTGGTTGTGAGTTAGGGTTGAGTATTTGAGGTCGGCTGGAGAGTTGCAACCTTTAACCGTTCTGAAGAGGAAATGGAAGCAGATCACCATGAATTTTCGTTGTGACGTCTACCCAGGTTTAGTCAGAGTGTGACTCCATTTGGGGTGTTTGTTGTCCGGTTATTCTCAGTTTGCTCAGTTGTTCCTTATTAAGTTTGTGCGTTGCACGGAGTTCCTTCATGCGTTGTATCCAATTGGGGGCACCCTGTTCGCTAGTCGTAGTTGGAAGAAGCTTCAGGAAGCCTTAGGTACTGGTTGTGCTTTAGCTCCGCTTTTCCATCTGGAGGACGATGGTAAGTTGAGCGGACTATACAGACTCTGGAGGATATGCATGTGCATACGTACTAAGTGTTGTTGGCAGTTGGGATTGTCACTTGCCATTGTTAGAGTTCTCCTTCGGTAGCTGTTATCAGGAGACACTCCAATTGGCAACCTTTTGATTTTGTTATTAGGTGGTGTCGATCTCCATTCTGTTCTTCTGACTCTGCGTAGTAGGATTTTTGGACCCCATCTAGTGTAGATACTCCGGAAATGATCCAGTTGGTTCAAGTCAGGATGATGACAGTCCTGTGCGGACAGAGGTCCTATGCCGACCATGGTGGTCGCAGGCTTGAGTTCGCAGTGGGAGATCATGTATTCCTAAGGATTTTCTGATGAATGAAGTGTTAAGTTTTGTGGAGCTTATTCCAGGATTGTAGGTCCTTTTGAGATCCTTTTAGCAAGTTAGTTTCGTTGCCTTTAAATTGGCACTTCCGCCCAGATTATAGAGTTTTCACCTCGTATTCCTTGTGTCGATACTTTGCAATTTTCTTCATGACTTTCTCACATGATTCAGCATCAGACCATATAATTTGGACTCGATCTTTTCGTCACCAGCAGCCAATTGTGTTAATGGCTTGGCAGGTGGAGAAACTTCGGTGAAGGGTCTTGCTATCGGTGGAGGTTTTTTTTGGACGTAGCCGTATAGTGAGGTAATCACTCGGGAGGCTGCGAGTGAGATTGGGAGTTTTGTACTATTTTCTTTGAAGGTACGCTTAGTGAGAATTTTAAATTCGGGGACGAATTTTATAAGGGGGGAGATTGTAACGTTTTGGAAAATCGTTATGCGAATTTTTCCGTTTTTGGGTAAAATTATCGGCATTTTCCGTTTTAAACCGACTGTGATCAAACGACCATATAGACTTGCCAGCACCTAGTTTAGCTAAAATAAAGCTAGTGCGCAAGCTTTGGGGGTATATTGGACATTTTGGTTCAATTTGATTTTTCCCAATTTTAATATTATTTTAATGTGGTATTTACATTTTGGGAAATTTCTCCAGAATTGGAATCTTTTCAAATAAATCAACATGAGTAAACCGAAACCCTACTTATAATATCTAGATATTTGTTTTTGTGCAAGGTTTTTAGTTCAAAAGAAAAGAAAAGATTTGAATAGGTGGCTTCATGCATGCATGTGTGTGTGAATGCATTAAATTGCATTTATTGTTGATTTAAGATAGAACAGTCTACACAAAACCCTCCCCTTCGTCACTTGGCCGAGCTCTCCTTTTTTCTTGTGCCCTTGAGCATTTCTTTCACCATTTACCTCAATTCAAGCTCAATAAATCTCCAAAACTCCAAATTTATATCATAAAAATAACCAAGACTTGTTTTTGCCTTCTTGATCACTTGGAGCTAGGAAAGCTTGGATCTTGGAAGCAAGGTTGATAGGTATAATCCCTAATCTGTTAATTAGGAGTTTTTATGTTGTGTAGCTCGTTTGTTGTAGCGTAGAACACTTTAAATATCGATTAGTACAATATCGTGTTTTTAGTGTCCTTTTTGAACCTCTGTGAACTGCTATAACCTGGAATTCGTACAGAAAAATCAAACAAAATTATAGTGATGTACTAGTGACCCTGGAGCACCACCTGAGACATAAGACCCACCCCACCGGCACGGGCCGGCGACTCTTTGGCAAATTCCGGCGACGCCGGCTATGGGGGGAGGTGATGGGGTTTGGATTTTTTGGGTAGTTGTTTGCTGGTGGTTAGGAGTGTTTGGTACTGTACTTTTTTATTATTTATAGTATGAAAAATATAAGATCGTTTTCCTATAATCTAGTATTTTGTGTCCGTGCGACACGTTATACGACACGGATCGTGCACTTTGTGTGTTTTGCTCTTAGGTTGTTTTCGTCGTATCTCTATGCACGTTAGCCACAATACGAACACTTGGGAGTAGGTTCGGAGTTGGTGTGTCGGTAAAAACATAGTTTGTGCATGTTTTTGGTCGTTTATTAATATATATACTTGTATTATAATTGTGTTGTTTTAGCTTCGTAGGCGGGGACTTCGGACGCTGCGAAGAAAGAGAAACAAGTGGTTGGCTTCACTTAGCCAGGATGGTTGGTGAGTAGATTTAACATCTACAGGGAAATCGCCCGCATGGCGTTATGCGTCTCGGCTAGAAATGTTATGTTTGTCGCATATTCTATTGCATATATAGAGCTGCGCATACACCTTACTACTTGGTTATTGTTGTGCTTAGGCTAGTATCCTTAGGACACTGCACTGTTATTGACGGCTTATGTTGCACGAGCACTGATTATATGCCACACACACCGACAATAATTGCCATGACACGCACAATACCCTTATAGATATAATATTTTTTGGTTAGGGACATTGACACATTGATTCATATTTCCTTGTGCATATGACTTATAGCATACCTGTATACCTACATGTACATCTGGCATACATACATACATATACCTGGAGGGTATTATGGATAGGTATAGACACATACCTTGCTACAGCTACTTTGACATCATACATACTTACATATGGACACACATACCTTGCTATACCGACATGGTTACGCATACCTTGTTATAGCTATATGTGTACCTGTCTATGCTGTTGCATCTGATTTTGGGGAAATCAGGAACCGCGTGATATATTTAGTAACTTGTTGAAGTTAAATAGCTGTTTTCCTTTATATGCTCATATTACTGTTTCATGTTGCATATATTACATTCATGGATTTCAAATGATGTTCTCTAATATTTTTACTCCTTTGTATATATAACAGTTGAATGGGACGTTGTTATATATGCCTATACACATATATTAGTGGAATGGGACGCTAATATCTGTGTATTGATTCATGCATTCATACGTATTCACTAATTGATGCTTTCTAGATTTGAGGACCTTGGTGGTTTCATGGAATTATGCAAGTATTCTATTTCTTTACTTGATATTGGATGGATCCACTTGAGATTTGTTTTATACCGATACTGGGATCGAGAGTGTCGGTGTTTGGCACTTAAGATTCGATGACGTATATTACCGATACGGGGATCGAGAGTGTCGGTGTTTGGCACTTAAGATTAGAGGATGTATATAACAGATATGGGATCGAGAGTGTCAATGTTGGGGCACTAAAGATTCGGAGGACCTATATACCGTTACGTGTAACACAAGTGTCGTGGTGAGATACTTGGGTTTCGAGGAACGTATAGAAATTGAGAAAGACCGATACAAGGATCACGGGTGTCGATACCGAACACTTACGATTCGAGGAACGTATGGTTTTGAGTATTTCTGTGTCGATGGTAGACACTTTTTTAATGATGTTTTTGGGTGACGATACTGTACATTCACCTTATTTGAAACATACAGGATATGTGAGATATACGGATATTGGACATACAGGATATGTGAGATATACCGATATTGGACATACAGGATATGTGAGATATACTGATATGAGAGCCAATTTGGGGGCTGATTTGTGGAAATTGGGAATTAGATTGTCTTGTTGGATTTTGGTCCTACCACGAGATTAGGATTTCCGTGGCAATGACATATTTTATTCCATACTCCACATTTATTGTTTATGCACTGCTTCATGTATTATTTTTACCGGATAGAGTACTTTCCATGACTGTTGCATTTACATTCTATTATATGCGTTGCTTCAAGTATTAGTTGTACTTGATAGAGCACTTTACATGATTATTGCATACAGATCGTCATATTATTGCTTCATGTATTAGTAGTACCTGCTAGTGTACCTTTCTTGACTGATGCATTACATATGACCATTTACTGCTGATAGTTTGCATATGTTAGATTCGCGCTGTACGTGCATACTTGTAATTATCTGCATATGTTATTTACTATTCACGAGTTGGCAACTCACCCCCGTTATGCCCCAGTGTTTTGCAGGTGTTCCTCGGGATAGTCAGAGGCAGGGCTATTTCCATCCATCGTACCATATTTTGCTGCGGATACCGCTTCGCCTGACAGTGTGCAGTTTTGCTTGGGTAGGTTTTGCGGTTATCCGATGTTTCCTGTTGTTTATTCGTTGTATCATGTACTCTCAATCTACTATTATCTTGTATGACTTAGAGACTTGATGAGAGGACGATATTGTATATTATTTTGTGACTTGGAGGTTTTATGCAGTTTTATGTATATCGTCTCTTTTTTCGCTAGGGCGTCGTATATCTGTATGGTGGTTGTTTTCCGCTATTGGGGGTGGATTTTTGCTCCCGTTTGGGATGCTTTTACTTATATTATGTTGTACCCATTTTTAGGGGCTTGTTTTATATAGGAGGTGCTGTCGAAATTTTAATGGAAATAAATTGGGCTTTTAAAGAATTTGGGTTGAGATTTCAACGGGTTTGAAAATGCTATTATTTCTTATTACTTTTGATAGTTTAGATTGCTGGGTTTTTGGCTTTCTCTTACTGCGTCACGTCTATAAACGTTGCGTAGTATTATGGCCGTCACGTGCCAATTACGGGTCGTGACAGAGACTTAGTGAGATTGTTGTTGCGAAACTTAGAGCGAAGGGTTTTCCGCTACTTATGGTTTTGATGTCTTACTTATTTCTTTATCTTTTATGGTGAACTTCGCCGTTGGGCGTCGTATACTCATATATACTGTCTTACGTGGTTGTGATCTGCCGGTTGGTGAATAGCTAGCTCCTGCTTGGGGATCCCATTATTCTTGTTATGTATTTGTGGTTTTGAATTAAAATATACAAAGGAGGTGCTGCCCAAATTTTTCAAAGACGAAACACGTTTTCAAACTAGCAATTTCAGCTTAGTTGAATTACGTTACGCCTTTAGACGTTGCGTGATTTAAGTGCTGGTCACGAGCTAATATTTCGGGTCGTGACATGCATCATCATGCAGTTTCTTCGTTTGGTTGGCACGGAAATCCTGGTAATCTCCAATTTCCTGCTTGATCTTATAACAATTATAAGTTGGAGCAGGACCAACGTTCGTCAGCTCAGAATAACAAGCGGGTTTGGTCAATACATCCATATTATTCTCTTGATTAAAGCGTGACACGGTCGCTACCTGGAGAGAGAGAAGAAAACACTCAGTGTATGCTCTTGCAAGATTAGATTGGTTTTTATTTTATCTAATCAGGATGGCTCCCACTGTTTTAGTCAAATCTTCCTTCAAACCCTAGAAAGAAAGACTAGCTGGGATTAATTACACTCTACAAGTTCGCCAATTTTTCGGCCAGGCCAGTGTCGGTACTTTGAGGGAGGTTCCCCGTGCTTACGCACAGAACTAATTAAAATAAACCTCATTTTCCCAGGGGCGTAACCCCGTTGACACCTTTCTAGACACCTACTTGATCAACTAATTGTGATGTGTAAAACTCACCCAGGAGTAACTCTTACTCGTAGTGGATATTGGGATCCAACTATCTCATAGGAGGTATGCAATCTCATTACAAATTTCAACACTTGAAATTCCCGATAATATTTTACTCATAGAATCCTATGACCTTGACGAAAGCCAGCAAACCATAGGCTGCTAGTCAAGTTCAACCCGTACATTTCCTGATTGAATTAAATCTACCCGCACGACCCTTGACGAAAGCCAACAATGTCGCACGACTACCCTAACTCAATTGCATCATATGCTTATGCAGATAAGCATAAATAGCTACCGCACACTACGCCTTGACGAAAGCCAACAAACGTAGCACGAATACTATGAAGTACTTATCTGAAATGACGTAGGGCTATGACAGGATTTTAAGAAAACCTTTTGCGTAATGAACTTGATATCGTTGTAGAATCGAGTGAATTTTAAAAGGAGTGTTTTTGAGGTCTTTACTAGTTTTGCTAATGAGGTCACTCCCGTTGAAGGGATCTCGACTTTTTCCTTATCGAATAAGGTGCGGGATATTTCACAAATACCACTATGTAAAGCAAAAACTATAAAAGAAATCAAAAGACAAACCGATTTTGTAGCATCTGCTAGTTTCACTAAAGAGGTCACTCCCTGTGAAGGGGTCTCGGCTCTTTCCTTATCGAATAAGGTGCTGGATATTCTACAAGGAATACCGCTATGCAAAGCAAGAACTAGAGCTACCAGTTTTTTAAACATGTTTCTACAAAATCTTTAGGTTTATTTTCTTTCATTAATCTCATTAATGAAGTCCCATTATTTTAAGTTACCTAAATATCGCAGATAAATACAACGTACGCTTATGCTATCAGCATTTGCCTTGATGTCCTCTCTGCACCGTTTGGTTAGGTAACTAACGGCAGAGCGGGGCAGGGCTACCGGAGGTGTAAAACATAAGCAACGTCTATATAATATATCACATATACTATATACAGTATCTATCTCAACATATACAAATGATCACATCACAGATATCGCAGCAGAAAACAACATATGAAATATTGGATATACTAGGATTTATGGGTTTTATATTAAGCCTGTATAAAACACGGATTCCACTTTCGTGATGAATAGCCAAACCCACATCCCTAAACCCCTAAGAGAGCGGCAAGCAACCCTACCAATTCTAGAGTTAGGAGACCCTGTCTCGACTCCTCTAGATGGTCTCCCACTGGACCCTAGAACCCGGTTACTTGTGCTCCCCGCCTTGGGTCTATCCTAATGCTAAAAAGTAAATAATATACAATGGTGACATCATCCTCAACCCGGAAGTGCCCCAATAAAAGAATATTACATACAATGAATTTTACATGAATGAAAATGAAAAACTCCCATCTCACATAAAACCCCCGGTTATTCAAAACACGACGATCCAGTATAATATATCACAGCAACACATAACATCACATGTCATCAACGTAAGTAAATATGTGTATCCCAATTTTCGTTGACGTATAGCAACGAAACCGGCGATACACCACATATTACACTTACGGTCGCAGAAAATAAAGTGAAAAACTACAACAGTTGAAATCCACAACCACCTTAGACATCACATGCCTAACCAAATGAATTCCTTAAACATCAGATGCCTAATAATTATAAACCCCGCATTTTAGTCTCGATCTCGAAAGCACTTTTCAATATCTAGTCGGGCAATTCAACAAGATTCCCGATAACCTGATCGAATGCTCATCGGAAACCTTAGTAGACGGTCACACACCCCGATGTCGTCGACGAAGTGCACTAAGACGGAACACTGTGGCCGCGAGCATCCGAACGGATGCTTTTGCCGATGGGGTTCTCCTACAGTCACTTGGTCGGGGCGTTGGGGCTTGTCTATCTAATAAGGTTACCCAGGGAGTATCCACGTACGCTACGTGGTTGTGACAGACTTTTGATCACATCAAAATCCCATGGCAACCGATCAAATGAGACTAAACTGCTAGATTTATAAAATTCAAACTAGTTTTCTCATAACTACATTTGTGGATTCCAAATATTGTATCCCATCACATAATATCTGGACGACGTTAAACATTTCGATCGATTCATCAAAGTCCCACAATTTCCCGACAGCTCAACACTTAAGCACAGTTCAATAATACCCAGAATATGCCACAGTACCTGTGTACTAGCTACAGAGGGGCAGACCCAAGCCCCAATCATGTCGACACGGAACTGCGGCAAACCCTAGGGTATGTCGCGGTTCTGCGATCCAAAAAATCGAGTTAGGGTTTCATTCATCTAGAGGGTTCATAGAATTACTTCCATGTTTTTCCGAATACGTTGAACATGGAAAAATGGGTTTTTTACATTCAATCGAACTTTTAAACTTCGCCTAGACAACATGCGAAAAACCCGAAACAATGTTAAAACTACGAATACGAAACTTTCCGAATTGCTTATAGTGTAAGATAACATCACATGCAAAATCAGCAAAAACAAACAACACCTGAAACACCAAAACCAAGTCGCTGGAACACAGTGAAAATTTCAGGAAAAAACAACACAAAGTGGCCGGCCCCAACCACCTTGATCTCGGCTAAAAACTGAGCAAACTTCCTGAAATTTTCATGGTGTTCATGATATATCCCATATAACATTCTGTAACGGTTTAAAAAAATTTTGACAATGTTTTAGAATCGACAGAAACTACATTTTCGCGTTTCAAGTTTCGGAGTATTTCGGTTTCGTAATCTTAACAAAATCCGTCTAAATTTCTAGCATGGCTCTGATACCACTGAAGGTTTCCCTAGGACGGAAGCAAGGTTTCGGGAGGTATCGTCCATACCAAATTCAAATTTTTGTCGTTCTAGCTAACCCTAACCCTAGAATCGTATACTAGAAATCCGACGAATATAAATGCAAACACTTTGCAAGTAAAGTGAGCAAAGAATACAACCTTTGTAGACTGGTCCTTCACTTCAATAGCTCTGTGTAGTAGTCCCTTCGCTGCGATAGTGAACTCCGGACTCTAGAGAGGCTCCCATGAAGAAATGAACATGCTTGCATCGAAGTCTTCGAGGCCGAAAATGATCTACGTCGAGGAGACATTAACCGAAGCTATCTCTTCACTAGTTGTGAAATTGGTGATGCAAACATCCTATACTAAATGAAAAGTAGTAGAGGATGATGAAGTAGGAAGTGGGCTAAGTTTAGAATTGATTTTCTCACATTTTTTCTCACATCTCCATTGAAGCTAGAAAGTTTTGAGGAAGAACAAGAAGAATGAACTCATGGAATTAACCAAGTGAAGAATAATCAAGTGAGGTTAGAAATGCAACCATGGTGAGTGTATGGTATACACTAACCCTTGTAGAGACTAAACTATGGCTAAGGGTTAAAGGTCAGGTTAACAATTATCTTTAAGTAAAACAAAAGAGGTAGAGAAAGTCAATGGTTCTACAAGTTTCTACAAACCCTAACCATGACTAATTCCACCAATTTTAAATTTACTTAATAATAAATAAAACCTTAACCTAACCCTAGCATAGTATAAGTCTCACAAAAGTATGTTGCATATGTAACCTAGCATGACAAAAATATGTACACAAATATATATATATATATATATATATATATATATATCACATATATATAAAATGTGCGCATCAAGTGAGAAAATAAATCTTAAGCGAGCTAATATTAGTTAATGTAATATAATATATCAAATATATAATTCTACATTAAATTAAAAAATCAACACTTGATTTAATAATCCGGCTATAGCATATACAACCGACTAATATCAATAATATCAATTTACCGAATCAACACTTTATTCGATAACCCGGCTATATCACATATACCCATCCGATATCACATATTGCTAGAATATAATACGGTAACACATACTCGTATCAATCTCCGTCCCGCACATATCAGATATGTGCTCCTACTCCGTTTCTCTTGAGCCAGGAAACCTCTAAGTAGGACTCTAGAGACTTGTTAATACGCCGGCAGTAGGTGATGATCATATCAAACACCGACAAGCCGCAAGCGGTCTGCTAAATGTAACGGCCACACTGGTATTGAGCGATCAGAAGATCAACAAGCAAACCTGCTCACACTCATGCTAATCCAATCAGTAACACTACCGTACAGTCCGGTCTCTTCGTCCGATATGTCGCATATCTCGTCTATGGGTGGTAAACATCAGACCCCAGTAACTCGATAAGTCGTATCGATATGAGGCTCATAACGGGTTGAGAAACTACTGTTAACTCTTACTGGTATATCTCTGAAGCATCCCTGGCCAGGCACTTCCTGTTATAGCCAATTTAGCACGGCGCAACATCAACCCCCAATACTGGGAGAGACGAAACCCCTCCTATCGCTCATTGCCTCCATGTGATTCAGGAATGTACCCAAAAGCCACCGTTTTTCACGTTCTCTTGAACGTGGTAAGGTGGAAATCAAAGCACAGTGGGAATCACACAAGTCTCTATAACGATCTCAGGTCTACAGACTAACCTGTAATAGTGTCACTAGAGAACTGCCATCTGACGTGAGGTATATAGCATCTAGGAGTTCTCGGCGAGTCCGTCCAGTGTACCCAGTCTCCACCGAGCACCCGTATACTATCTCTGATGTCAAACACTAATGGATATGGGATCATCCATCGCCCATCTACATGGGTCGAGAAGCTATACGCTAGTCTACTCTGGTACATCGATACCCTGTCTCGATACACCCATGACTAGGAACATTTGATGGATGTACTTACCGACTACACTGTCCCCACTAGTATGATCTGCATCACAATCCTGGTAGTCAAGTACTCATCCTAAGGGCTTTATCAACTTGTAACATAGATACAATCATTGTACATGTTAAGATAAAGAGCAACAAGATAGTATACTATCATGTCGAGCAAGAAAGTCCTCCCTATATATATCCAAGCATCCACTACAATATACATCGTATGTACAGTAATGGCCTCTAGGGCATACAAATAACTAACACTCCAGTTACACCTTCTTGCCGGCTCACACATATCATCATCAGCAATCTTCATGTTACGTACACATTAGAAATACTACTTCATTAGTATAAATTGCTAGCTAATAATTTCGACATAGTACTAGTGTGCTTGCTTTTATATGCTAGCTTAGACATTGACTTTATTTCTGTGATATCTCTTGCATGTGTATTTATCCATTTGTTATGCAATATTATGGGGCTTTATGCCGGTATTCACTGTTTATTGACTTCTGATTATGGGATTCGGATTTTCCATGAGATTTATGGATTTGGAGAAACTGCAAGGATTTTATAAACTCATTATCATTTTCAAAAGATTGAAATTGCGGTTTTCTCGTGATATGATGTGAGATATGTCCACCATGAGTTTTCTCGGCCTTTGAGCAGTATCATACACCTGATTCGAGGAGGAGGAGGAACCGTCTGCGGGTGGATGGTGGATCCGGTGTGGTACCCCAGGGCAAGATGGTTGTAGATGATGGCGTTGAGCCTGGCAGGGGAACACTACCGACCGGTTATTTGTGACACGGCGGATATCCGGAAGATACCGACGTAGTCGTGAGATTTGATTTTGGGCCAGTCCGCATTGCCGGAGCCCGGGGCCAATCCGGATTGCCGGAGCCCGAGATACTGAGACATTGAGATTTTATGATATGGGCCAGTCCGGATTGCCGGAGCCCGAGAAATTGAGATAATGGGATATATATTTTGGGTTGATGCTTGACATGGATTCCTTGTTGATTTTATTGATGATACTTCGATTTTTATTGCAGAAATCTCACTGAGATATGAAAACAGTTTTCTCATTTAGATGTATTCTGTTTTCATGCTTTCATACATCATAAATACGATATGTTGTTACCTGAGGCACTCATACGAGCATTTCGTATTACACTTATGTTTGATGTTTACCTTGCCATTATTAGTTGCTTCAGGCTATATTTATTATATGGATATTATAGTATGACCAAGGATAGAGTCATACATGCGATTTCTTCTCGGTGATGTTTTCTACTCACGAGTTGGCAACTCACCCCTATTGTGCTATAGTTTCTTGCAAGTTTTGCCGTATAGGTTTCCTTGACAGCTTTGCTGGCATACTGCTTCCCTCCGGGTGATTTCTTTGGTAGGTGGGTTCACTTATATCGTGACCACCGTTGTATTTTTTTTATTTCAGTTGTATCTAGTAACTCCATCAACCAGACTTGTATATTTGATAGACTTAGAAGACCAGTTCTATATAATTTCGACCTTAGAGTCGCGCTCTTGTATTATTATGATTCTTCTCTGGTTTTCTTAAAGTTTCTAGTTTTCTTCTGAGTTTTGATCCTCGCCTTTCGGCGTTGTATATTATATTGCTTGTGTGGTGGTTTCCGCCATTTGGCGTAGAGCTAGCTCCCACTTGGGGATGCCCTTATTCATTATTTTGTATTTCATGTGTTGTATCCGTTTGGGGGCCAGTATTTACAAAGGAGACTCTGCCGAAATTTTTGGGAAAATATGCTGTTGCTTTTAAAAGGTTTAAGGCCTTATTTTCTTAAAACAACTTGCTTTAAAACATGTTTTCCTTCACTCCTCTTTTAAAAATGGTTTAGATTTCTGGGATTTTGGCTTACTTGAATTAGGTGTGGTCCTATAGACTTCACATGATTCAAGTGCCAGTCACGTGCCATTTCGGGTCGTGACAAAGTTGGTATCAGAGTGCTAGGTTTAACCTTGGTTCGAGTCTATGTTTGACTATGCGGAATCTAGGACGTATATTTATATTTGGAACCTAGGCTTGACCTTATGGAACATAGATTTTATCGAGGGGGTATTAGACCCGAACTTTCTTCGCATAGGTTGACCTTGGTTGATGGAGTAGGTGACTTACGTAGAGTGACGTACCGTGTGTATGTTCCGCGGCATACTTATGATACGCTACTCCGCTTAAGAAGCCTTAGGATGTTCATTTCCTTGCACCGTATTATATTCATTCCTATGATCTATCCTCATCGATATCTGTTTATGGTTTGTGTTACCATGATTGCACAGGCAGAGAGAGCCGCGGCTAGAGTTGCGGTCAGCATGCCCTCGTCTTGGACGAGGACTGACCGGGGCATAATTCCAGTGACACACGATTGCATAGATGTGTCGTTTTATTGTGTTTTTCGTGCCATGAGCATTTGATGGCTTGCTTTTACAAAAATTTCTCGAACGTGCAGATCAGCACCAGAGGATTGGGCCACTGCTAGAGGCCGGGTAGAATGTGATGACCGTCAATGCACCATTTATTCTTGATGATTGAGGCATTATTTAGCGTGCGGACGAATGAGCCAGCTATTGTTGCGACTGACAAGATATCGCCCCAGATGTTTGAAGCTAATGCAGCACGAGTTGTATTTTGAGATATGATAGAAGATCGCTAGTCACCCAAGGATGAATGACTAGGACATGTGGTTCGTTTGCATACCCCCATGCGAGGTCATCAGATTGATTGATTCCTGCTAGAGAAAACTTCAGGCAGGTATGTTGAGAGTTGATAGAAAACGATCGAATGTCAGAAACCCATTTTTCCAAGTTTAAGGTATTCGGATAAACATTCAAGTAATTCTGTGAACCCTCAAGAAGAATGAAACCATAACTCGACATAATGAACATGGAAACGCTTTTGAACCTTAGAGTTTGCGGCAGTTCCGCGGTGCCATTAATGAGCCTTGGGTTGCCCTTCAACGGCTGGTCCATAGGTAATGTGGCATGTGCTAGATATTATTAAACTGTGGTCAGCGTTGAGCTCTCGGGGAATTATGGGACTTTGACGAATCGATCGAAAAGTTCGACGTCGTCCAGATATTATGTGATGGGATACATTACTTAGGAGACTCTAAATATGAATATAGCCATTGTAGCGCAATCCATACAGCTATGAAGACACGAGTCCGAATCAGTCGACATTGGAGAAAAGTGGAGTAAGAGGTTCGTACGAGATTTTGACGAGATGGTGTTCCACTCCATTGACATCAGAGATGTGACACACACGTAGAGGGGTTAAATATAGATATACCTTTTGAATAAGTCTTAATGAGTTTGCAGCTGTTCCGGAACAAGAAATAGATTTAGTAAAGGTTGAAAACTTCCGGGCAGTTCAGCAGAAACGAGATTTGGAGAGACCCCGACAAGATCTTTCTGGAAATACTAAACGAGAATACTTAGACCCAGGATCATTCGTATTACGCATACCCAGTATGCCAGAGTTCGGCATCATCAACGAGACATATTTTGAGTGACCATGATAGTTGGCCAGAGATCTTTTATAGGATGTGCCAGAGCGGAACTGTTCCGTCATCATTTCTATATTGGGCCACTGAGCCGACGAGCTATGTAAAAAGTAATTCGCAGTGAGAGACGAGAGCCTAAGGGCGCCAGGCGCCAGGCCATGAACAGGAGGCAAGCAGATATCTTTCTCTGCTAGCTTTGGATGCATTGACACCTTCTCGACTTTGAAGGAAGGACACATCGACGATAGTGTTTATGATTTGCGATTGGTGATTCGAATATCACGTGCCCGTCATTTTGGATTTCGGTGTTTTGGGCGATTTACTTGCATGATTGAGTTTTCGTGCACCATAGTTGCACTGGATTTCGATTTGATGTCGTTCGAGATGTTTGATTTTGATTTCATGCCTATAGTATGTATGTGATTTGACTTATGCCGTCGGGGTAGTTTTCATGCACTTTCAGTATTTGGATTCGATTTTGTGCACGCTGATGCATGTGGTTGCGAGATTATATACCACTGTATACCAGATTTGGATTAATGCATGATATATACCGTCGATTTCGATTATGATATTCGATATTTGTTTTTCGTGCACTTTTTGCATTTGATTTGGATTCTTGCGCATACTCGGCGCGCTTGATGCGATTTCGGTGCACACCAGATGCACTAAATCAAGATTCTTCGTGCATATCAGATGCACCTGATATTGTTGTTAGGCATACTGTTACCCTTGATAGGTGTTTTCGTGCACACCCGTTGCACTTAGATTTTGTTTCTGTGCATATGTATGGCACATTCTTTGTTTTCGATTTCCGTGCAAACCAGACTCACGTGCCATTGTTACATGTACTATTGCGTACGATTTCTTTTGAGCACTACATTTTTATGATATTTACTATTTGATATAGTAACCGAGCATGACTAGTCAGAGGACAGTACCTGAATATGTTTTTGCATGCATCGATAGTTACCGAAGGGATTCCAAAAAGGAAGTTATAGTCTTAGTATTTACCTACGTTTCCGAGATGAGACGAAACATTTTTCAAAGAAAATCCTTCTAAATTATTTTCAAGACGGCGGGACGTGTATGTTAAACAAAGGATATATATATAGTCATTTTCTTACAATAAACGTCTGCTACTTGTGTCGTGATACGCACATCGCACAGCGATTTGAAAAAGGTTTGGCATGCACTTCTTTCAGATGTTTTAACGAGTTTACAACGATGCGTACTATGTACATGTTATAGTTTTGATGTATATCATATTGGTTTTCTTATTAGAATTTGACATTGGTTTCTTCATCATGACTCCGATGATTGCGTGATACTTGACGGAGTTTGATTTTGAGTTATATACTCATTTTTCATGCGCATGCATTGTGCTACGATATGTTTTATGTATGTATGATTTTGGAGCCACGACGACTTGATCATTTTACGAAAATGTTTTAGTATTTGAGGGGTTTAAATTTAAATTCGGGGAGCGAATTTAATTAAGTGGGGAAGACTGTAACATTTCAGAAAAATAAAATATTATTTTTGGGAATTTATATAATTGAATAATAAATATTGCGAATATTTTAATGTGTGGGGATTAGTTTTAAATGATACGGTGTAATTAAATTCCGATAAGTTGGGAAATATTTGGAAATTTATGTTAATTATTGATTTGAAAGAGATTAAAAGAATGGTTCATTCATAGATTTCTTATAATTAATTATATTCTATATTAATGCTAAACTCGATTAAATTTCACTAATCTTGCATTTAAGCTTCGTTATGAATTATGACATGCACCATTGCATGTTACAAACCTTATTACGTTGTTTTTTGTGACAATGGTTTCATTTGCAAAGAAATGGGGTTTGAATTTTGTTTTAAGGAAAGGAAAAAGAAAAGAAAATGAATATAGATAAAAGTATGGGCAAGAGAGAGAGGGTGAGGGGTCTTTGACTTGGCTTCATTCTTCATCCTCTTCATTATTTTCCCTCCTTCTTCCTCCCATGGCTGCCCTCCATCCTCCACCTCCTCTACCCCCTCATATAAACCCCAAAACCACATCAAAACCATGCATCCCTTAATTAAAAATGTGCACAAGCTCACTACTTGCATTGGGAACCAAGAAAGATAGGATTTTTAGTACTTGAGGCAACTCAAGAATATTCTTGAGTTTCCAAATGAGATAATTCTTTCATCAATAGTGCATTATTTAAATTCCTTTAGCATCCATTTTAGTTTAGAAGTGTTTAAGTGTAATTTAGTGATGGTTGAAAATTCAAGATGAGGGTTAGGGTTTTCCTTGAGTTGTGATGGTGCAAGTGAGTGCAATTGGTGACTACAAACCCCCCTTTGTGATCGAAACCAGTGACTAAACCAAAAAATATAAGTTAGATATCGAAATGTCTGTTTTGTATTTGAATTGTAGTTGCAGGGAATCTGGAGTGACCTGAGACTTTTACTCGAAAAACAAGCAACTCCATTAACCTAGATGGACCACTACGAGACCACCCTGTGAAAATGAACCCAATTTAAGCCAATAAAACCGAGCTAACCGGATTTTTGGGTATAGTGGCCGGCCACATTGTGGAGTTTAGGGTCAAGGTTGCTTCTGTAGCTCATATACCCTATATACCACACCCCGGTACTGTTTGTTTATCCCTATTTCACCTAAACCAAAATCTTGGACCATTCTCTTGAGTTGCCTCTTTGAATTCCTTGATGTTCCTGAATTGAAATTTTGATATTTGAGTTTTGTATAGGTCACTGGACGTTTGTATGTCGATATCGGGTGTTATTTGGCTCTTTTGCATTAGTAGACCAAAGGTTTTAACCTATATGCGATTCGTGTGTCGTTTTGGTTTTGAATCGAATTTTAATGCGATGCGATATGTTATGACATGTAGGTACCTCTGCATGAACTTTGGTACGACGACCAAGAGCATGGAGGCATCGACTTCGACAAGCAGCGATAAAGGTGAGTAGATATATATCTATAGGGGAAGTCGGGTGGATGGCGTATACCACCCCTGCGGTTTCGTAGTGTAGTATACGAATACGTTATATATATATAAATATTTTTATTGTGAGACTAAATGATTATCATGATAGGCTTTAGGTGTTCACGGGTTAGTTTTAGTATAATAGTACGTTACTGTTTTAGTTTAGTTTCTTAGCTGTGAAACCTTAGTACACACACACATGCACACACGTGATATGTATGGGGTGTATATGGTTATAGGTTTATATATATATGTTGATACGTTAGTGCATACACACGCACACACACACATACGTATACAAGGATGATGAGGATATATATATACATATACGTATACACGGATGATGAGGATAATATATGATACTTGGTGATGAGTCGATATGATCGGGCATGATGCCGTGAGATCGGTTATGTGACTTGAGTCGTATTATGAGATACGGCATGATATTATAGCGGATCGTTGGACGATGTGTTTTATTCATACGTGAATATATGTTTGATGGTATCGGAATGTACTAGATTTTAGATCAGTACCCCTAGTTTATGATATTATGATAATGATACCAGGTGAATATAAGTGATATGTGATATTGACCCGTACCCCGATTTGGGATGTCATACGATGGTGTTTTACCGTACGATGTATAAGTATGATGATTGATCCACACTCATGATTCGAGGACATCGTATTATATATTGTATCGTATGTGATGCAATTCAGGCAGGATCGTCGACTACTATATATGTCGACTCAGACTTAGCTGGATTTCCTTACCCAATTGTTTAGTCTCTTAGCTTCGTCCTGTAGTTTACTTGGTAGATGCTTGACTGGGCTCGAGTCATACTTATTTTCAAACTAACAAATCGTGAGTATTTTAAAGACAGTCCAAGGGATACTACGGATATTTCAAAGGACGTACTTTTTCGTAAAAAACTCCGTTACCTTATTTTATAAAAACCACGATTCGAGCTATTTCAAATGACAAAACCGTATGACTCATGCATATAAATGTATAAATCTATATGTTGTGTTTACTATTCATTTTCTGTATATTCTTGCTGTTCTCATCGCATTGCATGTTTAAATGTGTTTTTCTTGTTATTATGAACCCATGCTGTCTGGACACCAGCACCATTACCGATGATGCATATGCTCCACGTACACCTGCTTGCCGGCTCACACACATCATCATCGGTAATTTTCATATCACGTACACATTAGAAATACTACTTCATTACTATAAATTGCTAGCTGATAGTTTCGACATAGTACTAGTGCGCTTGCTTTTATATGCTAGCTTAGACTTTGCATTTATTACTGTGATATCTCTTGCATGTGTATTTATCCATCTGTTATGCAATATTTTTGGGCTTTATGCAGGTATTCACTGTTTTTTGACTTTTCATTATGGGATTCAGATTTTCCATGAGATTTATGTATTTGGAGAAACCGTAAGGATTTTATAAACTCATTATCACTTTCAAAAGATTGAAATTGCGGTTTTTTCGTGATATCATGTAAGATATGTCCACCATGAGTTTTCTCGGCCCTTGAGCAGCATTATACACCCGATTCGAGGAGGAGGAGGAACCATCTATGGGTGCATGGTGGACCCAGTGCAGTACCCGGGACAAGATGGTCGCAGATGATGGCGTTGAGCCTGGCATGGGAACACTACCAACCGGTTATTTGTGAAACGGAGGATATCCGTAGGATACCGACGTAGTCGTGAGATTTGAGTTTGGGCCAGTCCAGATTACCAGAGCCCGGGGCCAGTCCGGATTGCCGGAGCCCGAGATACTAAGACATTGAGAATTTATGATATGGGCCAGTCCGGATTGCCGAAGCCCGAGATATTGAGATATTGGGATATATATTTTGTGTCGATGCTTGACACGGATTCCTTGTTGATTTTATTGATGATACTTCGATTTTTATTGCAGAAATCTCACTGAGATATGAAAACAGTTTTCTCATTTAGATGTATTCTGTTTTCATGCATTCATACATCATATATATGATATGTTGTTACCTGAGTTTCTGACATGAGCACTTTGTATTACACTTATGTTAGATGTATACCATGCCATTATTAGATGATTCAGGCTATATTTAATATATGGATATTATGGTATGACCTAGGATAGAGTCATACATGCGATTTCTTCTCGGTGATGTTTTCTACTCACGAGTTCGCAACTCACCCCTGTTGTGCCACAGTTTCTTGCAGGTTTTGCCGTACAGGTTTCCTTGGCGGCTTTGCTGGCACACTGCTTCCCTCCAAGTGATTGCTTTGGTAGGTGGGTTCACTTATATCGTGACCACCGTTGTATTTTTAATTATTTTAGTTGTAGTAACTCCATCAACAAGACTTGTATATTTGATAGACTTAGAAGACCAGTTATATATTCTTTCGACCTTAGAGTTGCGCGCTTATATTATTATGATTCTTCTCCGGTTTTCTTAAATTTGTTGGTTTTCTTCTGAGTTTTCATCCTCGCCCTTCGGCGTTGTATATTATATTGCTTGTGTGGTGGTTTCCGCCATTTGGCATAGAGCTAGCTCCCGCTTGGGGATGCCTTTATTCATTATTATGTATTTCATTTGTTGTACCCATTTGGGGGACAGTATGTACAAATGAGACTCTGCCGAAATTTTCGGGAAAATATGATATTGCTTTTAAAAGGTTTAAGGCCTTATTTTTTTAAAACCACTTGCTTTAAAACAAGTTTTCCTTCACTCCTCTTTAAAAGTGGAATAGATTTCTGGGATTTTGTATTACTTGAACAAGTTGTGGTCCTATAGACTTCACATGATTCAAATGCCAGTCATGTGCCATTTCGGGTGGTGACAGACTGCCATCACAACGCTGGTAGTCAAGCAAAGATCCTAAGGGCTCTGTCAATATGTATAAGCGATATGCTAAAAGAAACACATGCACATATTAAGATAGAATCAAACCAAGTAGCATACTACCATTTTGAGCAACACTGTTATTATATCTGTGTATATCCCAAGCTTCTATAATGTAATATACAAACCAGTACTATACAATAATGGCCTCTAGGTCTTATATCACTAACAATCTCCCACTTGCACTAAGGCCATGTATTGGCATATCGCAGACCTAACATCTCGAATAGCCTCTCGAACTGCGTCTGAGGGATGGCCTTTATGAGTGGATCTGATGTGTTGTTCTCTTTGTCTACTCTCCGCATCTCGATCTCCCGACGATCCACAATCTCCTTGATCAGGTGATTCCGCCTCAAGATGTGTCTGGACTTCTTATGGGACATGGGTTCCTTCACAAAATCTATAGCCCCGTTGTTGTCATAATATAGAGGTATTGGATCAACAATGGACTGAACCACCTGAAGTTCTGTTACAAACTTCCTCATCTAGACTGCTTCTTTCGTGGATTCACATGCAGACATATACCCCACTTCCATCGTCGAGTCAGCAACGGTGTCCTGTTTGGAGCTCTTCCAACACACCGCCCCTCCATTGAGGGAAATACATAACCCGAAATGGACTTGGAGTCATCCTTGTCACTCTTGAAGCTGGAGTCATCAAAGGCCACGATCTGGAGGTCATTTCCGCCATACACCAAGAACTTCTCATTAGTCCTTCTCAGGTACTTGAGAATGTTCTTCACTGCTATCCAATGCTTCTCCCCTTGGTTTGACTGATACCTGCTTACAACGTTCTATGCGTAAGCTACATCTAGTCTGGTACAAAACATCGCATACATTATAAAGCCTACCGCAGAAGCATAGGGTATAATTGTCATGTGATCCCTTTCCAAATCAGTCTTGGGAGACATCTCTTTAGAGAGGGTGATTCCATGACAAGCCGGTAGATTACCGCACTTTGAATCTTCAAAACGAATCTTTTTAGTATGGTGTCGATGTACCTTGACTGTGAAATTCCCAACTTCCATTTAAATCTATCACGATAAATCTGGATCCCCGAAATGTAGGAGGCATCACTCAGGTCCTTAATGGAGAAGCTTTGTGACAAGAATCTTTTGACTGACTGTAGCATAAGAATGTCATTTCTTATCATGAGAATGTCATCCACGTGCAAGACGAGGAATACCACAGTCCTCGCTACAATTTTACTATAGATGCATGGTTCATCTGGATTTTTGAAAAAGTCAAGTTCCTTGACCGTCTCATCAAAACAGATGTTCCAACTCTGCGATGCCTTCTTTAATCCATAAATGGATTTAAACAACTTGCACACTATTCCGCTGCTCCCACTCTCTATGAAACCCTCCAGCTGATCTATATAAACACACTCTTCCAAATTTCCATTCACAAAAATGGTCATTACGTCCATCTGCCAAATTTCATAATCATGGAAGGCAGCAATGGCAAGAAGTATCCGAATGGATTTGAGCATAGCCACTGGAGAAAAGGTTTCATCATATTCCAAACTAGGTCTTTGACAAAAACCTTTTTCAACAAGTCTTGACTTATATGTTTCAACCTGTCCAACTACACCAATCTTATTTCTGAAGATCCATTTGCAGCTTACGGGTTTTTCCCCTTCTGGAGCAATTCCCAAAGTCCATACTTTGTTGGTGTACATGGACTCCATTTCGTTCCGCATTGCTTCCAGCCATTTTACCGAGTATCAGCTCTGAATGGCTTGCAGGAAGCTAGTTGGCTCATCATCGTCGATGATGCAATCCTCTCTATCCCTGTCTATGAGAAAACCGTAGTATCTCTCAGGTGGATGAGACTGCCTACTAGTCCTGCGGAGTAGCGCGGGGATGTCCGGTTCTTTCGAAACTTCTGGTTCCATAATGTTTTCAGTAATAGCTTGTGGTTCTGGAATTTCTTCCAGTTCTATTCCGGTCCCACTTATCTCTTTTTCAAAAAATTGATTTTCCAAAAAGTGAGGATGTTGAGAAACAAAGAACTTTTGTTCCTCCGCGTAATAGAAAAGATACCCACTGGTGTTCTTTGGGTATCCTACAAACTTACACAGTACTGAGCGTGCCTCGAGCTTGTCCGCATGCTGCTTTTTTACAATAGCTGGACATACACATATGTTTAGATACTGAAGATAGTGTTTCTTTCCACTCCACATCTGATATGGTGTGGTAGGCACTGACTTAGTTGGAATCTTGTTCAAAAGATATGCAGTTGACTCTAGTGCATAACCGCAGAAGGATCATGGAAACTCAGCATTACTCATCATGGAACGTGCCATATCCAATAAGATTCGGTTCCTCCTTTCGGATACACCATTGTGTTAAGGTGTGTATAGAGGAGTAAGCTGAGAGAGAATTCCATTCTCTTTTATGTAATCCAGGAACTCGGCACTTAAGTATTCACCACCTCGATCAGATCTAAGTGTCTTGATACTTTTGCCAGTTTGTTTTTCCATTTCATTCTTATGTTCCCAGAATTTCTCAAAGGCCTCGGATTTATATTTCATCAAGAATACATGTCCATACCTTGAGAAATCATCCGTAAAAGAAATGAAATAGGAATAACCACTTCTTGCATGTATAGACATTGGACCACACACATCGCTCTGTATGAGTCGCAAGAGCTTAGTGGCATATTTTCTGTGTCCAATGAACGGAGCCTTTGTCATCTTTCCTTTGAGACATGATTGACCATTTGCATAAGATTGATATTCGAACGGATCCAAATATCCCTCTTTATGTAAATTCGTCAACCGTCTTTCATTGATGTGACCCAGTCTACAATACCATAAGAAAGCCTGATTTAATTCTTGAGACTTTCTTTTAAGTGTGTTCTGGAAGTTGAAAACCTAAACTTGATTTAATACGTATAAACCGTTATCTAGTGTACCTGACCCAATTAAATTTTGATTAAGGTGGTTGTTCACAGCATCGCTTACAAATGTAAAATCATAACCTTCTTTTGAGAGTAAAGATATAAAGATGATATTACAAGCCAGACTAGGTACACACAAACAGTTACGCAAAATCAAAATCTGCCCACTTGTTAATCCTAGGTGATATTCCCCTACGGATACATCATCCACGCTCATTCCGTTAGCAACCCCGAGAGCCTTATCACCTGCCTTGATAAGTCTACGGTTTCTCAGAGCCTTTAATGAATTACAGATATGAGTTCCTGATCCGGTATATAGTATACAGGAAGTAGAGTTAATTGACAGACAGTTTTCAATCATAAACACACCTGAAGTCGAAGCCACAACGTGCTTCGAATCCTGGTTTCTGCCTTTCCAAGTCCTGCTGTCCTTCTGCCAATGCCCTTTCCTGTGATAATAGAAACATTCCTCCTTCCCTACTGTTAGCCCTGCCCTTTCCCTCTATCTTATTGACACCGCCTTTCGGCATAGTGGGGGCCTTCTTCTTCTTCCCCTTGGCTTTCGCCTTGGATCTAGAAAAGGAACATCCCTAAATAAGCAGAGCGGGTGTCTCCTTGGATTTCTGCAAGGTGCCTTCAGCGCTCCTCAACATGTTGAGGAGTTCTGGAAATGAAAGTTCCTTTCATTAAATATTGAAATTGAAGATAAACTGGGCGTAGGTAAAAGGGAGAGACTGTAGAATCAATTCATTATATAACTCGTTATCCAACGTGGTCCCAAGGTCCGCGAGCTCTTCAATCAAGTTGTTCATCTTAAGGACGTGGTCCCCTACAGGTGACCCGACAGCCTACCTCGCCTAAAACAATTTGTTCGAGGTCTCATATTATGCGATACGAGATTGCTCTCCATATAAATCCTTGGTATGGAGGAAGATGGAAGCTAACTCCATCTTCTCGTGCCGCCTCTGGTGTTCATTATCCATTGAGACCAACACGAGGCACTTGGATTTCATACTGTCTTTTTCCATGACTTACGGATTTCAACATCCTCGACAGTGGAATCTGGACCTGGGACGGCAGGGCTTTAAAAGTAAGGAAGTAGCCCGGCTTGTCATAGGTAATGGCCATCTGGACATTCCTTAGCCAATCTTTATAGTTTGGCTGTCACAATTGTGAGTGTTGGGCAGTCTATAAGCACATCCTTATACAGGTCCCTAGTCATAGGATTATCGAGATGGGGCATCAATACTCCAGAGTAGACTAGTGTATACACTTGTCATCCCGGCAGGGGAGATGGTCTGTCCCACAGCCATTAGTACGTCGTACTGGAGATAGTATATTGGTGCCCATTGGGCTATTAGTTACACTGGAAAGGACTTGTTGGGAATTGTTGGTTGGTAATATATCTATCGTCAGGTAGGATTTTCTAGGTGACATGAGTACAACACAGTCCGTTGACTTGGCATCACTATTCGTCTTGAGTGTGTACCCACTGTAGTTAGATCACTACTGTAACGTTTTGAAAATCGTTTCGGTGAAATTTCGAAAAATCGGTAAAATAAGGGGGTTTTCTGTAAAAAGTCAAAATACAAATATCTTATTATAAAAATTAAATATACATATTCTAGCTATGTAATTGCTATTATTTGGTGTTTATTAAGCCGCTGGTGAAATTTCAAATTTTCTGAAAAAAAATATTATTTTATTATTATTTAAGCCGTCACTAATACATTTAATTAGGGAAAATTACAAATTGCAATGAGTTGAAACAAATTTTGTGCATCATAAAACATTAAATAAAATTTTATCACGTGGTTTTTGGAATGAAATCATTTGCCAAAACGGTTTAGAAATTATTGAAGAAAAAAGGCATTTTTTTAGCGTAAATGGATGTTTTGGGTATTATATTTATCATTTTTCATCACCCCACACCCGTACCCACATCCACACACTCCCATTTACTTCTCCCCTTGAAGAATTCAGCAGCCCCTATTTTTTTCCCCACTTGAATTTCAAAGGAAAGAAATGAAAGAAAAGAAAAGAAAATGGAGAAATGAGGTGGACCTTTGACCTTGAATTGACTTTGACTTCCCCCCACTTTCTCTACCTCCCTCTCTCTCCTCTCCAACTCCCATTCTAGCCGACCCCCCCTCCTACAGCAGCAGCAGCCCCCCCCCATTTCCCTTCTCTTTTCTCTTCAAACTTCATAAAAAATTGCCTCAAATCCATCAAAAAAAATCCCAAAACCCAAATCCGACTCCTACCCATTTTAGCTTAGCCCGTATAGCATGGATCTTTGTGAAAAGAGAGCATTTTGGGAGGCCATGGATGCTTGTGGATCTTCAAATGTTTTTGGGTATAATTCTAAAACATTTTTGCTTAATTTGTTACTAATTTCTTAAAGCTAAACTACTTAAGTGTTAATTAGGCTTAAGTTGCAAGTTTTGGAATTAAAGTTATGAATTTGAATGCAAGTTAGGGTTTTATAAAATTGGTGTATGGTTGTGTGTTATATTTAGGCTTTTTGTCATGTTAATACAAGATTAGTAGCTTATGCTAATGGTTAGTTTAAAAATTGTGTTAATTTGCTAATTTGCTTACTAGGTTTTTGAAATTGGTTAAATACTTGGGATTAAAAATGTGTTTAGGTTTTTCCTGACTTCATTAACTTTATTAAGTGTGGTTTAATGCTTTAGATCATGCAAATCTAAGCTAGATTGTAGATTGTGCATTTTTGCTTTGAAATTGTTAAATTTTAGGTATTTTGTAAACTAGAATATTAGGGTTTTTGGAATTTAATGAGATTAAATTCCGGGAATTGTTTATATGACTTATTTAAGATATTTAATAAATATATTGGCCGCTACATTCATTTAAACATCCTGTTTTGTACAAAAACGGCGAATTGTGCTTGCTACATTTTCGGAAAAATGACTTTTTAAGTAAAATTGGGGTTTTTGTGAGTTTTAACCTAGTTTATATTAAAATTAGTGTTCGTGAATGTGCAAATGAGTGTGATTGGATTTTTCTCGATGGTTTGACGTTTGTACATTGAAATCAAGGTTTGGTTTGACTATTCTTGCATACGTAGGCGATAGGTTTGGACCTATTCGTGATACGCGTACCGATTTGATTTTCGTATGCCGTTTCGATTTCGAATTTAGTTTTAATGCGATATGGTGCGTTATGATATGTAGGTACCCCCATGTGGACTTCGAGACGACAAGCAAGCGCGTGGCGACGTCGGCACCGGCTAGCGAGGACCAGGTGAGTAGATTTATATCTACGGGGAGAAGTCGGGTGGATGGCGTATAGTACCCCCGCAGTCCGTGGTGGTGTATACGGATGCGTATACACACCAACAATTATTATATGTTATTTGGGATTAATAACGATGCTTAGGATGGATATTGGTGTGTTGGATTACTTTAGTGTTGCGAACCCTAGGGTAGTGTTGCACTACACATACACACATACATACTTGCATACATTCCTATTGATATGTGCTCATGGGATTCTTTATAGTTATGGGTTCACATGGGTATTGGACTATGTGTTAACATACGGATTTGAGGATGATACTTGGGATTGAGCTGAGTCGATGACATTTGATTTGAGGCCGTGAGATCGGTGATATAGCAGGGTTCATATTTGAGATACGACATGACGTTGTAGTGGGACCTTGACGTAGTGTTTCACACACGTCCATGCATACATAGGCGGTATCAGTATGGTACTAGACGTAGATCAGTACCGCGATCATGATATTTGATAAAGAGGATACCAGGTGAATAGTATGATGAATGTGATATTGACCCGTACCCAGATTTGGGATGCCGTACGACGGATTTACGTACGAGCTATATCTTGATGACTGATCCGCACTCTTGACTTGGGATGTCTGATTTTAGATATGGTATCGGATATGATATTATTGAGGCGGGATCACCGACTAATATATATACAGGTATGTATATGTATCGACTCAGATGTTAGGTGGTTTCCTTACCTGTAGTTCAGCTTGTTAGCTTAGCCCTTTAGTTTAGTTTAGTTATTAGATTAGATTCCATTCTTACATATTTCAAAAACTAACGAATCGTGGGTATTTTAAAAGACAGCCCAAGGGATCCTACGGATATTTCAAAAGACGTATCTTTTCATAAAAACACCGTAGCCCCTATTTTGAAAACCCCATGATTCGTGTTATTTCAAAAGGCACCATTTGTAGGACTTATATTAGATTATTACAGATTAGTTATCGTTGTGTCTAGTATTCAGCTCCCGCACATTATTTCCGTTCGCTCTGCCTCGCATACTTATTTTGCTGCATATTCTATTATTGATATCAAGCTGTTAGGACATCAGCACCATTACCGATGATGCGTATGTACCACGTACACCTACTTGCCGGCTCACCCACATCTTCATCGGTAATTGCCATGTCACGTACACTTTAGAGAATATATTTGCTTGACTTATCTTGTTAGTTAGTAGTTTGATATGATATTAGTGTACCTGCCTTACATGCCTAGTTTATTAATCATACATTGCAACTTGGTTATTGATACCATATGCATTCATTATCATTGACATATGCACTTATGATGATTTCTTGAGATTTATGATATTTCTGGATTTCGGGGAAAGCCGCAAAATTTACAACTTATGATCTTTTAAAATATAAAATGTTGCGGTTTTCTAGTGATGTAAAGTGTCGTCCACCATGAGTTTGCTGTGGTTTTCGAGATCCGTGTCGAGGAGTGGAGGAACCGTCACGGGTACATGGTGGGCCCGGTGCGGTACCCCGGGGCAAGAGGAATGTGGTGTTGACGTTGAGCCCGGCAGGGAAGCACTACCGACCGGTGATATTACCCGACGCGTCGGATATCCGGATGATACCTCGTAGTCTTGAGATGGATGGTAGGGGCCGGTCTGGACTGACGGCGCCCTAGATATTGAGATTGAGACATTGATATTTCGAGAGAGTGAGATTTATGTTTTGTGTCGATGCTAGACACTGTTGATACTGATTTCATTTATGGTAGCTCACTTTAAAAATACAGAAATCTCACTAATTTATGAAAACAGTTTCTTCATTTACATGTATTCTGTTTTCATGCATTCATACCTCACTCATATGATATATTGCTACCTGAGGCACTGACACGGGCACATGAGTTTACACTCGGGTTAGATACTACCCTAGCCATTGTTATAGGCTGCCTGTTATATACATTTTTGAGGATATATTATGATCATTGACCTAGGATTGCGTTATTTATGCGATTTCTGTGCGTAGATGTTTTTCTATTCACGAGTTGCCAACTCACCCCCGTTGTGCCCCAGTTTCTTCCAGGTTTTGCCGTACAGGTTTAATTACGGCTTTGCGGCATAGTTTCGTTCGGGTGATTTGCTAGTAGGTGGGTTTACTTGTATCGTACCCCCATTATATATCTTGTATATCATTATTCTGTTGTATCTAGAAGTTCCATCAACCAAACATGTATTTATTGAGATAGAGACCAGTGTTGTTTATTCTTTCGACCTTAGAGTCGCTCGTTATATTTCTGGTGGTTTTGAGTTTCCTTTTGAGTTTTGATCCTCGCCGTTGGCGTTGTATATTATATTGCTTGTGTGGTTGTGACCGTCGATTGACGAAGAGCTAGCTCCCGCTTGGGGATGCCTTTTTCTTGATTTCGTATACTATTCATGTTGTATCCCGTTTGGGGGCCAGTATTTACAAAGGAGACTCTGCCGAAATTTTCAGTAAATTTTTGATGTTTTAAAAACCGCATAATTCGGTTTATGCTATTGAAATTACTTGCTTTAAGTTGGTTTTTCCTGCACTCTACTACTTTTCTTGGTTTGGATTTCTGGGTTTTCGGTTTACTTAGATTACGTACGTCTCAAGACGTTCGTAGTTTAAGTGCCGGTCATGTTCCGTACTTTCGGGTCGTGACAAAGTTGGTATCAGAGCGTTAGGTTTTACCTTCGGAGCGTAGGATGACCCTTGGTTGATGGAATAGATGACTAAAGTAGAGTGACGTACCGTTGGTATGTTCCGCGGCATATTTACGACACGCCACTCCACTTAAGAAGCCTTAGGATGTACATTTCCTTGTTCAGTATTATATTCCTTCCTGATCTAGCCTCATCGTTACCAGTTTGGTTTTGCTGCCACGATTTCGGGCAGGGAGAGCTACGGCTAAAGTTGCGGTCAGCAGGAGCTCGTCACAAACGAGGACTGACCAGGGCGTGATTCCGGCGACACCCGATTGTAGAGAGGTGTCTTTTGATTGTGTTTTCGCACCACGAGCGTTGATGGATCGCTGTATGAGATTACTCGGACGGACAGATCAGCACCAGAGGATTGAGCCAATGATAGAAGGTCGCTAGTCACCCATGGATGAATGACTGAGACATGTGGTTCATTCGCCTACCCGATGAGAGGTCATCAGATAGATTGATTCCAGGTAGAGACGACTTCACGCGGAGACGTTGAGAGTCGACAGAGACGATCGAATGTCAGAAACCTATTATTCCAAGTTTAAAGTAGTTGGAAGGACATGAAGGCAATTCTATGGTCCCTCTAGAAGAATGAAACCCTAACTCGACATAATGACCGTGTGAAAGCCTTTGAACCTTAGGGTTTGCGGCAGTTCCACGGCGCCATTAGTGAGGCTTGGGTTTGCCCTTCTACGGCTGGACCACCGATGCTGTGGTATGTACTCGATACTATTAAACTGTACCAAGATGTTGAGCTCTTGGGGGATTATGAGGTTTCGACGAATCGATCGAATGGTTCGACTTCAATCGGATGCTAGGTGGTGAGATGCATTCTTGTGAGACTCCAGATACGAGGATAGCCGTTGGAGCTCAGTCCATGCAGCCACGACGAGACGAGTCCGAAGCGGTCGACATTAGAGAAAAGTGGAGTAAGAGGTTCGCACCAGATCTAGATGAGACGACGTTCCACTCCGCCGACATCAGAGAGGCGATGCGCATGCCGAGGCATGGTACTTGGACTTACCTTCCAGAAGGAGTCGCGATGAGTATGCAGTCGTTCCAGAGCAAGATCCAGATATAGGAAAGGACAATGACTTCCGGACAGTTGGCAGAGACGAGACATGGAAGAGACCGTGAGCAGGATTCCTTCCAGGACACTGCTGCAATGATACTTGCACCCAGGATCAGATGTGTCACGTACATTCAGAGAGCCAGAGGCCGACGCCAGTAATATGCTGTCTTACGAGTGGTCGCGATGATTGACCAAGAGATGACCAGAGAAGTGCTAGAACGGAATCGTCCCCGTTAGCACACCTGACAGGGCCGATGAGCCGATGGACCGAAAGATTGGTAATTCACAGTGAAGACCTTGACCCAGGAGTGGTCATGGTTACGCACGCCAGCAGGACAGAGTTCATGATCATCGACGAGACGTCCCACTAGTGACCGCGACAGTTGGCCGAGATTCTTAGAGGATGCGCTTGAGCAGTACTATTCCGCCATTATTGATTACGATGTTTTGGGTGATTTATTCGTATGATTTGATTTTGATGATTGAGGATTTACGATCTTTGCACAGTGTTGCACTTGATATCGTTTTCGTGCTTCAGTTTCACATGTTTGTGATTTTACGATTTTAAACAGTTGAGTTGGTTTTGTGCGTATGCATGCACACGATTTCGTTCCTGCACTCGGTATAGTTTATATATGCTTGCAGTGCAGTGATACGCCTTTTGTGCACTTAGATGCAGTGGACTTTGATTTCGATTGTGATACCCGATATTTGTTTTGTACACCTTATGCACCTGATTGATTTTGCGCACGTTCGGCGCTTGATATTGGATTTCATGATTTCGTGCACGATAGATGCACCTGATTTTGCTGTCAGGCACACATGTTGCCTACGACAGATGTTTCGTGCACACCTGATGCACTTAGATGTTGTTTCTGTGCGCATGTATGGCACATTCATGGATTTTGATTTCCGTACGCACCAGACGCACGTAGCATTCATGTGCATATTTTGGGATTGATTTCGTATAGAGCAGTACGTTTTTATGATATTGCTATGTATTTTCGTACTGAGCAGGACTAGTCAGAGGACAGTACCTGAATATATTTTGCATGCATTGATAGTTATTGAAGGAATTTCCAAAAAGTGAGCTATAGCCTCAGTATTTACCTACGTGTCTGATATGACACGAAATGTTTACAACAAGGAGACCCTTCTAAATTGTTTCTAAAACGGCGGAACGTACATTTCAAACAAAGGTATATATGTATATAGTTATTTTCTTATGATAGACGTCCGCCACTGTGCAGTGTTATACGCGTTGCACAGCGACTTAAAGAGATTTGGCATGCATTTCCTTCAGATACTAACAGATATAGATTCGATGTTTACATGTATAGTTTCGAGTTATATCATATTGGTTTGATTTAGATTTGGCATTGATGTCTTCTCCATGACTCCGATGATTGCGGGATGCTTGACGGAGTTTTGATTTGAGTTATATACTCATTTTTCAAGCGCATGCGCTGCGCTACGTATTGTTTTATGTGGTTACAATTTCGGAGCCCCAACGACTTGATGGTTTTTCTTAGATGTTTTAGTATTTGGGGGAGTTTGAATTTAAATTCGGGGACCGAATTTCTTTAAGAGGGAAAGATTGTAACGTTTTGAAAATCGTTTCGGTGAAATTTCGAAAAATCGGTAAAATAAGGGGGTTTTCTGTAAAAAGTCAAAATACAAATATCTTATTATAAAAATTAAATATAAATATTCTAGCTATGTAATTGCTATTATTTGGTGTTTATTGAGCCGCTGGTGAAATTTCAAATTTTCTGAAAAAAAATATTATTTTATTATTATTTAAGCCGTCACTAATACATTTAATTAGGGAAAATTACAAATTGGAATGAGTTGAAACAAATTTTGTGCATCATAAAACATTAAATAAAATTTTATCATGTAGTTTTTGGAACGAAATCATTTGCCAAAACGCTTTAGAAATTATTGAAGAAAAAAGGCTTTTTTTTAGCGTAAATGGATGTTTGGGGTATTATATTTATCATTTTTCATCACCCCACACCCGTACCCACATCCACACACTCCCATTTACTTCTCCCCTTGAAGAATTCAGTAGCCCCCATTTTTTTCCCCACTTGAATTTCAAAGGAAAGAAATGAAAGAAAAGAAAAGAAAATGGAGAAATGAGGTGGACCATTGACCTTGAATTGACTTTGACTTCTCCCCCCACTTTCTCTACCTCCCTCTCTCTCCTCTCCCACTCCCATTCCAGCCGACCCCCCCTCCTGCAGCAGCAGCAGCCCCCCCATTTCCCTTCTCTTTTCTCTTCAAACTTCATCAAAAATTGTCTCAAATCCATCAAAAAAAATCCCAAAACCCAAATCCGACTCCTACCCATTTTAGCTTAGCCCGTATAACATGGATCTTTGTGAAAAGAGAGCATTTTGGGAGGCCATGGATGCTTGTGGATCTTCAAATGTTTTTGGGTATAATTCAAAAACATTTTTGCTTAATTTGTTACTAATTTCTTAAAGCTAAACTACTTAAGTGTTAATTAGGCTTAAGTTGCAAGTTTTGGAATTCAAGTTATGAATTTGAATGCAAGTTAGGGTTTTATAAAATTGGTGTATGGTTGTGTGTTATATTTAGGCTTTTTGTCATGTTAATACAAGATTAGTAGCTTGTGCTAATGGTTAGTTTAAAATTTATGTTAATTTGCTAATTTCCTTACTAGGTTTTTGAAATTGGTTAAATACTTGGGATTAAAAATGTGTTTACGTTTTTCATGACTTCATTAACTTTATTAAGTGTTTTAATGCTTTAGATCATGAAAATCTAAGCTAGATTGTAGTTTGTGCATTTTTGCTTTGAAATTGTTAAATTTTAGGTATTTTGTAAACTAGAATATTAGGGTTTTTGGAATTTAATGAGATTAAATTCCGGGAATTGTTTATATGACTTATTTAAGATATTTAATAAATATATTGGCCGCTACATTCATTTAAACATCCTGTTTTGTACAAAAACGGTGAATTGTGCTTGCTAGATTTTCGGAAAAATGACTTTTTAAGTAAAATTGGGGTTTTTGTGAGTTTTAACCTAGTTTATATTAAAATTAGTGTTCGTGAATATGCAAATGAGTGTGATTGGATTTTTCTCGATGGTTTGACGTTTGTACATTGAAATCAAGGGTTGGTTTGACTATTCTTGCATGCGTAGGCGATAGGTTTGGACCTATGCGTGATACGCGTGCCGATTTGATTTTCGTATGCCGTTTCGATTTCGAATTTAGTTTTAATGCGATATGGTGCGTTATGATATGTAGGTACCCCCATGTGGACTTCGAGACGATAAGCAAGCGCGTGGCGACGTCGGCACCGGCTAGCGAGGACCAGGTGAGTAGATTTATATCTACGGGGAGAAGTCAGGTGGATGGCGTATAGCACCCCCGCAGTCCGTGGTGGTGTATACGGATGCGTATACACACCAACAATTATTATATGTTATTTGGGATTAATAACGATGCTTAGGATGGATATTGGTGTGTTGGATTACTTTAGTGTTGCGAACCCTAGGGTAGTGTTGCACTACACATACACACATACATACTTGCATACATTCCTATTGATATGTGCTCATGGGATTCTTTATAGTTATGGGTTCACATGGGTATGGGACTATGTGTTCACATATGGATTTGAGGATGATACTTGGGATTGAGCTGCGTCGATGAGATTTGATTTGAGGCCGTGAGATCGGTAATATAGCAGGGTTCGTATTTAAGATACGACATGACGTTGTAGCGGGTCCTTGACGTAGTGTTTCACACACGTCCATGCATACACAGGCGTTATCAGTATGGTACTAGACGTAGATCAGTACCGCGATCATGATATTTGATAAAGAGGATACCAGGTGAATAGTATGATGAATGTGATATTGACCCGTACCCAGATTTGGGATGCCGTACGATGGATTTACGTACGAGCTATATCTTTATGATTGATCCACACTCTTGACTTGGGATGTCTGATTTTAGATATGGTATCGGATATGATATTATTGAGGCGGGATCACCGACTAATATATATACAGGTATGTATATGTATCGACTCAGATGTTAGGCGGTTTCCTTACCTGTAGTTCATCTTGTTAGCTTAGCCCTTTAGTTTAGTTTAGTTGTTAGATTAGATTCGATTCTTACCTATTTCAAAAACTAACGAATCGTGGGTATTTTAAAAGACAGCCCAAGGGATCCTACGGATATTTCAAAAGACGTATCTTTTCATAAAAACACCGTAGCCCCTATTTTCAAAACCCCATGATTCGTGTTATTTCAAAAGGCACCATTTGTAGGACTTATATTAGATTATTACAGATTAGTTATCGTTATGTCTAGTATTCAGCTCCCGCACATTATTGCTGTTCGCTCTGCCTCGCATACTTATTTTGCTGCATATTCCATTATTGATATCTTGCTGTTAGGACACCAGCACCATTATCGATGATGCGTATGTACCACGTACACCTACTTGCTGGCTCATACACATCTTCATCGGTAATTGCCATGTCACGTACACTTTAGAGAACATATTTGCTTGACTTAGCTTATTAGTTAGTAGTTTGATATGATATTAGTGTACCTGCCTTACATGCCTAGTTTATTAATCATACATTGCAACTTGGTTATTGATACCATATGCATTCATTATCATTGACATATGCACTTGTGATGATTTCTTGAGATTTATGATATTTCTGGATTTCGGGGAAAGCCGCAAAATTTACAACTTATGATCTTTTAAAATATAAAATGTTGCGGTTTTCTAGTGATGTAAAGTGTCGTCCACCATGAGTTTGCTGTGGTTTTCGAGATCCGTGTTGAGGAGTAGAGGAACCGTCACGGGTACATGGTGGGCCCGGTGCGGTACCCCGGGGCAAGAGGAATGTGGTGTTGACGTTGAGCCCGGCAGGGGAGCACTATCGACCGGTGATATTACCCGACGCGTCGGATATCCGGAGGATACCGTCGTGGTCTTGAGATGGCTGGTAGGGGCCGGTCTGGACTGACGGCGCCCTAGATATTGAGATTGAGACATTGATATTTCGAGACAGTGAGATTTATGTTTTGTGTCGATGCTAGACACTGTTGATACTGATTTCATTTATGGTACCTCACTTTAAAAATACAGAAATCTCACTAATTTATGAAAACAGTTTCTTCATTTACATGTATTCTGTTTTCATGCATTCATACCTCACTCATATGATATATTGCTACCTGAGGCACTGACACGGGCACATGAGTTTACACTCGGGTTAGATACTACCCTAGCCATTGTTATAGGCTGCATGTTATAGACATTTTTGAGGATATATTATGATCATTGACCTAGGATTGCGTTATTTATGCGATTTCTGTGCGTAGATGTTTTTCTATTCATGAGTTGGCAACTCACCCCCGTTGTGCCCCAGTTTCTTCCAGGTTTTGCCGTACAGGTTTAATTACGGCTTTGCGGCATAGTTTCGTTCGGGTGATTTGCTAGTAGGTGGGTTTACTTGTATCGTACCCCCATTATATATCTTGTATATCATTATTCTGTTGTATCTAGAAGTTCCATCAACCAAACATGTATTTATTGAGATAGAGACCAGTGTTGTTTATTCTTTCGACCTTAGAGTCGCTCGTTATATTTCTGGTGGTTTTGAGTTTCCTTTTGAGTTTTGATCCTCGCCGTTGGCGTTGTATATTATATTGCTTGTGTGGTTGTGACCGTCGATTGACGAAGAGCTAGCTCCCGCTTGGGGATGCCTTTTTCTTGATTTCGTATACTATTCATGTTGTATCCCGTTTGGGGGCCAGTATTTACAAAGGAGACTCTGCCGAAATTTTCAGTAAATTTTTGATGTTTTAAAAACCGCATAATTCGGCTTATGCTATTGAAATTACTTGCTTTAAGTTGGTTTTTCCTGCACTCTACTACTTTTCTTGGTTTGGATTTCTGGGTTTTCGGTTTACTTAGATTACGTACGTCTCGAGACGTTCGTAGTTTAAGTGCCGGTCATGTTCCGTACTTTCGGGTCGTGACAACTACCCTACCGCAGATCAAATAAGTCATGCAAACAGGTAGTGGTTGGGTGCAGTCCCGAAGCACTGGGAGGCAGTAGTTGTTAGATAGGTTCGTCTCGCCCGGTATTAGGGTTTGGTATCGCGCTATTTTCGGAATCTTCCCTCTACCTTACTGACACCGCTTGTCGGCTTTTTGGAGGCTTTCTTCTTCACTCCCATAGGTTTTGCGTTGGATATAGAAGAGGAAGATTCCCCAATAAGCAGAGCGGGTGTCTCCCTAGTTTCTTTCAGGGTGACCTCTGAGCTCCGCAATAAATTGAGGAGTCTTGGAAGTGTAACTTCCTTCCCTTGAATTTTGCAATTCTAGATAAACTGGGCGTAAGTAGATGGTAAAGACTCTAGAATCAAGTCAATGCATAACTCATTCTCCAACGTGGTCCTTCAGCTATTCTATATAGCTAACATGGCACCCACAACTGTTAGACGAATCATATCTAACAACTACTGCCTCCCAGTGCTTTGGGACTGCACTCTACCACTATCTGTTTGCATGACTTATTTGATCTGTGGTAGGGTAGTGATCTAAATACAGTGGGAACACACTCAAGACGGATAGTGATGCCAAGTCAACGGACTAAGTTGTACTCATGTCACCTAGAAAATGCTACCTAACGATAGATATATTACCAACCATCAATTCCCAACGAGTCCTCTCCAGTGTAACTAATAGCCCAATGAGCACCTATATACTTTCTCCAGTACGACGTACTAATGGCTGTAGGACAGACCATCTCCCCTGGTGGGATGATAAGCGTATACACTAGTCTACTCTGGAGTATCGATGCCCCGTCTCGAAAATCCTATGACAAGGGACCTGTATAAAGATGTGCTTATAGACTGCCCAGCACCCACAAGTGTGACATCTATCACAACGCTAGTAGTCAAGAAAAGATCCTAAGGGCTCTATCAATATGTATAAGCGATATGCTAAAAGAAACACATGCACATATTAAGATAGAATTAAACCAAGTACCATACTACCATTGAAAGTATGTCTTAACATCTCTACTATGTTTATACAGGCATCAAGTATGCAATTTTAAAAAAACTAGAGGTCTAAGCTATACTAACCTCGATCATATCTCAGCATCTTGATACTTTTGCCGGTTTGTTTTTCCACTTCGTTCTTATATTCCCGGAATTTCTCAAAGGCATCGGATTTATGTTTCATCAAGAATACATGTCCATACCTTGAGAAATCATCCGTTAAAGTAATGAAGCAGGAATAACCACTTGTTCTATATGTAGACATTGGACCACACACGTCGCTGTGTTTGAGTACCAAGAGCTCGCTCGCTCTTACTCCGTGTCCAGTGAACAGAGTCTTTGTCATCTTTCCTTTGAGACATGATTGAAAAGTTGCATAGGACTGATATTCGAACGTATCCAAATATCCCTCCTTATGTAACTTCATCAATTGTTTTTCATTGATGTGACCCAGTCTACAATGCCATAAGAAAGCCTTATTAAATTCTGGAGACTTTCTTTTATGTGTGTTCTGTGCATTGAAAACCTGAGCTTGATTCTGTACATATATTCTGTTATCTAATATACCTAACCCAATCAAATTTTGATTTTGGTGGATGTGTACTACATCGCTTACAAATGTAAAATCATATCCTCCTTTAGAAAGTTAAGATACAGATATGATATTACAGATTAGACTAGATACATACAAATAGCTACGTAGAATCAATATCCGCCCACTTGTCAATCATAGGTGATATTTCCCTACGGATTCAGCGTCCACACTCATTCCGTTAGCAACTCTGAGAGTCATATCACCTTCCATGATAACTCGACGGTTTCTCAAAGCCTATAATTAATTACAGATATGAGATCCTGATCCAGTATTTAGTACTTAGGAAGTAGAGTTAATAGATAGACAGTTTTCAATTACAAACACACTCGAAGCCGAAGCCACAACATGCTTCGAATCCTGGCTTCTGGCTTTCCAAGCCCTGCAGTCCTTCTGAAAAAACGCTTTCCCATGACTACAAAGAAATGCCTCCTTCCCTAATACTAGCCTTAAAACTTTTGCCATGCCCTTTCCCTCTACCTTACTGACACCGCTTGTCGGCTTTTTGGAGGCTTTCTTCTTCACTCCATTAGGTTTTGCGTTGGATCTAGAAGAGGAAGATTCCACAATAAGCAGAGTGGGTCTCCCTAGTTTCTTTCAGGGTGACCTCTGAGCTCCTCAATAAATTGAGGAGACTTGGAAGTGTAACTTCCTTCCCTTGAATTTTGCAATTCTAGATTAACTGGGCGTAAGTAGATGGTAAGGACTCCAGAATCAAGTCAATGCATAACTCGTTCTCCAACGTGGTACTATGGTCCGTCAGCTATTCTATATAGCTAATCATCGTAAGGACGTGGTCTCCTACAGATGACCCGACAGCCAACCCCGCTTGAAGCAATATTTTGAGATCTCATATCTTGCGATACGAGATTGCTCTCCATATAAAACTTTGGTATGGAGGAAGATGGAAGTTAAGTCCATCTACTCGTGCTCCCTCTCGTGTTCACTATCCATTGAGGCTAACACGAGGCACTTCGCTTTCGCACAATCCTTTTCCCATGTCTGACGGATATCCATATCCGCGGCGGTGGAACCTGGACCTGGGACGGCGGGGGGTTTTGTAGTAAGGTGGTAGTCTAGCTTGTTATAGGTAAGTGCCATCTGGACATTCCTTAGCCAATCAATATAGTTTTGCCCAATCAAATTATTATCTAATAACCTATGTCCAGTCATTGCGGTCGATGCAATTATGAGAGAGAGAAGAAACACTTAGCATAATGCTCTTGAATGTTTAGTTTGGTTATTAGTTTATCTAAACATGATGGCTCCCACTGTTCTCTCGAATCCTTCCTCAAACCATAAAAAAAGAATTAGTTAGGATGAATCACACTTCACAATTTTTACTTAACCTTTCGGCCAGGCTAGTGTCGGTACTTCGAGGGAAGTTTTCTAACGCTTTCGCGATGTTCCTTAATTACATAACCTCTTTTCCTTGGAGGCGTAGCCCCGCTAACACCTTTCTAGACACTTACTTGGTTTATAGCAGTGATCGTTTAGTGAAAAAAATCTCCCGAAGAGTAGCACATACTCACAGTAGGATCGAGATCCAAATATTATTATGTGATAAACTAGAAGGAAGCCTACAAAGATTATCACACTCCAAATGGTATGCAACACTAGCAAGTTTCAGTTTCCTTAGAAACTCCCGATGTGGATTTTTGCCCCATGCTCTTATAACCTTGACAAAGGCCAACATATCATAAGTCACATATAATGTTCTACCCGTAATTGTTCAGGTTAATTTGAACCCACCCGTACATGCCCTTGACGAAAGCCAAAATAGTAATACGACTGTCCCAAACCAACACATCTATCTATGCTACATATGACTACCCAGCAGCTACCAATCACTATACCTTAGCGAAGGTCAAAATACATAGCTTGAATACTACTGAATATTCATATGAAATGACGGAGGGCTATGCATGGCTTTGGCGAAACTGTGAACATAGTGTACTTGATATAGTCGAAGGAACCATGATAGCTTTTTAAAAGGAGTGGTTTAAGCTCCGCATTTAAAATTGCTTTTTGAAGAAAACCTAGTGGTTTTAAATTGTTCCAACGATTAAGCTTTGGTTTGTTTTATCTTGCATTGAACTTTTTTAATCTGGTCCCATCATACAAATCCTATCATGGCAGCAAAAGAAATGAAAATACAACGTATGCTTATGCCATCCGCATTCGCCACTGGGCCCCGTCTTACACCGTTATGTTACTTAATTAATGCCAGAGCGGGGGCTGGACTAGCGTGGGTGCAAAACATAAGTAATGCCTGCCAGATATCATATATAATATATATGCATTCATCTCATGCAATAATAGGCATTCCAGATCACAGATGAATATATTGGATATACTAAGAATTCCGCGTTTCGTTTAAGCCTGTAATGAAAGACGGATTCCACGGTCGTGATGAATAACCAAATACCTAACCCTAGACCCCTACGGGTGCGGCAAACTACCCGCCAAATTCCCGAAGTGAAGAAACCAATCTCAGAAAATTGAGTAGGCAACTCGGCACTGTTAGTTTTATGTATGCCCTAGAGGCCAGTATTGTACAGATGATGTATATTATATTTCATGCTTGGACATATATAGAGATGACTTTCTTGCTCGATATGGTAGTATGCTATCTGGTTGCTCTTTATCTTAACATGTATACTTGTCTCTTTATACTGTCTTAAAGTTACATGTTGGTAAAGCCATTAGGATGTGTACTTGACTACCTGGACTATGATGCGGATCATACTAGAGGGGACATGGTAGTCCATAAGTACATCCTTCAAGGTCCCTAGTCGTGGGTGTATCGAGATGGGGCATCGATATACCAGTGTAGACTAGCGTATACGCTTCTCGACCCATGAGATGGGCGATGGATGATCCCATATCCATTGGTGTTTGACATCAGAGATGGTATACGGGTGCTCAGTGGAGACTGGGTACACTGGACGGACTCGCCGAGAACTCCCAGATGGTATTATACCTCACGTCAGATGGCAGTTCTCAGATGACACCAGTGCAGGTTAGTCTGTAGACCCGAGATCGTCATAGAGACTTGTGTGATTCCCACTGTGCTTTGATTTCCACCTTAACACGTCCATGAGGACATGCAAACCGGTGGTTTTTGGGTACAGTCCCGAGTCACATGGAGGCAATGAGCGATAGGAGGGGTTTCGTCTCTCCCGGTATTGGGGGTTGATGTTGCGCTGTGCTCGATTGGCCGTAACAGGGAAGTTCCTGGCCTTGGCTGATTAGAGATTTACTGGTAAGTGTTACCAGTAGTTTCTCGACCCGTTATGAGCCTCATATCGGCACGACTTCTCGGTTATTGGGGTCTGACAATTACCACCCCTAGACTTGATATGCGACATATCAGACGAGGAGACCGGACTGTGCGGGTAGTGTTGCCGGTTGGCTCGATGGGAGTTGTAGCAGGTTCGCTTGTTCTCTTCTGATCGTTCAATACCCGGGTGGCCGTTACGTTTAGCTGACCGCTTGCGGCTTGGGGGTGCTTGATATGATCATCGCCCACTGCCGGCGTTTTGACGAGTCTTAGAGTCCCATAAAGGAGTTACCTAGTCCAGGCGAAACATTGTGGAGCGCGTATGCGATATGCGCATGGGCTCGGTTAAGATGCGGGTATGAGATGCCGTATATTAATCGGGCGGCTAGCTTTTGGTTAGGGTCATATGTGATATGGCCGGATTGATAAATCAAGTGTTGATTTATCATTTAACCATTAGTTTCTCACTAGAAATCCTTTCTTGTATTTGATGGATGTATGCATGCATGTATGTTTTCTTTTTAGATTCATGCACATATTGATATGCATACACACATACATACATACATACATCCTTCGTGGTTGTACATACATGGAAAATGGTGGCAATATAAGACTCACACCATGGTTTTATATATGGATTTTTATTGCATTTTATTTTAAACAAAATGAAAAAGTAAAATGGTTATCATGGATTTGTTTCTACACTCTTCTTTGACCTAACCATTCTCACCCACCTTTTAACCTTGGGTTAACTTTCCTTTTGTGTTTTAACTCAAATTCAATAATATATTCATTGTTTAACCATGGTTTGAGATGAGAAGTGGAAAATATAAATACATATAATTTCTATTTCTTTGTTATGAGTTATCCTTTTCTCTTGCTTTAAAAAAAGCCATCATCTTCTTCCTCCTTCATGTTTTGCTCTCTAGATTTCTCTAGAGAGCAAATCACTCATCAAGTTAGGATTTTGAAGTGAGAAAAACCTCCAAAATATCATTCTACACAAGTCTTGCCCACTTGTCTAGAGTGTTAGCTTCCATTTTCATTCTTGATCTTGTGAAGTTGCGAGCTTGGACAAAGCGGACTCCGGGTGGATCATCGTGGACCTAGAGGAGTTCAAGCGGACCTTTTCTAAACCCCAAGTAGCCGAGGAGTCTAGCGTAGGGAGCTACAAAGGTTGTACTCTCAAAACCCTAGCTTAACCTACTTGTGATGAAGTGTAGTTTTAGAAACCCTAATTTTTCTAGGAACGATTCTATGTTTGTTAACTTAGCACCCAAAAAATTCCATTTTTGGTACATGTGATGCTTCCAAACCCTTCATGTGGTGCTAGGTTAACCCAACATTGGTATCAGAGCCGACCTAGAACATTAGGCGACACTTTTACGAAGTTAAAACTCTGGACGAACCCGTACACGTCGAAATGAACCCCTCTCTTTACATTTTTTAAAAACTGTGTATTTTCTGAATTAAAAATACCTAAAAAATCAGCAGGTAGTTTTAAGGGTTACCATGAAAAACGAGACCCTAAATCCTCCACATGGCCGCGGAACCGCAGCAGTAGGCCACCATTGGCGGCGGTTCCGCGGCAGAGTAGGAGTATTTGGGACGGTTCTTCATGTAGTAATTTCCAGTACTATTCCTGCATCTTTCTGGGTATTTTTATTGTGACTCCTGTGTTGAGTAATTTTTGGTGTTTATATTGAAATCGTCGATTCGATCGGAATTTTGATTTCGTGTCTTTTCCGGGTAAATTATAAAGTATTCAAGTGTTCGAACGAGTATCATTTGCTCACTATTCACGGGGTTTAAATATTTTGGAGATACGTGCAAGTTATGTTGTGGACCCTCTAGAAGACAACAAACCATAACTCGATTATGTGACCGTCTTGAACTGCCTTTGAGCCTTAGGGTTTGGGGCAGTACGGCGTGCCACATGTGAGGCGTTGGCTTGACCCTTCTACGGCTGGACCGCTACTACTGTGTCACACTCCGGGTTTTTGAACTCCGCTCAAGTGTTGAGCTTTAAGGAATTTTGGGTATTTGATCATTCGTTTAAAAAACTTTAATACTGTCTAATTATCTGGAAAGTGATGCAATGTGTGGAATTCATATTACTAGACATGAAATACGAAGTATGTGATATTTCGCATTTAAGATGTCTAAAAGAGAATGTGGATTCCAGATATTGCAGTTTTACACTTTCTTTACTGTGACCGTAAGTGTAGTATGTAGTGGTATTGCCGATTGTCGTTGCTACACGTCGACGACAATCGGTGTATGCATACTTACTTACGTTGATGATATGAGATATTATGTGTTGTTGAGATATGATGTGCAGGATTGTCGCGATTGAATAGCCCGGGGTTTTTTTTATGTAAGATGAGAGTTTTATATTTCCATTCATGAAATTCAAATATAATGTAATATTCTTTTATTTGGGGAACTTCTGGGTTGAGGTTGATGCCACCAGTGTTGTATATTATTTACTTTTCCGCATTAGGATGGACCCAAGGAGGGGAGCATGGGTGACCGGGTTCTGGGGTTCAGTGGGAGGCCATCTCGAAGAGTCGAGACCGGGTCTCCTAAACTCCAGAATTGGTAGGGTCTCTTACCGCTCTTGTAGGGGTCCAGGGTGTGGGCATGGCTATTCATCACGACAGTGGAATCTGTATTTTCTATTGTTGGCTAAATACTAAATACGGACGTCCTAGTATATCCCACATTATATCTATGTTTCTGCTGCGATATCTGTGATGTGATCTTTTGATATGTTGTGATGGATACAGTATATAGTATATATGATATATTATATAGACGTTACTAATGTTTTACACCCGCACTAGCCCTGCCCTGCTCTATCGTTAGTTACCTAACCTAACGGTGCACGAGGGGACATCGAGGCGAATGCGGATGGCATAAGTGTACGTCGTATTTATCTGTGATGTTTAGTTGACTTAAATGATGGGACTTCATTAATGTGATTAATGAAAGAAAAGAAACCTAAAAGATGTTGTAGAATCAAATTTTCAAATAAAAGGGTAGCTACAGTTTTGCTTTGCATAGCGGTATATATGATATACCCTGCACCTTATTCGATGGGGAAAGAGCCGAGATCCCTTCACCGGGAGTGACCTCTTTAGCAAAACTGGCAGATGCAACAACACTCGGTTTGACTTTTGACTGCTTTTGGAGTTTTGCTTTGCATAGTGATATATGATATGTCCTGCACCTTATTCGATGAGGAAAGAGCCGAGATCCCTTCACCGGGAGTGACCTCTTTAGCAAAACTAATAAAAGCCTCAAAATCACTCCATTTCAAAATTTCACTTGATTCTACAACGATATCAAGTTCATTACGCAATAGGTTTTCAGAAAAACCTGTCGTAGCCCTCCGCCATTTCAGATAAATCCTACTTAGTATTCGTGCTACGTTTGTTGACCTCTGTCAAGGCGTAGTGTGCGGTAGCTAACTAGTATTTATCTGCTTATGCATGTGATGCAGATTGGATTAGGGTAGTCGTACGACCTTGTTGACCTCCATCAAGGGTCGTGCGGGTGGGTTTGATTCAATCAAGAAATGACGGGTTGAACTTGACTTGCACCCTGTGGTTTGTTGACCTCCGTCAAGGTCATAAGATGCTTGGGGCAAAATATTATCGGGAATTTCAAGTGTTGAAATTTGCAATGAGATTGCATACCTTCTATTAGATAGTTGGATCCCGATACCCACTGCGAGTAATTGTTACTCCTGGGAGAGTTTTACACAAGACAATTAGCCGATCAAGTAGGTGTCTAGAAAGGTGTCAACGGGGTTACGCCTCTGGGAAAACGAAGTTTACTTTAATTAGGTCCGTGCGAAAGCATGGGGAACCTCCCTCAAATTATCGACACTGGCCTGGCTGAAAGATCGGCGAAGTTGTAGGGTGTAATTAATCCCGGGTAGTCTTGCCTTTTAGGGTTTGAAGGAAGATTTGATAAAAACAGTGGGAACCATCCTGATTCGATAAAATAATAACCAATCTGATCTTGCAATAGCATACGCTAAAGTGTTTTCTTCTCTCTCTCTCCAGGTAGCGACCATGTCATGCCTTAATCAAGATAATAATATGGATGTATTGACTGAACCCGCATGTTATACTGTGCTGGGGAACGTTGGTCCCGTTCTTTCTTATAAGAGTTATAGGACTGAACAGGATATAGGGGAATCCCAGGATTCCCATGCCACCCGAATGAAGAAAGTACATGTTGATGCATTTTCTTTGGGTGTGTTCATTACAGAGAACTGTTTCTCCATTTGCCCTACGTCCTGGGAATTAGATACTGGATCAGGATCCCATATATGTAATCAGTTACATGGGCTTAGAAAAGGTAGAGAACTTGGAGAAGGTGATAAAGACATAAGGGTTGGAAATGGTGCAATAGTTGCAGCTAAAACCGTTGGGGAATATCACCTTGTATTGCCAACTGGTAATACATTGGTTCTGAACGAATGCTATTACAGGCCGAACCTGATATGCAACATTATATCGGTTTCTTTACTGACTAAAGAGAGATATAATTTTGTATTACAGGATAATGTTATGAACATTTTCCGTAACCAAAAGTTGGTTGGATCAGGCACGTTGTGCAATGGCATTTATGTTCTAAATCAATCAACAGTTCTGAGTATAACAAACACACACAAGAGGAAGAGTTCATAACTGAACGAATCCTTCTTGTGGCATTGTAGACTGGGTCACATCAATGCGACAAGACTAGCTAAGTTGCATAAAGATGGATATTTGAATCCGTTTGAATTTTCATCTTATAACACTTGCCAGTCATGTCTCAAAGGCAAGATGACCAAAACTCCGTTTACGGGACACGGAGAAAGAGTTACTGAACTGTTGGGACTGATACATAGTGATGTATGTGGTCCTATGTCTACACATGCCAGGGATGGTTCTTCGTACTTCATTACATTCACTGACGATCTTTCTAGGTTCGGGTATGTGTTCCTAATGAAACACAAATCAGAAGCTTTTGAGAAATTTAGAGAATATAAACAAGAAGTCGAGAACCAAACCGTAAAAAGTATTAAAATCCTACGATCTGATCGAGGAGGTGAATACTTAAGCATTGAATTCCTGGACTTCCTAAAAGAGAATGGGATTCTCTCTCAGCTGACTCCTCCATATACACCACAGCACAACGGTGTATCAGAACGGAGGAACCGCACCCTATTGGATATGGTGCGCTCTATGATGAGTGTAGCTGAGTTATCTATTTCCTTCTGGGGATATGCACTGGAAACAGCTGCATACCAACTGAATAGGGTTCCTACCAAATCTGTGCCTACTACCCCATATGAAATATGGGAAGGGAAGGGACCATATCATAATTTTATTAAGATATGGGGTTGCCCGGCCTATGTCAAAAGACAAAAACCGGACAAACATGAGTCAAGGTCTGTTTTGCGTAAGTTTGTTGGATATCCCAAGCATTCGCGAGGGTATATCTTCTACCACAGTGAAGAACAAAAGGTGTTTGTTGCTCAACATGCCACCTTTTTAGAAAAGGAATTTCTTGCAAAAGAGATTAGTTGCCCTGAGGTAGCACTGGAAGAAGTTCCAGCTATACAAACCACAACAGAAGATTTGGTAGAACCAAAGGATTCGGTAGTTCCCGATGAACCCCAGCCACTCCGCCGATCTAGTAGGGTTCCTCGCCCACGTGAGAGATACTACGGTTTTCTCATGGATGGTGGGAGCGAGGATTGCATCATGGAGGATGATGACCTAACTAGCTTCGAGCAGGCAATCACGAGTGGGGTCTCAGTGAAATGGCTGGATGCTATGCAGTCCGAGATGGAATCCATGTACACCAACAAAGTATGGACTTTGGAAGATGCTCCTGAAGGGGTAAAACCCATTGGGAGCAAGTGGATCTCCAAGAAAAAACTTGGTGTAGATGGGAAAGTGGAGACTTTCAAAGCTAGACTTGTTGCAAAGGGTTTCCGTCAAAGACCAGGTGTGGACTATGACGAAACCTTTTCTCCAGTGGCTATGCTTAAATCTATCCGGATCTTGCTTGCCATCGCTGAATATCATGATTACGAAATCTGGCAAATGGATGTTAAGACCGCCTTTCTAAACGGTGATTTAGAAGAGTGCGTGTACATGACTCAGCCAGAGGGCTTCATAGATAGTGGGAGCAGCGTGAAGGTGTGCAAGCTGCTTAAATCCATTTATGGATTAAAACAAGCATCGCGGAGTTGGAACATCTGCTTTGACGTCGTTATCAAAGAGTTTGATTTCGACAAAAACGTAGATGAACCTTGTATTTACAAGAAGGTAGCAGAGAGTAAGGTTGTCTTCCTCGTATTGTACATGGTAGACATACTCTTGATAGGAACTGACATTCCTATGCTGCAATCGGTCAAGCTCTTCGTATCACAAAGATTCTCAATGAAAGATCTTGGTGATGCCTCCTGCATATTAGGAATTAGGATCTATAGAGATAGATCCAAACGGATATTGGGATTGTCCCAATCCAGGTACATTGACACCATACTAAAGAGGTTTAGTATGGAAGAATCCAAGCGTGGGAACTTACCCACGATCTCTAGAGTCACTCTCTCCAAAGAGATGTCTCCCAAGACTGATTTGGAGAGAGCTCGCATGCAAGGGATACCCTATGCTTCTGCTGTAGGCTCTATCATGTATGCGATGCTATGTACCAGATCCGATGTAGCATACTCACTAAGTGTAGTGAGTAGGTATCAAGCTGATCCTGGAGAGAGTCACTGGACAGCTGTGAAGAGCATTCTCAAGTACTTACGAAGGACTAAGGAGATGCTCTTGGTGTATGGTAACGGAGAACTCCAAGTGGAGTCCTTTACCGATTCGAGCTTCCAGAGTGATAAGGACAACTCTAAGTCGCAGTCGGGATTTGTCTTTACCCTTTACGGAGGGGCGGTTAGTTGGAAGAGTTCCAGGAAACTGTGGCCGACTCGACAATGGAGGCTGAATACATCGCTGCCAACGATGCTGCCAAAGAGGCTGTTTGGATCAAAAAGTTCATTACTGAACTTGGAGTGGTTCCATCCATTGAGAATCCAATACCTTTGTATTGCGATAACAATGGAGTGGTGGCTTTGGCCAAGGAACCCAAGTCCCATCAGCGATCCAGGCATATTCTGAGGCGGTATCACCTGATCCGGGAGATAGTTGATCGCCGGGAGATCGAGGTCAGGAGGGTTGACACGAAGAACAACACAGCAGATCCACTCACGAAGGGCATTCCCCAGATACAGTTTGAGAGACTCTTCGGGATGCTCGGTATGCGATACTACAGCAGCTGGCCCTAGTGCAAGTGGGAGATTGTTAGTTGTATGTATGCCCTAGAGTCCAATATTGTTCAGATGATGTATATTATATTGGATGCTTGGACATATATAGAGATGACTTTCTTGCTTGATATGATAGTATGCTATTTGGTTGCTCTTTATCTTAACATGTATACTTGTCTCTTTATACTGTTTTAAGTTATATGTTGGTAAAGCCCTTAGGATGTGTACTTGACTACCTGGACTATGATGCGGATCATACTAGTGGGGACATGGTAGTCCATAAGTACATCCTTCAAGGTCCCTAGTCGTGGGTGTATCGAGACGGGGCATCGATATACCTGTGTAGACTAGCGTATACGCTTCTCGACCCTTGAGTTGGGCGATGGATGATCCCATATCCATTGGTGTTTGACATCAGAGATGGTATACGGGTGCTCAGTGGAGACTGGGTACACTGGACGGACTCGCCGAGAACTCCCAGATGGTATTATACCTCACGTCAGATGGCAGTTCTCAGGTGACACCATTGCAGGTTAGTCTGTAGACCCGAGATCGTCATAGAGTCTTGTATGATTCCCACTGTGCTTTGATTTCCACCTTACCACGTCCATGAGGACGTGCAAAACGGTGGTTTTTGGGTACAGTCCCGAGTCACATGGAGGCAATGAGCGATAGGAGGGGTTTCGTCTCTCCCGGTATTGGGGGTTGATGTTGCGCCGTGCTCGATTGGCCGTAACAGGGAAGTCCCTAGCCAGGGCTGATTAGAGATTTACTGGTAAGTATTACCAGTAGTTTCTCGACCCGTTATGAGCCTCATATCAGCATGACTTATCGGTTATTGGGGTCTGACGTTTACCACTCCTAGACTTGATATACGACATATCAGACGAGGAGACCGGACTGTGTGGGTAGTGTTGCCGGTTGGCTCGACGGGAGTTGTAGCAGGTTCGCTTGTTCTCTTCTGATCGTTCAATACCCGGGTGGCTGTTACGTTTAGCTGACCGCTTGCGGCTTGGGGGTGCTTGATATGATCATCACCCACTGCCGGCGTATTGACGAGTCTTAGAGTCCCACAAAAGAGTTACCTAGTCCAGGCGAAACGTTGTGGAGCGCGTATGCGATATGCGTATGGGCCCGGTTAAGATGCGGGTATGAGATACCGTATATTAATCGGGCGGCTTGCTTTTGGTTAGGGTCATATGTGATATGGCCGGATTGATAAATCAAGTGTTGATTTATCATTTAACCATTAGTTTCTCACTAGAAATCCTTTCTTGTATTTGATGGATGTATGCATGCATGTATGTTTTCTTTTTAGATTCATGCACATATTGATATGCATACACACATACATACATACATACATCCTTAATGGTTGTACATACATGGAAAATGGTGGCAATATAAGACTCACACCATGGTTTTATATATGGATTTTTATTGCATTTGATTTAAAACAAAATGAAAAAGGAAAATGGTTATCATGGATTTGTTTCTACACTCTTCTTTGACCTAACCATTCTCACCCACCTTTTAACCTTGGGTTAACTTTCCTTTTGTGTTTTAACTCAAATTCAATAATATATTCATTGTTTAACCATGGTTTGAGATGAGAAGTGGAAAATATAAATACATATATTTTCTATTTCTTTGTTATGAATTATCCTTTTCTCTTGCTCTAAAAAAAGCCATCATCTTCTTCCTCCTTCATGTTTTGCTCTCTAGATTTCTCTAGTGAGCAAATCACTCATCAAGTTAGGATTTTGAAGTGAGAAAAACCTCCACAACATCATTCTACACAAGTCTTGCCCACTTGTCTAGAGTGTTAGCTTCCATTTTCATTCTTGATCTTGTGAAGTTGCGAGCTTGGACAAAGCGGACTCCGGGTGGATCATCGTGGACCTAGAGGAGTTCAAGCGGACCTTTTCCAAATCCCAAGTAGCCGAGGAGTCTAGCGTAGGGAGCTACAAAGGTTGTACTCTCAAAACCCTAGCTTAACCTACTTGTGATGAAGTGTAGTTTTAGAAACCCTAATTTTTCTAGGAACGATTCTATGTTTGTTAACTTAGCACCCAAGAAAATCCATTTTTGGTACATGTGATGCTTCCAAACCCTTCATGTGGTGCTAAGTTAACCCAACAGGCACTTCAAAGAACACGGTAGTCTGTGCACCCTACCTTGGGTCTATCCTCGGAGCAAAAACAGTAAAAACAAATAATGTAAAACGGTGGCTACAACCTCAACCCGGATGTGCCTCACAAAATAATATTACGTAAATTTTACAAATTACACGAATGAAAGAAAAGAAAACACGCTTCTCACATCCTCGGTCATTCATCCAAGACGATCCAATAAAATTCATATACACAAACCATCACTGATCACATCACAGATCTGTGCAACCCCTACTAATAAACGTATAGCGATCAGTAGACGTTCAACACAGATATCAAACCTAGATAACAACTGAAACTGTAGATGACACTAAAACTGCGACTTCGAAACACTCCGAAATTGCCTCAACATAAAGTTAACTGAATATGCAACTTGCGCAAAATCAAACATACTCTGAAACCCTAAATCCAAGTGTACAAAAGCACCAAATAAAGAATGAGACCCAACTCAATGATTTGGCTCGCAAGGCCGTTCAAAAAGCCAATGTGGCCTGCAAAAGAAAGATGGATGGCTTTAAATTTTGTGTAGTTTTCTAACTATAGCAAGAAGAGCACTCTGCAGATGTTTAAAAAATTTTGGAGGCTCTGCAAAATTCGACAGAAACTTGTACTATAAGCTTCGCATTTCGGAGTTGTTTCGGTTTCGTAGTTCTACTTTGTCGTCTAATTTGTTAGTTAAGGTTAACTAGGCTCTGATACCACTTTAAGACGATGTTGTGCACCCCGCGGTTCGCGGGGAGGTGGAATTTTCAAAAACGATTAATATTTGACTACACAACACCGGCTAAACTCCAGGATCTATACGATAACCTTAACTAACAACTAACTATAGAGGTTTATCTACAATGGTAGAATATTATACCACCAAGATCGAGTCCTTTTGGTCTTCTAGTGCTCCTCTACATGGCTCCTCGGTAATCGGATGACGAAAGCTCCATTGGCCTCCTTGCGTCTAAGATGATCCTCCGCGAGAGAATGTTCTTCAAGCTCCAACCTCTAAATGAGGTAACTAGGGTAGATGGTTCGCTAATCCAAATAGCCTAGGAGATGTAGAGAATGCTAAACGATTTTAGTTTCTCACTAAACCCTATGGCTCACAACAAATGTGAAGGATTAGGGTTTAGTCTTGAGGAAGAGGGAGATGGAGAAAACCTAGAGGGAGATGAGGAGAACATAAATGAACAACCATCAAAAGCTAAGTGTAGAGAATGGCTAAGTATATGAGCTTAATTATTCAAGCATGCAATAAAACATAAAAGAATAAAGCACCCATGCTAGAATAGTGAGTCAAGACCAAATAAAATAATCCATGGCCATTCTTTACACCATGCCTGCAAAGTCTCCTCCATTTCAACCTCATTAATTCATTTAGAAAATGGATAAAACTAAAAAATAAGGTGGCTCCTTCTAGAAGCATGCCTTGCTAAATTACATGAATGCCTCTCACCATATATACATACCCGTATCCATATTCCGAAAAATATGGATACAGAGAGACGATAACAATCCAAAAATACAATACTAGGATTCGGCTTAAACCAAAGCCCACTAGTATCGTCAGCCCGATCAGCATCCATGTACAAGTACACATATATGATCGAATCCCTGCTGTAAAACCATTCAGCGTCTACATCAATTGCCTGAAGCAGGGAAACCCTCTGTGTGGGACTCTAAAGACTCGACATTATGCTGGCAATGGGTTTAACTAAAAGCCGTCAGCGGTAATAGCTGCACATAACGGCTACCCAGGTATCTGTCGATAAGAAGGTTGATGAGAAAACTCATCCAGACTCCTACTGAGCCTATCTGTGACAATCTTCGTACAGTCTGGTCTGTTCGTCTACGATACTCGCATATCGGCTTATGGGATGGTAAGCATCAGACCCCTAACAGCTCGATAAGTCGTTTCGGAGGAGAGCCCAATACACCATGAGAAACTACCGGAGTACCTTACCAGTATTTCTCGACTGCCCTGGCCAGGGACTTTGTGTAAGGGCTTTCCGAACACTGCGCGATATCAACCTCCAATACCGAGAGAGACGAATCCTATATAATCACTACTGACTCCAAGTTCTTCGGGACTACACCCAACTACTACCTGTTTGCTTGAATCCTTTGAGTATGATAGGGTAGTAATCTAAGTGCAGTGGGAACACACTAGAGACGAAGTAGCGATGGCAAGTCAAAGGACTAAGCTGTACTCATACCACCTGGGAACTGCAACCTGACGATAGGTATAATACCAACCAGCAGTTCCCGGCGAGTCCTGTCCAGTGTAACTCATAACTTAATGAGCACCTGCATACCAACTCCAGTACGGCGTACTAATGGCTGTGGGACAGACCATATCCCCTGCTGGGATGAGAAGCGTATACACTAGTCTACTCTGGAGTATCGATGCTTCATCTTGATAATCCAATGACTAAGGACCTGTATAAGGATGTGCTTATAGACTACCCATCCCCCAAAAGTGTGATTGCTATCACCACGCAGGTAGTCAAGCAATGATCCTAAGTGCTCTACTAATATGTCTAAGCGATATGCTAAAACAAACACATGCACATATTGAGGTAAAATCAAACCAAGTAGCATACTACCATATCGAGCAAGACTTTTATTATAACTGTGAAATATCCAAAGCATCCAATATGTGATATACAATCCAGTATGAAAAAATAATGGCTTCTAGGGCATATATCACTAACATCTATTAGGGTTCCTCATCCACCAAAGAGATACTACGGTTTTCTCATAGGCGGTGAGAGCGAGGATAGCATCATGGAAGATGATGAGCCAACTATTTTCTAGCAGGCCATCACAAGTTGAGACTCTGTGAAATGGCTGGATGCTATGCGACCCGAGATGGAATCCATGTACACCAACAAAGTATGGACTTTGGAAATTGCTCCTGAAGGGGTAAAACCCATCTGGAGCAAGTGGATCTTGAGAAGATATTTGGTGTACATGGAAAGGTTGAGACCTTCAAATCCAGACTTGTAGTAAAAGGTTTTCGTTAACGACCAGGTGTCAACTATGATGAAACCTTTTCTGCAGTGGCTATGCTTAAGTCCATCAGGATCCTACTTGCCATTGCTGCATACCATGACTACAAAATCTGGCAGATGGACGTCAAGCCCGCTTTTCTAAATGGTGATTTAGAAGAGAGCTTGTACATGACACAGCCAGAGGGCTTCGTAGACAGTGGGAGCGGTGGAAGCGTGTGCAAGCAGCTTAAATCCATCTACGGATTAAAGCAGGCATCGCGGAGCTGGAACATCTGTTTTGATGAAGCTATCTTAGTGTCTGACTTCATCAAAAATGTAGATGAGCCATGTATATACAAGAAGGTGGTAGAGAGTAAGGTTGTCATCCTCGTATTCTACAAGGATAACACACTCTTGATAGGAAACGATGCTCCTATGCTACACTCGGTCAAGCTTTTCTTATCACACAAGTTCTCTATGAAAGATTTAGGTGATGCCTTCTACATCCTGGGGATTAAGATCTATAGAGATAGATCTAAACGGATGTTAGGATTGTCCCAATCCAGATACATAGACACCATACTAAAGAGTTTTAGTATGAAAGATTCTAAGCGTGGTAATTTACCCGCTTGTTCAGGAATCACTCTTTCCAAAGAGATGTCTCCCAAGACTGATTTGGAGACAGCTCGCATGCAAGGGATACTCTATGCTTCGGCAGTCGGGTCAATCATGTATGTGATGTTATGTACCGGACCAGATGTAGCTTACACACTAGGTGTAGTGAGTAAGTATCAATCAGATCCAGGGGAGAAACACTGGTCGGCTGTGAAGAACATTTTTAAGTACTTGAGAAGGGCTAAATAGATTCGGGTGGAGTCCTTTACCGATTCCGGTGGAGTCCTTAAACAATCAGATGTAGCTTACACACTAAATATATTTTTTCCTACATCCAGGTGGAGTCCTTTACCGATTCGAGCTTCTAGAGTTATAAGAACGACAGTAAGTCGGACTCGGGTTTTGTCTTCACCCTTATTGAAGAGGCGGTATGTTGGAAGAGTTCCAAGCAAGAAATCGTAGCAGACTCAACGATGGAGGCTGAATATATCGCTGCCGAGGATGCTGCCAAAGAGGACTGTCTGGATGAAAAAGTTCATAGCTGAACTTGGTGTGGTTACATCTATTTTGCATCTGTTCAGTCGAAAATATCGCACGTTTGATATGACATTTTCCTTACTTTTCTTAAATATCTAAAGGTGTTTATTATAAATATATAACATATTTGGGGTTTATCTGCAAAAAATATCTATTGTCATATGTTCATATATTATAATTAACATTATGAAGGAAAATATTTGCATATAATATTTATATAATATTTTTATTAAGCATATCATATAAAATATTCTAATCTTGATTCTTTAATTGATATAACATCATACAAATGGTTAGAATAATACCTCTATAACAAATATTACTAAAATTATTCATGGAGATATTATGCATGAGTTGGCTCAGGTCAGGAGATCGTGATATCGAGATGTTGGGAATCAAAAATCTGCCGATGAAGTAAATAAAATTGAAGAATCAATACTGGCAGAGACTCAGAAAAGATATGAATATTCCAGACATCAAACAAATCTCCACGTGTCACAATGAAGAAGCCCCAGAAGATTGGAACCTTGATCCCACAAAACGACCGCGCTTCTACGGCTATAAGCACTCTAACGCGGCGGATCCGCTGCTGATCCACCGAGTTAGGGTTTCGAATTTTTAGGTTTGGATCTTCACAACAACCACTAATTCTTGGGATCTAGAGTTTCTGGTTTTGGGACTATATAAAGGAACGAGGGCTAAACATAGAAATGATCAATCTTTTATACAAAGAAAATCACCATCAAATAACAAGTGATCCACGATAGGTCCGCAATTCGACGTGATAAGGCGACGTGAGATTCGATAGAGCATCTACTTCCTACGAGGCAAAGATTGAGAGCAACTTCTTCTTCCTCTTGTAATCTAAACTCGAAGGTTTTGTAATTGGGAAGTTGATTAAAAAAGGTAGATCATTAGATTAATTATTTAGTATTTAATTTCTGCATTATGATTTCTTTCTTTATCCGTTCTTCTTCTATCTCCATCATTCGCGAGTAATTCTCCGCTTGATAGGGTTCGTAGGATTACGGTAGAACAATGGATGTCAAAATACTTCAACTTTTTTTAAGTCCTATGAAGTTTATAAACTTTAGCAAAAGAATTGTTAACATCCTTATCGGTCGTACTACCAATTTATTGCTAGTCTCAACCGCGATTTGAGATTAGATTAACAATTGTTTTATTAAGGGCCAGACATGAATAGAGATCAATGAAAGGAAAAGGGTCAATAGTGTGGAAACCTTAGTTTCTTCCAAGAACCCTAATCCTCATTCATCACTATCTATCTAGTTTTAAATCTATCAAAGGATAAAAGGAGTCATCTTTATTAGTCATTGATGACTACTAAATCCTAACGAACCTTACAACCATCTTCTTATATATTCTATATCCGTATTAAAACGTAGATCTAGAAACTATTCTCCCCTATTCTTTCACTCTAATCAACTCGTCTAGAGCAAGATTAAAAGTTTCACATATCCCCGAGGACGACCCATACTCATCACGGCTAGCTACACGCCACACCGTTATTGATTGCGGTTACTACTAAAACACTTTCACAAAACCAATGAAATGGCGCCATTGCCGGGGATACGTGCGTAATTTTTTTTCTTGCTATTTATATTGAATTTTTATTCGATCCATATCATAAAAATAAAATAAAACAACAAATTGTGTATTTAACGATTAGTGTGCGGTATTTGCGAAAGAATCTAGAGTCACTTGAATAAGGAAATCGAGATTCAAAGACTTTCAGAGAGGACCAGAGGAGCAAAGGGGGCAAGCGAATAAAAAATATTTAGAAGAACCCTAATTACCGCGGCGGAACCGTGGCCATAGTATGCTAATGGCGGCGAAACCGCGGCGGAGTTGGTCAGTTGGAGCGCCAAATTCTTCTGGTAATCTTCTCTGATTTTTTCTCTCTCTCCAGAAATCCAATAATATATTTTTCTGCAAGATTCTTTGCAAAATATCACCGCCAAAAATCTTTTGCGAGTTTTCAAATTGGGTTGTTTGTGCATATTTTAATACGGAATTTAAGGGACAAAGACCAAAATTCAGATTAGGTGGGGATTTCATCACCCTTCGTTGGCCCTAGAAATCACAAAACGAGCATCCGCATGTAACATTTCAGTAAATATAAAATATTATTTTTGGAATTTAATATTAAAATAATATATTTCCCGAAAACTATCCGATTTGCGAAATTGGGGTTTCCGAAAAAGGGTATAAATATATACCACTAATTGTGAAATAATTGAAAATTAAAATTATTTATTCATTTAAAAACATATTTAAAGGATTTGGCATTTTAAAAATTTATTGTATGCGGTTTGGATAAAAACCCGATTAGTGCACTACTAATCGCGATTTGGCCAAATCCGTGTTTCTACAGTTATCCAAGGTTAGTGCACCATGAAATTTTACATGTTGTTTCATTTATGTTGTTTTATTGGGTTTTTGTGTTTATTGGTGAGAAAAGAAAAGAATTGAATTGTTGGAGAGAGAGAAAGGGGACACAATGATGAGGGGTGAGCATGCTAGGAGAGAAAGAATGGAATGAGAATAAGTGTGGGAGAGAGAGAGGGGCTGCCTCATTCCCCATTCCCCTTTTGTTTTCTTCTTCTTCTTCAACTCCTCCTCCACTTCCTCTACCCTCATGACCCATCTCAAATCCTTCCTCAAAACCGTAAATCCCTTTCACAAAAAATGACCACCTCCTCACCCTCATCACATTGGACCAAGCAATGTGGGATTTTGATGACATTGAAATGCTACGGTTTTCTTGAGTGGCCTAAATGAGGTATAATTTCTCCTTTTAGATAGTTTTAAGTTTCTTTATTTTCTAATTAGTTAGAAATGGGTTTAAGATGTGGATTTATGAACTTGGAAAATTCTAGAGATGGGTTTGAGTGTTGTGTGGATTGGGGGTTACCTAGTGGCTGTTATAAGACCCTAAAGACCAATTCTTGACCTGGACCAGTGACCAAACCCCAAAACATGAACTTTAGATTCGTCGATATCAAGAAATTGTGAAAATTATAAGGTTTTTTAGAGATTTGCTAACACTCGGAGACCTGGAAAATTATTTATCGAACACAGTGACACATGAAGGCACCCAGGAAGCTAACCCCAAGACCCGAGACCCAACCCCTTAGTTGAGGCCGCAGATTTAATCCCCCAGGACGCAAATTGCGGCCTGGTATTGATGGTTTAGGTTGGTGTTTGCTTCATGTCTTCCTTCGCAGATATCTAGAGCAACCCCATATGCAAAATTGGCTGGTTTGACCTGAGTCAAAATCTGGAAGCACTTTGATTTGATTTTGGCTATATTTTCCGTATTCTGAAATTTGGATTTTTGTATTGATATTGTATTTGGTTGTTGGATGTTTGTACATCATCAACTAGGGATAATTGATTGGTTTTGCATGCGTGGGCCATAGGTTCTAACCTATAGGCGATCCGTGTGCCGTTTCGGTTGTTAGAACTTGATTTTTATAGCGTTGCGATATGTGTTATTATTATAGATACCTTCACGTGGATTCCAAGGCGACAGGGCATGGCGTCATCGACTTCGGCAAGCAAAAAGCAAGGTGAGTAGATCTATATCTACGGGGGATGTCGGGTGTATGGCGTATAGCTCCCCCACAAACTTTGATGGAAACTGATTTATATATAGATTATGGTTAATGAAACCTTTAATAGAAAACTATAGATAGAGTAAAAAGGTAGTTAGAGAATCATATTAGAAACTAAGGATAGTTAGAAGCGATATGATACAACTAGTATGTGATGATGGGATTTGAGGATGATATTTGTTGATATTGCCGTTTAGGGTACTATAGGACTAGATAGTTGACGTAGATGTGTCATCCGAACCATACCTATATCCAAACTGAAGAATCGTATGCATCTTTTAGCCCATACTTTCAAAACTACGATTCGTGTCTTTCAGAAAAACTGTTTATATGGTTCGGGTGTGTACGTTAGATTAGATACTTATGCTTATAGTAAAGGTAGAATGTTTTTGTAAAATTGACTTGATGAGGGATATAAATGCGATGAAAAGAATATATGACGTGATATGATGATTTGGTGATATGTTGGTATGGATGCGAGTCGATTGAGATGATTGATACCTTGCCGGTCCCCAGATATGAGATTGTAGCGGATGTGACCTGGGACATAGGTATATAGATATTTATATGTGTTGTGAATCGTGAGTGTTAGCAGTACGTGACGTTAGGTCCGTACCCTCCTCGTTTTATAGGCTGATAGGATCCCTGATAGCTTAATGCCGCCGTACGATGATTTTTCGTGCGTGATGAGTTTGACTTGATATTTGATCCATACCCTTGACTATAGGATGCCGTACGATGGATTATACCGTACGTAATGTTATGAGGCTGGATGCCGATTGCTAGATGCACTGACTCGGTCATGTTAGATACGTATATCATATAGCTTTTAGCTGGCGATTTACTTTATGCTACATTCATGTCATTCTTATTGCATCATATATATACCTGTGCTATTACACCTACACCATTATCGATGATATGTATGCTACACTTACACAGATTGGCCGGCTCATACACTTCATCATCGATAATTGCCATGTCAGTACACAGTAGAACTGCTGCATCAGGATATGATTCCTTGCATGATATACTTGCGCACATACATATTGTACACTCATACTTGTGTATATACCACTTCTGCATCCATACCTACATATAAACTTATTGCACATACATAGATGATGCTGGGTTTGGGTTCGGAGAATTGGGGACCGCATGAGATATTTTCAAAACTGGATCCATTTAAACGAGCAGTTTCCCTTAATATGTCATATCACTGTTCCTTGTTGCATGATATACGGATATGCTTATATTTATGTTATACGTCGCATACATCATGCTTTACGCTTTTACACATTGAGATATGTTGTTTTCATGAGATTTCTGGATTTGAGAATTGTGGATATTTTAAAAGAAAGATGTACTGTTTTAAAAACCCGGTTTCTCTTGATATGATATTTCAGTGCGTCCACCATGTGTTTTCTCGGTTCTGAGAGTGGCTTGTGAAATCTGATTCGAGGAGCGGCAGGCACCGTCTGCGGGTACATGGTGGACCCGGTGAGGTACCCCGGGCATGAAGACTCATATTGTTAGACGGTGAGCCTGGCAGGGGAGCACTACCCATCGGTGACAGTATTTGGGCTCGGCGGATATCCGGTGGATACCAACCGGAGTCGAGAGATGATATGGGCCGATCCGGACTGACGGAGCCCCTGGGCCGATCCAGACTGACGGAGTCCGAGAGATATGAGGATTTGCGTGTTGATACTGGACACGGGTTTCATGATGTTTCGAGTGTCGATACTGGACACTCCGGTTCCATGATTTTGAGGTGTCGCGAGGGACACATGTTGATTTATATTCTCATATTTTTATGCATATGCTTTTATGATATTTACATGGATGATGTTGTTGTGTCAGTGGTTGACACGTAGACGAGATCTACATGCATACATACACTGATTATATGGGTGGACGAGATCCACATGGATACATGCACTGATTATACTGTTGGATGTTATCCACATGCTTTTAAGCATTGACTACCTTGTTGGCACATATAGCGACCAGGTCACCCTAGATATCATAGTATTACATTTATGATATAATTGACCTAGGAGTCGTTGGTTATTCGATTTCAACTTGTAGTTGTTTTTCTATTCACGAGTTGGCAACTCACCCCCGTTGTGCCACAGTTCTTACAGGTCGACCGCACGGATCAGTAGCGGTATCGCTGGCACATACCTACTTTTGGGTGGTTTGCTTGGTAGGCAGGACATTTGTATCGTATCCACTCTTGTATTTACAATTTCACATTGTATCTAATCAACTCCATGAATCAAATTTCGTAATTTTATAAGTAATGAGACTTAGTGAGATTGTGGTTGCGAGACTTAGAGCGAGGGGTTTTCCGCTACTTGTGGTTTTGATGTCTTGTTTATTTCTTTATTTTTTTGTGGTGAACTTCATCGTTGGGCGTCGTATACTTAAATATACTGCCTTGTGTGGTTGTGATCCGCCGTTTGGTGAAGAGCTAGCTCCCGCTTGGGGATGCCTTTATTATCATTATGAATTTATGGATTTGGATCAAAAAATACAAAGGAGGTGCTGCCCAATTTTATAAAAAAAAAGAGACGAAACACGTTTTCAAACAAGTAAATTTCACTTGTATTTCTATGTTCCTTTTCTATGCATTAAGAAAACATGATTTCATTATACCTTTATTTCAAAACTTCACCTCCTTTCTTTTCTTAAAAGGGTTTAGATTTATGGGTTTCAGCTTACTTGAATTACGTTACGCCTCTACTCGTTGCTTGATTTAAGTGCTGCTCACGAGCTAATATTTCGGGTCGTGACAAAGGTGGTATCAGAGTGGTACCTTTAACCTTGGTTCGAGTCTATGTTTGACTATGCGCAGTCTAGGGCGGGTATGTATTTCGGAACCTAGGCTTGACCTTACGGAACATAGACTTGAACGGAGGGAGGGGGAGGGTATTAGACCCGAACATTCGTTACATAGGCTGATCCTGATTGATGGAGTAGGTAGCTTGGGTAGAGTGACGTACAGTACGTATGTTCTGCAGCATATTTACGATACCATACTCCACTTAAGAAACCTTAGGATGTACATATTTTGTGATACTTGATTCTATTCATTTCCGTGATCATACTCTCATTGATGCTGTTCCTTCCTATGATCATGTATTCATTCTAGATCTGTCGTTTTCTTTCTTGCCGTTGATCTGCTCTCTTCGATACTCGATTGAGATTCCTGTCAACATGGTTTGAGCACAGTTTGAGCTGCTGGTAGTGATGCGGTTAGGGCGAGCTCGTCATGGACAAGGACTGGCCATCGTGTTTTCTGGTTACATAGAAATGTATCGAGTTAGTGCTTATGTTGTTTGATTATGGATATACTACCAAAAATTCAATGTGTAAAGTGACCTCTCGGATGAGGCGAGTGTTTGGTTTTGCACCGGATGATCGGGCCATTGTTAGAGCTACCAGTTGCGAGAAGACTGTTGATGTACAGCCTACCTCAGAGATTGTGATGTCATCTACGGTGCAGACAGACGTTGCTGAGATTGATAGGATCTCGCTTTCAGAGCTTATGAGCCGAGCTCGCTAGAGCTTCCAGGCAGAGATGCGACAGATGATAGCTAGTCTATCCCAAGTTGAGAGACGAAGAAGATTCGTCAGATTGATGCGCCAACGCAGGCCTATTTAAGTTGAAGATTTCCAGTCTGGAGTGTCTTACTCAGATCTAGAGCAGACCGATCCAGAGATGACCGTCGATGTATCGCCTTTTTTGGAGGATTGAGGCACTGTTTAGCATGCGGATGAAGAGTATTCACATATTGTATAGGCGAAGCTAAAAAGTTCGAACGAGTGTCAGAGACCGATTTTTCCCAACTTTAAAGTGTTCGGAGGAACATGCAAGTGATTTTGTGGACCCTCTAGAAGAATGAAACCCTAACTCGACATGATGACCATGGAACCGCTTTTGAACCTTAGGGTTTGCGGCAGTTTAGCGGTGCCATCAGTGAGGCTTGGGTTTGCCTTTCTACGGCAGGTGCAGAGGTACTGTGGTATGTACCAGAATTTTTTCGACTGTGCTCAGGTGTTGAGCTTTCGGAAAATTTTGGGACCTTGATGACTCGATCGAAAAGTTTGACGTCGTCCGGATATCTTGTTATAGGAGACCAGTAAGCTGACCAGCTTCGGATAGAGGACCTCACCCAGTTGCGTTGGGAGTTGATCGAGGACGGGCGAGTATTGAGTATTTCTCCGATGGTTGGGACAAGTTTTCAAGGACGTGTTCGGCCAGATATCTTCCACGCAGTGATGAAGATACCGAGTTGTGATTTCGAGTCCGTGTGAGAGACTTCGGATTGGCTATAAACGAGAATATTTGCAGTACGCAGATAGCGTGACGTGACATCGAAGTGCATGATGATACAGACGAGTGGGACCAGAGGTTCGTGCGAGATGTTAATGAGTTGTTGTTACTCCCCGTCGAGATTAGAGACCGGATATGTGTACAGAGGTGTTGGGATGCGGCCAGTTCCCAAGGAAATGCTGTGCTGAGAGCGCAGATGTCCAGAAAGCGAGAAAAGATTATGCAAGAGTACCAGCCTCCATACAGTTCGGCAAAGGCGAGATTGGAAGAGACCTTGAGCAGGTTCCTTCCAGGGCACTGCTGCAATAAGATTTGCGCCCAGGATCAATTGTGTCATGAGTATTCAAAGGACCAGAGGCCGACGCTAATGACGTGCTGTTTTACGAGTAGTCGTGATGATTGACCGAGAGATGACCAAAGAAGTGTCAGGATGGAATCGTCCCCGTTAACACACCTGACTGGGCCGATGAGCCGAAGGATTGCGAGATTGGTAATACGCAGAAAAAATGAGGACCCAGAGACAGAGGACGCCAGACCATGAGCATGAGGCAAGCGGATGATCTTGCTCTGCCAGTTTTAGGTGGACCAGTACTTTTTCGACATTGTAGGAGGTGTACCTCAATGTCATTTGCTGCGATTTGCATTGTGATCCGAGTAACATGCTTATATCGCTTGGATTTGAGTTTTGATGATTGAGTTTAATAATATTGTTTTCATGCACCATGGTTGCACCTACTGGGTATTTACATTTTGCGCATAGTTATCGCACATGATATATATTTTATACACCGTTGTGTTGATTTGCGATTTGTGCTTATCTATTGCATTTGATGTCGATTTTGTACCTTCATTGCTTGTGTTTATGATTTCGTGGATTTCATACGGATGATGTGATTTTTTCACTCGGTATAGCTCACATGTGCTTGCAGTGTATTGAAACGGATTTTGTGCTCATAGTTGCACACGTTTTTTATTTATACACCTTGGTACACTCAGTGTCGTTCTTATGCGCATTTGAGTTATTAATGTGATTTTCGTGCATTGGTTGCACCGTACTTGTATTTCGCGCATTTGATGCATCGGATTTGAGATTTTCGTGCACACAGATGCACCAGATATTGTTGTCGTGCACACCCGTTGCACTGGACTGATGCATTCGTGCACTCCTGTTGCACTTAGTTTTTGTTTTGTGCACATTCATAGCAGTTGTATTTGGATTTAATTTCTGTGTGCACCAGACGCACGTGATTATTGGATACGCCTTTTAAGGCTGATTTTGCTCTTGAGCACCTTCTTTTCATGATGAGCACTATGTTACGTATTAGCCAAACAGGACTGATTTGAGTACAGCACCTAAGTACTTTGCATGCATTAAAAGTTTACCAAGAGGTTTTTGAAAAAAAGCTATAGCCTCTCTCTTTCCTACGTGTCTGTGAGCGACATGAACATTATAAAGGAAAACCTTTTGGGATATTTTGAAAACGACGAAACGTGTTTTTAGGAAAACATATATGGACATTTATTATTATTTTAAAATGAGCGTCCGTCACTTATGCCATGAGTTACGCATTCACGCGACGATTTAGAACGATTTTTGCATGAGTTCTATTTAGTTTTTGAAAAAATTTCAAGGATGCGTACTATACATGTATTATACTATTTGACTAGTGTATATTGGATTTCAGTAGTGGATTTCGAGATTTGTATCTCTATTGTTGCTCCGAGGAAAAGCATGCAAATTCGATGATTTGCGTGATTCTTGACGGAGTTCGATTTTGAGTTTTGTACTTGTTTTCATGCGCACTTGAGCGCAGTGTTGTTTCTGCATCTTCCGTGATTTCGGAGCCCTGTTGATTTGAGCTGATTATTGAAATGTTTTAGATTTTGGGGGTTTAAATTTAAATTCGGGGACCGAATTTATTTAAGTGGGGAAGATTGTAACATTTCAGTAAATATAAAATATTATTTTCTGAATTTAATATTAAAATAATATATTTCCCGAAAACTGGCAGATTTGCGAAATTGGGGTTTTCGAAAAAGGGTATAAATATATACCAATAATTGTGAAATAATTGAAAAATAAAATGATTTATTCATTTAAAAATATATTTAATGGATTTGGTATTTTTAAAATTTATTGTATGCAGTTTTGATAAAAACCGGTTTAGTGCAATGCTAATCGCGATTAGGCCAAATCCGTGTTTCTACAGTTGTCCATGGTTAATGCACCATGATACATTACATGTTGTTTCATTTGTGTTGTTTTATTAGGTTTATGTGTTTATTGGTGAGAAAAGGAAAGAAATGAATTGTTGGGGAGAGAGAGAGAGGGGACAAAATGATGAGGGGTGAGCATGCTAGGAGAGAGAAAAGGGGGTGAGAATAAGTGTGGGAGAGATAGGGGGCTGCCTCATTCCACATTCCCCTTTTGTTTTCTTCAACTTCTTCCACTCCTCCTCCACCTCCTCTACCCTCATGACCCATCTCAAATACTTTCTCAAAAACCTAAACCCCTTTCACAAAAAATGGCCACCTCCTCACCCTCATCGCATTGGACCAAGCAAAGTGGGATTTTGATGACATTAAGAAGCTAGGGCTTTCTTGAGGTATAATTTCTACCTTTTAGATAGTTTTAAGTTTCTTTATATTCTAGTTAGTTAGAAATGGGTTTAAGATGTGGATTTGTGAACTTGGGAAATTCTAGAGAGGGGTTTGAGAGTAGTGTGAATTGGGGGATGCCTAGTGGCTGTTATAAGACCCTAGAGACCAATTCTTGACCTGGGCCAGTGACCAAACCCCAAAATACGAACTTTAGATTCGTTGATATCGGGAAATTGTGAAAATTATGAGGTTGTTTAGAGATCTTCTAACACTCGGAGACCTGGAAAATTATTTAGTGAACATAGTGACACATGCAGGCAACCAAGAAGCTAACCCCAAGACCCGAGACCCAACCCCTTAGTTGAAGCTGCAGATTTAATCCCCCAGGCCGCAAATTGCGGCCTGGTCTTGATGGTTTGGGTTGGGGCTTGCTTCATGTCCTCCTTAGCCGATATCTAGAGCAACCCAATATGCAAAATTGGCTGGTTTGATCTTAGTCAAAATGTGGGAGCACTTTGATGTGATTTTAGCTATGTTTTCCGTATTCTAAAATTTGAATTTTTGTATTGATATTTTATTTGGTTGTTCGATATTTGTACATCAACAACTAGGGATAATTGGTTGGTTTTGCATGCGTGGGCTATAGGTTCTAAGCTATAGGCGATCCGTGTTCCGTTTCGGTTTTTAGAACTTGATTTTTATAGCGTTGTGATATGTGTTATTATTGTAGGTACGTTCGTGTGGATTCCGAGGCGACGGGGCATGTCGTCATCGACTTTGGCAAGCAAAAAGCAAGGTGAGTAGATCTATATCTACGGGGGAAGTTGGGTGGATGGCGTATAGCACCCCCGCACACTTTGATGGAAACCGATTTATATATAGATTATGGTTAATGAAACATTTAATAAAAAACTATAGATAGAGTGAAAAGGTAGTTAGAGAATCATATTAGAAACTAAAGATAGTTAGAAGCGATATGGTACGACTAGTATGTGATGACGGGACTTGAGAATGATATTTGTTGATATTGCCGTTTAGGGTACTATAGGACTAGATAGTCGACGTAGGTATGTCATCTGAACAATACCTATTTCCAAACTAAAGAATCGTATGCATCTTTTAAACAGATACCTTAAGAGATGTTACGGATTTTCAAATGATATCTTTTCCTTAAAAACACCGTAACCCTTACTTTCAAAACTATGATTCGTGTCTATCAAAAAAAACTTTTTGTATGGTTCGGGCGCGTATGTTAGATTAGATACTTATGCTTATAGTAAAGTTAGAATATTTTTGTAAAATTGACTTGATGAGGGATATAAATGCGTTGAAAAGAATATATGACGTGATATGATGATTTGTTGATATGTTGGTACGGATGCGAGTCGATTGAAATGATTGATGCCCTGCCGGTCCCCTGATATGAGATTGTTGCGGATGTGACCTGGGACATAGGTATATAGAGATATTTATATGTGTTGTGAATCATGAGTGTTAGCCGTACGTGACGTTAGGTCCGTACCCTCCTCATCTTATAGGTTGATAGGATCCCTGATAGTATAATGCCGTCGTACGATGATTTTCCGTGCATGATGAGTTTCACTTGATATTTGATCCATACCTTTGACTAGAAGATGCCGTACGATGGATTATACCGTACGTAATGTTGTGAGGCTGGATGCCGATTACTAGATGCACTGACTCGGTCATGTTAGATACGTATATCATATAGCTTTTAGCTGGTGATTTACTTTATGCTACATTCATGCCATTCTCATTGCATCATATAAACCTGTGCTAGTACACCTATACCATTATCGATGATACGTATGCTACACTTACACAGATTGGCCAGCTCACACAATTCATCATCGATAATTTCCATGTCACTACACAGTATAACTGCTGCATCAGGATATGACTCCTTGCATGATATACTTGCGCGCATACATATTATACACTCATACTTGCGTATATACCACTTGTGCATCCATACCTATATATATACTTATTGCACATACATAGATGATGCTGGCTTTGGGTTTAGATGATTGGGGACCGCAAGAGATATTTTCAAAAGTAGATCCATTTAAACGAGCGGTTTCCATTAATATGTCATATCATTGTTCCATGTTGCATGATATACGGATATGCTTACATTTCTGTTATATGTCGTATACACATGCTTTACGCTTTTACATATTGAGATATACTGTTTTCATGAGATTTCTGGATTTGAGATTCATGGCTATTTTAAAAGAAAGAATGTACTTTTTTAAAAACCCAGTTTCTCTTGATATGATATTTCAGTGCATCCACCATGTATTTTCTCGGTTCTGAGAATGGCATGTGAAACCCGATTCAAGGAGCGGTAGGCACCGTCTGCGGGTACATGGTGGACCCAGTGAGGTACCCCGGGGCAAGAAGACTCGTATTGTTAGACGGTGAGCCTGGCGGGGGAGCACTGCCCATCGGTGATAGTATTTGGGCTCGGCGGATATCCGGAGGATACCGACCAGAGTCGAGAGATGATATAGGCTGATCCGGACTGACGAAGCTCGTGGGCCGATCCAGACTGACGGAACTCGAGAGATATGAGGATTTGCGTCTCGATGCTGGACACGGGTTTCATGATGTTTCGAGTGTCGATGCTCGACACTCTGGTTGCATGATTTTGAGGTGTCGCGAGGGACACATGTTGATTTATATCCTCATATTTTCATGCATATACTTTTATGATATTTACAAGCATGATGTTGTTGTGTTAGTGGTAGACACGTGGACGAGATCCACATGCATACATACATTGATTATATGGGTGGACGAGATCCACATGCATACATGCATTGATTATACTGTTGGATGCTATCCACATGCTTATAGGCATTGACTATCTTGTTGGCACATATACCGACCCGGTCACCCTAAATATTATAGTATTACCTTTATGATATAGTTGACCTAGTAGTTGTTGTTTATTCGATTTCTACTTGTAAATGTTTTTCTATTCAAGAGTTGGCAACTCACCCCCGTTGGGCCACAGTTATGGCAGGTCGACCGCACGGATTAGTAGCGGCATTGCTGGCACATACCTACTTTTGGGTGGTTTGCTTGGTAGGTGGAATATTTGTATCGTACCCACTCTTGTATTTACTATTTCACTTGTTATCTAGTCAACTCCATCAATCAAATTTAGTAATTGTATAAGTAATGAGACTTAGTGAGATTGTGGTAGCGAGACTTAGAGCAAGGGTTTTCCGCTACTTGTGGTTTTGATGTCTTGCTTATTTCATTATCTTTTTGTGGTGAACTTCGCCGTTTGGCGTCGTATACTTATATATACTGTCTTACGTGGTTGTGATCCGCCGTTTGGCGAAGTGCTAGCTCCCGCTTGGGGATGCCTTTATTATCATTTTGTATTTGTGGATTTGGATCAAAAAATAAAAAGGAGGTGCTGCCCAATTTTTTTAAAAAAAGACACGTAACACTTTTTCAAACTAGTAAATTTCACTTGCATTTTCATGTTCTTTTTCTATGCATTAAGAAAACTTGATTTCATTATACCTTTATTTCAAAACTTCACCTCCTTTATTTTCTTAAAAGGGTTTAGATTTCTGGGTTTCATCTTACTTGAACTACGTTACGCCTCTAGATATTGCGTGATTTAAGTGCTGGTCAGGAGGTAATATTTCGGGTCATGACACCACATCACCCTACATTAATTAAAAATATCTAGACCAAGACTCTAAGGACCATCGTGCTCAATTAGGACAGAGGAAGGTCGTGGGTAATCTATCGCTTATCCGCATTTCTTTTATGGTGTCTACGAATGCGTGACTAAGGCAAGTGGTTACTTAATTAGGCCCGCTATTTTCGGTGATTCGTATAGCGGATACCTCCTACTTACCTGGCACTTACCTGGCCACATGAGCGATAAAGCGGTGGTAGAGGATTGATCCTGCTACTTGTCTTTTGGAAGTCTAGGAGCGGTCTAGTGACTTGACCTAGGTGACATTAGTTTTAGGGTTGATTATGCATTTCTTGTGTAATTTGTCTCACGCCCGACACTTTTTCAAAACAACCCTTATTAATAGTTCTCACACAGGATTCTAGTGCCCGTCTTGTCCGCGTTTCTGCTATCGACTCCAAAGTCGGTATTTCTTCATCTTCTTTTTCCCTTCTCCCCACTACATCGACAGAGATGGACGGTTCTCCATCAGATTATAACACCACCCTGCCACCACCCGTCGGTACGCAGAATCCACCGCGCATCTCTCTCCAAGAAAGATGCTACCCCGTGCATTGACTCCTTCCAACCTATCTATGTATTCCACCAGCCAAAGAGGATAATTTTGAAATTAAAACCCACTTCATCAAACTGTTGCTCAAATTTCACGGGCTTGAATCCGAAGACGCATACGTTTTTATAAGAAAATTCGAAAACGTATGTGCAATGATGAGCACGTCATAACTTTCTATGGATGCTCCGAGATTACATTTTCTCCCTTTTACCTTGTGCGATCTAGTAGAAAAATGGCTTTATAACACTGCCGCATATTATATTGCCAAATGTGATGAATTCGTTGTAGAATTCCTTAAGAAATTTTATCCCAATAATAAGACCGCCCGCATTCGAACCGAGATTAACCAGTTTACCCAAGTTCCCAATGAACCATTTTCGAAATGCTTTGAACGGTTTAAGGATCTTCTTTTACATTGCCCTCATCATGGAATCAATAGATGGGACCTTTATCGCATTATATATGAGGGTCTTGATCCTGCAACAAAACAGATGCTTAAAATCATATGTCAATGTCATTTCCTGTCTAAAGATGATGTGAAGCTTGGCAATTTCTGGAAGATCTCGCTGAACAAACTTTACAGTGGGAAAGCGTTAGACCTACATCATCTACGGGAGGTATCCATCAGCTCGATATTTCCATCGCAGTGAAAGACAAAATGGCTACGATACAAAGGAAACTCGATGCTATAGAAAACAAAGTCACTTCAGCCTCCCTAAACCAATTTACGCTTCCCAAAACCGTGTGTGGTTGCTTTTCCAACACATCACATTTGACGGAAGAATATCCTTTGAATCCTCTATTTCAAGGTCAAGAACAAACTAATGCTGCTTTTCAACAACGACCTAGAAATGATCCTTATTCTTCCACATACAATCAGGGTTGGAGGAATCATCCTAATTTTGCTTGGAACCAAAACCAAACTCAAAATCAAAACCAGTTCCTAAGCAACTTTCAAAGACCTCCCCCACAGCAACAACAACCACCACAACCAAGCCAGCACCACTTTCAACCGCAACCTTTGCAAAACCCGGCCAACAAATTTGATTCTAAACCCTCTGCACTCGACACATTCATTAAACATTCCATGCAAACGACGGATACTTTAACAACTTCTATCCAAACGTTGATGTGGAACACCGCTTCCCATGATGAAAGCATAAAATCGATAGAAGCACAACTTACACAGTTAAATACCATGATGAGTGCGAGAGAGAAAAGGAAACTTCCATCTAAACCCCTGCCGAATCCTGGGCACTCACAAAGTTATAATATGAGTGCCGTAACCAAGTTGAGATCGGGAAGAGTGTCGAACAACCAAGTGGGTGAACATGTTGATGTGGAGGAATCAATTGAAACCCCGACTTCTATTTCTTCTCCTTTTTCGTCAAGTCCACCTTCTTCCGAGCCTATTCTCCATTTTCCATTAGGCTCGAACCCTCTGCCCACATCCTCGAGTAAACCTAAAACGATCCTAACTCCAATTCTGGGATCGATTCCATCCCCACAAATGTAAGTTAATGTTACACACCCCGTTAGTTAACGGGGAGGAGGAATAGGTAAAAATCAAAATTTTCTTAGAAGGTAACATTGACTATGCATAAGAATTTTTTCTAAACATTAACTAACAAACTAACTTGGAGTAGTAACTACTATGTTAGAAGATTATACCACAAGCTTCAAGTCCTTCTTCTCCTTGTTGTGCTTCTCCTTGGTGGTTGTGGAAGGTGCCTCCTCACCGGCTTCTCTACGTCAAAGATGATCCACCCAAAGATCTCTACCTTGAGCTCAATCCTCTAAGATGAGGTAATTAAGGGACTTGGTGTGCTAAATTATGTAGCCTAGAGTGAGTAGAGAGTGATTATGGTGGCTAAGTCTCAATAACCTTTGATTCACAACTCATGAGAAACTAAGGATTGAGAGAGGAAGAAGGAGAGAACCATGAGAGAAAGTGAGTATCAAAAATAATGAAGAGTGTTCCCCTTTGAGGAAAGAGAAAACTTACTTTTATTACGATAATTGTGATGGCTACTTTGATTTGACTATTATCATGTCATAATTAATGCTAAGCAATATATCTAGTGCTCAACAAAAATATTTAAGTCAACCATAGTCAACAAAGTCAAATGGTCAAACCAATTAACCATGACACAATTATCTTAAATAAAAATTAGTAAACAATTTCCTCCACTCATAATGGTTTTAATCAAGTCAAAGGTCAAAACCCTAATGAGGTGTCCCTTCTCTGCCCCTATAATCCTTATATACATACCCGATCCGTGTTCCGAGAAACACGAATACAATGTGACTAGACCAATCCAAAATCTAATAGTAGGATCCGGCTGAAACCACGGCCCACTAGTATCAACCGCCCGAACACCAAACGCGCACAAGTACGCGTATGTGAACGAACCTTGTAGTAAAACCATACGACATCTATATCGTTTCGCCCAAAGGTGGAAAACCCTCTGTTAGTGTATATGCCCTAGAGGCCATTACTGTATCATACTAGTTTGTATATTACTTGATGGAAGCTTGCGATATTCACAGTTGTATATACAATCTTGCTCGAAATGGTAGTATGCTACTTGGTTTGTCTCTGCTTTAATATGTGCATGTGTTTCTTTTAGCATATCGCTGATATACATATTAGTAGAGCCCTTAGGATCTTTGCTTGATTACCAACGTTGTGATGGGGTTCACACTCGTGGGAGCTGGGTGATCTATAAGCACATCCTTATACAGGTCCCTAGTCGTTGGACTATCGAGACAGGGCATCGATACTCCGAAGTAGACTAGCGTATGCGCTTCTCATCCCAGCGTGGGAGACGGTCTGTCCCACAGCCGTCAGTACGTCGTACTTGAGATAGTATGCGGGTGCTCGTTAGGTTACGAGTACACTGGACAGGACTCGTCGGGAACTGTTGGTTGGTATTATACCTATCGTCAGTTATCGGTTCCCAGGTGACATGAGTACAGCTTAGTCCGCTGACTTGACACTGTCACTCAGCCTCGAGTGTGTTCCCACTGCAGTTTGATTACTACCCTACTACGGCTCAAAGGAGTCTTGCAAAAAGGTAGTTTTTGGGTGCAGTCCCGAAGCACTTGGAGGCAGTGACGGTTAGACACGATTCGTCTCTCCCGGTATTGGGGGTTGACATCGCGCTGTGTCCAGGAGAGCCATTACACGAGTAGTCCCTGGCCAGGGCAAGCGAGATATACTGGTAGGTTTCCAGTGTTATCTCAGGGTGTTCTGGGCTACACTCCGACACAACTTGTACCGCTATTAGAGGACTGACGTTCACCGCCCCCTAGGCCCGCCATGCAATGTATCAGACGAACAGACCGGACTGTACGGAGACTGTCACATACAGGCTCAGTTGGAGTTCAGATGGGGTTCACCTCGTCAGTCTTCTTATCGACATCTACCTGGGGACCGTTACGTACAGCCAGTGCCTCTTGCGGTCTGTGGTTAAACCCACTGCCAGCGTAGTGTCGAGTCTTTAGAGTCCCACACAGAGAGCTATTCGCCTTTAGGCAAAATGAGTAGAGGTCGCATGGTTTTGCGACAGGGTTCGTTCACATCCGCGCACTTGTGCACGTTTGCTGTCCGGACAGCTTATACTAGCGGGCTTTGGTTTAAGCCAGATCCTAGTATATGATTTGGGATTGGTTTTATCTCTTTGTATTCGTGTTCCTCGGATCACGAATATGGGTGCGTATGCACAGTTGCTTGAAACAGAGGGAGAGGACTTTGATTAGGGTTAATGACTATTGTCATTTTATTAACCCTAATGCTTATGTGTGTATTATTGTTAATTGATATTAGTTTAAATAATTGTGCATAGTTATGGTTGTTGACCATTTGACCTCCTTGACTGTTGACATAGGTTGACACTTTGACCATCATCATTTCATTTGGAAGATGCTCTTTGATCCTTGCAAATTGCATTAAAAATGAAATGATAATGGTCATGTCTTGATTAACCATGACAATTATCTAGGTAATTATCTAATTACAATAATTCACACATATATGAGAGAATGCTTCATATTTTCTCTCATTCTATTATTCACTTTCTCTCTCTTGTTCTTCTTCTCCTTCAAGCTCTCCCCTCTCATGTGTTGAGAAACACTTGAGCTAGAGAAAAACCCTTTCTTGATAATCTCTACTCTCATCTAGGGTTCAAGGATTAGCACTTCTTGCACCCTAGTTACTTCTAGCTTGGAGTTGAAGCCAAAGGTCGAGGCTTTCGGGTGGATCTTTCTTCGACGTGAGAAGACGACTAAGGTGACCTCCTTCCACCACTCCAAGGAGCAAGGAGAGAAGGACATAAAGCCCAAGGTATAACCTTTCTAGCACTTAGCTAGTTTCTAGTTAGCTTTAGCTTGTTTTTGTTTAGCAAAGATCCTTCATAGTCAAGTCCATGTTGCCTAAGCTCATAAAAACTTGATTTTTATTCCGTTTTCCGCCTCCCCGCAAGTACCGGGCTGGGCAACGTGGACTTACACCCTCTGTGTTGGACTTTAAAGACTCGACACTATGCTGGCAGTAGGTTTAACAACAGGCCGCAAGTGGTACTAGTTGTACGTAACGGTCCCGAGGTAGATGTCGATAAGAAGGCCAATGAGAAAAACCGATCCGAACTCTTACTGAGCCTGAATGTGACAATCTCCATACAGTCCGGTCTGTTCGTCTAAAAGTGATGCATATCGGGCCTAGGGAGGCAGTAAAACGTCAGACCCCTAATAGCGGTATAAGTCATGTCGGAGTACAATCCAAAACATCCTGAGAAACTACTGGAGTACCTACCAGTAAATCTCACTTGCCCTGGCTAGGGACATTATGTAATGGCGTTCCGAACACAGCGCGACATCAACCCCCAATACCGGGAGAGACGAATCCTATCTAACCGCAACAACCTCCAAGTGCTTCGGGACTGCACCCAACTACCACCAGTTTGCACGTCTCAATAGAGCCGTGGTAGGGTAGTAATCTAAAACAGTAGGAAAACACTTGAGGCGAAGCAGCAGTGTCGAGTCAACGGAATAAGCTGTACTCATGTCACCTGGGAACTGCTAACTGATGATAGATATAATACTAACCAACAGTCCCCGACGAGTCTTGTCCAGCGTACTCGTAACCTAACGAGCACCTGCATACTGTCTCCAGTACGATGTACTGATGGCTGTGGGAGAGACCATCTCCCCTGTTGGGATGAGAAGCGTATACACTAGTCTACTGTGGAGTATCTATGCCCTGTCTCAATAATCCTATGACTAGGGACCTATTTAGGATGTGCTTATAGACTACCCAACCCCCACTAGTGTGACTGCCATCATAACACTGGTAGTCAAGCAAAGATCCTAAGGGCTCTATCAATTTGTATTAGCGATATGTTAAAAGAAACATATACACATATTAAGATAGATACAAACCAAGTACCGTACTACTATATCGAGCAAGACTGTCATAAATCTGTGTATATATCCCAAGCTTCCAAAATGTAATATACAAGCTATTACTATACAATAATGGCCTCTAGGGAATATTACACTAACAATCTCCCATTTGCATTAGGGCCATGTTCTGGCATATCGCAGACCTATCATCTCGAATAGCCTCTCGAACTGCGTCTGAGAGATGGCCTTTGTGAATGGATCTACAGTGTTGTCCTCTATAGCAACTCTCCGAATCTCGATCTCCCGGCGATCCACGATCTCCCTGATCAGGTGATACCGCCTCAAGATGTGTCTGTACTTCTGATGGGACATGGGTTCCTTCGCTAAAACTATAGCCACGTTGTTGTCACAATACAGAGGTATTGGATCAACATTTGACGGAACCACCTGAAGTTCTGTTAAGAACTTCCACATCTAGACTGCTTCTTTTGCGGCATCAGAAGCTACGATATACTCCGCTTCCATCGTTGAGCCAGCAACGGTGTCCTGATTGGAACTCTTCCAACACACCGCCCATCCATTAAGGTTAATGACATAACCCGACATGGATTTGGAGTCATCCTTGTCACTCTGAAAGCTGGAGTCAGCAAAGGCCTCGATCTGGATGTCTTTTCCGTCGTAAACCAAGAACATATCCTTAGTCTTTCTTAGGTACTTGAGAATGTTCTTTACTGCTATCCAGTGCTTCTTCCCAGGGTTTGACTGATACCGGCTTACCACACTCAGTGCGTAAGCAACATCTGGTCTGGTACACAACATCGTAAACATTATAGAGCCTACCGCAGAAGTGTAGGGTATAATAGACATGAGATCCCTTTTCAAATCAGTCATGGGAGACATCTCTTTGGAGTGGGTGATTCCGTGACAAGCCGGTAAATTATCTCGCTCAGAATCTTCCATACTAAATCTTTTAAGTATGGTGTCGATATACCTGAACTGCAAAAGTCCCAACATTCTTTTAGATCTATTACGATAGATCTGGATCTCCAGAATGTAAGAGGCATCACCTAGGTCTTTTAGGGAGAACCTGTGTGACAAGAATCCTTTGACATATTGTAGCATAGGAATGTCATTTCCAATCAAGAGAATGTCATCCACGTTCAATACGAGGAATACAACAGTTCGTGCTACAATCTTACTATAAATGCATTGCTCATCTGGATTTTTGATAAAGTCAAATTTTTTGACCGTCTCATCAAAACAGATGTTCCAACTCCGCGATGCCTGCTTTAGTCCATAAATGGACTTAAGCAACTTGCACACTTTCCCGCTGCTCCCACTCTGAATGAAACCATCTGGCTGGTCCATATAGTCGCATTCTTCTAAATGTAAATTTAGAAAAGCGGTCATTACGTCCATCTGCCAAATCTCATAATCGTGGAAGGCAGCAAAGGCAAGAAGGATCCGAATGGAATTGAGCATAGCCACTGGAGAAAAGGTTTTATCATAGTCCAAACTAGGTCTTTGACGAAATCCTTTTGCAACAAGTCTATCCTTATTGGTTTCAACCTGTCCATCTACACCAATCTTCTTTCTGAATATACATTTGCAGCCTATGGGTTTTACCCCTTCTGGAGCAATGTTCAAAGTCCATACTTTGTTGGTGTACATGGACGCCATCTCGGTCCGCATTGCCTCCAGCCATTTTACCGAGTCATTGCTCTGAATGGCTTGCTGGAAATTAGTCGGCTCATCATTATCAATGATGCAATCCTCTCTATCCCCGTCTACGAGAAAACCGTAGTATCTCTCAGGCGGATGAGACAGCCTACTACTCCTGCGGAGTGGTGTGGTAATGTCCTGTTCTTTTGAAACTTCTGGTTCCACCAAGCTTTCAGTAATAGCTTGTCGTTCTGGAATTTCTTCCAGTTCTATTGCGCTCCCACTTTTTTCTTTTTCTAAAAACTGATGTTCCAGTAAGTGGGCATGACGATAAACAAAAACCGTTTGTTTCTCTACGTAATAGAAAAGATACCCCCTGGAGCTCTTTGGGTATCACACAAACTTACACAGTACTGAGCGTGCCTTGAGTTTGTCCGTATGCTGCTTTTTAACAAAAGATGGACATCCCCATATCTCCAAATACTGAAGATAGGGTTTCTTCCCACTCTACATCTGATATGGAGTGGTAGGCACAGTCCTTGTAGGAACCTTGTTCAAAAGATATGCAGCTGATTCTAGTGCATAGCTCCAGAATGATCGCGGTAACTCAGCGTTACTCATCATAGAACGTACCATATCCAATAGGGTTCGGTTTCGTCTCTTCGATACACTGTTGTGTTGTGGTGTATATGGAGGAGTAAGCTGAGAGAGAATTCCACTCTCTTTTAGGTAATCCAGGAACTCGGCACCCAAGTATTCACCACCTCGATCAGATCTCAGTATCTTGATACTTTTGCCGGATTGTTTTTCCACTTCATTCTTATATTCCCGGAATTTCTCAAAGGCTTCGGATTTATATTTCATCAAGAAAATATGTCCATATCTAGAGAAATCATCCATAAAAGTATGAAATAGGAATTTTTGGATATGTATGCCTTAGAGGCCATTATTGTATAGTACTAGTTTGTATAATACATTTTGGAGACTTGGGATATATATACAGGTTTACGACTGTCTTGCTCTATATAGTAGTACGCTACTTGGTTTGTTTCTATCTTAATATGTGTATACGTTTCTTTTAACATATCGCTAAAAACATATTGATGCAGCCCTTAGGATCTTTGCTTGACAACCGGCGTAGTGATGTCGATCACACTAGTGGGGGCTGGGTAGTGTATAAGCACATCCTTATTTTGGTCCCTAGTCGTAGGATTATTGAGACAGGGTATCGATACTCCAAAGTAGACTGGTGCATACGCTTCTTGTCCCAGCAGGGGAGATGGTCTGTCCCACAGCCATCAGTACGTCGTACTAGAGATTGTATGCAGGTGCTCGTTAGGTTACGAGTACACTGGACAGGACTCGTCGGGAATTGTTGGTTGGTATTATACCTATCGTCAGTTAACTGCTCCCAGGTGACATGAGCACAGCTTAGTCCGTTGACTTGACACTGTCACTTCGCCTCAAGTGTGTTCCCACTATTCTTAGATTACTACCCTACCACGGCTCTATTGAGTCGTGCAAACATGTAGTAGTTGGGTGCAGTCCCGAAGCACTTGGAGGCAGTGACGGATAGACATGATTCGTCTCACCCGGTATTGGGAGTTGATATCGCGCTGTGTCTAGGAGAGCCATTACACATAGTCGTCCCTGGCCAGGGCAAGCGAGAATTACTGGTAGTATTTCCAGTAGTTTCTCAGGGTGTTCTGGTCTACACTCCGACATGACTTGTACCGCTATTAGGGGAATGACGTTTACCGCCCCCTAGGCCTGCCATGCGATACTCTCAGACGAACAGACCTGACTGTACGGAGATTGTCACGTTCAGGCTCAGTAGGAGTTCGGATGGGTTCACCTCGTCGGTCTTCTTATCGGCATCTACCTGGGGACCATTACGTACAGCTAGTACCACTTGCGGCCTATGGTTAAACCCACTGCCAGCGTAGTGTCGAGCCTTTAGAGTCCCACACTGAGGGTTATTCGCATTTGTGCAAAACAGAGTAGAGGTCGCATGGTTTTGCGTCGGGGTTCGTTCACATCCGCGCACTTGTGCACGTTTGGTGTCCGGGTAGTTATTACTAATGGGCTTTGGTTTATGGCAGATCCTAGTATTTGTTTTGGGATTGGTTTTGTCTCAGTGTATTCGCGTTCCTCGGATCACGGATGCGGGTGTGTATGCAGAGTTGATAGAGGCAGAGGATTCTCATTAGGGTTGTTGACCGTTGACTTTTTCCAAACCCTAATGAGAATGAGAAATATGATTAATGATATTAATTAAAGATAATTGTGCCATGGTTAGGTTGACCATTTGACTTATGTTGTCTTTTTGACTTTGGTTGACCGGTTGACTTATGTTGACAATTTGACCATTATCATTTCACATGAAAGATGCTTCTTGATTCTTGCAAAATTCATTTAATGTGAAATGATAATGGTCATTCCAAATGAACCATCACAATTTCTTTAATCATTATTATTATTTCATAACTCACTAATATTTGAGCATGGTTGTAGAATTCTACTCTCATTCTCTCTTGCTCTTTCTCTCTCATGTTTTTTGAGCTCTCCCTCTTCCTCTCAAAGCTTTAATTTTTCATGTGTTGAAAATCAAAAGCTTTTGAGACAAAGCCATCAAAACATATCTCTACTCTTTCTAGGGTTCTTTTTCTAGCAAACCAAGCACTCTAGTTATCTCTTGGTTGAGGTAGGAGCTCAAGGTAGAGGCCCTCGGGTGGATCTATCTTCGGCAAAGTGAAGACAACGAGGAGGAGCCATCTACGCCACTACTTGGAGCAAGAAAGAAGGAGAACCACAACAAGAAGAGAAGGAGTTCAAGATCTCGGTATATCCATTCTACATAGTAGCTAGAACTTGTAGTTAATATGTTAGTTTTTTTTTAGCAAAGATCCTTCATGGATGGTCCATGTTACCTTGTGAGAAAAATTATATTTTTACCTATTCCGCCTGCCCGAAAGAACCGGGGTGGGTAACGTGGACCTAACAGTGGTATCAGAGCCTTGCTAAACAACAACTAACTGTTAGCAAAGTGTTTAGAACATCGATCCGGAAAAAATCCCGAAAACACACCAAAATAATGTATTTTCTGTCGAATTTCAAAACTGGCCTAAAAATATTTCCACAGACATGAAAAATACAAGCAGGGTTTTCTGAGAAATTTGTAGAATTTTGGGCGCCTGAACTGTTCATTGGGCCACGGATCCGCGGCCGATCCAAGCGATCCGCCGCGGTTCCGCGGCCAAGTTAACTCGGTGGCACCCCAAAATTCTTCTGGGGTTCTCTGTTGTAGTTTTGTGCATTCTGGGAATTTTTGTTTCTGCCCAGATTTGTCTGAGTACTGGATTTTACTTGGGGTAGATTCAAATACAGTTATTGATCGAAATTCTATAAACTTTAGCTAAATGGTTATATCTGTAATGTTATATATGCACTGAACGTCGACTAATCGCTAGACGTCGATTAGTGGGGGTTGTGCATATCTGTGATCTGTAATGTTGTGGGATTGTGTATCTGAACTTGTTAGATTGTCGCGGATGAATAGCCAGGGTTTTGTGAGATGAGTGTTTCTTTATCTTTCATTGGATATGTAAATTGATGTAATATTATTTTTATGGCCGCACATCCGGGATGAGGTTGTAGCCGCCATTGTATATTATTTCTTTTACTGTTTTTGCTCTTAGGATAGACCCAAGGTGGGGTACACAAACTACCGGGTACTTTGAAGTGCCGAGTGGCCTACTCACGTTGTTGAGGGAGGTTGCTTCACTTCGGGAACTTGGCGGGTAGTTTGCCGTACCCGTAGGGGTCTAGGGTGGGGTTTGGCTATTCATCACGACCGTGTAATCCGCCTTTCGTTGCAGGCTCGAACGAAACGTGGATTCCTAGCATATCCCATGTGTTCATCTGTGATCTGGAATGGCTATCATTGCATCTGACGAATGTATATATCTATATAAGATATCAAGTAGGCGTTGCTTATTTTTGCATCCGTGCTAGTCCAGCCCCCGCTCTGTCATTAGTTAAGTAACCTAACGGGTGATGACGGGGCCCCATGGCGAATGCGGATGGCATAAGCGTACGTCGTATTTTCGTTGTTTTCTGCAATGGTAGGATTAATTGATGGGACGCATTATATTAATGCAAAGAAAAACAAACCTAAAAGACGTTGTTGTAAAAATTTTCAAAAAGCTGTTATTACAAGGACGTTCTCTTTTGTTTTGCACAGAGGTATTCGGTTATGAATGCCCAGCACCTCATTCGACGAGGCAAGGGCCGAGATCCCTTCATCTGGAGTGACCCCTTGGATAAAAGTTTGCGTCAGGGTAATAACTTCACTATAGTCGATTATTCTTGCTTTGCATCGAGGTATTCAGCTTGGAATATCCTGCACCTCATTCGACGAGGAAAGAGCCGAGATCCCTTCACAGGGAGTGACCTCTTTAGCAAAAGTTTTCGCCACTATATTTTTAAAAAAGGGCAATCAGGTTCCTTCAATGATATCAAGTTCATTACGTTAACGGGTTTTTCGCCAAAAACCCAGCTGTAGCCCTCCGTTATTTCGGATTGGTATTATTTAGTATTCGTGCTGCGTTTGTTGACCTAGTCAAGGCGTAGTGAATGGTAGCTAAGTGATATTTTTATGTGCATTGCAAATGTGATTGGTTAGGACAGTCGTGCGGCCTTGTTGACCTAGGCAAGGGCACGTACGGATGGGTTTAATGCAATCAAGATAATGACGGTAGAACTTGACTAACGGTTTATGGTTTGTTGACCTAGTCAAGGTCATAAACCGTTAGGGGCAAAAATCCACATCGGGGGTTTCTAAAGAAACTAAAACTTGGAGATTTTGCATACCTTCTGGAGTGTGGTGACTAGAGTTGATTCCATCTAGGTCATCGCACAATGATAGTTGGATCCCGATCCCACTGATGAGTTGGATTGCTCTCGGGAGATTATTTCACTTAACAATCAATGCTATAAACCAAGTAGGTGTCTAGAACGGTGTAAGCAGGGGTACGCCTCCAGGGAAAAGAGGTTATTTAATTAAGGAACTTCGCGAAAGCATTGGAAAACCTCCCTCGAAGTACCAACCCTAGCCTGGCTGAAAGGTTAAGCAAGTATTGTGACGTGCGATTAATCCTGACTAGTTCTTCTTTTAGGGTTTGAAGAAGAATTTGAGGAAACAGTGGGAGCCATCCTGGTTAGATAAATTAATAAACCAATCTAATCTTGCAAGAGCGCACGCTGAGCATTTCTTTTCTCTCTCTCCAGGTAGCAACCATTTCACGCCCTAATCAAGATAATATAATGTATCGCTTGACCAATCCGAATTCTTATTCGGGGCTGGGGAACGTCGGTTCGGCTCTAACGTGTGACAACAGTCATAAGTATGAGCAAGGGAAAGAGGATTGTATGGATTCCAAGGAGACCCAGTGGAAGAAGTAGCATAGTTTTGCATCTACTTCAGGTGTTCTTGTAATTGGGAACTGCTTTACGGTCAGCCCTACCTCCTGGGTACATGATACCGGATCAGGATCTCATATCTGTAATCTATTGCATGGACTGAGAAAAAGTCGGAAAGTTGTACCTGGTGATATCTCGCTCAGGGTAGCGAACGGAGCACAAGTTAATGCTGCAGCCGTCGGTGAATATCACCTAGTGTTGCCAAATGGCAATACTATGATTTTGAACGATTGCTACTATGTACCTTCCATGGTTTGCAACATAATATCAGTATCTTTACTTAATAAAGATGGATATAACATTGTTCTTGATAGAAATATGATGAACATTTACCTTCATAAGGTACTGGTTGCAGAAGGTACACTGTGTAATGGTATCTATGTTCTAAATCAGAATACATTTCTCAATGTACAAAACACACGCAAGAGGAAGAATTCAGATACGAATGAATCCTACATGTGGCATTGTAGACTTGGTCATATCGGAGAGAAAAGACTAAGTAAGTTGCATAAAGATGGACTCTTAAATACGTTCGAGTTTTCATCTTACGAAACTTTTCAGTCTTGTCTCAAAGGAAAGATGATCAAATCTCCATTCACCGGACATAGAGAAAGAGCAACAGAGCTCTTGGGAGTCATACACAGTGATATATGTGGTCCGATGTCTATACATGCAAGGGGTGGGTTCTCGTACTTCAACACATTCACTGATGATCTCTCTAGTTTCGGATATGTGTATCTGATGAAACACAAATCTGAAGCTTTTGAGAAATTCAAGGAATTCAGAAACGAAGTAGAGAACCAGACTTGCAAAAGTATCAAGATCCTCCGATCGGATAGGGGAGGGGAGTACTTAAGCACGGAATTCCTAGATTACTTAAAAGAGAATGGAATTCTCTCTCAGCTTACTCCTCCTTATACACTACAGCACAACGGTGTATAGGAGCGGAGGAATCATATCCTATTAGATATGGTTCGCTCCATGATGAGTAGTGCTGAGTTACCTCTTTCATTTTGGGGACGTGCGCTTTTAACAGCAGCATATCTATTGAATGATGCTCCGTCTAAATCAGTGCCTAAGACTCCATTCGAGATATGGAATGGAAAAAGGCCATATCTTAAAATATTTAAGATATGGGGTCGTCCGGCTTATGTTAAAAAGCATAAACCAGATAAGCTAGAGGCACGGTCAGATTTATGTATGTTTGTGGGATATCCAAAGAATGGTTATGGATATCTGTTCTGCCACACCGAGGAACAGAAGGTGTTTGTTGCTCAGCATGCCGTTTTCTTAGAAACGGAGTTTCTTGGAAAAGAAATTAGTGGGAGCACGGTAGAATTGGAAGAAATTCAGCGACCACAAACTGAAACTGAAGATTTGACAGAACCTCAGGATTCAATAACCCCAGACGAGCCTCAGCCACTCCGCAAATCTGGTAGGATTTCTCATCCGCCGGAGCGATACTACAGTTTTCTCATAGACGGGGATCGAGAGGATTGCATCTCGGAAGAAGATGACCCTGCCGGTTTCAGGCAGGCCATTATCAGTAGAGACTCTGATAAATGGCTGGATGCTATGCGATCCGAAATGGAGTCCATGTACACCAATAAAGTCTGGACCTTAGATATTGCTCCACCTGGGGTAAAACCCGTTGGATGCAAATAGATCTACAAAAGGAAACTTGTTGTAGATGGGCAGGTGGACACCTATAAGGCTAGACTCATTGCAAAAGATTTTCATCAAAGACCTGGTGTGGACTATGACGAAACTTTTTCTCCAGTGGCTATGCTCAAATCCATTCGGATCCTACTTGCCATTGCTGCTTTCCATGACTATGAAATCTGGCAGATGGACGTAAAAACGGCTTTTCTAAACGGCAGTTTGGAAGAATGCATTTACATGGATCAGCCAGAAGGTTTCGTAGACAGTGGGAGCAGCGGGAAAGTGTGCAAGTTGCTTAAATCCATTTATGGATTAAAGCAGGCATCACGGAGATGGAACATCTGTTTTGATGAGGCGGTCAAGGAATTTGATTTCATCAAGAACGAAGATGAACTTTGTGTCTATAAGAAGATTGTAGGACGAACTGTCGTGTTCCTAGTCTTGTACGTGGACGGCATTCTTTTGATAGGAAATGACATTCTTATGCTACAATCGGTCAAGCTATTCTTGTCACAACGGTTCTCCATGAAGGACCTGGGTGATGCCTCGTACATTCTGGGGATCAAGATCTACAGAGATAGATCCAAGAGATTACTGGGACCTTCGCAGTCCAGGTACATAGAGACCGTACTAAAGAGATATAGTATGGAAGATTCCAAGCGCGGTAATATACCCGCATTGCACAGAATCACCCTCTCCAAGAAGATGTCTCTAAGACTGACGAGGAGAGGGTTCGCATGAGCACTATACCCTACGCTTCGGCGGTAGGATCTATAATATATGCGATGCTATGTACAAGACCAGATGTATCTTACGAACTGAGCGTGGTGAGCCGGTATCAGTCAGACCCAGGTGAGAACCACTAGACGGCAGTAAAGAACATTCTCAAGTACCTGAGAAGGACTAAGGAGATGTTCCTGGTTTATAGTAATGGAGACCTCAGGATCGAGTCCATTACCGATTCAAGCTTCCAGAGTGACAAAGATGACAGCAAGTCTGTCTCGGGTTTTGTGTTTACCCTCATCGGGAACTGTTGGTTGGTATTATACCTATCGTCAGTTAACAGCTCCCAGGTGATATGAGTACAGTTTATTCCGTTGACTTGACACTGTCACTTCGCCTCAAGTGTGTTCCCACTGTTCTTAGATTACTACCCTACGACGGCTCTATTGAGTCGTGCAAACGGGTAGCAGTTGGGTGCAGTCCCGAAGCACTTGGAGGCAGTGACGGTTAGACAGGATTCGTCTCTCCCGGTATTGGGAGTTGATATTGCGCTGTGTCTAGGAGAGCCATTACACATAGTCGTCCCTGGCCAAGGCAAGCGAGAATTACTGGTAGTGTTTCCAGTAGATTCTCAGGGTGTTCTGGGCTATACTCCGACACAACTTGTACCATTATTAAGGGACTGACATTTACCTCCCCCTAGGCCCGCCATACGATACTCTCAGATGAACAGACCGGACTGTACGGAGATTGTCACGTTCAGGCTCAATAGAAGTTCGGACGGGTTCACCTTGTCGGTCTTCTTATCGGCATCTATCTGGGGACCATTACGTACAGCTAGTACCGCTTGCGGCCTGTGGTTAAACCCACTGCCAGCATAGTGTCGAGCCTTTAGAGTCCCACACAGAGGGTTATTCGCCTTTGGGCAAAACAGAGTAGAGGTCGCATGGTTTTGCGACGGGGTTCGTTCACATCCGTGCACTTGTGCACGTTTGGTGTCCGGGCAGTTATTACTAGCGGGCTTTGGTTTAAGCCTGATCCTAGTATTTGTTTTTGGATTGGTTTTGCCTCAGTGTATTCGTGTTCCTCGGAACACGGATGCGGGTGTGTATGCAGAGTTGACAGAGGCAAAGGATTCTCATTAGGGTTGTTGACCGTTGACTTTTTCCAAACCCTATTGAGAATGAGAAATATGATTAATGATATTAATTAAAGATAATTGTGCCATGGTTAGGTTGACCATTTGACTTATGTTGACTTTTTGACTTTGGTTGACCGATTGACTTATGTTGACAATTTGACCATCATCATTTCACATGAAAGATGCTTCTTGATTCTTGCAAAATTCATTTAATGTGAAATGATAATAGTCATTCCAAATGAACCATCACTATTTCTTTAATCATTATTATTATTTCAAAATTCACTAATATTTGAACATGGTTGTAGAATTCTACTCTCATTCTCTCTTGCTCTTTCTTGTTTTTTGAGCTCTCCCTCTTCCTCTCAAAGCTTTAATCTTTCATGTGTTGAAAATCAAAAGCTTTTGAGATAAAGCCATCAAAACATCTCTCTACTCTTTCTAGGGTTCTTTGTCTAGCAAACCAAGCACTCTAGTTACCTCTAAGTTGAGGTAGGAGCTCAAGGTTGAGGCCCTCGGGTGGATCTATTTTCGGCAAAGAGAAGACGACGAGGAGGAGCCGTCTACGCCACTACAAGGAGCAAGCAAGAAGGAGAACCACAACAAGAAGAGGAGTTCAAGATCTAGGTTTAACCATTCTATATAGTAGCTAGTACTTGTAGTTAATATGTTAGTTTTTGTTTAGCAAAGATCCTTCATGGATGGTCCATGTTACCTTGTGAGAAAAATTTGATTTTTACCTATTCCGCCTCCCCGAAAGAACCGAGGAGGGTAACGTGGAACTAACAGGAATAACCACTTCTTGCATGTGTATACATTGGACCACAAACGTCACTGTGTATAAGTCCTAAGAGCTCACTCGCTCTTACTCCGTGTCCAGTGAACGGAGTCTTTGTCATATTTCCTTGTAGACATGATTGACAAGTTGCATAAGAATGATATTCGAACGTATTCAAATATCCTTCTTTATGTAAGTTGGTTAACCTTGTCTCATTGATGTGACCTAGTCTAAAATGCCATAAGAAAGCTTGATTTAATTCAGGAATCTTTCTTTTATGTGTATTCTGGACATTGAAAACTTGTAGTTGGTTTAATGCGTATATATTGTTGTTTAGAGTACCTGACCCAATCAGACCATAATTAAGGTGGATGTTTACAAAATCGCTTACAAAAGTAAAATCATAACCTTCTTTGAATAACAAAGATACAGAAATGATATTACAAGTTAAACTAGGTACACAAAAACAGTTGTGCAAAATCAAAATATGTCAACTCGTCAATGCAAGGTGATATTCCCCTACGGACACAGCATCGACGCTCGCTCCGTTAGCAACCCTGAGGGTCATATCACCGGTCTTCAGAACTCTACGGCTTCTCAGTGCCTGCAAAGAATTGCATATATGAGATCCTGATCCGGTATCCAATACCCAGGAAGTAGTGTTCATTGACAGATTATTTTCAATTACAAACACACCTGAAGCCGAAACAACAACTTGCCTCGGGTCCTGGTTCTTGGCCTTCCAAGCCTTGCAATCTTTCTTCCAATAGCCCTTCTTATGACAATAGAAGAATTCTTCCTTGACTACTGTTGGCTTTGCCACTTTTGCTTTTCCCTTGGCTTCCACCTTACTAACACCGCCTCTCGGTTTCATAGGTGCCTTCTTCTTTCCTTTGGCTTTCGCCTTAGACCTAGAAGAGGAAGCACCACTAACAAACAGAGCGGGTGTTTCCGTGGCTTTCTGCATGGTGCCCTCTGCACTCCTCAACATGTTGAGGAGTTCCGGAAGTTCAACTTCTTTACCATGAATATTAAAATTCAAGATAAACTGGGCGTAGGTGGAAGGAAGGGACTAGAGAATCAAGTTTGTACACAGCTCGTTCTATAACGTGGTCCCAAGCTCCGCGAGCTCCTCAATGTAGCCAATCATCTTAAGGACGTGTTCCCCTACAGATGATCCGACAGCCAACCTCGCTTGAAATAGCTTCTTTGAGGTGTCGTATCTTGCGATACGAGATTGCTCTCCATATAATTCCTTGGTATGGAAGAATATGGATTCAAGATCCATATTCTCGTGCCGTCTCTTGTGTTCATTGTCCATGGAGGCCAGGATGAAACACATGGCTTTCACGCTATCAATCTCCCAGGTCTTACGGATTTCCTTATCAGTGACACTAGATTCTGGACCTAGGACGGCGGGCGCTTTAGTGGTAAGCTGAAACCCTAATTTGTCATAAGTGATTGCCATCTTGACATTCCTGAACCAATCTTTATAGTTTGGCCCTGTCAATATATTTTTATCAAATAGTAACTTAATGCCCGTCAGGTTTGGTTGCTGCAATTAGGAGAGAGAGAAGAAACACTTTAGCATGATGCTATTGCAAATTTAGAATTGTTTTTAGTTTATCTAAACAGGATGGCTCCCACCGTTTCTCGAATCCTACCTCACACCATAAAAGAAGAATTAGTCAGGATTAATCTCACCGTACAATACTTGCTTAACTATTTAGCCAGGCCGGTGTCGGTACTTCGAGGGAGGTTTTACGACGCTTTCGCGAAGTTCCTTAATTAAATAACCTCTTTTCCCTGGGGGCGTAGCCCCGCTTACACCTTTCTAGACACCTACTTGGCTTATAGCATTGATCGTTAAGTGAAAAAATCTCTGGAGGAGTGGCATATACTCACAGTAGGATCGGGATCCAAATATCATCGTGTGATAAAGTTGAAGAAATCCTACCAAAATTATCACACTCTAAATGGTATGGAACACTAGCAAGTTTCAGTTTCTTTAGAAACTCCCGATGTGGATTTTTTCCCCATGTTCTTATGACCTTGATGAAGGCCAACCTATCATAAGCCACATGTCAAGTTCAACCCGTCATTATCCAGGTTAATTTGAGCCCACCCGTACATACCCTTGACAAAGGCCAAAATAGCAGTACGACTGTCCCAAACCAACGCATCTATCTATGCTACAGATAAATATTCAGCCGCTACCAATCATTATGCCTTGGCGATGGTCAAAATACATAGCTTGAATACTATTGAATTTCTAACCGAAATTACGGAGGGCTACAAATGGTTATGGCGAAACCGTGAACGTAGTGAACTTGATATAATCGAAGGAACCTAATAGCTTTTAAAAGGAGTGGTTTAAGCTACGCATTTTAAAAGTTTTGCTGTTTAGGAAAACCAAGTGGTTTTGAAATTGTTCCAACAATTCAATTTTGGTTTGTTTGCTTAGCATTAATATACTGCAGTCCCATCAATTAATCCTAACATTGCAGAAAACAACGAAAATATAACTTACGCTTATGCCATCCGCATTCGCCACGGTGCCCCGTCATCACCCGTTAGGTTACTTAACTAACGACAGAGCGGGGGATGGACTAGCGCGGATGTAAAACTTAAGCAATGTCTACTAGATATCATATATAGATATATACATTCATCAGATGCAATGATAGTCATTCCAGATCACAGATGAACACATTGGATATACTAGGAATCCGCGTTTCGTTTGAGCCTGTAACGAAAGACGGATTACACGGTCGTGACGAATAGCCAAACCCTACCCTAGACCCCTACGGGTGCGGCAAACTACCCGCCAAATACCCGAAGTGAAGCAACCTCCCTCAACAAAGAGAGTAAGCCACTCGGAACTTCAAAGTACCTGGTATTTTGTGCACCCACCTTAGGTCTATCCTAGGAGCAAAAAACTGTGAAAGAAATAATATGCAATGGTGGCTACAACCTCAACCCGGATGTGTGACCAAAAAATAATATTACATCAATTTACAATTTACATCAAATTAAAGATAAAACACTCATCTCACATCCCCGGCTATTCGTTCACGATGATCCAACAAGTTCATATACACAAACCAATATCACAGATCACAGATATGTGCAACCCCCACTAGTCAACGTATAGCGATTAGCAAACGTTCAGCACATATAACACATCACAGATATAATCCAATTAGCCAAATTTCTTAGAATTTTGATCAATAACCACATTTGAATCTATTCCCAGTACAATGCTGTACACAAAAATTCCTAAGCAGAAACAAAATATCCCAGAAAACACAAAACACCAACAGAGACCATCAGAAAAAATTTGGACCAACTCGGAGTCGACTTGGCCGAGGCGCCACGGTGGAACTCATGGTTCGGCGGCGGATCCGCGGCGGTCTGACCGAGTTAGGCGCCCAAATTTCTTCAGTGTTCTAGAAAAAGCCTGCACGTATTTTTCAGGTCTCTGAAAATATTTTTAGACCTGATTTAAAATTCGACAGAAAATGCAAGTTTTGGTTGTGTTTTCAGGAATTTTCTGTGATCGAAGTTCGAAAGACTTTGCTAACATGTTAGTTATGGTTTTGCTAGGCTCTGATACAACTGTAAGTCAATGTTACACACCCCGCTATTTAACGGGGAGGCGGAATAGGTAAAAATCAAAATTTTCTTACAAGGTAACATTGAATATGCATAAGGATCTTTTCCAAACATTAACTAACAAACTAAGTAGGAGTAGTAAATACTATGTTAGAAGATTATACCACAAGCTTCAAGTCCTTCTTCTCCTTGTTGTGCTTCTCTTTGGAGTGGTTGTGGAAGGTGCCTCCTCACCGGCTTCTCTACGTCAAAGATGATCCACCCGAAGATCTCTACCTTGAGCTCTATCCTCTAAGATGAGGTAACTAGGGAACTTGGTGTGCTAATCTAAGTAGCCTAGAGTGAGTAGAGAGTGATTATAGTGGCTAAGTCTCAATAACTTTTGATTCTCAACTCATGAGACACTAAGGTTTGAGAAAGGAAGAAGGAGAGAACCATGAGAGAAAGTGAGTATCAAAAATAATGAAGTGAGTTCTCCTTTGAGGAAAGAGAAAACTTAGGTTTAGTAGGATAATTATGATGGCTACTTTGATTTGACCATTATCATGTCACAATTAATGCTAAGCAAAATATCTAGTGCTAAACAAAAATATCTAAGTCAACCATAGTCAACAAAGTCAAATGGTCAAACCAATTAGCCATGACACAATTATTTATAATAAAAATTAGTAAACAATTTCCTCCACCTCATAATGGTTTTAATCAAGTCATCGGTCAAAAACCCTAATGAGGAGCCTCCTACTCTGTCCCTATCATCCGTATATACATACCCGCATCCGTGTTTCGAGAAACACGAATACAATGAGACTAAACCAATCCAAAATATAATACTAGGATCCAGCTTAAACCAAAGCCCACTAGTATCAACCGCCCGAACACCAAACATGCACAAGTACGCGTATATGAACGAACCCTGTCGTAAAACCATACGACCTCTACATCGTTTCGCCCAAAGGTGGAAAACCGTCTGTGTGGGACTCTAAAGATTCGACACTATGCTAGCAGTGCGTTTAACCACAGGCTGAAAGTGGTACTAGCTATACGTAACGGTCCCCCGGTAGATGTCGATAAGAAGGCCGATGAGAAACAGCCATCCGAACTCTTACTGAGCCTAAATGTGACAATCTCCATACAGTCCGGTCTGTCCGTCTAAGAGTGTCGCATATAGGGCCTAGGGGACGGTAAAACGTCAGACCCCTAATAGCGGTATAAGTCGTGTCGGAGTACAATTCAAAACACCCTGAGAAACTACTGGAGTACCTACCAGTAAATCTCATTTGCCCTGGCCAGGGACTTTGTGTAATGGCGTTCCGAACACAGCGCAACATCAACCCCAATACCGGGTGAGACGAATCCTATCTAACCTCCACTGCCTCCAAGTACTTCAGGACTGCACCGAACTACCACCTGTTTGCACGACTCAATAGAGCCGTGGTAGGGTAGTAATCTAAGAGTAGTGGGAACACACTTGAGGCGAAGAAGCTCAGTGTCAAGTCAACAGACTAATCTGTACTCATGTCACTTTGGAATTGTTAACTGATGATAGGTATAATACCAAACAACAGTTCCCGATGAGACTTGTCCAGTGTACTCGTAACCTAACGAGCACCTGCATACTATCTCCAGTACGACGTACTGAAGGCTGTGGAACAGACCATCTCCTTTCCTAGGATGAGAAGCGTATACACTAGTCTACTCTGGAGTATCGATGTTCTGTCTCGATAATCTTACGACTAGGGACCTGTATAAGGATGTGCTTATAGACTAACCAGCCCCCACTAGTGTGACTGCCATCACAACGCAGGCAGTCAAGCAAAGATCTTAAGTGCTCTATCAATATGTATTAGCGATATATTAAAAGAAACACATACATATATTAAGATAGTTACAAATCAAGTAGCATACTACTATATCGAGTAAGACTGTCATAAATCCGTGTATATATCCCAAGATTCCAAGATGTAATATACAAGCTAGTACTGCACAATAATGGCCTCTAGAGCATATTACACCAACAAACTCCTCCAATGTTGGACCAAACCCTTATTGATAAAGCACCTTATCCAAACAGGCTAAGGGGTAATTGACCAAGTCCACAAATGGAGAAGATTGTGGAAGTTTTTAAGCAAGTTAACATAAACAATTCTCTCCTAGATTCTATCTAACAAATTCCATCCTACGCGAAAATTCTAAAGGACTTGTGCACTAGGAAAAGGAAAATTCAAGTACCCAAAAAGTTTTTCTACTAAGTAATGTGAGCACTGCTTTTACCCAACAATTAGCCAAGAAACGAAAAGACCCCAGGAGTCCTACAATATCTATTTCTATTGGGGGTAAAACTATTAATCATGCTCTAGTCGATATAGGTGCTAGTGTTAACTTGCTTCCATATTTTATTTATGAGCAATTCGGCATCAGAGAGTTGAAACCGGCGCACTGCACTGTTCAGATGGCCGATCGATCTATCACCCAACCTAGGGGTGAGCTAGAGGTTGTGTTAATCAAAGTCGGGGAATTTATTTTCCCTGTGGACTTCATAGTTATTAATACACAGTCTGTAGCAAACCCACGAAACCAAATCCCGGTGATTTTAGGTCGAATTTTTCAAGCGACTTCCAACGCTGTGATCAATTGTCGTAATGGCTCTATGAACCTATCTTTCGGGAAGATGACAATTGAGCATAAAATTTACAAGTTGGGAAGTGAACCCTCCGAACCCTATGCTCAAGTTTGTTTTGTCGAAAGGATGGATTCCAACAGTAGCAAATTTGACGAGCATCACGATACTTATCTCGACTCCACCAATGACTTAATGTTCGACCATGCTATTTATTATACACATACAGACCCTTCTATTGTGCTGACCGGGTCAACATCTAACGCTTATTACGAACCTTTTACGGAGTCCGAGTTTCATCCCGTTCTTTCTGATGAGATTATTATTCGGGATATTGATAAAGCTTTGAAGAAATCTTCGCTAATGAACTCGCATTCTGAGAAAACATGGGAGTTTTGATGAATCAACCCCAACACAAAGAAGTTAAACCACCACCCCTTTTTCTTATCGATAACAAAATTGCGAGTAATCCACCATTATTGTTTCGTCTCCATAAAACGAGACGTAAACCCGTTCTATTACGCCCCTTATCTCTTCCCCACTTCTTCACGTCGATATGTGACATGTTCTTCCACCAATCAGTACGTTACACTGATAAAATTTTTAAATGGTTGGTGTTGACTTTTGATCTTTGTAGAGCTTTATATTGACCAATAACATTGTGTTGCGCCACGGCAGCGCCACGGCCTCGTACTCGAGGCCAAAATGCGGAATCAAAATTTTTCCTTACTCGGAAACCGACGCTACCGCGGACAATGAAAACCCGGATCGTTTACCATTAACCTAATGCTAGCATTCAAGAGATAGGGTGAGAAGTATACCGAGTGATCCGAGTCCTCCGGTCTTCTCGTCATCGTCCCGATCTCCCGCGGAAAGTGTAGTCTCCATATCGTCGCCTCCTCGCCGGAAAGGGCACCACAACGCCTGCGTCTTTTACGGGCTCCCGCCTCAATACCGAGGCAACTCGAGCATGAAGCCGGCAACTCGACATGCTCAAGATATGCTGTAGAATGTGTAGTAGATCATGCTAGTCTCATTTGGGGTTTGTAGTTGCCATGATGGAGGAATGGGGTTAGGAAAAATGGTGCTTTCATTTTTCCGAAACAAGAAGAAGAAGGAGATGAAGAATTCCTCCCATAACAAAGATGAACTCTCTCATTCTTTTTCTTTCTCTCTTTCTTTTTCTTCTTCTCTCTTTTCTAATGAAAAACTTATCATCCAAATGAGAATGGTGGAGGAGGTAATATGAAGCAAGAAGGGAGGTGAGAGTAGGGTAAAGCAAGTGGTGACCACATCAAGACATAATCATCATCAAACTTACATCAACCTCAAATCCAATCTTTTCACAATAAAGCATGAAATGAATGGTATCTAAAAAAGGTTATCATAATAAATCATCTTACAAATAAAACCTCCACCAAATGTAATTTGCAAAACTGCAAATTACCCCCTCCATCAGAAAAGTCCGGCCGGGAAAGAACAAAGGAAAACCGGCCGGAACGGAATGCAAACTGGCAACACCAGAAAACTGGTCCCGTAATAAATTACAGGAAAACCCCGATACTGTGCATACACACCCGCATCTGTATTCCGACCGGATACAAATGCAATGAGACAAAATCTACACTGTACTAAACTAGGATCGGCTTAAACCGAAGCCGGCTAGTAAAATCCGTTCGATCCTGATCCGTGCAATACCGCACGTATCAGATCGAACCCTGCCATATAACTATACGGCAACTAGTACAAAACTGTCCGATCCTGATCCGTGCAATACCGTGCGTATCTGATCGGACCCTGCCATATCTCCATACGGCCTCTACAGCGTTTCGCCCGAAAGCTTGAGTAACTGTAAGTGTGGTGGACTCTAAAGACTCGTCAATACTATGGCTGTGGATTTAACCACTAGCACGTCAGAGGTATAAGCCAATACGTGACGGGCCACCAGCTATTGACCAAATGGGACGTCGATGAGCGAACTCATCCTGACACCCCACTGAGCCTGTTAGTGACAATATCCGTACAGTCCGGTCCGTTCGTCTATGAGTATCGCATGTCGGGCCTAGGGGGTTGGTAAAAGTCAGACCCCCAAAAGCGGTACAAGTCGTGTCGGAGTGTAGCCCAGAACGCCCTGAGATACTACTGGAATACCTACCAGTAAATCTCCTGCCTCGGCCGAGGGCTTTGCGTAATGGCTCTCCTAGACACAGCGCGACCTCACCCCCAATACCGGGAGAGACGAACCCCTGAAGATCCGCTCACTGACTCCATGTGGCTCGGGGCTGTACCCAACTAAAACCTGTTTGCACGACTCCTTTGAGCCGTGGTAGGGTAGCAATCAAAGCACAGTGGGAACTCACACGAGACAAATGACGATCCTCAGGTCGATGAACTAACCTGTACACATGTCACCAGGGAACTGCTATCTGACGTCAGGTATAAGCCCAACTAGCAGGTTCCCGGCGAGTCCTGTCCGGTGTACTCATAACCCAATGAGCACCTGTATACATCTTAGGTGAACCAACTGACACCAGTGGCTTGTGAAACCGGCCACCGCCCCTCGTCGGGGTCTCGACTGTATACACTAGTCTACTAATGGAGTATCGATGCCCTGTCTCGAAACTCCTACGACTAGGGTCCTTTTAAGGATGTGCTTATAGACTACCAGCTCCCACGTATATGATCGCCATCATACTGCTGGTATTCAAGCAAGAATCCTAGGGGCTCTATCAACGTGTAATAGCGACATGTCAGGTCACCTAAAACAGTACACGATGATAAAGGTAAACCAGATAGCTTACTATCATCTCGAGTAAGACTGTCCTACCGGGATAGGTCCTCCCTCAATCATTGCAATCACGTGCCTGTGATCCAATAATTGACTCTGAGGGCACTATCTCCAACAATCTCCCACTTGCACTCAAGGCTAATTATTGCGATGTCGCATACTCACAGCCCGTGTGATACCGAACACCTAACTCCTCTACTAGTCAGTCTCACAAAGCTCGTTTGCGAAACTACAGCGTTCGAGGAATAGCCTCAGAGAGTGGATCCGCTGTGATGTTTCTTTCTATGTCTCTCTATATCTCAAGTTCGCGGAGAAAACCATCTCCCGAAATGAGCAATACCTGTCTTAGAATGTCTGGATGTCTGATGGGACCTAGCTCATAAATGAACTCCAAATCCAAACTTCTTAGACTGTATCGTCAACTGAACTTAATCAGTATCCTGCGCCATGCCTCCCTTAGTATTTCCTTGGACCACCTGTCCAAAATACTGTCCCTCGTCAGAGGGAGAACTATAACTCTGACAACCTCCTTGTCTTCCATGTCACCTTGGAAGCCTGGAATGATAACTGTCTCCCAAATGAGGCTGTCGTTATCATATCCCTAGAACATCCACTCATGTTCTAAAACTGCTTCCGACTGTTTCTCCAGGATTGGATCAATGTCAACTTATTGCATCTAGTGCAAGAACAACATCTGGTGTGGTACTTGACATCTCATGATTGACTCAATTGCCTAAGCAAGTGATCTGCCAATCATGCACACCCCTCTCTACTTTAGTCTATAAGACACCTTTAGAGAGGGTGACTCCATTACCTGCAGGTACACTACCATGCCAGGAGTCGTCCATTCTAAATACTCTTAGAATGCTGTCAAAGTACCCTGATTGGGAAACCACCCAAATCTAGATCTAAAACCATAGATCTAGTAACCAGTATGTCTGATATAATGTCCAAGTCCCTTTTAGAGAAACCACTGTGTGACGACCAAAGTATAACCGATCGTAGTATAGGAATATCACTTCCTACTACCATCTCAACAGATCCATCCCCTATTCTGATGACGTCAAACCTATGACTGTCACATCAGAAATAGATGATCTATCTCCGCTACATCTGCTTTAGTCTATAAATAGACATAAGCCTGATGTCCACCAATGCTTCCGCTGCTCCCACTGACTACGACAACCCTCTGGCAGAGTCATATAGACGTGCACTTCTAAAGCTAGTTTAGAACGACGCTATACTCATCCTCCTACCGGGTCTCGCAGCCTGGAACAACAACAATGGCAAGTGTGGGTAAACAAGAACTTCCCTGTCACCGTCCTTGAGGCTACCGGAGTACCTCTCGGGTGCCTGAAGTTACCCACCGTATCTGCGGAGTGGCCAATGGAATGTCAAATCAGATTGAATCTTTAGGTTCCTTATTAAATCTTCAGTAATCGTTTGCGGTTCTGGAATTACTTCCAGTTCTACCATACTCCCACTGCTGTTTTTGAAAAAATCCATTTTTAATAAAACTGTGGCGAGTCTAGAACAATATTTCTATTGATCTGCCAGATGGTAGAAAGTCAACCCTCGTCATAGCCTGGGTCAACCCACAAACAGCCATTACAGAAACGTGCCTTGAGTTATCCAGAGTCTGGTTTTAAGCATAAGCCGGACAACTCCCCGTACCTTAACATCGTTAAGATATGAACTGTTCTATATCCAATATAGAACCAGAGGCACTGATTTAATTGAACCAGATTCAAATCATGCAGCTGTCTCCAGTGCATGTTGTTAGTGTATATGCCCTAGAGGCCATTACTGTATCATACTAGCTTGTATATTACTTAATGGAAGCTTGGGATATTCACAGTTGTATATACAATCTTGCTCGAAATGGTAGTATGCTACTTGGTTTGTCTCTGCTTTAATATGTGCATGTGTTTCTTTTAGCATATTGCGGGTATACATATTAGTAGAGCCCTTAGGATCTTTGCTTGATTACCAGCGTTGTGATGGCGCTCGCACTCGTGGGAGCTGGGTAATCTATAAGCACATCCTTATACAGGTCCCTGGTCGTTGGACTATCGAGACAGGGCATCGATACTCCGGAGTAGACTAGCGTATGCGCTTCTCATCCCAGTGTGGGAGACGGTCTGTCCCACAGCCGTTAGTACGTCGTACTTGGGATAGTATGCGGGTGCTCGTTAGGTTACGAGTACACTGGACAGGACTTGTCGGGAACTGTTGGTTGGTAATATACCTATCGTCAGTTATCAGTTCCCAGGTGACATGAGTACAGCTTAGTCCGCTGACTTGACACTGTCACTTCGCCTCGAGTGTGTTCCCACTGCACTTTGATTACTACCCTACCACGGCTCAGAGGAGTCGTGCAAACAGGTAGTTTTTGGGTGCAGTCCCGAAGCACTTGGAGGCAGTGACGGTTAGACAGGATTCGTCTCTCCCGGTATTGGGGGTTGACATCGCGCTGTGTCCTGGAGAGCCATTACACGAGTAGTCCCTGGCCAGGGCAAGCGAGATATACTGGTAGGCTTCCAGTGTTATCTCAGGGTGTTCTGGGCTTCACTCCGACACGACTTGTACCGCTATTAGGGGACTGACGTTCACCGCCCCCCTAGGCCCGCCATGCGATGTATCAGACGAACAGACCGGACTGTACGGAGACTGTCACATACAGGCTCAGTAGGAGTGCAGATGGGGTTCACCTCGTCAGTCTTCTTATCGACATCTACCTGGGGACCGTTACGTACAGCTAGTGCCGCTTGCGGTCTGTGGTTAAACCCACTGCCAGCGTAGTGTCGAGTCTTTAGAGTCCCACACAGAGAGCTATTCGCCTTTAGGCAAAATGAGTAGAGGTCGCATGGTTTTGCGACAGGGTTCGTTCGCATCCGCGCACTTGTGCACGTTTGCTGTCCGGACAGTCTATACTAGCGGGCTTTGGTTTAAGCCGGATCCTAGTATATGATTTGAGATTGGTTTTTCTCATTGTGTTCGTGTTCCTCGGATCACGAATGCGGGTGCGTATGCACAGTTGCTTGAGATTGGGGGAGAGGACCTTGTTTAGGGTTAATGGCCTTTGTCATTTTATTAACCCTATTGATTTTGTGTGGATTATTGTTAATTGATAATTAGCTTAATTATTGTGCATGGTTGTTGTTGACAATTTGACTTCATTGACTTGTTGACCATGTTGACAACTTGACCATAATCATTTCATTTGGAAGATGCTCTTTGATCTTTGCAAAAATGAAATGATAATGGTCAATTCATGATTTATCATGACAATTTTCAAGCTAATTATCTAATTAAACTTATCCTCACATATTAGTGAGAATGGCTCACTATTTTTCTCATTCTATCATATCTTTTCTCTCTCTTGCTCATCCTCTCCCTCAAGCTCTCTCCCTCTCATGTGTTGAGAAACAAAAAGCTTGAGAAAAACCCTCTCTTGATCTTCTCTACTCACTTCTAGGGTTCAAGTCTTAGCATTTCTTGCACTCTAGTTACTCCTAGCTTGGAGTTGAAGCTAAAGGTGGTGGCTTTCGGGTGGATCCTTCTTTGACGGGAGAAGACAAGCAAGGTGATCCTTTTCTACCATACCTAGGAGCAAGGAGAGAAGGACTAAAGACCAAAGGTATAACCTTTCTTCACTTAGCTACTTTGTAGTTAGGGTTAGCTAGTTTATGTTTAGCAAAGATCCTCACAAGCATAGTCCATGTTGCCTAAGTCATTAAAAATCCGATTTTTATTATGTTTTCCGCCTCCCCGTAAGCACCGGGGTGGGCAACACGGACTTACAGTGGTATCAGAGCCTAACTAAACCTAAACTAGTTAAGTAGTTAAGTGTAACGAAGTTCGGAACCGGAAAAATCACAAAACCAAATTTTTACAAAATCCAAGTTTCTGTTAAAATTTTTCCTGCTCGAAATGAAAAACTGTACACATGTAAAATCGTCTCAGGGTTTTGTGAATACACCCAAGAAAAACGATACCCTAATTCCCTCAAGTCGCCGCGCTTCCGCCGCATGAAGTAGGTATATGCGGCGGAACCGCCGCGGATTGTGGTTATCGGCGCATCGTTTTTCGTGCAGAGTGTGTTGTTGTTGGTTTTGGGATTTTTAGTATATATTATATGTACCCAGATTCTACAGAAAAGAAATTTCTTTTTGGGGTCCTATAATTCCGTATTTTTCCGAACTTCACTGCACTTTAACTATATCGGTTATATCTGTAATGCTTGCATGTATTGAACGTCGGCTAATCGCTATAAGACGATTAGTCGGGGTTATACATGATCTGTGATTGTTATTGGTTTGTGGATATGAATGGATTGGATTGTCGCGGGTGAATAGCCGGGTTGGATGTGAGATGAGCGTTATTTTCTTTCATTCATTTGTAACATGTAAATTGATGTAATAATATTCTTTGTATGGCCGCACAACCGGGTCGGGGTTGTAGCCGCCATTGTATAATTCTTTTTACTGTTTTTGCTCCTAGGATAGACCCATGGAGGGGGTGCACAAACTACCGGGTATCTCGAAGTGCCGAGTGGCCTACTCACGGTGGTGAGGGAGGTTGCTTCGCTTCGGGTGCTTGAAGGGTAGTTTGCCGCACCCGTAGGGGTCTTGGGTGGGGTATTGGCTATTCACCGCGACCGTGTAATCCGCTTTGCGTTGCAGGCTCGAACGCATTGCGGATTCCTAGTATATCCAATGTATTCATCTGTGATCTGTAATGTCTATCATTGCTATATATTTATATATAATAACTATTTAGGCGTTGCTTATGTTTTACAGCCGCGCTAGCCCAGCCCCCGCTCTGTCGTTAGTTAAGTAACCTAACGGGTGATGACGGGGCCCCGTGGCGAATGCGAATGGCATAAGCGTACGTCATATTTTGGTTGTTTTCTGCAATGGTAGGATTAAATGATGGGACGCATTAAAAGAACTAATGCAAGAAATAAACCAAGTAAAAGTCGATTGGAACACTTTGAAAACCACTCGGTTCTTTTCAAAACTAAACTTTTAAACGCGGAGCTTGAACCACTCCTTTTAAAAGCTATCTCGTTCCATCGATTATATCAAGTTCACTACGTTCACGGTTTCGCCAAAACCATTCGTAGCCCTCCGTCATTCCACATGAATGGTCAAAAGTATTCAAGCTATGTATTTTGGCCAAAGTCAAGGCATAGTGATTGGTAGCGTTTGGGTATTCATGTGCAGCATAGATAGATGCGTTGATTTGGGACAGTCGTGCTGCCATTTTGGCCAAAGTCAAGGGTAGGTACGGGTGGGTCCAAATTAACCAGGAGAATGACGGGTAGAACTTGACATGTGACTTATGATATTTTGGCCAAAGTCAAGGTCATAAGAGCATGGGGCAAAAATCCACATCGGGAGTTTCATAAGTACTGAAACTTGCTAGATTTGCATACCATTTGGAGTGTGATGATTCTGGTAGGATTCCTTCGGTTTTATCACGCGATGATATTTGGATCCCGATCCTACTGTGAGTATATGCTACTCCTCGGGAAAACTCTCACTTAACGATCAATGCTATAAACCTAGTAGGTGCCTAGAAAGGTGTTAGCGGGGCTACGCCCACAGGGAAAAGAGGTTACTTAATTAAGGAACTTCGCGAAAGCGTTGGAAAACCTCCCTCGAAGTACCGACACTGGCCTGGCTGAACGGTTAAGCAAGTATTGTACGGTGAGAATGATCCCGGCTAATCCTTTTCTTTACGGTTTGAGAAGGGATTCGAGAGACAGTGGGAGCCATCCAGTTTAGACAAACTAAAAACCACTCTAAACTTGCAAGAGCATCATGCTAAAGTGTTTCTTTTCTCTCTCCTAATTGCAGCGACCATTCAAGATGACCGGACTTAAGTTACTATTAGATAAAAACATATTGACAGGGCCAAACTACAAAGATTGGCTCAGGAATGTCAAGATGGCTATCACTTATGACAAGCTGGGGTATATACTTACCACCAAAGCTCCCCCCGTCCCAGGTCCCACCTCCAGCGTCGCGGATGTAGAAATCCGTAAGACATGGGAGATAGATTGCGCGAGGGCCAAATGCCTCGTACTAGCCTCGATGGACAATGACCATCAGAGGAGGCACGAGAATATGGACCTAGAGTCCATATTTCTCCATACAAAAGAACTGTATGGAGAGCAGTCTCGTATCGCAAGATACGAAGTGTCGAAGAAGCTCTTTTCGGCAAGGTTGGCCGTCGGATCATCGGTAGCGGACCACGTGCTTAAGATGATCGGCTACATAGAGGAGCTCGCGGACCTCGGGACCACGTTGGAGAATGAACTCTATACTGATCTGATTCTCCAGTCCCTTCCTTCCACTTACGCCCAGTTCATTCTCAACTTCAACATGCAAGGAAAGGAGGTTGAACTTGCCGAACTTCTGAACATGTTGAGGACTGCTGAGGGCACCCTACAGAAGGGTAGGGAGACATCCACTTTGTTTGTAGGAGGATCTTCCTCTTCTAGGTCCAGGGCGAAAGCCAAGGGCAAGAAGAAGAAAGCCCCCGCCAAACCAAGAGGCGGTGTCGGTAAAGTGGATACGAAGGGAAAGGGTAAAGCAACAAAGGTAGCGGGGAAGCTGGTGGGGAAGGAAGAATGCTTCTATTGTCACAAAAGTGGCCACTGGAAACAAGATTGCAAGGCTTGGAAAGCCAGAACACAGGATTTGAAGCGAGTTGCAGCTTCAGCTTCAGGTGTGTATGTTATTGAAAATTGTCTATCAATAAACTCTACTTCCTGGGTATTGGATACCGGATCAGGATCTCATATCTGTAATTCTTTGCAGGCGTTGAGAAAGCGTAGAGTTTTGAAGGCAGGTGACATGACCCTCAGAGTTGCGAACGGTGCTAGCATGGATGCAGAGGCCGTGGGGGACTATCACCTGGGATTATCAGATGGACACTTTTTGGTTTTGCGTAGTTGTTATTATGTACCAAATGCAACCTGTAATATCATTTCTGTATCTTTATTATCTAAAGAAGGTTATGAATTTGCATTTGTAAGTAATGTAGTGAACATTCACCTTAATCAAGTTTTGATTGGGTCAGGTACATTGAACAACGGTATATACGTTTTAAACCAACCACAGATTTTCAATATCCAGAATACACACAAAAGAAAGTCTCCAGAAATTAATAAAACTTTCTTATGGCATTGTAGACTGGGTCACATCAACGAGAGAAGATTGACTAAGTTACATACTGAAGGATATTTAGATTCGTTCGAATATCAATCGTATGCAACTTGTCAATCCTGTCTCAAAGGAAAGATGACAAAGGCTCCGTTTTCTGGACACGGAGAAAGAGCGAGCGAGCTCTTGGGACTCGTACACAGCGACGTGTGCGGTCCAATGTCTACACATGCGCGAAGCGGTTATTCTTACTTCATTACCTTTACGGATGATTTTTCAAGGTACGGTTATGTCTTCTTAATGAAACATAAATCCGAGGCTTTTGAAAAATTCCAGGAATATAAAAATGAAGTAGAAAAACAAACAGGCAAAAGTATCAAGATCCTAAGATCGGATCGAGGAGGAGAATACTTAAGTGCCGAATTCCTGAACTATTTAAAAGAGAATGGAATTCTCTCTCAGCTTACTCCTCCATACACTCCGCAACATAACGGTGTATCGGAGAGACGGAACCGAACCCTATTGGATATGGTACGGTCCATGATGAGTAACGCTGAGTTACCGCGATCTTTCTGGGGGTATGCGCTAGAGACAGCTGCATATCTTTTGAACCGTGTTCCCACTAAGACTGTGCCTACCACACCATATGAGTTATGGAGTGGGAAGAAACCCTATCTTAATCACATTAAGACATGGGGATGTCCAGCTTTTGTAAAAAAGCAGCATGCGGACAAGCTCGAGGCACGCTCAGTACAGTGCAAGTTTGTGGGATATCCAAAGAACTCCAAGGGATATTACTTCTATTGCGAAGAGGAACAAAAAGTCCTTGTTTCTCGCCATGCCCACTTTCTAGAACATCAGTTCATAGAAAAAGAAATAAGTGGGAGCGCAATAGAACTGGAAGAAATTCCAGAACCACAAACTATTACTGAAAGTTTAGTGGAACCAGAAAGTTCAAAAGAACAGGACATTCCTATGCCGCTCCGCAGGAGTAGTAGGCAGTCTCATCCGCCCGAGAGATACTACGGTTTTCTCATTGACGGGGATAGAGAAGACTGCATCCTGGATTGTGATGAGCCTACTAGCTTCCAGCAAGCCATTCAGAGCGTCGACTCGGTAAAATGGCTGGATGCAATGCGGACCGAAATGGAGTCCATGTACACCAACAAAGTATGGACGTTGGACATTGCTCCAGATGGGGTAAAACCCGTAGGATGCAAGTGGATCTTCAAAAGGAAGATTGGTGTAGATGGACAGGTTGAGACCTATAAAGCTAGACTGGTAGCAAAGGGTTTTCGTCAGCGACCTGGTTTGGACTATGACGAAACCTTTTCTCCAGTAGCTATGCTGAAATCCATTCGGATCCTTCTTGCCATTGCTGCTTTCCACGATTATGAGATTTGGCAGATGGACGTAAAGACAGCTTTTCTAAATGGTCATTTAGAAGAGTGTGTCTATATGGATCAGCCAGAGGGTTTCATTCAGGGTGGGAGCAGCGGAAAGGTGTGCAAGTTGCTCAAGTCCATTTATGGACTCAAGCAGGCATCGCGGAGTTGGAACATCTGTTTTGATGAGACGGTCAAAGAATTTGGCTTTATCAAAAATCCAGATGAACCATGCATCTATTGTAGATTTGTAGCGAGAACTGTAGTATTCCTCGTTTTATACGTGGATGACATTCTCTTAATAGGAAATGACATTCCTATGCTACAATCTGTCAAGGGGTTCTTGTCACACAGGTTCTCCATGAAAGACCTGGGTGATGCCTCCTACATTCTGGGTATCCGGATCTACCGTGACAGATCCAAGAGGATATTAGGACTCTCGCAGTCCAGGTACATCGACACCATACTGAAGAGATTCAGTATGGAAGATTCCAAGCGCGGTAATCTACCGGCTTGTCACGGGATCACCCTCTCCAAAGAGATGTCTCCCAAGACTGATTTGGAGAGGGATCGCATGTCTATTATACCCTACGCTTCTGCGGTAGGCTCTATAATGTATGCGATGTTGTGTACCAGACCGGATGTGGCTTATGCACTGAGTGTGGTAAGCAGGTATCAGTCAAACCCTGGGGAGAAACATTGGATAGCAGTAAAGAACATTCTCAAGTACCTGAGAAGGACTAAGGAGATGTTCTTGGTGTATGGCGGAAAAGACCTGCAGATTGAGGCCTTTGCTGACTCCAGCTTCCAGAGTGACAAGGATGATTCCAAGTCCATGTCGGGTTTTGTCTTTACCCTCAATGGAGGGGCGGTGTGTTGGAAGAGCTCCAAACAGGAAACCGTTGCTGACTCGACTATGGAAGCGGAATACATCGCTGCATCTGATGCCGCAAAAGAAGCTGTCTGGATGAGGAAGTTCTTGAAAGAACTTCAGGTGGTTCCGTCCATTGTTGACCCAATACCTCTGTATTGCGACAACAACGGGGCTATAGCTTTAGCGAAGGAACCCAGGTCCCATCAGAAATCCAGACACATCTTAAGGCGGTATCACCTGATCAGGGAGATCGTGGATCGCCAGGAGATCGAGGTCCGGAGAGTTGCATCAGAGGATAACACAGCAGATCCATTCACCAAGGCCTTGCCCCAGACTCAGTTCGAGCGGCTGATCGAGATGATAGGTCTTCGATACGCCAGTACATGGCCTTAGTGCAAGTGGGAGATTGTTAGTGTATATGCCCTAGAGGCCATTACTGTATCATACTAGCTTGTATATTACTTAATGGAAGCTTGGGATATTCACAGTTGTATATACAATCTTGCTCGAAATGGTAGTATGCTACTTGGTTTGTCTCTGCTTTAATATGTGCATGTGTTTCTTTTAGCATATTGCGGGTATACATATTAGTAGAGCCCTTAGGATCTTTGCTTGATTACCAGCGTTGTGATGGCGCTCGCACTCGTGGGAGCTGGGTAATCTATAAGCACATCCTTATACAGGTCCCTGGTCGTTGGACTATCGAGACAGGGCATCGATACTCCGGAGTAGACTAGCGTATGCGCTTCTCATCCCAGTGTGGGAGACGGTCTGTCCCACAGCCGTTAGTACGTCGTACTTGGGATAGTATGCGGGTGCTCGTTAGGTTACGAGTACACTGGACAGGACTCGTCGGGAACTGTTGGTTGGTAATATACCTATCGTCAGTTATCAGTTCCCAGGTGACATGAGTACAGCTTAGTCCGCTGACTTGACACTGTCACTTCGCCTCGAGTGTGTTCCCACTGCACTTTGATTACTACCCTACCACGGCTCAGAGGAGTCGTGCAAACAGGTAGTTTTTGGGTGCAGTCCCGAAGCACTTGGAGGCAGTGACGGTTAGACAGGATTCGTCTCTCCCGGTATTGGGGGTTGACATCGCGCTGTGTCCTGGAGAGCCATTACACGAGTAGTCCCTGGCCAGGGCAAGCGAGATATACTGGTAGGCTTCCAGTGTTATCTCAGGGTGTTCTGGGCTTCACTCCGACACGACTTGTACCGCTATTAGGGGACTGACGTTCACCGCCCCCCTAGGCCCGCCATGCGATGTATCAGACGAACAGACCGGACTGTACGGAGACTGTCACATACAGGCTCAGTAGGAGTGCAGATGGGGTTCACCTCGTCAGTCTTCTTATCGACATCTACCTGGGGACCGTTACGTACAGCTAGTGCCGCTTGCGGTCTGTGGTTAAACCCACTGCCAGCGTAGTGTCGAGTCTTTAGAGTCCCACACAGAGAGCTATTCGCCTTTAGGCAAAATGAGTAGAGGTCGCATGGTTTTGCGACAGGGTTCGTTCGCATCCGCGCACTTGTGCACGTTTGCTGTCCGGACAGTCTATACTAGCGGGCTTTGGTTTAAGCCGGATCCTAGTATATGATTTGAGATTGGTTTTTCTCATTGTGTTCGTGTTCCTCGGATCACGAATGCGGGTGCGTATGCACAGTTGCTTGAGATTGGGGGAGAGGACCTTGTTTAGGGTTAATGGCCTTTGTCATTTTATTAACCCTATTGATTTTGTGTGGATTATTGTTAATTGATAATTAGCTTAATTATTGTGCATGGTTGTTGTTGACAATTTGACTTCATTGACTTGTTGACCATGTTGACAACTTGACCATAATCATTTCATTTGGAAGATGCTCTTTGATCTTTGCAAAAATGAAATGATAATGGTCAATTCATGATTTATCATGACAATTTTCAAGCTAATTATCTAATTAAACTTATCCTCACATATTAGTGAGAATGGCTCACTATTTTTCTCATTCTATCATATCTTTTCTCTCTCTTGCTCATCCTCTCCCTCAAGCTCTCTCCCTCTCATGTGTTGAGAAACAAAAAGCTTAAGAAAAACCCTCTCTTGATCTTCTCTACTCACTTCTAGGGTTCAAGTCTTAGCATTTCTTGCACTCTAGTTACTCCTAGCTTGGAGTTGAAGCTAAAGGTGGTGGCTTTCGGGTGGATCCTTCTTTGACGGGAGAAGACAAGCAAGGTGATCCTTTTCTACCATACCTAGGAGCAAGGAGAGAAGGACTAAAGACCAAAGGTATAACCTTTCTTCACTTAGCTACTTTGTAGTTAGGGTTAGCTAGTTTATGTTTAGCAAAGATCCTCACAAGCATAGTCCATGTTGCCTAAGTCATTAAAAATCCGATTTTTATTATGTTTTCCGCCTCCCCGTAAGCACCGGGGTGGGCAACACGGACTTACACATGTCAACTAAATGGAGAGAGGCCGATCAGCGTTACTCAACTTAGGAATGCTTCCAATTATGAGTAACCTGAAAGAGAAGCAAGTTCTTTTTATCATTACTATCAACTGAATACCACACACAAGTATCTACATCTTCGGTCACTTTGAAGAATCCCGATACTTGCTACACCTGGTTCTCTACTCTATTCAAATACCTATAACTCCTCAAAACTTAGACCCTGTGTTTCCACGAAACACCTGTCTAAAAACTAGAGAAGTCATAAGTAAACCGAATATAGTACGAGGACCTACCCCTCTGTCCTGATGGACCCTGGACAACATACAATACTCTGTATAAGTCCGCTGAGTCTAACAACTCTTTCACTGTGCGTCGCAGGTTGAAAACTGTACTTATGGTTAAGAAGAATTACACCGCTGTTTAATGCTCGTTACCCAACCATCCACTGATATAGGTAAATGTCATCGACATAATATCAAAAAGTATATCTCACTCTATGAAAATAGACGTACAGATATATCAATTTGAAATTGGTGCACAACAGCGGATATTCAAAACCAAATATTTGCCGACCGGCAAACAGCCCAGATGATCTCCTCAAATATCACCGATTACAACGAATCCCGATATAATGAGGATGATCACCCTATTCCCAATAACTTACTCCCACTCATCATCTGTAAAACCATACAGATGTGAGAATCATACCTGGTAAATACATACCCTGGAGTGAGTGTCTAACTGGGAAATCAGTTTTCTTTTAACTGTACACAGTGAAACTGAAACATTGAAATGTTTCGGTGGGGTATCCTGGTATTCCTAGTAATGCCTCTTCCATTTTCCAGATTCACAACTGTAACCTTGTAATTCTTTGCCATCTTTCTAAATCCCTTTCTATGTCTTTAGTCATTACCTTCTGTACACCCCCTTAGGCCAAATGGTTTTCTTCCTTCCCTACCGTTCGGCACCAGCCTATGGTTTGGAAGAAGACTATCCAAAAGGCATAAAGGGTGTACTGTCCCAATCCTAGGAACACTCGCAATGCGAGAGAAGGTGAAGATGAAAGACACCTGAATGTACTTAATTCCTATTTCTCCTGAACCAGAATCCATCCCCGAACTGGAACAAGTTCCTTTCGAGTTCGTATATAACCATACGATGGAGTATCCAATAAACTGTGGATCTTCGTAGTGATACGGAGTGTCCTGGAGAAATACAAAGGTGATTTAGGATTGGCGAAGAAATACTTGGTTTGGTCGTGAATATCAGTCGCAATTTACTTTGCCCTCCTACTAATCCCTTGCTTTGTCTTAACTTAATACCTTCTGTACACCGTTTTAGGCTAACTGGTTTTCTTCATTCCCTACCGGTCGACACCAGCCTATGGTTTGAAAGAAGACTATCCAATTTGCGTAATAGGTGTACTACTCCTAAACCAAGGAGTACTCGCAACCTGAGAGAAGGTGAAAAGAAAAGACAACTGAATAATCCTATCCGTTTTCTCCAGAACCAGAAACCATCCTCGAAGTCCTTCGAGTTCGTATCTAACCATACGATGGTTTTGTCCAATGGAAGTGGACGTTTGCAGTAATACGGGGTGTCCTGGAGAAAAGGGTAAAAGTAGGAGTGGCAATGAGGTCTGCAACTCAGACAATCCAAAAGCCAGTGTTAAGAAGGTTCGGTCAACTTGGTCACTGAGTCATAGTCTTAGGGTCGGGTCAATGGTCGCTGCCAGAGAGAGAGAGAAAAGAAACACTCAGCGTGCACTCTAACCAAGATCAGAATGGTTATCACTTTTTCTAATCAGGAATCCTCCCACTGTACCTCAAATTCTCCTCCAAACCTGAAAGAAGAATTAGTCGGGGTCACCCGAGGAGTAAACTAACTCATCAGTGGGAATCGGGATCCAACTATCATTGCATGATAACTTGACGGAATCCACTCAAGTCACCACACTCCAGAAGGTATGCGCATGCCTGGCAAGTTTCAGTTCTTTTGAAACTCCCGATGTGATGTTTTTACCCCAAGCGGTTTATGACCTTGACTAGGTCAACAAACCATAAACCGCCAGTCAAGTTCAACCCGTCATTATTCTGGATTGCATTAAACCCACCCGTACGTGCCCTTGACTAGGTCAACAAGGCCGCACGACTGTCTTAACCAATCCCACTTATGCAACAAACAAGTACCACTTAGCTACCGAACACTACGTCTTGACTAGGTCAACAAACGCAGCACGAATACCAAATAATACCTGTAGGAAATGACGGAGGGCTACGAATGGTTTTTGGCGAAAAACCTTTAACGTAATGAACTTGATATCGTTGAAGGAACTGCATAGCCTTTTATAAAAATATAGTGACGAAAGCCTTTGCTAAAGAGGTCACTCCCGGTGAAGGGATCTCGGCTCTTTCCCCGTAGAATGAGGTGCAGGATATTCCAACTGAATACCACGATGCAAAGCAAAAGTAATCGGCTATAGTGAAGTTAATGCCCTGACGCAAACTTCTGTCCAAGGGGTCACTCCCGGTGAAGGGATCTCGGCCCTTGCCTCGTCGACTGAGGAGCAGGATATTCCAAATGAATACCACTACGCAAAACAAAAGAGAACGTCCTTGCAATAACAGCTTTTTGAAAAAATGTTCCAACAACATCAGAATAGGTTTGTTTATCTTGCATTGATCCGAATCAATGCATTCCCATCAATTGATCACACCAAAAAGAACGAAAATATACTGACGTACGTATATGCCATCCGCATTCGCCACTGGGTCCCGTCATCACTCGTTAGGTTAGCTTACTAAAGACAGAGCGGGGACTGGACTAGCGCGGATGAAAAACATATACAACATCTACTAATATATATACCAATATATTATATTTCGCTCAAGGCGTGAATAAAATGCAACATCACAGAAATGTACAGCATCACAGAACAATACAGATATCTGGAAGCCCCGGGTTTCACAGAGCCGCTGCTGAAACCCGACGTTCCCCTGGTCGTGTGGATAGCCTGTGCAATGAAAACCTAGACCCCTACGGGCGCGGCAAGTCACCCGCCAAAACCTGAAGCGAGGCAGCCCCCTTCAGCACCGTGAATGGACCACCCAGCACTTCACGGAATCCGGTAACTTGGGCACCCCTCCTGGGTCAACCTGTACCCCCTACGAGTGCGTCGAACAGCCCGCCAATTCCAGACTGAAGCCCCCTCCGTTCCAATGCCATGAGATGCGGGCCCGTTGCCCTCTAGAACCCGGCTATCCGTGCACCCCTCCGCGGGGTAACCCTAGTACAGAAAGTAAAATATACATACACCGGGTACATCGACCGCAACCAGGTCGTGCCCCAAAAGAACAATACAAACAGGCAGTGACGGCAGTCCACATGTCGGACGCTCGCCCCGCAAAATCAAATGTACATAATACAACAGCACTGTACTAGCATTGCATCCAGGCTATCCCCCACGACCGATCCGCAACATCACAGCATAAACATAGAACATCAACGTGAAAGTCACGTTCGCAAATCCGTCCAACCGGGCTATAGCAGTTAGACCGGATTTACCGATCGAGTGACATTCACGGTCGCAGATATAATGTAAATACTGTGAAAAATGTGTTTAAAATTTTCCGATTGACCAAAAATTGACAAGTGGGCCCCCAATCAAAACTGTAGCACTCACAGAAAACCTGGGCCCAATTTTAATATTCCAAAACCCCTAATATAAGCCCATAAGCCCACTGAAAAAAAACTAAGCACACGAACCCACACTCCTGCGGCGGAAGCGCGGCCAAAAGGGGGTTTTGGCCGCCCTTCCGCGGTCGTACGGAGGAGTCGTGTCACCAAATTTTTGCAGTGTTCTTAGAACTCCCTGCACATCATTCTGAGACCACCTGAAAAATTTTTAGACTTCAAAAAAATTTCGACAGAAACTGATTGTGCTAGAAAAATACGGTTTTTGGAAATTTTGGTCGATCGGAAACGCAAACACATCAAGCGAAGCTAGGTAAGGTTAATGGCGTGGCTCTGATACCATGTTGCGCCACGGCAGCGCCCCGGCCTCGTACTCGAGGCCAAAATGCGGAATCAAAATTTTTCCTTACTCGGAAACCGGCGCTACCGCGGACAATGAAAACCCGGATCGTTTACCATTAACCTAATGCTAGCATTCAAGAGATAGGGTGAGAAGTATACCGAGTGATCCGAGTCCTCCGGTCTTCTCGTCATCGTCCCGATCTCCCGCGGAAAGTGTAGTCTCCATATCGTCGCCTCCTCGCCGGAAAGGGCACCACAACGCCTGCGTCTTTTACGGGCTCCCGCCTCAATACCGAGGCAACTCGAGCATGAAGCCGGCAACTCGACATGCTCAAGATATGCTGTAGAATGTGTAGTAGATCATGCTAGTCTCATTTGGGGTTTGTAGTTGCCATGATGGAGGAATGGGGTTAGGAAAAATGGTGCTTTCATTTTTCCGAAACAAGAAGAAGAAGGAGATGAAGAATTCCTCCCATAACAAAGATGAACTCTCTCATTCTTTTTCTTTCTCTCTTTCTTTTTCTTCTTCTCTCTTTTCTAATGAAAAACTTATCATCCAAATGAGAATGGTGGAGGAGGTAATATGAAGCAAGAAGGGAGGTGAGAGTAGGGTAAAGCAAGTGGTGACCACATCAAGACATAATCATCATCAAACTTACATCAACCTCAAATCCAATCTTTTCACAATAAAGCATGAAATGAATGGTATCTAAAAAAGGTTATCATAATAAATCATCTTACAAATAAAACCTCCACCAAATGTAATTTGCAAAACTGCAAATTACCGCCTCCATCAGAAAAGTCCGGCCGGGAAAGAACAAAGGAAAACCGGCCGGAACGGAATGCAAACTGGCAACACCAGAAAACTGGTCCCGTAATAAATTACAGGAAAACCCCGATACTGTGCATACACACCCGCATCTGTATTCCGACCGGATACAAATGCAATGAGACAAAATCTACACTGTACTAAACTAGGATCGGCTTAAACCAAAGCCGGCTAGTAAAATCCGTTCGATCCTGATCCGTGCAATACCGCACGTATCAGATCGAACCCTGCCATATAACTATACGGCAACTAGTACAAAACTGTCCGATCCTGATCCGTGCAATACCGCGCGTATCTGATCGGACCCTGCCATATCTCCATACGGCCTCTACAGCGTTTCGCCCGAAAGCTTGAGTAACTGTAAGTGTGGTGGACTCTAAAGACTCGTCAATACTATGGCTGTGAATTTAACCACTAGCACATCAGAGGTATAAGCCAATACGTGACGGGCCACCAGCTATTGACCAAAAGGGACGTCGATTAGCGAACTCATCCTGACACCCCACTGAGCCTGTCAGTGACAATATCCGTACAGTCCGGTCCGTTCGTCTATGAGTATCGCATGTCGGGTCTAGGGGGTTGGTAAAAGTCAGACCCCCAAAAGCGGTACAAGTCGTGTCGGAGTGTAGCCCAGAACGCCCTGAGATACTACTGGAATACCTACCAGTAAATCTCCTGCCTCGGCCGAGGGCTTTGCGTAATGGCTCTCCTAGACACAGCGCGACCTCACCCCCAATACCGGGAGAGACGAACCCCTGAAGATCCGCTCGCTGACTCCATGTGGCTCGGGGCTGTACCCAACTAAAACCTGTTTGCACGACTCCTTTGAGCCGTGGTAGGGTAGTAATCAAAGCACAGTGGGAACTCACACGAGACAAATGACGATCCTCAGGTCGATGAACTAACCTGTACACATGTCACCAGGGAACTGCTATCTGACGTCAGGTATAAGCCCAACTAGCAGGTTCCCGGCGAGTCCTGTCCGGTGTACTCATAACCCAATGAGCACCTGTATACATCTTAGGTGAACCAACTGACACCAGTGGCTTGTGAGACCGGCCACCGCCCCTCGTCGGGGTCTCGACTGTATACACTAGTCTATTAATGGAGTATCGATGCCCTGTCTCGAAACTCCTACGACTAGGGACCTTTTAAGGATGTGCTTATAGACTACCAGCTCCCACGTATATGATCGCCATCATACTGCTGGTAGTCAAGAAAGAATCCTAGGGGCTCTATCAACGTGTAATAGCGACATGTCAGGTCACCTAAAACAGTACACGATGATAAAGGTAAACCAGATAGCATACTATCATCTCGAGTAAGACTGTCCTACCGGGATAGGTCCTCCCTCAATCATTGCAATCACGTGCCTGTGATCCAATAATTGACTCTGAGGGCACTATCTCCAACACATTGACTCCCCCTCATAATTTTAAAAGCTTAATACTGTTTTACTCAAGTTTGGGGGGATATATTTTGTCTCTTGAACGAAAAGAATTTTTTTATAAAATTGTGAGCCAAAAATAAGTTTGGGGGAGGATTTCACTGTCATTATTTCTTGTCCCCGTTACTAACTTTTCCTCCCAAGTCTACAGTTTTTTAAAGCTTAACAAATGACATCAGTGGGGACACTGCTGCATACGGGTTTGGAGGAGGTTTGTACTTATTCATGCATTATTTTGCATTATCAGAAGCATAAATTTATTTTGATAATGAAAGTTTGAAAGTGAAAAATTTACATATGTAAGATTGGAAAAGTTTAAGAAAAGCAAGAAAGTTAGATGTTTTTTTAAACGAAACTAGTAATAAGTAGTTATGAGCCGTTGTCCCAAGAGTTAATAAGATGAAAGAAATTACTAATCTGAGGTTAAAAATAAGTCTAAAAAATAGTCTCTATTCTTGTGTCCAAACTTTTGAACATTGATACCCTACTATATGCACTGTCACACATCTTGAAACTGGGGATAGTAAAGGATACCTTAAAATGCTTTTGTCTAAAAGCCTTAGTATGAAATAAAAAAAAGTATAAGTGGTGAAGAAGAAAAAAATGAACATTGGTTTTGTAATTGTTTAAGGTAGCATAATAAAAATATAGCGAGGGTGCTTCATCACCTAGTGCCTTAGACCAACTGGTTTAGGAGCCACTGCTAAGCCTTAGTTGCTGCAAGACGAGGAATTATGCCTAAATGCGCGAGCACAATTAGTAATCGGTTGGTTAGTATCTCAAGAAATATTAATGGTCGTATGATGAATGTGTGACCAATTCCATCAAAAATATTCACCGACTAAAAAGTACTAAGAAAGATGGATAAGAGTATGATAGCATGTATTGAATTCTCTAAGTGTAAGGATGTCTTTTACACACACGTAGAGATATATGATCGATGTTTGGAAGATAGATAGGGAGGAAGACTAAAAGCGATGTTTTAATGAGGGATGATATGATTTCTAACATTTTTTCACGATCATTAGGATAAGGCTCATGGCAACTGGAAAGCTAGTATAGTTGGAAACTCTTATTTTCAAGTTCTTTCTTTTAAAGTTCTTATCTTTGTATGTAACTTTCATCTTCTTTCTTTTATTATAGGATTTTGTGGGTGTAATCAGTTGTAAACCTTCAGGAGACAACAATCCTCCTACGAAGGACACCTAGAGGTTTAACGGCTTATTGCACGTGCTCAGTGCAATCGTGTTGCATACGAAAGCGTGCTACTTGGGTTTTTCTTTTTTCTTTTTCTCCCTCTCTTGAATAAGTAGTTTGCTCGGGACGATCAAAGTTAAGTTTGGAGGTATTTGTTCAGTCAAAAATATCGCACGTTTGATATAACATTTTTCTTACTTTTCTTAAATATCTAAAGGTGTTTATTATAAATATAGAACATATTTAGGGTTTATCTGCAAAATATCTATTATTATATGTTTATATATTATAATTAACATTATGAAGGAAAATATGTGCATATAATATTTATATAACATTTTTATTATGCATATCATATCAAATATTCTAATCATGATTCATTAAAAGATGTAACATCATAGAAATGGTTAGAATAATATCTCTATAACAAATATTACTAACATTATTCATAGAGATATTGTGCATGAGTTCGCTCAGGTTAGGAGATCGGGATATCGAGATGTCGAGAATCAAAAATCTGCTGATGAAGTTGAATAAAATTGACGAATCAATACTGGAAGAGACTCAGAAACGATATAAAGATTCCAGACATCAAATAAATCTGCATGTGTCACAATGAAGGAGCCCCAGATGATTGGAACCTTGATCCCACAAAACGACCGCGCTTCCGCGACTATAAGCACTCAAACATGGCGGATCCACAGCCGATATACCGAGTTAGGGTTAGGGATTTTTAAGTTTGGATCTTCACAACAACCTCTAATTCTTAGGATCTAGAGTTTCTGGTTTTTGGGATTATATAAAGGACCGATGGCTAAACTTAGAAATTATCAATCTTTTACACGAACTAAATCACCGTCAAAGAACAAGCGATCCACGACAGGTCCGGGATTTGAGATTCGTAGATTCGATGACGTGAGATTTGAGACGACGTGATGGAGTATCTACTTCCTAGAGGCAGAGATCGAGAGCAATTTCTTCCTCCTCTTGTAATCTAAACTCGAAACTTTTGTAATTGTGAAGTTGATTAATAAAGGTAGATCATTAGATTAATTATTTAGTATTTAATTTCTGGATTATGATTTACTTCTCTATCTGTTCTTCTTCTATCTCCATCATGCACAAGTAAATCTCCGCTTGATAGGGTTCGCAGGATTAGGTTAAAAGAATGAATGAGAAAATACATTAACTTCTTTTAAGTCCTATGAAATTTATAAAATTTAGCAAAAGAATCGTTAACATCCTTATCGGGCGTGTTACCAATTTATTGCTAGTCTCGACCGCGATTTGAGATTAGATTAACAATTGTTTTATTAAGGGCTAGACATGAATAGAGATAAATAAAAGGACAAGGGTCAATAGTGTGGAAACCCTAGTTTCTTCCAAGAACCCTAATCCTCATTCATCACTATCTATCTAGTTTTAAATCTATCAAAAGATAAAAGGAGTCATCTTTATTAGTCATCCATGACTACTAAATCCTATTGAATCCTATAAGCCCTCTTCTTATATATTCTATACCCGTATTTAAACGTAGATTTAGAAACTATTGTCCCCTATTCTTTTACTCTAATCAACTCATCTAAAGCAAGATTAAAAGTTACACGTATCCCTGAGGACGACCTGTACTCATCTCGGCTAGCTACACGCGACACCGTTATTGATTGCGGTTATAACTACTTTATACTTTTCCACACAAATTAGCATCCAATACCTATGTATTTTGCTAACAATGGAGCTGTGGCTTTGGCTATGGAACCCCGGTCCCATTAGTGATCCAGACATATTCTTAGGCGGTATCACCTGATCAGGGAGATAGTAGATTACTGGGAGATCGAGGTAAGGAGAGTTGTCATGAAGGATAACACAGTGGATCCACTCACGAAGGTCTTCCCCCATATGCGAGTCGAGAGACTTTTTGGGATGTTGGATATGAGATACTACAACAACTGGCCTTAGTGCAAGTGGGAGATTGTTAGTGATATGTATGCCCTAGAGGCTATTATTGTATAATATAGTGGATGCTTGGACATATATATAGAGGAATTTCTTACTCGACATGATAGTTTGCTATCTAGTTGCCTTTAACTTGACATGTTCAATGATATTATTATATTGTCTCTCATATACATGTTGATAAAGCCCTTAAGATATTGTCTTGACTACCAGGACTATGATGCGGATCATACTATTGGGACCTGGGTAGTCCACAAGAACATCCTTCAATAGTTCCTAGTTGAGGGAATATCGAGACATGGCATCGATATTCCTGAGTAGACTAGTGTCTACGTTTGTTGACCCTGTATGGGGCGATGGTTCATCCTATATCCATTGGTGTTTGACATCAATGATTCTACACTGGTGCACATTAGAAAATGGGTACGCCGAATAGGACTCGCCGAGAACTCTTAGACGGTTTTATACCTATCGTCAGATAGTAGTTCTCCGGTGACACTGGTACAGGTTAGTCTGTAGACCCGAGATCGTCATAAAGTATTGTGTGGTTCCCACTTGATTTCCTCCCAACCACGGCTCAAAGGATTCTTGCAAACAGGTGGATTTTGTGTACAGTCCCGAGTCACATGGAGGCAATAAGCGATAGGAGGGGTTTCGTCACTCCCGGTATAGGGAGTTAATGTTGCGCTATGCTCGATTGGCTATAACAGGAAGTCCCTGGCCAGGGATGTTGATGATATTTACTGGTAAGTGTTATCAGTGGTTTCTCGTACCGTTATAGGCCACACATCGGTATGACTTATCAGGTTAATTAGGTTTGACGATACCACTCCCAGACTCGATATGCGACATATCAGACAAAGGGACAGGACTGTACGGTAAGTGTTACTTATAGGCTTCATGGGAGTTTGGAAAAACTTGCTTGTTGATCTTCTAATCACCTAATAACCGGGTAGCAGTTGCGTCCAGCTAGTACCGCTGACGGCTTATGGGTAACTGATGTGATCGTCACTTATTGCTGGCGTATTGATGAGTCTTTAGAGTCCCACACCGAAGTTTCCTAGGTCAAGCGAAACGAAGTAGGGCATATATGTTGATATGTGCGGGGGCCTGATTAAATACGAGTATGAGATACCGTATTCTTATCTGGCGGTTATTTGATATCAGGTAGGTCATACGTGATATAACCGGATTATGGAATCATGTGTTGATTTGATAATTTGATATACCGATAAATGATATTAGTCGGTTATATGTGATATAACCGGATTATTAAATAAAGTGTTGATTTAATAATATGATATATATTAATATTTGATATAATTATATATTAACTAATATTATTGCTCACTAATAATTTTCTTTATATATATTTGATATATATATATTTATATAAATATATATAATGAAGCATGGTTGATTTTCTATTTATTGGAAATGGAAATGATGTGGTGGAAAATGAGGAGCATGGGTGAAGCATGGCTTTGCAGTATTTTTTATTGGTCTCTTATCACTATTGAAGCATGGTTCTATTTGTTTATTTGAAACAAATGGATGCTTCAATAAGTGAGAAGGGTCAAGCCATTCTTGACAAAAAATTTGGTTCATTTTCTCTAGTTGAGCTTATGAGATGAGTTCTTCTCTCTAGCTCTCTTCATTTTCCTCCTCACCTCTTCCAAGCTCAATCCATCACATAAGTTGCGAAACCTTGAGCTTGTGAGAACCCTAGTGAGCAAACAACAGCCCTACATCACCATCCTACACTAGATTAGCATTTTGGTGCAGTGTGTTTACTTCACTAAAGTGTTTAGTGAAGAGGTAGCTTGGATTAGCGGACTTCGGGTGGATCATCTTCAGCATGAAGGTCATTGAAGCAAGTTCGTTCAACCTTCAAGTGGAGCCTAGTGGAGTCGCGTGGACTACAACCCGGAGCTTTAGAAGAAAAGGACACGGTCTACAAAGGTTGTAGCCATCCATCTCTTAGTATAGTTTGTTATATCATGCTTAAAACCTTATTCATCTAGTTTAAGATCTTGGTTAGTGTTAATTAGTACCCCAAAATTTTTAAATTGCCATGCTTGATGCTAGTAAAACCCAGTGGTGGTGCTAAAAAACACTTTCAAGTATGATCCGCATCATAGTCCTGCTAGTCAAGCAAATATCCTAAGGGCTTTATCAATATGTATTAGAGAGACAGTATAATAATAGAGGTGTACATGTTATGATAAAGAGCAACCAGATAGCACACTATCATGTTGAGCAAGAAAGTCCTCTATATATATGTCCAAGCATCTACTATATTATAAAATAATGGCCTCTAGGGCATACATATTCCTAACAATCTCTCACTTGCACTAAGGCCAGTTGTGTTGGGTTACCTACAACGACAGTAAAGTTTCGGGAGGCATCATCCATGCCAAGTTAAAATTTTGCCTTTGAAAATAACCCTAAACCTAGGATCTTTATCTAGAGAATCAAACATACAAGCATGTTAAACACTTTAACATCTAAGAGTAAGGGATTACAACCTTTTTAGTCCGTTCCTTCGCTTCATGAGCTCCGTGTTGAGGTCTCTTCGCTGCGATCATCAAGTACCCGGATTCTAGAGAGGCTCCATGAAGAGAAAGATGCAAGCTTGCTTCTAATCTTCAAATACTAAGTTGATCTACCTTAAAGAATCTCAAACCCAAGCTCTTGCTTCACTAATCAAGTATTAGCAAAGCAAACACCCAAATCTAAGTGGCTAGAATAGATGAGGATGATGAAGTAGGAATTTTGCTCTCTTTTGTTTTCAATTTCTCGGAAAATATCATCACAAATCCAAAAGCTAGTATGTTTTTTTCAAGAGGAAGAAGAAGAAGAAATCCTTTTATGATGAAGAATGAGATTAATGTTGTGGTTACAATTGCAACCATGGGTTAAGAATGAAAGGCTTAACCCTTGTTGAGAATAAACCATAGGTTAAAGGTTTGGGTTGGGTTAAATAATATCTACACAAAATATCAAATCATGAAGACAAAAGGAAAGTTTCATGAAGCTTCATGAAAGCTTCATCCAAAAGCTAACCCTAATCCAAACCCTAACTTGGTTTAAACTCAACAACTTTGTTGCATTTGTAACCCTAACATTTTATAATATTATATATCACATATATAATATATAATGTAACAAAAGAAAATAATACAATTAACATATATCGCATATATATCAATGTATTATCCAGTGAGAAAATGAATCAATAATGCGAGCTTATATTAATTAACGTAATGTAATATATCTCATATATAATTATACAATAAGTTATCGAATCAACACTTGATCCGATAATCCGGCTATATTACATATAACCGACTAATATAACATGTACCATTTCATCGAATCAACACTTGATCCGATGACCCGACTATATCACATATACCCAGCCGATATTACATATCACGAGAATCGAATACGATATCACATACTCGTATTATTCTCGGTCCCGCACATATCACATATGTGTTCCTACACCATTTTGCCTAAGCCAGGAAACCTCTATATAGGACTATAAAGAATCGTCAATATGCCGGCAGTATGTTATGATCATATCAAACACCGACAAGCTGCAAGCGGTCAGCTAAACGTAACAGCTACCCAGGTATTGAGCGATCAGAAGATCGACAAGCATGCCTGTACATTCTCTTACGAATCCAATCAGTAACACTCCCGTACAGTCCGATCCCTTCGTCTGATATATCGCACATCTAGTCTAGGGGGGTAACCGTTAGACCCCAGTAACCGATAAGTCGTGTCGATATGAGGTCCATAACAGTTCGAGAAACTACTAAAAACACTTACCAGTAAATCTCAGCAACCCTGGCCAGGGATTTCCAGTTATAGCCAATCGAACACAGCGCAACATCAACTCCCTATACCGGGAGAGACGAAACCCATCCTATCGCTCATTGCCTCCATGTGATTCGGGACTGTACCCATAAGCCACCGTTTTGCACGTTCTCTTGAACGTGGTAAGGTGGAAATCAAAGCACAGCGGGAATCACACAAGACTCTATAACGATCTTGGGTCTACAGACTAACATGTACTAGTGTCACAAGAGAATTGCCATCTGACATGAGGTATAATACCATCTGGGAGTTCTCGGAGAGTCCGTCCAGTGTAACCAGTCTCCACTGAGCACCCGTATACTAACTCTGATGTCAAACACCAATAGATATGGGATCGTCCATCGTCCATCTGTATGGGTCGAGAAGCTATACGCTAGTCTACTTTGGTATATCGATGCCCTGTCTCGATACACCTACGACTAGGAACATTTGAATGATGTACTTAGCGACTCCACTGTCCCCACTAGTATGATCTACATCATAGTCCGGGTAGTCAAGTACTCATCATAAGGGCTTTATCAACATGTGGCATAGAGACAATCAGAGTACATGTTAAGATAAAGAGCAACCAGATAGCATACTACCATGTCGAGCAAGAAAGTCCTCTATATATATGTCTAAGCATCCACTACAATATACATCATATGTACAGTAATGGCCTCTAGGGCATACATATCACCAACAATCTCCCACTTGCACTAGGGCCATCTGTTGTGGTATCTCATACCCAACAATCAGCAGGGGTTGAAGCATCTCATACTCAACCATCTCATAGAAGTCTCTACTGGGAAATAGGCCTTTGTGAGTGGATCCGCGCTGTTGTCCTCTGTATCTACTCTCCTATCCTCGATCTACCTGAAGATCTACCATCTCCGTGATCAGGTGATACTGCCTAAGAATATGTTTGGATCCCTGATGGGACGGGGGGTTCCTAGGCATAAGCCACAACTCCTTTGTCACACAATAGTAAGAACGAAGTTCATCTCATGAACATATATATATCAAGACTGCCTCTTTGGTAGCATCCTAGGTAACGATGTATCTTGCCTTTAATCGTCTAGTTTGCCATGGTATCTAGCTTGGAACTCTTCCAACATACCGTCCCTCCACTGAGGGTTAATACAATGCCTGTGACTGACATTCAGTCGACCTTACAAGCCTGGAAGCTTTCCAGGGATTCTCCCCAGGATCGATTGATACCATCTCACTACACCTAGTAAGAATCCTAATATCTAATTAGATCTATCTTATAGATCTAAAACCCAGGATTTAGGTGGTATCACCTTGATCCTATATGGAGAATCCTTATGATAAGAGGAGATTGACAGAGCGTAGCATAGGAAACTCTTTCCCTATCAAGAGTATGTCATCTGCGTACTATTCGAAGATCATCACCATACTCCCTACTACCTTTTTGTACATACAAGGTTCATCTACCATTTTAATGAAGTCAAACTCTTTGACTACCACATCAAAACAGACGTTCCAACTCCGCGATGCCTACTTTAACCGATAAAGAAACTTCTACACGTTTCCGCTGCTCCCACTATCTACGAAGCCCTCTGGCTGTGTACTTACAGATGCTCCCTTCTAAATCATCATTTACAAAAGTAGTCCTGACACCCAACCGCCAGATATCGTAGTCATGGTATGTAGCAGTGGCAAGTAGGATCTGGATGGACTTAAGCATAGCTTTGGAAGTCTCAACTTTTCCATGTACACCAAGTAATCTTCTCAAGATATACTTGCTCCTGATGGGGATTTAACCCTTCAGATAAAGCAACCAAAGTCCATACTTTGTTGGTGTATATAGATTCCATCTCAGATCGCTTAGCATCCAGCCATTCTTAGAGAGTCCCCACTCTTGATGGCATGCTCGAAACTAGTTGGGTCATCATCTCATGATGCAATCCTTACTCCTACTGTCATAGAGAAATCGAAGTATCTCTCAGGTGAATGAGGAACCCTACCAGATCGGCGGAGAGGCTGGGATTTGTTGGAAACTATTGAATCCTCCGGTTTTACCAAATCATCAGCTGCAGTTTGTATAGCTGGAACTCCTTCCAGTTCTACCCCATGACCACTAATTTCTTCATAAGAAATTCCCTTCCCCAAAGGCAGCATGCTGAGAAACAAAACACCTTTTGTTCCTTGGTTCAGTAGAAGATGTTCCCTTCAAAATGCTTGGGATATCCAACAAACTTCCACAGAACTGACCTTGCCTTGAGCTTGTCTGGATCATGCTTTTAGACATAGGCCGGACAACTCCAAATCTTAATATCCTTAAGAGATGGGCTCTTCCCATACCATATCACATATGGAGTGGTAGGCATCTGATTTGATTGGAACCCTATTCAATAGGTATGCAGCTTCACAAGTGCATAAAGGAAATAGGCAACTCAGTAGTACTCATTATAGAGCACACCATATCACATAGGGTGCGATAACTCCACCCCGATACACCAACGTGTTGTGGTGCATTCGGAAGAGTAATGCTGAGGGAGAATCTCATTCTCCTTTAGAATAGTCCAGGAATTACGTGCTCAAGTATTCTCTTCCCTGATAACATCAAAGGACATAATACTTATACCCGTTTTGGTTCTCTACTTCTGACTTATATTCTCTGAATATCCCAAAAGGTCCAGACTTGTGTTTCAACAAGAACATATATCCGAATCTTGAGAGATCATCAGTGAATGTAATGAAGTATAAAGAACTGGTCTTAGCATGTGTAGATAGGGGAAATACATACATCACCATGTATCAATCCCAAGAGTTCATTAACTCTTTCTCTGTTTCCAATAAATGGAGCTATAGTCGTCTTATCTTAATGACATGACTGGCAGGTTTCACAAGATGTAAATTCAAACTAATTTAAATATGCATCTAAATGTTACATTGCTAGTCGGGTCGCAGTTGATATGACCTAGTCTACAATGCCTCAAGAAGGATTCATTCATTTCTGAACTATTTCTCTTGTGTGTGTTCTGTACATTAAGAATTGTGGTTTGATTTAGAACGTATATACTTTTAGATAACGTGCCTGAACCGATCAACTCTTGATATAGGAAAATGTTCAAAACATTATCCAACAATACAAAATTATATCCTTCTTTACTAAATAAAGATACTGATATGATGTTGTATATCAGGTTCAGTATCTAATAACATTTGTTCAGAATCAATGTATTTGGTAATACAGGGTGATAGCTGCCAACAGACTTGGCTGCAAAACTTGCACCATTTTTTCTCTTTATAACCCTTTCTCAGTTCTCTACCTTTCTGAAGCCCATGTAACAGATTACATATGCGGGATCCTGATCCGGTATCTCATACTCAGGATGTAAAGGATACTGAGAAATAGTTCTCTGTAATGAACACACCCGAAGAAGATACATCATCATGCACTTTCCTCATTTGGGCGGCACAGGAATTCTGGTAATCCCTAATTCCTACTCGGTCTTATAACATTTATAAGTTAGAGCGGGACCAACGTTCCCTAGCGCAGTATAACAAGCTGGTTCGGTCAATACATCCGTATTATTATCTTGATTAAGGCGTGACATGGTCGCTATCTGGAGAGAGAAAGAAGAAAACACTCAGCGTATGCTCTTGCAAGATTAGATTGGTTATTAATATACATAATCAGGACGGCTCCCACTATTTTAGTAAAATCTTCCTTCAAACCCTAAAAGGATAGACTAGCCGGGATTAATTACACCCTACAAGTTCGCCAATCTTTCAGCCAGGCCAGTGCCAATACTTTGAGGGAGGTTCCCCGTGCATTCGCACGGACCTAATTAAAATAAAGCTCATTTTCCTAGGGGCGTAACCCCGTTGACACCTTTCTAGATACCTACTTGATCAGCTATTTATAATGTGTAAAACTCTCCCAGGAGTAACTCTTACTCACAGCAGGTATCGGGATCCAACTATCTCATAGGACGTATGCAATCTCATTGCAAATTTCAACACTTGAAATTCCCGATTATATTTTACCCCTAGCATCCTATGACCTTGACGAAAGGCAACAAACCATAGGCTACTAGTCAAGTTCAATCCGTACATTTTCCGATTGAATTAAACCTATCCGCATGACCCTTGATGAAAGGCAACAAAGTCGTACAACTACCCTAACTCAATCGCATCATATGCTTATGCAGATAAGCATAAATAGCTACCACACACCACGCCTTGACAAAAGCCAACAAACGCTGCACGAATACTATGAAGTACTTATCTGAAATGACGGAGGGCTACGATAGGTTTTATGAAAACACTTTACGTAATGAACTTGATATCGTTGTAGAATCAAATGATTTATGACGGAGGGCTACGATAGGTTTTTAAATCATTTGATTCTACAACGATATCAAGTTCATTACGTAAGGAGTGCTTTTGAGGCTTTTACTAGTTTCACTAAAAAGGTCACTCCCGGTGAAGGGATCTCGGCTCTTTCCTTATCGAATAAGGTGCGGGGTATTTCACAAATACCACTATGCAAAGCAATAACGAGAAAAACAATCAAAAGACAAAACCAAGGGTTATAGCATCGGCCAGTTATTGCTAAAGAGGTCATTCCCTATGAAGGGATCTTGGCTCTTTCCTTATCGAATAAGGTGCTAGATGTTCTACATGGAACACCGCTATGCAAAGCAACAACTAGATCTGTTAAGTCCACGTTACCCACCCCGGTTCTTTCGGGGAGGCGGAATAGGTAAAAATCAAAATTTTCTAACTAGGTAACATGGACCATCCATGAAGGATCTATGCTAAACAAAAACTAACAAATAAACTACAAGTTCTAGCTACTATGTAGAATGGTTATACCTAGGTCTTGAACTCCTTCTCTTCTTTTTGTGGTTCTCCTCCTTGTTTGCTCTTTGTAGTGTCTTGAACGGCTCCTCCTCGTCGTCTCCTCTTTGCCGTAGATGGATCCACCCGAGGGCTTCGAACTTGAGCTCCTATCTCAACCTAGAGATAACTAAGGTGCTTAGTTTGCTAAACCTAGAACCTTAGAATGAGTAGAGAAGAGTTATGGTGATTTTGTCTCAAAGATTCATGATTTCCAACTCATGGAACACTTGAACTTTGAAAGAGGAAGAGAGAGAGCTTTCTTTCAAGAGAGAGAAAGAAAATGATAGAATGAGCTCTCATCTTGCAACCATGCTCACAAAAGTGAGAATAATGACGATAATAATAATAATTAAGAATTGTGATGGTTAGTTTCAATGACCATTATCATTTCATGCATTTAACGCATTTTGCAAAGAACAACAAGCATTATTGAAATGAAATGATGATGGTCAACAAGTCCACAATGGTCAACCGGTCAACAAAATCAACAAGTCAACAAAAGTCAAATGTTTAACTCAACCATCGCATAATAATCCTTAATTAATATTATTAATCATATTTCTTATTCTTATTAGGATTTAGAAAAAGTCAACGGTCAACAAGTCAACCAAAGCCAAAAGGTCAACAACTCTAATGAGAATCCTCTGCCTCTGCCTCTGTCAACTGTGCATACACACCCGCATCCGTGTTCTAAGAAACACGAATACACTGAGACAAAACCAATCCCAAAACAAGTACTATGATGTGGCTTAAAGCAAAGCCCGCTAGTAATAACTGTCCGGACACCAAACGTGCACAAGTGCGCGGATGTGAACGAACCCCGTCGCAAAACCATGCAACCTCTACTCTGTTTTGCCCGAAGGCGAGTAACCCTTTGTGTGGGACTCCAAAGGCTCGACACTACACTGGCAGTGGGTTTAACCACAGGCCGCTGTTAGTTATATGTATGCCCTAGAGGCCATTACTGTACATGAGATGTATATTGTAGTGGATGCTGGGACATATATAGGTAGGATTTTTTGCTCGACATGACAGTACGCTATCTGGTTGCTCTTTATCTTAACATGTATACTTACTGTCTCTCTGTTACATGTTGATAAAGCTCTTAGGATGTGTACTCGACTTCCAGGACTATGATGTAGATCATACTAGTGGGGCTTGGGTAGTCAATGAGTACATCTTTCATTGTTCCTAGTCGTGGGAATATCGAGACATGGCATCGATATTCCAGAGTAGACTAGCGTATATCTTCTCGACCCATGTGATGGGTGATAGATGATCCCATATCTATTGGTGTTTGACATCAGAGATGGTATGCGGGTGCTCAGTGGTGACTGGGTACACTGAACGGACTCGCCGAGAACTCCCAGATGGTATTATACCACACGTCAAAAGGCAGTTCTCTGGTGACACTGGTACAACTTAGTCTGTTGACCCGAGATCGTCATAGAGTCTTGTGTGTCTCCCACTGTGCTTTGATTTCCACCCTACCATGGCTCTACTGAGTCGTGCAAACAGGTGGTTTTTGGGTACAGTCCCGATTCATACGGAGGCAATGAGCGATAGGAAGGGATTCGTCTCTCCCGGTATTGGGGGTTGACGTTGCGCTATGCTCGACTGGCCATAACTAGAAATCCCTGGCCAGGGTTGTACTGATTTACTGGTAAGTGTTATCAGTAGTTTCATGCTTGTTATGGACCTTACATCGGCATGACTTATCAAGCTACTAGGGTCTGACGTTTACCACCCCTAGGCGAGATATGCGACATATCAGACGAACAGACCGGACTGTGCGGTAAGTGTTACTGGTTGGATTCGCAGGAGTGTGAGCAGGCTTGCTCGTTGATCTTCTGATCACTCAATACCCGGGTGGCCGTTACGTTTAGAAGACCGCTTGCGGCTTGTGGGTGATTGATATGATCACCACCTACTGCCGGCGTATTGACGAGTCTTTAGAGTCCTAGACAGAGGTTTCCTGGCTCAAGCGAAACGAAATAGGAGCGTATATGAGATATGTACGGGACCGAGAATAATACCAGTATGTGATACTGAATTCTATTCTCACGATTTGTATCATCGGACGGTTATATGAGATATAGCCGGGTTACCGAATCAAATGTTGATTCGATATATTGATACACTTGATATTAGTCGGTTATATGCGATATGACTGGATCATTAAATAAAGTATCGATTTAATGATTTAATGTATAATTATATATTTGATATATTACCTTACATTAACTAGTATTTGTTCACTTAAGATTGATTTTCTCACTTGATGTGCACAAGTTGTATATGTGATATATGTTTGTGCACTAGTTTGTATCATGATTGATGATACATGCAAACATGGGTGTGTGTATGACTTACACCATATTTTAAGTTAATGATTTAGGTTTTCAATTATTTTGGTAAAACAAAATGGTGGCCTTCTTTGTCTTTGCTTGAAGCTTCATGAAGCTTTCAAGCATCTTTGACAAAGTCCAACCATTTTGTTTTGCATGAGATTTTCATAACCTAACCATTAACTTAAACTAGGGTTTGGTCTCTACAAAGGTTAACTCACCCATGGTTGCATTATGATATACTTCACTTGATTATTCATTTTAGTTAATTGATTATTCATTCATATTCTTTTCTTCTTCTTCTTCTTCAAGAAGAAAGCTTGCTAGAAAAATTTCAAGTGAAGAAAAAGAGTGAGAATTCCAAATCTAAAGTGAACCCACTTCCTATATCTTCATCCTCTACCACATGCCATGTAGTATAGGGTGTTCTCTTCACAAAGTCCCTGACCAAGTGAAGATGGAGCTTGAGTTTGAGTCTCCTCGACGTAGATCATCTTCGGCCTTAAAGTCAACGACCTAGCCCGCTCATTTATCCGAAGAAACCATCACTAGAGTCCGGGATCCCGGTGATCGCAGCGAAGGGACGTCAACACGGATCTTTAGAAGTGAAGGACCGGATCTATAAAGGTTGTAATCCCTTTCACTTGTCGTTAAAATGTTTAACATGCTTTTAGTTTCGCCTAATCTCTAGCATACGATCTTGCATAGGGTTGTTCGGCACATAAAAATTTGATTTTGGCATGGTAGATGCCTTGTAGAACCTCATGAGTGTGCCTAGGAACCCTACAGTGGTATCAGAGCCTAGCTAAAGCTTTAGGCGAAGTGTTGACGAAGTTAGAAACCCGATCGAACCCCGAAACCCTAATCAAAACCCTTCTCTGTACATTTTTTAAAACTGTGGATTTTTCCTAATTAAAAATACTCAAAAAATTCAGCAGGGTTTTCTAGGAATTACTGTGTAGAACGTGACCCCAATTCAATTAAGGTGCCGCGGAAACGCGGCCGTACCCTAGGTGGCGCGGCGGTTCCGCGGCCATTCTGTAGCTTTATGCTACACTGTTTGCACAGTAATGTTCTTGTATAGTTCCTGTGTTTTCTGGGAATTTTTAATTTATACTTAAGTGTTGAGTTTTCTGGGTTGTATTGGGAGTTCGTTGATTCGATCAAAAAGTTTAACTTTGTCTGTGTTTTTCCGGGTAATTTAGAAAGTGTTAAAAAGTTCGACCGGATATCAATAACTCACTTTTTCTCCTGCCGGAAAATTTCCAAGTGTTGGATTTTTCCATTGTTTAAGAACGTCTAAATCGTGCAAGTAACGCGATGGACCCTTTAGAAGACAACAAACCTTAACTCGATTATGTGACCGTTTTGAACTGCCTTTTGAACCTTAGGGTTTAGGGCAGTACGGCGTGCCACATGTGAGGCGTTGGCTTGACCCTTCTACGGCTGGACCGTTGGTACTGTGGCATGAAATGGATGTTTTTTAAACTCCCCTCAAGTGTTGAGCTATCGGGAAAACTTGGGTGTTTTGATTATTCGATCGGAAAGTTTAACATTGTCTATTTATCTGGAATGTGATACAATATTTGGAATCCACAAATAGTTATGAGATAACTAATCTGAATGTTATAAATCTAGCAGTTTAGTCTCACATGATCGGTTCCCATGGAATTTTGATGTGATCAAAAATCCGTCGCAATCACGAAGTGTACGCGGATACTCGCCGGGTAAACTTAACAGACAGCCACGCCCCATAGCCCCGACCAAGTGACTGTAGGAGAACCCCGTCGCCAAAAGCATCCGTTCGGGTGCTCGCGGCAGCGGTGTTCCGCCTTAGTGCACTTCGTCGACAGCATTCGGTGGTGCGGCCGTCTGCTAAAGTTTGCAACGAGGATTCATTTCAGGATGTCAGGAATCTTGTTGAATTGCCCGACTTGATATTGAAAAGTGTTTTCGATAATGAGACTGAAATGTGGGGTTTATAATTGTTAGGCATGCGACGTCTAAACAATTCATTTGGTTAGGCATGCGATGTCTATGAAGGTTGCGGATTCCAACTGTTGTAGTTTTATACTTTCTTTTCTGCGATCGTAAGTGTAATATGTGATATCGCCGGTTTCGTTGCTATATGTCAACGACAATTGGGATGGGCATATTTACTTACGTTGATGACATGTGATGTTATGTGTTGCTGGATATGTTATATTGGATCGTCGTGTTTGAATAGCCGGTTTTTTTATGTGAGATGAGAGTTTTTCTTTTTCATTCATGTAAAAAACTTGTACGTAATATTTTTTTATTGGGGCACTTCCGGGCTGAGGATGATGTCACCATTGTATCTTATTTACTTTTCCGCATTAGGATAGACCCAAGGAGGGGAGCATAAGTAACCGGGTTCTAGGGTCCAGTGGGAGACTATCTCGAGGAGTCGAGTCCGGGTCTCCTAACTCTAGAATTGGTAGGGTTGCTTGCCGCTCTCGTAGGGGTCTAGGTGTGTGGGATTGGCTATTCATCACGACCGTGGAATCCGTGTTTTATACAGGCTCAAAATAAAACACGGACGTCCTAGTATATCCAATATTTCATATGTTGTTTTCTGCAGCGTTTTCTGTGATGTGATCATGTGATATGTTCTGATAGATATTGTATATAGTATATATGATATATTATATAGACGTTGCTTATGTTTTACACCCGTGCTAGCCCTGCCCCGCTCTGCCGTTAGTTACCTAACCTAACGGTGCAGACGGGACTTTGAAGCGAATTCGGATGGCATAAGCGTACGTTGTATTTATCTGTGATGTTTAGGTCGACTTAAATGATAGGACATTCATTAATGAGATTAATGAAACAAAATAAACCTAAAAGATGTTGTGGAAACGAATTTCAAAAAATTAGGTAGCTCTAGTTGTTGCTTTGCATAGCGGTGTTCCTTGTAGAACATCCAGCACCTTATTCGATAAGGAAAGAGCCGAGATCCCTTCACCGGGAGTGACCTCTTTAGCAATAACTAGCAGATGCTACAACCTTCGGTTTGTCTTTTGATTGCTTTTATAGTCCTTTCTTTGCATAGTGGTATTGTGTATATCCTGCACCTCATTCGACGAGGAAAGAGCCGAGATCCTTTCACCGGAAGTGACCTCTTTAGCAAAACTAGCAAAAGCCTCAAAAACACTCCATTTTAAAACTATTTGATTCTGCAGCGAGATCAAGTTCAAAGCGTTAAAGGTTTTATTAAAAATCATCCGCAGCCCTCCGTCATTTTAGGAAGTAGAGTACTTAGTATTCGTGCTGTGTTTGTTGACCTTAGTTAAGGCACAGTGTACGGTAGCTAAGTGATGTCTTCCTACACCGCATATGATGCGATTAGTTAGGACAGTCGCGTGACATTGTTGACCCTAGTTAAGGGTCATGTGGGTGGGTCTAATTAATCACGAAATGACGGGTAGAGCTTGACTAGTGCTTATGATTTGTTGACCATAGTTATAGTCATAAGTGCTAGGGGTAAAAACCATTATCGGGAGTTTCAAGTGTTGAAATTTGCAATGAGATTGCATACCTTCTATATGATAGTTAGATCCCGATACCCACTGCGAGTAATTGTTACTCCTGGGAGAGATTTGTACTTTACAATTAGCCGATCAAGTAGGTGTCTAGAAAGGTGTCAAGGGGGTTACGCCCCTGGGAAAACGAGGTTTATTTTAATTAGGTCTGTGCGAAAGCACGGGGAACCTCCCTCAAAGTACCGGCACTGGCCTGGCCGAAAGATTGGCGAACTTGTAGTGTGTAATTAATCCCGGCTAGTCTTTCCTTTTAGGGTTTGAAGGAGGATTTGATAAAAACAGTGGGAGCCATCCTGATTAGATAAAATACATTACCAATCTAATCTTGCAAGAGCGCACGCAGAGTGTTTTCTTCTCTCTCTCTCCAGGTAGCGACCATGTCACGCCTTAATCAAGATAATAAAATGGATGAATTGACCGAACCCGCTTGTTATACTAAGCTGGGGAACGTTGGTCCCGCTCCAACTTATAATTGTTATAAGACAGAGCAGGAAATTGGGGAATACCAGATTTCCCATGCCGCCCAAACGAAGAAAGTGCATGATGATGCATCTTCTTCGGGTGTGTTCATTACAAAGAACTGTTTCTCTGTATCCTCTACGTCCTGGGTATTAGATACCGGATCAGGATCCCGCATATGTAATTTGTTACATGGGCTACAGAAAGGTAGAGAACTGAGAACGGGTGAAAAGTTTCATGAGACAGAAAACGGTGCAAGTGTTGCAGCCAAGTCTGTTGGTCACTATCACCCTGTATTTCCAAATACATTGATTCTGAACGAATGTTATTAGATAACGAACCTGATATACAACATCATATCAGTCTCTTTATTTACTAAAGAAGGATATAATTTTGTATTGTTGGATAATGTTTTGAACATTTCCTATATCAATAGTTGATCAGTTCAAGCACATTATCTAAAAGCATATACATTCTAAATCAAACTACAGTTCCTTACGTACAGAACACACACAAGAGGAAGAGTTCAGAAATGAACGAATCCTTCTTGAGGTATTGTAGACTAGGTCATATCAATGTGACCAGACTCGCTAAAGTTACATTTAGATGCATATTTAAATCAGTTTATATTTACATCTTATGAAACTTGCCAGTCATGTCAGAAAGATAAGATGACCATAGCTCCATTTACTGGAAACAGAGAAAGAGTTAGTGAATTCTTGGGACTAATACATAGTGATGTATAAAGGTCCCCAGTCTACATATGCCACGACTGGTTCTTTGTACTTCATTACATTCACTGATGATCTCTCTAGATTCAGACATATGTTCCAGTTGAAACACAAGTCTGAAACTTTTGAGATAATCACCGAATATAAGTCATAAGTAGAGAACCAAAATACGGGTATAAGTATTATGTCCTTTGATGAGATCAAGGAGGAGAGCACTTGAGCACGGAATTCCTGGACTATTCTAAAGGAGAATGAGATTCTCTCTCAGCATTACTCCTTCGTATACACCATAGCACGTCGGTATATCGGGGCGGAGCAATAGCACCCTATATGATATGGTGCGCTCTATGATGAGTACTGCTGAGTTACCTGTTTCCTTTTGGAGGTTATGCACTTAAGAAGCTGCATACCTATTGAATTAGGTTCGAATCAAATCAGTGCCTACCACTCCATATAAGATATGGTATGGGAAGAACCCATCTCTTAAGCAAGTTAAGATTTGGGATTGTCCGGCCTATGTCAAAAGCAAAATCCGGACAAGATCGAGGCATGGTCAGTTCTGTAGAACTGGAAGGAGTTCCGGCTATACAAACTACAGCTGATGATTTATTGAACCAAAAGATTCAATAGTCTCTGATGAACCTCAGCCTCTCCGCCGATCTAGCAGGGTTCCTCATCTTCCTGAGAGATACTTCGGTTTCTCGATGACAGTGGGAGCGAGGGTTGCATCATGAGATGATGACCCAACTAGTTTCGAGCAGGCCATCGAGAGTAGGGACTCTGTAAGAATGGCTGGATGCTTAGCGATCTGAGATGGAATCCATGTACACCAACAAAGTATGGACTTTGGTTGCTATATCTGAAAGGTTAAATCCCCATCAGGAGCAAGTATATCTTGAGAAGATTACTTGGTGTAGATGGAAAAGTTGAGACTTTCAAAGCTAGACTTGTTAAAGGTTCTCGTCATCGACCAGGCATGGATAATGATGAAACCTTTTCCAGTGACTATGCTTAAGTCCATCCGGATCCTACTTGACATTGCTACATACCATGACTACGAGATCGGGTGGTTAGGTGTCATGACTGCTTTTCTAAATATAGATTTAGAAGAAAGCGTCTATAAGAACACAGCCAGATGGCTTCATAAACAGTGGGAGCAGCGGAAACGTGTGCAAGTTGCTTTACAGAATAAAGCATGCATCGCGGAGTTGGAACATCCGTTTTGATGTGGTAGTCAAAGAGTTTGACTTCATCAAAATGGTAGATGAACCTTCTATATACAAGAGGGTAGTAGAGAGTAAGGTGGTCATCCTCGTATTGTACGTGGACGACATACTCTTAATAGGGAAAGAGTTTCCTATGCTACGCACGGTCAATCTCCTCTTATCACAAGGATTCTCCAAATAGGATCAAAGTGATACCTCCTAAATCCTAGGTTTTATATTTATGAGATAGATCTAAATGGATGTTAGAATTCTCACTAGTTGTAGTGAATTGGTATCAATCGATCCTGGGGAGAATCACTGGATAGCTTCCAAGGGTGATAAGGACGACTGAATGTCAGTCGCAGGCATTGTCTTTACCCTCAGTGTAGGGAAGGTATGTTGGAAGAGTTCCAAGCTGAGATACCGTGGCAGACTAGACGATAAAAGCTGGTGACATCGCTATCAAAGATACTACCAAAGAGGCAGTTTGGGTGTATATTAGTTCATGAGATGAACTAGGTTCCTACCATTGTGTGACAATAGAAGTGTGGCTTTGGCCAAGGAACCCCGGTCCCATCAGTGACCCAGATATATTCTGAGGCAGCATCACCTGATCATGGAGATAGTTGATCTCCAGCGTGATCGAGGTTAGGAGAGTAGACTCAGAGGACAACACGGCGGATCCACTCACAAAGGCTTTTTCCCAGATAGAGACTTCTAAGGGATCGTTGAGTATGAGATACTGCAACCACTGCTACAGATAGCCCTAGTGCAAGTGGGAGATTGTTAGTTATATGTTTACCCTAGAGGCCATTACTGTACATGAGATGTATATTGTAGTGGATGCTGGGACATATATAGGTAGGACTTTCTTGCTCGACATGATAGTACGCTATTTGGTTGCTCTTTATCTTAACATGTATACATACTGTTTCTCTGTTACATGTTGATAAAGCCCTTAGGATGTGTACTCGACTTCCAGGACTATGATGTAGATCATACTAGTGGGGCCTGGGTAGTCAATGAGTACATCCTTCATTGTTCCTAGTCATGGGAATATCGAGACGGGGCATCGATATTCCAGAGTAGACTAGCGTATATCTTCTCGACTCATGTGATGGGCGATAGATGATCCCATATCTATTGGTGTTTGACATCAGAGATGGTATGCGGGTGCTCAGTGGTGACTGGGTACACTGAACGGACTCGCCGAGAACTCCCAGATGGTATTATACCTCACGTCAGATGGCAGTTCTCTGGTGACACTGGTACAGCTTAGTCTGTTGACCCGAGATCGTCATAGAGTCTTATGTGTCTCCAACTGTGCTTTGATTTCCACCCTACCACGGCTTTACTGATTCATGCAAACAGGTGGTTTTTGGGTGCAGTCCCGATTCTCATGGAGGCAATGAGCGATAGGAGGGGATTCGTCTCTCCCGGTATTGGGGGTTGATGTTGCGCTATGCTCGACTGGCCATAACTGGAAATCCCTGGCCAGGGTTGCACTGATTTACTGGTAAATGTTATCAGTAGTTTCATGCTTGTTATGGACCTTACATCGGCATGACTTATCAAGCTAAAAGGGTTTGACGTTTACCACCCCTAGGCGAGATATGCAACATGTCAGACGAACAGACCGGACTGTGCGGTAAGTGTTACTGGTTGGATTCGCAGGAGTGTGAGCAGGCTTGCTCGTTGATCTTCTGATCGCTCAATACCTAGGTGGCCGTTTCGTTTAGCAGACCGCTTGCGGTTTGTGGGTGATTGATATGATCACCACCTACTGCCGGCGTATTGACGAGTCTTTAGAGTCCTACACAGAGGTTTCCTGGCTCAAGCGAAACGAAATAGGAGCGCATATGAGATATGTGCAGGACCGAGAATAATACCAGTATGTGATACTGAATTCTATTCTCGCGATTTGTATTATCGGACGGTTATATGAGATATAGCCGGGTTACCGAATCAAATGTTGATTCGATATATTGATACACTTGATATTAGTCGGTTATATGCGATATGACCGGATCATTAAATCAAGTATCGATTTAATGATTTAATGTATAATTATATATTTGATATATTATTTTACATTAACTATTATTTGTTCACTTAAGATTGATTTTCTCACTTGATGTGCACAAGTTGTATATGTGATATATGTTTGTGCACTAGTTTGTATCATGATTGATGATACATGCAAACATGGGTGTGTGTATGACTTACACCATATTTTAAGTTAATGATTTAGGTTTTTAATTATTTTGGTAAAAGAAAATTGTGGCCTTCTTTGTCTTTGCTTGAAGCTTCATGAAGCTTTCAAGAATCTTTGACAAAGTCCAACCATTTTGTTTTGCATGTGATTTTCATAACCTAACCATTAACTTAAACTAGGGTTTAGTCTCTACAAAGGTTGACTCACCCATGTTTGCATTATGATATACTTCACTTGATTATTCATTTTAGTAAATTGATTATTCATTCATATTCTTTTCTTCTTCTTCTTCTTCTTCTTCAAGAAGAAAGCTTGCTAGAAAAAATTCAAGTGAAGAAAAAGAGTGAGAAATCCAAATCTAAAGTGAACCCACTTCCTATTTTTTCATCCTCTACCACTTGCCATGTAGTATAGGGTGTTCTCTTCACAAAGTTCATGACCAAGTGAAGATGGAGCTTGAGTTTGAGTCTCCTCCACGTAGATCATCTTCGGCCTAGAAATCAACGACCTAGCCCACTCATTTCTCCGAAGAAACCATCGCTAGAGTCCGGGATCCCGATGATCGCAGCAAAGGGACGTCAAAACGGAGCTTTAGAAGTGAAGGACCGGATCTACAAAGGTTGTAATCCCTTTCACTTTTAGTTAAAATGTTTAACTTGCTTTTAGTTTCGCCTAATCTCTAGTATACGATCTTGCATAGGTTTGTTCGGCAAATAAAAATTTGATTTTGGCATGGTAGATGCCTTGTAGAACCTCATGAGTGTGCCTAGGAACCCTACAGCCGCAAGCGGTACTAGCTGTATGTAACGGTCCCCAGGTAGATGCCGATATGAAGACTAATGAGGTGAACCCATCCGAACTCCTACTGAGCCTGTATGTGACAATCTCCGTACAGTCCGGTCTGTTCGTCTGAGAGTATCGCATTGAGGGCCTAGGGGCGGTAAACGTCTGTCCCCTAATAGCGGTACATGTCGTGTCGGAGTGTGGCCCAAAACACCCTGAGAAACTACTAGTAAAACTACCAGCAAATCTCGGTTGCCTGGGCCAGGGACGACTATGTGTAATGACTTTCCTAGACACAGCGCGATATCAACTCCCAATACCAGGAGAGACGAATCCTTTCTAACCGTCACTGCCTCCAAGTGCTTTGGGACTGCACCCAACTACTACCTATTTGCACGAGTCAGTAGAGCCGTAGTAGGGTAGTAATCTAAGAACAGTGGGAACACACTCGAGGCGATGTGACAGTGTCAAGTCAGCGGACTAAGCTGTACTCATGTCACCTGGGAACTGTTAACTGACGATAGGTATAATACCAACCAATAGTTCCCGATGAGTCTTGTCCAGTGTACTCGTAACCTAACGAGCACCTGCATTCTATCTCCAGTACGACGTACTGATGGCTGTGGGACAGACCATTTCCCCTGCTGGGAAGAGAAGCGTATGCACCAGTCTACTCTGGAGTATCGATGCCCTGTCTTGATAATCCTATGACTAGGGACCAAAATAAGGATGTGCTTATAGACTACCCAGCCTCTACTAGTGTGATCGCCATCACAACGCCGGTAGTCAAGCAAAGATCCTAAGGGCTCCATCAATATGTTTTAGCGATATGTTAAAAGAAACATATACATATATTAAGATAGAAACAAACCAAATAGCATACTACTATATCAAGCAAGACTGTCGTAAACCCGTATATATATATATATATCCCAAGCCTCCAAAATGTATTATACAAACTAGTACTATACAAATGGCCTCTAGGGCATACATATCCAACAATCTCCCACTTGCACTAAAGGGCAGTAATTGGTGTACCGCATACCCAACGTCTGCACTAAGGCCAGCTGCTGGTGTACCGCATACCCAATAGCTCAAAAAGTCGCTCGAACTGTGTTTGAGGGAGAGCCTTTATGAATGGATCCGCCGTGTTGTCTTTTGTGTCCACTCCCCGTACCTCGATCTCCTAGCGATCAATGATCTCCGTAATCAGGTGATACCGCCTTAAGATGTGTCTGGATTTCTGATGGGACCTTGGTTCCTTTGCTAAAGCTATAGCCCCATTGTTATCGCAATACAAAGGTATTGGCTCAACAATGGACGGAACCACCTGAAGTTCACTAATAAACTTCTTCATCCAGACCGCCTCTTTTGCGGCATCGCTTGTAGCAATGTATTCAGCCTCCATCGTCGAGTCTGCGACGCTATCCTGTTTGCAACTCCTCTAACATACAGCCCCTCCATTGAGGGTAAACACAAAACCCGAGATAGACTTGCTGTCATCTTTGTCACTCTGGAAGCTTGAATCGGTAAAGGACTCGACCCTGAGGTCTCCATTACCGTAAACCAGGAACATCTCCTTAGTCCTTCTCAGGCACTTGAGAATGTTCTTCACTGCCGTCCGGTGTCCCTCACCTGGGTCTGACTGATACCGGCACACCACGCTCAGCGCGTAGCTAGATCTGGTCTTGTACATAGCATCACATACATTATAGATCCTACCGCCGAAGCGTAGGGTATAGTGCTCATGCGAACCCTCTCCTCGTCAGTCATAGGAGACATCTTCTTGGAGAGGGTGATTCCATGCAATGCGGGTATATTACCGCGCTTGGAATCATCCATACTAAATCTCTTTCGTACGGTCTCTATGTACCTGGACTATGAAAGTCCCATTAGTCTCTTGGATCTATCTCTGTAGATCTTGATCCCCAGAATGTACGAGGCATCACCCAGGTCCTTTATGGAGAACTGTTGTGACAAGAATAGCTTGACCGATTGTAGCATAGGAATGCCATTTCCTATCAAAAGAATGTCGTCCACGTACAAGACTAGGAACACGATAGTTCGTCCTACAATCTTCTTATAGACACAAGGTTCATCTTCGTTCTTCATGAAATCAAATTCCTTGATTGCTTCATCAAAACAGATGTTCCAGCTCCGCGATGCCTGCTTTAATCCATAAATGGATTTAAGCAACTTGCACACCTTCCTGCTGCTCCCACTGTCTCCAAAACCCTATGGCTGATCCATGTCAACGCACTCTACTAAACAGCCGTTTAGAAAAGCCCTTTTTATGTCCATCTGCCAGATTTCATAGTCATGGAAGGCAGCAATGGCAAGTAGGATCCGAACGGATTTGAGCATAGCCACTGGAGAAAAAGTTTCGTCATAGTCCACACCAGGTCTTTGACGAAAACCTTTTGCAACGAGTCTAGCCTTATAGGTTTCCATTTGCCCATCTGCACCAAGTTTCCTTTTGTAGATCTATTTGCATCCAACGGGTTTTACCCCAGGTGGAGCAATATCCAAGGTCCACACTTTATTAGTGTACATGGACTCCATTTCGGATTGCATAGCTTCCAGCCACTTATCAGAGTCCCTACTGATAATGGCCTGCTTGAAACTGGTAGGGTCATTTTCTTCCAAGATGCAATCCTCTCGATCCCCGTCTAAGAGAAAACCGTAGTATCTTTCGGGCGGATGAGAAATCCTACCAGATCTGCGGAGTGGCTGAGGATCATCTGGGGTTATTGAATCCTGAGGTTCTGTCAAATCTTCAGTTACATTTTGTGGTTCATGGATTTCTCCCAGTTCTACCGAACCCCCACTAGTTTCTTTTGCATGAAACTCCCTTTCTAAAAAGGTAGCATGGCGAGATACAAACACCATCTGTTCCTCAGTGTGGTAGAACAGATATCCTAGTGAATCTTTAGGATATCCCACAAATTTACACAGAACTGACCGTGCCACTAGCTTGTCCGGTTTCTGTATTTTCACATAGGCCGGACAACCCCATATCTTAATAAATTTAAGACATGGTTTCTTACTGTTCCATATTTCATATGGAGTTTTAGGCACATATTTTGACGGAACTTGATTCAAAAGGTTTGCCGCTGTCTGAAGCGCATGTCCCCAGAATGAAAGAGGCAACTCAGCACTACTCATCATGAAGCGAACCTTATCTAATAGGGTATGATTCCTCCGCTCCGATGCACCGTTGTGCTGTGGTGTATAAGGGGGAGTAAGCTGAGAGAGAATACCATTCACTTTTAAGTAATCTAGGAATTCCGTGCTTAAGTACTCCCCTCCTCTATCAGACCGGAGGATCTTGATACTTTTGCCAGTCTGGTTCTCTACTTCGGTTCTGAATTCCTTGAATTTCTCAAAAGCTTCAGATTTGTGTTTCATCAGATACACATATCCGAACCTAGAGAGATCGTCAGTGAATGTGATGAAGTACGAGAACCCACCCCTTGCATGTATAGACATTGGATCATATACATCACTATGTATGTGTTAGTGTTTATGCCCTAGAAGGCCATTACTGTATCATACTAGCTTGTATATTACTTAATGGAAGCTTGAGATATTCACATGTATATAACAGTCTTGCTAAACATGGTAGTATGCTACTTGGTTTTTCTATCTTAATATGTGAGTGTACGTATTGATAGAGCTCTTAGGATCTTGCTTGTCTACCAGCGTTGTGATGGCAGTCACACTAGTGGGGGCTGGGTAGTCTACAAGCACATCCTTATTCAGGTCCCTGGTCGTTGGATTATCGAGACAGAGCATCGATACTCCGGAGTAGACTGGTGTGTACGCTTCTCATCCCAGTTGGGGAGATGGCCTGTCCCACAGCCATCAGTACGTCGTACTGGAGATAGTATACAGGTGCTCGTTAGGTTACGGGTACACCGGACAGGACTCACAGGGAACTGTTGGTTGGTTTGATACCAGTCGTCAGTGAACAGTTCCCAGGTGACATGAGTACAGCGTAGTCCGCAGACTTAACACTGCTACTTCGCCTCGAGTGTGTCCCACTGTTCTTAGATTGCTACCCTACCACGGCTCAAAGGAGTCGTGCAAACAGGTAGCAGTTGGGTGCAGTCCCGAGCACTTGGAGGCAGTGGCGGTTAGACAGGATTCGTCCCTCCCGGTATTGGGAGTAGATATCGTGCTGTGTCAGAGAGCCATTACGCAAAGTCCCTGGCCAGGGCAAGCGAGATTTGCTGGTAGGTTCCAGTAGTTTCTCAGGGTGTAATGGGCTTCACTCCGACACGACTTATACCGCTATTAGGGGACTGACGCTTGCCGCCCCCCTAGGCCCGATATGCGATAGTCTTGGACGAACGGACCGGACTGTATGGAGATTGTCACATCAGACTCAGTAGGAGTTCGGATGGGTTTACTCATCGGCCTTCTTATCGACAACTACCTGGGGACCGTTACGTACAGCTAGTGCCGCTTACGGTCTGTGGTTAAACCCACTGCCAGCATAGTAGTCGAGTCTCTAGAGTCCCACACAGAGAGTTTCCTACTCCAGGCGAAACGATATAGAGGTTGCATGGTTTTGCGACAAAGGGTTCGGACGCATACGTGCGTTTACGCACGTATGACTTTCGGACAGTTTTTACCAGTCGGCTTTGGTTTAAGCCAGTTACTGGTATCCGGTTATTGGATTTTTACAGTCTAAAGTTTTTCCGTATTTTTACGGATCGGGGGGCGTTCTCGTAATTGTACGAGAAGCTTCTAGAAGATGTGACTAAGGAGGTTTCTTTTGGATAAGAAAGTGAGTCATGGTGGTGATTCATTCATTTCATTAATGCACATTTATTGCTTAATGACTCATGCTAATGAATCACCACTAGATATTTCATGAAGCATGCTTATTCATTTCCTTTATTCATTTTTCTTAAAAAGAAATGCTTCATGATATATTATGATACACTCTCTCTCTTCTCTTATTATCTCATTCACATTCTCTCTCCTCAAGCTCTCATCTTCAAACCCTAATCCTTAGACCTCATGAGTTGAGATCAAAGGATTAGTTAGACTAAACAATCCATAACCATCACTCTTTATCATCCTTTCATCTTTGATTAGCAATCAAAGTTGATTAGTTACCTCAAGTGAGAGGTTTAGCTTGGAGTTTTGCTCTCGGGTGGATCGTCTACTACCTAGAGAAGGCCGAGGAGAACAAGGAGATCGTAAAGACGAAGGACTAGTATCGATAGGTATAATCCCTTAACACTTTAGTTTAGTATAACTATGTGTTTGGTTATTAGTTGTTTAGCTTCGATTTAAGCGGTTAGTCGATGTTCGTTCTTTAAACTTGATCGTTTTTGAAAATTCCGCCTCCCCACAAGTACTGGGGTGTACTACATCGACTTACAGTGGTATCAGAGCCTCGCTAAACACTAAATAACTTAATTGCAAATTTGTACGAATTTCGAACGGAAAAACGAAGCCGAAAAACCCTAATTCTGTCATGTTTCTGTCGAATTTAAAACGATGTCATAAAATTTTTCAGGTGAGTTCAGAGAGCTTTACATGACACCAGAAGAACACCCAAGAAAAACAGTCGACTGAATCGACCATCTCGCCGCGGAAGCGCGGCCTCAGCCAACTGAGTAGCCGCGCTTCCGCCGCCGAGTTGACGAGTCAGCGACCGATTTTTCTTCTGTTACTTCTCTGTGAAATTTAGGGTTTTCTGGAATATTTAATTATTGCTCAGGTTACTGTTTAACAGAGCAGATTTTGGAGCAATATTGATGTTGTTTATTCGATCGAATTGTACAGTATTTGCGTATTGGATTATATCTGTGATTGTTTAATGTGTTCGTAAACCTCCCCCAACTGCTAGTATGTCGGTTGGCAGGGGGTTGCACATTTCTGAAATGGTTATTTCTGTTTGTGCATATAAACTGTATTGGACTGTTGTGGTGTATAGCCGGGGTTTGCAATGGGTTATTGTTTAATTCATTTGTTGTAAATGTAATTTGTTGTAATATTATTTTTGCGGGGCACTTCCAGGTTGCGGTCGTAGCCACCGTTGTATTATTTCATTTTACTGTTTTTGCTCCTAGGACTGACCCAAGGTGGGATACACAGACTGCCGGGCGGGTAGTTTGCCGTACCCGTAGGGGTCGAGGGTGGGGTAACGGCTATTCATCACAACTGTGTAATCTGTCTTTTCTTACAGGCTCAAAAGAAATACAGATTGCTTGCATATCCAATATTGTTTATCTGTGTTCTGGAATGAATATCATTGCGTCAGACGAATGTAAAATATCTATATTTATTGTAGCTATTTAGACGTCACTTATGTTTTACACCCGCGCTAGCCCAGCCCCCGCTCTGTCGTTAGTTAAGTAACCTAACGGGTGATGACGGGACCCCGTGGCGAATGCGGATGGCATAAGAGGACGTTGTATTTTCGTTGTTTTCTGCAATGATAGGTTAATGATGGGACGCATTATCTGTAATGCAAAGAAAATAAACCAAAGTTTAAATCGTTGGAACAATTTAAAAGAAACCATTCGGTTATTTTTAAAACAGATATTTTTAAATACGGAGCTTTAACCACTCCTTTTAAAAGCTATCAGGTTCCTTCGGTTATATCAAGTTCACTACGTTCACGGTTTCGCCAAAACCATTCGTAGCCCTCCGTCATTTCATTTGGGTATTCAGTAGTATTCAAGCTATGCATTTTGGCCAAAGTCAAGGCATAGTGTTTGGTAGCTGCTGGGTTTTCATTTGTTGCATAAGATAGATGAGTCGGTTTGGGACAGTCGTATTACCATTTGACCAAAGTCAGGGGTATATACGAATGGGTTCAAATTGACAAGATAATGACGGGTAGAACTTGACATGTGACTTATGACATTTTGACCAAAGCCAAGGTCATAAGAGCATGGGGCAAAAACTTATATCGGGAATTTCAAAAGAAACTGAAATTTGCAAAGAGATGCATACCATTTTGAGTTTGATGAATGTTGGTAGCATTCCTACAACATTATCAGACAATGATATTTGGATCCCGATCCTACTGTGAGTATATGCTACTTATCAGGATATTCGTCACTTAACGATCAATGCTATAAACCTAGTAGGTGTCCAGAAAAGTGTCAGCGGGGTTACGCCCCCAGAGAAAAGAGGTTATTTAATTAAGGAACTTCGCGAAAGCGTTGGAAAACCTCCCTCGAAGTATCGACACCGGCCTGGCTGAACGGTTAAGCAAGTATTGTACGGTGAGAATAGTCCTGGCTAATTCTTCTTTTATGGTTTGAGGAAGGATTCGAGAAACAGTGGGAGCCATCCAGTTTAGATAAACTAAAAACCACTCTAAACTTGCAAGAGCATCGTGCTAAAGTGTTTTCTTCTCTCTCTCCTAATTGCAGCGACCCTGAAAATGACTGGACTTAAGTTACTTTTAGAAAAGAATATACTGACGGGGCCAAACTATAAAGATTGGCTGCGGAATGTCAAGATGGCCTTGACCTATGACAAATTGGGGTACGTCCTCACCGCTACGGCACCTGCTGTCCCTGGTCCCAAATCCAGCAATGCGGATAAGGAAATCCGCAAAACCTGGGATTTAGATTGCGCGAGAGCCAAGTGCATCGTGCTTGCCTCGATGAACAATGAACATCAGAGGAGGCACGAGGATATGTCCCTAGATGGCATATTTCTCCATACAAAGGAACTTTATGGAGAGCAATCTCGTATTGCAAGATACGAGACCTCGAAGAAATTATTTCGAGCGAGGTTGGCTGTCGGGTCATCGGTAGGTGAACATGTCCTACAGATGATCGGCTATATTGAAGAGCTCGCAGACCTTGGGACGACTTTGGATAATGAGCTCTATACAGACCTTGTTCTCCAGTCCCTTCCTCCCACCTACGCCCAGTTTATCCTCAACTTCAATCTTCAAGGAAAAGAAGTTGAACTTGCGGAACTCCTGAACATGTTAAGGAGTGCGGAGGGCACCTTGCAGAAGGCAAGGGAAACACCCGCTATGTTTGTTGGCAGTTCATCTTCTTCCGGGTCCAAGGCTAGGGCCAAAGGAAGGAAGAAGAAGGCCGCACCCAGACCTAGAGGAGGTGTTAGTAAGGTGGGAGGGAAGGGAAAGAAAAAGAAAGCAGTACCGATAGTTGGCCAGGATGAGTGCTTCCATTGTCACAGGAAAGGGCACTGGAAGAAGGATTGCAAGGCGTGGAACGCCAAGAACCAGGAACCGAAGCAAGCTGTGGCTTCGACTTCAGGTGTGTTTGTAATTGAGAATTGTCTGTCAATCAACTCTACTTCCTGGGTATTGGATACCGGATCAGGATCTCATATTTGCAATTCATTGCAGGCACTGAGAAACCGTAGGGTGCTGAAGGAAGGTGATATGATCCTCAGGGTTGCTAACGGAGCTAGCGTGGGAGCTGCGTCCGTCGGGGATTATCACCTAGGATTGACGAGTGGACATATTTTGGTTTTGCATAACTGTTATTTTGTACCCAGCTTAACGTGTAATATCATATCAGTTTCCTTGTTATCAAATAAAGGTTATGATTTCACGTTTGTAAGAGATGTTGTCAACATCCACCTTAATCATGGTTTGATTGGGTCCGGTACTCTAAATAACGGCATATATGTGTTAAACCAACTCCAAATTTTCAATGTCCAGAACACACTAAAAAGAAAGTCTCCAGATTTAAATAAAGCTTTCTTATGGCATTGTAGACTGGGTCACATCAATGAGAGAAGGTTAACTAAGTTGCATAGAGAAGGATATTTAGACACGTTCGAATATCAATCCTATGACACTTGTCAATCTTGTCTCAAAGGAAAGATGACAAAGACTCCATTTACTGGACAAGGAGTAAGAGCGAGCGAGCTCTTAGGACTCATACACAGTGATGTATGTGGTCCAATGTCTACACATGCGAGAGGTGGTTTTTCCTATTTCATTACTTTCACGGATGATTACTCAAGATACGGATTCATTTATCTGATGAAACATAAATCCGAGGCTTTTGAGAAATTCCAAGAGTATAAGAATGAAGTAGAAAACCAAACCGGCAAAAGTATTAAGACACTTAGATCTGATCGAGGTGGAGAATACTTAAGTGCCGAGTTCCTAGGTTACCTAAAAGAGAAAGGAATTCTCTCTCAGCTTACTCCTCCATACACTCCACAGCATAACGGTGTATCGGAGAGACGGAATCGAACCCTATTGGATATGGTACGATCCATGATGAGTAATGCTGAGTTACCGCGATCTTTCTGGGGTTATGCGCTAGAATCAGCGGCATATCTTCTGAACAGGGCTCCTACCAAGACTGTGCCTACCACTCCATATCAGATGTGGACTGGGAAGAAACCCCATCTTCAACATATGAAGATTTGGGGATGTCCAGCTTTTGTTAAAAAGCAGCATGTGGACAAGCTCGAGGCACGATCAGTAAAATGTATGTTTGTGGGATATCCAAAGAACTCCAAGGGATATTATTTCTATTACGCAGAGGAACAAAAGGTTTTTGTTTCTCGTAATGCCCATTTTCTGGAAAATCAGTTTTTAGAAAAGGAAATAAGTGGGAGCGAAATAGAACTGGAAGAAATTCCAGAACCACAAACTGCTACTGAAAGTTTGGTAGAACCAGAGGTTCAAGAAGAACAGACCATTCCCGCACCCCTCCGCAGGAGTAGTAGGCCGTCTCATCCGCCTGAGAGATACTACGGTTTTCTCATAGACGGGGATAGAGAGGATTGCATCATAGATGATGATGAACCTACTGACTTCCAGCAGGCCATCCAGAGCGGCGACTCGGTACGATGGCTAGATGCAATGCGGACCGAAATGGAGTCCATGTACACCAACAAAGTATGGACTTTGGACTTTGCTCCAGATGGGGTAAAACCCATAGGATGCAAATGGATCTTCAAGAAAAAGATTGGTGTAGATGGACAGGTGGAAACCTATAAGGCTAGACTTGTTGCAAAGGGTTTTCGTCAAAGACCTGGTTTGGACTATGACGAAACTTTTTCTCCAGTGGCTATGCTCAAATCCATTCGGGTCCTTCTTGCTATTGCTGCCTTCCATGATTATGAAATCTGGCAGATGGACGTAAAGACGGCTTTTCTGAATGGAAATTTAGAAGAGAGCGTCTATATGGATCAGCCAGAGGGTTTCAATCAGAGTGGGAGCAGCGGGAAAGTATGCAAGCTGCTTAAGTCTATTTATGGACTAAAGCAGGCATCGCGGAGTTGGAACATCTGTTTTGATGAGACAGTCAAAGAATATGACTTTATCAAAAATCCAGATGAACCGTGCATATATAGTAAAGTTGTGGCCAGAAGTGTCGCATTCCTCGTCTTGTACGTGGATGACATTCTATTGATAGGAAATGACATTCCTATGCTACAATCTGTCAAAGGATTCTTGTCACACAGGTTCTCCATGAAAGACCTGGGTGATGCCTCTTACATTCTGGGGATCCGGATCAATCGTGATAGATCCAAGAGGATGTTGGGACTTTCGCAGTCCAGGTATATCGACACTGTACTGAAAAGATTCAGTATGGAAGATTCTAAGCGCGGTAATCTACCGGCTTGTCACGGAATCACCCTCTCCAAAGAGATGTCTCCCAAGACTGATTTGGAAAGGGAACGCATGTCTATTATACCCTACGCTTCTGCGGTAGGCTCTATAATGTATGCGATGTTGTGTACCAGACCAGATGTAGCTTACGCACTGAGCGTGGTAAGCCGGTATCAGTCAGACCCAGGGGAGAAACACTGGATAGCAGTAAAGAACATTCTCAAGTACCTGAGGAGGACTAAGGAGATATTCTTGGTTTACGGCGCTAAAGACCTCAGGTTGGAGGCCTTTGCTGATTCCGGCTTCCAGAGTGATAAGGACGATTCCAAGTCCATGTCGGGTTATGTCTTTACCCTCAATGGAGGGGCGGTGTGCTGGAGGAGCTCCAAGCAGGACACCGTTGCTGACTCGACGATGGAAGCGGAGTATATAGCTGCTTGCGATGCCGCAAAAGAAGCAGTCTGGATGAAGAAGTTCCTAACAGAACTTCAGGTGGTTCCTACCATAGTTGATCCAATACCTCTGTATTGCGACAACAACGGAGCTATAGCTTTAGCGAAGGAACCAAGGTCCCATCAGAAGTCCAGACACATCTTGAGGCGGTATCACCTGATCAGGGAGATCATTGATCGTCAGGAGATCGAGGTTCGGAGAGTTGCTTCAGAAGAGAACATTGCTGATCCATTCACGAAGGCCCTTCCTCAGATTCAGTTCGAGAGGCTACTCGAGATCATTGGTCTACGATATGCCAGTACATGGCCCTAGTGCAAGTGGGAGATTGTTAGTGTTTATGCCCTAGAAGGCCATTACTGTATCATACTAGCTTGTATATTACTTAATGGAAGCTTGGGATATTCACATGTATATAACAGTCTTGCTAAACATGGTAGTATGCTACTTGGTTTTTCTATCTTAATATGTGAGTGTACGTATTGATAGAGCTCTTAGGATCTTGCTTGTCTACCAGCGTTGTGATGGCAGTCACACTAGTGGGGGCTGGGTAGTCTACAAGCACATCCTTATTCAGGTCCCTGGTCGTTGGATTATCGAGACAGAGCATCGATACTCCGGAGTAGACTGGTGTGTACGCTTCTCATCCCAGTTGGGGAGATGGCCTGTCCCACAGCCATCAGTACGTCGTACTGGAGATAGTATACAGGTGCTCGTTAGGTTACGGGTACACCGGACAGGACTCACAGGGAACTGTTGGTTGGTTTGATACCAGTCGTCAGTGAACAGTTCCCAGGTGACATGAGTACAGCGTAGTCCGCAGACTTAACACTGCTACTTCGCCTCGAGTGTGTCCCACTGTTCTTAGATTGCTACCCTACCACGGCTCAAAGGAGTCGTGCAAACAGGTAGCAGTTGGGTGCAGTCCCGAGCACTTGGAGGCAGTGGCGGTTAGACAGGATTCGTCCCTCCCGGTATTGGGAGTAGATATCGTGCTGTGTCAGAGAGCCATTACGCAAAGTCCCTGGCCAGGGCAAGCGAGATTTGCTGGTAGGTTCCAGTAGTTTCTCAGGGTGTAATGGGCTTCACTCCGACACGACTTATACCGCTATTAGGGGACTGACGCTTGCCGCCCCCCTAGGCCCGATATGCGATAGTCTTGGACGAACGGACCGGACTGTATGGAGATTGTCACATCAGACTCAGTAGGAGTTCGGATGGGTTTACTCATCGGCCTTCTTATCGACAACTACCTGGGGACCGTTACGTACAGCTAGTGCCGCTTACGGTCTGTGGTTAAACCCACTGCCAGTGTAGTAGTCGAGTCTCTAGAGTCCCACACAGAGAGTTTCCTACTCCAGGCGAAACGATATAGAGGTTGCATGGTTTTGCGACAAAGGGTTCGGACGCATACGTGCGTTTACGCACGTATGACTTTCGGACAGTTTTTACCAGTCGGCTTTGGTTTAAGCCAGTTACTGGTATCCGGTTATTGGATTTTTACAGTCTAAAGTTTTTCCGTATTTTTACGGATCGGGGGGCGTTCTCGTAATTGTACGAGAAGCTTCTAGATGATGTGACTAAGGAGGTTTCTTTTGGATAAGAAAGTGAGTCATGGTGGTGATTCATTCATTTCATTAATGCACATTTATTGCTTAATGACTCATGCTAATGAATCACCACTAGATATTTCATGAAGCATGCTTATTCATTTCCTTTATTCATTTTTCTTAAAAAGAAATGCTTCATGATATATTATGATACACTCTCTCTCTTCTCTTATTATCTCATTCACATTCTCTCTCCTCAAGCTCTCATCTTCAAACCCTAATCCTTACACCTCATGAGTTGAGATCAAAGGATTAGTTAGACTAAACAATCCATAACCATCACTCTTTATCATCCTTTCATCTTTGATTAGCAATCAAAGTTGATTAGTTACCTCAAGTGAGAGGTTTAGCTTGGAGTTTTGCTCTCGGGTGGATCGTCTACTACCTAGAGAAGGCCGAGGAGAACAAGGAGATCGTAAAGACGAAGGACTAGTATCGATAGGTATAATCCCTTAACACTTTAGTTTAGTATAACTATGTGTTTGGTTATTAGTTGTTTAGCTTCGATTTAAGCGGTTAGTCGATGTTCGTTCTTTAAACTTGATCGTTTTTGAAAATTCCGCCTCCCCACAAGTACTGGGGTGTACTACATCGACTTACAGTATGAGTCCAAAGAGCTCAGTTGCTCTTTCTCTATGTTCGGTGAACGGAGATTTGGTCATCTTTCCTTTGAGACAAGACTGACAGGTTTCATAAGATGAAAACTCGAACGTATTCAAGAGTCCATCTTTATGCAACTTACTTAGTCTTTTCTCTCCGATATAACCAAGTCTACAATGCCATAAGTAGGATTCATTCGTATCTGAATTCTTCCTCTTGTGTGTGTTTTGTACATTGAGAACAGTATTCTGATTTAGAACGTAGATACCATTACACAGTGTACCTTCTGCAACCAGTTCCTTATGAAGGTAGATGTTCATGATATTTCTATCAAGAACAAAGTTATATCCATCTTTATCGAGTAAAGAAACTGATATGATGTTGCAAACCATGGAAGGTACATAGTAGCAATCGTTCAAAATCATAGTATTGCCGTTTGGCAACACTAGATGATATTCACCGACGGCTGCAGCATTAACTTGTGCTCCGTTCGCTACCCTGAGCGACATATCACCAGGTACAAATTTCCTACTTTTTCTCAGTCCCTGCAATAGATTACAGATATGAGATCCTGATCCGGTATCAAGTACCCAGGAGGTAGGGCTAACCGTAAAGCAGTTCTCAATTACAAGAACACCTGAAGTAGATGCAAAACTATGCTTCTTCTTCAACTGGGTATCCTTGGAATCCATACAATCCTCTTTCCCTTGCTCATATTTATGACTGTTGTCGTAAGTTTGAGCTGAACCAACGTACCCCAGCCCTGAATAAGAATTCGGATCGGTCAAGCGATACATTTTATTATCTTGATTAGGGAGTGAAATGGTTGCTACATGGAGAGAGAGAAAAGAAACACTCAGCGTGCGCTCTTGCAAGATTAGATTGGTTTATTAATTTATCTAATCAGGATGGCTCCCACTGTTTCGTCAAATTCTTCTTCAAACCCTAAAAGAAGAACTAGTCGGGATTAATCGCACGTCACAATACTTGCTTAACCTTTCAGTCAGGCTAGTGTTGGTACTTCGACGAGGTTGTCCAACGCTTTTGTGAAGTTCCTTAATTAAATAACCTCTTTTCCTTGGAGGCGTAGCCCCGCTAACACCGTTCTAGATACCTACTTGGTTTATAGCATTGATTGTTAAGTGAAATAATCTCCCGAGAGTAATCCAACTCATCGGTGGGATCGGGATCCAACTATCATTGTGCGATGAACTAGATGGAATCCACTCTAGTCACCACACTCCAGAAGGTATGCTAAGTATGCAAGTTTCAGTTTCTTTAGAAACTCCCGATGTGGATTTTTGCCCCTAGGACCCAAGTGACCTTGACGAATAATCAACAAATCAGAAGGTCCTAGTCAAGTTCAACCCGTCGTTATCCAAGATTGCTTTAGACCTGCCCGCGTGATCCTTGACGAATAATCCACAAAATCATGCGACCGTCCTAACCAATCGCATCAATCAGTGCAACAAAGAATTATTACTTAGCTACCGCTCACTGTGCCTTGACGAATAATCAACAAACGCAACATGAATACTAAGTATTAATTATCTGAAACGAAGAAGGGCTACGGCTGGGTTTTTGGCGAAAAACCCGTTAACGTAATGAACTTGATGTAGTTGAAGGAACATGATAGCCTTTTTTGAAAATATAGTGGCGAAAACTTTTGCTAAAGAGGTCACTCCCTGTGAAGGGATCTCGGTTCTTTCCTCGTCAAATGAGGTGCTGGGCATTCATAACCGAATACCTCTGTGCAAAGCAAGAATAATCGACTATAGTGAAGTTATTACCCTGACGCAAACTTTTGTCCAAGGGGTCACTCCCGATGAAGGGATCTCGGCCCTTGCCTCGTAGAATGAGGTGCTGGGCATTCATAACCGAATACCTCTGTGCAAAATAAAAGAGAACGTCTTTGCAATAACAGCTTTTTGAAAATTGTACCAACAACGTCTTTTAGGTTTGTTTTTACTTTGCATTAATATAATGCGTCCCATCAATTAATCCTACCATTGCAGAAAACAACGAAAATATGACGTACGCTTATGCCATCCGCATTCGCCACGGTGCCCCGTCATTACCCGTTAGGTTACTTAACTAACGACAGAGCGGGGGGCTGGACTAGCACGGATGCAAAACATAAGCAACGGCTACTAAATATCATATATATAGATATATACATTCGTCAAATGCAATGATAGCCATTCTAGATCACAGATGAACACATTGGATATGCTAGGAATCCGTGTTTCGTTCGAGCCTGCAGCGAAAGACGGATTACACGGTCGCGATGAATAGCCAAACCCCACCCTAGACCCCTACGGGTGCGGCAAACTACCCGCCAAATACCCGAAGAGAAGCAGCCTCTCTCAACACCGTGAGTAGGCCACTCAGCACTTCAACGTACCCGGTAGTTTGTGCACCCCACCTTGGGTTTATCCTAGGAGCAAAAACAGTAAAAGAAATAATATACAATGGCGGCTACAACCTCATCCCGGATGTGCGGCCATAAAAATAATATTACATCAATTTACATTTTACACCAAATGAAAGATAAAGAAACCCTCATCACACAAAACCCGGGCTCTTCATCCGCGACAATCTAACAAGTTCATATACACAATCCAACAAGATTACAGATCACAGATATGCACAACCCCCACTAATCGAAGTATAGCGATTAGCCGACGTTCAGTGCATATAGCATTACAGATATAACCAAATAGCTAAGTTTATAGAACATCGATCAAAATACCAATTTGTAACTACCCCAAACATAACATTGTTCTCTGGAAAATCTGGGCAGAAACAAAACATCTTAAAAATCCCAAAATACCATACAGAGAAAACTGCAAGAAATCGGAGTCGTGACCGAGTCAACTCGGCCGCAGATCCGCGGCAAAACGCATGGTTTCGCCGCGCTTCCGCGGCGAGTTGGCCGAGTCATGGGCTCAAATTTCTTGTCTTTTCCTAGAAAACCATGCTTGTATTTTTCCTGTCATACAAAATATTTTTAGGCCTATTTTGAAAATCGACAGAAAATACAATTTTTCGGTGTGTTTTCGGGATTTTTTCCGGATCAAAGTTCTAAACACTTTGCTAACAGTTAGTTGTTGCTTAGCTAGTCTCTGATACCACTGTTAGGTCCACGTTACCCACCCCGGTTCTTTCGGGGAGGCGGAATAGGTAAAAATCAAAATTTTCTAACTAGGTAACATGGAACATCCATGAAGGATCTATGCTAAACAAAAACTAACAAATAAACTACAAGTTCTAGCTACTATGTAGAATGGTTATACCTAGGTCTTGAATTCCTTCTCTACTTTGGGTGGTTCTCCTCCTTGTAGTGGCTTGAACTGCTCCTCCTCGTCGTCTCCTCTTTGCCGTAGATGGATCCACCCGAGGGCCTCGAACTTGAGTTCCTATCTCAACCTAGAGATAACTAAGGTGCTTGGTTTGCTAAACCTAGAACCTTAGAATGAGTAGAGAAGAGTTATGGTGGTTTTGTCTCAAAGGTTCATGATTTCCAACTCATGGAACACTTGAACTTTGAGAGAGGAAGAGGGAGAGCTTTCTTTCAAGAGAGAGAAAGAAAATGATAGAATGAGCTCTCATCTTGCAACCAAGCTCACAAAAGTGAGAATAATGATGATAATAATAATAATTAAGAATTGTGATGGTTAGTTTCAATGACCATTATCATTTCATGCATTTAATGCATTTTGCAAAGAATAAGAAGCATCATTGAAATGAAATGATGATTGTCAACAAGTCCACAATGGTCAACCGGTCAACAAAGTCAACAAGTCAACAAAAGTCAAATGTTCAACTCAACCATGGCACAATAATCCTTAATTAATATTATTAATCATATTTCTTATTCTCATTAGAGTTTAGAAAAAGACAACGGTCAACAAGTCAACCAAAGCCAAAAGGTTAACAACCCTAATGAGAATCCTCTGCTTCTGCCTCTGTCAACTGTGCATACACACCCGCATCCGTGTTCTAAGGAACACGAATACACTGAGACAAAACCAATCCCAAAACAAATACTATGATCTGGCTGAAACCAAAACCCGCTAGTAATAACTGTCCGGACACCAAACGTGCATAAGTGCGTGGATGTGAACGAACCCCGTCGCAAAACCATGCAACCTATACTCTGTTTTGCCCAAAGGCGAGTAACCTTCTGTGTGGGACTCTAAAGGCTCGACACTACGCTGGCAGTGGGTTTAACCACAGGCCGCAAGTAGTACTAGCTGTACGTAACGGTCCCCAGGTAGATGCCGATAAAAAGACTGATGAGGTGAACCCATCCGAACTCCTACTGAACCTGAATGTGACAATCTCCGTACAGTCCGGTCTGTTCGTCTGAGAGTATCGCATGGCGGGCCTAGGGGGCGGTAAACGTCAGTCCCCTAATAGCGGTACAAGTCGTGTCGGAGTGTAGCCCAAAACACCCTGAGAAACTACCGGTAACACTACCTGCAAATCTCGCTTGCCCTGGCCAGGGACGACTATGTGTAATGGCTCTCCTAGACACAGCGCGATATCAACTCCCAATACTGGGAGAGACGAATCCTTTCTAACCGTCACTGCCTCCAAGTGCTTCGGGACTACACCGAACTACTACCAGTTTGCACGACTCAGTAGAGCCATGGTAGGGTAGTAATCTAAGAACAGTGAGAACACATTCGAGGCGAAGTGACAGTGTCAAGTCAGCGGACTAAGCTGTACTCATGTCACCTGGGAACTGTTAACTGACGATAGGTATAATACCAACCAACAGTTCCCGACAAGTCCTGTCCAGTGTACTCGTAACCTAACGAGCACCTGCATACTATCTCCAGTACGATGTACCGATGGCTGTGGGATAGACCATTTCCCCTGCTGGGAAGAGAAGCGTATGCACCAGTCTACTCTAGAGTATCGATGCCCTGTCTCGATAATCCTACGACTAGGGACCAAAATAAGGATGTGCTTATAGACTACCCTGCCCCCACTAGTGTGATCGCCATCAAAACGCCGGTAGTCAAGCAAAGTTCCTAAGGGCTCCATCAATATGTTTTAGCTATATGTTAAAAGAAACATATACACATATTAAGATAGAAACAAACTAAGCAGCATACTATAATATCGAGCATGACTGTCGTAAACCCTTATATATATATATATATATATATATATATATATATCCCAAGCCACCAAAATGTATTATACAAACTAGTACTATACAATAATGGCCTCTAGGGCATACATATCCAACATGATCTACCTGTTTTTGAAAATTCGATTCCACAACATCTTTAGGTTTCTTTTAATTCATTAATCTCATTTATGAAGTCCCATTTTCATTATGCTTCACAAGAATCACGTTTGAAACGAAATCAACAATATACAATATATATCTTATATATATAATATAAACATTCATCTCAGACAGTAATATGATCTCATCACAGAACATTGCAGCAGAAGAACATATATGAAATATTTGATATACTGGGATTTCCGTGTTTTATTGCAAGCCTGTATAAAACACGGATTCCACGGTCGTGATGAATAGCCAAACCCACACCCCTAGACCCCTATGAGAGCGGCAAGAAACCCTACCAATTCTAGAGTTAGGAGACCCGGTCTCGTCTTCTCGAGATGGTCTCCCACTGGACCCTAGAACCCGGTCACTTGTGCTCCCTGCCTTGGGTCTATCCTAATGCGGAAAAGTAAATAACATACAATGGTGGCAACATCCTCCACCCGGAAGTGCCCCAATAAAAGAATATTTCATACAATGAATTTTACATGAATGAAAATAAAAACCCTTATCTCATATAAAACCCCCAGCTATCCAAAACATGACGATCCAATATAACATATCACAGCAACACATAACATCACATGCCATCAACGTAAGTAAATATGCGTATCCCAATTGTCGTTTATGTATAGCAACGAAACCGGCGATACACCACATATTACACTTACGGTCGCAGAAAAGAAAGTGTAAAACTACAACAGTTGGAATCCGCAACCACCTTAGACATCACATGCCTAACCAAATGAATTCCTTAGACATCACATGCCTAACAATTATAAACCTCGCATTTTAGTCTCAATCACGAAAACACTTTTCAATATCTAGTCGGGAAATTCAACAAGATTCCCGACATCATGATCGAACGCTCGTCAAAAACATGAGCAGACGGCCGCACCCCAAGATGCCGTCGATGAAGTGCACTAAGGCGGAACACCGCTGCCGCGAGCACCCGAACGGATTCTTTTGGCGACAGGGTTCTCCTACAGTCACTTGGTCGGGGCTATGGGGCATGCCTATCTATTAAGTTTACCCGGCGAGTATCCGCGTACACTACGTGATTGCAACGGACTTTTGATCACATCAAAATCCCGTGGAAACCGATCAACTGAGACTAAAATGCTAGATTTATAACATTCAAATTAGTTATCTCATAACTACTTGTGGATTCCAAATATTGTATCACATTACAGAAAAAGTTAGACGACGTTAAACATTCCGATAGAATCAATAAACACCCAAAATTTCCATATTTTCTTAGCACTTGAACTTAGTTTAAAATCATCCATCACATGCTTCAGTACCAATGGTCCAGCCGTAGAAGGGTCAAACCAACGCCTGACTTGTGGTGCCGCAAAACCATCACAAACCCTATGGTTTAGTGACAGTTTTGACGGTCACAAAATCGAGTTAAGGTTTCGTTCTTCTAGAGGGTCCACCGCGTTACTTGCACGACTTTGAATGTTCTTTAACTAAGGAAAAATCCAACACTTGGAAATTTTCCGACAGGGGAAAAAGTGTGTTATTGATATCCGTTCGAACATTTTAACACTGTCTAAACAATCTGGAAACCAAGCTAGAATTGCAAATACAAAACACTCCGAATTACCTTTTGAGTAAATAAACATCTCATGCAAATTTAGCCATTATAAACAACACCAGAAGTACCAAACCCTAGAGACTTGAACACTACCCAAAACTCAAACCCCAGCTTTCCAAAAAATCCGAGCATGCCGGAATTTTAGGCCTACTGGCCGGTCAAAAACCGAGCAGGGGGGATAGGTTTTGGGCAGTGTTCATATTGTATCACATTCAATATTCTACAACTGTTTGAAAATTTTTTTGACTCCAGAAATAAATCGACAGAAACTAGGGTTTTACATTGGGTGTTTCGGAGTTGTTTCGGATTCGTAATCCTACACTTATCCATCTAATTCTATAGCTAGGCTCTGATACCACTGTTGGGTTACCTACAACGGCAGCAAGGTTTCTAGAGGCATCATCCATGCCAAGTTAAAATTTTGCCATTGAAGATAACCCGAAACCTAGGAACTTTAACTAGAGAATCAAACATACAAGCATGTTAAACACTTTAACATCTAAGAGTTAGGGATTACAACCTTTGTAGTCCGTTCCTTCGCTTCATAAGCTCCGTGTTGAGGTCCCTTCGCTGCGATCATCAAGTACCCAGACTCTAGAGAGGCTCCATGAAGAGAAAGATGCAAGTTTGCATCTAATCTTCAAATACTAAGATGATTTACCTTGATGAATCTCAAACCCAAGCTCTTGCTTCACTAATCAAGTATTAACAAAGTAAACACCCTAATCTAAGTGGCTAGAATAGATGAGGATGATAAAGTATGAATTTTGCTTTCTTTTTTTTTTCAATTTCACACAAAATATCATCACAAATCCAAAAGCTAGTATGCTTTTTTCAAGAGGAAGAAGAAGAAGAAATCCTTTTGTGATGAATAATGAAATTAATGTTGTGGTTACAATTGCAACCATGGGTTAAGAATGAAAGGCTTAACCCTTGTAGAGAATAAACCATAGGTTAAGGGTTCGGATTGGGTTAAATGATATCTACACAAAATATCAAAATATGAAGGCAAAAGGAAAGTTTCATGAAGCTTCATGAAAGCATCATCCAAAAGCTAACCCGAAAGCTAACCTTAATCCAAACCCTAACTTGGTTTAAACTCAACAACTATGTTGCATTTATTACCCTAACATATTACAATATTATATATCACATATATAATATATAATGTAACAAAAGAAAATAATACAATTAACATATATCGCATATATATCAATGTATTATCCAGTGAGAAAATGAATCAATAAAGCGAGCTTGTATTAGTTAACGTAATGTAATATATCTCATATATAATTATACATTAAATTATCGAATCAACACTTGATCCGATAATCCGGCTATATTACATATAACCGACTAATATAACATGTACCATTTCATCAAATCAACACTTGATCCGATGACCCGACTATATCACATATACCCGGCCGATATCACATATCGCGAGAATTGAATACGGTATCACATACTCGTATTATTCTCTGTCCCGCATATATCACATATGTGCTCCTACTCCATTTTGCCTAAGCTAGGAAACCTCTATGTAGGACTCTAAAGAATCGTCAATACGCCGGTAGTAGGTGATGATCATATCAAGAACCCACAAGTTGCAAGCGGTCAGCTAAACGTAACAGCTATCCAGGTATTGAGCGATCAGAAGATCAACAAGCAAGCTCGTACATTGTCCTGCGAATCCAATCAGTAACACTCCCGTACAGTCCGGTCTCTTCGTCTGATATGTCACATATCTAGTCTAGGGGTGGTAAACGTCAGACCCCAGTAACCGATAAGTCATGTCGATATGAGGTCCATAACAGTTCGAGAAACTACTGATAACACATACCAGTAAATTTTAGCAACCCTGGCCAGGGATTTCCAGTTATATCAAATCGAACACAACGCAACATCAACTACCTATTCCGGGAGAGACGAAACCCCTCCTATCGCTCATTGCCTCCATGTGATTCGGGAATGTACCCAAAAGCCCCTGTTTTGCACGTTCTCTTGAAAGTGGTAAAGTGGAAATCAAAGCGCGGTAGGAATCACACAAGGCTCTATGATGATCTCTGGTCTACAGTCTAACCTGTACCAGTGTCACCCGAGAACTGCCATCTGACGTGAGGTATAATACCATCTGGGAGTTCTCGGTGAGTCCATCCAGTGTACCCAGTCTCCATTGAGCACCCGTATACTATCTCTGATGTCAAACACTAATGGATATGGGATCATCCATCACCCATCTGTTTGGGTCGAGAAGCTATATGCTAGTCTACTCTGGTATATCGATGCCCTGTCTCGAAACACCTATGACTAGGAACATTTGAAGGATGTACTTAGCGACTACACTGTCCCTACTAGTATGATCTGCATCATAGTCCTGGTAGTCAAGTACTCATCCTAAGAGCTTTATCAACATGTGACATAGAGACAATCAGAGTACATGTTAAGATAAAGAGCAACCAGATAGCATACTATCATGTTGAGCAAGAAAGTCCTCGATATATATGTCCAACCATCCACTACAATATACATCATATATACAGTAATGGCCTCTAGGGCATACATATCACTAACAAGTTGTTGTAGTATCTCATACCCAAGATCCCAAAATGTCTCTCAAACTGTGTTTGGGAGAGGGCCTTTGTGAGTGGATCCGCCGTGTTATCCTTCGTGTCAACTCTCCTGGCCTCGATCTCCCGGCGATCTACTATCCCCCTGATCAGGTCATTCCGCCTAAGAATATGTCTGGATCACTGATAAGACCGGTTTCCTTGGCCAAAGCCACAGCTTTATTGTTATCACAATACACTGGTATTGGTTGCTCAATAGATGGAACCATACCAAGATTAGTTATGAACTTCTTCATCGGGACAGGCTCTTTGGCAGCCTCATTGGTAGCGATGTATTCAGCTTCCATCGTCGTGCCTGCTGCTGTATCTTGCTTGGAACTCTTCCAACATACCGCCCCTCCATTGAGGGTGAAGACAAAACCCGAGACCGACTTACTGTCGTCCTTATCACTCTGGAAGCTCGAATCGGTAAAGGACACCATCTGGAGTTTTCCGTTACCATACACCAAGAACATTTCTTTAGTCCTTCTTAAGTACTTAAGAATGTTCATTACACCTGTCCAGTGGTTTTCCCCAGGATCTTATTGATACCTACTCACTACAACTAGTTAGTAAGCTACATCAGGTCTGGTACATAACAATGCATACTTGATAGACCCGACTGCCAAATATAGGGTATCCTTTGCATGCGAGCCCTTTCCAAATTAGTCTTGGGAGACATCTTTTTGGAGAAAGTGATTCTTGAGCAAGCGGGTAAATTACGATGCATAGAATCTTCCATACTAAAGCTCTTTAGTATGGTGTCAATGTACCTAGATTAGGACAATCCCAACATCTATTTAGATCTATCTCTATAGATCTTTATCCACAGGATGCAGAAGGAATCACCTAGATCTTTCATGGAGAACTTGTTTGATAAGAAGAGCTTGACTGAGTGTAGCATAGGAACATCGTTTCCTATCAAGAGTATGTCATCCACGTACAATACGAGGTAGACAAGCTTACTCTCTACAACCTTCACGTATATACAAGGTTCATCTACATTTTTTATGAAATCAAACTCTTTGATAGCTTCATCAAAATGATGTTCTAACTCCGTGATGCCTTTTTTAATCCATAGATTGATTTAAGCAGCTTGGACACGCTTCCGCTGCTCTTACTGTCTACGAAGCCCTCTGGCTTTGTCATGTACACGCTCTTTTATAAATCACCATTTAGAAAAGCGCTCTTGACGTCCATCTGCCAGATTTCGTAGTCATGGTATGCAGCAATGGCAAGTAGGATCCTGGTGGACTTAAGTATGGCGACAGGAGAAATGGTTTCATCATAGTCGACACCTGGTCCTTGATGAAAACCTTTTGCTACAAGTCTAGCTTTGAGAGTCAACTTTTCCATCTACATCAAGTTTCTTCTTAAAGATACACTTGCTACCGATGGGTTTTACCACTTGAGGAGAAACTTCCAAAGTCAACACTTTGTTGGTGTACATAGATTCCATCTCAGATCGCATAGCATCCCGCCATTTTACAGAGTCTCCGCTTGTGATGGCGTGGTCGAAACTAGTTGGGTCATCATCTTCCATGATACAATCCTTGCTCCCACCGTCTATGAAAAAACCGTAGTATCTCTAAGGTGGATGATGAACACTACTAGATCTGTGGAGTGGCAGAGTTTTGTCGGGGACTATTTAATCCTCCGGTTCTACCAAATCGTCAGTTATAGTTTGTGTTACTGGAAAATTTCCAGTTCTACCTCATTACCACTAATTTATTTCATAAGAAATACCTTTTCTAAAAAGGTGGCATGTTGAGAAACAACACTTTTTGTTCCTCAGTACGGTAGAAAATATATCCAAATGAATCCTTTGGATATCCCATAAATTTGAACAAAACAAACCTTGCCTCGATCTTGTCCGGATTTTTCTTTTTAACATAGGCCTGAAAACCCCATATCTTAACTCGTTTAAGAGATGGTCTTTTCCCATTCCATATCTCATATGGAGTGGTAGGCATGGATTTGGTCGGAACTCTATTCAATCGGTATGCAGCTATCTCAATTGCATGACCCCAAAAAGAAATAGGCAACTCAGCATTACACATCATAGAGCGCACCATATCTAATAGGGTGTGTTTCCTCCTCTCCGAAACTCCATTGTGCTGTGGTGTTATGCTGAGAGAGATTCCCATTATCTTTTAAGTAGTTTTTGAATTTCATGCTCAAGTATTCTTCTCCCGATCAGATCGAAGGATTTTAATACTTTTACCTGTCTGGTTCTCAACTTCGTACTTTTATTCCTTGAATTTCTTAAAAGATTCAGATTTGTATTTCATCAGGAACACATGTCTTTATGTTGAGAGATCATCGGTGAAAGTAATAAAGTATAAGAAACCATTCCTGGCATGTATAGACATAGGACCGCATACATCACTATGTATCAGTCTCAAGAGTTCAGTAGCTCTTTCTCCATGTCCAGTAAATGGAGTTTTGGTCATCTTGCTATTGAGACATGACTGGCAAGTTTCATAAGATGTAAATTCGAACGGATTCAAATATTCATCCTTATGAAGCTTAGCCAGTCTTGTCGCAATGATGTGACCTAGTCTACAATGCTACAAGAAGGATTCGTTCATTTCAGAATTGTTCCTCTTATGAGTGTTATATATACTTATAACTGTTTTGTGATTTAGAACGTATATACCATTATACAACGTACCATACCCAAACAACACTTGATTTAGCAAAAACATTCACAATATTTTTAGTACGAAATAACAGTCGCTTAGAATCATTGTGTTACCACTTAGTAATACAGGGTGATATTCGCCAACTGCTTTTGCTGCAACAATTGCACCATTCCCTTCTCTGAGGGACATATCACCTTTTCCCAGTTCTCTACCTCTACTTAACCCATGTAACAAATTACATAGGTGGGATCCTGATCCGGTATCCAATACCCAGGACGTAGAGCGAACTGAGAAACAGTTCTCGATAACGAACACACCAGAAGAAGATGCATTAGCATGCTCCTTCTTCGTTTTGGATGCCATGGGAATCTGGGTATTCTATTATTCCTTACTCAGACTTAGGATAGTCATAAGATAGAGCGGAACCAAGCCTATTATAATAAGTGGGTTCGGTCAATAATATTATTATCTTAATTAAGACGTGTCATTGGTCGCTACCAGGAGAGAGAGAAGGATAATCACTTTTGCGTGCACCCTTTGCAAGATTAGATTGGTTATTATCTTATCTAATCAGGACGCCTCCCACTATTTTTATCAAATCTTCCTTCAATCCCTAAAAGGTAAGATTAGCCGGGATTAATTACACCCTACAAGTTCGCCAATCGGTCAGCCAGGACGGTATTGGTACTCCGAGGGAGTCTCCTTATGCTTTCGCATGGAACTAATTAAATAACCTCGTTTCCGCAAGGCCATCACCCCATTATCACCTTTCTTAGACACCTAATGGATCGACTAATTGTAAGGTGGAAAACTCTCGTAGGAGTAACTCTTACACACAATGGGTATCAGGATCCAACTATCATATAGAAGGTATGCAATCTCATTGCAAATTCCAACACTTGAAATTTCCGATATCTGTTTTTACCCCTAACGACCAATGACCATGAAGTAGGCCAACAAACCATAGGCCGCTAGTCAAGTTCAACCCGTTCATTTCGTGATTGAATTAAACCCACCCGCATGACCCTTGAAGCAGGCCAAATAACGTTGTATGAATACCCTAATCCAATCACAACACATGCGTCATATAAGCACTAATCAGCTACCGTACACTACGCCTTGACGGAGGATAACAAACGCAGCACAAATACTAAATATTACTTATTTGAAATGACGGAGGGCTACGGCTGTTTTTTAAAAAAAATTTTAACGTAATGAACTTTATATCGTTGTAGAATCTAGTGATTTGAAAAGGAGTGTTTTTTGTTGCATTTGCTAGTTTCGCTAAAGAGGTCACTCCCGGTGAAGGGATCTCGGCTCTTTTCTCACCGAATGAGGTGCTGGATATTCATCAAGGAATACCACTATGCAAAACAAGAACACGAAAAGCTACTAAAACAAAACCGAGTGGGTTATAGCATTTTCTAGTTTTGCTAAAGAGATCACTCCCGGTGAAGAGATCTCGGCTCTTTCCTCAATGAATGAGGTGCTGGATATTCATCAAGGAGTACCACCATGCAAAGCAAGAACTATAACTACCTTTTAAAATTTTCGATTCTACAACATCTTTAGGTTTCTTTTCTTTTCATTAATCACATTAATGATGTCCCATCAATTATGTTCCTCTAAACATCACAGAAAAGAACCGAAAATAGAACGTACGCTTATGCCATCCGCATTCGCCACAGGGCCCCATCATGCACCGTTAGGTTACTTAACTAACGGCAGAGTGGTGGCTAGACTAACGCTGGTGCAAAACATAAGCAACGTTTATTATATATATCATATATATATATATATATATAGCATTTGTCTTATGCAGTTATATGATCACATCAAAGAACCAAGCAGCAGAAGTCAACACATGAAATATTGGATATACTAGGAGGTCCGTGTTTTAAATTAAGCCAATATTGAAAAACACGGATTCTACGGTCGTGATGAATAGCTAAACTCACACCCCTAGACCCCTACGAGAGCGGCAAGAAAACCTGCCAATTCTAAAGTTAGGAGACCCGGTATCGACTCCTCGAGATGGTCTCCCACTGGACTCTAGAATTCGGTTACTTGTGCTCTCCGCCGTGGGTCTATCCTAATGCGGAAAAGTGAATAATATACTTCAATGATGACATCATCCTTAACACAAAAGTGTCCCAATAAAAGAATATTACATAAAATATTTACATGAATGTAAATTGAAAAACTCTCATCTCAGACATAAAGCCTCGGCTATTCGTTTACTACGATCCAATATAACATATCTCAGTAACACATAACATCACATGTCATCAACGTAAGTAAATATGTGTATCCTAAATTCCATTGACATATTGCAACGAGATTTGGTATACACTACCTAATAAATTTACAGTCACAGAAAAGAAATGAAAAACTACAATAATTAGAATCTGCATTTCCTTAGATATCATAAACCCGGAATATCTCATATGCCAAATTTCATGCCTAACCTATAAACCTTGCATTTTAGTCTCATATCGAAAACACTTTTCAATAACATAGTCGGGTAATTCAATAAGATTCATGACTACCCGATCGAATACTCATCGGGAACTTTAGTAGATGGCTGCACCCCCGATGCCGTCGACCATGTGCATTTAGGTGGAACAACGTGGCCACGAGCACCCGAGTGGATGCTTTTAGCAACGGGGTTCTCCTAAAGTCACTTGGTCGGGGCTATAGGGCGTGGCTACCTAGTAAAGTTATCCGGCGAGTATTCGCGTAAGATACGCGATTGCGACGAAGTTTCGATCCGAATCGAAACTTCGTGGCAATCAATAAATGCAGACTAACATGCACGATTTTCAAACAAACTAGTTTTCATAAAAATAATTTAATGTGGATTCCAACTACTGTATCACATATCAAACTTAAAAACGAAACGATATAAAAATTACGACTACTAAACACACCATATTAGCCTATTAACAAAATTAATATCACATTCAATTTTGGGCTAATCAAACATAACTTGAAACCCCAAAACCAAGCAACAAGAACACCAAACAAATTCGAGCACAAATCAATACATGGGGCCGGCCAGGCCGGCCAAAATGGACATTTGGCCGGTGAGATTTTGGTGTTTGGGTCTCAATTTTGTTTGGTGTTCTAGTTACATCATATGCAACATTCTGAACCTTTTTAAAAAAATTTCAAAGACCATTTAAAATTCGACAGAAACTTTGTTTTTCGGGTTACAGTTTTGGACTTGTTTCGTTTTCGTAATTTTACAATCATCGTCCACTTCTAGCTTTGGCTCTTATACTTTGAAAGTGTTTATTACCACCACCATTGGGTTTTACTAGTATCAAGCATGCCATTTTAAAAATTTTGCTGTGCTAATTAACACTAAACAAGAATCGAAACTAGATGATTAGGGTTTAACTATGATATAACAAAAACTTTAACTAAGTGAAGGATGCTACAACATTTGTAGACTGTGTCCTTCTCATCTCAAGCTCCGTGTAGTAGTCCACGTGACTCCACTAGGCACCACTTGAAGTTGGATCGAGCTTCCTTTGCGATCTTCGTGCCGAAGATGATCCACCCGAAGCTCCGCTAGTCCAAGCTACTTCTTCACTAAAATTTTTTGTGAAGGAAACACATTACACAAAAGTGCTAATCTGGTCTAGGATGGTGAAGTATGGGTGTTGTTTACTCACTAGGGATTCTCACAAGCTCAAGGGTTCACAACTCATGTGAGGGATTGAGCTTGGAGGTGGAGGTGAAGAAGATGGAGAGAGCTAGAGAACTAAGAGCACAAGTGAGGAAAATAACTCAAGTATGAGTAAAAATGAAGAATGGCTCTTTTAACATAAACACAATAATTGAATCATCAATTTGTGTCAATAAACAATTGAACCATGCTTCAATAGTGCATGAAAAAAGAATAAACAAATCAAAAGCCATGCTTCACGCATTCCATAACAAGTCCCCCAATTTTCCACCTCATTTTCTATTTTCTAAAAAATAGAAAATTAACCATGCTTCATATATATATATATATCACATATATATTAATATATATATAAAGATAAGCAAATAATTAGTGAGCAATAATATTAGTTAATAATAATAATATCAAATATAAATATATATCATATTATTAAATCAACGCTTGATTTAATAATCCAGTTATATCACATATAACCGACTAATATCATTTATCTGTATAACACATTATCAAATCAACACTTGATTCAATAATCCGGTTACATCACATATAACCTAACTGATATCAAATAACTGCCAGATTACAATACGGTATCACATACTCGTATTTATTCAGGCCCCCCCACATATCAGCATATGTGCCCTACTTTGTTTTGCTTGAACTAGGAAAATTCTGTGTGGGACTCTATGCTGGGTTCTGCCGGCGCCCTAGCGATCTACTGTGGCCGATGCGGAACAAAAACCGGCGTTCAATAATTTTGACGCAAACAAAACCCGTCCCAAGATCGAAACCATAAACCTATACTAGCAAACTAATAGAGATGGTTATACGGAATGAACCAAGTTCTTCGGTCTTCTACCACCATCTTTAGCTCCTAGGGGGTTGCGGATCAAATTTGGTTGCTGGTTTTTCTTCATCGATGATGATCAACCCGAGGGAAACGACACAGGCTCCAGCCTCGCCAAGCCAAGCAACCGATGCTCCAAGGTTTCTAGCAATAGAGAGTGGAGGTGTAGAAATGTCTCACTGTATTTTTCTCTCATGATTAATGCTCAAATAAGCAACTCAAGAAGAAGAAGGAGGACGTGAGGAAACTAGTGGCATGAGCAACTAAGGAAATATGGCTAAGTCTCTCCAAGCGTATGAGTATGAATGAATGTGAGTGTGTATGTAATATAGAAGGAATGGTTTTGTCTTTTGAACCATGGAAAAATATCTCATCGCATTTAAAAATAAAATATACAAGAGCCATGCCTCTGTACATGCCTTACCATGCTCATTCCAACTCACCCCTCCACCTTATTTTCAAAATGATTTTCTACAAAGGAAAATCATGTAATGAGGTGTCAATATTCTAGAAGTAATTCTGTATAAATACGGAATACAATCTGGTATATGTATCGAAATACAAATATGTGTATTCGTACAAAAATATGAATTACCAAGAGAGAAAATGAATAATGAACAATAATACTAGAATGCATATATAAAATATATATAAATAAATTATTAAATCAAAACCTGATTTGATAATCCAGCTTAATCCTAAGTCGCCTGTATTATCAACCATCCGATTAAAGTCTGTGTATCCTATACACATATTTAATAGGACACTCGTATGTACCAACATAAGTCATCTACACCATCTCACCTGAATCATGAAAACCCTCTTTGTGGGACTCTAAAGACTCGTCAATACGCTGGCAGTGGGTTTAACCACAAGCACGCCAGCGGCATTAGCTGTACGTAACGCCTACACAGGTATTTAGCGAAAGGAAGGCCGACAAGCAAACTCATCTGAACCCCTACAGAGCCTGTCCGTGACAATCTCCATGCAGTCCGGTCTGTTCTTTTAAAAGTATCACATATCGTGTCTAGGTAGGTGGAAAAGTCAGACCCCTAATAATCCGATATTTCGTGTCGGTATGAAGCCCATCACCCAATAAGAAACTACTGATCTAAATCAGTAATTCTCGACTTCCTTGGCTAAGGATTTCTGGTGATGGCCACCCGTGCACAGCGCGAATCAACCCCCATTACCTTGAGATACGAACCCCCGACGATCCACTCACTGCCTCCATGTGGCTCGGGACTGTACCCAACTAAAACCTATTTTCACGAGTCCTTTGAGCCATGGTAGTGTAGTAATCAAAGTACAGTTGGAACTCACACGAGAAAAATGGCGATCTCAAGTCTACTGACTAACCTGTACATATGTCACCTGGGAACTGCTATATGACAATAGGTATAACACTAACTAGCATTTTCCCTACGAGTCTGTCCAGTGTACTCATAAACCAATGAGCACCTGTATACTATCTTAGGTGACTAACTGACACCAATGGCTTTTGAGACCGGCCACCGCCTCTCGTCGGGGTCTCGATATGTATATACTAATCTACTCCGGAGTATCGAAGCCCTCTCTCGATACTCCCACGTCTAGGGACATTTAAGGATGTGCTTATAGACCACCCAGCTCCCACGTATATGATCGCCATCATAATGTTGGTAGTCAAGCAAGAATCCTATGGGCTCTATCAACATGTAATAATGATCTGTAATGCTACCTAATGCTGTACATGATGATAAAGACAAACCAGATAGCATACTATCATGTTGAGTAAGAGTGTTCTCCCCGTATAGGTCATCCCTCAATCATCACAATCGCGTTCCTAGGATTCAATAATTTACTTGAGGGAACTATAGCCAACAATCTTCCACTTTCACTTAAGGCTAATTAATGCAGTATCGCATACTCACAGCCCGTGTGATACCGAACACCCAACTTCTCTACTAATCAGTCTCGCAAAGCCTGTTTGCGAAACTATTGCGTTCGAGAAATAGCTTCACTGGGTGGATCCGCTCTAGTGTTTCTGTTAGTTATATGTATGCCCTAGAGGTCATTACTGTACATACGATGTATATTGTAGTGGATGCTTGGACATATATAGGGAGGACTTTCTTTCTCTACATGATAGTATGCTATCTGGTTACTCTTTATCTTAACATGTACTCCGATTGTCTCTATGTTACATGTTGATAAAGCCCTTAGGATAAGTACTTGACTGCCAAGACTATGATGCAGATCATACTAGTGGGGACAGAGTAGTCGCCAAGTACATCCTTCAAATGTTCCTAGTCGTGGGAGTACCGAGACAGGGCATCGATACTCCAGAGTAGACTAGCGTATGCGCTTATTGACCCATATGATAGGCGATGGATGATCCCATATCCGTTGGTGTTTAACATCAGAGAAGGTATACGGGTGCTCAGTGGAGACTGGGTACACTGGACGGACTCGCCGAGAACTCCTAGATGGTATTATATCTCACGTCAGATGGCAGTTCTCTGGTGACACTGGTACAGGTTAGTCTGTAGACTCGAGGTCGTCATAGAGTCTTGTGTGATTCGCACCGTGCTTTGATTTCCACCTCACCACGTCCATGGGGGCGAGCAAAACGGTGGCTTTTGGGTACAGTCCCGAATCACATGGAGGCAATGAGCGATAGGAGGGGTTTCGTCTCTCCCGGTATAGGGAGATGATGTTGCGCTGTGTTCGATTGCCTATAACTAGAAATCCCTGGCCAGGGTTGCTGAGATTTACTGGTAAGTGTTATCAGTAGTTTCTCGAACTGTTATAGACCTCATATCGACACGACTTATCAAGCTACTGGGTCTAACGTTTACCACCCCTAGGCGAGATATGCGACATATCAGACGAAGAGACCGGACTATAAGGGAGTGTTACTGGTTGGATTCATGCGAGAATGTATACACTTGCTTGTTGATCTTCTGATTGCTCAATACCTGGGTGGCTGTTATGTTTAGCTGACAGCTTGCACCTTGTGGGTGTTTGATATGATCATCACCTACTGCTGGCGTATTGACGATTCTTTAGAGTCCTACACAGAGGTCTCCTGGCTCAGGAAAAACGGAGTAGGAGCACATATATGATATGTGCGAGACCGGGAATAATACGTGTATGCGATACCGTATTAGATTCTCACGATATGAGATATCGACCGGGTATATGTGATATAGCCGGGTCATCGGATCAAGTGTTGATTCGATGAACTGATACTTATTATATTAGTCGGTTATATGCGATATAGCCGGATTATCGGATCAAGTGTTGATTCGATAATTTAATTTATAATTATATATGTGATTTATTAAGTTACATTAACTAATATAAGCTCACTTAAAGATTCTTTTTCTCACTTGGATAATACATTGATATATATGTGATATATGTTAATTGTATTATTTTATTTTGTTACAAAAATATATTATATATGTGATATATAATATTGTAACAAGTTAGGGTTAAAAATGCAACATGATTTATAGAGTTTAAACAAGTTAGGGTTTGATTTGGGATAGCATTTGGGTTAGCTTTTGCATGAAGCTTCAAGAAGCTTCGTTTTGTTTTTTGCTAAGATATTTTGTGTTGCTATTTTCTAACCCAACCCAAACCCTTTACTCTAGTTAACTCTCTACATGGGTTATGACTTTATTCATAACTCATGGTTGCAATTGTAACCATAACATGAATTCATTATTCATCAGAAATGAAAAATCCTTCTTCTTCTTCCTCTTGAAAAGCTTACTAGATTTTGGGTTTGTGATGATTTTGAGTGAGATAAAAAAAAACAAATGAGAGCTAAATTCCTACTTCATCATCCCCATCTATTCTAACCACATAGATTAGGGTGTTTGCTTTGCTAATACTTGATTAGTGAAGCAAGAGATTGGGCTTGAGTTTCTTCAAGGTAGATCATCTTTGTTGTTGAAGATTGGAAGCAAGCTTGCATCTTTCTCTTCATGGAGCCACTCAAGAGTCCGGGTATTCGATGATCGCAGCGAAGGGACCTCAACACGGAGCTTTAGAAGTGAAGGAACAGACTACAAAGGTTGTAATCCCTAACTCTTAGAAGTAAAGTTGTTTACTTGCTATGTTTGTCCTAATACTCTAGTTAAGATCTTGGTTAGGGTTTGTTTAGCACCCCAAAAATTTTTAAATAGCATGATTGATGCTTGCCAAAACCTTCACAAGGTGGTAAGCTAACCCTACAGTGGTATCAGAGCTAAGCTAGAGTTTTAGGCGTTGTCTAGATGAAGTTTGATGTCTGATCGAACTCCGAAACCCCGTAAAAACCTAGTTTCTGGAAAAAATTTCAAAAGTTGAAATTTTTCATATTAAAAATACTTAGAAAATCTTGCAGGGAATTTTAAGAATTATTGTGAAGTACGAAGCCCTAACTCCCTCAAAGGAGCGTGGAACGGCAGCCAAACCATGCGTTTGGCGGCGGTTCCGCAGCCATCTTTGGGATTTGGAGGCTAAAGTGTTGAGCCTTCTGGGATATTTTTCATGCTTCTATGAATTTTTAGTTCCACTAAAGTGTTGAGCCTTCTAGGATATATTAGGAACTCGTTGGTTCGATCAGATAATTTAACTTCGTTTAAGATTTCTGGGTAATTTAGAACGTGTTAAAAAGTTCGAACGGATATCAATAACTCACTTTTTCCCCTGCCGGAAAATTTCCAAGTGTTAGATTTTTTCCTTAGTTAAAGAACATTCACAGTCATGCAAGTAACGCGGTGGACCCTCTAAAAGAACACAAACCTTAACTCGATTATGTGACCGTCTGAACCGCCTCTAAACCTTAGGGTTTGGGGCAGTACGGCGTTGCCTATTGGATATGTATGCCCTAGTGACCATTATTGTATAGTACTAGTTTGTATAATACATTTTGGAGGCTTGGGATATATATACGGGTTTACGACAGTCTTGCTCGATGTAGTAGTATGCTAGGTTTGTTTCTATCTTAATATGTGTATATGTTTCTTTTAACATATCGCTAAAACATATTGATGGAGCCCTTAGGATCTTTGCTTGACTCCCGGCGTTGTGATGGCGATCACACTAGTGGGGGTTGGGTAGTCTATAAGCATATCCTTATTTTGGTCCCTAGATGTAGGATTATCGAGACAGGGTATCGATACTCCAGAGTAGACTGGTGCATACGCTTCTCTTCCTAGCAGGGGAAATGGTCTGTCCCACGGCCATCAGTACGTCGTACTGGAGATAGTATGCAGGTGCTCGTTAGGTTACGAGTACACTGGACAGGACTCGTCGGGAACTGTTGGTTGGTATTATACCTATTGTCAGTTAACAGTTCCCAGGTGAAATGAGTAAAGCTTAGTCCGCTGACTTGACACTATCATTTCGCCTCGAGTGTGTTCCCACTGTTCTTAGATTACTACCCTACCACGGCTCTACTGAGTCGTGCAAACAGGTAGTAGTTGGGTGCAGTCCCGAAGCACTTGGAGGCAGTGACGGTTAGAAAGGATTCGTCTCTCCCGGTATTGGGAGTTGATATCGCGCTGTGTCTAGGAGAGCCATTACACATAGTCGTCCCTGGCCAGGGCAAGTGAGATTTGCTGGTAGTGTTACCAGTAGTTTCTCAGGGTGTTTTTGGCTACACTCCGACATGACTTGTACCGCTATTAAGGGACTGACGTTTACCGCCGCCCTAGGCCCGCCATGCGATACTCTCAGACGAACAAACCGGACTGTGCGGAGATTGTCACATTCAGGCACAGTAGGAGTTCGGATGGGTTCACCACATCAGTCTTCTTATCGGCATCTACCTGGGGACCGTTACGTACAGCTAGTACCGCCATAGTCACATAATTCGCAAATTATTCGCCGAATTCGCGAATAATTCGCGAATTTTTGATCAAACGAATTATTCGCCGAATTATTCGTCATTGCCGAACTGGCCGAATAATTCGCGAATTATTCGCGAATAATTCGCGAATTATTCCCGAATTATGTGAAAAAACAGCGAATAATTCAAAAAACTGCAAATAATTCACAAAATCAAAACCTAGCGTCTCATATATTAATTTATTGCTCGAAATCCTTCCCGAACATTTCCCGAACACTTACCGAATTTTTCCCGAATACCTGCCGATTTTTTCCGAATAGTTCTCCGAATCCGAATTTTCGACCTCGCCGAATTATTCCCGAACGGCGAATTTGTGACTATGAGTACCGCTTGCGGCCTGTGGTTAAACCCACTGCCAGCGCTGTGTCGAGCCTTTAGAGTTCCACACAGAGGGTTACTCGCCTTCGGGCAAAATAGTGTAGAGGTTGCATGGTTTTGCGACGGGCTTCGTCCACATCCGCGCACTTGTGCACGTTTGGTGTCCGGACAGTTATTACTAGCGGGCTTTGGTTTAAGCCAGATCATAGTATTTGTTTTGGGATTGGTTTTGTCTCAGTGTATTCGTGTTCCTTGGAACACGGATGCGGGTGTGTAAGTACAGTTGACAGAGGCGGAGGCAGAGGATTCTCATTAGGGTTGTTGACCTTTCGGCTTTGGTTGACTTGTTGACCGTTGACTTTTTCTAAACCCTAATGAGAATAAGAAATATGATTAATAATATTAATTAAGGATTATTGTGCCATGGTTGAGTTGAACATTTGTCTTTTATTTACTTGTTGACTTTGTTGACCGGTTGACCACTCCGGACTTATTGACCATCATCATTTCATTTCAATGATGCTTCTTGTTCTTTGCAAAATGCATTAAATGCATGAAATGATAAAGGTCATTGAATCTAACCATCACAATTCTTAATTATTATTATTATCATCATTATTCTCACTTTTGTGAGCATGGTTGCAAGATGAGAGCTCATTCTATCATTTTCTTTCACTCTCTTGAAAGAAAGCTCTCCCTCTTCCTCTCTCAAAGTTCAAGTGTTCCTTGAGTTAGAAATCATGAACCTTTAAGACAAAACCACCATAACTCTTCTCTACTCATTCTAAGGTTCTCGGTTTAGCAAACCAAGTACCTTAGTTATCTCTAGGTTGAGATAGGAGCTCAAGTTCGAGGCCCTCGGGTGGATCCATCTACGGCAAAGAGGAGACGACGAGGTGGAGCCGTTCAAGCCACTACAAGGAGCAAGAAAGGTGGAGAACCACCAAAAGAAGAGAAGGAGTTCAAGACCTTGGTATAACCATTCTACATAGTAGCTAGAACTTGTAGTTTATTTGTTAGTTTTTGTTTAGCAAAGATCCTTCATGGATGGTCCATGTTACCTAGTTAGAAAAATTTGATTTTTACCTATTCCGCCTCCCCGAAAGAATAGGGGTGGGTAACGTGGACCTAACAGTGGTATCAGAGCGTAGCTAAGCAACAACTAACTGCTAGCAAAGTGTTTAGAACTTCGATCCGGAAAAAATCCCGAAAACACACCGAAAAATTGTATTTTCTGTCGATTTTCAAAACAGGCCTAAAAATATTTTGTATGACATGAAAAATACAAGCAGGGTTTTCTAAGAAAAGCCGAGAAATTTGAGCCCACGACTCGGCCAACTCGCCGCGGAAGTGGGGCGAAACCATGTGTTTGGCCGCGGATCCGCGGCCGAGTTGACTCGGCCGCGACTCCGATTTCTTGCAGTTTTCTCTGTATGGTATTTTGGGATTTTTAAGATGTTTTGTTTCTGCCCAGATTTTCCAGAGAACAATGTTATGTTTGGGGTAGTTACAAATTGGTATTTTGATCGATGTTCTATAAACTTAGCTCTTTGGTTATATCTGTAATGCTATATGCACTTAACGTCGGCTAATCGCTATACGTCGATTAGTGTGGGTTATGCATATCTGTGATCTGTAATGTTGTTGAATTGTGTATAAGAACTTGTTGGATTGTCGCGGATGAATAGCCTGGGTTTTTTGAGATGAGGGTTTCTTTATCTTTCATTTGGTGTAAAATGTAAATTGATGTAATATTATTTTTATGGCCGCACATCCGGGATGAGGTTATAGCCGCCATTGTATATTATTTCTTTTACTATTTTTGCTCCTAGGATAAACCCAAGGTGGGGTGCATAAACTATCGGGTACGTTGAAGTGCTGAGTGGCCTACTCACGGTGTTGAGGGAGGCTGCTTCACTTCGGGTATTTGGCGGGTAGTTTGCCGCACCCGTAGGGGTCTAGGGTGGGGTTTGGCTATTCATCGCGACCGTGTAATCCGTCTTTCGCTGCAGGCTCGAACGAAACACGGATTTCTAGCATATCCAATGTGTTCATCTGTGATCTGGAATGGCTATCATTGCATCTGACGAATGTATATATCTATATATATGATATTAAGTAGGCGTTGCTTATGTTTTGCATCCGCGCTAGTCCAGCCCCCGCCTTTAAGTAACCTAACGGGTAATGACGGGGCCCCGTAGCGAATGCGAATGGTATAAGCATACGTCATATTTTCGTTGTTTTCTGCAATGGTAGGATTAATTGATGGGATGCATTATATTAATGCAAAGAAAAAACAAACCTAAAAGACGTTGTTGGAACAATTTTCAAAAAGCTGTTATTGCAAAGACGTTCTCTTTTGTTTTGCACAGAGGTATTCGGTTATGAATGCCCAGCACCTCATTCGACAAGGCAAGGGCCTAGATCCCTTCATCGGGAGTGACCCCTTGGACAAAAGTTTGCGTCAGGGTAATAATTTCACAATTGTCGATTATTCTTTCTTTGCACAAAGGTATTCGGTTATGAATGCCCAGCACCTCATTCGACGAGAAAAGAGCCGATATCCCTTCACAGGGAGTGACCTCTTTAGCAAAAGTTTTCGCCACTATATTTTCAAAAAAAGGCTATCATGTTCCTTCAACTACATCAAGTTCATTACGTTAACGGGTTTTTCGTCAAAAACCCAGCCGTAGCCCTCCGTCGTTTTAGATAATTAATACTTAGTATTCGTGCTGTGTTTGTTGATTATTCGTCAAGGCACAGTCAACGGTAGCTAAGTAATAATTCTCTGTTGCACTGATAGATGCGATTGGTTAAGACGGTCGCATGATTTTGTTGATTATTCGTCAAGGATCATGCGGCGGGTCTAATGCAATCCTGGATAATGACGGGTTGAACTTGACTAGGACCTTTTGATTTGTTGATTATTCGTCAAGGTCACTTGGGTCCTAGGGGCAAAAATCCACATCTGGAGTTTCTAAAGAAACCGAAACTTGCAGACTTAGCATACTTTCTGGAGTGTGGTGACTAGAGTGGATTCCATCTAGGTCATCGCACAATGATAGTTGGACCCCGATCCCATTGATGAGTTGGATTACTCTCGGGAGATTATTTCACTTAACAATCAATGCTATAAACCAAGTAGGTGTCTAGAATGGTGTTAGCGGGGCTACGCATCCAGGGAAAAGAGGTTATTTAATTAAGGAACTTCGCGAAAGCATTGGAAAACCTCCCTCGAAGTACCAACACTAGCCTGGCTGAAAGGTTAAGCAAGTATTGTGACGTGCGATTAATCCCGACTAGTTCTTCTTTTAGGGTTTGAAGAAGAATTTGAGGAAACAGTGGGAGCCATCCTGATTAGATAAATTAATAAACCAATCTAATCTTGCAAGAGCGCACGCTGAGTGTTTCTTTTCTCTCCCTCCAGGTAGCAACCATTTCACGCCCGAATCAAGATAATAAAATGTATTGCTTGACCGATCTGAATTCTTATTCGGGGATGAGGAACGTTGGTTCGGCTCTAATTTACGACAACAGTCATAAGTATGAGCAAGGGAAAGAGGATTGTATGGATTCCAAGGATACCCAGTTGAAGAAGAAGCATTGTTTTGCATCTACTTCAGGTGTTCTTGTAATTGAGAACTGCTTTACGGTCAGCCCTACCTCCTGGGTATTTGATACCGGATCAGGATCTCATATCTGTAATCTATTGCAGGGACTGAGAAAAAGTAGGAAAGTTGTACCTGGTGATGTCGCTCAGGGTAGCGAACGGAGCACAAGTTAATGCTGCAGCCGTCGGTGAATATCACCTAGTGTAGCCAAACGGCAATACTATGATTTTGAACGATTGCTACTATGTACCTTCCAATGTTTGCAACATCATATCATGTTCTTTACTCGATAAAGATGGATATAAGTTTGTTCTCGATAGAAATATCATGAACATCTACCATCATAAGGTACTGGTTGCAGAAGGTACACTGTGTAATAGTATCTACGTTCTAAATCAGAATACAGTTCTCAATGTACAAAACACACGGAAGAGGAAGAATTCAGATACGAATGATTCCTACTTGTGGCATTGTAGACTTGGTCATATCGGAGAGAAAAGACTAAGTAAGTTGCTTAAGGATGGACTCTTGAATACGTTCAAGTTTTTATCTTATGAAACTTGTCGGTCTTGTCTCAAAGGAAAGATGACCAAATCTCCGTTCACCGGACATGGAGAAAGAGCAACAGAGCTCTTGGGACTCATACATAGTGATGTATGTGGTCCAATGTCTATACATGCAAGGGGTGGGTTCTCATACTTCATCAAATTCACTGACGATCTCTCTAGGTTCAGATATGTGTATCTGATGAAACACAAATCTGAAGCTTTTGAGAAATTCAAGGAATTTAGAAACGAAGTAGAGAACCAGACTGACAAAAGTATCAAGATCCTCCGGTCTGATAGAGGAAGGGAGTGCTTAAGCACGGAATTCCTAGATTACTTAAAAGATAATGGTATTCTCTCTCAGCTTACTCTCGCTTATACACCACAACACAACGGTGTATCGAAGCGGAGGAATCATACCCTATTGGATATGGTTCTCTCCATGATGAGTAGTGCTGAGTTGCCTCTTTCATTCTGGGGACATGCGCTTCAGACAGCGGCATACCTTTTGAATCAAGTTCCGTCCAAATCTGTGCCTAAAACTCCGTATGAAATATAGAGCAGTAAGAAACCATGTCTTAAATTTATTAAGATATGGGGTTGTCCGGCCTATGTAAAAACACAGAAACCGGACAAGCTAAAGGCACGGTCAGTTCTGTGTAAATTTGTGGGATATCCTAAACATTCACTAGGATATCTGTTCTACCACACTGAGGAACAGAAGGTGTTTGTATCTCGCCATGCTACCTTTTTAGAAAGGGAGTTTCTTGCAAAAGAAACTAGTGGGAGTTCGGTAGAACTGGGAGAAATCCATGAACCACAAAATGTAATTGAAGATTTAACAGAACCTCTGGATTCAATAACCCTAGACGATCCTCAGCCACTACGCAGATCTGGTAGGATTTCTCATCCGCCCGAGAGATACTACGGTTTTCTCTTAGACGGGGATCGAGAGGATTGCATCTTGGAAGAAGATGACCCTACCAGTTTTAGGCAGGCCATTATCAGTAGGGACTCTGATAAGTGGATGGAAGCTATGCAATCCGAAATGGAGTCTATGTACACCAATAAAGTGTGGACCATGGATATTGCTCCACCTCGGGTAAAACCTGTTGGATGCAAATGGATCTACAAAAGGAAACTTGGTGTAGATGGGCTGGTGGAAACCTATAAGGCTAGACTCATTAAAAAAGGTTTTCGTCAAAGACCGGGTGTGGAGTATGACGAAACTTTTTCACCAGTTGCTATGCTCAAATCCATTCGGATCCTACTTGCCATTGCTGCCTTCCTGTCACGACCCGAAAGTACGGAACATGACCGGCACTTAAACTACGAACGTCTCGAGGCGTACGTAATCTAAGTAACCCGAAAACCCAGAAATCCAAACCAAGAAAAGTAGTAGAGTGCAGGCAAAACCAAATTAAAGCAAGTAGTTTCAATAGCATAAGCCGAATTATGCGGTTTTTAAAAGCATTAAAAATTTACTGAAAATTTCGGCAGAGTCTCCTTTGTAAATACTGGCCCCCAAACGGGATACAACATGAATAGTATACGAAATCAAGAAAAAGGCATCCCCAAGTGGGAGCTAGCTCTTCGTCAATCGACGGTCACAACCACACAAGCAATATAATATACAACGCCAACGGCGAGGATCAAAAACTCAAAAGGGAACTCAAAACCACCAGAAATATAACGAGTGACTCTAAGGTCGAAAGAATAAACAACACTGGTCTCTATCTCAATAGATACATGTTTGGTTGATGGAACTTCTAGATACAACAGAATAATGATATACAAGATATATAATGGAGGTATGATACAAGTAAACCCACCTACTAGCAAATCAACCGAATGAAACTGAGCCCGCAAGCTGTAATGAAACCTGTACGGCAAATCTGCAAGAAACTGGGGCACAACGGGGGTGAGCTGCCAACTCGTGAATAGAAAAACATCTACGCACAGAAATCGCATAAATAACGCAACCTAGGTCAATGATCATAATATATCCTCAAATATAAGTATAACAGGCAGCCTATAACAATGACTAGGGTAATATCTAACCCGAGTAAAATTTCATGTGCCCGTGTCAGTGCCTCAGGTAGCAATATATCATATGAATGAGGTATGAATGCATGAATCAGAATACATGTAAATGAAGAAACTGTTTTCATAAATTAGTGAGATTTCCTTCGTATTTTTAAACTGAGGTATCATAATGAAATCAGTATCAACAGTGTCTAGCATCGACACAAAAAATAAATCTCACTGTCTCGAAATATCAATGTCTCAATCTCAATATCTAGGACGCCGTCAGTCCGGACAGGCCCCTACCATCCATCTCAAGACCACGACGGTATCCTCCGGATATCCGACGCGTCGGGTAATATCACCGGTAGGTAGTGCTCCCCCGCCGGGCTCAACGTCAACACCACATTCATCTTGCCCCGGGGTACCATACCGGGCCCACCATGTACCCGTGACAGTTCCTCCACTCCTCGACACGGATCTCCAAAACCACAGCAAACTCATGGTGGACGACACTTTACATCACTAGAAAACCGCAACATTTTATATTTAAAAAGATCATAAGTTGTAAATTTTGCGGCTTTCCCCGAAATCCAGAAATATCATAAATCTCAAGAAATCATCACAAGTGCATATGTCAATGATAATGAACTAGGCATGAACAATTGAATAACAGTATGCATGAAGTGGTAGGTAATAACTACAATGTCTAATATAGCATATAAGGGAAGTACACTAATATCATGTCAAAACTACCAGCTAACAATCTAAGTCAAGCAATTATATTCTCTGAAGTGTACGTGACATGGCAATTACCGATGAAGATGTGTGTGAGCCGGCAAGTAGGTGTACGTGGTACATACGCATCATCGGTAATGGTGCTGGTGTCCTAACAGCATGATATCAATAATGGAATATGCAGCAAAATAAATATGCGAGGCAGAGCGAACAGCAATAATGTGCGGGAGCTGAATACTAGACACAACGATAACTAATCTGCAATAATCTAATATAAGTCCTACGAATGGTGCCTTTTGAAATAACACGAATCATGGGGTTTTGAAAATAGGGGCTACGGTGTTTTTATGAAAAGATACGTCGTTTTTTGAAATATCCGTAGATTCCCTTGAGCTGTCTTTAAAAATGCCCACGATTCGTTAGTTTTTGAAATAGGTAAGAAGTCTAATCTAATCTAACAACTACACTAAACTATACGGCTGAACTAACAAGCTGAACTACAGGTAAGGAAACCGCCTATCATCTGAGTCGATACATATACATACCTGTATATGTATAGTCGGTGATCCCGCCTCAATAATATCATATCCGATACCATATCTATAATCAGGCATCCCAAGTCAAGAGTGCGGATCAATCATCAATATAGCTCGTACGTAAATCCGTCGTACGGCATCCCAATCTGGGTACGGGTCAATATCACATTCATCATACTATTCACCTGGTATCCTCTTTATCAAATATCATGATCGGGGTACTGATCTACGTCTAGTACCATACTGATACCGCCTACGTAAGCATGGACATGTGTGAAACACTACGTCAAGGACCCGCTACAACGTCATGTCGTATCTAAGATACGAACCCTGCTATATCACCGATCTCACGGCCTCAAATCGAATCTCATCGACTCAGCTCAATCCCAAGTATCATCCTCAATCCGTATGTGAACACATAGTCACATACCCATGTGAACACATAACTATAAAGAATCCCATGAGCATATATCAATAGGAATGTATGCAAGTATGCATGTGTGTATATGTGTGTAACACTACCCTAGGGTTCGCAACACTAAAGTAATCCAACACACCAATATCCATCCTAAGCATCGTTATTAATCCCAAATAACATATAATAATTGTTGCTGTGTATACGCATCCGTATACACCACCACGGACTGCGGGGGTGCTATACGCCATCCACCCGACTTTTCCCCGTAGATATAAATCTACTCACGTGGTCCTCGCTAGCCGGTGCCGACGTCGCCACGCGCTTGCTTGTCGTCTCGAAGTCCACATGGGGGTACCTACATATCATAACGTACCATATCGCATTAAAACTAAATTCGAAATCGAAACGGCATACGAAAATCAAATCGGCACGCGTATCACGCATAGGTCCAAACCTATCGCCCACGCATGCAGGAATAGTCAAACCAACCCTCGATGTCGATGTACGAACGTCAAACCATCAAGAAAATCCAATCACACTCATTTGCACATTCACGAACACTAATTTTAATATAAACTAGGTTAAAACTCACAAAAACACCAATTTCACTTAAAAAGTCATTTTTCCGAAAATCTAGCAAGCACAATTCGCCGTTTTTGTACAAAACACAATGTTTAAATGAATGTAGCGGCCAATATATTTATTAAATATCTTAAATAAGTCGTATAAACAATTTCCGGAATTTAATCTCATTAAATTCCAAAAATCCTAATATTTTAGTTTACAAAAATACCCTTTTTAACAATTTCAAAGCAAAATGCACAAACTACAATCTAGCTTAGAATTGCATGATCCAAAGCATTAAACCACACTTAATAAAGTTAATGAAGCCAAGAAAAACCTAATCACATTTTTAATCCCAAGAATTTAACAAATTTTAAAACCTAGTAAGCAAATTAGCAAAATAACAAAATTTTTAAGCTAGCCATTAGCACTAGCTACTAAACTTGTATTAACATGACAACAAAGCCTAATTATAACACACAACCATACACCAATTTTATAAACCCTAACTTGCATTCAATTTCACAACTTGAATTCCAAAACTTGCAATTAAACTCACATATCCAAATAACACTTAATTAAATTAGCTTAAGAAATTAGTAACAATTTAAGCAACAAAAAGTTTTAGAATTATACCCAAAAATATATGAAGGTCCACAAGACTCCATGGCCTCCCAAAATGCTCTCTTTTCACAAGGATCCATGCTAAACGGGCTAAGCTAAAATGGGTAGGACTTTGATTTTGATTTTGTGGGATTTTTGGTGGATTTTTGATGCAATTTTTCATGAAGTTTTGAAAGGAAAAGAGAGGGGAAAATGGAGGGGGGGCTGTGGGGAGAAGGAATTTTCGGCCAGAAAAGTGGGTGGGGGAGAGAGAGGGAGGTGAGGAAAATGGGGGGGGGGACAAGGTCAAGGTCAAACAAAGTCAAAAGTCTAACTACTTCACTCATTTTCTTTTCTTTTCATTCATTTCTTTCTCCTTGAAAATCAAGTGGGGAAAAATATGGTGGGTGCTGAATTCAGCCATGGGGAGGAGTAAGTGGGGGTGTATGGGTGTGGGCACGAGTGTGGGGTGATGAAAAATGATAAATACAATACCCCAAACATCCATTTACGCTAAAAAAAAAGCCTTTTTTCTTCAATAATTTCTAAACCGTTTTGGCAAATGATTTCGTTCCAAAAACCATATGATAAATTTTTATTTAATGTTTTATGATGCACAAAATTTGTTTCAACTCATTCCAATTTGTAATTTTCCTTAATTAAATGTATTAGTGACGGCTTAAAATAATAATAAAATAATATTTTTTTCAGAAAATTTGAAATTTCACCAGCGGCTCAATAAACACCAAATAATAGCAATTCCATAGCTAGAATATGTATATTTAATTTTTATAATAAGATATTTGTATTTTGACTTTTTACAGAAAACCCCCCTCATTTTACCGATTTTCCGAAATTTCACCGAAACGATTTTCAAAACGCTACACTTCCATGACTATGAAATCTGGCAGATGGACGTAAAAACGGCTTTTCTAAATGGCTGTTTAGAAGAGTGTGTTTACATGGATCAGCCAGAGGGTTTTGTAGACAGTGGGAGCAGCGGGAAGGTGTGCAAGTTGCTTAAATCCATTTATGGATTAAAGCAGGCATCGCGGAGCTGGAACATCTGTTTTGATGAGGCAATCAAGAAATTTGATTTCATCAAGAACGAAGATGAACCTTGTGTCTATAAGAAGATTGTAGGACGAATTGTCGTGTTCCTAGTCTTGTACGTGGACGACATTCTTTTGATAGGAAATGGCACTCCTATGCTACAATCGGTCAAGCTATTCTTGTCACAACGGTTCTCCATGAAGGACCTGGGTGATGGTTCGTACATTCTTGGGATCAAGATCTACAGAGATAGATCGAAGAGACTACTGGGACTTTCGAAGTCCAGGTACATAGAGACCGTACTAAAGAGATTTAGTATAGAAGATTCCAAGCGCGGTAATATACCCGCATTGCACGGAATCACCCTCTCCAAGAAGATGTCTCCTAAGACTGACGAGGAGAGGGTTCACATGAGAACTATACCCTACGCTTCGGCGGTAGGATCTATAATGTATGCGATGCTATGTACAAGACCAGATGTAGCTTACGCGCTGAGCGTGGTGAGCCGGTATCAGTCAGACCCAGGTGAGGGCCACTGGATGGCAGTGAAGTGTAGGGTTACAAGGCACACTAACAAGGCTCTACAAGGCATCGACCATGCCAAAATAAAATTTTTATATGCCGAATAACCCTAAGCAATATCGTATACTAGAGATTAGGGTTTCATATGCTTGTAAACTATGTTTACAATTAAGTGAATACGAAATACAACCTTTGTAGTTCGGTCCTTCACTTCTTTAGCTCCTTGTTGAAGTCCCTTCGTTGCGATCAAGGTTCTCCCGGGCTCTTGCATGGCTTCACGACGGATAGGATGCGACCTTGCTTGAAGTCTCCGAGGCCGAGGATGATCTACGTCGAGGGAATTCCGACTCAAGCTACTACTTCACTAATTTGAGAATTAGTGAAGCAAACACGTAGATGGAGAATACTAGATCCAACAGAAGATATAAAATGTACAAACAGATAACCGCAAACCCACCTAAAAGCAAAGGCCCCACAGTCTAACGTAGCGGTATCCGCAAAAGTAGAGATGATAAGACGCCCTGCCGCGACCACTCAGAGGGTAAGTCCTGCAAAACACTGTGGCACAACGGGGGTGAGTTGCCAACCCATGAGTAGTAAATAACATCATACTGTAATAGTAAGTATGCACGAATAGAGATTAATCTATCACACGTAATCCGATGGCATAAGTATGATAAGTGAATATGCAACAATCATGTAAATGTACATCATCAGGGTACTACAACTACATGAAGCAATACATAACAACAAAATCCTGAGTGTGTGGGATGATATAATAAAATGTCATGTAAAATCATCAGCATGGAAAAACACCAGTGTCCCTCATTGACAAATCAAATCCCAAATCCTCAGGCACCGCATCCTCAGATCGGCCCTCATATCCTGTAAGTTTCATGGAACCTGAGTGTCCAACATCGACACCCGAAACATCATGAAAACATATACGTGTATGTATATATATATAAGTATGAGGATATCCACCCGGTATGTCCACCGACGATACGTAAAAAAATCATGGAAAAACCTGAGTGTCTAACATCGACACTCAAACATCATGAAACCCATGTCTAGCATCGACACGTAAATCCTCATAACTCAGGCGTTGTCATCACAACTAGCCCTGACGATATGTCGTACACCACTCCGGTCGGTATCCCCATGATAACCGCCGAGTCCAAATACAATCACCGGTAGGTAGTGGTCCCACCGCCAGGCTTATAGTCTACACCACGAAATCACAACTTGCCCCGGGGTACCATACCGGGTCCACCATGTACCCGCAGACGTTGCCTCCCGCTCCTCGAATCGGGTATCACAGGCCAAATCTCAAAACCGAGAAATCACATGGTGGATGCACTGAAATATCATATCACGAGAAACTGGGTTTTCAAACAATACATAGTTTTCTTGAAATACCCCCACGGTTGTCAAATCCATAAATCATATGAAATCCATATCTCAATGCGTAAATCCATGAAAACTGATATATGCAACATAAAACAACAATATGAGCATATCAAGGGAAAACTGCTATTTTAAATGAATCCAGCTTTAAAATATATCTTGCGGTTCCCAAAATCCTCCGAAAAACAAGTGCAGCATCATATGAAGATTACATGTAAGTGTAGCAAGGTTTAAGTATCTACATGTAAGCAAGTAGGTATGATGCATTTCCTAAGCGCAACAGTCCATGTCTCAACATCACATGTCAAAACCATACCACTTAGGGTATATACAACTATAGCAAAAAATGTGGGCGTACATGTCAATATGTGTGCATGATGTACATATAGCTCTAATCGAATAGGTGGGTGTACATGTTAATATGTATGCATGATGTACAAGTAGCTATAGTAGAGTATACGTGAAATGGAATAAGGGTTACTATCTTAACTATCCATATCCGATACAATATCACGTATGTATGTGTCAACAATATTTCATATTCATAATGGGATAAGAGCTACTACCTCAACTATCCCTATCCACTACCGTATCAGGTATGTAGGTGGTTTATGCGTGTCATGGAAATTACTGACGATGTGGGTGCAGCATACAATTTAGTGCTCGTGCAACATGAACCGTCAGTAATGTGTTATATCTAAAGGTACAACAGATACTCTTATGCAATGACATTCATATGAAATTAACCAATATGCAATAACATGCAACTATCCTATTATATCAGTCCCGACGCATAACACCATACGGGCGATTTCCCCATAGATGTTAAATCTACTCACCAAAGGTCTCCAGCTATGAAAATCCGACCACCTGCTTCCCCTTGTTCGCAGCGTCCGAAGTCCCCGCTTGCGACGCTATATTTTCACAAACACAAAAAATAGTGCAAATATCTCAGAAATCGACCAATATAACGTAAAACTACATTTTAAATGATGCACCAACTCTAAACTAACTCACGAGTGTCCGTCTAGTGGCTAACGTGCGTAACAATACCACAAAACCAATCTGAGTACAGCAACTGCGTAAGATCACGATTCTTGTCGGATTACGTAACACGCGGATTCAAAACACTAGATTATAGGTAAACGATCCCAGATTTTTCATACTGCTATTACTAAACAATTAAACGGTACCAAATACCCCTAAACCACAGCAGACAACTACCCATAAAAACTAAACCCCAACACCTCCCTACATAGCCGGCGTCGCCGGAATTCGTCAAAGAGTCGCCGGCCCATTCCGGGGGGGTGGTCCTCGTGTCCCAGGTGGTGTATTAGGTTAACCAGTACATCACTATAATTTTGTTTATTTATCCAGTAAAAAATCCAGGTCGGAGGAGATCCCAGAAACACAACAAGACACAAAAGAATACGATATTGCGCTAATCGATATCTAACTTGTTCTAAACAATAACCAACGAGCTACCCATCATAAAAACTCTAAATTAATAGATTAGGGATTATACCTAACAACCCTTGCTCCCAAGATCCAAGCTTTTCAAGCTCCAAGTGATCAAGAAGCAAAAACCAAGACTTGTAGTATTTTTGTGATATATTTTGGAAATTTTAGGGATTTATGAGCTTTGAAATTTTTGCAAATGGAGAAAGAAAGATCAAAGGCAGAAGAATGAAGAAGAATTCGGCCAAGAGGGAAAGGAAAGGGCTTTGTGTGGAATTTCCTAGCTATTTCTCATGATTAAAGCTCATAAATGCTTTCACATGCACATGCATGCACCTCACTCATTTCTTTTCTTTTTCTTTAATCTTAAACCTTTTAATCTTTTAGTCAACACAAAGATCTAGATATTAAGAGAAGCATTGAATTAACACAAACATAAATGTTGAAATGATCACTTAAGAGAAATTTCCCAAAATATGAATACCGCATTAAAATAATATTAAAATTGGAAAAAATTCTAATTGAACCAAAATGTCCCATATACCCCCAAAGCTTGCGCACTAGCTTTATTTTAGATAAACTAGGTGCTGGCAAGTCTATATGGTCGTTTGAACACAGTCGGGTTAAAATGGAAAATACCGACAATTTAACCCTAAAACGGAAAAATTCGTATAACGATTTCTAAAACGTTACACAAGAATCAATAAAATTCTAGAAGATGTCCAAATCTAATGAACTATCAAGATTTGTAATGAAGCTCGTAGGAATCGATCGAATCTATAGTGAGGATGAAGACTTGTGATTACGTATTCCTATCCATTGATGATTTGTTGCTAGATCGATGATGATCAACAAGGATTAGGGATCTCTTGAAGAAACTAGGGTTTCTCCTTCATCATCCCTTGTCATTTCGTTGATTATCATTCAAACTCTAGGCTCTAGAAAATTCAATCACCAATCGTTGATCTCTAATTAAGAGCGAAAACATTCAATAAAGCATCTCGCTCAAAACTAGGTTGTTGGTGATTCAATTTTCTAGAGTTTACAAAACTCATAGGACTTAAGAAACGTTTCAAGATTGTAATCATCATCATCTATCTATTCTCTCGATTCCTCCACGAGCGGAGTTTTTACTCAAACATTATAACAAAGAAATCAATCAAGAATTGAAAACTCATCATAATGCTCAAATATAAAGATAAGCAAGATAAAGAAATTTCACCTTTTATTATTCAACAATTCCGTTACAATTCGCTCAAGAACTACAAGAATTTGAGGAAAGAACTCGATCGTCAAATTAGCTCTGCATCGTTTCCGTGAGTCGCGGATCGGCTTGGATCACTTACTCGGTTGAAGATCGGCTTCGCTTCTTAAAGGTTGAAGGCTTCTTGCTTGAATCGGCACTCGATAAATCTTGACTTCGATCAAATTGTGTCACTCAATTTGATTTGAATTTGATTTGGATCTACAATTTTTCCCTTAAAAAATGAACCCCCACTCAAACCCTAGATCTAGATCTCATTTTATAATCCCTCATTTTGAATCTTCCCTCCAAAGCTAGGTTGTTAGAGAGAGGCTTCTAGAAGAAATTTGTTGGAGGGAATATTCTAGAATAAGGTATATTCTTGGATAAGGTTGTTAGGCCGAGCCTTCTGGATAAAGCCATGTGGTCTTCAAGAGTCTTCTTGAAGCATTGGCCGTTACGATAAGGCAAGTGGGAAAATTTGATGCGATGACGTGTCCAAAGCGCCGTGGATCCGCCACACAAAGGCCACTACGGCCGCGGATCCGCGGCTCTTTGATGGCTTCTGTGCGTGAAACTTCATGGCGATTCTTATGGTGGCTTTAGTGCTATTTCCTGATGTCTGGAATCTTTTAAGTATTTCATGTTCTCTGCCAGATCACAAGTCTTGGACTTGGCGTATTTTTATCAGCACTTTTTGCAGTTTCGGCTCTTTTCCTGGAATTTCCTGCACACATTGTCGAGACAAGTGTTGCGCTATACAAAGATCATGCGTGCAATGATAACCACTCAATTTCCCTCAAAGTGCCGGTTATAATATATAACACATGTTATTTGGTATTTTATGGTCAATTTGCTAATATGTGCTATATTCATACGTAACACCTTTAGATGATTGTAAATAGTAGGGAAATTGATGTGTTAAAAATGCAATATTTTCGACTGATCAAATTCCCCCAAATTTATTTTTGGTCGTCTCGAGGAAATTGTTTTATTAGAAAGAGAAGGAGAAAATATAAAAAAAAAAAGAAAAACTAACTAGCACTCTTTCGTAGGCAACACGATTGCACTGAGCACGTGCAACAAGCCTTTAAACCTCTAGGTGTCCCTAGTAGGAGGAGTGTTGTCTCCTGAGGGTTTTCAGCAGATTGCACCCACAAAATCCAATAATAAAAGAAAGACCGTGAAAGTTACATTTAAAGATAAGAATTGTAAAAGAAAGACTTTGAAAATCAGAGTTTCCAACTATACTAGCTTTTCAGTTGTGATGAGACCTATCTTAATAGTCATGAAAAGATGTCAGAAATCACATCATCCCCCAATAAAACATCGTCTTTATTCTTCATCCCTATCTTTCTTCCAAACATCGATCATATAACCCTACGTGTGTGTAAAAGACATCCCTACACTCGGAGAAATCAATTCAAGCTATCATACTCTTGGCCGTCTACCTCAGTACTTTTTTAATTAATGAATATTTAGATTTGCTCACAGATTTTCAAGCGACCGTTAATACTTCTTGAGGTACTAACCGACCTATTACTCATGTTCTTGCTTATTAGGTGTTTTCCTCGTCTTGCACCACCTAAGGCTTAGCAGTTACTCCCAGACCAGTTGGTCTAAGGCACTAGGTGATGAAGCACCCTCGCTATATTTTTTTTATTGCTGCCTTGGCGATAACAAAACAAGTGTTCATTTTTCTTCACTATTTTATATTTTATTCATTTATTTATATTTCCTTCATACTTTGGCTTTTAGACAAGAGCATTTCAAGGTATTCTCTACTATCCTGAGTTTCAATGTGTAAGTGCGTATAGTAGGGTATCAACGTTTAAATGTTTGGCTTCCAGAATAGGAACTATTTTTCAGACTTATTTTTATCCACAGATTAGTGACTTCTTTCATCTTACTAACCCTTGGGACAACGGCTCATAACTACTTATTACTAGTTCGTTTAAGAAAACTTCTAATTTTCTTGGTTTTCTTAAATTTTTCCAATCTTTTGGATGTAATTTTTCACTATCCAATCTTTTATTATCTTATTTATGTACAAAATTTATATATATATATATATATTTTTTTTTTAAATTTTTTAAATTTTTATAGGTTTTAAATGTTTTGTGCTTATGCAAAGTATGATGCAAATGATGCGAAAATAAGCATAAACCTCCCCCAAACTTATCTTCAACAGTGTCCTCACTATTGCCATCCGCTAGAACAGAAAAACCTGTAAGCCTGGGAGAAAATTTATTAATGGGGGCAACAAATAAGATCGTGAAAATCCACCCAAAAACTTATTTTTGGCTCCACATTTTGTGTAAATTTTTTTTTTTCAAGAGCCAGAAAACCCCCCCAAACTTAAGTTAAACAATGTTAAGATTTGAAAATCACAAGAGGGGGTCAAAATTATTGGTCGATGCCAAGCTTTGCAAAGAACGAAGGTCAACACCAACCATTCGAAGATTTTATCAATTTAGTGCTCCGGTTGGTGGAAGAACAAGTTGAATAGAGCTAAGAAGGAGTGGGGTAAAGGTAAGTGGTGTAAAAGAAAGCGTTTGCGTCTCGTTTTGGAAAGACGACACAGAGATTGTGATGGATTACTCGCATTCTCATGACTGTCAAGAAGAAGGGGTGGAGGTACAATTTCTTTGTTTTGGAGATGATTCATCTCAACACCCGTATTTGCTAAGAGTGCGGTCTATCAGCGAAGCTTTCATCGATATCCCAAAGAATAATGTCATCAAAAACTGCGGGTTGATACTCAGACTCCTGAAAATGTTCATCATCGACGTTAGATGTTGACCCGGACAACTCAAAAGTAGGGTCTGTATGTATATGATACATATCTGGGTCAAACAACAACGTATAAGGGAAGTCTGGATCTGTATCGTGAAGCTGATCAAATTCACTGCTGTCGACATCCATTAATTCGATAGAACAGACTCGAGCATGACGATCGGAGGGTTGACTTCCCAACTTATAAATGTTGAGCTCAATTGACCTATTCCAAAAAGATAGGTTCATAGAGCCGTTTCTACAGTTGATTACAGCGTTGGAAGTAGCCAAAAAGGGACGACCTAGAATCATCGGAATTTGGTTCTGTGGGTTCGCTACAGGCTGTGCATCAAGTAAAATAAAATCCATCGGGAATATAAATTTCCCGATTTTTATCAACACATCCTCAAGTACACCCCTGGGTTTGGTGATAGATCGGTCGGCCATCTGGTGAGTTATGTTCGAGGGCTTTAGCACTCCGATACCTAGTTGCTCGTAGACCGAGTAAGGAAGAAAGTTAACACTAGCACCAAGGTCAAGTAAAGCATGGTTAATGTGTTTATCCCCAATAGAAATAGAAATAGTAGGACAGCCAAGGTCCTTACGTTTCCCTTGTAATTGTTGGGGAAAATCCGTGTCTACATTGCTTGACATGAACACTTTTTTCGGCACTTGAGTCTTCCTCTTCCTAGTGCACAAGTTATTAAGAATTTTCGCATAGGACGGAACTTGTTGGATAGCATCTAGGAGAGAGATGTTGATGTTAACTTCCTTAAACATGTCCACAAGCTTCTCCCTTTGTGCATCATGTTTGTTGGGCCTCAACCTTTCAGGAAATAGTGCTCTATCAATAAGTGTTGGGTCCAACATTTATGAAGATGTTTGTGGGGGTGGAAAGGATGAAGTGTGTGGAGGGTTCGAGCCTTTAAGAAAACAGAGAACATGCTCGGAAGAAGATGGTAAACTAGACGAAATAGGACAAGAAGTAGAAGTGGGAATGGAAGTGGAATTGGAAGCCAGGGTGTTAATGATCAATTCATCATTATCAATTTGTTCACCTACATGATTGTGTAGCACTCTTCCAGATCTCAATGTTGTAAATGCATCCACATTAGTGTAATGTGACGGTCCAGGATCGGGTAGGGGTTGAGATGGAAGATTCCCTTTTTCTCCAGCACTCATTCTGACAGTCAGTTGTGCAATTTGTGCTTCTATCGATTTGATACTCTCACCGTTGGAGACAAAGTTTTGTGCTAACGTCTTGATAGAAGATTTTAAAATGTCGTTCGTTTGCATGGACTGTGTAATGAACATGTTGAGTGCAGAGGGTGTAGAAATACCGGTACAAGAAGGATCGAAGTTGTTGGCCAGGTTTTGAAAATTTTGTGGTTGAAAGGGGTGCTGACTCATTTGTGGTGGTGGTTGTTGCTGTGGAGGGACCCGTTGAAAGTTATTATGGTTTGGATCCGTGTATTGAGTTTGGTGTTGGATCCAAGAAAGATCAGGGTGATTTCTCCAATCTTGATTATATGAGGAAGAAGAAGGATCGTTTCCAGGTCTTTGCTGAAATGCAGCATTAGTGTGACTTTGAAATGGTACATTCAAAGGACATTCTTCCGTTAAATGTGATGGGTTTTAATAGCAGCCACACATGGTTTTGGGAAGTGTGTATTGGTTTAGGGAGGCTGAGGAGAACTTGTTTTCTAGAACATCGAGTTTCCTTTGCATTGCGGCCATTTCTGCTCTCATTGTGACGGAAACATCGAGCTGACTGATATCATCCCTAGGTGATTGTGGTCTAACACTTTCCCATTGTAAAGTGTTCTGAGCTAAATCTTCTAAATATTTCCAAGCTTCAGCATCATCTTTAGATAGGAATTTTCAATGACACATGGTTTCAAGCATCTGTTTTGTCGTGAGATCTATACCCTCATAGATAACTCGACACAAATCCCATCTGGAGATTCCATGATGAGGGCATTGTAAAAGAAGATTCTTGAACCGTTCAAAGCATTTCCAAAATGGTTCATTGTGAAGTTAGATAAATTTGAAGATTACGCTCCGAACACGGGCGGTCTTATGATTGGGATAAAATTTCTTAAGGAATGCTGCAATGAATTCGTCCTATATTAAAATAGAATGTGCGGGTGTGTTGTAATGCCACTTCTCAGCCAAATCGCACAAAGTGAATAGGAGAAGACGTAAACGCAGAGCATCCAAAGACCGTTGTGAATTACCCATCAAAGCACATACGTTTTCAAATTTGGTGATAAACACGTATGCGTCTTCAGACTCAAGCCCGTGAAATTTGGGTAAAAGTTTGATGAATTGGGTTTTAATTTCGAAATTGTCTCCTTTGGCTGGTGATATAGAAAGACAGGTGGGAAGGGGAACACGTGAAGGATAGCATCTCTTTTGGAGAGAAATGCGTGGAGGATTCTGCGCACCTGCGGGTGGTGGCAGAGTGGTGTTAAAATTTGATGGAAATCCGTCCATCGCGGTCGTGGTGGGTGGTGGGGAAGAAGACAAAGAATTACCGACTCTGGGGTCGATAAAAGAAACGCGGACAAGACGGGAAATGGAATCCCGTGTCCAGCCTAACATGTGCTAAATGGTTGTAGCACAAGTGGCAGCGTTTGGGATAATTAGAGGAAAGATGGTTGGTGTTTGTTTTGAAAAAATACGGTTTTTGAAAAATCAAATAACAAAAATGCATAAGCAACCCTAAATCTAGTGGTCACCTAGGTCAAGTCACTAGACCGCTCCTAGACTTCCAGAAGACATGTCGCAGGATCAATCCTCTACTGCCTCTTTACCCCTCCTGTGGTCAGGTAAGTGCCAGGTAAGTGGGAGGTTCTCTACTATGTAAGTAGTGAGCCTAACTAAGTAACCACTTAGTTAGACACCACAAAAGAAACGCGGATAAGCAATAGATTACCCACGACCTCCTTCTGTCCTAATTGAGCGCGACGGTTTTTAGAGTCTTGTCTAGATTTCTTTTAATTAATGAAGGGTAATACAGATGCAAGTTTGTGATTTTTGGGGCTTAGGAAGGGTAATGAACTCCCCACCTAATCTGAATTTGGTCATACCCCTTAATTTCCGTATTAAAATATGCAAACAACCAAGATCAAATCACGAAACAAATTTTCTTTTTGCGGCGCTGTGAATTTTTGCAAAGAAACCTGCAGAAATTGGTTAATGGTGCAGATTAAGGAGGAGATAAGAAAGTCAGAAAGTCACCGAGCAAATTTGGTTCAGCGAGTCCCTAGGATGGCCGCGGAACCACCGCGAGATGTCCTCTACGGTCGCGGAAGCGCGGTGCGTTTGCTTAACGGCTGAACAAAATTTCTTGCAGCTGCTCCTGTTCAATCACTGAACTCTCTGTAATATTCAGAAATTTTTCCTCTCGCTCCACAGATTCCAGATTTCCTCGCAACAAATCACAACAAATCGTTAAGCGCTTGTTACGAATTTTGATCTAAAAATTGATGGAATAATAATTTTTCAACTCAAATAACAAAAACGAACAAAATAGCACACATCCACGGCAACGGCGCCATTTGATTGAATGATTCTCGGTGGGTAGGTAGAAAATGTATAGAAATCACAACCAAAGAAATTTATACCGCAATCAATTAATGGTGTCGATGTAGCACGTTAATGAATACGGATTGTCCACTGAGATGTATGTTTTGGTCGCTTTCGTTTTAGATGAGTCGAAATGAAAAGATAAAAGAAAAATTGCAAGAAAAATGATTCAATATTTATGAAATTTAGTTTCAAGAATAGTAAAGACAAAATCTAAAGATCAAGAATCAATAAAATTCTAGAAAATGTACAAATCTAATTAACTATCAAGATTCGTAATGAAGCTCGTATGAATCGATCGAATCTATAGTGAGGATGAAGATTTGTGATTACGTATTCCAATCCATTGATGATTTGTTGCTAGATCGATGATGATCAACGAGGATTAGGGATCTCTTGAAGAAACTAGGGTTTCTCCATCACCATACCTTGTCCTTTCGTTGATTATCATTCAAATTCTAGCCTCTAGGAAATTCAATCACCAATCGTTGATCTCTAATTAAGAGCGAAAACATTCAATAACACATCTCGCTCAAAACTAGGTTGTTGGTGATTCAATTTTCTAGAGTTTACAAAACTCATAGGACTTAAGAATTGTTTCAAGATTGTAATCATCATCATCTATCTATTCTCTCGATTCCTCCACGAGCGGAGTTTTTACTCATACATTATAACAAAGAAATCAATCAAGAATTGAAAACTCATCATAATGCTCAAATATAAAGATAAGCAAGATAAAAAAATTTCACCTTTTATTATTCAACAATTCCATTACAATTCGCTGAAGAACTACAAGAATTTGAGGAAAGAACTTGATCGTTGAATTAGCTCCGCATCGTCTCCGTGAGTCGCGGATCGGCTTGGATCACTTGCTCGGTTGAAGATCGGCTTCACTTCTAAAAGGTTGAAGGCTTCTTGCTTGAATCGACACTCGATAGATCTTGACTTCGATCAAATTGTGTCACTCAATTTGATTTGAATTTGATTTGGATCTACAATTTTTCCCTCCAAAAATGAACCCCCACTCAAACCCTAGATCTAGATCTCATTTTATAATCCCTCATTTTGAATCGTCCCTCCAAAGCTAGGTTGTTTGAGAGAGACTTCTAGAAGAACTTTGTTGGAGGGAATATTATAGAATAAGTTATATTCTAGGATAAGGTTGTTAGGCCGAGCCTTCTGGATAAAGCCACGTGGTCTTCAGGAGTCTTCTGAAAGCATTGGTCGTTACGGTAAGGCATGAGGGAAAATTTGATGCGTGACGTGTCCAAAGAGCCGCGGATCCGCCGCACAAAGGCCCCTACGGCCGCGGATCCGCGGCTTTTTGATGGCTTCTGTGCATGAAACTTCATGGCAATTCTTGTGGTGGGTTTAGTGCTATTTCCTGATGTTTGGAATCTTCTAAGTATTTCTTGTTCACTGCCAGATCACAAGTCTTGGACTTGGCGTATTTTTATCAGCACATTTTGCAGTTTCGGCTCTTTTCCTGGAATTTCCTGCACACATTCTCAAGACAAGTGTTGCGCTATACAAAGATCATGCGTGGAATGATAACCACTCAATTTCCCTCAATGTGCCGGTTATAATATATAACACATGTTATTTGGTATTTTACAGTCAATTTGCTAATATGTGCTATATTCATGCCGAACACCTTTAGATGATTGCAATTAGTAGGGAAATTGATGTGTTAAAAATGCAATATTTTCGACTGATCAAATATCCAGTACCTTATTCGATCAGGAAAGAGCCGAGATCCCTTCACCCGGAGTGACCTCTTTAGCGAAACTAGCAAATGCTACAAACTCGGTTTGTCTTTTGAGTGTTTTTGTAGTTTTTGCTTTCCATAGTAATATTTGTGAAATATCCTGCACCTTATTCAATGAGGAAAGAGCCGAGATCCCTTCATCGGGAGTGACCTCTTTGGCAAAACTAGAAAAGGCCTCAAAAACATTCTATTTAAAATCACTCGATTCTACAATGATATCAAGTTCATTACGTAAAGGGTTTTCTTAAAAACCTATCATAGCCCTCTGTCATTTTGGGAAGTAGAGTACTTAGTATTCGTGCTGCGTATGTCGACTATAGTTGAGGCGTAGTGTAGGGTAGCTAAGTGATCTCTTCCTACACAGCATAAAATGCGATAAATTAGGACAGTCATATAATTATGTCGATCATAGTTGAGAGTCATGTGGGTGGGTCTAATTAATCATCAAATGACGGGAAGAACTTGACTAGAGCTTATGATATGTGGACCATAGTTAAGGTCATAAGCACTAGGTGCAAAATATTATCGAGAATTTCAAGTGTTGAAATTTGTAATGAGATTGCATACCTTCTATGAGATAGTTGGATCCCGATACCCACTGCGAGTAAGAGTTACTCCTGAGAGAGTTTTACACATTACAATTAGCCGATCGAGTAGGTTTCTAGAAAAGTGTTAACGGGGTTATGCCTCCGAGAAAACGAGGTTTATTTTAATTAGGTCCGTGCGAAAATTGGTGAACTTGTAGGGTGTAATTAATCCCGGCTAGTCATTCCTTTTAGGGTTTGAAGGAAGATTTGACTAAAACAGTAGGAGACATCCTGATTAGATATATTAATAACCAATCTAATCTTACAAGAGCATACGCTGAGTGTTTTCTTCTATCTCTCTCCAGGTAGCGACCATGTCACGCCTTAATCAAGATAATAATATTGATGTATTGACCGAACCCGCTTATTATACTGCGCTAGGGAACGTTGGTCCCGCTCCAACTTATAATTGTTATAAGACAGAGCAGGAATTAGGGGATTACCAGAATTCCCGTGCCATCCAAACGAAGAAAGTGCATGCTGATGCATCATCTTTGGCTATGTTCATTACCGAGAACTGTTTCTCAGTATCCTTTACGTCCTGGGTATGAGATACCGGATCAGGATCCCGCAAATGTAATCTGTTACATGGGCTACAGAAAGGTAGAGAACCGAGAACGGGTGATATGTTTCAAGAGTTGGAAATAGTGCAATTGTTGCAAGCCAAGTAAGTTGGCAGTTATCACCCTGTATTGCCAAATACATTGATTCTGAACGAATGTTATTAGATACCAAACCTGATATACAATATCATATCAGTCTCTTTATTAGTAAAGAAGGATATAATTTTGTATTGTTGGATAATGTTTTGAATATTTCCTATATCAAGAGTTGATCAGTTCAGGCACATTATCTAAAAGCATAGACATTCTAAATCAAACTGGAGTTCTTAAAGTACAGAACACACACAAGAGGAATGCTGGATATAGTGCCCTCAATGTCAATTATTGGATCGCAGGCATGTGATTGCAATGATTGAGGGAGGACCTATACCGGTAGGATAGTCTTACTCAAGATGATAGTATGCTATCAGGTTTATCTTTATCATCATGTTCTAGCTTTAGGTGATATTACAGGTCACTATTGCACGTTGATAGAGCCCATAGGATTCTTGCTTGACGGCCAGCAGTATGATGGCGATCATATACGTGGGAGCTGGGGTCTATAAGCACATCCTTAAAAGGTCCCTAGTCGAGGGAGTTTTCGAGACAAGGCATCGATACTCCAAAGTAGAGTAGTATATACAGTTGAGATCCCGACGAGGGGCGGTGGCCGGTCTCATAAGCCATTGGTGTCAGTTGGATCACCTAAGATGTATACAGGTGCTCATTGGGTTATGAGTACACCGGACAGGACTCGCCGGGAACATGCAAGTTAGTATTATACCTGACGTCAGATAGTAGTTCTCTGGTGACATGTGTACAAGTTAGTTCATCGACCTGAGATCGTCATTTGTCTCGTGTGAGTTCCCACTGTTCTTTGATTACTACCCTACCAGGCTCAAAGGAGTCATGCAAACAGGTTTTAGTTGGGTACAGTCCTGAGCCACAAGGAGGCAGTGAGCGGATCGGCAGGGGTTTCGTCTCTCCCGGTATTGGGGGTGAGATCGCGCTGTGTCTAGGAGAGCCATTACACGAAGTCCTTGGCCAAGGCAGGAGATTTACTGGCAGGTATTCCAGTAGTATCTCAGGGTGTTCTGGGCTACACTCCGACACGACTTATACAGCTTTTGGGGGTATGACTTTTACCAACCCCCTAGGCCCGACATGCGATGCTCATAGACGAACGGACCGGACTGTACGGATATTGTCACTGACAGGCTCAGTAGGGTGTCAGGATGAGTTCGCTCATCGACCTCCTTTTTGGTCAATACCTGGTAGCCCGTTACGTACGGCTAGTACCACTGACGTGCTAGTGGTTAAATCCACAGCCAAATTATTGACGAGTATTTAGAGTCCCACACAGACAGTTTCTTATGTTTCGGGTGAAACGTTGTAGAGGCCGTATGGTATTATGGCTGGGTTCGATCATATACGTGCAGTAGTGCACGGATCATGATCGGGCGGATCATACTAGTGGGCTTTGGTTTAAGCCGGATCCTAGTATTAGATTTGTTAGATTACTTTAGTCTCATTGCATTCGCATTCAGTCGGAATGTGAATGCAGGTATGTATATACAGGTGAGGGGTATCCTTGTGATTCGTCACGAGTTTACTTTAGATGTTGCCATATCTTTTTGTTGGACTAAATATTTAGGTTAATGTTTTGGTGGAAATTGTGAGTGGAAGTCATCATGAAGAGGCACAACCAATTAGGTGACTCATGGTCTCTTTTTGGTGAAAATGTCACATAATTGATTGATTATTTTGTTGAAATGAGAGGTGGAGAGAGAGTGGACAGCCACTATTGCATGGGATAGCTCTTGGGATTTATTCTAGTGCTCTCACTTTTATCTCATCACAATAGAAAAGAAAACGTCTCTTCTTCTTCTTCCTCCTCTAGCTCACCATTTCCACCATGGCTTCATCTTCAACCTCCATCCAAACACTCTCATGCGTTAAGAATCAATGGATGCTTGAGACAAAGTTGTCACACACATTCTCTACTTCACCTGGGATACGTCGGCTAGCAAACTTCATGTCCGAGTTGCTTTGGATGAAGCAGGAGCCCGTAAAAGGATTCAAAGATGTGGTGCCCTTTCCGACGAGGACACCGGAGATCGGAGATGCCGCGAGGAGCTTGGGTTGGTGGCCAAAGACCGAAGGACACGGATCGATCGGTATAGCTTTTCTAAGCCTTCTCTAGTTAGCTAGTTATAGGTTAATGGTTCGATCCGGGATTAAAGTCTGCGATAGCGCCAGTTTCAAGTTTAGAAAAAGTTTTCGTTTCCGCATTTTGGCCTCGGATCGACGGCCGGGGCGCTACCGTAGACTTACATTGTATCAGAGCCACGCCATTAACCTTTACTAGCTTGTTCTAACATATTTGAAATATCGATCGATCAAAATTTCCAAAACCGCAATTTCAAAAGTAAAATTTCTGTCGAAATTTTTTTTGTGGTTTAAAAATTATTTTGGGTATGTCAGAAAATCAGGCAGGCTTTTCTAAGACCACTGCAGAAATTTTGTGCAATAATCTCACTGTAGCACCGCGGAACCACAGCCATACACACATTTTGGCCACGGTTCCGCCGCAGTTCTGGGGCTTCATTGCACAATTTATCTTGTGGTGGTCTTCTATGTGGAAATGTGGTTTTTGGAATATTTAGTTTTGGCCTAGATTATTTTGAGTACTGGATTTGTGCATGGGGCCCACTTCGGGAAATTTTGTCGATCGAAAATTTAAATAAGTTAGTTTACAGTACATACATTATATCTGTGACCGTGAATGTCATTTGATCGGTAAATCTTGTCTAATCGCTATGGCCCCTTTAGACGGATTTGGGAACGTGGCATTCACGTTGATGTTCTGTGTTGTGCTGTGATGTTGCGGATTTTTCGTTGTGGATAGCTTAGCAATGTTAGTACAGTTTGGTATTATTTGTACATTTGATATTGCGGGGCGATCGTCCGACATGTGGACTGCCATCACTGCCTGTTTGTATATTATTCTTTTAGGGCACGACCGGGCTGAGGTCGATGTACCCGTTGTATATATTTTACTTTATGTACTAGGATTACCCCGCGGTGGGGTGCATGGATAGCCGGGTTCTAGAGGGCAACGGGCCCGCATCTCATGGCTTTGAGACGGAGGGGGATTTACTCTAGAATTGGCGGGCTATTCGCCGCACTCCTAGGGGGTATAGGTTGACCCAAGGAGGGGTGCTCAAGTTACCGGATTCCGTGAAGTGTTGGGTGGTCCATTCACTTTGTTGAAGGGGGCTGCCTCGCTTCAGGTTTTGGCGGGTACCTTGCCGCACCTGTAGGGGTCTAGGATTTCATTGTACAGGCTATCCACACGACCAGGGGAACGTCGGATTTCAGTAGCGGCTCTATGAAACCCGGGGATCCCAGATTATCTGTATTGTTCGGTGATGCTTATTACATTTTTGTGATGTTGCATTTTATCACGCCATTAGCGAATATTATATATTGATATATATACTAGTAGATGTTGTATATGTTTTACACCCGCGCTAGTCCAGTCCCCGCTCTGTCGTTAGTTAAGTTACCTAACGGGTGATGACGGGACCCGGGGGCGAATGCGGACGGCATATACGTACATCATATTTTCGTTCTTTTGTGGTGTGATTAATTGATGGGACTGCATTGATTCAGATCAATGCAAGCTAAACAAACCTGTTTGATGTTATTAGAACGTTTTTCAAAAAGCTTTTATTGCAAGGACGTTTTCTTTTGTTTTGTACAGTGGTATTCGGTTATGAATATCCAGCACCTCAGTTGATGAGGCAAGGGCCGAGATCCCTTCACAGGGAGTGACCCCATGGACAGATGTTTGCATCACGGTAATAACTTCACTATAGCCGATTGCCTTTTTTGTTTTGCATCGTGGTATTCAGTTAGAATATCCTGCACCTCATTCTACGGAGAAAGAGCCGAGATACCTTCACCGGGAGTGACCTCTTTAGCAAAGGTTTTCGCCACTATATTTTTATAAAATGCTATCTGGTTCCTTCAACGATATCAAGTTCATTACGTTAAAGGTTTTTCGCCAAAAACCATTCGTAGCCCTCCGTCATTTCAGACGGGTAACACTTAGTATTCATGCTATATTTGTTGGCCTTCGTCATGGCATAGTGTATGGTAGCTATTTGTTACTTTTCTGCTTCATAGATAGATGCGTTGGTTTGGGACAGTCGTATAGCCTTGTTGACCTTCGTCAAAGGCTTATACGGGTGGGTTCAAATTAACCAGGAAAATGACGGGTAGAACTTGTCATGTTACTTATGATTTGTTGACCTTCGTCAAGGTCATAAGAGCATGGGGTAAAAATCACATCAGGAGTTTCTAAAGAAACTGAAACTTGCCAGATATGCGCATACCTTCTGGAGTGTGATAACGTGAGTGGATTCCATCACGTTATCATGCGATGATAGTTGGATCCCGATTCCTACTGATGAGTTGGTTTACTCCTCGGGTGATCCCGACTAATTCTTCTTTCAGGTTTGGAGGAGAATTTAAGGTTACAGTGGGAGGTTTCCTGATTAGATAAATTGATAACCATTCTGATCTAGGTTAGAGTGCACGCATAGTGTTTCTTTTCTCTCTCTCTTTGGCAGCGACCATGACCCGACCCTTGACTATGACTCAGTGACCAAGTTAACCGAACTTTCTTAAAACACTGGCTTTTGGATTATCAGAGTTGGGTACCTCATTGCCACTCCTACTTTTACCATTTTTTCCAGAACACCCCATATTACTACGAACATCCACATCCATTGGATAAAACCATCGTATGGTTATATACGAACTCGAAGGAACTTGTTCCAGATTCGAGGATGGTTTCCGGTTATGGAGAAAATGAATAGGACTATTCAGTTGTCTTTTCCTTTTACCTTCTCTCAGGTTGCGAGTGCTCCTTGGATTAGGACGGTACACCTATTCCGCTAATTGGATAGTTTTCATCCAAACCATAGGCAGGTGCCGAAAGGTAGGGCATGAAGAAAACCATTTAGCCTAAAATGTGTACAGAAGGTATTAAGTAAAGACAAATAAAGGGATTAGTAAGAGGGCAAAGTAAATTGCGACTGCTATTCATGACCAAACTAAGTATTTCATCGCCACTCCTACTTCACTTTTATATTTCTCCGGAATACCCCATATCACTACGAAGATCCACAGTTTATTGGATACTCCATCGTATGGTTATTTACGAACTCGAAAGAACTTGTTCCAGTTCGGGGATGGATTCTGGTTCAGGAGAAATAGGAATAAGGTTTATTCAGTTGTCTTTTATCTTTACCTTCTCTCGCGTTGCGGGTAGTCCTAGGATTAGGAGAGTACACCCATTATGCTTATTGGATAGTCTTCTTCCAAACCATAGGCTGGTGCCGAACGGTAGGGAAGGAAGAAAACCATTTGGCCTAAAGGTGGTGTACAGAAGGTAATGACTGAAGACATATAAAGGGATTTGGAGAGATGGCAAAGAAATATACGGTTACAGTTGTGAATCTGATAATGGAAGAGGCAGTACTATGAATAACCGGATACCCCTTCGAAACATTTATATGTTTCAGTTTCACTGTGTATTGTTAAAAGAAAACTGATTTCCCAATTAGCCCTTGCTTCAGGGTATGTATTTACCAGGTTTGATTCTCACATCTGTATGGTTTTACAGATGATGAGTAGGAGTAAGTTATTGAGAATTAGGTGATCATCCTCATTATATCGGGATTCGTTGTAATTGGTGATATTTGAGGAAATCGCCTGGGTTGTTTGCCGGACGGCAAATATTTGGTTTTGAATATCCGTTGTTATGCACCAATTTCAAATTGATATATCTGTATGTTTGTTTTTATAAAGTGAGATATAAATTTTTGAAATTATATCTATGACATTTACCTATATCAGTGGATGGTTAGGTAAGGAGCATTAAACAGCGGTGTAATTCTTCTTAACCATAAGTATAGTTTTCAATCTACGACACACAGGGAATGAGTTATTAGACTCAGGGGACTTATACAGAGTACTGTATGTTGTCTAGTGTCCATAAGGACAGAGGGGTTAGTACTCATACTATATATTGTTTACTTGTGACTTCTCTAGTTCTTAGACATGTGTTTCATAGAAATAAAGATCTAAGTTTTGAGAAGTTATAGGTATGTGAATAAAGTAGAGAACAAGGTATTGCAAGTATCAGGATTCTTCAAGGAGATCGAAGATGTAGATACTTGTGTATGGTATTCAGTTGATAGTAATGATTATGAGAACTTGCTTCTCTTTCATGTTACTCATATCTGGATGTATTCCTAGATTGAGTAATGCCGATCGGCCTCTCTCCATTTAGTTGACATGCACTGGAGACAGCTGCATGATTTGAATCTAGTTCCAATTAAATCAGTGCCTCTGTTTCTATATTGGATATAGAATAGTTCATATCTTAACAATATTAAGGTACGGGGAGTTGTCCGGCTTATGCTTAAAACCGGACTCTGGATAACTCAAGGCGCGTTTTTGTAACGGCAGTTTGTGGGTTGACCCGGGCTATGACGAGGGTTGACTTTCTACCATCTGGAAGATCAATAGTGATATTGTTCTTGACTCGGCACAGTTTTAGTAAAATGTACATTTTCAGAAAACAGTAGTGGGGGTATGGTAGAACTGGAAGTGATTCCAGAACCGCAAATGATTACTAAAAATTTAATAGGACCTAAAGATTCAATCTAGCTTGACATTCTATTGGCCACTACGCAGATATGGTGGGTAACCTCAGGCACTCGAGAGGTACTTCGGTATGCTTAAAGACGGTGAAAAGGAGGTTCTTCTTTAACCGAACTTGCCATTGCTGTTGTTCCAGACTGTGAGACCCGGCAGGAGGATGAGTATACCGTCGTTCAAAACTAGCTCTAGAAGTGCATGTGTATATGACTCTGCCAGAGGGTTGTGTTAGTGTATATGCCCTAGAGGCCATTACTGTATCATACTAGCTTGTATATTACTTAATGGATGCTTGGGATATTCACAATTGTATATACAATTTTGCTCAAAATGGTAGTTTGCTACTTGGTTTGTCTCTACTTCAATATGTGCATGTGTTTCTTTTAGCATATCGCTTATATACATATTAGTGGAGCCCTTAGGATCTTTGCTTGATTACCAGCGTTGTGATGGCAGTCACACTTATGGGGGCTGGGTAATCTATAAGCACATCCTTATACAGGTCCCTAGTCGTAGGACTATCGAGACAAGGCATCGATACTCCGGAGTAGACTAGCGTATGCGCTTCTCATCCCAACAAGGGAGGTGGTCTGTCCCACAGCCATCAGTACGTCGTACTGGAGATAGTATGCGGGAGCTCGTTGGGTTACGAGTACACTGGACAGGACTCGTCGGGAACTGTTGGTTGGTATTATACCTATCGTCAGTTATCAGTTCCCAGGTGACATGAGTACAGCTTCGTCCGCTGACTTGACACTGTCACTTCGCCTCGAGTGTGTTCCCATTGTACTTAGATTACTACCCTACCACGGCTCAAAGAAGTCGTGCAAACAGGTAGATGTTGGTGTTAGGTTTACCAAGCATCTCATGAAGGGTTTGGAAGCATCACATGTAGAAAAGATTGAATTTTTAGGGTGCTAAGTAAGTATACAAAGAATCATTCCTAGAAAAAATTAGGGTTTCAAAACAACACATCATCACAAGTAGGTTTGGCTAGGGTTTTGAGAGTACAACCTTTGTAGCTCCCTACGCTAGACTCCTCGGCTACATGGGATTTGGAAAAGGTCTGCTTGAACTCCTCTAGGTCCACGATGATCCACCCGGAGTCCGCTTTGTCCAAGCTAGCAACTTCACTTGATCAAGAGAAAGAAATGAAGCTAACACTCTAATCAAGTGGGCAAGACTTGTGTATAATGATGTTGCGGTGGCTTTTCTCACTTCAAAATCCTCACTTGGTGAGTTATTTTCTCACTAGAGAAATCTAGAGAGCAAAAGTAGAAGGAGGAAGAAGATGATGGCTTTTTAAGAAGAAGAGAAAAATATCATATCTTGTGAATAAATGGAAAATATATGTATATATATTTTCCACCTCTCATCTCAAACCATGGTTAAATGATAAAGATATTATTGAATTTGAGTTAAAACATAAAAGGAATGTTAATCCATGGTTAAAAGTAGGTGAGCATGGTTAGGTCAAAGAAGAGTGTAGAAACAAACCATGAATTATCCTTTTCTTTTTCATTTTGTTTTAAAACAAATGCAATAATAATTCATATATATAAAACCGTGGTGTGAGTCTTATATTGCCACCATTTTCTATGTATATACAACCATAAAGGATGATGTATGTATGTATGTGTGCATGCACATCCATATGTGCATGAATCAAGAAAGAATGCATACATGCAAGCATACATCCAAAAATACAAGAAAGGATTTCTAGTGAGAATCTAATGGTTAAATGATAAATCAACACTTGACTTATCAATCCGGCCATATCACATACGACCCAAACAAAAGCAAGCCGCCCGATTAATATACGGTATCTCATACGCGCATTTTAACCGGGTCCACGCGCATATGCCATACGCGCACCACAACGTTTCGCCTGGACTAGGTAACTCCTTTGTGGGACTCTAAGACTCGTCAATACGCCAGCAGTGGATGATGATCATATCAAGCACCCCCAAGCCGCAAGCGGTCAGCTAAATGTAACGGCCACCCGGGTATTGAACGATCAGAATTAAACAAGCGAACCTGCTACAGCTCCCGTCGAGCCAACCGGCAACACTACTCGTGCAGTCCGGTCTCCTCGTCTGATATGTCGCATATCAAGTCTAGGGGTGGTAAACGTCAGACCCCAATAACCGATAAGTCGTGCCGATGTGAGGCTCATAACGGGTCGAGAAACTACTGGTAACACTTACCAGTAAATCTCTAAAACAGCCCTGGCCAGGGACTTACCTGTTACGGCCAATCGAGCACAGCGCAACATCAACCCCCAATACCGGGAGAGACGAAACCCCTCCTATCGCTCATTGTCTCCATGTGACTCGGGAATGTACCCAAAAACCACCATTTTGCACGCCCTCATGGACGTGGTAAGGTGGAAATCAAAGCACAGTGGGAATCACACAAGACTCTATGACGATCTCGGGTCTACAGACTAACCTGCACAAGTGTCACCAGAGAACTGCCATCTGACGTGAGGTATAATACTATCTGGGAGTTTTCGGTCCGTCCAGTGTACCCAGTCTCCACTGAGCACCCGTATACCATCTCCGATGTCAAACATCAATGGATATGGGATCATCCATCGCCCATCTCATGGGTCGAGAAGCGTATACGCTAGTCTACACTGGTATATCGATGCCCTATCTCGATACACCCACGACTAGGGACCTTGAAGTATGTACTTATGGACTACCATGTCCCTACTAGTATGATCCGCATCATAGTCCTGGTACTTAAGTACACATCCTAAGGGCTTACCAACATGTAACTATAAGACAGTATAAAGAGACAAGTATACATGTTAAGATAAAGAGCAACCAGATAGCATACAATCATATCGAGCAAGAAAGTCATCTCTATATATGTCCAAGCATCCAATATAATATACATCATCTGTACAATACGGCCCTCTAGGGCATACATACAACTAACAATCTCCCACTTGCACTAGGGCCAGCTGCTGTAGTATCGCATACCGAGCATCCCGAGGAGTCTCTCAAATTGTATCTGGGGAATGGCCTTCGTGAGTGGATCCGCTGTATTGTTCTTAGTGTTAACCCTCCTGACCTCGATCTCCCGGCGATCAACTATCTCCCGGATCATGTGATACCGCCTCAGAATATGCCTGGATCGCTGATGGGACCTGGATTCCTTGCCCAAATCCACCGCTCCATTGTTATCGCAATACAAAGGTATTGGATTCTCAATGGATGGAACAACTCCAAGTTCAGTAATGAACTTCTTGATCCAGACAGCCTCTTTGGCAGCATCGTTGGCAGCGATGTATTCAGCCTCCATCGTCGAGTCTGCCACGGTTTCCTGCGTGGAACTCTTCCAGCTAACCGCCCCTCTGTAAAGGGTATAGACAAATCCCGACTGTGAGTTAGAGTCGTCCTTCTCATTCTGGAAGCTTGAATCGGTAAAGGACTCCACTTGGAGTTCTCCGTTACCATACACCAAGAGCATCTCCTTAGTCCTTCGTAAGTACTTGAGAATGCTCTTCACAGCTGTGCAGTGACTCTCTCCAGGATCAGCTTGATACCTACTCACTACACTTAGTGAGTATGCTACATCGGGTCTGGTACATAGCATCGCGTACATGATAGAGCCTACAGCCGAAGCATAGGGTATCCCTTGCATGCGAGCTCTCTCCAAATCAGTCTTGGGAGACATCTCTTTGGAGAGAGTGACTCCAGTGATCGTGGGTAAGTTCCCACGCTTGGATTCTTCCATACTAAACCTCTTTAGTATGGTGTCAATGTACCTGGATTAGGACAATCCCAATATCCTTTTAGATCTATCTCTATAGATCCTGATTCCCAATATGCATGAGGCATCACCTAGATCTTTCATTGAGAACCTTTGTGATAAGAAGAGCTTGACTGATTGCAGCATAGGAATGTCATTTCTTATCAAGAGTATGTCGTCCACGTACAATACGAGAAAGACAACCTTACTCTCTGCCACCTTCTTGTAGATAAAAGGTTCATCTACGTTTTTGACGAAATCAAACTCTTTGATAACGACGTCAAAGCAGATGTTCCAACTCCGCGATGCTTGCTTTAATCCATAAATGGATTTAAGCAGCTTGCACACCTTTCCGTTGCTCCCACTATCTACGAAGCCCTCTGGCTGAGTCATGTACACTCACTCTTCTAAATCACCGTTTAGAAATGCGGTATTAACATCCATTTGCCAGATTTTGTAATCATGATATACAGCGATGGCAAGCATGATCCGGATGGATTTAAGCATAGCCACTGGAGAAAAGGTTTCGTCATAGTCCACACCTGGTCTTTAACGAAAACCCTTTGCAACAAGTCTAGCTTTGAAAGTCTCCACCTTCCCATCTACACCAAGTTTTTTCTTGAACATCCGCTTGCTCCCAATGGGTTTTACCCCTTCAGGAGCAACTTCCAAAGTCCATACTTTGTTGGTGTACATGGATTCCATCTCGGACCGCATTGCATCCAGCCATTTCACTGAGTCCTTACTCGTGATGGCCTGCTCGAAGCTAGTTGGGTCATCATCCTCCATGATGCAGTCCTCGCTCCCACCATCTATGAGAAAACCGTAGTATCTCTCATGTGGGTGAGGAACCCTACTAGATCTGCGGAGTGGCTGGGGTTCATCGGGAACTACGGAATCCTCTGGTTCCACCAGATCATCTGTTGCAGCTTTTGTAGCTGGAACCTATTCCAGTTCTACCTCATGACCACTAATCTCTTTTGTAAGAAATTCCTTTTCTAAAAAGGTGGCATGCCGAGAAACAAACACTCTTTGTTCCTCAGTGTGGTAGAAGATATACCCTTGTGAATTCTTCGGATATCCTATAAATTTGCATAGAACAGACCGTGCCTCGAGTTTGTCCGGATTATGTCGTTTGACATAGGCTGGACAACCCAATATCTTAACATAGTTAAGACATGGTTTCTTCCCTTTCTATATCTCATATGGAGTGGTAGGCACAGATTTGGTGGGGACCATATTCAATAGATGTATGGCTGTCTCTAGCGCATACCCCCAGAAAGAAAAAGGTAACTCAGCTGTGCTCATCATAGAGCGCACCATATCTAATAGGGTGCGGTTCCTCCGTTCCGATACACCGTTGTGCTGTGGTGTATATGGTGGAGTCAGCTGAGAGAGAATCCCATTCTCTTTTAGGAAGTCCAGGAATTCATTGCTTAAGTATTCAACTCCTCAATCAGATCGAAGGATTTTAATACTTTTTCGGGTTTGGTTCTCGACTTCTTGTTTATATTCTCTAAATTTCTCAAAAGTTTCAGACTTGTGTCTTATCAAGAACACATGTCCGTATCTAGAGAGATCGTTAGTGAATGTAACGAAGTACGAAGAACCATCCCTGGCATGTGTAGACATGGGACCGCATACATCACTATGTATCAGTCCCAAGAGTTCGGTAACTCTTTCTCCGTGTTCCGTAAACAGAGTTTTGGTCATCTTGCCTTTGAGACATGACTGGAAAGTGTCATAAGATGAAAATTCGAACGGTTTCAAATATCCATCCTTATGCAACTTAGCTAGTCATGTCGCTTTGATGTGACCCAGTCTACAATACCACAAGAAGGATTCGTTCATTTCTGAACTCTTCCTCTTGTGTGTGTTTGTTATGCTCAGAACTATTGATTGATTTAGAACATAAATGCCATTGCACAACGTGCCTGATCCAACCAACTTTTGGTTACGGAAAATGTTCATAACATTATCCTGTAATAAAAAATTATATCCCTCTTTACTCAACAAAGAAACCGATATAATGTTGCATATCAGGTTCGGCATCTAATAGCATTCGTTCAGAATTAATGTATTACCAGTTGGTAATACAAGGTGATATTCCCCGACGGTTTTAGCTGCAACAATTGCACCATTTCCAACTCTTATGTCTTTATCACCATCTTCAAGTTCTCTACCTTTCTTAAGCCCATGTAACTGATTACATATATGGGATCCTGACCCGGTATCCAATACCCAAGGCGTAGAGGAAATGGAGAAACAGTTCTCTGTAACGAACACACCCGAAGAAAATGAATCATCATGTACTTTCTTCATTCGGGTGGCATGGGAATCCTGGTATTCCCCTATGTCCTGTTCAGTCCTATAACTCTTATAAGAAAGAACGGAACCAACGTTCCCCAGCACAGTATAACATGCGGGTTCGGTCAATACATCCATATTATTATCTTGATTAAGGCATGACATGGTCGCTACCTAGAGAGAGAGAGAAGAAAACACTTTAGCGTATGCTCTTACAAGATCAGATTAGTTATTATCTTATCTAATCAGGATGGCTCCCACTGTTTTTATCAAATCTTCCTTCAAACCCTAAAAGGAAAGACTAGCCGGGATTAATTACACCCTACAACTTCGCCGATCTTTCAGCCAGGCCAGTGTCGGTACTTTGAGGGAGGTTCCCCGTGCTTTCGCACGGACCTAATTAAAGTAAACCTCATTTTCCCATAGACGTAACCCCATTGACACCTTTCTAGACACCTACTTGATCGGCTAATTGTCCTGTGTAAAACTCTCCCAGGAGTAACAATTACTCGCAGTGGGTATCGGGATCCAACTATCTCATAGAAGGTATGCAATCTCATTGCATATTTCAACACTTGAAATTCCCGATAATATTTTGCCCCTAACGTGCTATGACCTTGACGAAAGCCAACAAACCACAGCCCGCTAGTCAAGTTCAACCCGTACATTTCTTGACTGAATTAAGCCCAACCGCACGACCCTTGACGAAAGCCAACAAAGCCGTACGACTACCCTAATCCAGGCGCATCATATGCAGCAGATAAGCAGCATATAGCTACCGCACATTACACCTTGACGAAAGCCAACAAATGTAGCATAAATACTATATACAACTTATCTGAAATGATGGAGGGCTACGGCATGTTTTTCTGAAAACCCATTGCGTAAAGAACTTGATATCGTTGTAGAATCGAGTGAATTTTGAATTGGAGTGATTTTGAGGCTTTCATTAGTTTTGCTAAAGAGGTCACTCCCGGTGAAGGGATCTCGGCTCTTTCCTCATCGAATAAAGTGCATGACATATCATATATATCACTGTGCAAAGCAAAACTCCAAAAGCAATCAAAAGTCAAACCGAATGTTGTAGCATCTGCCAGTTTTGCTAAAGAGATCACTCCCGGTGAAGGGATCTCGGCTCTTTCCCCATCGAATAAGGTGCAGGGTATATCATATATACCACTATGCAAAGCAAAACTGTAGCTAACCTTTTTGAAAATTTGATTCTACAACATCTTTTAGGTTTCTTTTCTTTCATTAATCGCATTAATAAAGTCCCATCATTTAAGTCACCTAAACATCACAGATAAATACGACGTACACTTATGCCATCCGCATTCGCCTCGATGTCCCCTCGTACACCGTTAGGTTAGGTAACTAACGGCAGAGCGGGGCAGGGCTAGCGCGGGTATAAAACATAAGTAATAGCTATATAATATATAATATATACTATATACAGTATCCATCATAACACATCAAATGATCACATCACAGATATCGCAGCAGAAATATAGATATAATGTGGGATATACTAGGACGTCCGTATTTAGTATTTAGCCAACAATATAAAATACGGATTCCACAGTCACGATGAATAGCCAAGCCCACACCCTGGACCCCTACGAGAGCAGCAAGCGACCTTACCAATTCTGGAGTTTAGGAGACCCAGTCTCGACTCTTCGAGATGGCCTCCCACTGAACCCGAGAACCCGGTCACCTGTGCTCCCCTCCTAATGCGGAAAAGTAAATAATATACAACACTGGTGGCATCAACCTCAACACGGAAGTGCCCCGAATAAAAGAATATTACATAACATTTGAATATACATGAATGAAAATATAAAACTCTCATCTCACATAAAACACCCCGGCTATTCAATCGCGACAATCATGCACATCATATCACAGCAACACATAATATCATATATCATCAACGTAAGTAAGTATGCGTACCCCGATTGTCGTTGATGTATAGCAACGAAATCGGCGATATCGACATACTACATTTACAGTCACAGAAAAGAAAGTGTAAAACTGCAATATCTGGAATCCACTTTCTCTTTAGACATCGTAAATGCAAAATATCACATACTTCGTATTTTAGGTCTAGCTATATGAATTCCACACATTGCATTACATTCCAGATAAATAGACAGTATTAAAGTTTTCGAACGAATGAACAAATACCCAAAATTCCCTAAAGCTCAACACTTGAGCGGAGTTCAAAAACCCGGAATGTGACACAGTAGTAGTAGTCCAGCCGTAGGAGGGTCAAGCCAACGCCTCACATGTGGCACGCCGTACTGCCCCAAACCCTAAGGTTCAAAAGGCAGTTCAAGACGGTCACATAATCGAGTTAAGGTTTGTTGTCTTCTAGAGGGTCAACCACATTACTTGCACGTATTTCTGAAAGATTTAAACCCCGTGAAAAAAGTGATTAAATGATACTCGTTCGAACAATTCTATACTTTCTAAATTATCCGGAAAAAGCATGAAATTAAAATTCCGATTGAATCGCCGAGTCCAAAACCATCCCCAGAATATTCAGTACTAGATTCAGATTAAACAAACCCAAAAATGTACACAAGCAGGTAGGAGAAAAACCATATAAAAATGAGGCAGTGAATCACCTATACGGCCGCGGAGCCGCGGCCTAAGCAAGCTTTTGCCGAGGTTCCGTTGTAGGGTTTACTGTTCACTGCTTCGTATTTCACAGTTTGTCTTAGATTTGCCTGTTGTATTTTTTAAGTATTTTTAATTCTGAAAAATAACAGTTTTCAAAAAATGTCTAGAGAGTGCTAAAAATCCGTATTTTTCGGTTCGATCGGAGTTTTAACTTCGTTAAAGTGTCTCCTAATTTTCTAGGTCAGCTCTGATACCAATGTTAGGTTTACTTAGCACCTCATGAAGGGTTTGGAAGTATCACATGTACCAAAGATTGAATTTTTAGGGTGCTAAGTAAGCATACAAAGAATCATTCCTAGGAAAAATTAGGGTTTCAAAAGAACACATCAACACAAGTAGGTTAGGCTAGGGTATTGAGAGTACAACCTTTGTAGCTCCCTACGCTAGACTCCTCGGCTACTTGGGATTTGGAAAAGGTCTGCTTGAACTCCTCTAGGTCCACGATGATCCACCCGGAGTCCGCTTTGTCCAAGCTAGCAACTTCACTTGATCAAGAGAAAGAAATGAAGCTAACGCTCTAAACAAGTGGGCAAGACTTGTGTCGAATGATGTTGTGGTGGCTTTTCTCACTTCAAAATCCTAACTTGGTGAGTTATTTGCTCACTAGAGAAATCTACAGAGCAAAAGTAGAAGGAGGAAGAAGATGATGGCTTTTTAAGAAGAAGAGAAAAATATCATATCTTGTGAATAAATGGAAAATATATTTATATATATTTTCCACCTCTCATCTCAAACCATGGTTAAATGATAAAGATATTATTGAATTTGAGTTAAAACATAAAAGGAAAGTTAATCCATGGTTAAAAGTAGGTGAGCATGGTTAGGTCAAAGAAGAGTGTAGAAACAAACCATGAATTATCCTTTTCTTTTTCATTTTGTTTTAAAACAAATACAATAATAATTCATATATATAAAACCATGGTGTGAGTCTTATATTGCCACCATTTTCTATGTATATACAACCATAAAGGATGATGTATGTATGTATGTGTGCATGCACATCCATATGTGCATGAATCAAGAAAGAATGCATACATGCATGCATACATCCAAAAATACAAGAAAGGATTTCTAGTGAGAATCTAATGGTTAAATGATAAATCAATACTTGACTTATCAATCCGGCCATATCACATACGACCCAACCAAAAGCAAGCCGTCCGATTAAAATACGGTATCTCATACGCGCATTTTAACCGGGTCCATGCGCATATCGCATACGCGCACCACAACGTTTCGCCTGGACTAGGTAACTCCTTTGTGGGACTCTAAGACTCGTCAATACGCCGGCAGTGGGTGATGATCCTATCAAGCACCCTCAAGCAGCAAGCGGTCAGCTAAACAAAACGGCCACCCGGGTATTGAGCGATCAGAAGTAAACAAGCAACCCTGCTACAACTCCTGTCGAGCCAACCGGCAACACTACCCGTGCAATCTGGTCTCCTCGTCTGATATGTCGCATATCAAATCTAGGGGTGGTAAACGTCAGACCCCAATAACCGATAAGTCGTGCCGATGTGAGGCACATAACGGGTCGAGAAACTACTGGTAACACTTACCAGTAAATCTCTAAAACAGCCTTGGCCAGGGACTTACCTGTTACGGCCAATCGAGCACAGTGCAACGTCAACCCCCAATACCAGGAGAGACGAAATCCCGCCTATCGCTCATTGCCTCCATGTGACTCGGGACTGCACCCAAAAACCACCGTTTTGCACGCCCTCATGGACTTGGTAAGGTGGAAATCAAAACACAGTGGGAATCACACAATTCTCTATGACGATCTCGGGTCTACAGACTTACCTGCACAAGTGTCACCAAAGAACTGCCATCTGACGTGAGGTATAATACCATCTGGAAGTTCTCGGTGAGTCCGTCCAGTGTACCCAGTCTCCACTGAGCACCTGTATACCATCTCCGATGTCAAAAATCAATGGATATGGGATCATCCATCGCCCATCTCATGGGTCGAGAAGCGTATACGCTAGTCTACACTGGTATATCGATGCCCTGTCTCGATACACCCACGACTAGGGACCTTGAAGGATGTACTTATGGACTACCATGTCCCCACTAGTATGATCCGCATCATAGTCCAGGTAGTCAAGTACACATCCTAAGGGCTTTGCCAACATGTAACTATAAGACAGTATAAAGAGACAAGTATACATGTTAAGATAAAGAGCAACAAGATAGCATACTATCATATCGAGCAAGAAAGTTATCTCTATATATGTCCAAGCATCCAATATAATATACATCATCTATACAATACTGGCCTCTAGGGCATACATATAACTAACAGTTGGGTGAAGTCCCGAAGCACTTGGAGGCAGTGACGGTTAGACATGATTCGTCTCTCCCGGTATTGGGGGTTGACATCGCGCTGTGTCTAGGAGAGCCATTACACGAGTAGTCCCTGGCCAGGGCAAGCGAGATATACTGGTAGGTTTTCAGTGTTATCTCAGGGTGTTATGGGCTGCACTCCCACACGACTTGTACCGCTATTAGGGGACTAACGTCCACCACCCCGTAGGCCCGCCATGCGATGTATCGGACGAACAGACCGGACTGTACAGAGATTGTCACATACAGGCTCAGTAGGAGTTCGGATGGGTTTATCTCATCGGCCTTCTTATCGATATCTACCTGGGGAACGTTACGTACAGCTAGTGCCGCTTGCGGTCTATGGTTAAACCCACTTCCAGCGTAGTATCGATTCTTTAGAGTCCCACACAGAGAGTTTCCCTGCACTGAGCGAAACGTGTAGAGGCCATATGGCTTTACGGCTGGGCTGTGATCACTTAGGTGCACTTGTGTGCGTATGCTGTTCGGGCAGGCAATACTTGTGGGCTTTGGTTTAAGCCGGATCCTGGTATTGCACGGATGGATTTGTCTTGTCTTCTGTGCATTCGCATTCTACGGAATGCGGATGCGGGTGTGTATGCACAGTTTTGCGGAGCGAAGAAGGAGGAGGTGCCTCATTAGGGTTTTGGCAGTTGGTTCGGCCAAAACCATTATGTGGCAGGCTCATTAGGATTTTGGCAATTTGTTCTGTCAAAACCAATATGAGCCGCGGACATTACTTACAAATCCTTTCAGTAATAATTTTGTGATGACTAATTGCTTTGACCATTTGACCACCTTGACCACTCTTGACTTTGTTGACCAGTTGACCAAAGTTGACCTTGACCTTCATGAGTGGTCTACACTCTTCTGTGGTTTTCTTTTTCATTTTGGATTATGAAAATGGTCATGTCAATGTAGCCATCAACTTTATCATGATAGGATTAGTAATGATGATGTTTAATATTATTGCAACCATGGTTCATTTTTCTTTAGTGATCTTTTTCATTTCTCTTTTCTCACTCTCTCTCTTGCAAGTGAGAAGAAAGAAAGAGCTCCATGGTTGCTTGTTCTCCTTCATCTTCCTCCTCTTGAAAAATTCTTTTGATCTCATGTGTTGAGAGAAAAAGAATCCACATAGACAAATACTTCCATCAACCTCCTCTACACAACCCAGGACATCAAGACTAGCGATCTTGTAGCCCTAGTTGCCTCGGCTCGAGGTGGAGCTCGGTGTACAACTCTCAGGTGAATCGTCTTCGACTCAAGAAGGCCGCGGAGGTGACCAAGATTCGGATCGATCCTAGGAGCATGGATGGATGAGCGGGACAGCGGAATGAAGACCCGAAGGACCGGTTTCGTGAGGTATAATTTCTATGGCATAGTAGATAACACCTCTAGTAGTTTGCTAGTTCATAGTTTAGCAAAGATCCGTGCTTTAGTCCATGTTGCCTTTGCGCCAAAAATCGTTTTTCGCCGTTTCCGCCTCCCTGTAAGAACCGGGGTGAGCAACGTGGACTTACAGTGGTATCAGAGCCTAGCTAAACATAAACTAGCAAGTTAGCAAAGTATTTAGAGCATCGATCAGAAAAAAATCGCAAAACAAGTCCGGAAAATTTAACTTTCTGCCGATTTTTTATACTGCTCAAAAAATAATTTGACATACATGAAAAATCGGCTCAGGGTTTTCTAAAGACACACACCAAAAACGGTCCACTTAACCGGTCAAAGCGCTGCGGTTCCACGGCAAGAACATGCTTCTTGCCGCGGATCCGCGGCTGAGTTGACTCGGCCGTGGACCGATTTTTGTGCAGTGTGCTTAGTTGGAGGTTTTGGGATTTTTAAAATAGTTTTTTTCCACCTAGATTTTCCAGAGAACAAATTGAATTTTGGGGTGGTTACAAATCCGTATTTTGATCGATATTCCGTAGACTTTGGCTAATGGATATTTTCTGTGATGTGATATATGTATTGAACGTCTGCTAATCGCTATACGTCGATTAGTGGGGGTATACATATCTGTGATCTGTAATGTTGATAGTTTGTGTATATGAACTCGTTGGATTGTCGCGGATGAATAGCCGGGTGGATGTGAAATGAGAGTTTCTTTTTTTTTCATTCATGTAAAATTTGTAAATTGTTGTAATATTATTTGTTTGGACGCACATCCGGGATGAGGTTGTAGCCGCCATTGTATAATTTCTTTTTACAGTTTTTGCTCCTAGGATAGACCCAACGTGGGGTGCACAAACTACCGGGTATCTCGAAGTGCCGAGTGGCCTACTCACGGGTTGAGGGAGGTTGCTTCGCTTCGGGTACTTGGCAGGTAGTTTGCCACACCCGTAGGGGTCTAGGGTGGGGTATTGGCTATTCATCGCGACCGTGTAATCCGCTTTTCGTTGCAGGCTCGAACGAATCGCGAACTCCTAGTATATCCAAAGTGTTCATCTGTGATCTGGATTGGCTATCATTGCTATATATCTATATATGATATCTTTTTATGCGTTGCTTATGTTTTGCATCCGCGCTAGTCCAGCCCCCGCTCTGTCGTTAGTTAAGTAACCTAACGGGTGAAGACGGGACCCCGTGGCGAATGCGGATAGCATAAGCGTACGTCATATTTTCGTTGTTTTCTGCAATGGAAGGATCAAATGATGGGACGCATTAAAATTAATGCAAGTAAATAAACCAAGTAATGTCGTTGGAACACTTTCAAAACCACTCGGTTCTTTTCTAAAACCGACTTTTAAATGCGGAGCTTGAACCACTCCTTTTAAAAGCTATCTCGTTCCATCGATTAAATCAAGTTCACTACGTTCACGGTTTCGCCAAAACCATTCGTTGCCCTCGGTCATTTCAGTTAAATATTCAGTAGTATTCAAGCTATGTATTTTGACCTTCGCCAAGGCATAGTGATTGGTAGCTACTGAATATTTATCTGTTGCATAGATAGATGCGTTGGTTTGGGACAGTTGTACTACTATTTTGGCCTTCGTCAAGGGTATGTACGGATGGGTTCAAATTAACCTGGACAATGACGGGTAGAACTTGACATGTGACTTATGATATGTTGGCCTTCGTCAATGTCATAAGAGCATGGGGCAAAAATCCAAATCGGGAGTTTCAAAATGACTGAAACTTGCTAGCGCTGCATACCATTTGGAGTGTGATGATTCTGGTAGGATTCCTTCAGTTTTGTCACGCGATGATATTTGGATCGAGATCCTACTGTGAGTATATGCTACTCCTCGGGAACTTTCTCACTTAACGATCATTGCTATAAACCAAGTAGGTGTCTAGAAAGGTGTTAGCAGGGCTACTCCCATAGGGAAAAGAGGTTACTTAATTAAGGAACTTCGCGAAAGCGTTGGAAAAGCTCCCTCGAAGTACCGACACTGGCATGGCCGAACGGTTAAGCAAGTATTGTACGGTGAGATTGATCCCGACTAATTCTTCCTTTATGGTTTGAGGAGGGATTCGAGAGAAAGTGGGAGCCATCCTATTTAAATAAATTAAAAACCAATCTAAACATGCAAGAGCATCATGCTAAGTGTTTTCTTCTCTCTCTCTTAACTGTAGCGACCTAGTGACCAGACATAGGTTACATCTAGATAATAAAATGACTGAATCTGACTGTTATAACTGGCAAAGGTCTGTCCAGATGTCCATTGCCCATGACAAGCTGGGACACCTCTTAACTGATCCAACCCCTGCCGTCTCAGGTCCAGTTTCCCCTGTCACGGATATTCATATCCGCAAGACATCGGAAAAGGACTGTGTGAAAGCCAAGTGCCTCGTGTTAGCCTCAGTTGATGGTGCATACCAGAGGCAACACGAGAAGATGGACTTAGTTTCTATCTTCCTCCATAACAAAGATTTATATGGAGAGCAATCTCGTATCGTGAGATATGAGAGCTCAAACGAATTGCTTCCAGCGAGGTTGGCTATCGGGTCATCTGTAGGGGGCAACGTCCTTACAGAGACCAGCTATTCTAAGCTCACGGACCTGAAGACCATGTTGAAGAACGGGTCAGATGCTGGCTTGATTCTACAGTCTCTACCTTTTACCCTGAAAGAAACCAGGGAAGTAAAAGGTAAGGAAAGGGCAGAAGTTTCGGGACTGGATATAGTCAAAGAGGGACATTCCTATTGTTACGGGAATGAACATTGGCAGAAAGATTGCAGGGCTAGCAAAGCCAGTAGCCAGAATTTGAAGCATGTTGTGGCTTCGGCTTCGGGTGTGTTTGTAATAGAGAACTGTATGTCAGTTAACCCTACTTCTTTGGTATTGGATACCGGATCAGGATCTCACATCTGTAATTCGTTACAGGCTCTGAGAAACCACAGGGTTATCAAGATAGGTGATATGACTCTCAGGGTTGCTAACGAAATGATCATGTACGATGAATCCGTAGGGCAATATCATCTTGGACTGACAACTGGGCAGATATTGATTCTGCGTGACTGTTTTTATGTACCAGGTGCGACTTGTAATATCATATCTGTATCCTTACTTTCTAAGGAAGGGTATGATTTTACTTTTGTAAGCGATGCGGTCAACATCCACCTAAATCAAGTTCTGATTGGGTCAGGTATATTAAAAAACGGAATATACGTACTGAATCAAGCTCAGGTTTTCAGTGTCCAGAACACACTTAAAAGAAAGTCTCCAGAGTTAAATCAGGCTTTCTTATGGCATTGTAGACTGGGTCACATTAATAAGACACGGTTGACCAAATTACATAAAGAAGGATATTTGGATCCGTTCGAGTACCAGTCTTATGCCACTTGTGAATCTTGTCTCATGGGAAAGATGACAAAGACTCCGTTCACTGGACATGGAGAAAGAGAAAGCTTGATCTTGGGACTCATACACAGTGATATGTGTGGTCCAATATCTACACATGCGCGAAGTGGTTATTCATACTTCATTACTTTCACAGATGATTTCTCTAGATATGGACATGTCTTCTTGATGAAGCATAAATCCGAGGCCTTTGAGAAATTTCAGGAATACAAGAATGAAGTTGAAAAACAAACAGGCAAAAGTATCAAGACACTGAGATCTGATCGAGGTGGTGAATACTTGAGTGCCGAGTTTCTGGCCTTCTTAAAAGAGAATGGAATTCTCTCTCAGCTTACTCCTCCATACACACCACAACACAACGGTGTATCGGAGAGGCGAAATCGAACCCTATTGGATATGGTTCGATCCATGATGAGTAAGGCTGAGTTACCGCGATCCTTCTGGGGTTATGCACTAAAATTAGCTGCATATCTTTTGAACAAGGTTCCCTCCAAGAATGTACCTACCACACCATATCAGATGTGGTGTGGGAAGAAACTTAGTCTTAAGTATCTTAAGACATGGGGATGTCCAGCTTTTGTAAAAAAGCAGCATGCGAACAAGCTCGAGGCACGCTCAGTACTGTGTAAGTTTGTGGGATACCCAAAGAACTCCAGGGGGTATTTTTTCTATTACGCAGAGGAACAAAAGGTTTTTGTTTCTCGTCATGCCCACTTTCTGGAACATCTGTTTTTAGAAAAAGAAACAAGTGGGAGCGTAGTACAAGTGGAAGAAATTCCAGAACCACGAGCTATTACTGAAACCTTAGTGGAACCAGAAAGTTCAGGAGAACCGGACATCCCAGCGCCACTCCGCAGGAGTAGTAGGCAGTCTCATCCGCCCGAGAGATACTACGGTTTTCTCATAGACGGGGATAGAGAGGATTGCACTATTGATTATGGTGAGCCTACTAGCTTCCAGCAAGCCATTAAGAGCGGTGACTCGGTGAAATGGCAGGATGCAATGCGGACCGAGATGGAGTCCATGTACACCAACAAAGTTTGGACTTTGGACTTTGCTCCAGAAGGGGTAAAACCCGTAGGATGCAAATGGATATTCAGAAAGAAGATTGGTGTACATGGGCAGGTTGAAACCTAGACTTGTTGCAAAGGGTTTTCGTCAAAGACCTGGTTCGGACTATGACGAGACATTTTCTCCAGTGGCTATGCTCAAATCCATTCGGATCCTTCTTGCCATTGCTGCCTTCCACGACTATGAAATCTGGCAGATGGACGTAAAGACGGCTTTCCTAAATGGAAATTTAGAAGAATGCCTCTATATAGATCAGCCGGAGGGATTCATTCAGAGTGGGAGCAGCGGTAGAGTGTGCAATTTGCTAAAGTCCATCTATGGAATGAAGCAGGCATCGCGGAGTTGGAACATCTGCTTTGAGGATACTGTCAAGGAATTCGACTTTATCAAAAACCCAGATGAACCATGCATTTACAGTAAGATTGTAGGGAGAACTGTGGTATTCCGCGTCTTGTATGTGGATGACATTCTCCTAATAGGAAATGATATTCCTATGCTACAGTCAGTCAAAGGATTCTTGTCGCAGAGGTTCACCATGAAGGACCTGGGTGATGCCAACAACATTCTCGGGATCCAGATCTATCGTGATAGATCTAAGAGGATGTTGGGACTTTCACAGTCCAGGTACATCGACACTATACTGAAAAAATTCAGTATGGAAGATTCCAAGCACGGTAATTTACCGGCTTGTCACAGCATCACCCTCTCTAAAGAGATGTCTCCCAAGACTGATTTGGAAAGGGATCGCATGTCTATTATACCCTACGCTTCTGCGGTAGGCTCTATAATGTATGCGATGTTATGTACCAGACCAGATGTAGCATACGCATTGAGCGTTGTAAGCCGGTATCAGTCGGACCCAGGGGAGAAACACTGGATAGCGGTAAAGAACATTCTCAAGTACCTGAGAAGGACTAAGGAGATGTTCTTGGTGTATGGAGGAAAAGACCTCCAGATCGAGGCCTTTGCTGACTCCAGCTTCCAGAGTGATAAGGATGACTCCAAGTCCATGTCGGGTTATGTCTTTACCCTCAATGGAGGGGTGGTTTGCTGGAAGAGTTCCAAGCAGGAGACCGTTGCTGACTCAACTATGGAAGCGGAGTACATAGCTGCTTGCGATGCCGCAAAGGAAGATGTCTGGATGAAGAAGTTCCTCACGGAGCTTCAGGTGGTTCCTACCATTGTTGATCCAATACCGCTGTATTGTGACAACAACGGCGCTATAGCTTTAGCGAAGGAACCCAGGTCCCATCAGAAGTCCAGGCACATTTTGAGGCGGTACCACCTGATCAGGGAGATCATAGATCGCCGGGAGATCGAGGAGAAGAGAGTAAATTCGGAGGATAACACTGCAGATCCACTCACGAAAGCCCTACCCCAGACTCAGTTCGAGCGGCTGATCGAGATGATAGGTCTTCGATACGCCAGTATATGGCCTTAGTGCTAGTGGGAGATTGTTAGTGTATATGCCCTGGAGGCCATTACTGTATCATGCTAGCTTGTATATTACTTAATGGAAGCTTGGGATATTCACAGTTGTATAGACAATCTTGCTCAAAATGGTAGTATGCTACTTGGTTTTTCTCTACTTCAATATGTGCATGTGTTTCTTTTAGCATATCGCATATATACATATTAGTGGAGCCCTTAGGATCTTTGCTTGATTACCAGCGTTGTGATGGCATTCACACTTGTGGGCCTAGGTAATCTATAAGCACATCCTTATACAGGTTCCAAGTCGTAGGACTATCGAGACAGGGCATCGATACTCCGTAGTAGACTAGCGTATGCGCTTCTCATCCTAGCAGGGGAGGTGGTCTGTCCCACAGCCATCAAAACGTCGTACTGGAGATAGTATGCGGGTGCTCGTTGGGTTACGAGTACACTGGACAGGACTCGTCGGGAACTGTTGGTAGGTATTATACCTATCATCAGTTATCAGTTCCCAGGTGACATGAGTACAGCTTAGTCCGCTGACTTGACACTGTCACTTCGCCTCGAGTGTGTTCCCACTGTACTTAGATTACTACCCTACCACGGCTCAAAGAAGTCATGCAAACAGGTAGTAGTTGGGTGCAGTTCTGAAGCACTTGGAGGCAGTGACGGTTAGAAAAGATTCATCTCTCCCGGTATTGGGGGTTGACATCGCGCTGTGTCTAGTAGAGCCATTACACGAGTAGTCCCTGGCCAGGGCAAGCGAGATATACTGGTAGGTTTCCAGTGTTATCTCAGGGTGTTATGAGCTACACTCCGACACGACTTGTGCCGCTATTTGGGGACTGACGTTCACCACCCCTAGGCCCGCCATGCGATGTATCAGACGAACAGACCGGACTGTATGGAGATTGTCATATACAGACTCAGTAGGAGTTCGGATGGGTTAATCTCATCGGCCTTCTTATCGACATCTACCTGGGGAACGTTACGTACAGCTAGTGCCGCTTGCGGTCTGTGGTTAAACCAACTGCCAGCGTAGTGTCGAGTCTTTAGAGTCCCACACAGAGAGTTTCCCTGCACTGAGCGAAACGTGTAGAGGCCGTATAGTTTTACGGCAGGGCTGCGATCACTTACGTGCACTTGTGTGCGTATGCTGTTCGGGAAGGCAATACTAGTGTGCTTTGGTTTAAGCCGGATCCTGGTATTTCACGGATGGATTTGTCTTGTCTTCTGTGCATTTGCATTCTACGGAATGCGGATGCGGATGTGTACGCACAGTTTTGCGGAGCGAAGAAGGAGGAGGTGCCTCCTTAGGGTTTTGGCAGTTGGTTCGGCCAAAACCGTTATGTGGCAGGCTCATTAGGGTTTTGGCAATTTGTTCGGTCAGAACCATTATGAGCCTCGAACATTACTTACTAATCCTTTCAGTGATAATTTTGTGATCGCTAATTGCTTTGACCATTTGACCACCTTAACCACTCTTGACTTTGTTGACCAGTTGACCAAATTTGACCTTGACCTTCATGAGAGGTCTACAATCTTCTTTGGTTTTCTTTTTCATTTTGGATTATGAAAATGGTCATGTCAATATAGCCATCAACTTTATCATGATAGGATTAGTAATGATGATGTTTAATATTATTGCAACCATGGTTCATTTTTCTTTAGTGATCTTTTTCATTTCTCTTTTCTCACTCTCTCTCTCTTGCAAGTGAGAAGAAGGAAAGAGCTCCATGGTTGCTTGTTCTCCTTCATCTTCCTCCTCTTGAAAAATTCTTTTGATCTCATGTGTTGAGAGAAAAAGAATCCACATAGACAGATACTTCCATCAACCTCCTCTACACAACCTAGGACATCAAGACTAACGATCTTATTACCCTAGTTGCCTCGGCTCGAGGTGGAGCTCGGTGTACAACTCTCGGGTGGATCGTCTTCGACTCAAGAAGGCCGCGGAGGTGACCAAGATCCGGATCGATCCTAGGAGCTTGTATGGACGAGCGGGAAAGCAGAAAGAAGACCCGAAGGACCGGTTTCGTAAGGTATAATTTCTATGGCATAGTAGATAACACCTCTAGTAGTTTGCTAGTTAATAGTTTAGCAAAGATCCGTGCTTTAGTCCATGTTGCCTTTGCGCCAAAAATCATTTTTCGCCGTTTCCGCCTCCCTGTAAGAACCGGGGTGAGCAAAGTGGACTTACAAGTTGTCGTAGTTAGTAGGAGCAACGGAAGCATAGTGGGCAAGTAGCTTATGTCAATTTATGGACTAAAGTAGATATTGTGGAGAAAGATCATCTATTTCTGATGTGACAGTCATAGGTTTGACTTCATCAGAATAGGGGATGGATCTGTTAAGAAAGTAGCAGGGTGTGATGTCCTGGTATTTGGATGACATACACAGAGTAGGAAGTGAAATTCCTATACTACGATCGGTTATAGTTTGGTTGTCACACAGTGGTTTTTACACATAGGACATGGATATTATATCAGACATTCTGGTTACTAGATCTATGGTTTTAAATCTGGATTTGGGTAGTATCCCAATCTGGGTACTTAGACAGCATTCTAAAGGTATTTTAGAATGGAGGACTCTTGGCACGGTAGTATACCTGCAGGTGATGGAGTCACCCTTTCTAAAGGTGTCTTACAGACTAAAGGGGAGAGGGATGTACATGATTGACAGATCACTTGCTTAGGCAATTGAGTTGATCATGAGATGTCAAGTACCACACCAGATGTTGTTTTTGCACGAGCTGCAATAAGTTGATATTAATCCAATCCTGGAGAGACATTCGGAAGCAGTTTTAGAACATAAGTGGATGTTCTAGGGATATGATAACGACAGCCTCCTTCGGGAGACGGTTATCATTCCAGGCTTCCAAGGTGACCTGGATGACAGAGTGACTGTCAGAGTTATAGTTTTGCCTCTGAAGAGGGGCAGTAGTTTGGAAAGGTGGTCCAAGGGAATACTGAGGGAGGCATGGCGCAGGATACTGATTAAATTCGGTAGGCGATACAGTCTAAGAAGTTTGGATTTGGAGTTCATTTATGAACTAGGTCCCATCAGATATCCAGACATATTCTAAGACAGGTATTGCTCATTTCAGGAGATGGCTTTCTCCGCGAACTTGAGATAAAGAGAGACATAGAAAGAAACATTAGGTCGGATCCACTCACTGAGGCTATTCCTCGAATGCAGTAGTTTCGCAAACAGGCTTTGTGAAACTGATTAGTAGAGGAGTTGGGTGTTCGGTATCACACGGGCTGTGAGTATGCGGCATCGCAATAACTAGCCTTGAGTGCAAGTGGGAGATTGTTGGATATAGTGCCCTCAAAGTCAATTATTGGATCGCAAGCACATGATTGCAATGATTGAGGGAGGACCTATACCGGTAGGACAGTCTTACTCAAGATGATTGTTGGATATGTATGCCCTAGAGGCCATTATTGTATAGTACTAGTTTGTATAATACATTTTGGAGGCTTGCGATATTTTAGTGTATATGCCCTAGAGGCCATTACTGTATCATACTAGTATGTATATTACTTAATGGAAGCTTGGGATATTCACCTTGTATTGACAATCTTGCTCAATATAGTAGTATGCTACTTGGTTTGTTTCTGCTTTAATGTGTACATGTGTTTATTTTAGCATATCACCTATACACATTAGTGGAGCCCTTAGGATCTTTGCTTGATTACCGACATTGTGATGGCAGTCACACTCGTGGGGGCTGGGTAATCTATAAGCACATCCTTATGCAGGTCCCTAGTCGCAGGACTATCGAGACAGGGCATCGATACTCCGGAGTAGACTAGCGTATGCGCTTCTCATCCCAGTGTGGGAGACGGTCTGTCCCACAGCCGTCAGTATGTCGTACTTGAGATAGTATGCTGGTGCTCGTTAGGTTACGAGTACACTGGACGGGACTCATCGGGAACTGTTGGTTGGTACTATACCTATTGTCAGTTATTAGTTCCCTGGTGACATGAGTACAGCTTAGTCCGCTAACTTGACACTGTCACTTCGCCTCGAGTGTGTTCCCACTGTACTTTGATTACTACCCTACCACGGCTCAAAGGAGTCGTGCAAACAGGTAGTTTTTGGGTGCAGTCCCGAAGCACTTGGAGGCAGTGACGGTTAGACGGGATTCGTCTCTCCTAGTATTAGGGGTTGACATCGCGCTGTGTTTAGGAGAGCCATTACACTAGTAGTCCCTGGCCGGGGCAAGCGAGATATACTGGTTGGTTTCCAGTGATATCCCAGGGTGTTCTGGGGACTGACGTTCACTCCGACATGACTTGTACCGCTATTAGGGGACTGACGTTTACCGCCCCCTAGGCCCGCCATGTGATGTATCAGACGAACAGACCGGACTGTACGAAGATTGTCACATTCAGGCTCAGTAGGAGTTCAGATGGGTTTCACCTTGTCAGTCTTCTTGTCGGCATCTACCTGGGGACCGTTACGCACAGCTAGTTCCGCTTGCGGTCTGTGGTTAGACCCACTGCCAGCGTAGTGTCGAGTCTTTAGAGTCCCACACAGAAAGCTATTCGCCTTTAGGAAAAAGAGTAGAGGTCGCATGGTTTTGCGACAGGGTTCGGTCACATTCGTGCACTTGTGCACGTTCAGTGTCCGGACAGTTAACACTAGCGGGTTTTGGTTTAAGCCAGATCCTAGTGTATGTTTTGGGATTGGTTTTATCTCGTTTGTGTTCGTGTTCCTCGGAACGCGGATGCGGGTGTGTATGCACAGTTGACAGGGACACAGAGGCAGAGGATTTTCATTGGGGTTGTTCACTGTTAACTGTTGACTGTTGACCATTGACTTTTTGCTAAACCCTAATGAGAATAAGAAATATGATTAGCAATAATATTAATTAAGTATTATAGTGATATGGTTGTTGAGGGGTTGACTTTGTTGACTTGTTGACTTGGTTGACCGGTTAACTAGGTTGGACTAGTTGACCATTATCATTACAATGGTTGTCATTTCATGCAAAGACTTTTGCTTGCTTGTTGTGCTTTGCAAAATGAGTGCATGAAATGATAATGCCACTTGATATGATATGAACCATCATATAATACTCAATTATTATTATTGTTATTATTATTATTCTTTTTGGATTATGAGAGAGAGGTTGAGAAAAGTCTTGCTCATTCTTGGATTTGCTTTCTCTCTCTTGAGCTCTCTCATTCTCAAGCTCTCCCTCTTCCTCTTGCTCTCTCTAGCTCAAGGCAAACCATTCTCATGTGTTGAGACTCATTGCCTTAGAGACAAAAAGACACCAAAATAATCCTCTACTCATTCTAGTTCACAAGGCCTAGCAAGCCAAGTGTTCTAGTTTCTTCAAAGTTCGAAGAAGAAGCCAAAGGTAGAAGCTTTCAGGTGGATCCATCTTCGGCGCAAGGAGACGACGAGGTGAGGCCGATCCGTACACCGGAAAGAGTGGAAGACGAAGGAGTTCAAGAAAGGTATAGCCCCCTAACCGAGTAGGTAAAACTCTAGTTAGGTTGTTAGTTAGTTTTTTAACAAAGATCCGTATTTTGAGTCCATGTTACCACCCTCTTGAAAATCGTTTTTTATCACTTCCGCAACCCCGTAAGTACCGGGGAAGGGTCGCATGGACTTACAGTGGTATCAGAGCCTAGTTAAACACTATCTAACATGTTAGCAAAGTAACTAGAAATTCGATCAAAGAAAAAGTCGCGAAATGAACCCGGAAAATCAAGTTTATGCCGAATTTTTTTTCTGTCCAAAAAATGATAAATCTTATCTTAAAAATCAGCTCAGGCTTTTTGTTAAACACCCAAGAAATTTGGTCCATCGATTCGATCAAAGCGCCGCGGAAACGCGGCGGGAGCATGCTCCAGCCGCGGTTCCGCGGCCGAGTTGACTCGGTCGAGGAAAATGTTTCTTGCAGTTTGTTTCTGGGGTTGTTTTGGGATTTTTAAAATATGTTTTTTCTGCCCAGATTTTCTAGAAAGAAAAATTAGTTTTTGGGGCTTGAAAATCCGTATTTTGATCGAACTTCTAAAGACTTAAGTTGATGGGTATATATCTGTGATGTGATATTTGTATTGAACGTCTGCTAATCGCTATATGTCGATTAGTGGGGGTTATACAAATCTGTGATCTGTAATGTTGCTGGTATGTGTATATGAATTCATTGGATTGTCGCGGGTGAATAGCCGGGGGTTGTGAGATGAGAGTTTTCTTTTCTTTCAATTCATGTAAATTTGTAAATTGATGTAATATTATTTGTTTGGCCGCACAACCGGGTCGGGGCTGTAGCCGTCATTGTATAATTTCTTTTTACTGTTTTTGCTCCTAGGATAGCCCCATGGTGGGGTGCACAAACTACCGGGTATCTCGAAGTGCCGAGTGGCCTACTCATGTCGTTGAGGGAGGTTGCTCCGCTTCGGATATTTGGCGGGTAGTTTGCCGCACCCGTAGGGATCTTGGGTGGGATATTGGCTATTCACCGCGACCGTGTAATCCTCTTTTCGTTACAGGATCGTACGAATTGCGGAATCCTAGTATATCCAATGTGTTCATCTGTGATCTGAAATGGCTATCATTACAATATATCTATATATGATATTATTTAGGCGTTGCTTATGTTTTGCAGCCGCGCTAGCCCAGCCCCCGCTCTGTCGTTAGTTAAGTAACCTATCGGGTAATGACGGGGCCCCGTGGCGAATGCGAATGGCATAAGCGTACGTCATATTTTGGTTGTTTTCTGCAATGGTAGGATTAAATGATGGGCCGCATTAAAAGAACTAATGCAAGAAAAATAAACCAAGTAAAAGTCGTTGGAACACTTTCAAAACCACTCGGTTTCTTTTCAAAATAACTTTTAAACGCGGAGCTTAAGCCACTCCTTTTAAAAGCTATCTCGTTCCATCGATTATATCAAGTTCACTACATTCACGGTTTCGCCAAAACCATTCGTAGCCCTCCGTCGTTTCACATGGATGGTCAATAGTATTCAAGCTATGTTTGTTGGCCAAAGTCAAGGCATAGTGATTGGTAGCTATTGGGTATTCATGTGCAGCATAGATAGATGTGTTGGTTTGGGGCAGTCGTTCTACCTTGTTGGCCAAAGTCAAGGGTATATGCGGGTGGGCTCAAATTAACCTGGAGAATGACGGGTAGAACTTGACATGTGACTTATGATTTGTTGGCCAAAGTCAAGGTCATAAGAGCATGGGGTAAAAATCCATATCGGGGGTTTCAAAAGAACGGAAACTTGCTAGCGCAGCATACCATTTGGAGTGTGATGATTCTGGTAGGATTCCTTCAGTTTTGTCACGCAATGATATTTGGATCCCGATCCTACTGTAAGTATATGCTACTCCTCGGGAAATTTCTCACTTAACGATCAATGCTATAAACCAAGTAGGTGTCTAGAAAGGTGTTAGCGGGGCTACGCCCACAGGGAAAAGAGGTTATTTAATTAAGGAACTTCGCGAAAGCGTTGTAAAACCTCCCTCGAAGTACCGACACCAGCCTGACCGAACGGTTAAGAAAGTATTGTACGGTGAGATTGATCCTAACTAATTCTTCCTTTTTGGTTTGAGGAGGGATTCGAGAGACAGTGGGAGCCATCCTGTTTAGACAAATTAAAAACCACTTTAAACTTGCAAGAGCATCATGCTAAAGTGTTTCTTCTCTCTCTCCTAATTGCAGCGACCAATCATCATGACCGGACTTAAGTTATTACTCGATAAAAACATACTGACAGGGCCAAACTACAAAGATTGGCTCAGGAATGTCAAAATGGCAATCACTTATGACAAGTTGGGGTATCTCCTTACCACCAAAGCTCCCCCTGTTCCAGGTCCCAAAACCATGTTGGAGATAGTGCCCTCAGAGTCAATTATTGGATCACAGGCACGTGATTGCAATGATTGAGGGGAGGACCTATCCCGGTAGGACTGTCTTACTCGAGATGATAGTATGCTATCTGGTTTATCTTTATCATCGTGTACTGCTTTAGGTGACCTTTCGAGTCGCTATTACACGTTGATAAAGCCCCTTGGATTCTTGCTTGACCACCAGCAGTATGAGGGCGATCATATAAGTGGGAGCTGGGGGTCTACAAGCATATCCTTAAAAGGTCCCTAGTCGTGGGAGATTCGAGACAGGGCATCGTTTCTCCAGAGTAGACTAGTGTATACAGTCGAGACCCCGACGAGGGGCGGTGGCCGGTCTCACAAGCCACTGGTGTCAGTTGGTTCACCTAAGATGTATACAGGTGCTCATTGGGTTATGAGTATACCGGACAGGACTCGCCGGGAACCTGCTAGTTGGGATTATACCAGACGTCAGATGGCAGTTCCCTGGTGACATGTGTACAGGTTAGTTCATCGACCTGGGATCGTCATTTGTCTCGTGTGAGTTCCCACTGTACTTTGATTACTACCCTACCACGGCTCAAAGGAGTCGTGCAAACAGGTTTTAGTTGGGTACAGTCCCGAGCCACATGGAGGCAGTGAGCGGATCTGCAGGGGTTCGTCTCTCCCGGTATTGGGGGTGAGGTCGTGCTGTGTCTAGGAGAGCCAGAACATGAAAAGTCCTTGGCCAAGGCAGGAGATTTGCTGGTAGGTATTCCAGTAGTATCTCAGGGTGTTCTGGGCTACACTCCGACACGACTTGTACCGCTTTTGGGGGTCTGACTTTTACCAACCCCCTAGGCCCGCCATGCGATGCTCATAGACGAACGGACCGGACTGTACAGATATTGTCACTGACAGGCTCAGTAGGGTGTCAGGATGAGTTCGCTCATCGACGTCCCTTTTGGTCAATAGCTGGTGGCCCGTCACGTATGGCTAATACCTCTGACGTGCTAGTGGTTAAATCCACAGCCATAATATTGACGAGTCTTTAGAGTCCACCACACAGACAGTTACTCAAGTTTCGGGCGAAACGCTGTAGAGGCCGTATGGAGATATGGCAGGGTTCGATCAGATACGTGCGGTACTGCACGGATTATGATCGGACGGTTTTTACTAGCCGGCTTTGGCTTAAGCCGGATACTAGTATTAGATAGTGTAGTTTTGTCTCTTTGCATTTATGTTCAGTGCGAATACAAATGCGGGCATGTATTTGCAGTAGTGGGGTTTTCCTGTAATTTATTACGGGATCGGTTTTCTGAAGTTGCCAGTTTGCATTCCGTTCCGGCCGGTTTTCCTTCATTCCTTCTCGGTCGGACTTTCTTGATGGAGGGTGTTAATTGCAAGTTTGCAATTAACACTTAGTGGAGGGGCTTTCTTGCTTATTTGTGGCTTGATGAGACTTGCTTCATGATGAGATTCTTTTTTAATCTCATCACTTGCTTTTCTTGTGATAGGTTGTGAAGGGATTGAAATGAGAAATGAGTTTGACCATTTTCCATATTGTTGATATATTCTTTCTTTCTTGCATTTTTCTCTCTCCAATCTCATTCTTATTGAGAAAGGGCCGGCCATTCTTGAGAGAGGGAGATGAGAGGATCATTTTTCTAGTGGTGGAAATTATATCATCTCATTCTTGCTTGCTCCAAAAATCCAATAACCCTTCTCCAAAGTTCTTTCTTGTTTCCTCCACAAACCATGGCAACTTCAAGAACCCCAAGAGACAACTCACTACACTATTCTATAGCAAGTCTTGGACGCGTCGGCTAGCCAACTTCGCGCCCGAGTTGCCTCGGTCAAGAGGCGGGAGCCCGTAAAAGATTCCGGCTACATGGTGCCCTTTCCGACGAGCGAGGAGGTGACGGAGATTCCGCGGGAGATCGGAGCGGAGACGAAGACCGAAGGACACGGATCGTTTGGTATAGCATCTCTACTCTTTTCTTTTTGCTAGCTAACTAGGTTAATGGCCCGATCCGGGTGGAAAGTCCGCGGTGGTGCCGTTTTGCAAAGTTCGCAAAGTTTTTGTTTTCCGCGTTTCCGGCGTCGGATCGACGGCCGGGGCGCCCCCGCGGGCTTACAATGGTATCAGAGACACGCCATTAACCTTCACTAGCTTGCTCTAGCGCGTTTAGAACTCGATCGAACAAAATCCCCAAAAACCGTATTTTGTGCACATGTGTTCTCTGTTAAAATTTTTTGAGCTCCTAAAATTTTTCAGGTTGTTTCAGAGGCATGTACATGCAATTATAAGAATTCTGGGAAAATACGATCCACTGATTCCTCACTTCGACCGCGGAAGCGCGGCCAAACCCCTGGTTTGGCCGCGCTTGCGCGGCGGAAAAGAGGAATCGTGGCACCATATTTTCCCAGTAAGCTTATGTGTTGAAAATAGGGTATTTGGGACATTTTCTTTGGGCCCAGATTTTCTGTAAGTGCTACAGTAGTGTGTGGGGCCCACTTTGATAAATTTGTTCGATCGGATATTTTAAACATGATAGTTCACAGTTTTTACATTATATCTGCGACCGTGAATGTCACTTGATCGGTAAATCCCGTCTAACTGCTATAGCCCGGTTAGACGGATTTGCGAACGTGACTTTCACGTTGATATTCTGTGATTGTACTGTGTTGTTGCGGATCGGTCGTGGGGGATAGCCTGGTTGCAGTGATAGTACAGTTTGTTGTATTATGTACATTTGATTTTGCGGGGCGAGCGTCCGACATGTGGACTGCCGTCACTGCCTGTTTGTATTATTATTTTGGGGCACGACCTGGTTGCGGTCGATGTACCCATTGTATGTATATTTTACTTTCTGTACTAGGATTACCCCGCGGAGGGGTGCACGGATAGCCGGATTCTAGAGGGCAACAAGCCCGCATCTCATGGCATTGAGGCGGAGGGGCTTCACTCTAGAATTGGCGGGCTATTCGGCGCACTCGTAGGGGGTATAGGGTTGACCCAGGAGGGGTGCCCAAGTTACCGGATTCCGTGAAGTGCTGGGTGGTCCATTCACGTTGCTGAAGGGGGCTGCCTCGCTTCAGGTTTTGGCGGGTGACTTGCCGCGCCCGTAGGGGTCTAGGATTTCATTGCACAGGCTATCCACACGACCAGGGGAACGTCGGGTTTCAGCAGCGGCTCTGTGAAACCCGGGGATCCCAGATATCTGTATCGATCTGTGTTGCTATACATTTCTGTGTTGCTTTTTATCACGCCATGAGCGAAAATTATATATTATATATATATTAGTAGATGTTGTATATGTTTTTCATCCACACTAGTCCAGTCCCCGCTCTGCCGTTAGTTAGCTAACCTAACGGGTGATGACGGGACCAAGTGGCGAATGCGGATGGCATATACGTACGTCAGTATATTTTCGTTCTTTGTGGTGTGATCAATTGATGGGACTGCGTTGATTCGGATCAATGCAAGTTAAACAAACCTATTCTGATGTTGTTGGAACACTTTTTTCAAAAAGCTGTTATTGCAAGGGCGTTCTCTTTTGTTTTGCACAGTGGTATTCAGTTGGAATATCCTGCTCCTCAGTCGACGAGGCAAGGGCCGAGATCCCTTCACCGGGAGTGACCCCTTGGACAAAAGTTTGCGTCAGGGCAGTAACTTCACTATAGCCGTTTACTTTTGCTTTGCATCGTGGTATTCAGTTGGAATATCCTGCACCTCATTCTACGGGGAAAGAGCCGAGATCCCTTCACCGGGAGTGACCTCTTTAGCAAAGGTTTTCGTCACTATATTTTTTAAAAGCTATCAGTTCCTTCAACGATATCAAGTTCATTACGTTAAAGGTTTTCGCCAGAAACCATTCGTAGCCCTCCGTCGTTTCAGACGGGTAGCACGTAGTATTCATGCTATGTTTGTTGGCCTTCGTCAAGGCATAGTGTATGGTAGCTGCTTGTTGCCTTTCTGCAGCATAGATAGATGCGTTGGTTTGGGACAGTCGTATAGCCTTGTTGGCCTTCGTCAAGGGCTTGTGCGGGTGGGTTCAAATCAACCTGGAGAATGACGGGTAGAACTTGACATGTGACTTATGATTTGTTGGCCTTCGTCAAGGTCATAAGAGCATGGGGCAGAAATCACATCGGGAGTTTCAAAAGTACCGAAACTTGCCAGATATGCGCATACCTTCTGGAGTGTGATAACGTGAGCGGATTCCGTCACGTTATCATGCGATGAGAGTTGGATCCCGATTCCCACTGATGAGTTGGTTTACTCCTCGGGTATTCCCGGCTAATTCTTCTTTCAGGTTTGGGGAAGAATTTGACGTTACAGTGGGAGGTTTCCAGATTAGATAAATTGGTAACCATTCTGATCTAGGTTAGAGTGCACGCTGAGTGTTTCTTTTCTCTCTCTCTTTGGCAGCGACCATTGACCCGACCCTAGACTATGACTCAGTGACCAAGTTGACCGAACCTTCTTAACACTGGCTTTTGGATTGTCAAAGTTGCAGACCTCTTTGCCACTCCTACTTTTACTCTTTTCTCCGGGACACCCCGTATTACTACGAACGTCCACTTCCATTGGACAAAACCATCGTATGGTTATATACGAACTCGAAGGAATTTCTTCGAGGATGGTTTCCGGTTCTGGAGAAAACGAATAGGACTATTCAGTTGTCTTTTCCTTTTACCTTCTCTCAGGTTGCGAGTACTCCTTGGTTTAGGAGTAGTACACCTATTACGCAAATTGGATAGTCTTCTTCCAAACCTTAGGCTGGTGCCGACCGGTAGGGAATGAAGAAAACCAATTAGCCTAAACGGTGTACAGAAGGTATTAAGTTCAGACAAAGTAAGGGATTAGTAAGAGGGCAAATTAAAATGCGACTGCTATTCACGACCAAACCATGTACTTCTTTGTCAATCCTAAATCACCTATGAATTAAGTTCATTCAGTTGTCTTTTATCCTCACCTTCTCTCGCATTGCGAGTGCTCCTAGGACTAGGACAGTACACCCATTATGCTTATTGGATAGTCTTCTTCCAAACCATAGGCTGGTGCCGAACGGTAGGGAAGGAAGAAAACCATTTGGCCTAAAGGGGTGTACAGAAGGTAATGACTAAAGACATATAAAGGGATTTAGAGAGGTGGCAAAGAATTATACGGTTACAGTTGTGAATCTGGACAATGGAAGAGGCATTACTAGGAATACCAGGAAACCCCATCGAAACATTTCAATGTTTCAGTTTCACTGTGTACTGTTAAAAGAAAACTGATTTCTCAATTAGACACTTGCTCCAGGGTATGTATTTGCCAGGTATGATTCTCACATCTGTATGGTTTTACAGATGATGAGTAGGAGTAAGTTATTGGGAATTAGGTGACCATCCTCATTATATCGGGATTCATGATATTTGAGGAAGCCACCTGGGTTGTTTGCCGGTCGGCAAATATTTGGTTTTGAATATCCGTTGTTGTGCACCAATTTCAAATTGATATATCTGTACGTCTATTATTATAGAGTGAGATATACTTTTTGAAATTATGTCTATGACATTTACCTATATCAGTGGATAGTTAGGTAAGGAGCATTGAACAACGGTGTAATTCTTCTTAACCAAAAGTACAGTTTTCAACCTATGACACACAGTGAATGAGTCACTAGACTCAGGGGACTTATACAGAGTATTGTATATTGTCCAGTGTCCATTAGGACAGAGGGGTTGGTCCTCGTACTATATTCTGTTTACTTTTAACTTCTCTAGTTCTTAGACATGTGTTTCGTAGAAATACAGGGTCTAAGTTTTGAGGAGTTATAGGTAAAAGAGTGAAGTAGAGAACTAGGTGTTGCAAGTATCGGAATTCTTCAAGGTGATCGAAGATGTAGATAATTGTGAATGGTATTCAGTTGATAGTAATGGTTAAGAGAACTTGCTTCTCTTTCAGGTTACTCATAATTGGAAGCATTCCTAAGTTGAGTAATGCTGATCGGCCTCCTTCCATTTAGTTGACATGCACTGGAGATAGCTGCATGATTTGAATCTGGTTCAATTAAATCAGTGCCTCTGTTTCTTGGATATAGAACAGTTCATATCTTGACATTGTTAAGATACGGGGAGTTGTCCGGCTTATGCTTAAAACCAGACTCTGGACAACTCAAGGCACGTTTCAGTAGTGGCTGTTTGTGGGTTGACCCGGGCTATGACGAGGGTTGATTTTCTACCATCTGGAAGATCAATAGAGATATTGTTCTTGACTCGCCACAGTTTTATCAAAAATGGATTTTTTCAGAAAAACAGTAGTGGGAGTATGGTAGAACTGGAAGTGATTCCAGAACCGCAAACGATTACTGAAGATTTGATAAGAACCTAAAGATTCAATCTGGTTTGACATTCCATTGGCCACTCCGCAGATAAGGTGGGTAACCTCAGGCACCCGAGAGGTACTTCGGTATGCTCAAGAACGGTGGCAGGGAGGTTCTTGTTTACCCAGACTTGCCATTGCTGTTGTTCCAGGCTGCGAGACCCGGCGGGAAGATGAGTATAGCGTCGTTCTAAACTGGCTTTAGAAGTGCACGTCTATATGACTCTGCCAGAGGGTTGTCGTAGTCAGTGGGAGCAGCGGAAGCATTGGTGGATATCAGGCTTATGTCTATTTATAGACTAAAGCAGATATAGCGGAGATAGATCATCTATTTCTGATGTGACAGTCATAGGTATGACTTCATCAGAATAGGGGATGGATCTGTTAAGAAGGTAGTAGGGTGTGATGTCCTGGTATTTGATGACATACACAGAGTAGGAAGTGATATTCCTATACTACGATTGGTTATACTTTGGTCGTCACACGGTGGTTTCTCCACAAAGGACTTGGATATTATATCAGACATTCTGGTTTTAGATCTAGATTTGGGTGGTTTCCCAATCTGGGTACTTTGACCGCATTCTATGAGTATTTAGAATGGACGACTCCTGGCACGGTAGTGTACCTGCAGGTAATGGAGTCACCCTCTCTAAAGGTGTCTTACAAACTAAAGGGGAGAGGGATACGCATGATTGACAGATCACTTGCTTAGGCAATTGAGTCAATCATGAGATGTCAAGTTCCACACCAGATGTTGTTCTTGCAGTAGGTGCAATAAGTTGATATTGATCCAATCCTGGAGAAACAGTCGGAAGCAGTTTTAGAACATAAGTTGATGTTCTAGGGAATTGATAACGGCAGCCTCCTTTAGGAGACGGTTATCATTCCAGGCTTCCAAGGTGACCTGGATGGCAGAGTGGCTGTCAGAGTTATAGTTTTTCCCTCTAACGAGGGGCAGTATTTTGGACAGGTGGTCCAGGTGGATACAGAGGGAAGGTATGGCGCAGGATACTGATTAAGTTCAGTTGACGATACAGTCTAAGAAGTTTGGATTTGGAGTTCATTTCTGAACTAGGTCCCATCAGACATCCAGACATTCTAGGACAGGTATTGCTCGTTTTCGGGAGATAGTTTTCTCTGCGAACATGAGATATAGAGAGACATAGAAAGAAACATCAAGGCGGATCCACTCACTGAGGCTATTCCTCGAACGCAATAGTTTCGCAAACGAGCTTTGTGAGACTGACTAGTAGAGGAGTTGGGTGTTCGGTATCACACGGGCTGTGAGTATGCGACATCGCAATAATTAGCCTCGAGTGCAAGTGGGAGATTGTTGGAGATAGTGCCCTCAGAGTCAATTATTGGATCACAGGCACGTGATTGCAATGATTGAGGGGAGGACCTATCCCGGTAGGACAGTCTTACTCGAGATGATAGTATGCTATCTGGTTTATCTTTATCATCGTGTACTGCTTTAGGTGACCTTTCGAGTCGCTATTACACGTTGATAAAGCCCCTTGGATTCTTGCTTGACCACCAGCAGTATGAGGACGATCATATAAGTGGGAGCTGGGGGTCTACAAGCATATCCTTAAAAGGTCCCTAGTCGTGGGAGATTCAAGACAGGGCATCGTTTCTCCAGAGTAGACTAGTGTATACAGTCGAGACCCCGACGAGGGGCGGTGGCCGGTCTCACAAGCCACTGGTGTCAGTTGGTTCACCTAAGATGTATACAGGTGCTCATTGGGTTATGAGTACACCGGACAGGACTCGCCGGGAACCTGCTAGTTGGGATTATACCAGACGTCAGATGGCAGTTCCCTGGTGACATGTGTACAGGTTAGTTCATCGACCTGGGATCGTCATTTGTCTCATGTGAGTTCCCACTGTACTTTGATTACTACCCTACCACGGCTCAAAGGAGTCGTGCAAACAGGTTTTAGTTGGGTACAGTCCCGAGCCACATGGAGGCAGTGAGCGGATCTGCAGGGGTTCGTCTCTCCCGGTATTGGGGGTGAGGTCGTGCTGTGTCTAGGAGAGCCAGAACATGAAAAGTCCTTGGCCAAGGCAGGAGATTTGCTGGTAGGTATTCCAGTAGTATCTCAGGGTGTTCTGGGCTACACTCCGACACGACTTGTACCGCTTTTGGGGGTCTGACTTTTACCAACCCCCTAGGCCCGCCATGCGATGCTCATAGACGAACGGACCGGACTGTACGGATATTGTCACTGACAGGCTCAGTAGGGTGTCAGGATGAGTTCGCTCATCGACGTCCCTTTTGGTCAATAGCTGGTGGCCCGTCACGTATGGCTAATACCTCTGACGTGCTAGTGGTTAAATCCACAGCCATAATATTGACGAGTCTTTAGAGTCCACCACACTGACAGTTACTCAAGTTTCGGGCGAAACGCTGTAGAGGCCGTATGGAGATATGGCAGGGTTCGATCAGATACGTGCGGTACTGCACGGATTATGATCGGACGGTTTTTACTAGCCGGCTTTGGCTTAAGCCGGATACTAGTATTAGATAGTGTAGTTTTGTCTCTTTGCATTTGTGTTCAGTGCGAATACAAATGCGGGCATGTATTTGCAGTAGTGGGGTTTTCCTGTAATTTATTACGGGATCGGTTTTCTGAAGTTGCCAGTTTGCATTCCGTTCCGGCCGGTTTTCCTTCATTCCTTCTCGGTCGGACTTTCTTGATGGAGGGTGTTAATTGCAAGTTTGCAATTAACACTTAGTGGAGGGGCTTTCTTGCTTATTTGTGGCATGATGAGACTTGCTTCATGATGAGATTCTTTTTTAATCTCATCACTTGCTTTTCTTGTGATAGGTTGTGAAGGGATTGAAATGAGAAATGAGTTTGACCATTTTCCATATTGTTGATATATTCTTTCTTTCTTGCATTTTTCTCTCTCCAATCTCATTCTTATTGAGAAAGGGCCGGCCATTCTTGAGAGAGGGAGATGAGAGGATCATTTTTCTAGTGGTGGAAATTATATCATCTCATTCTTGCTTGCTCCAAAAATCCAATAACCCTTCTCCAAAGTTCTTTCTTGTTTCCTCCACAAACCATGGCAACTTCAAGAACCCCAAGAGACAACTCACTACACTATTCTATAGCAAGTCTTGGACGCGTCGGCTAGCCAACTTCGCGCCCGAGTTGCCTCGGTCAAGAGGCGGGAGCCCGTAAAAGATTCCGGCTACGTGGTGCCCTTTCCGACGAGCGAGGAGGTGACAGAGATTCCGCGGGAGATCGGAGCGGAGACGAAGACCGAAGGACACGGATCGTTTGGTATAGCATCTCTACTCTTTTCTTTTTGCTAGCTAGCTAGGTTAATGGCCCGATCCGGGTGGAAAGTCCGCGGTGGTGCCGTTTTGCAAAGTTCGCAAAGTTTTTGTTTTCCGCGTTTCCGGCGTCGGATCGACGGCCGGGGCGCCCCCGCGGGCTTACAAACCAGCGTTGCGGATAGGGAAATCTGTAAGACCTGGGAAATCGATTGCGCGAAGGCCAAGTGCCTCGTGCTTGCCTCTATGGACAACGAACATCAGAGGAGGCACGAGAATATGGACCTCGAATCCATATTTCTTCATACAATAGAACTGTATGGAGAGCAATCTCGTATCGTAAGATACGAAGTGTCGAAGAAGTTATTTTCGGCAAGGTTGGCCGTCGGATCATCGGTAGCGGAACACGTGCTTAAGATGATTGGCTTCATAGAGGAGCTCGCGGACCTTGGGACCACGTTGGAGAATGAGCTCTATACGGACTTGATTCTTCAGTCCCTTCCTTCCACTTACGCCCAGTTCATCCTGAATTTCAACTTGGAAGAAAAGGATGTTGAACTTTCAGAGCTCCTCAACATATTGAGGAGTACAGAGGGCACCCTACAGAAAGGTAGGGAAACATCCGCTTTGTTTGTAAGAGGATCTTCCTCTTCTAGGTCCAAGGCGAAAACCAAGGGAAAGAAGAAGAAAACCCCCGCCAAACCAAGGGGCGGTGTTAGTAAAGTGGAAACGAAGGGAAAGGCAAAAGCAACAAAGAAAGCGGGGAAGCCTATAGGAAAGGAAGAGTGCTTTTGCTGTCATAAGAGTGGGCACTGGAAGAATGATTGCAGGGCTTGGAAAGCCAGAACACAGGATCTGAAGCAAGTTGCGGCTTCAGCTTCAGGTGTGTATGTTATTGAAAACTGTCTATCAATAAACTCTACTTCCTGGGTATTGGATACCGGATCAGGATCTCATATCTGTAATTCTTTGCAGGCGTTGAGAAACCGTAGGGTTTTGAAGGCAGGTGACATTACCCTCAAAGTTGCAAACGGAGCTAGCATGGATGCTAAGGCCGTGGGGGACTATCACCTGGGAATGTCAGATGGACATGTTTTGGTTTTACGTAATTGCTTTTTTGTACCCAACGCAACTTGTAATATCATTTCTGTATCTTTGATTTTAAAGAAGGTTATGAATTTGCGTTTGTAAGTAATGTTGTAAACATTTACCTTAATCAAGTTCTGATTGGGTCAGGTACATTAAGCAATTGTATATACGTATTAAACCAACCACAGATTTTCAATGTCCAGAATACGCACAAAAGAAAGTCTCCGGAAATAAATCAGACTTTCTTATGGCATTGTAGACTGGGTCACATCAATGAGAGAAGGTTGACGAAGATACATACAGAAGGATATTTGGATCCGTTCGAATATCAATCATATGCCACTTGTCAATCATGTCTCAAAGGAAAGATGACAAAGACTCCGTTCACTGGACATGGAGTAAGAGCGAGCGAGCTCTTAGGACTCGAACACAGCGACGTGTGCGGTCCAATATCTACACATGCGCGAAGCGGTTATTCTTACTTCATTACTTTTACGGATGACTTTTCAAGGTACGGTTATGTCTTCTTAATGAAACATAAATCCGAAGCCTTTGGAAAATTCCAGTAATATAAGAATGAAGTAGAAAAACAAACCGGCAAAAGTATCAAGACACTAAGATCTGATCGAGGTGGTGAATACTTAAGTGCCAAGTTCCTGGACTACTTAAAAGAGAATGGAATTCTCTCTCAGCTTACTCCTCTATACACTCCGCAACATAACGGTGTATCGGAGAGACAGAACCGAACCCTATTGGATATGGTACGGTCCATGATGAGTAACGCTGAGTTACCGTGATCATTCTGGGGATATGCACTAGAATCAGCTGCATACCTTTTGAACCGAGTTCCAACTAAGGCTGTGCCTACCACACCATATCAGATGTGGTGTGGGAAGAGGCCATATCTTAATCACATTAAGACATGGGGATGTCCAGCTTTTGTCAAAAAGCAGCATGCGGACATACTCGAGGCAGGCTCAGTACAGTGCAAGTTTGTGGGATATCCAAAGAACTCCAAGGGATATTTCTTCTATTGCGAAGAGGAACAAAAGATTTATGTTTCTCGTCATGCCCACTTCTTGGAAACTGAGTTTTTTGGAAAATCAGATAAGTGGGAGCGCAATAGAACTGGAAGAAATTCCAGAACCATGAGCTATTACTAAAAGCTTAGTAGAACCAGAGGGTTCGAAAGATTGTGACATTCCTACGCCGCTCCGCAGGAGTAGTAGGCGGTCTCATCCGCCCGAGAGATACTACGGTTTTCTCATAGACGGGGATAGAGAGGATTGCATCATTGATTATGATGAGCCGACTAGCTTCCAGCAAGCCATTCAGAGCGTTGACTCGGTAAAATGGCGGGATGCAATGCGGACCGAAATGGAGTCCATGTACACCAACAAAGTATGGACATTGGACGTTGCTCCAGATGGGGTAAAACCCGTAGGATGCAAGTGGATCTTCAAAAGGAAGATTGGTGTAGATGGACAGGTTGAGACCTATAAAGCTAGACTGGTTGCAAAGGGTTTTTGTCAAAGACCTGCTTTGGACTATGACGAGACCTTTTCTCCAGTAGCTATGCTGAAATCCATTCGGATCCTTCTTGCCATTGCTGCCTTCCACGATTATGAGATTTGGCAGATGGACGTAAAGACCGCTTTTCTAAATGGAAATTTAGAGGAGTGTGTTTATATGGACCAGCCAGAGGGTTTCATTCAGAGTGGGAGCAGCGGAAAGGTATGTAAGTTGCTTAAGTCCATCTACGGACTAAAGCAGGCATCGCGGAGTTGGAACATCTGTTTTGATGAGACGGTCAAGGAATTTGGCTTTATCAAAAATCCAGATGAACCATGCATCTATAGTAGATTTATAGTGAGAACTGTAGTATTCCTCATTTTATACGTGGATGACATTCTCTTAATAGGAAATGACATTCCTATGCTACAATCTGTCAAAGGGTTCTTGTCACACAGGTTCTCCATGAAAGACCTGGGTGATGCCTCATACATTCTGGGGATCCGGATCTATCATGACAGATCCAAGAGGATACTGGGACTCTCACAGTCCAGGTACATCGACACCATACTGAAAAGATTCAGTATGGAAGATTCCAAGTGCGATAATCTACCGGCTTGTCACGGGATCACCCTCTCCAAAGAGATGTCTCCCAAGACTGATTTGGAAAGGGATCGCATGTCTATTATACCCTACGCTTCTGCGGTAGGCTCTATAATGTATGCGATGTTGTGTACCAGACCAGATGTAGCTTATGCACTGAGTGTGGTAAGCCGGTATCAGTCAAACCTTGGGGAGAAACACTGGATAGCGGTAAAGAACATTCTCAAGTACCTGAGAAGGACTAAGGAGATGTTCTTGGTGTATGGTGGAAAAGACCTCCAGATCGAGGCCTTTGGTAACTCCAGCTTCCAGAGTGACAAGGATGATTCCAAGTCCATGTCGGGTTATGTCTTTACCCTCAATAGAGGGGCGGTGTGTTGGAAGAGTTCCAAACAGGAAACCGTTGCTGACTCGACGATGGAAGCGGAATATATCGCTGCTGCAGATGCCGCAAAAGATGCCGTCTGGATAAGGAAGTTCTTAACTGAACTTCAGGTGGTTCCGTCCATTGTTGATCCAATACCGCTGTATTGCGACAACAACGGGGCTATAGCTTTAGCGAAGGAACCCAGGTCCCATCAGAAGTCCAGACACATCTTGAGGCGGTATCACCTGATCAGGGAGATCGTGGGTCGCGAGGAGATCGAGGTTCGGAGAGTTTCTATAGAAGATAACACTGCTGATCCACTCACAAAGGCCTTACCCCAGACTCAGTTCGAGTGGCTGATCGAGATGATAGGTCTTCGATACGCCAGTACATGGCCTTAGTGCAAGTGGGAGATTGTTAGTGTATATGCCCTAGAGGCCATTACTGTATCATACTAGTATGTATATTACTTAATGGAAGCTTGGGATATTCACCTTGTATTGACAATCTTGCTCAATATAGTAGTATGCTACTTGGTTTGTTTCTGCTTTAATGTGTACATGTGTTTATTTTAGCATATCACCTATACACATTAGTGGAGCCCTTAGGATCTTTGCTTGATTACCGGCGTTGTGATGGCAGTCACACTCGTGGGGGCTGGGTAATCTATAAGCACATCCTTATGCAGGTCCCTAGTCGTAGGACTATCGAGACAGGGCATCGATACTCCGGAGTAGACTAGCGTATGCGCATCTCATCCCAGTGTGGGAGACGGTCTGTCCCACAGCCGTTAGTACATCGTACTTAAGATAGTATGCGGGTGCTCGTTAGGTTACGAGTATACTGGACAGGACTTGTCGGGAACTGTTGGTTGATACTATACCTATCGTCAGTTATCAGTTCCCAGGTGACATGATTACAGCTTAGTCTGCTGACTTGACACTGTCACTTCGCCTCGAGTGTGTTCCCACTGTACTTTGATTACTACCCTACCATGGCTCAAAGGAGTCGTGCAAACAAGTAGTTTTTGGGTGCAGTCCCGAAGCACTTAGAGGCAGTGACGGTTAGACATGATTCGTCTCTTCCGGTATTGGGGGTTGACATTATTCTGTGTCTAGGAGATCCATTACACGAGTAGTCCCTGGCCAGGGCAAGCGAGATATACTGGTAGGTTTCCAGTGATATCTCAGGGTGTTCTGGGCTTCACTCTGACACGACTTGTACCGCTATTAGGGGACTGACGTTTACCGCCCCATAGGCCCGCCATGCGATGTATCAGATGAACAGACCGGACTGTACAGAGATTGTCACATTCAGGCTCAGTAAGAGTTCAGATGGGTTTCACCTCGTCAGTCTTCTTGTCGGCATCTACCTGGTGACCATTACGCACAGCTAGTGCCGCTTGCGGTCTGTGGTTAAACCCACTGCCAGCGTAGTATCGAGTCTTTAGAGTCCCACACAGAAAGCTATTCGCCTTTAGGCAAAATAGTAGAGGTCGCATGGTTTTGCGACAGGTCGCATGGTTTTGCGACAGGGTTCGGTCATATCCGTGCACTTGTGCACGTTCAGTGTCCGGACAGTTAACACTAGCAGGCTTTAGTTTAAGCCAGATTCTAGTGTACGTTTTGGGATTGGTTTATCTCGTTTGTGTTCGTGTTCCTCGGAACGCGGATGCGGGTGTGTATGCACAGTTGACAGAGAGACAGAGGCAGAGGATTCTCATTGGGGTTGTTGACTGTTGACTGTTGAGTGTTGACCATTGACTTTTTGCTAAACCCTAATGAGAATAAGAAATATGATTAGCAATAATATTAATTAAGTATTATAGTGATATGGTTGTTGAGTGGTTGACTTTGTTTACTTGTTGACTTGGTTTATCGGTTGACTAGGTTGGACTAGTTGACCATTATCATTACAATGGTTGTCATTTCATGCAAAGACTTTTGCTTGCTTGTTGTGCTTTGCAAAAGGAGTGCATGAAATGATAATGCCACTTGATATGATATGAACCATCACATAATACTCAATTATTATTACTGTTATTATTATTATTCTTTTTGGATTATGAGAGAGAGGTTGAGAAAAGTCTTGATCATTCTTGGATTTGCTTTCTCTCTTTTGAGCTCTCTCATTCTCAAGCTCTCCCTCTTCTTCTTGCTCTCTCTAGCTCAAGGCAAACCATTCTCATGTGTAGAGACTCATTGCCTTAGAGATAAAAAGACACCAAAATAATCCTCTACTCATTCTAGTTCACAAGGCCTAGCAAGCCAAGTGTTCTAGTTTCTTTAAAGTTCGAAGAAGAAGCCAAAGGTAGAAGCTTTCAGGTGGATCCATCTTCGGCGCAAGGAGACGACGAGGTGAGGCCGATCCGAACTCCGGAAAGAGTGGAAGACGAAGGAGTTCAAGAAAGGTATAGCCCCCTAACCGAGTAGGGAAAACACTAGTTAGGTTGTTAGTTAGTTGTTTAACAAAGATCCGTATTTTGAGTCCATGTTACCACCCTTTTGAAAATCGTTTTTTATCACTTCCGCAACCCCGTAAGTACCGGGGAAGGGTAGCATGGACTTACAGGATATATATACGGGTTTACGACAGTCTTGCTCAATAAAGTAGTATGCAACTTGGTTTGTTTCTATCTTAATATGTGTATATGTTTCTTTTAAAATATCGCTAATACATATTGATGGAGCCCTTAAGATCTTTGCTTGACTGCCGGCGTTGTGATGGCGATCACACTAGTGCGGCCTGGGTAGTCTTTAAGCACATCCTTATTTTGGTCCCTAGTCGTAGGATTATCGAAACAGGGCATCGATACTCCAAAGTAGACTGGTGCATGCGCTTCTTATCCCAGCAGGGGAGATGGTCTGTCCCACAGCCATCAGTACGTCATACTGGAGATAGTATGCAGGTGCTCGTTAGGTTACGAGTACACTGGATAGGACTCGTCGGGAACTATTGGTTGGTATTATACCTATCGTCAGTTAACAGTTCCCAGGTGACATGAGTACAACTTAGTCCGTTGACTTGACACTGTAACTTCGCCTCGAGTGTGTTCCCACTGTTCTTAAGTTACTACCCTACCACGGCTCTATTGAGTCGTGCAAACAGGTACTAGTTGGGTGCAGTCCCGAAGCACTTGGAGGCAGTGACGTTTAGACAGGATTCGTCTCTCCCGGTATTGGGAGTTGATATCACGCTGTATCTAGGAGGGCCATTACATAGAGTTGTCCCTGGCCAGGGCAAGCGAGATTTACTGGTAGTGTTTCCAGTAGTTTCTCAGGGTGTTCTGGGCTACACTCCTGTAAGTCCATGCTACCTCTCCCGGTACTTTCGGGCATGCGGAATTTGGTGAAAAACAAACTTCTAGAAGCGGTAACATGGACTCAAAACCGGATCTTTGTTAAACATCTAACTAACAACCTAACTAGGAGTTGTTAACTACTCGGTTAGGGGGTTATACCTTTCTTTCTTGAACTCCTTCGTTTTCATCTCTTGATGGTGTACGGATTGGCTTCACCCCGTCGTCTCCTTGCGCCGAAGATCGATCCACCCGAAAGCTTCTACCTTTGGCTTCTTCTTCGAACTTTGAAGAAACTAGTTCACTTGGTTTGCCAAACCTTGTGAACAAGAGTGAGTAGAGGAGAGTGTGATGGGATTTTCTCTATGGTTCTTGCTTCTCAACATATGAGACAAGTGAACCATAGACAAGAGAGAGCAAGAGGAAGAGGGTGAGAGCAAGAGGAAGAGAGAGCTCAAAACCAAGAGAGAGAAAGACAATGAAAGAATGAGCCTCTCTTTTCTCTTTCACCCACTCATAATCCAAAAGCATCATGAGCCATAATGTTAATCAAGTATTATTATGTGATGGTTCATATCATGTCAAAGGCAATATCATTTCCATGCACTCATTTTGCAAACCACAACAAGCAAGCAAAAGTCTTTGCATGAAAATGACAACCATTGTGATGATGATGGTCAACTAGTCCAACCTAGTCAACCGGTCAACAAGTCAACAAAGTCAACCCCTCAACAACCATGTCACTATAATACTTAATTAATATTATTGCTAATCATATATCATATTCTCATTAGGGTTGAGCAAAAAGTCAATAGTCAACAGTCAACGGTCAACAACCCTAATGAGAATCCTCTGCCTCTGTCTCTCCGTCAACTGTGCATAAACACCCGCATTCGCGTTCCGAGGAACACGAATACAAACTGGATAAAACCAATCCCAATACGTACACTAGGATCTGGTTTACACCAAAGCCCGCTAGTGTAAACTGTCCGGACACTAAACGTGCATAAGTGCACGGATGTGACTGAACCCTGTCGCAAAACCATGAGACCTGTCGCAAAATCATGCGACCTGTACTCTTTTGCCTAAAGGCGAATAGCTTTCTGTGTGGGACTCTAAAGATTCGACACTACGCTGGCAGTGGGTTTAACCACAGACTACAAGCGGCACTAGCTGTGCGTAACGGTCCCCAGGTAGATGCCGACAAGAAGACTGACGAGGTGAAACCCATCTGAACTCCTACTGAGCCTGAATGTGACAATCTCCATACAGTTCGGTCTGTTCGTCTGATACATCGCATGGCTGGCCTAGGGGGAGGTAAATGTAAGTCCCCTAATAGCGGTACAACTCGTGTCGGAGTGAAGCCCAATACACCCTGAGATAACACTGGAAGCCTACCAGTATATCTCGCTTGCCCTGGCCAGGGACTACTCGTGTAATGGCTCTCCAAGACACAGCGCGATGTCAACCCCCAATACCGGGAGAGACGAATCCTGTCTAACCGTCACTGCCTCCAAGTGCTTCGGGACTGCACCTAACTACTACCTGTTTGCACGACTCCTTTGAGCCGTGGTAGGGTAGTAATCAAAGTACAGTGGGAACACACTCGAGGCGAAGTGACAGTGTCAAGTAAGCGGACTAAGCTGTACTCATGTCACCTAGGAACTGATAACTGACGATAGGTATAATATCAACCGGTCAGTTCCCGACGAGTCTTGTCCAGTGTACTCGTAACCCAACGAGCACCCGCATACTATATCCAGTACGACATACTGATGGCTGTGGGACAGACCACCTCCCACTCTGGGATGAGAAGCGCATACGCTAGTCTACTCCGGAGTATCGATGCCCTATCTCGATAGTCCTGCAACTAGGGACCTGCATAAGGATGTGCTTATAGATTACCCAGCCTCCACTGGTGTGACGGCCATCACAACGCTGGTAATCAAGCAAAGATCCTAAGGGCTCCACAAATGTGTATAGGCGATATACTAAAATAAACACATGTACACATTGAAGTAGAAACAAACCAAGTAGCATACTACAATTTTGACCAAGATTGTATATACAAGGTGAATATCCCAAGCTTCCATTAAGTAATATACAAACTAGTATGATACAGTAATGGCCTCTAGGGCATATACACTAACAATCTCCCACTTGCACTACGGCCATGTACTGGCGTATCGAAGACCTATCATTTCGATCAGCCGCTCGAACTGAGTCTGGGGCAAGGCCTTCGTGAGTGGATCTGCAGTGTTATCTTCTGAATTTACTCTCTTTACCTCGATCTCCCGGCGATCAATGATCTCCCTGATCAGGTGGAACCGCCTCAAAATGTTCCTGGACTTCTGATGGGACCTGGGTTCCTTCGCTAAAGCTATAGCGCCGTTGTTGTCACAATACAGCGGTATTGGATAAACCCTGGTAGGAACCACCTGAAGTTCCGTGAGGAACTTCTTCATCCAGACAGCTTCCTTTGCGTCATCGCAAGCAGCTATGTACTCCGCTTCCATAGTTGAGTCAGCAACGGTTTCCTGCTTAGAACTCATCCAGCAGACCGCCCCTCCATTGAGGGTAAAGACATAACCCGACATGGACTTGGAGTCATCCTTGCCACTCTGGAAGCTGGAGTCAGCAAAGGCCTCAATCTGGAGGTCTTTTCCGCCATACACCAAGAACATCTCCTTAGTCATTCTCAGGTACTTGAGAATGTTCTTTACTGCTATCCAGTGTTTCTCCCCTGGGTTCGACTGATACCGGCTTACAACGCTCAATGCGTATGCTACATCTGGTCTGGTACATAACATCGCATATATAATAGAGCCTACCGCAGATGCGTAGGGTATTGATGACATGCGAGCCCTTTCCAAATCAGTCTTGGGAGACATCTCTTTGGAGAGGGTGATTCCGTGACAAGCCGGTAGATTACCGCGCTTGGAATCTTCTATACTGAATCGTTTCAGTATGGTGTCGATGTACCTTGACTGTGAAAGTCCCAACATCCTCTTAGATCTATCACGAAAGATCTGGATCCCCAGAATGTACTTGGCATCGCCCAGGTCCTTCATGGAGAACCTCTGCGACAAGAATCCTTTGACTGACTGTAGCATAGGAATATCATTTCCTATTAGGAGAATGTCATCGACGTACAAGACGAGGAATACCACATTTCTCCCTACAATCTTACTGTAAATGCATGGTTCATCTGGGTTTTTGACAAAGTCGAATTCTTTGACAGTATCATCAAAGCAGATGTTCCAACTCCGCGATGCCTACTTGAGTCCATAGATGGACTTGAGCAACTTGCACACTTTACCGCTGCTCCCACTCTGAATGAATCCCTCTGGCTGATCCATATAGACGCACTCTTCCAAATTTCCATTTAGGAAAGCCGTCTTTACGTCCATCTGCCAGATCTCATAATCGTGGAAGGCAGCAATGGCAAGAAGGATCCGAATGGATTTAAGCATGGCTACCGGAGAAAAGGTCTCGTCATAGTCCAAACCAGGTCTTTGACGAAAACCCTTTGCAACGAGCCTAGCTTTATAGGTTTCAACCTGCCCATCTACACCAATCTTCTTTCTGAAGATCCATTTGCAGCCTACGGGTTTTACCCCTTCTGGAGCAAAGTCCAAAGTCCAAACTTTGTTGGTGTACATGGACTCCATCTCGGTCCGCATTGCATCCAGCCATTTTACCGAGTCACCGCTCTGAATGGCTTGCTGGAAGCAAGTAGGCTCATCATAATTAACTGTGCAATCCTCTCTATCCCCGTCTATGAGAAAACCGAAGTATCTCTCGGGCGGATGAGACTGCCTACTACTTCTGCGGAGCGGCGTAGGAATGTCCGGTTCTCTTGAAACGTCCGGTTCATCCAAGCTTTCAGTAACAGCTTGTGGTTCTGGAATTTCTTCCAGTTCTATTGCGTCCCCACTTATCTGATTTTCAAAAAATTCAGTTTCCAAGAAGTGGGCATGCGGAGAAACAAAAACTTTTTGTTCTTCTGCAGAATAGAAAAGATACCCTCTGGAGTTCTTTGGGTATCCCACAAACTTACACAGTACTGAGCGTGCCTCGAGCTTGTCCGCATGCTGCTTTTTTATAAAAGCTGGACATCCTCATACCTTAAGATACTTAAGACAGGGTTTCTTCCCACTCCACATCTGATATGGGGTGGTAGGCACAGTATTGGTTGGAGCCTTGTTCAAGAGATATGCAGCTGCTTCTAGTGCATAACCCCAGAAAGATCGCGGTAACTCAGCCTTACTCATCATGGAACGAACCATATCGAATAGGGTCCGATTCCGCCTTTCCGATACACCGTTGTGTTGTGGTGTGTATGGAGGAGTAAGTTGAGAGAGAATTCCATTCTCTTTTAAGTAGCCCAGAAACTCGGCACTCAAGTATTCTCCACCACGATCCGATCTTAGAATCTTGATACTTTTGCCGGTTTGTTTTTCAACTTCATTCTTGTATTCTTGAAATTTCCCAAAAGCCTCGGATTTGTGCTTCATTAAGAAGACATGTCCATACCTAGAGAAATCATCTGTGAAAGTAATGTAGTATGAATAACCACTTCGCAAATGTGTAAACATTGGACCACACACATCACTGTGTATGAGTCCCAAGAGCTTGCTCGCTCTTTCTCCGCGTCCAGTGAACGGTGTCTTTGTCATCTTTCCCATGAGACAAGATTCACAAGTGGCATAAGACTGATACTCGAACGGATTCAAGTACCCTTCTTTATGTAACTTAGTTAATCGTGTCTTATTAATGTGACCCAGTCTACAATGCCATAAGAAAGCCTGATTTGTTTCCGGAGACTTTCTTTTAAGTGTGTTCTGGACACTGAAAATCTGAGCTTGATTTAACACGTATATTCCGCTCTGTAATGTACCTGACCCAATCAGAACTTGATTTAGGTGGATGTGTACTACATCGCTTACAAAAGTAAATTCATATCCTTCCTTAGAAAGTAAGGATACAGATATGATATTACAAGTCGCACCTGGTACATACAAACAGTTACGCAAAATCAATATCTGCCCAGTTGTCAGTCCAAGATGATATTCCCCTACGGATTCAGCATCCATGCTCATTCCGTTAGCAACCCTGAGAGTCATATCACCTTTCCTGATAACCCTACGGTTTCTCAGAGCCTGTAACGAATTACAGATATGAGATCCTGATCCGGTATCCAATACCCAGGAAGTAAGGTTAACTGACATACAGTTCTCAATTACAAACACACTCGAAGCCGAAGCCACAACATGCTTTGAATTCTGGCTACTGGCTTTGCAAGCCCTGCAATCCTTCTGCCAATGTTCATTCCCGTTACAATAGGAACGTCCCTCTTTAACCATATCCAGTCTCAAAACTTTTGCCCTTCCTTTTCCTTCTTCTTCCCTGGTTTCCTTCAGGGTATAAGCAGAGGGCAGGGACTGTAGAATTAAGTCAGTACTTGACCCATTCTCCAACGTGGTCTCCAGGTCCGTGAGCTCAAAATAGCTGGTCTCTATAAGGACGTTGTCCCTTACAGATGACCCGACAGCCAACCTCGCTTGAAGCAATTCGTTCGAGGTCTCATATCTTGCGATACGAGATTGCTCTCCATATAAAACTTTGTTATGGGGGAAGATAGAAACTGAGTCCATCTTCTTGTGCTGCCTCTGGTTTGCACCATCAACTGAGGCTAACACGAGACACTTGGCTTTCGCACAATCCTTTTCCGATGTCCTGCGGATGTAAACATCCGTGACAGGGGAAACTGGACCTGAGACGGTAGGGGTTTGATTAGTTAAGAGGTGTCCCAGCTTGTCATGGGCAATGGACATCTGGACAGACCTTTGCCAGTCATAACAGTCAGGTTCAGTCATTTTATTATCTAGATGTAACCTAGGTGTGGTCACTGGGTCGCTGCAATTAAGAGAGAGAGAGAAGAAAACACTCAGCATGATGCTCTTGCAAGTTTAGATTGGTTTTTAATTTATCTAAACAGGATGGCTCCCACTGTCTCTCGAATCCCTCCTCAAACCATAAAGGAAGAATTAGTCGGGATCAATCTCACCGTACAATACTTGCTTAACCGTTCAGCCAGGCTAGTGTCGGTACTTCGAGGGAGGTTTTCTAACGCTTTCGCGAAGTTCCTTAATTAAATAACCTCTTTTCCCTGTGGGCGTAGCCCCGCTAACACCTTTCTAGGCACCTACTTGGTTTATAGCATTGATCGTTAAGTGAGAAATTTCCCGAGGAGTAGCATATACTCACAGTAGGATCGGGATCCAAATATCATTGCGTGACAAAACTGAAGGAATCCTACCAGAATCATCACACTCCAAATGGTATGCAACGCTAGCAAGTTTCAGTTCTTTTGAAACTCCCGATGTGGATTTTTGCCCCATGCTCTTATGACCTTGACGAAGGTCAACAAATCATAAGTCACATGTCAAGTTCTACCCGTCATTATCCAGGTTAATTTGAACCCACCCGTATATACCCTTGACGAAGGTCAACAAGGTAATACGACTGTCCCAAACCAACGCATCTATCTATGCTACATATGAACACCCAACAGCTACCAATCACTATGCCTTGACGAAGGTCAACAAACATAGCTTGAATACTATTGAATATTCATACGAAACGACGGAGGGCTACGAATGGTTTTGGTGAAACCTTGAACGTAGTGAACTTGATATAATCGAAGGAACGAAATAGCTTTTAAAAGGAGTGGCTCAAGCTCCGCATTTAAAAGTTAGTTTTGAAAAGAACCGAGTGGTTTTTCGAAAGTGTTCCAACGACTTTTACTTGGTTTATTTTCTTGCATTAGTTCTTTTAATGCGTGTTATTCTTGCATTAGTTCTTTTAATGCGTCCCATCATTTAATCCTACCATTGCAGAAAACAACCAAAATATGACGTACGCTTATGCCATTCGCAATCGCCACGGGGCCCCGTCATTACCCGTTAGGTTACTTAACTAACGACAGAGCGGGGGCTGGGCTAGCGCGGCTGTAAAACATAAGCAACGCCTAAATAATATCATATACAGATATATTGCAATGATAGCCATTTCAAATCACAGATGAACACATTGGATATACAAGGAACCCGCAATTCGTACGAGCCTGTAACGAAAAGTAGATTACACGGTCGCGGTGAATAGCCAATACCCCACCCAAGACCCCTACGGGTGCGGCAAACTACCAGCCAAGTACCCGAAGCGAAGCAACCTCCCTCATCTCCGTGAGTAGGCCACTCGGCACTTCGGCATACCCGGTAGTTTGTGCACCCCCTCCATGGGTCTATCATAGGAGCAAAAACAGTAAAAAGATATTATACAATGACGGCTACAACCCCGACCCGGTTGTGCGGCCATACAAATAATTATTACATCAATTTACAAATTTACTTGAATTGAAAGAAAAGAAAACTCTCGTCTCACAACCCCCCGGCTATTCACCCGTGACAATCCAATTAATTCATATACATATTCCAATAACATTACAGATCACAGATTTGTATAACCCCCACTAATCGACATATAGCGATTAGCAGACGTTCAATACAAATATCACATCACAGAAAAACCCGTCAGCTTAAGTCTTTTAGAAGTTCGATCAAAAATACGGATTTTCAGGCCCCAAACACAAAATTTTCGTTCTGGAAAATCTGGGCAGAAAATACATATTCCAAGAATCCCAAAATACCCCTATGAACAAACTGCAAAAATAAAATCCCACGACCGTGTCAACTAGGCCGCGGTTCCGCGGCGGGAGCAAGCTCCCGCCGCGGAAATGCGGCGCGTTGATCGATTCAGTGGGTCGAATTTTTGCAGTTTCTTCTAAAAACCCTGAGTCAATTTTTGGTATATCTCAAATAATTTTTGCAGCACTTTGAAAATCGACAGAAAGTTTGAAATCCGGGTGTATTTCGCGACTTTTTCTCCGATCGAATTTCTAGTTACTATTCTAACATGTTAGGTAGTGTTTAACTAGGCTCTGATACCACTGTAAGTCCATGCTACCTCTCCCAGTACTTTCGGGCATGCGGAATTTGGTGAAAAACAAACTTCTAGAGGCGGTAACATGGACTCAAAACCGGATCTTTGTTAAACATCTAACTAACAACCTAACTAGGAGTTGTTAACTACTCGGTTAGGGGGTTATACCTTTCTTTCTTGAACTCCTTCTTCTTCATCTCTTGATGTTGTACGGATTGGCTTCACCCCATCTTCTCCTTGCGCCGAAGATCGATCCACCCGAAAGCTTCTACCTTTGGCTTCTTCTTCGAACTTTGAAGAAACTAGTTCATTTGGTTTGCCAAACCTTGTGAACTAGAGTGAGTAGAGGAGAGTGTGATGGGATTTTTTCTATGGTTCTTTCTTCTCAACACATGAGACAAGTGAACCATAGACAAGAGAGAGCAAGAGCAAGAGGAAGAGAGAGCTCAAAACCAAGAGAGAGAAAGACAATGAAAGAATGAGCCTCTCTTTTCTCTTTCACCCTCTCATAATCTAAAAGCATCATGAGCCATAATGTTAATCAAGTATTATTATAAGATGGTTCATATCATGTCAAAGGCAATATCATTTCCATGCACTCATTTAGCAAACCACAACAAGCAAGCAAAAGTCTTTGCATGAAAATGACAACCATTGTGATGATGATGGTCAACTAGTCCAACCTAGTCAACCGGTCAACAAAGTCAACAAGTCAACAAAGTCAACCCCTCAACAACCATGTCACTATAATACTTAATTAATATTATTGCTAATCATATATCATATTCTCATTAGGGTTGAGCAAAAAGTTAATAGTCAACAGTCAACGGTCAACAACCTTAATGAGAATCCTCTGCCTCTGTCTCTCCGTCAACTGTGCATACAGACCAGCATTCGCGTTCCGAGGAACACGAATACAAACTGGATAAAACCAATCCCAATACGTACACTAGGATCTGTCTTAAACCAAAGCCCGCTAGTGTAAACTGTCCGGACACTAAACGTGCACAAGTGCACGGATGTGACTGAACCCTGTCGCAAATCCATGCGACCTGTCGCAAAACCAACCGACCTCTACTCTTTTGCCTAAAGGCGAATAGCTTTCTGTGTGGGACTCTAAAGACTCGACACTACGATGGCAGTGGGTTCAACCACAGACCGCAAGCGCCACTAGCTGTGTGTAACGGTCCCCAGGTAAATGCCGACAAGAAGACTGACGAGGTGAAACCCATCTGAACTCCCACTGAGCCTGAATGTGACAATCTCCGTACAGTCCGGTCTGTTCGTCTGATACATCGCATGGCGGGCCTAGGGGCGGTAAACGTCAGTCCCCTAATAGCGGTACAATTCATGTCGGAGTGAAGCCCAATACACCCTGAGATAACACTGGAAGCCTACCAGTATATCTCGCTTGCCCTGGCCAGGGACTACTCGTGTAATGGCTCTCCTAGACACAGTGCGATGTCAACCCCCACTACCGGGAGAGACGAATCCTGTCTAACCGTCACTGCCTCCAAGTGCTTCGGGACTGCACCCAACTACTACCTGTTTGCACGACTCCTTTGAGCCGTGGTAGGATAGTAATCAAAGTACAGTGGGAACACACTCGAGGCGAAGTGACAGTGTCAAGTCAGCGGACTAAGCTGTACTCATGTCACCTGGGAACTGATAACTGACGATAGGTATAATACCAACCGGTCAGCTCCCGACGAGTCCTATCCAGTGTACTCGTAACCCAACGAGCACCCGCATACTATCTCCAGTACGACGTACTGATGGCTGTGGGACAGACCACCTCCCACTCTGGGATGAGAAGCGCATACGCTAGTCTACTCCGGAGTATCGATGCCCTGTCTCGATAGTCCTGCGACTAGGGACCTGCATAAGGATGTGCTTATAGATTACCCAGCCCCCACTGGTGTGACGACCATCACAACGCTGGTAATCAAGCAAAGATCCTAAGGGCTCCACTAATGTGTATAGGCGATATACTAAAATAAACACATGTACACATTGAAGTAGAAACAAACCAAGTAGCATACTACTATTTTGAGCAAGATTGTATATACAAGGTGAATATCCCAAGCTTCCATTAAGTAATATACAAACTAGTATGATACAGTAATGGCCTCTAGGGCATATACACTAACAACTCCGACATGACTTGTACCGCGATTAGGGGTCTGACGTTTACCGCCCCCCTAGACCCGCCATGCGTTACTCTCAGACGAACAGACCGGACTGTACGGAGATTGTCACATTCAGGCTCAGTAGGAGTTCGGATGGGTTTACCTCATCGGTCTTCTTATCGGCATCTTCCTGGGGACCGTTACGTACAGCTAGTACCGCTTGCGGCCTGTGGTTAAACCCACTGCCAGCGTAGTGTCGAGCCTTTAGAGTCCCACACAGAGAGTTATTCGCCTTTGGGTAAAACAGAGTAGAGGTCGCATGGTTTTGCGACAGGGTTCGTTCACATCCGCGCACTTGTGCACGTTTGGTGTCCGGGCAGTTATTACTAGCGGGCTTTGGTTTAAGCCAGATCCTAGTATTTGTTTTGGGATTGGTTTTGTCTCATTGTATTCGAGTTCCTCGGAACACAGATGCGGGTGTGTATGCACAGTTGACAGAGGCAGAGGAATCTCATTAGGGTTATTGACCGTTGACTTTTTCTTAACCCTAATGAGAATGAGAAATATGATTAATGATATTAATTAAGGATAATTGTGCCATGGTTAGGTTGACCATTTGACTTTTGTTGACCTTTTGACTTCGGTTGACCGGTTGACTTTTGTTGACTTTTTGACCATCATCATTTCACTTGCAAGATGCTTCTTGTTTCTTGCAAAATGCATTTAATGTTGAAATCATAATGGTCATTCAAAACTAACCATCACATTTTCCTTAGTTATTATTATTATTATTATTATTATTATTATTCTCATTTGAAAGCATGGTTGTAGATTTTCTAATTCATTCTCTCTTGCTCTTTCTCTCTCATGTTATAGCTCTTCCTCTTCCTCTCTCAAAGCTCTTATCTCTCATGTGTTGAGAACCATGAGCTTGTGAGATAAAACCATCAAGACTTTTCTCTACTCACTCTAGGGTTCTAGGTTTAGCAAGCCAAGCACTCTAGTTACCTCTTGGTTGAGATAGGAGCTCAAGGTAGAGGCCTTCGGGTGGATCTTTCTTCGGCAAAGAGAAGACGACGAGGAGGAGCCGTCTACGCCACTCCAAGGAGCAAGCAAGAAGGAGGACCATAACAAGAAGAGAAGGAGGTATAACCTTCTAACCGAGTAGCTAAAACTTGTAGTTGTTTGTTAGTTTTTGTTTGGCAAAGATCCTTTATGGTTGGCCCATGTTACCCTGTGAGAAAATTTTGATTTTTTACCTATTCCGCATCCCCGAAAGAACCGGGGTGGGTAATGTGGACCTAACAGTGGTATCAGAGCCTAGCTAAACAACAACTAACTGTTAGCAAAGTCATTAGAACTTCGATCACGGAAAAAATCCCGAAAACACACCAAAATATTGTATTTTCTGTCGAAATTCAAAAATGCCCTAAAACTATTTTCAGAGACATGAAAAATTCAAGCAGGCTTTTTTGAGAAATCTGTAGAATTTTGGACGCCTGAATCGCTCATAGGACCGCGGATCCGCGGCCGATCCAAGCGATCCGCCGCGGTTCCACGGCCGAGTCAACTCAGCGGCGCACCAAAATTCTTCTGGGGTTCTCTATGTTGGTTTTGTGTATTCTGGGAATTTTTGTTTCTGCCCAGATTTGTATGAGTACTGGATTTTACTTGGGGTAGATTCGAATACAGTTATTGATCAAAATTCTATAAACTTTGGCTGAATGGTTATATCTGTAATGCGATATATGTACTGAACGTCGACTAATCGCTATACGTCGATTAATGGGGGTTGTATATATCTGTGATCTGTGATGTTGGATTGTGTATATGAACTTGTTGGATTATCGCGGATGAATAGCCAGGGTTTATGAGATGAGAGTTTATTTATCTTTCATTTGATGTAAATTGTAAATTGATGTAATATTATTTTTATGGTGGCACATCCGGGATGAGGTTGTAGCCGCCATTGTATATTATTTCTTTTACTATTTTTGCTCCTAGGATAGACCTAAGGAGGGGTGCATAAACTACCGGGTACTTTGAAGTGCCGAGTGGCCTACTCACGTTGTTGAGGGAGGTTGCTTCACTTCGGGTACTTGGCGGGTAGTTTGCCACACCCGTAGGGGTCTAAGGTGGGGTGTGGCTATTCATCCCGACCGTGTAATCCGTCTTTCGTTGCAGGCTCGAACGAAACACGGATTCCTAGCATATCCAATGTGTTCATCTGTGATCTGGAATGGCTATCATTGCCTCTGACGAATGTATATATCTATATATGATATTTAGTAGGCGTTGCTTATGTTTTGAATCCGCGCTAGTCCAGCCCCCGCTCTGTCGTTAGTTAAGTCACCTAACGGGTGTTGACGGGGCCCCGTGGCGAATGCGGATGGCATAAGCGTACGCCATATTTTCGTTGTTTTCTGCAATGGTAGGATTAATTGATGGAACGCATTATATTAATGCAAAGAAAAATAAACCTAAAAGATGTTGTTGGAACAATTTTCAAAAAGCTGTTATTGCAAGGACGTTTTCTTTTGTTTTGCACAGAGATATTCGGTTATGAATACCCAGCACCTCATTCGACGAGGCAAGGGCCGAGATCCCTTCATCGGGAGTGACCCCTTGGACAGAAGTTTGCGTCATGGTAATAACTTCACTATAGTCGATTATTCTTGCTTTTCATCGAGGTATTCAGTTGGAATATCCTGCACCTCATTCGATGAGGAAAGAGCCGAGATCCCTTCACAGGGAGTGACCTCTTTAGCAAAAGTTTTCGCCACTATATTTTTAAAAAGGCAATCATGTTCCTTCAACGATATCAAGTTCATTACGTTAACAGGAATTTTCGCCAAAAACCCAGCCGTAGCCCTCCGTCATTTCGGATTGGTATTATTTAGTATTCGTGCTTCGTTTGTTGACCTAGTCATGGCGTAGTGAACGATAGCTAAGTGATATTTTTCTGTACATTGCAAATGTGAATGGTTAGGACAGTCGTGCGGCCTTGTTGACCTAGTCAAGGGCACGTACGGGTGGATTTAATGCAATCAAGATAATGACGGGTAGAACTTGACTAGCGGTTTATGGTTTGTTGACCTAGTCAAGGTCATAAACCGTTAGGGGCAAAAACCACATCTGGAGTTTCAAATATACAGGAAACTTGCAGATTCAGCATACCTTCTGGAGTGTGGTGATTAGATTGGATTCCATCTGGGTCATCGCACAATGATGTTGGATCCCGATCCCACTGATGAGTTGGATTGCTCTCGGGAGATTATTTCACTTAACAATCAATGCTATAAACCAAGTAGGTGTCTAGAACGGTGTTAGCGGGGCTACGCCTCCAGGGAAAAGTGGTTATATAATTAAGGAACTTCGCGAAAGTGTTGGAAAACCTCCCTCGAAGTACCAACACGCCTGGCTGAAAAGTTAAGCAAGTATTGTGACGTGCGATTAATCCTGACTAGTTCTTCTTTTAAAGGTTTGAAGAAGAATTTGAGAAAATAGTGGGAGCCATCCTGGTTAGATAAATTAATAAACCAATCTAATCTTGCAAGAGCGCACGCTGAGTATTTCTTTTCTCTCTCTCCAGGTAGCAACCATTTCATGCCCTAATCAAGATAATAAAATGTATCGCTTGACCGATCCGAATTCTTATTCGGGGCTGGGGAACGTCGGTTTGGCTCTAAATTGTGACAGTAGTCATAAGTATGAGCTAGGAAACAGGATTGTATGGATTCCAAGGAGACCCAGTTGAAGAAGAAGCAAAGTTTTGCATCTACTTCAGGTGTTCTTGTAATTGAGAACTGCTTTTCGGTCAGCCCTACCTCCTGGGTACTTGATACCGGATCAGGATCTCATATCTATAATTTATTGCAGAGACTGAGAAAAAGTAGGAAAGTTGCACCTGGTGATATGTCCCTCAGGGTATGGAACGGAGCACAAGTTAATGCTGCAGCCGTCGGTTAATATCACCTAGTGTTACCAAATGGCAATACTATGATTTTGAACAATTGCTACTATGTACCTTCCATGGTTTGCAACATCATATCAGTTTCTTTACTCAATAAAGATGGATATAATTTTATTCTTGATAGAAATATCATGAACATTTACCTTCATAAGGTACTGGTTGCAGAAGGTATACTGTGTAATGGTATCTATGTTCTAAATCAGAATACAGTTCTCAATGTACAAAACACACGTAAGAGGAAGAATTCAGATACAAATGAATCCTACTTGTGGCACTGTAGATTTGGTCATATCGAAGAGAAAAGACTAAGTATGTTTCATAAAGATGGACTCTTGAATACGTTAGAGTTTTAATCTTATGAAACTTGTCAGTCTTGTCACAAAGGAAAGATGACCAAATCTCCGTTCACCGGACATGGAGAAAGAGCAACAGAGCTCTTAAGACTCATATACAGTGATGTATGTGGTCCAATGTCTATACATGCAAGGGATGGGTTCTCGTACTACATCACATTCACTGAAGATCTCTCTAGGATCGGATATGTGTATCTGATGAAACACAAATCTGACGCTTTTGAGAAATTCAACGAATTCAGAAACGAAGTAGAGAACCAGACTGGCAAAAGTATCAAGATCCTCCGATCGGATAAGGTACGGGAGTACTTAAGCACGGAATTCCTAGATTACTTAAAAGAGAATGGAATTCTCTCTCAGCTTACTCCTCCTTATACACCATAGCACAACGGTGTATCGGAGTGGAGGAATCGTACCCTATTGGATATGGTTCGCTCCATGATGAGTAGTGCCGAGTTGCCTCTTTCATTTTGGGGACATGCGCCTTTAACAGCAGCATATCTATTGAATGATGTTCCATATAAATCAGTGCCTAAGACTCCATTCGAGATATGGAATGGAAAAAGGCCATATCTTATAAGATTTAAGATATGGGGTTGTCCGGCTTATGTTAAAAAGCATAAACCAGATAAACTAGAGGCACGTTCAGTTTTATGTAAGTTTGTGGGATATCCAAAGAATGGTTATGGATATCTGTTCTACCACACCAAGGAACAGAAGGTATTTGTTGCTCAGCATTCCGTTTTCTTAGAAATGGAGTTTCTTGCAGAAGAAATTAGTGGGAGCACGGTAGAATTAGAAGAAATTCAGCGACCACAAACTGAAACTGAAGATTTGACAAAACCTCAGGATTCAATAACCCCAGACGAACCTTAGCCCCTCCGCAGATCTGGTAGGATTTCTCATCCTCCCGAGAGATACTACGGTTTTCTCATAGATGGGGATCGAGAGGATTGCATCTTGGAAGAAGACGATCCTACCAGTTTTAGGCAGGCCATTATCAGTAGGGATTCTGATAATTGGCTGGATGCTATGCGATCCGAAATGGAGTCCATGTACACTAATAAAGTGTGGACCATGGATATTGCTCCACCTGGGGTAAAACCCGTTGGATGCAAATGGATCTAGAAAAGGAAACTTTGTATAGATGGGCAGGTGGAAACCTATAAGGCCAGACTCGTTGCAAAAGGTTTTCGTCAAAGACCTGGTGTGGACTATGACGAAACATTTTCTCCAGTGGCTATGCTCAAATCCATTTGGATCCTACTTGCCATTGCTGCCTTCCATGACTACGAAATCTGGCAGATGGACGTAAAAACAGCTTTTCTAAACGGCAGTTTGGAAGAGTGCGTTTACATGGATCAGCCAAAAGGTTTTGCAGACAGTGGGAGCAGCGGGAAGGTGTGCAAGTTGCTTAAATCCATTTATGGATTAAAGCAGGCATCGCGGAGCTAGAACATCTGTTTTGATGAGGCAATCAAGGAATTTGATTTCATCAAGAACGAAGATGAACCGTGTATCTATAAGAAGATTGTAGGACGAACTGTCGTGTTCCTAGTCTTGTACGTGGACGAAATTCTTTGATAGGAAATGACATTCCTATGCTACAATCGGTCAAGCTATTCTTATCACAAAGGTTCTCCATGAAAGACATTGGTGATGACTCGTACATTCTAGGGATCAAGATCTACAGAGATAGATCCAAGAGACTACTGGGACTTTCACAGTCCAGGTACATAGAGACCGTACTAAAGAGATTTAGTATGGAAGATTCCAAGCGCGGTAATATACCCGTATTTCACGGAATCGCCCTCTCTAAGAAGATGTCTCCTAAGACTGATGAGGAGAGGGTTCGCATGAGCTCTATACCCTACGCTTTGGCGGTAGGATCTATAATATATGCGATGCTATTTACAAGACCAGATGTAGCTTACACGCTAAGCGTGGTGAGCCGGTATCAGTCAGACCCAGGTGAGAACCACTGGATGGCTGTGAAGAACATTCTCAAGTACCTGAGAAGGACTAAGGAGATGTTCCTAGTTTACGGTAATAGAGACCTCAGGGTCGAGTCCTTTACCGATTCAAGCTTCCTGAGTGACAAGGATGACAGCAAGTCTGTCTCGGGTTTTGTGTTTATCTTCAACAGAGGGGCGGTGTGTTGGAGGAGTTCCAAACAGGATACCGTCGCAGACACGACGATGGAGGCTGAATACATTGTTGCAAGCGATGCCGCAAAAGAGGCGGTCTGGATGAAGAAGTTCATTAGTGAACTTCAGGTGGTTCCGTCAATTGTTGACCCAATACCTTTGTATTGCGATAACAATGGGGTTATAGCTTTAGTGAAGGAACCAAGGTCCCATCAGAAGTCCAGACACATCTTAAGGCGGTATCACCTGATCAGGGAGATCATTGATCGCCAGGAGATCGAGTTACGGAGAGTGGACACTAAAGACAGTAAGGGATGGATCTGTTAAGAAAGTAGTAGGGTGTGATGTTCTGGTATTTGGATGACATACACAGAGTAGGAAGTGAAATTCCTATACTACGATCGGTTATAGTTTGGTTGTCACACAGTGGTTTTTCCACATAGGACTTGGATATTATATCAGACATTCTGGTTACTAGATCTATGGTTTTAGATCTGGATTTGGGTAGTATCCCAATCTAGGTACTTAGACAGCATTCTAAAGGTGTTTTAGAATGGAGGACTCCTGTCACGGTAGTATGCCTGCAGGAGATGGAGTCACCCTCTCTAAAGGTGTCTTACAGACTAAAGAGGAGAGGGATGTACATGATTGGCAGATCACTTGCTTAGGCAATTGAGTTGATCATGAGATGTCAAGTACCACACCAGATGTTGTTTTTCATGAGCTGCAATAAGTTGATATTAATCCAATCCTGGAGAGACATTCGGAAGCAGTTTTAGAACATAAGTGAATGTTCTAGGGATATGATAACGACAGCCTCATGTAGGGTTACTAAGCACTCTCACAAGGGTCTACAAGTCATCAACCATGCCCGATTTAAAATTTAGACGTGCCGAACAACCCTAACCAAGACCTTTAAACTAGAGATTAGGCAAAACAAACCATGTTAAACACTTTAACACAAAGAGTTTGGGATTACAACCTTTGTAGTCTGGTCCTTCACTTCTAAAGCTCCGTGTCGAGGTCCCTTCACTGCGATCATCATGTTCCCGGACTCTAGAGAGGCTCCACGAAGAGAAAGATGCAAGGTTGCTTCCGATCTTCGATAACTAAGATGATCTACCTTCAAGTTTCTTTAACACAAGCTCTCACTCACTAAATGAAGTAAACACCCTAATCTAAATGGCTAGGATAGATTAAGATGATGAAGTAGGATTTATGCTCTCATTTATTTTGTATTTCTCACACTAAATCATCACATAAAAAATACCGAGAATGCTTTCTCGAAGCTGAAGGAAGAAGAAGAAGAAAAGTAGTCCTTTTGTGATGAATAATGAAATTGTAATATTGATTACAAATGCAACCATGGTTCAATATGAGAAGGCTAACCCATGTAGAGAGTTAACTGGGGTTAAGGGTGTGGTTTGGGTAAAGAAAATATCTCACAAAATATCCATCATAATATCTTTGCAAGAAACAAAAGGAAACATTCTAGATGGTTCAAGAAAGAACTAACCCTAACCTTGTCTAATCTCCACTGAACATGTTGCATTAGTAATCATATCAAGTTAAAATATTATATATCACATATACACTATTTATTGTAACAAAATAAAATAATACAATTAACGTATATCGCATATATATCAATGTATTACCCGAGTGAGAAAAAGAATCAACACTTGATCCGATAATCCGGCTATTTCATAAATAAACGACTAATATAATTTGTATCAGTTCTTCGAATCAACACTTGATCTGATGACCCGGCTATATCTCATATACCCGGCCGATATCTCATATCGCGAGAATCTAATACGGTATCACATACACGTATTGTTCTCGATCCCGCACATATCTTATATGTGCTCCTACTCCGTTTTGCCTAAGCCAAGAAACCTCTGTGTAGAACTCTAAAGAATCGTCAATACCCCGGCTGTAGGTGATGATCATATCAAACACCCACAAGCTGCAAGCAGTCAGCTAAACGTAACAGCCACCCAGGTATTGAGCGATCAGAAGATCAACAAGCAAGCCTATACATTCTCCTGCGAATCCAATCAGTAACACTCCCGTACAGTCCGGTCTCTTCGTCTGATATGTCGCACATCTCGCCTAGGGGTGGTAAAAACGTCAGACCCAGTAGCTTGATAAGTCGTGTCGATATGAGGTCCATAACAGTTCGAGAAACTACAGATAACACTTACCAGTAAATCTCAGCTACCCTGGACAGGGATTTCCAGTTATAGGCAATCGAACACAGCGCAACATCAACTCCCTATACCGGGAGAGACGAATCCCCTCCTATCACTCATTGCCTCCATGTGATTCGGGACTGTACCCAAAAGCCACCTTTTTGCACGCCCTCTTGGACGTGGTATGATGGAAATCAAAGCACGGTGGGATCACAGAAGACTCTATGACGATCTCGGGTCTACAGACAAACCTGTACCAGTGTCACCAGAGAACTGCCATCTGACGTGAGGTATAATACCATCTGGGAGTTCTCGGCGAGTCCGTTCAGTGTACCCCGTCTCCACTGAGCACCCGTAAACCATTCTTGATGTCAAACACCAATGGATATGGGATCATCCATCGCCCATCATATGGGTCAAGATGCGTATACGCTAGTCTACTCTGGTGTATCGATGCCCTGTCTCGATACACCCTCAACTAGAAACAGTTATAGGATATACTCGTCAACTACTGTGGCCCCACTAGTATGATTTCATCATAGTCCTAGTAGTCAAGTACATATCCTAAGGGCTTTATCAACATGTAACATAGAGACAATCAGAGTACATGTTAAGATAAAGTGTAACCAGATAGTGTACTATCATGTCGAGCAAGAAAGTCCTCCCTATATATGTCCAAACATCCACTACAATATACATCGTATGTACAGTAATGGCCTCTAGGGCATACATATAACTAACAATCTCCCACTTGCACTAGGGCCATCTGTTGTGGTATCGCATAACCAACAATCAGCTGTGGTTGAAGTATCTCATACTCAACCATCCCATAAAAAGTCTCTACTGGGAAATAGGCCTTTGTGAGTGGATCCGCGCTGTTTTCCTCTGTGTCTACTCTCCTAACCTCGATCTCCCTAGAGATCAACCATCTCCATGATCAGGTGATACTTCCTAATAATTATATCTGGATTTCAGATGGGACGGGGGTTCCTTGGCATAAGCCACAACTCCATTGTCACATAATGGTAGGAACGAAGATCATCTCATGAACTTATATATATATCCAGACTGCCTCTTTGGTAGCAACATTGGTAACGATGTATCTTGCCTTTAATCGTCTAGTATTCACGGTATCTAGCTTGGAACTCTTCTAACATACCGTCCCTCCACTGAGGGTAAAAACAATGCCTGCGACTGACATTCAGTCGTCCTTATCACCCTGGAACCTTTCCAGTGATTCTCCCTAAGAACGATTGATACCATCTCACTACAACTAGTGAGTATCCTAACATCCAATTAGATCTATCTCATAGATCCATAATCCAGGATTTAGGAGGTATCACCTTGATCCTATAGAGAATCTTTGTGATAAGCGGAGATTGACCGAGCGTAGCATAGGAAACTCCTTCCCTATCAAGAGTATGTCATCCACGAACTATACGAGGATCACGACCATACCCCCTACTACCTTTTTGTATATACAAGGTTCATCTACCATTTTGATGAAGTCAAACTCTTTGACAACCACATCAAAACAGACGTTCCAACTCCGCGACGCCTGATTTATCACATAAAACATCTTGCACACATTTCCTCCGCTCCCACTATTTACGAAGCCCTCTGGCTGTGTACTTATAGACGCTCCCTTCCAAATCATCATTTAGAAAAGCGGTCATGATACCCAACCGCCAGATATCGTAGTCATGGTATGTAGCCATGGCAAGTAAGATCTGGATGGACATAAGCATGGCTTTGAAAGTCTCAACTTTTCCATGTACACCTAGTAATCTTCTCAAGATATACTTACTCCTGATGGGGATTTAACCCATCAAATAAAGAAACTAAAGTCCATACTTTGTTGGTGCATAAGGATTCCATCTCAGATCCCTAAGCATCCAGCCATTCATACAGAGTCCCACTCCTGATGGCCTGCTCGAAATTAGTTGGGTTATCATCTCATGATGCATTCCTCGCTCCCACTGTCATAGAGAAAACCGAAGTATCTCTCAGGTGGGTGAGGAACCTTACTAGATCGGCGAAGAGGCTGAGATTCGTTGGAAACTATTAAATGCTCCGGTTCTACCAAATTAACAGCTGCAGTTTGTATAGCTGGAACTCCTTCCAGTTCTACCTCAAGACCACTAATTTCTTCACAAGAAATTCCCTTTCACAAAGGTGGCATGCTGAGAAACAAAAATACTTTTTGTTCCCATGTTTGGTAGAAGATATTCCCATGCAAATTCCTGGGATATCCAACAAAGTTCTACAGAACTGAATTTGCATCGAGATTGTCCGGATTTTGCTTTTAGACATAGGCCGGACAACCCCAAATCTTAACTTACTTAAGATATGGGCTCTTCCCATTCCATATCACATATGAAGTGGTAGGCAACTGATTTGATTGGAACCCTATTCATAGGTATGCAGCTTCACAAGTGCATAACTCCGAAAAGGAAATAGGAAACTCAGTAGTACTCATCACAGAGCGCACCATATCTGTAGGGTGTTTTTCGTCACCCTATTGAGATGAGAATTACAGATTCCCCCTGCCTAGGGTAGGCCGGGGTTTAATGATTGTGGGGATCCGAATCTCCGACAGCCACGGACTAAGCTGCCGTTAATTACCCCTCGCCTTTAGAGCTAGGGAATCTCCGATTGACGGGTTAAACTGGTCATGCGAACTCAATGTGCAGTGTTGTGTTTTGAAGGGGTTTTGGATATATCGGGAGCCCCGCAGAGTTTTTACGGGGGTCCCGCTATCCGGATAGCGGGATGGCGGTCAAGGGGGCAAGCAGCCCCCTTGCGGGGTGCTGGACAGCGTGCCGTTAGAAATTTTTTCCTAACAGGGACAGTGTCGTGGAGTATGTGTGTGTGTGTACATATGTATACATATGTATACATATATATACATATGTATACATATATGTATATATATAAAAAAATGGGAAAATGCATCCAAACGATGTGTGGGGCCAGCACTTTGAGCGCAAGAGCGTCAGCGCACAATAAGTCAGTACGTGGGTGCTCGGGCGCTAGCGCACTGAGCGCTAGCACGCCACGTGTCAGCACATGGGCGCTCGGGCGCTAGCGTTCTGAGCGCAAGAACGCTGGCGCACTGAGCGCGAGTGCGCCACGTGTCAGCACGTGGGTGCTTAGGTGCTAGCGCACTGATCGCTAGCGCGCCACGTGTCAGCACGTGGGCGCTCGGGCACTAGCACTTCGGGCTCTAGCGCTCTGAGCGCAAGAGCGCGAGCGGTTTGAGCGCTAGCGCGCCACGTGTCAACACGTGGGCCCTCGAGCGCTAGCGCTCTGAGCGCAAGCGCGCTAGCGCCACGTGTCAGCATGTGGGCGCTCGAGCGCTAGCGCTCTGGGCGCAAGAGCGCTAGCGTACCACGTGTCAGCACGTGGGCGCTCGAGCAGCGAAAGGGACTTGGTCCCTGCAATGGGAGTTGTACTCCCAGAAAGGAGCACTTATTATTCTGTATATATATATATATATATATATATATATATATGAGGAGTTAAACTCCTAAGATGTTTTTATGCTGATGTAGGGCTTCTCCTCTTGAGCCCTAGTTCTTCCCCAAAGTGGGGTTTCTGGAGATGGGTCTCCTTCTTCTTCCTTTGTTGGCCCGATCTTGAAGATCAAGAAATATTAGATTCTAAAAATCTCTACTTTCTGAGATCTGATAGCAGATCTGAGTTCCCCTTTATGGGTTTTGTGGTGAAAAAGTATTTAGTTTTTGAAAAGGAAGAGTAAAACTCTTGATTTAATTAAAAAAAAAAAGAAGGTTTAGAACCTTGGAGAAGGAGCAGGAGGCACAAAGAACCCTAGTTTTTTTGGGGAATGAAAATTGTATTAGATATTTTCATCATGTTGCCTTTTATAGGCTTACATATTTGCATATAGCCTCTTGGGCATTAAAAAATGGCATTTTGCCCATCACATGGCTCATGTGCCATTTCTTTTTGCACATAAGCCATGGGCTTTACAAAAATTTGTCTTTAAGCCCATTTTGCAAACATTCATGTATAAAAAATTACATAAAAATTATTTATTACATGATCTATATTTTGGCATGGAGGAGGCTGGCCGCAGGCTCGACTTGGGCATGGGCCCGCTTGACCTGGGCTTGCGCCCACCTGGCTTGGGGTTGACCTTGACTTTGACTCGGTCAACCAGGGGTGCAAATTTTGACCCCAATAAAGTGCCCCTCATCAATAAATGCACACCGCCCATTTGAGTTGTGTGCATGAAATTGATGGATCTTTAAGCTGAATTTCGAGGTGGAACATCATTCCGGGGGTGGAGCATCATCCCGGGGAGCATGATTCCCGGGGATCGGAGCATCATTCTGATTCGCGGAGCATAATTCTAGGGTCAGAGTATCTTTCGGGGAGCATGATTCCCCAGGATCGGAGCATCATTCCGATTTGCGGAGCATGATTCTAAGGATCGGGGAGATCGGAGCATCATTCCGAAGGGCGGAGCATCATTCCGAAGGGCGGCTGACATTCTAACCGAAGCATAATTTCGATGCAGAGGTTGATTCCCAAGCGAAGCATAATTCTAATAGGGAAGGCAAATACTCCGAGACGAAGCATGATTTCGACACGGGATACATTCTGAGATGGAGCTTGATTCCGGCACAGAGCTTGTTGGCTGTCTTGATTCCGAGACGAAGCATAATTTCGACATGGAAGGCAGATACACTGAGGTGAAGCATTATTTCAACATGGGGTGCACATTCTGATACAAAGCATGATTCCGACACAGAGCTTGCTGGTTGACTTGATTCCGAGGCGGAGCATAATTCCGACGAGGAGGTCGTTGGTTGATTCCGAGCCGAAGCATATTTCCGACAGGGAAGGCAAATACACCGAGGCGAAGCTTGATTTCGACGCGGGGTACACTCTGAGACGAAGTATGGTTCCGACGCAGAGCTGGTTGGTTGATTTGATTCCGAGGCGGAGCATAATTCTGGCAGGGAAGGTTGATATCCCGAGGCGAAGCATGATTTCGATACGGGGTAAATTCTGGGACGGAGCATGATTCCGCCGCAAAGGTTGTTGGCTTGATTTGATTTTGGTTGACATCAGCATCGCTACACTGGAATATAGTACCAGGAGCGAATCATCATTTGCCATGAGAGGATTTGAGAATTGGTTTTGGTTTGGCATCTGAATTGCTACAATGGAATAATGCCAGGAGCAACACATCATTTGCCACGGGAGGATTTTCGAATTGGATTTTGCTTGGCATCAGTATCTCTATACTGGAATATGGTTCCAGGAGCGAATCATCATTTGCACTTGCTTATCAGGAAGCGATGGCTTAGGAGACAGGTTTTAGGTACCTATCACCTAAGACTTTTCAATTTTGTGAGCCGTTAGGGTCTTACAAAGCATTTTCTCCCTACGAGTCGTAAGGATCCCGTAGGTGTATTTTCTCTTTAGGAGTCGTGGGGACTCCTAAGTGTGTTGCTCCTTTGTGAGTCGTAAAGATCGCACTTGGGAATTTTCTCCTCATAAAGTCGAGAGGACTTTGCGAGTGCATTTCATCTCTTTTTCACGAGTTTGCGCCCTTTCGGGTTTTCACAAACTCGCCGGCAGTCCTACTGTTTTTACTCATGGCGCCCTTTCTGGTTTTCATCCGTGCCCATTTTGCTTGTGGACATACCATTTTTTTTATTATTAGTTTTTTTTGTGGGACTTTGAATGTGGTCTCACCGGTAGGACTTAGGAGACACTGGGATTGTTTTACGCCCGTGGATTGTATACGGTTTTGCAGGATGTCCAGACCGTAGGGCCGGAAACATTTCGGGACTTTGTTGGCATCTGTATCGCTGCACTGGAATATGGTACCAGGAGCGACTCATCATTCGCCGTTGGGATTTGGAATTTGGTTGGAGTCTTCATCGCTACACTGGAATATGGTACCAGGAGCGACTCATCATTCGCCACTTGGGATTTGGTAAGCGATGGCTTTGGAGACAAGTTCAGATCCCTATCACCTGAAGCTTTTCAATTTTATGGGCCGTGAGGGTCTCATAAAAGCATTTTCTCCCTACGAGTCGTAAGGATCCCGCAGGTGTATTTCTCCTTAAGAGTCGTGAGGACTCCTAAGTGTGTTTTTCTTTTATGAGTCGTAAGGATCCCACAAAGGTTTGTTCTCCTCATGTATCGTGAGGACACATGAGTGGGTCTTCTCAATGGAGCATAATTCCAAAAGCGGAGACCAGCCACGTAACTGGTGATTGCTATGGGGCATGGGTATGAAGAGAATTATTTGAGCCCGTGGTTTGTATACGGTAGTCAATTTGGGGACTAACCGTAGGGCCAGAAGAATTTTGGGAAACTGGATTTTGGTTGGCGTCTGCATCGCTGCACTGGAATATGGTACCAGGAGCGACTCATCATTCGCCGTTTTTTTTTTTTTTTTTTACCACGACTGCTCTATCATTTCAGCTTTTCATGTCGCGAAGTTCGCGATTGCCCTATCATTTCGGCTTTTATTCGCGGTTGCCCCATCATTTCGGCTTTATTTTCATCTTTATTTTACTCGCTGATTTTTATTGCGAGTCGCCCCATCATTTCGGCTTTTCTATTTTTCTTTTATTTACACATTTTTTTTCTTTACACATATATTTTTTTTTACATTCCCAGTTTAACGACTTAGAGGTCGGTTATTCCCAGTTTAGTGACATGGTGGTCAATTGTTCCCAGTTTAATGACGTGGTGGTCGACTGTTCTCAGAGAAAGGCAGATTTATGAGAGAATGAGTTTCATGAAGAACTTCGGTCTCCGTTTTTATGAAATCGGCGGTCGCAGCTGGACTGTTTGTTAACACGCCATTAGACAGTTCTATCTCTCCTGCCTTGTATTGCTTTTCGACCCAATCTTTGAAGACGAAGCAGTCCTCAATGGCATGACCTATCACTCTGTGATAGGGGCAGTATTTGGGGTCGTCGGTCATATTCGCTTCCTGCGGTCTTTTTGACTCTGGCAGTTGTAGACCGTTCTTCAGGGCGTCTTTGAATATTTTACGGATTTTGTCCCTTCTGAAGGAATAGACCATATCTAGCTTCTCTTTGAGTGGAGATTCTCCTCCCTCTCCGAACACTGGCTTCCGAGGCTGGTTGGCGTTAGGCCCGCTCATCCCTTGCTTATTTCGGTTAGCCGAAGTGTTGAAAGATTCAGAATCATCGGAGTTTCCTCCTTTGCGATTATCGTCCTTTCAGTTTCTCCAGAACCTATTGTTATTTTAGGAATCCGAGGAGGACTCCTGCTTTGAGCGCTCCAGCATCTGAACTTTCCTAGTCAGCTCTTAGAATGTTTTGAGACCTGCGGTGTATAGAAACGGGGCCATCCAATTGTTGAGATTTCCGACGAGGAGACTGACAGATTGGACCTGCTCTATCGGCAGTTCGCATTTGACGGAGAGATTGCGCCATCGGGTTATAAAATATGTGCTCCTTTCGCTGTTCTTTGGCTTGGTCCTTACGAGGTCGGTGATGGTGATCTTATCGCTAACGCTAATGAACCTCTGCCGAAACAGAGACTCCATTTGGACGAAAGTTGTAACGAAGCCATCCGGTATGCTCGTGTACCAGTCGAATGCAAAAACGGACAAGCTATTAACGAACTGGAGGAGGAGAAGCGTGTCATTGCCCCAAGTATTCCCGCATGAGGCTTTAAAGTGGGCGATGTGCTGATTCGCATTTCCCGTCGCATCGAATCTTCCGAATTTGGGGATAACATAGCCTCTAGGAAATTCTACCAGATCATACTTAGCAGGATATGGTCTCTCACTACTGCAGATATCTTTCTGCGCTTCGGCTTCAGCTACCAATGATTTGACTTTGTTGGCAACCAAATCCATGATTTGATCTTGAGTTAGCGGGCTATTGTCATCGGTAGCCAAGACAATTCTTGAGATAGGATGCGACTGGCTTTCGTACGTTCCGCCTACCTTTGGATTTGGTGTAATATGTGTCGGCTGTCTCGGGACACCGTTTCCCGGTTCATGAGCAGTGCCCTGCGCTTGATTGGGCGGATGAGAGGCAATTTGGGCCGTAAGCCGTAGGACGACATTTGTCATGTCGTCGATCTTTTAGTAGAGCTTGGCCATCTCCTTGTCTTTGCTTCTGAGCTGTTTTCGGAGCTCTTGAAGAAGTTGCTGCTCTACGGTCTTAGGATGGAATGTTGGCTCATCTTCGCTTTCCAAGCCTGACTCCTCTTGAACTGAAGGCTCTCTCTGCTTATCAGCTTCATTGAGAAGATTTTCATCACCCTCCGGAGGATGCTGGTCTTGAGAAGTGACAGCTATATTCACACCAGGTTGGATTTGAGATGTGTTGGCCCCATCCTTTCTTTTGCTGCGAAGGTTGTCTCTGGGACGCATGCCTACCATATAGACGGTGTTGATAACACATTCAGCCATCCCCTCATCTTTGGCGGGGTAACCCTGTTCCTCGAACCTCATGAGGTTCAGCCTAGCAAGAGCCCTAGCCCTTTTGTTGGCTCTGTATCTAAGCCTTTTCTGCCTTAGCTTCTCAATTTTAAGGTCTTGGAGGGCATCTGTTTCCTGCGAAGCCACCGTGAGTCGATTAGCGGGGAGCTTAGAAAAGACACCCGATCGAGCAGTTGTCAAAGGCACCGCCGGAGCTTGCTCGTGATGCCTTGTTGCTTTGCTGGTGTTGATGGCCTTGCCCCCAGCTGGGGCCAAGGAAAGTCGTTCAAACACTGACTTGCGTATGAGTTGGGGCATCTTCGAGACCACCACATTTGGCCTCTTACCTATCGAGACCGGCTTGTTGTTCATATCATAATATTGCATTTTATATTCCCCATTCTTATTCATTTTACAATAAAACAAGTGCTTTTGACGCATGTCTGCTACATATTACAGGTTACAGGTTCTTGGACAGAAAACAGTGAAAACGATGAAAAGACGAAGCAAAAGTGGACTTTGACCAACAAATAGAAGACTCTTGATCAAGCCTACATCAAAGATAAAATTCACAAAGTACAAGGCAATGCAAGGTCCAAGATTACAAAGCGAACGGTTAAAATTCCACCGCAATTATTCACTGGAGATCTGGAAGAAACATAGAAGCTATTTTAATAAAAGAACCAAATAATAAGGAAGCCCAAAGATTCAAGGCCCAATACTTCCTTTTAAAGAGACAGAGACATAAAATTTTACCAAAGCTTGGTGTCTACTTTGACTAGGTCTTCTTAAGGATATTTTGGTAAATGTAGATGTGCGAATCAATTGTAACATAAGGTTTCCTATCCTCTATAAATAGGAACTCTAAATCATTGTAAAGGCTATGCCTCCCTATGCCTCCCTATTCCTCCTTTTAATAATAAATTCCAGAATTCTTTTGGAGAGCATCGGTGCCTCTTTTCAATTCATGAATTCAGATCTGACAACCCTGCGTTGATGTTTGGAGAGAGCCATCTGTAAGTAGTTTTATTTAATTGCTCTAGTTTAGATTTTAATTCTTTACCCTAGGTAGATTTAATTCCTTGCCGTTGATAAATTGTTTAGAGTTAGCTTTGGGGAAGGCTATTGAGAGATGAGATCTCTCAACCTTTTCTTGCCCATAAAATATTTTCAATAGGGCTCCATGCATACACGCACACACCGTGCCCTACGGCACCCTATCCCTTGAGGTAGCGTTGATACCGTAGTGTAAAGGCCCGGTTGCGCGCCTTTTTCTTGGAGGTTAGGGTAAGGAACTCTAAAGGAAGGACAAGAACCTAGAGGAAGGAACACCTTCCCGAATGGATCTAATCCCCTTTATTGATAATTACCATAACTCCTCATAGATCTTCATTCGGGTATAGAAAGCGTTGAGATTTACTTACATTTCCAAACCATCTCTAAACCTAACCCTAGCAAGACTAGATCTAGATGATCGTAGTATAGAATAATTAGGTTTTTAGATTTAATAATCTGTCAGAACACCCATCGGAATTAACTCGTTAGCGCGATTAGGAGATTCACAACATCCCTGTGGACCGACCCGTACTCACCGGCTAGCTGCAAAGCGACGCTGTTCTTGATTGCGGTTATAGATAGTTTTTGAGACAAATCAACTGGCGCCGTTGCCGGGGATGGGGTGCTATTTTCTTTTTGCAATTTCGGGTTAATCTTAAAATTAAAAAAATCATAAAAATCTAAAACATCCAAAAATTATAAAAATATATCAATTGTTATTTTTTGGAAAGGGTACTTTGTTGTGTGAATCATGCAGGAACAATCGAGATGGATCTGGAAATTTCCAGAAAGAAAAACAGGAAACAACAGATCAGAACAGAGGGGGATTTTCAAAACAGAACAACAAAAAAAATTTGGAGTCTCGAACTGCCCACCTCACCGCCCTTCCGCGGCCAAAACCTGCCTTAGGCCGCGGAACCGCGGCCGCCTTGTCGATTCAGAACGTGAAAAATTTTCTGGGGATCCGAGCCGTCAAGAAGACCGCGGAAACGCGGCGGTACCCCACTTAAACCAAAGAAACGCGGCAGTGTCGTGGCATTATCTGGTGAAATTTTTTCTGTAAGCCCCTCTGTTTCTTCTCTCTACATCTTGATATATTTTTTTCTGAAAAATCTCTGCGGAATTTTTTTTTGCGCATTAAAAATCTCTCTTTCTAAATAACAATCTTGTGCAGGATTTTTGCGCCTCGCTTAAATTAGAAATTAATTGCAAGTAATATTTTTCTGTTGCATATCTTTTCTCGAAAATCTTTTTGGAACAAATCAAATAAAGATAAAAAGGAAAAGCAAATTTTTTATTAGAAAACTTGCCAACTTTTGCCGCAAATAAATCCTTGCACCACCCAAACATTCTTTCTTTTCCCCTTTCTTCTAACATGGGTACCCCACATAATAAATCACTTGCCGAATTTTGGTATCCCGAACCTAATTTTGCGTCGTACGTCAATTTGTTCGGTCAATTTAAAGACGATCCTTCCTTGCCTAAAATATCTTTGAAAGATCAAATAGAGGGGTCTAAGAAAAAAAGTTCGACTTTTCAACCCACTTTGTGTCAACCAAGTCAACCTTTACCACCTCCATATGTTGATACCACTTTTTCAAGTCCTTCTGTCACTCATAAGCCGATGTCCATTGCTGAGTATATTGCTCAATCTCGCAGCCGATCTTTCACCCCTCTCCCCTCATCTAGTTCTAGGGATCCGCCCGATTATTCACCATTTTATCCACATGTTGACCCTACCCCTGCCCGCCCGCCCACTTCCTACCAATCCTACCCGACTTTCCCACCTTCACTAGACACTGTTTCTACACAGCCTGTTGGGTGTTTCACATATCCAAACAATTTCGAATCTTTTACCGAAACCCCCTCACCACCCATGTCTAGTTTGGAACAGTCGTTGGAGGCTTATACCTTAGCAACAAACAAAATGATTAGGAATGTGGAAGCGTCCATGGCCGCCTTTATACAACCTAGTGAACCGGTAGCTAGTTTCCCGCTAGCTCTAAATTTTTCAATGTATATGGAGACGGTTGGACAGAATGAGAATGTGAGAGGATTTCCAAATCAAACCTACCCATACCCAATTGAATCCAACAACTCCAAATTTTAAACATGTGTCCAAAATAATGTGTTGTGCGACTTTGTAGTGTTTGATTTCCCAAATTGTGAAGAACCCCTTTTGAGTGAAACCGCACCTAATCCGTTTGACCTTTACACCTCCACTCTAGAACCTAAATTGATAAATATCCATGCTTTTAATGAGGTGTCAGAAAAAATTAATTTTCATTTGATTGAGGATATAGACGCCGGGAATATTTCGGATGATGAACCTGTCGATTTGATTGAACTTTTATGTCCAATTCATCATCCCGAGTCGTTAGATGTTTCTCCCGAACTTCATATGCGTCTTGATTTTGATGATAATGGCATGGATGAGTTGAATTTTGAGGAGAATTATAAGGAAAGTATTGAGGAGAGTTTTGAGGATAATATTGAGGTTGAACCATTCTTGTTTGATGTGTCGGATTTTCCAATTCATCCTCTCGAACCCTTAACTGTTATATCACCCTCCCTCCTTTCCATCGTTCCGACCACGCTTGAAGAATGTGAGCTTGAAAAATTTGCCTTTGAATCTGACACAGTTCTCACAGCTGATAACACTTACGAGTGTTTCACTTTTTCCGACGATGTTGATGACTCACCGCCCGAGTTTGAGTCCTTTACATTTTCAGATGAGTTAGTTGAACCATAAGACTCGGTCGCTTATAGTAGTTTCGAACCATTAATGGAATCGTTCAAGTTCGAGACAGTTTACTACGGTGAGAATGATACTATCCCTAATTCACTCCTTTTCGTTTCGACCGTGCAAGTGACCATTACGCTTTTATCTCCAATACCAAGTTCGGCGTACCCATGCTTTCTTGCGAATCTTAAGGGATTTGACCCCATTTCTCGACAGGTTGATAGGTTAGCGCAATAGCTTTTAACACATCGGTCATCATAAATTGCGCTAATTTATTCACTCGATTTACACTCTCAAGATCGTGCTACCCTTCTTTATCCTTTCCGCCATTCTTATTCCCCACCGAGACCATATTCTACATTTCTTCCCACACGGTCTCGTGTGTTTCACATTTCTTTTCTTTCCACCCCATTCTTTCACCAACTAGATCATTACCATGATAAGATTTTTGAATGGTTGGTGCTAACCTTTGGCTTGTGTAAGGCCAAGCTTAAGTTTGGGGGGAACCTTGTTGTAAATATGTATATATATTTTTTGTTTTCTTTTTCTATAAAAAAATAAACAAAAAAAATTTCAAAACAAAAAAAAATTGTATAAATAAATAAACAGGGGAGTGTCGGCATTTTGACCCTCTTGGTATAGCATGACAGTGAGGACACTGTCAAGTTTAAGTTTGGGGGTATGCTCGGTACGTCTTCTTCCTTCGCATTCATTTGTACATATTTTTGCATTTGCATACTTATTTGAAAACCCATAAAAATTTAAAAATTTCAAAAATTATAAATATTTTTGTATTCAATTTTTGCTTATTTGACTTAAGTTTAACAGATAGGTTAACTAGCTAGGAACAACTAGATCTTAGACTTAGTAAATTAAAAACCCTAAAAATAACCTTCCTTAAAGTTTAACGGTAGAAAGTATATGTCTTTGTAGTTTATTTAGAAATAGGCAAATTTTGAGTTCACTTTTTGGGCTAAGTCAAAACAAAGGATAAGTATTGATATTTTTATTAGAGTATAAGTTTGAAAAATAATTCCTAGCTTAAGTCTAGATTCTGAAAATGTATACCCTACAAATTTGCACAATCAGGCACCTTGAAACTTGGAATAGTAGAGGAGACCTTGAAATGCTCTTGTCTAAAGTCCTTAGTACGAAGAAAATGAAATAAAAAAATTCAAGTGTCAATAAAGAAAAAAAAAATGAACACTGGTTTTTGTGATTACTTAAGGCTGCAAAAATAGAAAAATATTTAGCGAGGGTGCTTCATCACCTAGTGCCTTAGACCAACTGGTTTGGTAGTCACTGCTAAAAGGCTTGGGTGTTGCAAGACTAGGAAGTACGCTTTAAAGTGCAAAACGCATTTTGTAATCGGCCGTTGGTACCTCAAGAAGTATTAACGGTCGCATGAAGGATGTGTAAGCAAAATTCATTTAAATTCACCTATTAATAAGTGCTTTGGACAACGGACAAGGGTATGATTGCTTGATTTGAATTTCCAAGTGTAGGGTGATTTATACACACACGTGGGGATATGTGATTGGAGTTTAGATAAGAGTGAGGAATGAAGAATAGAACTTGTATCTTTAGTAGAGTTGATAGAAATTCCTAAGTGGAGATGGAACCCTAGAAGGAAAACTTAAGAGATGCCAAAAGCTAAGTAGGTCTGCAGAACATATATAATCTTAAGTTAAATAATAAGGAAGTGTGAAGAATATGGGTGGATAATTTACGAGTCGACGATAATAGAATCCCTTGTTAGAAAACCTAATTGGAGAGCAAAAGTCGAATAGCCAAATTGATAGGATTTTGTGGGTAGTATCCGCTGAAAACCCTCAGAAGACAACACTCCTCCTACTAGGGACACCTAGAGGTTTAACGGCTTGTTGCACGAGCTCAATGCAATCGCGTTTCCCTGTGAAAGTGCGGTTAGGTTTTTTGTAGAGAATAAAAAATAATAAGTTTGCTCGAGGACGAGCAAAAGATAAGTTTGAGGGTATTTGTTCATATCATAATATTGCATTTTATATTCCCCATTCGTATGCATTTTACAATAAAACAGGTGCTTTTGACGCATGTCTGCTACATATTACAGGTTACAGGTTCTTGGACAGAAAACAGTGAAAACGATAAAAAGACGAAGCAAAAGTGGACTTTGACCAACAAATAGATGCAAGGTCCAAGATTACAAAGCGAACGGTTAAAAGTCCACCGCAATTATTCACTGGAGATCTGGAAGAAACATAGAAGCGATTTTAATAAAAGAACCAAATAATAAGGAAGCCCAAAGATTCAAGGCCCAATACTTCCTTTTAAAGAGACAGAGACATAAAATTATACCAAAGGTTGGAGTCGACTTTAACTAGGTCTTCCTAAGGATATTTTGGTAAATGTAGACGTGCGAATCAATTGTAACCTAGGGTTTCCTATCCTCTATAAATAGGAACTCTAAATCATTGTAAAGGCTATGCCTCCCTATGCCTCCCTATGCCTCCTTTTAATAATAAATTCCAGAATTCTTTTGGAGAGCATCGGTGCCTCTTTTCAATTCATGAATTCAGATCTGACAACCCTGCGTTGATGTTTGAAGAGAGCCATCTGTAAGTAGTTTTATTTAATTTCTCTAGTTTAGATTTTAATTCTTTGCCCTAGGTATTTAATTCCTTGCCATAGATAAATTGTTTAGAGTTAGCTTTGGGGAAGGCTTTTGAGAGATGAGATCTCTCATCCCTTTCTTGCCCATAAAATATTTTCAATAGGACTCCATGCATACACGCACACATCGCGCCCTATGGCACCCTATCCCTCGAGGTAGCGGTAATACCGTAGTGTAAAGGCCCGGTTACGCGCGTTTTCCATGGAGGTTAGGGTAAGGATCTCTAAAGGAAGGACAAGAACCTAGAGGAAGGAACACCTTCCCGAATGGATCTAATCCCCTTTATTGATAATTACCATAACTCCTCATAGATCTTCATTCGGGCATAGAAAGCGTTGAGATTTACTTGAATTTCCAAACCGTCCCTAAACCTAACCCTAGCAAGACTAGATCTAGATGATCGTAGTATAGAATAATTAGGTTTTTAGATTTAATAATCTGTCCGAAGACCCTTCGGAATTAACTCGTTAGCGCGATTAGGAGATTCACAACATCCCTGTGGACCGACCCGTACTCACCGGCTAGCTGCAAAGCGACGCCGTTCTTGATTGCGGTTATAGATAGTTTTTGAGACAAATCACTTGTCTATCACCGAGCCTTGAGGTGCAGGGATGGCATTAGCCGAGACAAACAGGATAGAGCTAAATGGTAGCGGCGACTCTTCCCATTGTCGCCCGAGACTGGCCGAAACGACCGTCCTTATGTCCATCTTCATCGTGTAGAAGATGGGAGCTGAGTTCATTTTCGGAGACATTGTTGAATGGTGATTGCTTGAAAATCCTGCATGAAAGAGCATTATTTTAGTATAAATATAGATATGTATATTGATTGAGTTCGCATGAACGTTTAACCCGAAATATGGGAGGAGAGATTGGTCCCACCGGGCGTGCCATAATCTGTAGGGTGTTTTTCGTCACCCTATTGAGATGAGAATACGCGCGTGCTTGTCTGGCGCATTACAGAATCCCCCTGCCTAGGGTGGGCTGGGGTTTAATGATTGTGGGGATCCGAATCTCCGGCAGCCGCGGACTAAGCTGTCGTTAATTACCCCTCGCCAATGGAGCGAGGGAACCTCCGATTGACGGGTTAACCTGGTCATGCGAACACAATATGCAGTGTTGTGTTTTGAAGGGGTTTTGGATATATCGGGGGCCTCGCAGAGTTTTTATGAGGGTCCCGCTACCCGGATAGCGTGCTAGGGGTTAAGGGGGCTTGCATCCCCCTTCCGGGCTGCGGGGCATCGCCCCGTTAGAAATTTTTTTCTAACAGGGACAGTGTCGTGGAGTATGTGTGTGTGCACATATGTATACATATGTATACATATATTTATATATATAAAAAAAGGGGAAAAGGCATCCAAAGAATGCGTGGGGCCAGCACTTTCAGCGCAAGAGCGTTAGCACACCACGTGTCAGCGTGTGGCCGCTCGGGCGCTAGCGCACTGAGTGCTAGCACTCCACGTGTCAGCACGTGGGCGCTCGGCCGCTAGCGCTCTGAGCGCAAGAGCGCTGGCGCACTGAACGCTAGCACACCACGTGTCAGCATGTGGTCGCTAGCGCACTGAGCGCTAGCGTGCCACGTGTTAGCACGTGGGCGCTCGGGCGCTAGCGCTCTGAGCGCAAGAGCGCTTTGAGCGCTAGCGCGCCATGTGTCAACACGTGGGGCATCGAGCACTAGCGATTTGGGCGCTAGCACACTGAGCGCAAGCGTGCTAGCGTGCCACGTGTCAGCACGTGGGCGCTCGAGTACTAGCGCTCTGGGCGCAAGAGTGCTAGCGCACCACGTGTCAGCACGTGGGTGCTCGAGCAGCGAAAGGGACTTGGTCCCTGCAATGGGAGTTGTACTCCCAGAAAGGAGCACTTATTATTGTGTGTGTGTGTGTGTGTGTGCGCGCGCGCGCATATTAGGAGTTAAACTCTTAAGATGTTTTGAAGCTGATGAAGGGCTTCTCCCCTTGAGCCCTAGTTCTTCCCCAAAGTGGGGTTTCTGGAGATGGGTCTCCTTCTTCTTCCTTTGTTGGCCGAATCTTGAACATCAAGAAATATGAGATTCTAAAAATCTCTCCTTTCTGAGATCTGATGGCAGAAATGAGTTCCCTTTGTTGGGTTTTATGGTGAAAAACTAATTAGTTTTGTTAAAGGAAGAGTAGAACTCTTGATTTAATTAAAAAAATGTGAAGGTTTAGAACCTTGGAGAGGAGCAGGAGGCACAAAGAACCCTAGTTTTTTTGGGGAATGAAAATTGTATTAGATATTTTCATCATGCTGCCTTTTATAGGCTTACATATTTGCATATAGCCTCTTGGGCATTACAAAATGGCATTTTGCCCATCCCATGGCTCATGTGCAATTTCTTTTTGCACATAAGCTATGGGCTTTACAAAAATTTGGCTTTAAGCCCATTTTGCATACATTCATTTATAAAAAATTACATAAAAATTATTTATTACATGATCTATATTTTGGCATGGAGGAGGCTGGTCGTGGGCTCGACTTGGGCAAGGGTCCGCTTGACCTGGGCTTGGGCCCACCTGCCTTGGGGTTGACCTTGACTTTGACTCGGTCAACCAGGGGTGCAAATTTTGACCCCAACAATATCAAATAGAGTGTGATTGTTCAGCCCCGATACACCGACGTGTTGTGGTGTATACGGAGGAGTAATGCTGAGAGAGAATCTCATTCTCCTTTAGAATAGTCCAGGAATCCCGTGCTCAAGTATTCTCCTCCTTGATCTCATCAAAATACATAATACTTATACCCGTTTTTGGTTCTTTACTTCTAACTTATATTCTGTGAATATCTCAAAAGGTTCGGACTTGTGTTTCAACAGGAACATATGTCTGAATCTTGAGAGATCATCAGAGAATGTAATGAAGTACAAAGAACCGGTCCTGGCATGTGTAGACAGGGAACTTACATACATCATCATATATCAATCCCAAGAGTTCACTAACTCTTTCTCTGTTTCTAATAAACAGAGCTGTGGTCATCTTATCTTTGTGACATGAGCGGCAAGTTTGATGTAAATTCAAACTAATTTAAATATGCATCTAAATGTAACTTCATCTAGTCGGGTCGCACTGATATGACCTAGTCTACAATACCACAAGAAGGATTCGTTCATTTCTGAACTCTTTCTCTTGTGTGTGTTCTGTATACTAAGAACTGTGGTTTGATTTAGAACGTCTATGCTTTTAGATAACGTGCCTGAACTGATCAACTCTTGATATAGGAAATGTTCAAAATATTATCCAACAATACAAAATTATATCCTTCTTTACTAATAAAGAGACTGATATGATATTGTATTCAGGTTCGGTATTTAATAACATTCGTTCCGAATCAATGTATTCTTGTAATACAGGGTGATAACTGCCAACAGACTTGGCTTGCAATAATTGCACTGTTTCTAACTCTTGAAACTTATCACCTGTTCTCAGTTCTCTACCTTTCTGTAGCCCATGTAACAGATTACATATGCGGGATCCTAATCCGGTATCTCATACCCATGACGTAAAGGATACTGAGAAACAGTTCTCGGTAATGAACACACCCGAAGAAGATGCATCAGCATGCACTTTTTTCGTTTGGGTGGAACGGGAATTCTGGTAATCCCCCATTTCCTGCGCTTTCTTATAACAATTAAAAGTTGGAGCGGGACCAACGTCCTTTAGCGCAGTATAACAAGCGGGTTCGGTCAATACATCCGTATTATTATCTTGATTAAGGCGTGACATGGTCGCTACCTTGAGAGAGATAGAAGAAAACACACAGCGTGCGCTTTTACAAGATTAGATTGGTTATTAATTTATCTAATCAGGATGTCTCCCACTGTTTTAGTCAAATCTTCCTTCAAACCCTAAAAGGAAAGACTAGCTGGGATTAATTACACGCTATAAGTTCGCCAATCTTTCAGCCAGGCCAGTGCCGGTACTTTGAGGGAGGTTCCCCGTGCTTTCGCACGGACCTAATTAAAGTAAATCTCGTTTTCCCAGTGGCGTAACCCCGTTAACACCATTCTAGACACCTACTTGATCGGCTAATTGTAATGTGTAAAACTCTTCCAGGAGTAACTCTTACTCACAGCGGGTATCGGGATCCAACTATCTCATAGAAGGTATACAATCTTATTGCAAATTTCAACACTTGAAATTCCCAATAATATTTTACCTGAGCGATCTATGACCTTGACAAGGTCAACAAAGCATAGACCGCATGTCAAGTTCAACCCGCCATTTCCTGATATGAATTAAACCCACCCGCACGACCCTTGACAAGATCAACAAAGTCGCACGACTACCCTAATCCAATCGCATCATATGCTTATGCAGATAAGCAGTAATCAGCTACCGCACACTACGCCTTGACAAGGTAAACAAACGCAGCACGAATACTAACTATTACTTATCTGAAATGACGGAGGGCTACGACAGGTTTTTAAGAAAACCCTTTGGGTAATGAACTTGATATCGTTGTAGAATCGAGTGATTTTAAACGGAGAGTTTTTGAGGCTTTTCTAGTTTTGCTAAAGAGGTCACTCCCGGTGAAGGGATCGTCGGCTCTTTCCTCATCGAATAAGGTGCAGGATATTTCACAAATATCACTATGCAAAGCAAAAACTATGAAAACAATCAAAAGACAAACCGAGTTTGTAGCATCTGCTAGTTTCGCTAAAGAGGGCACTCCCGGTGAAGGGATCTCGGCTCTTTCCTTATCGAATAAGGTGCTGGATCTTCTACAAGGAACACCGCTATGCAAAGCAAGAACTAGAGCTACCAGTTTTTAAACAAGTTTCTACAACTTCTTTAGGTTTCTTTTTAGTTCATTAATCTCATTAATGAAGTCCCATTTTTATTATGCTTCACAAGTATCATATTTGAAACGAAATCAGCAATATAACATATATTTCATATATATAATATAAACATTCGTCTCAGGCAGTAATATGATCTCATCACAGAACATTGCAGCAGAAGATAACATATGAAATATTGGATATATTAGGATTTCCGTGTTTTATGTGAGCGTGTATAAAATGCGGATTCCACGGTCGCGATGAATAGCCAAACCCACATCCCTAGACCCCTTCGAGAGCGGCAAGAAACACTGCCAATTTTAGGGTTAGGAGACCCGGTCTCGACTCCTCGAGATGGTCTCCCACTGGACCCTAGAACCCGGTTACTTATGCTCCCCGCCTTGGGTCCACCTAATGCGAAAAAGTAAATAATATACAATGGTGACAACATCCTCATCCCGAAAGTGCCCTAATAAAAGAATATTACATACAATGAATTTTACATGAATGAAAAAGAAAAACTTTCATCTCACATAAAACCCCCGGCTATTCAAAACACGATGATCCAATATAACATATCACAGCAACACATAATATCACATATCATCAACGTAAGTAAATATGCGTATCCCAATTGTCGTTGAAGTATAGCAACGAAACCGGCGATACACCACATAATACACTTACGGTCGCAGAAAAGAAAGTGTAAAACTACAATAGTTAGAATCTGCAACTACCTTAGACATCCCATGCCTAACCAAATGAATTCTTTAGACATCGCATGCCTAACAATTATAAACCCCGCATTTTAGTCTCATTAACAAAAACTCTTTTCAATATCAAGTCGGGCAATTCAACAAGATTCCCGACATCCTGATCGAATGCTCGTCGCAAACTTTAGTAGACGGCTGCACCCCAGATGCCGTCGACGAAGTGCGCTAAGGAGGAACACCGCTGCCGCGAGCACCCGAACGGATGCTTTTGGCGACGGTGTTCTCCTACAGTCACTTAGTCGGGGCTATGGGGCATGGCTGTTTATTAAGTTTACCCAGAGAGTATCCGCGTACGCTACGTTATTGCGACGGACTTTTGATCACATTAAAATTCCGTGGCAACCGATCATCTGAGACTGAACTGCTAGATTTATAATATTCAAATTAGTTATCTCATAACTACATGTGGATTCCAAATATTGTATCACATTCCAGATGAAAAGACAGTGTTAATCTTTCCGATCGAATAATCAAACACCTAAGATTTCCCAAATAGCTCAGCACTTGAGCGGAGTTCAAAAAGTATTCATCGCATGCCACTTTACCAATGGTCCAGCCGTAGAAGGGTCAAGCCAACGCCTCACATGTGGCAACGCCGTACTTCCCCAAACTCTAAAGTTCAGAGGCGGTTCAGACAGTCACATAATCGAGTTAAGGTTTGTGTTCTTCTAGAGGGTCCATCACGTCACTTACAAGATTTTCCGAAAGTTTCAAACTGAAGAAAAAATCCAACTTTTGAAAATTTTCCGACAGGGGAAAAAGTGAGTTATTGATATCCGTTCGAACTTTTTAACACGTTCTAAAATTATCCGGAAAAAACTTAAAGGAAGTTAAATTTTCCGATCGAATCAATGAGTCCCCAATACAACCCAGAAAACTCAAAACTTGAGTAAAATTAAAAATTCCCAGATGCATTAGGAAATACATACGGACATTACTGTAGGAAAAGCTAACAATAATTAGCCAGTACGGCCGCGGAACCGCCGCGCGACCCATGCTCATGCCGCGGTTCCGCGGCGCCTTGGGCGAATTACCATGTCGTTTTTCACACAGTTCCATAAAATTACCTACTGAATTTTCTGAGCAATTTTAATACGAAAAAAATCAACTTTTTAAAAAATTTCCAGAAACTAGGGTTTTACGGGTATTCGGAGTTCGATCGGACTTTAAACTTCGCCTAGATTTCGCCTAAAACTCTAGTTTGGCTCTGATACCACTGTAGGGTTACTAGGCACTCTCACAATGGTGTACAAGGCATCAACCATGCCCGATTTAAAATTTAGACGTGCCTAACAACCCTAACCAAGATCTTTAAACTAGAGATTAGACGAAACAAAGCATGTTAAACACTTTAACACAAAGAGTTTTGGATTACAACCTTTGTAGTCCGGTCCTTCACTTCTAAAGCTCTGTGTTGAGGTCCCTTCGCTTCGATCATCATGTTCCCGGACTCTAGTGAGGCTCCATGAAGAAAAAGATGCAAGCTTGCTTCCGATCTTCGATAAATAAGATGATCAACCTTGAAGTTTCTTTAACACAAGCTCTTACTCACTAAATGAAGTTAACACCTTAATCTAAATGGCTAGGATAGATTAGGATGATGAAGTAGGATTTATGCTCTCATTTATTTTCTATTTCTCACACTAAATCATCACATAAAGAAAACCTAGAAAGCTTTTTCAAAGCTCAAGGAAGAAGAAGAAGAATAGTAATCATTTTGTGATGAATAATGAAAATGTAATAATGATTACAAATGCAACCATGGTTCAATATGAGAAGGCTAATCCATGTAGTGAGTTAACTAGGTTTAAGGGTGTGGTTTGGGTAAAGAAAACGTCTAACAAAATATCCATCATAATATCTTTGCAAGAAACAAAAGGAAACCTTCTAGAAGGTTCAAGAAAGAACTAACCCAAATCAAACCCTAACCTTGATTAATCTCCACTAAACATGTTGCATTAGTAATCATATCATGTTACAATATTATATATCACATATACAATATTTATTGTAACAAAATAAAATATTACAATTAACATATATCGCATATATATCAATGTATTACCCGAGTGAGAAAAAGAATCTTTTAATGAGCTTATATCAGTTAATGTAATTTAATATATCAAATATATAATTATACATTAAATTATCGAATCAATAATTGATCCGATTATCTGGCTATTTCATAAATAACCGACTAACATAATTTGTATCAGTTCATCGAATCAACACTTGATCCGATGACCCGGCTATATCTCATATACCCGGCCGATAACTCATATCGCGAGAATCTAATACGGTATCACATACACGTATTGTTCTCGGTCCCGCACATATCATATATGTGCTCGTACTCCGTTTTGCCTGAGCCAAGAAACCTCTGTGTAGGATTCTAAAGAATCGTCAATATGCTGGCAGTAGGTGATGATCATATCAAACACCTACAAGCTGCAAGCGGCCAGCTAAACGTAACAGCCACCCAGGTATTGAGCGATAAGAAGATCAACAAGCAAGTCTTTACATTCTCCTGCGAATCCAATCTGTAACACTCCCGTACAGTCCGGTCTCTTCGTCTGATATGTCGCATATCTCCCCTACGGGTGGTAAAAATGTCAGACCCCAGTAGCTTGATAAGTCGTGTCGCTATGAGGTCCATAACAGTTCGAGAAACTAATGATAACACATACCAGTAAATCTCAGCAACCCTGGCCAGGGATTTCCAGTTATAGGCTATCGAACACAGCGCAACATCAACTCCCTATACCGGGAGAGACGAATCCCTTCCTATCGCTCATTGCCTACATGTGAGTCGGGACTGTACCCAAAAGCCACCTTTTTGCATGCCCTCTTGGACGTGGTATGATGGAAATCAAAGCACGGTAGGAATCATACAAGACTCTATGACGATCTCGGGTCTACAGACTAACCTGTACCAGTATCACCAGAGAACTTCCTGTTAGTGTATATGCCCTAGAGGCCATTACTGTATCATACTAGTTTGTATATTACTTGATGGAAGCTTGGGATATTCACCTTGTAGAAACAATCTTGCTAAATATAGTAGTATGCTACTTGGTTTGTTTCTACTTCAATGTGTACTTGTGTTTATTTCAGTATATCACTTATACGCATTAGTGGAGCCCTTAGGATCTTTGCTTGATTACCAGCGTTGTGATGGCAGTCACACTAGTGGGGGCTGGGTAATCTATAAGCACATCCTTATACAGGTCCCTAGTCGAAGGACTATCGAGACAGGGCATCGATACTCCGGAGTAGACTAGCGTATGCGCTTCTCATCCCAGTGTGGGAGATGGTCTGTCCCACAGCCATCAGTACGTCGTACTGGAGATAGTATACGGGTGCTCGTTAGGTTACGAGTACACTGGACAGGACTCGTCGGGAACTGACAGGTTGGTATTATACCTATCGTCAGTTATCAGTTCCCAGGTGACATGAGTACAGCTTAGTCCGCTGACTTGACACTGGCACTTCGCCTCGAGTGTGTTCCCACTGTACTTTGACTACTACCCTACCACGGCTCAAAGGAGTCGTGCAAACAGGTGGTAGTTGGGTGCAGTCCCGAAGCACTTGGAGGCAGTGCCGGTAAGACAGGATTCGTCTCTCCCGGTATTGGGGGTTGACATCGCGCTGTGTCTAGGAGAGCCATTACACGAGTAGTCCCTGGCCAGGGCAAGCGAGATATACTGGTAGGCTTCCAGTGTTATCTCAGGGTGTTTTGGGCTTCACTCCGACACGACTTGTACCGCTATTAGGGGACTGACGTTTTACCGCCCCTTAGGCCCGACATGCGATGTATCAGACGAACAGACCGGACTGTATGGAGACTGTCACATTCAGACTCAGTAGGAGTTCAGATGGGGTTTCACCTCGTCAGCCTTCTTGTCGGCATCTACCTGGGGACCGTTACGCACAGCTAGTGCCGCTTGCGGTCTGTGGTTAAACCCACTGCCAGCGTAGTGTCGAGTCTTTAGAGTCCCACACAGAGGGTATTCGCCTCTGGGCAAAACAGAGTAGAGGTCGCATGGTTTTGCGACAGGGTTCGTTCTCATCCGCGCACTTGTGCACTTTTGGAGTCCGGACGGATATTACTGGCTGGCTCTGGTTTGAGTCAGATACTGGTATATGTTTTGGGGTTGCTTTTATCTCTCAGTATTCGTGTTCCTCGAAACAAGGATGCAGGTGTGTATGCACAGTTATTTGAGGAAGAGGAAAAGGACTTTCATTAGGGTTTCGGAACGGGTGCGTATGCACAGTTGACAGTCGTCTTTTTCCAAACCCTAATGGATTTGTGTTATATCAATTAATAATATTAATAAAATGAAATTGTGTCATGGTTGGTTTTTTATGTTGACTTGTTGACCATGGTTGACTTGTTGACCATGGTTGAAGTTTTGACCATCATCATTACAAAAGAAAGATGCTCTATGATTCTAGTAAATTCATTTAATGTTTGAAATGATAATGGTCATTCCTAAACTTTCCATCAACCTTTTCATTTTCATTATTATTATTAATTTGATAATTCTTTTGCTTTTTGTTATGGTTGCAAAAAGAAAAGAGCTCATTCTATCATTTAGCTTCTCTCTCCTCACTTCATCTTCTTCTTCCTCTAGCCAAAGGAGAATCCTTCTCATGTGTTGAGAATCCCTCTCCTTAAAACAAAAGCACCCCTTAGACACTCTCTACTCACTCTAGGATCAAGGGTTTAGCAAGCCGGAGATTCTAGTTTACTCAAAGTTCGAGAAAGAGCCCGAAGGTTGAACCCTCAGGTGGATCCATCTTCGACGGAAGAAGGCGATGAGAAGAGAACCATCAACCTCTACTAGGTTTCAAGAAGAAGGAGTTCAAGTTAGGTATAACCACTTTGCCGAGTAGTTAACTCTCCTTTGCATGTTTGCTAGTTTAGTTTAGAAAAGATCCCGACTTTGTTAGTCCATGTTGCCCCTTGCGCTAAAAATTTGATTTTTATACCGTTTCCGCCTCCCCGTAAGAACCGGGGGTCGCAACGTGGACTTACAGTGGTATCAGAGCCTAACTAAACTTAAACTAGCTTGGTAGTGAAGTGTAACGATGTTCGGAACCGGAAAAATCCAAAAACCAAACTTTTACAAAACCCTAGTTTCTGTTAAATTTTTTTTTGGTCAAAACAAGATTTGTTATACACCTAAATTCGGCTCAGGGTTTTGTGTGAACACCCAAGAAAAACGATCCCCTAATTCGTTCAAACCGCCGCGGATCCGCGGCCTCACCTATTCTTCGAGCCGTGGATCCGCCGCCGTTTAGTGTCTTCTGGTGATCGGGTTTCGTGCAGTGTGTCTCTGTGTTGGTTTTGGGATTTTTAAAATATGTTATATGTGCCCAGATTTTCCAGAGCTGAAATTTACTTTTGGGGTCCTATAATTCCGTATTTTTTTTTCCGAACTTCACTGCACTTTGACTATGATGGTTATATCTGTGATGTTTGCATGTATTGAACGTCGGCTAATCGCTATAAGTCGATTAGTCGGGGTTATACATCTCTGTGATCTGTGTTTGATATTGGAATGTGTATATGAATGTGTTGGACTGTCGCGGGTGAATAGCCGGGGTGGATGTGAGATGAGCTTTTGTTTTTCTTTCATTCATTGTAAATGTAAATTGATGTAATATTATTATTTGTTTGGCTGCACAACCGGGTCGGGGTTGTAGTCGTCATTGTATAATTCTTTTTACTGTTTTTGCTCCTAGGATAGACCCATGGAGGGGTGCACAAACTGCCGAGTGCTTGGCGGGTAGTTTGCCGCACCCGTAGGGGTCTTGGGAGGGGTATTGGCTATTCACCGCGACCGTGTAATCCGCTTTTCGTTGCAGGCTCGAACGGATTGCGGATTCCTAGTATATCCAATGTATTCATCTGTGATCTGTAATGTCTACTATTGCTTTCTATTTAGGCGTTGCTTATGTTTTACAGCCGCGCTAGCCCAGCCCCCGCTCTGTCGTTAGTTAAGTAACCTAACGGGTGATGACGGGACCCCGTGGCGAATGCGAATGGCATAAGCGTACGTCATATTTTGGTTGTTTTCTGCAATGGTAGGATTAAATGATGGGACGCATTAAAAGAACTAATGCAAGTATATCACGCATTAAAAGAACTAATGCAAGATAATAAACCAAACTAAAGTCGTTGGAACACTTTCGAAAAACCACTCGGTTCTTTTCAAAACTAACTTTTAAATGCGGAGCTTGAGCCACTCCTTCTAAAAGCTATCTCGTTCCATCGATTATATCAAGTTCACTACGTTCACGGTTTCGCCAAAACCATTCGTAGCCCTCCGTCGTTTCGTATGAATATTCAATAGTATTCAAGCTATGTTTGTTGACCTTCGTCAAGACATAGAGATTGGTAGCTGTTGGGTGTTCATATGTAGCATAGATAGATGCGTTGGTTTGGGACAGTCGTATTGCCTTGTTGACCTTCGTCAAGGGTATATACGGATGAGTTCAAATTAACCTAGATAATGACGGGCAGAACTTGACATGTGACTTATGATTTGTTGACCTTCGTCAAGGTCATAAGAGCATGGGGCAAAAATCCACATCGGGAGTTTCATAAGTACTGAAACTTGCTAGATTTGCATACCATTTAGAGTGTGATGATTATGGTAGGATTCCTTCATTTTCGTCACGCGATGATATTTGGATCCCGATCCTACTGTGAGTATATGCTACTCCTCGGGAAATTTCTCACTAAACGATCAATGCTATAAACCTAGTAGGTGCCTAGAAAGGTGTTAGCGGGGCTACGCCCCCAGGGAAAAGAGGTTCTTAAATTAAGGAACTTCGCGAAAGCGTTGGAAAACCTCCCTCGAAGTACCGACACTGGCCTGGCTGAATGGTTAAGCAAGTATTGTGCGGTGGGATTGATCCCGGCTAATTCTTCCTTTGTGGTTTGAGGAGGGATTCGAGAGACAGTGGGAGCCATCCTGTTTAGACAAATTAAAAACCATTCTAAACTTGCAAGAGCATCGTGCTAAAGTGTTTCTTCTCTCCCCCCTGCAGCGACCTAATTCGAAATGACTGGACTTAAGTTACTTCTAGATAAAAACATACTGACAGGGCCAAACTACAAAGATTGGCTCAGGAATGTCAAATTGGCAATCGCTTACGACAAGCTAGGGTATCTTCTTACTACCAAAGCTCTCCCCGTCCCAGGTCCCACCTCCAGCGTCGCGGATAAGGAAATCCGTAAGACTTGGGAGATTGATTGCGCGAAGGCCAGGTGCCTCGTGCTTGCCTCTATGGACAACGAACATCAGAGGAGGCATGAGAATATGGACCTCGAGTCCATATTTCTCCATACAAAAGAACTGTATGGAGAGCAGTCTCGTATCGCAAGATACGAAGTGTCGAAGAAGTTATTTTCGACTAAGTTGGCCGTCGGATCATCGGTAGCGGACCACGTGCTTAAGATGATTGGCTACACTGAGGAGCTCGCAGAACTTGGGACCACGTTGGACAGTGAACTCTATACGGATTTAATTCTCCAGTCCCTTCCATCCACTTACGCCCAGTTTATACTGAACTTCAACTTACAAGAAAAGGAAGTTGAACTTTCAGAACTCCTCAACCTGCTGAGGAGCGCAGAGGGCACCCTACAGAAGGGTAGGGAAACACCCGCTTTGTTTGTAGGAGGATCTTCTTCCTCTAGGTCCAAGGCGAAAGCCAAGGGAAAGAGGAAGAAACTCCCCGCCAAACCAAGAGGCGGTGTTAGTAAAGTGGATACGAAGGGAAAGGAAAAAGCAACAAAGATTGCGGGGAAGCTTGTTGGAAAGGAAGAATGCTTCTATTGTCATAAGAGTGGACACTGGAAGAAAGATTGCAGGGCTTGGAAGGCCAGGACACAGGAACTGAAGCAGGTTGCGGCTTCAGCTTCAGGTGTGTATGTTATTGAAAACTGTCTTTCTATAAACTCTACTTCCTGGGTATTGGATACCGGATCAGGATCTCATATCTGTAATTCTTTGCAGGCATTGAGAAACCGTAGTTTTTTGAAGGAAGGTGACATGACCCTCAGAGTTGTGAACGGAGCTAGCATGGATGCTAAGGCCGTGGGGGACTATCACCTAGGAATGTCAGATGGGCATGTTTTGGTTTTGCGTAATTGCTTTTTTGTACTCAACGCAACTTGTAATATCATTTCTGTATCTTTGGTTTCTAAAGAAGGTTATGAATTTGCGTTTGTAAGTAATGTTGTAAACATTCACCTTAATCAAGTTCTGATTGGGTCAGGTACATTGAGCAATGTTATATACGTATTAAACCAACCACAGATTTTCAATGTCCAGAATACACACAAAAGAAAGTCTCCAGATATCAATCAGGCTTTCTTATGGCATTGTAGACTGGGTCACATCAATGAGACACGGTTGACTAAGTTACATAAAGAAGGATACTTGGATCCGTTCGAGTATCAGTCTTATGCCACTTGTGAATCTTGTCTCATGGGAAAGATGACAAAGACTCCGTTCACTGGACACGGAGAAAGAGCGAGCGAGCTCTTGGGACTCATACACAGTGACGTGTGTGGTCCAATGTCTACACATGCGCGAAGCGGTTATTCATACTTCATTACTTTCACAGACGATTTCTCTAGGTATGGACATGTCTTCTTAATGAAGCACAAATCCGAGGCCTTTGAGAAATTTTGGGATTACAATAATGAAGTTGAAAAACAAACAGGCAAAAGTATTAAGATTCTAAGATCGGATCGAGGTGGTGAATACTTGAGTGCCGAGTTCCTGGACTATTTAAAAGAGAATGGAATTCTCTCTCAGCGTACTCCTCCATACACTCCGCAACATAACGGTGTATCGGAAAGGAGGAATCGAACCCTATTGGATATGGTTCGTTCCATGATGAGTAAGGCTGAGTTACCGCGATCTTTCTGGGGCTATGCACTAGAAGCAGCTGCATATCTCTTGAACAAGGCTCCTACCAAGACTGTGCCTACCACTCCATATCAGATGTGGAGTGGGAAGAAACCCTGTCTTAAGTACCTTAAGATATGGGGATGTCCAGCTTTTGTAAAAAAGCAGCATGCGGACAAGCTCGAGGCACGTTCAGTACAATGTAAGTTTGTGGGATACCCAAAGAACTCCAGGGGGTATCTGTTCTATTCCGCTGAGGAACAAAAAGTTTTTGTTTCTCAACATGCCCGCTTCTTGGAAACTGAGTTTTTGGAAACCCAGATAAGTGGGAACGCAATAGAACTGGAAGAGATTCCAGAACCACGAGCTATTACTGAAGACTTGGAAGAGCCAGTAAGTTCAAAAGAACAGGACATTCCTATGCCGCTCCGCAGGAGTAGTAGGCAGTCTCATCCGCCCGAGAGATACTGCGGTTTTCTCATAGACGGGGATAGAGAGGATTGCATCATAGACTATGATGAGCCTACTAGCTTCCAACAGGCCGTTCAGAGCGTTGACTCGGTAAAATGGCTGGATGCAATGCGGACCGAAATGGAGTCCATGTACACCAACAAAGTATGGACGTTGGACATTGCTCCAGACGAGGTAAAACCCGTAGGATGCAAGTGGATCTTCAAAAGGAAGATTGGTGTAGATGGACAGGTTGAGACCTATAAAGCTAGACTTGTAGCAAAGGGTTTCCGTCAAAGACCTGGCTTGGACTATGACGAAACCTTTTCTCCAGTGGCTATGCTGAAATCCATTCGGATCCTTCTTGCCATTGCAGCCTTCCACGATTATGAGATTTGGCAGATGGACGTAAAAACCGCTTTTCTAAATGGAAATTTAAAGGAGTGTGTCTATATGGATCAGCCAGAGGGTTTCATTCAGAGTGGGAGCAGCGGAAAGGTGTGCAAGTTGCTTAAGTCCATCTATGGACTAAAGCAGGCATCGCGGAGTTGGAACATCTGTTTTGATGAGACGGTCAAGGAATTTCGCTTTATCAAAAATCCAGATGAACCATGCATCTATAGTAGATTTGTAGCGAGAACTGTAGTATTCCTCGTTTTATACGTAGATGACATTCTCTTAATAGGAAATGACATTCCTATGCTACAATCTGTCAAGGGGTTCTTGTCACACAGATTCTCCATGAAAGACCTGGGTGATGCCTCATACATCCTGGGGATCCGGATCCATCGTGATAGATCCAAGAGGATATTAGGACTTTCTCAGTCCAGGTACATCGACACCATAGTGAAAAGATTCAGTATGGAAGATTCCAAGCGCGGTAACCTACCGGCTTGTCACGGGATCACCCTCTCTAAAGAGATGTCTCCCAAGACTGATTTGGAGAGGGATCGCATGTCTATTATACCCTACGCTTCTGCGGTAGGCTCTATAATGTATGCGATGTTGTGTACCAGACCGGATGTAGCTTATGCACTGAGTGTGGTAAGCCGGTATCAGTCAAACCCTGGGGAGAAACACTGGATAGCGGTAAAGAACATTCTCAAGTACCTGAGAAGGACTAAGGAGATGTTCTTGGTGTATGGCGGAAAAGACCTCCAGATCGAGGCCTTTGCTGACTCCAACTTCCAGAGTGACAAGGATGATTCCAAGTCCATGTCGGGTTTTGTCTTTACCCTCAATGGAGGGGCGGTGTGTTGGAAGAGTTCCAAACAGGAAACCGTTGCAGACTCGACGATGGAAGCGGAATACATCGCTGCATCTGATGCCGCAAACGAAGCCTGTCTGGATAAGGAAGTTCTTGAAAGAACTTCAGGTGGTTCCGTCCATTGTTGACCCAATACCTCTGTATTGCGACAACAACGGGGCTATAGCTTTAGCAAAGGAACCCAGGTCCCATCAGAGATCCAGGCACATCTTGAGGCGGTATCACCTGATCAGGGAGATCGTGGATCGCAAGGAGATCGAGGTTCGGAGGGTTGCTTCAGAAGAAAACACTGCAGATCCATTCACCAAGGCCCTACCCCAGACTCAGTTCGAGCGGCTGATCGAGATGATAGGTCTTCGATACGCCAGTACATGGCCTTAGTGCAAGTGGGAGATTGTTAGTGTATATGCCCTAGAGGCCATTACTGTATCATACTAGTTTGTATATTACTTGATGGAAGCTTGGGATATTCACCTTGTATAAACAATCTTGCTAAATATAGTAGTATGCTACTTGGTTTGTTTCTACTTCAATGTGTACTTGTGTTTATTTCAGTATATCACTTATACGCATTAGTGGAGCCCTTAGGATCTTTGCTTGATTACCAGCGTTGTGATGGCAGTCACACTAGTGGGGGCTGGGTAATCTATAAGCACATCCTTATACAGGTCCCTAGTCGAAGGACTATCGAGACAGGGCTTCGATACTCCGGAGTAGACTAGCGTATGCGCTTCTCATCCCAGTGTGGGAGATGGTCTGTCCCACAGCCATCAGTACGTCGTACTGGAGATAGTATACGGGTGCTCGTTAGGTTACGAGTACACTGGACAGGACTCGTCGGGAACTGACAGGTTGGTATTATACCTATCGTCAGTTATCAGTTCCCATGTGACATGAGTACAGCTTAGTCCGCTGACTTGACACTGGCACTTCGCCTCGAGTGTGTTCCCACTGTACTTTGACTACTACCCTACCACGGCTCAAAGGAGTCGTGCAAACAGGTGGTAGTTGGGTGCAGTCCCGAAGCACTTGGAGGCAGTGCCTGTTAGACAGGATTCGTCTCTCCCGGTATTGGGGGTTGACATCGCGCTGTGTCTAGGAGAGCCATTACACGAGTAGTCCCTGGCCAGGGCAAGCGAGATATACTGGTAGGCTTCCAGTGTTATCTCAGGGTGTTTTAGGCTTCACTCCGACACGACTTGTACCACTATTAGGGGACTGACGTTTTACCGCCCCCTAGGCCCGACATGCGATGTATCAGACGAGCAGACCGGACTGTACGGAGACTGTCACATTCAGACTCAGTAGGAGTTCAGATGGGGTTTTACCTCGTCAGCCTTCTTATCGGCATCTACCTGGGGACCGTTACGCACAGCTAGTGCCGCTTGCGGTCTGTGGTTAAACCCACTGCCAGCGTAGTGTCGAGTCTTTAGAGTCCCACACAGAGGGTATTCGCCTCTGGGCAAAACAGAGTAGAGGTCGCATGGTTTTGCGACAGGGTTCGTTCTCATCCGCGCACTTGTGCACTTTTGGAGTCCGGACGGATATTACTGGCTGGCTTTGGTTTGGGTCAGATACTGGTATATGTTTTGGGGTTGCTTTTATCTCTCAGTATTCGTGTTCCTCGAAACAAGGATGCAGGTGTGTATGCACAGTTATTTGAGGAAGAGGAAGAGGACTTTCATTAGGGTTTCGGAACGGGTGCGTATGCACAGTTGACAGTCGTCTTTTTCCAAACCCTAATGGATTTGTGTTATATCAATTAATAATATTAATAAAATGAAATTGTGTCATGGTTGGTTTTTTATGTTGACTTGTTGACCATGGTTGACTTGTTGACCATGGTTGAAGTTTTGACCATCATCATTACAAAAGAAAGATGCTCTTTGATTCTAGCAAATTCATTTAATGTTTGAAATGATAATGGTCATTCCTAAAATTTCCATCAACCTTTTCATTTTCATTATTATTATTAATTTGATAATTCTTTTGCTTTTTGTTATGGTTGCAAAAAGAAAAGAGCTCATTCTATCATTTAGCTTCTCTCTCCTCACTTCATCTTCTTCTTCCTCTAGCCAAAGGAGAATCCTTCTCATGTGTTGAGAATCCCTCTCCTTAAAACAAAAGCACCCCTTAGACACTCTCTACTCACTCTAGGATCAAGGGTTTAGCAAGCCGGAGATTCTAGTTCACTCAAAGTTCGAGAAAGAGCCCGAAGGTTGAACCCTCAGGTGGATCCATCTTCGACGGAAGAAGGCGACGAGAAGAGAACCATCAACCTCTACTAGGTTTCAAGAAGAAGGAGTTCAAGTTAGGTATAACCACTTTGCCGAGTAGTTAACTCTCCTTTGCATGTTTGCTAGTTTAGTTTAGAAAAGATCCCGACTTTGTTAGTCCATGTTGCCCCTTGCGCTAAAAATTTGATTTTTATACCGTTTCCGCCTCCCCGTAAGAACCGGGGGTCGCAACGTGGACTTACACTTCCATCTGACGTGAGGTATAATACCATCTGGGAGTTCTCGGTGAGTCCGTTCAGTGTACCCAGTCTCCACTGAGCACCCGTACACCATCCTTGATGTCAAACACCGATGGATATAGGATCATCCATCTCCCATCATATGGGTCAAGATGCGTATACGCTAGTCTACTCTGATGTATCGATGCCCTGTCTCGATACACCCTAGACTAAGAACAGTTATAGGATGTACTCGTCGACTACCGTGGCCCTACTAGTACGATCTCATCATAGTCTCAGTAGTCGAGTACATATCCTAAGGGCTTTATCAACATGTAACATATCAGAGTGCATGTTAAGATAAAGAGTAACCAGATAGCGTACTATCATGTCGAGCAAGAAAGTCCTCCCTATATATGTCCAAGTATCCACTACAATATACATCGTATGTACAGTAATGGCCTCTAGGGCATACATATAACTAACACCTCCTTCGGGAGACGGTTATCATTCTAGGCTTCCAAGGTGACCTGGATGACAAAGTGACTGTCAGAGTTATAGTTTTCCCTCTAGAGAGGGGCAGTAGTTTGGACAGGTGGTCCAAAGGGATATTGAGAGAGGTATGGCGTAGGATACTGATTAAATTCGGTTGACGATACAGTCTAAGAAGTTTGGATTTGGAGTTCATTTATGAACTAGGTCCCATCAAATATCCATACATATTCTAAGACAGGTATTGCTCATTTCGGGAGATGGCTTTCTCCGCGAACTTGAGATAAAGAGAGACATAGAAAGAAACATTAGGGCGGATCCACTCACTGAGGCTATTCCTCGAATGTAATAGTTTCGCAAACGGGTTTTGTGAAACTGATTAGTAGAGGAGTTGGGTGTTCGGTATCACACGGGCTGTGAGTATGCGGCATCGCAATAATTAGCATTGAGTGCAAGTGGGAGATTGTTGGATATAGTGCCCTCAAAGTCAATTATTGGATCGCAGGCACATGATTGCAATGATTGAGGGAGGACCTATACCGGTAAGACAATCTTACTCAAGATGATTGTTGGATATGTATGCCCTAGAGGCCATTATTGTATATTACAAGTTTGTATAATACATTTTGGAGGGTTCGGATATATATACGGGTTTACGACTGTCTTGCTCAATATAGTAGTATGCTACTCGGTTTGTTTCTTTCTTAATATGTGTATATGTTTCTTTTAACATATCGCTAATACATATTGATGGAGCCCTTAGGATCTTTGCTTGACTACCGGCGTTGTGATGGCGATCACACTAGTGGGGGCTGGGTAGTCTATAAGCACATCCTTATTTTGGTCCCTAGTCGTAGGATTATCGAAACAGGGCGTCGATACTCCAGAGTAGACTGGTGCATACGCTTCTTATCCCAGCAGGGGAGATGGTCTGTCCCACAGCCATCAGTACGTCGTACTGGAGATAGTTTGCAGGTGCTCGTTAGGTTACGAGTACACTGGACAGGACTCGTCAGGAACTGTTGGTTGGTATTATACCAATCGTCAGTTAACAATTCCCAGGTGACATGAGTACAGCTTAGTCCGTTGACTTGATACTGTAACATTGCCTCGAGTGTGTTCCCACTGTTCTTAGATTACTACCCTACCACGACTCTATTGAGTTGTGCAAACAGGTAGTAGTTGGGTGCAGTCCCGAAGCACTTGGAGGTTGTGACGGTTAGACAGGATTCGTCTCTCCCGGTATTGGGAGTTGATATCGCGCTGTATCTAGGAGAGCCATTACACATAGTTGTCCCTGACCAGGGCAAGCGAGATTTACAGGTAGTGTTTCCAGTAGTTTCTCAGGGTGTTCTGGGCTACACTCCGACACGACATGTACCGCTATTAGGGGTCTGACGTTTTCTGCTCCCCTAGGCCCGCCATGCGATAATCTCAGACGAACAGACCGGACTGTACGGAGATTGTCACATTCAGGCTCAGTAGGAGTTCGGATGGGTTTACCTCATCGGTCTTCTTATCGGCATCTACCTGGGGACCGTTACGTACAGCTAGTACCATTTGAGGCCTGTGGTTAAACCCACTGCCAGCGTAGTGTCGAGCCTTTATAGTCCCACACAGAGGGTTATTCGCCTTTGGGCAAATAGAGTAGAGGTCGCATGGTTTTGCGACAGGGTTCGTTCACATCCGCGCACTTACGCACATTTGGTGTCCGGGCAGTTATTACTAGCGAGCTTTGGTTTAAGCCAGATCCTAGTATTTGTTTTGGGATTGGTTTTGCCTCATTGTATTCGTGTTCCTCGGAACATGGATGCGGGTGTGTATGCACAGTTGACAGAGGCAGAGGAACCTCATTAGGGTTATTGGCCGTTGACTTTTTCTTAACCCTAATGAGAATGAGAAATATGATTAATGATATTAATTAAGGATAATTGTGCCATGGTTAGGTTGACCATTTGACTTTTGTTGACCTTTTGACTTTGTTTGACCGGTTGACTTTTGTTGACCTTTTGACCATTACCATTTCACTTGCAAGATGCTTCTTGTTTCTTGCAAAATGCATTTAATGTTGAAATGATAATGGTCATTCAAAACTAGCCATCACATTTTCCTTAGTTATTATTATTATTATTATTATTATTCTCATTTGAGAGCATGGTTATCGATTTTCTAATTCATTCTCTCTTGCTCTTTCTCTCTCATGTTATAGCTCTTCCTCTTCCTCTCTCAAAGCTCTCATCTCTCATGTGTTGAGAACCATAAGCTTGTGAGATAAAACCATCAAGACTTTTCTCTACTCATTCTAAGGTTCTAGGTTTAGCAAGCCAAGCACTCTAGTTACCTATTGGTTGAGGTCGGAGCTCAAGGTAGAGGCCTTCGGGTGGATTTTTCTTCGGCAAAGAGAAGACGACAAGGATGAGCCGTCTACACCACTCCACGGAGCAAGCAAGAAGAAGGACCACAACAAGAAAAGAAGGAGTTCAAGACCTAGATATAACCTTCTAACCGAGTAGCTAAAACTTGTAGTTGTTTGTTAGTTTTTGTTTGGCAAAGATCCTTCATGGTTGGCCTATGTTACCTTGTGAGAAAATTTTGATTTTTTGCCTATTCCGCCTCTCCGAAAGAACCGGAGAGGGTAACGTGGACCTAACAATGATAGTATGCTATCTGGTTTATCTTTATCATTGTGTACTTGCTTTAGGTGACATTACATGTCACTATTGCACGTTGATAGAGCCCATAGGATTCTTGCTTGACGGCCAGCAGTATGATGGCGATCATATAACTAGGAGCTGGGGTCTATAAGCACATCCTTAAAAGGACCCTAGCCGAGGGAGTTTTTGAGATAGGGCATCGATACTCCAAAATAGACTAGTGTATACAGTCGAGACCCCGATAAGGGCCGGTGGCCGGTCTCACAAGCCATTGGTGTCAGTTGGATCACCTAAGATGTATACAGGTGCTCATTGGGTTATGAGTACACCGGACAGGACTCGCCGGGAACATGCTAGTTGGTATTATACCCGACGTCAGATAGTAGTTCCCTGGTGACATGTATACAGGTTAGTTCATCGACCTGAGATCGTCATTTGTCTCGTGTGAGTTCCTACTGTGCTTTGTTTAATACCTTACCACGGCTCAAATGAGTCGTGCAAACAGGTTTTAGTTGGGTACAGTCCCGAGCCACATGGAGGCAGTGAGCGGATCGGCAGGGGTTTCGTCTCTCCCGGTATTGGGGGTGAGATCACGCTGTGTCTAGGAGAGCCATTACACGAAGTACTTGGCCAAGACAGGAGATTTACTGGTAGGTATTCCAGTAGTATCTCAGGGTGTTCTGGGCTATACTCCGACATGACTTGTACCGCTTTTGGGGGTCTGACTTTTACCAACCCCTAGGCCCGACATGCGATGCTCATAGACGAACGGATCGGACTGTACGGATATTGTCAATAATAGGCTCAGTATGGTGTCAGGATGACTTCGCTCATCGACCTACCTTTTGGTCAAAACCTGGTAGCCTGTTACGTACGGCTAGTACCACTGACGTGCTAGTGGTTAAATCCAAAGCTAAAGTATTGACGAATCTTTAGAGTCCCCCACAGACAGTTTCTCAAGTTTTGGGCGAAACGTTGAAGAGGCCGTAAGCTATTATGGCAGGGTTCGATCATATACGTGTAGTAGTGCACAGATCATGATCGGACGGATCATACTAGTGGGCTTTGGTTTAAGCCATATCCTAATATTAGATTTGTTGGATTACTTTAGTCTCATCGCATTCGTATTCAGTCGGAATGCGGATGCGGGTATTTATATACAGGTGAGGGGTATCCTTGTGATCCGTCACGAGTTTACTTTAGATGTTGTCGTATCTTTTTGTTGGACTAAACATTTGGGTTAATGTTTTGGTGGAAATTGTGAGTGGAAGTCATCATGAAACGGCACAATCAATTAGGTGACTCATGGTCTCTTTTTTGGTGAAAATGTCATATAATTGATTGATTATTGTGTTGAAATGAGAGGTGGAGAGAGAGTGGACAGCCACTATGGCTTGGGATAGCTCTTGGGATTTATTCTAGTGTTCTCACTTTTATCTCATCACAATAGAAAAGAAAAAGCCTCTTCTTCTTCTTCCTCTTCTAGCTCACCATTTCCACCATGGCTTCATCTTCAACCTCCATCCATACACTCTCATGCGTTGAGAATCAATGGATACTTGAGAAAAAGTTGTCACACACATTCTCTATTTCACCTTGGACACGTCGGCTAGCAAACTTCATGTCCGAGTTGCTTCGAGTGAAGCGGGTTCCCGTAAAAGGATTCGAAGATGTGGTGCCCTTTCCAACGAGGAGACCGGAGATCGGAGATGCCGCGAGGAGCTTGGGATGGTGGCCAAAGACCGAAGGACACGGATCGATCGGTATAGCTTTTCTAACCCTTCTCTAGTTTGCTAGTTATACGTTAATGGTTTGATCCGGGATTAAAGTCTGCGTTAGCGCCAGTTTCAAGTTTAGAAAAAGTTTTCGTTTCCGTATTTTGGCCTCGGAACGACGGCCGGAGCGCTACCGTAGACTTACAAGGAAGAGTTCTGAAATGAACGAATCCTTCTTGAGGCATTGTAGACTAGGTCATATCAATGCGACCAGACTAGCTGAAGTTACATAAAGATGCATATTTAAATTAGTTTGAATTTACATCTTGTAAAACTTGCCAGTCAAGTCATAAAGATAAGATGACCACAGCTCCGTTTATTGGAAACAGAGAAAGAGTTATTGAACTCCTGGGAATGATACATAATGATGTACGATAGTCCCATGTCTACATATGCCAGGACAGGTTCTTTGTACTTCATTATATTCACTGATGATCTCTCAAGATTTAGACATATGTTCCTGTTGAAACACAAGTCCGAAACTTTTGAGATAATCACAGAATATAGGTTAGAAGTAGAGAACCAAAAACGGGTATAAGTATTTTGTCCTTTGATGAGATCAAGGAGGAGAATACTTGAGCACGAAATTCCTGGACTATTCTATAGAAGAATGAGATCAGCATTACTCCTACGTATACACCACAGCACGTCGGTATATCGGAGCAGAGCAATCGCACCCTATGTGATATGGTGTGCTCTATCATGAGTACTACTGAGTTGCCTATTTTCTTTTGGGGTTATCCACTTGAGAAGTTGCATACCTATTGAATAGGGTTCCAACCAAATCTGATGCCTACCACTCCATATGAGATATGGTATGGGAAGAGCCCATCACTTAAGAAAGTTAAGATTTGGGGTTGTCCGGCTTATGTCAAAAGCAAAATCCGGACAAGCTCGAGGCAAGGTCAGTTCTGTGAAAGTTTGTTGGATATCCCAAACATTCGCAAGGGAATATCTTCTACCACACCAAGGAACAAAAGATGTTTTATTTCTCGGCATGCCACTTTTTGAGAAAAATGGAATTTCTTGTGAAGAAATTAATGGTCATGAGGTAAAACTGGAAGGAGTTCCAGCTGTACAAACCGCAGATGATGATTTGGTAAACCCGGAGTATTCAATAGTTTCCAACGAACCTCAGCCTCTCCGCCGATCTAGTAGGGTTCCTCATTTGCCTAAGAGATACTTCGGTTTCTCTATGATAGTGGGAGAGAGGATTGCATCATGAGATGATAACCCAACTAGTTTCGAGCAGGCCATCAGGAGTGGGCTCTGTGAGAATGGCTGGATGCTTAGCGATCTGAGATGGAAACCTTATACACCAACAAAGTATGGACTTTGGTTGCTTTATCTGAAGGGTTAAATCCCCATCAGGAGCAAGTATATCTTGAGAAGATTACTTGGTGTACATGGAAAAGTTGAGACTTTCAAAGCTATGCTTAAGTCCATCCAGATCCTACTTGCCACTGCTACATACTATGACTACGATATCTGGCGGTTAGATGTCATGACTGCTTTCTAAATAGTGATTTGGAAGAGAGCGTCTATAAGTACATAGCCAGAGGGCTTCGTAGACAGTGGGAGCAGCAGAAACGTGTGCAAGAAGTTTTATGTGATAAATCAGGCATCGCAGAGTTGGAACGTCTGTTTTGATGTAGTAGTCAAAAGGTTTGACTTCATCAAAATGGTAGAGGAACCAAGTATATACAAAAGGTAGTAGGGAGTATGGTGGTGATCCTCGTATAGTATGTAGATGAAATACTCATGATAGGGAAGGAGTTTTCTCTGCTAAGCTCGGTCAATCTCCTTTTATCACAAAGATTCTCCATATAGGATCAAGGTGATACCTCCTAAATCCTGGATTTTGGATCTATGAGTTAGATCTAATTGGATGTTAGAATTCTCACTAGTTGTAGTAAGATGGTATCAATCGATCCTGGGGAGAATCACTGGAAAGGTTCCAGGGTGATAAGGACGACTGAATGTCAGTCCCAGGCATTGTCTTTACCCTCAGTGGAGGGACGGTATGTTGGAAGAGTTCCAAGCAAGATACCGTGACATACTAGACGATTAAAGGAAAAATATATCGTTACCAAAGATGCTACTAAAGAGGCAGTCTGGATAAATATGAGTTCATGAGATGAATTTCGTTCCTACCATTGTATGACAATGGAGTTGTGGCTTAGGCCTAGGAACCCCCGTCCCATCTGTGATCCAGACATATTCTTAGGCAGTATCACCTGATCATGGAGATGGTTGATCTCCAGGTAGATCTAGGTTAGGAGTGAAGACACAGAGGACAACAGCGCGGATCCACTCACAAAGGCCTATTTCCCAGTAGAGACTTTTATGGGATAGTTGAGTATGAGATACTTCAACCACAGCTGATTGTTGGGTATGCGATACTATAACAGATGGCCCTAGTGCAAGTGGGAGATTAATAGTTATATGTATGCCCTAGAGGCCATTACTGTACATACGATGTATATTATAGTGGATGCTTGGACATATATAGGGAGGACTTTCTTGCTCGGCATGATAGTATGCTATCTGGTTACTCTTTATCTTAACATGTACTCTGATTATCTCTATGATACATGTTGATAAAGCCCTTAGGATAAGTACTTGACTACCAGGACTATGATGAAGATCATACTAGTGGGGACAGAGCAGTCGCAAGTACATCTTTCAAATGTTCTTAGTCGTGGGAGTACCGAGACAGGGCATCGATACTCCAGGGTAGACAAGCGTTTGCGCTTCTTGACCCATATGATGGGCGATGGATGATCCCATATCTATTGGTGTTTGACATCAGAGAAGGTATACGGGTGCTCAGTGAAGACTGGGTACACTAGACGGACTCGCCGAGAACTCCTAGATGGTATTATACCTCACGTCAGATGGCAGTTCTCTGGTGACACCGGTACAGGTTAGTCTGTAGACCCGAGATCGTCATAGAGTCTTGTGTGATTCCCACTGTGCTTTGATTTCCACCTCACCACGTCCTTGGGGGCGTGCAAAACGATGTCTTTTGGGTACAGTCCCGAATCACATGGAGGCAATGAGCGATAGGAGGGGTTTCGTCTCTCCCGGTATACGGAGTTGATGTTGCGCTGTGTTCGATTGGCTATAACTGGAAATCCCTTGCCAGGGTTGCTGAGATTTACTGGTAAGTGTTATCAGTAGTTTCTCAAACTGTTATAGACCTCATATCGACACGACTTATCAAGCTACTGGGGTCTGACGTTTACCACCCATAGGCGAGACATGCGACATATCAGAAGAAGAGACCGGACTGTACGTGAGTGTTACTGGTTGGATTCACGGGACAATGTACCGGCTTGCTTGTTGATCTTCTGATTGCTCAATACCTGGGTGGCTGTTATGTTTAGCTGACCGCTTCCAGCTTGTGGGTGTTTAATATGATCATCACCTACTGCCGGCGTATTGACGATTCTTTAGAGTCCTACACAGAGGTTTCCTGGCTCAGGCAAAACGGAGTAGGAGCACATATATGATATGTGCAGGACCGGGAATAATTTGTGTATGCGATACCATATTAGATTCTCGCGATATGAGAAATCGGCCGGGTATATATGATATAGCCGGGTCATCGGATCAAGTGTTGATTCGATGAACTAATACAGATTATATTAGTCGGTTATATGCGATATAGCCGGATTATCGGATCAAGTGTTGATTCGATAATTTAATGTATAATTATATATGTGATATATTAAGTTACATTAACTAATATAAGCTCACTTAAAGATTCTTTTTCTCACTTGGATATTACATTGATATATATGTGATATATGTTAATTGTATTATTTTATTTTGTTACAAAAATATAATATATATGTGATATATAATATTGTAACAAATTAGGGTTACAAATGCAACATGATTTGTGGAGTTTAAACAAGTTAGGGTTTGATTTTGGTTAGCTTTTGCATGAAGCTTCAAGAAGCTTCCTTTTGTTTTTTGTTAAGATATTTTGTGTTGATATTTTCTAACCCAACCCAAACCCTTTACTCTAGTTAACTCTCTACATGGGTTAAGTCTTTATTCCTAACTCATGGTTGCAATTGTAACCATAACATGAATTCATTACTCATCACAAATGAAAAATCCTCCTTCTTCTTCCTCTTAAAAAGCTTACTAGCTTTTGGGCTTGTGATGATTTTGAGTGAAATAAAGAAAACAAATGAGAGCTAAATTCCTGCTTCATCATCCTCATCTATTCTAGCCACTTAGATTTGGGTTCTTGATTTGCTAATACTTGATTAGTGAAGCAAGAGCTTGGGCTTGAGTTTCTTCAAGGTAGATCATCTTTGTTGTTGAAAATTGGAAGCAAGCATGCATCTTTCTCTTCATGGAGCCTCTCAAGAGTCCAGGTACTCAATGATCGCAGCGAAGGGACCTCAACACGGAGCTTTAGAAGTGAAGGAACGGACTACAAAGGTTGTAGTCCCTAACTCTTAGAAGTAAAGTTGTTTACTTGCTATGTTTGTCCTAATACTCTAGTTAAGATCTTGGTTAGGGTTTGTTTTAGCACCCCAAAAATTTTAATGTAGTATGATTGATGCTTGCCAAAACCTTCACAAGGTGCTAAGCTAACCCTACAGTTTCTATCTTTATCTGTCTAAATATCAATCTCGAGGAGAAAGACTATCTCTCGAAATGAGCAATACCTGTCTTAGAATTTGTCTGGATATCTAATGGGACCCAGTTAAAAAATGAACTGCAAATCCAACAAATTTCTTAGACAGTATCATCACTCTGTACAGTAATGGCCGCTAGGGCATACATATAACTAACAATCTCCCACTTGCACTAAGGCCATCTGTTGTGGTATCACATACCCAACAATTAGCTGTGGTTGAAGTATCTCATATTCAACCATCCTATAAAAGTCTCTACTGAGAAAAAGGCCTTTGTGAGTAGATCCGCGCTGTTGTCCTTTGTGTTTACTCTCCTAACCTCGATCTCCCTGGAGATCAACTATCTACATGATCAGGTGATGCTGCCTAAGAATTATATCTGGATTTCTGATGGGACGGAGGTTCCTTGTCATAAGCCACAAGTCCATTGTCATACAATGGTAGGAACGAAGTTCATCTCATGAACTAAAATATATCCAGACTGCCTCTTTGCATCTTTGGTAACGATGTATCTTGCCATTAATCGTCTAGTATGTCACGGTATCTAACTTGGAACTCTTCCAACATACCGTCCCTCCACTGAGGGTAAAGACAATGCCTGCGACTGACATTCAGTCGTCCTTATCACCCTGGAACCTTTCCAGTGATTCTCCCCAGGATCGATTGATACCATCTAACTACAACTAGTGAGAATCCTACCATCCAATTAGTGTAACGTTTTGAAAATCGTTTCGGTGAAATTTCGAAAAAACGGTAAAATAAGGGGGTTTTCTGTAAAAAGTCAAAATGCAAATATCTTTATTATAAAATTAAATATACATATTCTAGCTATGTAATTGCTAGTATTTGGTGTTTATTGAGCCACTGGTGAAATTTCAAATTTTCTGAATAAATATTATTTTAATATTATTTTAAGCCGTCACTAATACATTTAATTAGGGAAAATTACAAATTGGAATGAGTTGAAACAAATTTTGTGCATCATAAAACACTAAATAAAATTTTATCATGTGGTTTTTGAAATGAAATCGTTTGCCAAAACGGTTTAGAAAATTTCGAAGAAAAAGGCTTAATTAGTGAAATTAGTGTAAATAGAAATTGGGGTATAATACTTATCATTTTCTTTCTTCACCCACACTCACCCACACCCTCTCACCCCCCTCCCTATGTACTGGCCGAGCCTAGCTTCCCCATCCCTAAAATTTGTCCCCACTTCTAAGGCTAAAGAAAAGAAAAGAAAATGAAAACAATAAAGAAATGAGAATGGGTTGACTTGTGATATGGGTCTTTGACTTAACCAATCACTTTTCCCACATCACTCTCTCTCCTCCCCCTCCCTAATTTGGCCGAGCCTCCCTCTTGCAACAGCCCCCATTTTTGCTTCTTCAAATCTTATGCTAAAAACCTCACAAATTCATCAAAAAACCCTCAAAAATCAAAATCTAATCCCTACACATTTCTTATTGGCTATTCTAGTATGGATCTAGGGAACAAGATTTCAATTTGGGAGGCTAAGTGTGCTTGTGGGATCTTCAAATTGTTTGGGTAAATTCTAACCATTTTACTTAATTTGTTGTTAATTACTTGTGTTTAGCTTAATTAAGTGTTAAATGGGTTTTAAATGGGTTCAATTGCATGATTAAGGAATTCAAGTTAGGATTTTGTTTTAGAATTGGGTTGTGATCAATTGTGCATGGTTATGTGATGTGGATTAGCATCTTAAGACTTGTTGAAAACTAATCTAGTTGCTAATTACAATTCGTTACTTGTAAAATGTCCAAATTATGCTTTTTGTGCAAACTAGGGTTTTATGAAATACATTTATATGTGAGATTAAAAATATGGTTAGGGTTTTTATCACATTATTAACATTGTAAGTTATAGTTTAATAGTTTAGATAATGCAAAACCAAGCTTAATTGTAAAATTATGAATTTTACTTTAAAAAGAGTTAAATTCGGTATTTTTGCAAACTAGGAATTTGAAATTTATATAGATTGATGAGTTTAATTTATGAAAGTGATTTATATGACCTAATTATGTTATTTAAAGAGCATTTTGGCCATTTGAATCATTAAAATTGGTAGATTGGTTAGAACATCAAGTTTTTAACCGAAATGAGAATTTGTGCTAACTAGGTTTTTGGAAAACAAAACGATTGGTTTAATTTTATGGTTTTGACGAATTAAACCCTATTTCTTATGCAGCTAGTGAGTTTTGAAACCATGATTGGTATGTTTGGTGTTTTTCTCGATCAATCGGCGTTTGTACGCCGACGTCGAGGGTTTTTGGGTTGATTTGTGAAAGCAACCATAGGTTTTGACCTATGTGGGATTCGTGAGTCGTTTTGGTCATGGGTCGGATTCTAATGCGATACGGTGCGTTATGATATGTAGGTAACCCATGTGGACTTCGAGACGACAAGCAAGCACGTGGCGACGTCGGCACCGGTTAGCGAGGACCAGGTGAGTCGATTTATATCTACGGGGAGAAGTCGGGTGGATGGCGTATAGCACCCCCGCAGTCTATGGTGGTGTATACGGATGCGTATACACACCAACAATTATTATATGTTATTTGGGATTAATAACGATGTTAGGATGGATATTGGTGTGTTGGATTACTTTAGTGTTGCGAACCCTAGGGCAGTGTTGCACTACACATACACACATACATACTTGCATACATCCCATTTCTATGTGCTCATGGGATTCCTTATAGTTATGTGTTCACATGGGTATGGGACTATGTGTTCACATACGGATTTGAGGATGATACTTAGGATTGGGCTGAGTCGATGTGATTTGTTTTGTGGTTGTGATATCAGTGATATGACAGGATTCGTACTTGAGGTACGTCCTGGTGTTATAGCGGATCTTGGGGCGGCGATACGGGTGAATAGTATTATAAATAAAATGGTCGACATGTGATCGTGATATGAGGCATGATATGCTAGGATATTGATATTAGGCCGTATCGGGCGATGCATACCCCTTGATGATGATATGTGCTGACGATATCGGTTTGTACGAGATTGTCGATCAGTAGTCAGATCATGAGTATACTGAGGATATTAGTATTGTACTAGACATAGGTCAGTACCCTAGACTATGATCTTGGATAAAGAGGATACCAGAGGAATAGTGTGAGGAATATGATATTGACCCGTACCCAGATTTGGGGATGCCGTATGACGGATTTACGTACGAGCTATATTTTGATGATTGATCCGCACTCTTGACTTGGGATGTCTGATTATAGATATGGTATCGGATATGATATTATTGAGGCGGGATCACCGACTATATATATACAGGTATGTATATGGATCGACTCAGATGTTAGGCGGTTTCCTCACCTGTAGTCCAGCTTGTTAGCTTAGCCCTTTAGTTTAGTTTAGTTGTTAGATTAAATTCGATTCTTACCTATTTCAAAAACTAACAAATCGTGGGTATTTTAAAAGACAGCCCAAAGGATCCTACGGATATTTCAAAAGATGTATCTTTTCATAAAAACACCGTAACCCCTATTTTCAAAACCCCATGATTCGTGTTATTTCAAAAGGCACCTTTTGTAGGACTTATATTAGATTAAAGCAGATTAGTTACAGTTGCGTCTAGTATTCAGCTCCCGCTCATTATTGTGGTTCGCTTCGCATCGCATGCTTATATTATGTTTCATACTCCATTATTGATATCATGCTGTTAGGACACAAGCACCATTACCGATGATGCGTATGTACCACGTACACTTACTTGCCGGCTCACACACATCTTCATCGGTAATTGCCATGTCACGTACACCTTAGAAAATATTATTGCTTGACATAGCCTGTTAGCTAATAGTTTAGACATGATATTAGTGTACTTGCCTTATATGTTAGTTTAGACACTGTAGTTATTACCTGCTACTTCATGCATACTGTTATTCATTGTTATACCGCATTCATGGATTCTCATGCATATATTCACTTTTTACGTGCTATTGAGATTTTGGATTCGGATTCCATGAGATTTTCTGGATTTGGGGAAAACCGCAAAACATATACAAACTTCTTCTTTCTCTTTTTAAATGAAAAGTGCGGTTTTTCCCATGATGTATGAGTCGTCCACCATGAGTTTGCTGATGGATTTCGAGACCCGATTCGTGGAGTTGGATGAACCGTTTCGGGTACATGGTGGACCCGGTAAGGTACCCCGGGGCAAGAAGCTCGTGGTGATGACGATGAGCCTGGCAGGGGGGAGACTACCTACCGGTGAGTTTACCCGACGTGTCGGATATCCGGAGGATACCGCCGTGGTCTTGTGATGGATAGTAGGGGCCGGTCTGGACTGACGGCGCCCTAGATATTGAGATTGAGACATTGAGATTTCGAGATAATGAGGTACTGAGATTTGATAATACAGGCCAGTCCGGATAGCCGGAGCCTGAGGCTTTGAGACATTGAGATTTATGTTTTGTGTCGATGCTAGACACTGTGGATGCTGATTTCATTTATGATACCTCATTTTAAAAATACAAAGGAAATCTCACTAATTTATGAAAACAGTTTCTTCATTTACATGTATTTTGTTTTCATGCATTCATACCTCATTCATATGATATATGGCTACCTGAGGCACTGACACGGCCACATGAGATCACACTCGGGTTAGATATTACCTTAGCCATTGTTATAGGCTGCATGTTATTCATATATTTGAGGATATATTATGATCATTGACCTAGGTTGCGTTATTTATGCGATTTCTGTGCGTAGATGTTTTTCTATTCACGAGTTGGCAACTCACCCCCGTTGTGCCCCAGTTTCTTGCAGGTTTGCCGTACATGTTTCTTTACGGCTTGCGGGCATAGTTTCCTTCGGGTGATTTGCTAGTTGGTGGGTTTACTTGTATCGTACCCCCATTATTTATCTGGTATATTATTATTCTATTGTATCTAGAAGTTCCATCAACCAAACATGTATTTATTTTTGAGATAGAGACCAGTGATGTTATTCTTTCGACCTTAGAGTCGCGCATTATATGTCTTCGGATTTCTTGTGGTTTTGAGTTTCCTTTTGAGTTTTTGATCCTCGGCGTTGGCGTTGTATATTATATTGCTTGTGTGGTTGTGACCGTCGATTGACGAAGAGCTAGCTCCTACTTGGGGATGCATTTTTATTGATTTCGTATACTATTCATGTTGTATCCCGTTTGGGGGCCAGTATTTACATAGGAGACTCTGCCGAAATTTTCAGGAAATTTTTGATGTTTTTAGAAACCCGCATAATTCGGCTTATGCTTTTAAAACTACTTATTTAAATTGGTTTTCCTTCACTCTACTACTTTTCTTGGTTTGCATTTCTGGGTTTTCGGCTTACTTGGATTACGTACGCCTCGAGACGTTTCGTAGTTTAAGTGCCGGTCATGTTCCGTACTTTCGGGACGTGACAAAGTTGGTATCAGAGCGTTAGGTTTTACCTTCGGACCGTAGGATGACCCTTGGTTGATGGAATAGGTGACTAAAGTAGAGTGACGTACCGTGGGTATGTTCCGCGGCATACTTACGATACGCTACTCCACTTAAGAAGCCTTAGGATGTACATTTCCTTGCTCAGTATTATATTCATTCCGATCTAGCCTCATCAGTACCAGTTATGGTTTTGCTGCCACGATTACGGGCAGGGAGAGCTACGGCTAGAGTTGCGGTCAGCACGAGCTCGTCACGAATGAGGACTGACCAGGGCGTAATTCCGGCGACACACGATTGCGGAGATGTGTCTTTTCATTGTGTTTTCGCACCACGAGCGTTGGGGGGATTGCTGTATGAGGTTACTCGGACGTGCCGATCAGTACCAGAAGATTGAGCCACTGACAGAAGCCAGCCAGATTTTGATGACCGTTGAGGTATTGCTTACTCTGATGATTGAGGCACTGTTTAGTGTGCAGACGAGTGAGCCAGTCATTGCTGCGAATGACGAGATATCACCCCAGATGTTGGAACTATTGCAGTACAAGTTGTATTAAGAGATGATAGATGGTCGCTAGTCACCCGAGGATGAATGACTAGGACATGTGGTTTGTTCGCCTACCCCGATGCGAGGTCATCAGATAGATTGATTCCAGTTAGAGACGACTTCACGCAGAGATGTTGAGAGTCGACAGAGACGATCGAATGTCAGCAACCTATTATTCCAAGTTTAAAGTATTCGGAATGACATGCAGGCAATTCTATGGACCCTCTAGAAGAATGAAACCCTAACTCGACTTAATGACCGTGTGAAAGCCTTTGAACCTTAGGGTTTACGGCAGTTCTGCGGTGCCATTAGTGAGGCTTGGGTTTGCCCTTCTACGGCTGGACCATCGATGCTGTGGTACGTACTCGATACTGTTAAACTGTACCCAAGATTTTGAGCTCTTGGGGGATTATGAGGTTTTGACAAATCGATCGGATGGATCGACTTCATTCGGATGCCAGGTGGTGAGATGCATTTCTTGGGAGACTCCAGATACGAGGATAGCCGTAGGAGCTCAGTCCATGCAGCTAGGACAAGATGAGTCCGAAGCAGTCGACATTAGAAAAGTGGAGTAAGAGGTTCGTACGAGATCTTGATGAGACGACGTTCCACTCCGCCGACATCAGAGATGCGATACGTATGCCGAGGCATTGTACTTGGATATACCTTCCAGAAGGAGTCGCGATGAGTATGCAGCCGTTCCGGAACGAGCACAGATCTAGTAAGGGACGATGACTTTCGGACAGTTCGGCAGAGGCGAGATTTGGGAGAGATCTCGACGGGACCTTTCTGGAATAAATTACGAGAAGACCTGGACCCAGGAGTAGTCATGTTATGCACACCGGCAGGCCAGAGTTCAGGATCGTCGACGAGACATGCTATGAGTGACCACGGCAGTTGGCCAGAGATTCTTGGAGGATGTGCTTGAGCGGGACTATTCCGCCATACTTGATTTTGCGTATTTTGGGCGATCTATTCGCATGATTGATTTTGATGATTGAGTTTCATGCTATTTTTTTTCATGGACCATGGTTGCACCTACTGAGTATTTACGATTTTTGCACAGTTGTTGCACTTGAGATAGTTTTCGTGCCTTGTTTCTCATGTTGTGATTATGTGGATTTCATACAGTTGAGTTGATTTGTGCGTATATACGCATATGATTTGGTTTTTGCACCCGGTATGATTCACATATGCTTGCGGTGCAGTGATACGCCTTTTGTGCACTTAGATGCACTGGACTTCAATTTCGATTGCGATACTCGATATTTGTTTTGTGCACCTTGTGCACCTAATTTGATTTTGCGCATATTCGGCGCTTGATATTGGATTTCATGATTTCGTGCACGATGGATGCATCTGATTTGGATTTTCACGCATCTTGGGCGCAAGTTTTGAGGTGCGATTTTGGTGCACACCAGATGCACTAAATCGAGATTTTTCGTGCATGTCAGATGCACCTGATTTTGCTGTCAGGCACACACGTTGCCTACGACAGATGCTTTGTGCACACCCGATGGACTTAGATCTTGTTTCTGTGCACTTGTATGGTACGTATATGGATTTTGATTGTCGTGCACACCAGACGCACGTAGTATTCATACGCGTATTTTGGGATTGATTTCTTATAGAGCAGTACGTTTTTTTTTATGATAATTGCGATGTGTTTTCGTACTAAGCAGGACTAGTCAGAGGACAGTACCTGAATGTATTTTTCATGCATTGATAGCTATTGAAGGGAATTCCAAAAAGCGAGCTATAGTCTCAGTATTTACCTACGTGTCTGATATAACGCGAAACGTTTAAAACAAGGAAAACCCTTCTAAATTATTTCCCAAAATGGCGGAACGTACATATTAAACAAAGGATATATATATATGTAGTTATTTTCTTGCAATAGACGTCCGCTACTGTGCAGTGCTGCGAGCATCGCACAACGATTTGAAAAAGGTTTGTCATGCATTGCTTCTAGATGCTTTAATGATGTATATCATATTAATTTTCGTTTTGGATCTTGACATTTGTTTCTTTGCCATGACTCCGATGATTGCGGGATGCTTGACGGAGTTTTGATTTTGGAGTTATATGCTCATTTTTCATGCGCATGCGCTGCGCTACGATTTGTTTGATATATTTATGATTTCGGAGCCCCGATGACTTGATGGTTTTGCTTAGATATTTTTGTATTTGGGGGGAGTTTGAATTTAAATTCGGGGACCGAATTTCTTTAAGGGGAGAAGATTGTAACATTTTGAAAATCGTTTCGGTGAAATTTCGAAAAAACGGTAAAATAAGGGGGTTTTCTGTAAAAAGTCAAAATGCAAATATCTTTATTATAAAATTAAATATATATATTCTAGCTGTGTAATTGCTAGTATTTGGTGTTTATTGAGCCACTGGTGAAATTTCAAATTTTCTGAAAAAATATTATTTTAATATTATTTTAAGCCGTCACTAATACATTTAATTAGGGAAAATTACAAATTGGAATGAGTTGAAACAAATTTTGTGCATCATAAAACACTAAATAAAATTTTATCATGTGGTTTTTTAAATGAAATCGTTTGCCAAAACGGTTTAGAAAATTTCGAAGAAAAAGGCTTAATTAGTGAAATTAGTGTAAATAGAAATTGGGGTATAATATTTATCATTTTCTTTCTTCACCCACACTCACCCACACCCTCTCACCCCCCTCCCTATGTACTGGCCGAGCCTAGCTTCCCCATCCCCAAAATTTGTCCCCACTTCTAAGGCTAAAGAAAAGAAAAGAAAATGAAAACAACAAAGAAATGAGAATGGGTTGACTTGTGATATGGGTCTTTGACTTAACCAATCACTTTCCCCACCTCACTCTCTCTCCTCCCCCTCCCTAATTTAGCCGAGCCTCCCTCTTGCAACAGCCCCCATTTTTGCTTCTTCAATTCTTGTGGTAAAAACCTCACAAATTCATCAAAAAACCCACAAAAATCAAAATCTAATCCCTACCCATTTCTTATTGGCTATTCTAGAATGGATCTAGGGAACAAGATTTCAATTTGGGAGGCTACGTGTGCTTGTGGGATCTTCAAATTGTTTGGGTAAATTCTAACCATTTTACTTAATTTGTTGTTAATTACTTGTGTTTAGCTTAATTAAGTGTTAATTGGGTTTTAAATGGGTTCAATTGCATGATTAAGGAATTCAAGTTAGGGTTTTGTTTTGGAATTGGGTTGTGATCAATTGTGCATGGTTATGTGATGTGGATTAGCATCTTAAGACTTGTTGAAAACTAATCTAGTTGCTAATTACAATTCGTTACTTGTAAAATGTCCAAATTAAGCTTTTTGTGCAAACTAGGGTTTTATGAAATACATTTATATGTGAGATTAAAAATATGGTTAGGGTTTTTATCACATTATTAACATTGTAAGTTATAGTTTAATAGTTTAGATAACGCAAAACCAAGCTTAATTGTAAAATTGTGAATTTTACTTTAAAATGTGTTAAATTATGTATTTTTGCAAACTAGGAATTTGAAATTTATATAGATTGATGAGTTTAATTTATGAAAGTGATTTATATGACCTAATTATGTTATTTAATGAGCATTTTGGCCATTTGAATCATTAAAATTGGTAGATTGGTTAGAACATCATGTTTTTAACCGAAATGAGAATTTGTGCTAACTAGGTTTTTGGAAAACAAAACGATTGGTTTAATTTTATGGTTTTGAGGAATTAAACCCTATTTCTTATGCAGTTAGTGAGTTTTGAAACCATGATTGGTATGTTTGGTGTTTTTCTCGATCAATCGGCGTTTGTACGCCAACGTCGAGGGTTTTTGGGTTGATTTGTGAAAGCAACCATATGTTTTGACCTATGTGGGATTCGTGAGTCATTTTGGTCATGAGTCGGATTCTAATGCGATACGGTGCGTTATGATATGTAGGTAACCCATGTGGACTTCGAGACGACAAGCAAGCGCATGGCGACCTCGGCACCGGCTAGCGAGGACCAGGTGAGTCGATTTATATCTACGGGGAGAAGTCGGGTGGATGGCGTATAGCACCCCCGCAGTCCATGGTGGTGTATACGGATGCGTATACACACCAACAATTATTATATGTTATTTAGGATTAATAATGATGTTAGGATGGATATTGGTGTGTTGGATTACTTTAGTGTTGCGAACCCTAGGATAGTGTTGCACTACACATACACACATACATACTTGCATACATTCCTATTTCTATGTGCTCATGGGATTCCTTATAGTTATGTGTTCACATGGGTATGGGACTATGTGTTCACATACGGATTTGAGGATGATACTTGGGATTGGGCTGAGTCGATGAGATTTGTTTTGTGGTTGTGATATCAGTGATATGACAGGATTCGTACTTGAGGTACGTCCTGGTGTTATAGCGGATCTTGGGGCGGCGATACGGGTGAATAGTGTTATAAATAAAATGGTCGACATGTGATCGTAATATGAGGCATGATATGCTAGGATATTGATATTAGGCCGTATCGGGCGATGCATACCTCTGAATGATGATATGTGCTGACAATATCGGTTTGTACGAGATTGTCGATCAGTAGTCAGATTATGAGTATACTGAGGATATTAGTATTGTACTAGACATAGGTCAGTACCCTAGACTATGATCTTGGATAAAGAGGGTACCAGAGGAATAGTGTGAGGAATATGATATTGACCCGTACCCAGATTTGGGGATGCCGTACGACGGATTTACTTACGAGCTATATTTTGATGATTGATCCACACTCTTGACTTGGGATGTCTGATTATAGATATGGTATCGGATATGATATTATTGAGGCGGGATCACCGACTATATATATACAGGTATGTATATGGATCGACTCAGATGTTAGGCGGTTTCCTCACCTGTAGTCCAGCTTGTTAGCTTAGCCCTTTAGTTTAGTTTAGTTGTTAGATTAGATTCGATTCTTACCTATTTCAAAAACTAACGAATCGTGGGTATTTTAAAAGACAGCCCAAGGGATCCTACGGATATTTCAAAAGACGTATCTTTTCATAAAAACACCGTAGCCCCTATTTTCAAAACCCCATGATTCGTGTTATTTCAAAAGGCACCTTCTGTAGGACTTATATTAGATTAAAGCGGATTAGTTACAGTTGCGTCTAGTATTCAGCTCCCGCTCATTATTGTGGTTCGCTTCGCATCGCATGCTTATATTATGTTTCATACTCCATTATTGATATCATGCTGTTAGGACACCAGCACCATTACCGATGATGCGTATGTACCACGTACACTTACTTGCCGGCTCACACACATCTTCATCGGTAATTGCCATGTCACGTACACCTTAGAAAATATTATTGCTTGACATAGCCTGTTAGCTAATAGTTTAGACATGATATTAGTGTACTTGCCTTATATGTTAGTTTAGACATTGTAGTTATTACCTGCTACTTCATGCATACTGTTATTCATTGTTATGCCGCATTCATAGATTCTCATGCATATATTCACTTTTTACGTGCTATTGAGGTTTTGGATTCGGATTCCATGAGATTTTCTGGATTTGGTGAAAACCGCAAAACATATACAAACTTCTTCTTTCTCTTTTTAAATGAAAAGTGCGGTTTTTCCCATGATGTATGAGTCGTCCACTATGAGTTTGCTGATGGATTTTGAGACCCGATTCGAGGAGTTGGATGAACCGTTTCGGGTACATGGTGGACCCGGTAAGGTGCCCCGAGGCAAGAAGCTCGTGGTGATGACGATGAGCCTGGCAGGGGGGAGACTACCTACCGGTGATTTTACCCGACACGTCGGATATCCGGAGGATACCGTCGTGGTCTTGTGATGGATGGTAGGGGCCGGTCTGGACTGACAGCGCCCTAGATATTGAGATTGAGACATTGAGATTTCGAGATAATGAGGTACTGAGATTTGATGATACAGGCCAGTCCGGATAGCCGGAGCATGAGGATTTGAGACATTGAGATTTATGTTTTGTGTCGATGCTAGACACTGTGGATGCTGATTTCATTTATGATACCTCATTTTAAAAATACAAAGGAAATCTCACTAATTTATGAAAACAGTTTCTTCATTTACATGTATTTTTTTTTCATGCATTCATACCTCATTCATATGATATATGGCTACCTGAGGCACTGACACGGGCATATGAGATCACACTCGGGTTAGATATTACCTTAGCCATTGTTATAGGCTGCATGTTATTCATATATTTGAGGATATATTATGATCATTGACCTAGGTTGCGTTATTTATGCGATTTCTGTGCGTAGATGTTTTTCTATTCACGAGTTGGCAACTCACCCCCGTTGTGCCCCAGTTTCTTGCAGGTTTGCCGTAGAGGTTTCTTTACGGCTTGCGGGCATAGTTTCCTTCGGGTGATTTGCTAGTTGGTGAGTTTACTTGTATCGTACCCCCATTATTTATCTGGTATATTATTATTCTGTTGTATCTAGAAGTTCCATCAACTAAACATGTATTTATTTTTGAGATAGAGACCAGTGATGTTATTCTTTCGACCTTAGAGTCGCGCGTTATATGTCTGCGGATTTCTTGTGGTTTTGAGTTTCCTTTTGAGTTTTTGATCCTCGCCGTTGGCGTTGTATATTATATTGCTTGTGTGGTTGTGACCGTCGATTGACGAAGAGCTAGCTCCCGCTTGGGGATGCATTTTTATTGATTTCGTATACTATTCATGTTGTTTCCCGTTTGGGGGCCAGTATTTACAAAGGAGACTCTGCCGAAATTTTCAGGAAATTTTTGATGTTTTTAGAAACCCGCATAATTCAGCTTATGCTTTTAAAACTACTTATTTAAATTGGTTTTCCTTCACTCTACTACTTTTCTTGGTTTGCATTTCTGGGTTTTCGGCTTACTTGGATTACGTACGCCTCGAGACGTTTCGTAGTTTAAGTGCCGGTCATGTTCCGTACTTTCGGGACGTGACAATTAGATCTATATCATAGATCCAAAATCCAGGATTTAGGATGTATCACTTTGATCCTATATGGAGAATCATTATGATAAGAGGAGATTGACCGAGCGTAGCATAGGAAGTTCCTTCCCTATCAAGAGTATGTCATCCACGTACTCTACGAAGATCACCACCATACTCCCTACTACCTTTTTGTATATACATGGTTCATCTACCATTTTGATGAAGTCAAACTCTTTGACTACCACATCAAAACAGACGTTCCAACTCCGTGATGCCTGATTTATCACATAAAACATCTTGCTCACGTTTCCGCTGCTCCCACTGTCTATGAAGCCCTCTGGCTGTGTACTTATAGACGCTCTCTTCCAAATCATCATTTAGAAAAGCTGTAATGACACCCAACCGCCAGATATCGTAGTCATGGTATGTAGCCGTGGCAAGTTGGATCTGGATGGATTTTAAGCATAGCTTTGAAAGTCTCAACTTTTCCATGTACACCAAATAATCTTCTCAAGATATACTTGCTCCTGATGGGGATTTAACCCTTCAGATAAAGCAACCAAAGTCCATACTTTGTTGGTGTATAAGGATTCCATCTCAGATCGCTAAGCATCCAGCCATACTTACAGAGTCCCACTCCTGATGGCCTGCTCGAAACTAGTTGGGTCATCATCTCATGATGCAATCCTCGCTCCCACTGTCATAGAGCAACCGATGTATCTCTCAGGTGGGTGAGGAGACCTACTAGATCGGCGGAGAGGCTGGGGTTCGTTGGAAACTATTGAATCCTTTGGTTCTACCAAATCAACAGCTGCAGTTTGTATAGCTGGAACTCTTTCCAGTTCTACCTCATGACCAATAATTTCTTCACAAGAAATTCCCTTTCATAAAGGTGGCATGCTGAGAAACAAAACATATTTTTTTCCCTCGGTTTGGTAGAAGATATTCCCTTACGAATGCTTGGGATATCCAACAAACTTCCACAGAACTGACTTTGCCTCGAGCTTGTCCGGATTTTTCTTTTAGACATAGGCCGGACAACCCAAATCTTAACTTACTTAAGATATGGGCTCTTCCCATTCCATATCACATATGAAGTGGTAGGCAACTGATTTGATTGGAACCCTATTCAATAGCTGTGCAACTTATCAAGTGCATAACGCCAAAAGAAAATAGGCAACTCAGTAGTACTTATTATAGAGCACACCATATCACATAGGGTGTCATTGCTCTGCCCCGATACACCGACATGCTATGGTGTATACGGAGGAGTAATGCTGAGAGAGAAACTCATTCTCCTTTAGAATAGTCCAGGAATTCCGTGCTCAAGTATTCTCCTCCTTGATCACATCAAAGGACTTAATACTTATACCCGGTTTTTGGTTCTCTACTTCTAACTTATATTCTGTGATTATCTCAAAAGTTTCGGACTTGTGTTTCAATAGGAACATATGTCTGAATCTTGAAAGATCATCAGTGAATGTAATGAAGTACAAAGAACCGGTCTTTGCATCTGTAGATAGGGGACCTTCATACATTAGCATGAATCAATCCTAAGAGTTCACTAACTCTTTCTCTGTTTCCAATAAACGGAGCTGTGGTCATCTTATCTTAGTGACATGACTGGCAAGTTTTACAAGATGTAAATCCTAACTAATTTAAATATGCATCTTTATGTAACTTCAGCTAGTCGGGTCGCATTGATATGACCTAGTCTACAATGCCTCAAGAATGATTCGTTCTTTTCTGAACACTTCCTCTTGTGTGTGTTCTGTACGTTAAGAACTGTAGTTTGATTTAGAACGTCTATGCTTTTAGATAACGTGCCTAAACCGATCAACTCTTGATATAGGAAATGTTCAAAACATTATCCAACAATACAAAATTATATCCTTTCTTTACTTATAAAGAGACTGATATGATGTTGTATATCAGGTTCAGTATCTAATAACATTCGTTCAGAATCAATGTATTCTGGTAATACAGGGTGAAAACTACCGATAGACATGGCTGCAACACTTGCACCGTTTCTATCTCATGAAACTTATCACCCGTTCTCAGTTCTCTACCTATCTGTAGCCCATGTAACAAATTACGTATCCGGTATCAAATACTTAGGACGTAAAGGATATTGAGAAACAGTTCTGTGTTATGAACACACCCGAAGAAGATACATCAACATGCACTTTCTTTGTTTGGGCAACAAGGGAATTCTGGTAATCCCCTATTTCCTGCTCTGTCTTATAACAATTATAAGTTGGAGCGGGACCAAAGTTCCCTAGCGCAGTATAACAAACGGGTTCGGTCAATACATCCGTATAATTATCTTAATTAAGGCGTGACATAGTCGCAATCAAGAGAGAGAGAGAAGAAAACACTCGGCGTGCGCTTTTACAAGATTAGATTGGTTATCAATTTATCTAATCAGGATGTCTCCCACTGTTTTAGTCAAATCCTCCTTCAAACCCTAAAAGGAAAGACTAGCCGGGATTAATTACACCCTACAAGTTCGCCAATCTTTCAGCCAGGCCAGTGCCGGTACTTTGAGGGAGGTTCCCCGTGCTTTCGCACGGACCTAATTAAAATAAACCTCATTTTTGCAGGGCCGTAACCCCGTTAACACCTTTCTAAACACCTACTCGATCGGCTAATTGTAATGTGTAAAACTCTCCCAGGAGTAACTCTTACTCGCAGCGGGTATCGGGATCCAACTATCTCATAGAAGGTATGCAATCTCATTGCAAATTTCAACACTTGAAATTCCGAATAATATTTTACCCCGAACGATCTATGACCTTGACAAGGTCAACAAACCATAGACCACAAGTCAAGTTCAACCCGTCATTTCCCGATTGAATTAAACCCACCCGCATGACCCTTGACAAGGTCAACAAAGCAACACGACTACCCTAACTCAATCGCATCATATGCTTTTCCAGATAAGCATAAATAGCTCCCACTCACTACGCCTTGACAAGGTCAACAAACGCAGCACGAATACTAAATAGTACTTATCTGAAATGACGGAGGGCTACGACAGGTTTTAAGAAAACCCTTTGCGTAATGAACTTGATATCGTTGTAGAATCGAGTGAATTTTTAATGGAATGTTTTTTAGGCCTTTTCTAGTTTTGCTAAAGAGGTCACTCCCGGTGAAGGGATCGTCGGCTTTTTCCTCTTCGAATAAGGTGCAGGATATTTCACAAATATCACTATGCAAAGAAAAAACTATAAAAACAATCAAAAGGCAAACCGAGTTTGTAGCATTTGCTAGTTTCGCTAAAGAGGTTACTCCCGGTGAAGAGATCTCGGCTCTTTCCTTATCGAATAAGGTGCTGGATGTTCTATAAGGAACACCGCTATGCAAAGCAAGAACTAGAGCTACCTGTTTTTGAGACAAGTTTCTACAACATCTTTAACTTTTTTTAGTTTCATTAATCTCATTAACGAAGTCCCATTTTATTATGCTTCACAAGCATCTCATTTGAAACGAAATCTGTAATATAACATATATCTCATATATAATATAAACATTCGCCTTATGCAGTAATATGATCTCATCACAGAACAATGCAGCAAAAGATAACATATGAAATATTGGATATACTAGGACGTCCGTGTTTTATATCGAGCCTGCCTAAAACACGGATTCCACGGTCGCGATAAATAGCCAAACCCACATCCCTAGACCCCTACGAGAGCGGCAAGCAACACTGCTAATTCTAGGGTTAGAAGACCCGGTCTCGACTCCTCGAGATGGTTTCCCACTGGACCCTAGAACTTGGTTACTTGTGCTTCCCGCCTTAGGTCTACCTAATGCGGAAAAGTAAATAATATACAATGGTGACATCATCCGCATCCCGGAAGTGCCCCAATAAAAGAATATTACATACAAATGAATTTTACATGAATGAAAAAGAAAAACTCTCATCTCACATAAAACCCCCGGCTATTCAGAACACGACGATCCAATATAACATATCACAGCAACACATAATATCTCATATCATCAACGTAAGTAAATATGCGTACCCCAATTGTCGTTGATGTATTGCAACGAAACCAGCGATACACCACATATTATGCTTACGGTCACAGAAAAGAAAGTGTAAAACTACAACAGTTGGAATCCGCAACCTCTTTAGACATCGCATGCCTAACCAAATGAATTCCTTAGATATCGCATGCCTAACAATTATAAACCCTGCATTTTAGTCCCAATATCAAAAACACTTTTCAATATCTAGTCAGGCAATTCAACAGGATTTCCGATAATCTGATCAAATGCTCGTCGCAAACTTTAGTAGACGGCCGCACCCCCGGATGCCGTCGACGAAGTGCACTAAGGCGGAACACCGCTGCCGCGAGCACCCGAACGCATGCTTTTAGCGACGGGGTTCTCCTACAGTTACTTGGTCGGGGCTATGGGGCGTAGCAATCTATTAAGTTTACCCGGCGAGTATCCGCGTACGCTACGTGATTGCGACGGACATTTGATCGCATCAAAATCCCATGGCAACCGATCATCTGAGACTAAACTGCTAGATTTATAACATTCAAATTAGTTATCTCATAACTACATGTGGATTCCAAATATTGTATCACATTCCAGATAAAAAGACAGTGTTAAACTTTCCGATCGAGTAATCAAACACCCAAGATTTCAAAAATAGCTCAACACTTGAGCAGAGTTCAAAAAGTATCCATCACATGCTACAGTACCAATGGTCCAGCCGTAGAAGGGTCAAGCCAACGCTTCACATGTGGCAACGCCGTACTGCCCCAAACCCTAAGGTTCAGAGGTGGTTCAGACGGTCACATAATCGAGCTAAGGTTTGTGTTCTTTTAGAGGGTCCACCGCGTTACTTGCACGACTTAGAACGTTCTTAAACTACGGAAAAATCCAACAGCTGGAAATTTTTCCGGCAGGGGAAAAAGTGAGTTATTGATATCCGTTCGAACTTTTTAACACGTTCTAAGTTACCCAGAAAAAACTTAAACGAAGTTAAACTTTCCGATCGAATCAACGAATAGAAAAGATCTCCAGAAAACTCAACACTTGAGTTGAATTAAAAATTCCCAGAAGCAAGCATAATTACCTACGAACGTTACCGTAGAAAAATGAGTCCCTAATGTCAACATACGGCCGCGGAACCGCCGCTCAAGCCTTGGTACGGCCGCGGTTCCGCGGCGTTTTAATGGTGTTAGTGTCTCGTTTTTCACAGTAATCCTTAAATTTCCCTGCTTAATTTTCTGAGTATTTTTAATATGAAAAATTTCAACATTTTGAAAAATTTCTAGAGAAGGGGTTAAAATGGGGTTTCGGGGTTCGATCGGACTTCAAACTTCGTCTAAACTTCGCCTAAACCTCTAGCTTAGCTCTAATACCACTGTAGGGTTACTAGGCACTCTCACAAGGGTCTATAAGGCATCAACCATAACCGATTTAAAATTTAGACGTGCCGAACAATCCTAACCAAGATCTTAGACTAAAGATTAGGCGAAACAAAGCATGTTAAACACTTTAACATCTAAGAGTTTGGGATTACAACCTTTGTAGTCCAGTCCTTCACTTCTAAAGTTCCGTGTTGAGGTCCCTTCGCTGCGATCATCGAGTACCCGGACTCTAGAGAGGCTCCACGAAGAGAAAGATGCAAGCTTACTTCCGATCTTCGATAACAAAGATGATCAACCTTGAAGTTTCTTTAATACAAGCTCTCACTCACTAATGAAGTGAACACCCTAATCTAAATGGCTAGGATAGATTATGATGATGAAGTAGGAATTATGCTCTCATTTGTTTTCTTAATCTCACTCATTTTCATCACAAAAGAAAAAACTAGAAAGCTTTTTTTCCCAAGGAAGAAGAAGAAGAATAACCAAATCATTTGTGATGAATAATGAAATCATGGTGAGGTTAGAAATGCAAACATGGGTTAAGTATGATAACTTAACCCATGTAGAGAATGAACCATGGTAAAAGGGTTGGGTTGGGTTAACTAAATATCTACATAAATATCTTTACAAAATATCTTTGCAAAAACAAAATAAAAGCTTCTAGAAAAATTAACCCAAATCAAACCTTAATCATGTTTAATCTCCAATAATCATGTTGCATTAATAACCATAACATATTACAGTATTATATATCACATATATAATATTTATTGTAACAAAATAAAATAATAAAATTAACATATATCGCATATATATCAATGTATTAACCGAGTGAGAAAAAGAATCTTTTAGTGAGCTTATATCAGTTAATGTAAATTAATATATCAAATATATAATTATACATTAAATTATCGAATCAACACTTGATCCGATAATCCGGCTATTTCACAAATAACCGACTAATATAATCTGTATCAGTTCATTGAATCAACACTTGATCCGATGACCCGGCTATATCACATATGCCCGGCCGATATCTCATATCGCGAGAATCTAATACGGTATCTCATAGACGTATTGTTCTCGGTCCCGCACATATCATATATGTGCTCCTACTCCGTTTTGCCTGAGTCAAGAAACCTTTGTGTAGGACTCTAAAGAATCGTCAATACGCCGGCAGTAGGTGATGATCATATCAAACACCCACAAGCTGCAAGCGGTCAGCTAAACGTAACAGCCACCTAGGTATTGAGCGATCATAAGATCAACAAGCCAGCCTGTACTTTCTCCTGCGAATCCAGTCAGTAACACTCCCGTACAGTCCGGTCTCTTCGTCTGATATGTCGCATATCTCGCCTAGGGGTGGTAAACGTCAGACTCCAGTAGCTTGATAAGTCGTGTCGATATGAGCTCTATAACAGTTCGAGAAACTACTGATAACACTTACCAATAAATCTCAGCAACCCAGGACCGGGATTTCCAGTTATAGCCAATCGAACACAGCGCGACATCAACTCCCTATACCGGGAGAGACGAAACCCTTCCTAACGCTCATTGCCTCCATGTGATTCGAGACTGTACCCAAAAGACACCTTTTTGCACGCCCTCTTGGACGTGGTATGATGGAAATCAAAGCACAGTGGGAATCACACAAGACTCTATGACGATCTCGGGTCTACAGACTAATCTGTACCAGTGTCACCAGAGAACTGCCATCTGACGTGAGGTATAATACCATCTGGGAGTTCTCGGCGAGTCCGTCCAGTGTACCCAGTCTCTACTGAGCACCCGTACACCATCCTTGATGTCAAACACCGATGGATATGGGATCATACATCGCCCATCATATGGGTCAAGATGCGTATGCGCTAGTCTACTCTGGTGTATTGATGCCCTGTCCCGATACACCCTCGACTAGGAACAATTATAGGATGTACTCGTCGACTACCGCGGCCCTACTAGTATGATCTCATCATAGTCCCAGTAGTCGAGTACATATTTTAAGGGCTTTATCAACATGTAACATAGAGACAATCAGAATACATGTTAAGATAAAGAGCAACCAGATAGCATACTATCATGTAGAAGAAGAAAGTCCTCCCTATATATGTTCAAGCATCCACTACAATATACATCACTATGTACAGTAATGGCCTCTAGGGCATACATATAACTAACATTATGAAGATCCCTGCAGGCAGGGTGAACAGTCCAAAGTGTGGACGACTATACAAATATGAAGATCCCGATATTCCGGGTGAACAGTCCAATATATGGGCGACTATACAAATATGAAGATCCCGATATTCCGGGTGAACAGTTCAATATGTGGACGACTATAAAATGTGGAAATTCCATGCCTAGAGGTATACGCACTAACTCTAATTCGTCAAAACCTTTATACTGAACCACGGGGATGGGTAGTTTGATTAGGCAAGGAGATTCGGAACTCGGATTCCCCTACTACTCGATCATGATCCTGGGAAGTGAAACGGTACCTTTCACTTCCCCAGTTGTTGTTCCGTGGCCACAACGGAATAATCGCGAGTATCCGGACCCTTATTTAACAAACTAAAACGTTTGCAATACCTTTGATACTCAACACTAAACCCACATCATATGCTATACCTACCTGTTACCTTATCTACCTTTCTTCATGAGACACGAGTTATTCAGTATCTTAGATGTAGATATTTTACCAGTTTAGACTTGTTGTTTATTATGGAACTGAAGGGTGGTAATACCTGTGCACTTGAGTGATATTCACGCTACACAAAGCTCCATCGTAGTCATGGGACACCTTTCGTCGATGTTCGTGGTACCACATTGATTGCCATTCCAGGCATGAGCACCAGCTCATATTGCTTCCAACTAGTCATGGGATACCTCAAGGATACGAGTATGTTCACCCGTCAATTCCATCCATACACACCTTGTTTAACCTGATCTAACTCTTAGACAGAATATCCGATTGACTTGACTTAAACTTTTACCAAACATATACATCACACAACCTACTCATATTCACATATCTAATTTGTATATAACCTCATACCTTTATACACATATACATCATATTCATTATGTACACCTGTTCGTTTCTATAGCTTTACTTTCTTGTGAGGCAATCCTACCCGAGTATAACTTGCTGACGGACCTTCCTTTTCTTCTTCTATCTTTGGAATGTCCGTCAGATAAGAAAGAGTATTATGGCGAGGATCAAGGTGTGAAACCAGCTTATGAAGAATATGGAGACTGGACGATGGAAGATTAGCTAGATTAAATTTTTTATTGTTGCCCACATGTTTAGGGATATTGTTTCTCCTTTGATATAATTAAACTACTCAGTTTATTTTACTCTTTCTTTTGGGATGTAATAAAGTTTGGTTAATGGAAATAAATGTCTTTCGCTTTTATTAATTTTTTTTTGGTACACATCCTGCATGTTATATATTCATACGCTTAACGTAACTGTATTGAATAGACCACTTTCAATACAGTTAGCTTGCGGACTTTGCCCCGTCATCCTTCACCTTCTTTTGGGAAGCAGAGCGTGACAGGTTTTTGTGGTTGCCCATGCAGGTCCTCTTGTGTACTAAAATGAAACCGTTAACTGACTTATTATATTTGTGAATCTCATCCATCTATACCGATATCATAGTTTTCCTATGTTCCTTATCCCTTCCTTGACATTCTGTACCCTGTCCATGACCTTTTATTCAAGTCATGGCAAATCTTTCCAATGAGGATGACATGTCCGATATTACTTTTGAACCTACATCTGGAGATTCAAACGACGAATTCGTAGACTCTCAGGCGGTTATTTCCAACAGTGACTACGAAGACGAAGAAGTCGATGCTATAACTCCGGAGCCTATGATGGCTAATGACACCGAAGACGAAGAAGAAGATCCTGTGGAAAAGGAGCATATAAAGGATGGGCCAGAAAAAGAGGCTCCTGCGACTGGAGAGAATCCCATAGAATTTGATCCGGATGAGGATGTTCCTGCAAAGGAACAAAACCCTATATAGAGGGGGAATCGGAGGGCGAGGCTCCCTCCAGGGATGAGCCGAAGGACGAAGTTTCGAGTGAGGAGGAACTCGAGACCGAAGAAACTTGGAAGTTGTCCCCACAAGGCACCGTGGGAATCGTCGTATCTTTCTTAGTGCGAGGACCTAGCACCACTTGTTGAACTCCTGTAATCGAGACTAATAAATCTTTTTTCCTTTCTTTGGCCGAATAAAATGATAGGCAAGTCCTTACTTTTCGGTTGTACTCTTCTTATTGAAGTTGGATAATAAAATCTTTGATTCAAGCCAAAAATCTCTCTTGTATCACTTGCTCTTCTTATTAGTCTCTCCCTTGCATTAATTGTTGTTCTTCCATGCAACTTATTATCTTGTCTCATCCCTCAGCCCGTTTGTAACCTAACTTATTCTGATCATCAATGGCTGGACGACACCATCACCGCAACCGAAGGGGAAATGGAGTCAATGAAGCAGCTACTCAGCAAGCAGCTATGCTACAAATGATACAAGGACTACTGGAGCAACAGCAGCAGCAGACAGCTGCCCTTTATCAGGAGCAACGAGAAAGTATGCAGCGTCAAACAGAGATTTTAAGTAAAGCACTAACCTCAGTTCCTCAAGGTTCGGCGGGAGTGAAGCAGTTCAGATCACTCCATCCTAAGACTTTTCGGGAAAGGAAACTCCCTTAGAAGTTGAAGAGTGGCTCAAGGGAACAGTCAACGATTTTGGTGCCGGCCAAATTCCGAAGGACGAATGGGTGAACATCGTTAAGCTACAACTTACGGATAATGCCAGGATATGGTGGGAGGCAGAGGAAAGTAGATTGAAGGAGCCCATTGACTAGGAAAGGTTCAAACAGCGTTTTGATACCAAGTATTTTCCAGTCGTGGCACACTTAAGAATGGAAAGAGAGTTTATACATTTCCAATGAGGGAGCATGTAGGATAAGTCGGTAGATGAGTATGCTTCGGAGTTCGCAAGGTTAAGTCGATTCGCGCATCATCTGGTGACAACCCCAGAACATTATTCCGACAAGGATTGGACCTGAAGACACAGTCCTCCATGTCTTCTGCTACTCTTTCGACTTATGATGAAATCTTAGAGGCGGCATGATACTTTGAAGACCTTCAATGACGCATGAGGAAGGATGACCGTCTGTCTTGCATTAAGCGACCAGCCAATCAAATTCTTGAAGGATCATCTTCCGGATTCAACGGGAGACAACAACCCAAGAGACCAGCCGGACAAACTATCTTCAGAAAACCAGCCGCTATATGCAACCATTGTGGTAGGGCCGGACACTACAGGAGAGACCGTTGCATTTTGAACAAACTTTGCATAGTATGTGGGTTTCCAGATCATGCTATTGGGGACTGTCCTCAGAGAGGAAGACAATCAGGCCCCGTCAACAAGCCAGCTAACTATGTGGCACCACGACAGGGAAACCAGCCACCTTTCGCCACTGAACCAACCGGTCAAGGGGCATACCAAAAGGACCACCCTTGCCATCATAGGAGCGTATTTTTCAGCAAGCGCAAGGGAATGGACCCAAACGCCAGACCTTCACCATAACGGCCGAGAAGGCTGATGCCACATGGCAAGACAGCAGATGTACTCTTTTCTTTTTCATCCTTTCTTTGATACCATGCTTAACCATCCTTCGATGCAAATCTTGGTTAAACTCACTTAGTTTTCGTAATTTCGACTAATTGCCTTTATGTTATATCTCGCAAGTTTTCCATCAATTCACAACCTCCCTTCGACTTCCAAACTCTCCTAACTGGAAGAAACTACTGATTTTACATTTTCCGATTCCTTGTACCTAAACCCTTCAGAGACTTTCCATGCATCAAGTGATACACCAACTCGCGGGAGAGACACATGTAGCAAAGCGGATTCCTGACAGCGTTATTTATTTCCGTGCCTAGTAGTGGCCACTCCTTTGAAAATATCAAGTATGAAATTATTCTAAGGAGGGTAAATCATAACTATCACAACCATTCTTGCAATTCTTAGCAAACCCAGAAGTTTTAAACATCCACAACAATTTTTCGGAGAAGAGACTTGGTGACGTGATGTATCAGCGTGGCGATATAGTTGCATATGCATCAAGACAACTAACAACTTGTGGATGCAACTATCATGTTCAGATTTAGAACTGGCGATGGTAATTTTCATATTGAAGATATAGAAACACTACTCTAAGGAGAACATGGGAACACGGATGGTTGAAACACATGAAGCAGATGAGAGGGGTCAAGTTTTATATGGGAGAAGTACCGATCGGTTGGGACGACCCTGAAGATGGAGAATTTGTAAGATTAACATGATTGTAGAAAAAAAGAGTGTAGATGGTGATACAATGCAGCGAGCTCGAAAAACTCAGCCCATGACTCATCGGCCGTTTAACATCTCGGAAGGAGACGGTGGGTTTTTGTATAACCTAGTTCTGCTATTTTCTTTGGAAAGCGTGCATAATGCTTTTATACCTCACAGTTAAGAGGGTATGCTGGCAACCCTAGCCATACTTTTGATCGTTCCGAGATCACGAAAAGGTTTGCATAACCTACGAGCAGCAACCGGTCTGAATACTAGAAGGATGAAACCTTGAATGACAAGACAATCCTGCTGGCTAGAGCTATATGAAGGAAAAACTACTAGGCAGACATACACGGAAGCGAGAAAACGGGACGAGCGAGCGGGACCCAAATATTTAACCACGATAATCCTTTCTTAGTGATTTCTTTCTTCCCTTGACCTACCTTCTGAAATTTCGAGGACGAAATTATTTTAAGGAGGGTAGATTGTAACGACCAAGTTTTCTAATATCTAATAAAATATATTTTATTTAAATTTCTACTACCAAATAATTATTTACGTGTTTCTTTTATAGAAGAATAATTTTTATAGAAATGTTAATAATTTTCAAAGAATCGAAATATGATTAAAGGAATTTTCTAAAGTCTATTTATTGTTTTTATAGGCTTAAAATGTTTTAGTAAGATTTTATAACGCCTTTAAATAATCTACATATTTTTATTATCAATTAATTCATAATTAAAAATATTTTAAAGGATAAACTACATATTATATAATTTTAATAACTAGCTAAAACCATAGGAATGAATATATCATTTAGTTTTAGCCCAAAATTATTTTTATACTAAAGATAACAGTAAAACATAATTCATGAAATTTTCTCATAATTTTTCCGTATTTTAAAACAATTTTACCAAAATTTTCAAAGCCAAATCAATATTTTTAATTAATTTGCTGATTTTTATTTTTATTAATTTTTATTTTTAAATTTTTTAAAATCTTTTAACCTAGACCGTTGGACAAAAGATCCAACGGCCCAGAGCTTCGCGGCGGCGCCCACGTGGTGGGGACTACGCGAAAGCGAGTAGTCTCCTCACGCAGCTGCGAGCGCGTCGCGAGGCGACACGTGGCGGCGGCGGCGATTTTGGAAGAGCGATCTGGGTCGTTGGATGCAGATTCAACGGCCATAATTCGCAGCGGCGGGCGAAATCATTAACAAATGATTCGTAATCATGGGCCGGCGCAGATTTTGAGGATTTTTTAGCAGTTTTTGGATTTTCTTGTTGCCTTTCGAACCCTATAAATAGACACCTTCAAACCTAAATTTCTCACACCTCAGAACTCCAAAAATTCAAAAAACAATACCGGTGCCTTCGTATCGACGACGCCGACGCTACGGTTCTAGCCAATCACCAAGGAAAAATCGGGGCACGGAGCTATTGAGGATTTAGTACGAGCCTACGTTTTCAACCCTTCGGCATCCGACTCAAACACAAGGTAGGATCCGTCTCTCTCCCCTTTTCCTCTCACCTTCGTCTTTCTCAATAACCTAGATCCAACTTATAATTATCAACCCCTATTTAAAATGTTGTTATAATATTTGTGCATGCCTATTCTTTGTACCCTCTATAACGATAATATTAACCCATATTTTAAAACGGTGTTTATTTTCCTCTGTACACAAAAATATATTGCACTCTCATACTACCTGGAATCTGATATGCTTAATGACATAATCCAAGAATTGTCAATTCACCTCTGACATAGCCAAACTTACCCATACTATAAAAATGATCTCGAAATAGGTTACTTCCACAAAATACCCTCGTTTAATTAAAATATTATATTTGTTTAAAATATCCATATAAGATATGTGAAATAAATATTTTAGATATAACATACGTATATTTTACTTACACTTTTTCATCAACTACAATAATACTGTTAAACCCCTTTCAACCTTTTTAAAGAAGAAAATACTAAATTTAAATAACGATATCTTTTCAAAATAAATATTTAGTATCTTATTAAAAGGTGATTTTAAAATAACACAAATCTAGGACAAGGGAAAGGTTGTAGGCATCGGTCGTTTATCTAAACCACACTTTGTGGTGCCTAGGCTAGACAAGTGGGAAAGGTAATTTTAAAAGGCCGGTCTCACGGTGATTCGTAAGCGGATCCCTCTTTACCATACTCGTGCTTACCTGGCCATAATTGGCGGTGAAGAGGCGATTTGAGGATCTCACAACTTGCCCTTTTGAAAAAGTTAGGAGCAGTCTAGTTTTTCAATTAAAACCTCTTGCAACTTGTCCTTCAAAAAACTCTTGTAAAAGATTTTCAAATAAACATCAAAAAGATTTTCAAATAAACATCACAACCTTTTATCGAAAGGATATTTTTCAATAAAACATTATGTTTTTCAAAAATAATAAATACCCCAAATCTCATGGTTTTTCTTAAAAGTAATAAAAGATATTTAAACACTATTATTCTTTCTTTAACTAAGCCTTCTCTAAGGTGACACGAAGTAGTTTACAAACTCTAGAAATAAAACGAGTGGTTATGGAATGCCATATTTAATGAGATCAATACTTTTAAAATTTCCAGTTTATGACATACATGACATATACAAAACATGATACGGTTAGGGTTAGAATGCGCGGACCTAGGTATGTAATACTTTATGTGTAGGGTTACTAGGCACTCTCATAAGGGTCTATAAGGCATCAACCATGCCCGATTTAAAATTTAGACGTGCCGAACAACCCTAACCAAGATCTTAGACTAGAGATTAGGCGAAACAAAGCATGTTAAACACTTTAACATCTAAGAGTTTGGGATTACAACCTTTGTAGTCCGGTCCTTCACTTCTAAAGCTCCGTTTTGAGGTCCCTTCGCTGCGATCTTCGAGTACCCGGACTCTAGAGAGGCTCCACGAAGAGAAAGATGCAAGCTTGCTTCCGATCTTCGATAACAAAGATGATCTACCTTGAAGTTTCTTTAACACAAGCTCTCACTCACTAATGAAGTGAACACCCTAATCTAAATGTCTAGGATAGATTAGGATGATGAAGTAGTAATTATGCTCTCATTTGTTTTCTTAATCTCACTCATTTTCATCACAAAAGAAAAAGCTAGAAAGCTTTTTTTCACAAGGAAGAAGAAGAAGAAAAACCAAATCATTTGTGATGAATAATGAAATCATGGTAAGGTTAGAAATACAACTATGGGTTAAGTATGATAACTTAACCCATGTAGAGAATGAACCATGGTTAAAGGGTTGGGTTGGGTTAACTAAATATCTACAAAAATATCTTTACAAAATATCTTTGCAAAAACAAAACAAAAGCTTCTAGAAGCTTCTTGAAAAATTAACATAAATCAAACCTTAATCATGTTTAATCTCCACTAATCATGTTGCATTAATAACCATAACATGTTACAATATTATATATCACATATATAATATTTATTGTAATAAAATAAAATAATACAATTAACATATATCGCATATATATCAATGTAGTACCCGAGTGAGAAAAAGAATCTTTTAGTGAGCTTATATCAGTTAATGTAATTTAATATATCAAATATATAATTATACATTAAATTATCGAATCAACATTTGATCCGATAATCCGGCTATTTCACAAATAACCGACTAATATAATCTGTATCAGTTCATCGAATCAACACTTGATCCGATGACCCGGCTATATCACATATGCCCGGCCGATATCTCAAATCGCGAGAATCTAATACGGTATCACATACACGTATTGTTCTCGGTCCCGCACATATATGTGCTCCTACTCCGTTTTGCCTGAGTCAAGAAACCTTTGTGTAGGACTCTAAAGAATCGTCAATACGCCGGCAGTAGGTGATGATCATATCAAACACCTACAAGCTGCAAGCGGTCAGCTAAACGTAACAGCCACCCAGGTATTGAGCAATCAGAAGATCAACAAGAAAGCCTGTACTTTCTCCTATGAATCCAGTCAGTAACACTCCCGTACAGTCCGGTCTCTTCGTCTGATATGTCGCATATCTCGTCTATGGGTGGTAAACGTTAGACCCCAGTGGCTTGATAATTCGTGTCGATATGAGGTCTATAATAGTTCGAGAAACTACTGATAACACTTACCAGTTGTAACGTTTTAGAAATCGTTATGAGAATTTTTCCGTTTTAGGGTTAAATTGTCGGTATTTTCCGTTTTGACCCAACTGTGTTCAAACGACCATATGGACTTTCCAGCACCTAGTTTAGCTAAAATAATGCTAGTGCGCAAGCTTTGGGGGTATATGGGACGTTTTGGTTCAATTTGAATTTTTCCCAATTTTAATGTTATTTTAGTGCGGTATTCGCATTTTGAGAAATTTCTATTAAGTGAACTTCTCTTCAATAAAATTTGAGTTAAACCAAAACCTTCTCACATATTTAAATATTTGTGTGGACTTGGATTAATGGTTTAAAGAAAAAGAAAAGAAAAGAAATGGAGGTGCATGCATGTGTGCTTAGGTGTGTATGAATGCATTTAATGGCATTTAAGATTGGTAATTGCTAGGAAATCCTCACAAAACTCTCACCTCACTCATATGGCCGAATCTCTCTCTCCCTCTACTGCCGTTAAGCTCTTCTCTCTCATTTTTCTTCAATCTTAACTCAAACTTCTCCAATTTTCAAAATATATCACTAAAATACCAAAAATCCTTGTTCTTGCTTCTTGGATCACTTGGAGCTAGGGGAAAGCTTGAATCTTGTGAGCAAGATTGTTAGGTATAATCCCTACGCTGATAAATTATTGTTTTTATGCTGTGGTGTTTGTTGATTATGGTTTAGAACACTTTTTATATCGATTAGTGCGATATCGGGTTTTAAAGTCTTTTTAGAGCTTTTAATATCTGTCGTGACCTGGAGTTTTTAGTATTTGACCAAACAAAATTATAGAGATGTACTAGTGAACCTGAGACACCACCTAAGGGACGGGGACCACCTCACCGGCCGGGGCCGGCGACCCTAGGGTGAAATCCGGCGACTCAGGCTAGGTAGGAGAGGGTTGGGGTTGGTCTTCTATGGGTTGTTGTCTGCTGTTGGCTAGGGGTGTTTGGTACTGTTTACGTTTTTAGTAAATTCAGTAAGCAAAATCTGGGATCAATTACCTATAATCTAGTGTTTTGAGTCCGCATGATATGTTTTGCGACACGAGTCGTGAGCTTATGCTGCTGCTGTACTTAGTTAGGTTTTGAGGTATCGTTGCGCACGTTAGCCACTAGACGTACACTCGCGAGTTAGTTTAGTGTGTTGGTGCTTTTTTGAATACGTAGTTTTGTGTTATATTGATCGATTCTGAGATGTTCGCATTATTTCTTGTATTTGTGAAATTATAGCGTCGCAAGCGGGGACTTCGGACGCTGCGAACAAGGGGAAGCAGGTGGTCGAATTTTCTTAGCTGGAGACCTTTGGTGAGTAGATTTAACATCTACGGGGAAATCACCCGTATGGCGTTATGCGTCGGGGCGAATATGATATGTTACCCACATAGTATTTGCATATTAGTTACTTTCATATGAATGTCATTGCATAGTATTATCTGCTGTACCTGACTCGTACCTTTAGATATAACACATTACTGACGGTTCATATTGCACGAGCACTAAAATGTATGTTACACCCACACCGTCTGTAATTGCCATGACACGCACAAACCACCTACATACGTGATACGGTAGCGGATAGGGATAGTTGTGGAAGTAGCCCATATCCCATTGTGCATATGAGATATTGTTGATACTTACATACGTGACATTGCATTGGGCAGGAATAGTTGAGGTAATAACCCTTATTCCATTTCACGTATACCTTACTATAGCTATATTGTACATCTTGCATACATATTGACATGTACACCTACATAGTCTGTTATAGTTACATGTATATCAGGCACTCATATTGACATGTACACCGCATATTTCCGCTATAGTTTTATGTGCCCCAAGTGGTATTGTATTGATATGTGATATTGAGTTGTTGATCATTGCGCTTATGAAATGCATCATAACCACTTGCTTACATGTAGATACTTATTCCTTTCTACACTTACATGTACACTTTATATGATGCTGCATTGTTTTCAGAGGATTTTGGGAACCGCAAGATATATTTTAAAAGCTGGATTCATTTAAAAGAGCGGTTTTTCCTTTATATGCTCATATTGATTTTTTATGTTGCATATATCAGTTTTATATGGATTTTACGCATTGAGATGCGGATTTCATAAGATTATGGATTTGAGAACCGTGGGGGTATTTTCAAGAAATGGTGTGTTGCTTGAGAACCCGGTTTCTCTTGATATGATATTTCAGTGCGTCCACCATGTGATTTCTCGGTTCTGAGATTTGGCTTGTGATACCCGATTCGAGGAGCGGGAGGCACCATCTGTGGGTACACGGTAGACCCGGTATGGTACCCCGGGGCGAGTGGTGATTTCGTGGTGTAGACGATAAGCCTGGCGGTGGGACCACTACCTACCGGTGATTGTATTTGGACTCGGCGGTTATCGTGGGGATGCCGACCAGAGTGATGTACGACATATCGTCAGGGCCAGTCGTGGTGACAGCGCCTGAGTTATGAAGATTTACGTGTCGATGTTAGACACGGGTTTCATGATGTTTCGAGTGTCGGTGTTAGACACTCAGGTTTTCATGATTTTTACGTATCGTCGGTGGACATACGTGGTTGATATCCTTATATATATATACTTACAAGTATATGTTTTCATGATGTTTCGGCTGTCGATGATAGACACTCAGGTTCCATGAGACTTACAGGATGTGAGGGCCGATCTGTGGATGCGGTGCCTGAGGATTTGGGATTTGATGTGTCAGTGAGTGACACTGGTGTTTTTCCATGCTGATGATTTTGCATGAGATTTTATTGTATCATCCCACACACTCAGGATTATTGTTGTTATGCATTGTTTCATGTAGTTGTAGTACCCTGATGATGCAGCTTACATGATTGTTGCATATTCACTTATCATACTTATGCTATCGGTTTACATGTGATAGATAGATCGCTGTTCGTGCACACCTGCGATTATAGTATGATATTATTTACTGTTCACGAGTTGGAAACTTACCCCCGTTGTGCCACAGGGTTTTGCAGGACCTTCCCTCAAAGTAGTCGCGGCAGGGCGTCTTATCATCTATACTTTTGCGGATACCGCTACGTTAGGCAATGAGGCCTTTGCATTTAGGTGGGTTTGCGGTAATCTGCTTGTACATTGTATATCTGTTTGTTGGATCTAGTATTCTCCATCTACCACTGGTTGTATATGACTTAGAGACGACTTATGAGGATTCGGTGTAGTATTATTTTGGTGACTTTGGGTGCCGTGCTTGTGGGAGCCGGTTATGTTGGAAAGTTTACTTCTTATTGCAGTCTTTCCTTTGTTATTCTTCGCTTCGGTGTCGTATACTTGTTGTGGTGATTGTCTCCGCCGTTGGGCGTGATTTTGCTCCCATTTGGGATGCTTTATATTTTATCTGTGTTGTACCCATTTTCGGGGCTAGTTTTTACAAAGGAGGTGCTGTCGAAATTTTCAAGAAGGAAAACTAGAGTTACAGATTTTACTTGTGATTTTTCCAAATGATAAAACTATGTTTTCTCCGTTGATCCAGTTTTGGATGGTTTAGATTTCTGGGTTTTCGGCTTACTTGAGTTGCATACGCCTGTTGACGTTACATAGTTTAAGTGCCGGTTACAGGCCAAACTTGGGTCGTGACACCAGTAAATCTCAGCAACCCTGGCCAGAGATTTTCAGTTATAGCCAATCGAACACAGCGCAACATCAACTCCCTATATCGGGAGAGATGAAACCCCTCCTATCGCTCATTGCCTCCATGTGATTCGGGACTGTACCCAAAAGCCACCTTTTTGAACGCCCTCTTGGACGTGGTATGATGGAAATCAAAGCACAGTGGAAATCACACAAGACTCTATGACGATCTCGGATCTACAGAGTAACCTGTACCGCTGTCACCAGAGAACTGCTATCTAACGTAAGGTATAATACCATCTAGGAGTTCTCGGCGAGTCCGTCCAGTGTACCCGGTCTCTACTGAGCACCCGTACACCATCCTTGATGTCAAACACCGATGGATATGGGATCATTCATCGCCCATCATATGGGTCAAGATGTGTATGCGCTAGTCTACTCTGGTGTATCGATGCCCTGTCTCAATACACCCTCGAATAGGAACAGTTATAGGATGTACTCGTCAACTACCGTGGCCCCACTAGTATGTTCTCATCATAGTCCCAGTAGTCGAGTACATATCCTAAGGGCTTTATCTACATGTAACATAGATACAATCAGAGTACATGTTAAGATAAAGAGCAACCAGATAGCATACTATCATGTCGAGGAAGAAAGCCTCCCTATATATGTCCAAGCATCCACTACAATATACATCGCTATATACAGTAATGGTCTCTAGGGCATACATATAACTAACATTATGAAGATCCCTGCAGGCAGGGTGAACAGTCCAAAGTGTAGACGACTATACAAATATGAAGATCCCGATATTCCGGGTGAACAGTCCAATATATGGGCGACTATGCAAATATGAAGATCCCGATATTCCGGGTGAACAGTTCAATATGTGGACGACGATAAAATGTGGAAATTCCATGCGTAGAGGTATACGTACTAACTCTAATTCGTCAAAACCTTTATACTGAACCACGGGGATGGGTAGTTTGATTAGGCAAGGAGATTCGGAACTCGGATTCCCCTACTACTCGATCATGATCCCGGGAAGTGAAACAGTACATTTCACTTTCCTTGTTGTTGTTCCGTGGCCACAACGGAATAATCGCGAGTATCTGGACCCTTGTTTAACAAACTAAAACGTTTACAATACCCTTGATACTCAATACTAAACCCACACCATATTCTATACGTACCTATTACCTTATCTACCTTTCTTCATGAGACACGAGTTATTCAGTATCTTAGATGTGGATATTTTACCAGTTTAGACTTGTTGTTTATTATGGAACTGAAGGGTGGTAATACCTGTGCACTTGAGTGATATTCACGCTAGACAAAGCTCCATCGTAGTCATGGGACACCTTTCGGGGATGTTCGCGCTACCACATTGATTGCCATTCCAGGCATGAGCACCAGCTTATATTGCTTCCAGCTAGTCATGGGATACCTCAAGGATACGAGTATGTTCACCCGTCAATTGCATCCATAAACACCTTGTTTATCCTGATCTAACTCTTAGACTGAATATCCGTTTGACTTGACTTGAACCTTTACCAAACATATATCTCACACAATCTACTCATATTCACATATCTAATTTGTATATAACCTCATACCTCATATTCATTATGAACTCCTGTTCGTTTCCGTACCTTTACTTTCTTGTGAGGCAATCCTACCCGAGTATAACTCGCAGATGGACCTTCCTTTTCTTCCTCTATCTTTGGAATGTTCGTCAGATAAGAATGAGTATTATGGCGAGGATCAAGGTGAGAAGCTAGCTTATGAAGATTATGCAGAATGGACGATGGAAGATTAGTTAGATTAAATTTTTTTATTGTTGCCCACATGTTCAGGGCTTTTGTTTCTCCTTTGATGTATTAAACTACTCAGTTTATTTTACTCTTTCTTTTGGGATGTAATAATGTTTGGTTAATGGAAATAAATGCCTTTCGCTTTTATTATTTTTGTTTTGGTACACATCCTGCATGTTATATATTCATACGCTTAACGTAACAGTATTGAATAGACCACCTTCAATACAGTTAGGTTGCGTACTTTGCCACGTCATCCTTCACCTACTTTTAGGAAGCAGGGCGTGACAGTTATTGTAGGAGAATTCAATCAACGGCAAGTGACGATCCCAACTACCACCAAAATGAACCACACACGCACGAAGCATATCCTCCAGAGTCTGTATAGTCTGCTCCGACTGACCATCGGTCTGGGGATGAAAAGCGGTGCTAAAACTCAACCGGGTACCCGAAGCTTCCTGAAGCTTCTGCCAAAGATGGCTAGTGAACTAGGTGCCTCTGTCGGATACGATGCATGTGGGAACACCGTGCAAACGCACAATCTCATCTATATACAACTGAGCATACTAAGTATAACCAAAAGTGGTCTTCACTGGAAGGAAGTGAGCCGCTTTCGTCAACCGGTCAACAATATCCCAAATGGAGTCATACCTTCTACTGGTGCTGGGTAGACCCATAATGAAGTCTATGGAAATTTGCTCCCATTTCTACTTTGAAACGGGTAAAGGCTGCAACTCTCCTGCCGGCCTCTGATGCTCAGCCTTGACTTGCTGACAAGTCAGGCACCTCGAAACGAAGTCCAAAATATTGCGCTTCATCCCTTCCCACCAGTAAAAGTCTCTTAAGTCACGGTACATCTTGGTGGAACTTGGATGAATGCTAAAGGCTGACTGATGTGCATGCTCTAGGATCTCGCGTCTCAACCCATTAGCATCAGGTACACACAAGCTAGTCCCGCATTATAGCACACCCTAGTCATCAATCATGAACTCCAAAACTGTACCCTGCCGAACAAGCTTAAGAATCTCAGACAAACGGGCATCACTGGGCTGCGCATCACGGATATGATCAAAAAGTTGTGGACGGGCACGGACATGAGCAAGCTGACCCCCAGCGGAAGTGAACTCAAACTGTATTCTCCCATCGCACAAGAGCATCCAATCTGCAGAAGACTGTCGCTGAACTGCGCTCAACTGGGACAAGCTACCCTTGGTCCTACGACTCAAAGCATCAGCTACCACATTCGCCTTGCCCGGGTGATAAAGGATCTCACAATTATAATCCTTCACAAGCTCCATCCAATGGCGCTGTCTCAGATTCAGATCCCACTGCTGGAAGATGTACTTCAAGCTCTTGTGATCTGTGAAGATCTGACACGACTCCTCGTACAAGTAGTGTCTCCAAATTTTCAATGCAAAGACAACCGCGGCCATCTCAAGATCGTGAGTGGGATAATTCTGCTTATACTTCTTCAGCTGCCTAGAAGCATAAGCAATCACTCTATCATGCTGCATCAATACACAACCGAGCCCCACTCAAGAAGCATCACAGTAAACAACATAGTCGCCCGATCCAGAAGGCAAAGATAGAACTGGTGATGTCGTCAACCGAGTCTTCAACTGCTGAAAACTCTGCTCGCACGCATCAATCCAAAGAAAAGGAACCCCCTTCCGGGTCAGTCCGGTCAGCGGTGCAACGATACTCAAAAAATCCTGCACGAAACGGTGATAATAACCAGCTAAGCCCAAAAAGTTGAGGACCTCAGTCACAAATTCAGGTCTGGGATAAAGCTGCACATCCTCGATCTTCCTCGGGTCCATAAGAATACCATCTCCAGTCACCACATGTCACAGGAAATCAACTCTATTAAGCTAAAATGCACACTTTGAGAATTTAGAATACAACTGGTGCTCTCTCAATGTCTGCAAAGCAATTCTCAAGTGCTGCTCATGCTCCTCACGACTCCTAAAGTAGACCAGAATGTCATCAACAAACATAATAATGAACTGGTCGAGGAACGGCCTAAAAATCCGGTTCATCAGATCCATGAACGCTGCTGGCACATTGGTGAGTCCGAACGACATCACCGAAAACTCATAATGCCCATAGCGCGTACGAAAAGCAGTCTTCAGAATGTCATCCTTCCGAACCCACAACTGATGATAACCCGAACGCAAATCAATCTTAGAAAAATGTTTCGCACCCTGGAGTTGATCAAATAAATCGTCAATGTGAGGTAAAGGATACCTATTCCACAGCGTAACTTGGTTCAATTGACGATAATCTATACACAACCTCAAATTGCCGTCCTTCTTCTTGACGAACAGAATAGGAGCTCCCCACGGCGAAACACTCGGACGCACAAGTCCCCTGTCAATCAACTCTTGTAATTGATCTTTAATCTCTCTAAGCTCCACTGGAGCCATCCGATAAGGGGGGTATAGAAATAGGCCCCGCACCGGGAATCAGATCAATGCAAAACTCAATATCACGTTCTAGCGGCAACCCAGGTAACTCATCGGGAAAGACGTCGGGAAACTCTCGCACGGTAGGAACCCGGTCCAACGACTCCACTGTGGCTCTAGTATCATGAATGGAAGCCAAGAATCCCCGACATCCTCTCCTCAAAAGCCGACTAGCACAAAGGACAGAAATCAAACATTGATGGGCGGCACCACGGTCCCCCTGCACCACAAACACTGACTCGCCGGGAAAACAAAACCTAACTGTCTTCTCACGGTAGTCCACGGACGCGTAGCAAGTAGCTAACCAGTCCATGCTCAGGAGAACGTCGAAGTCCAACATCTCAAGAAGGATCAAGTCGACGGACAAATCCCTATCTCCTAAACGGACAGCACACGACCGAAACACGTGTCGCGCATCAAACGACTCTCCAATAGGAGTAGTCACGACAAGTGGTTGATCTAGCAAACAAGACTCTCGGCCTTACCTCGGCACGAAGTGCATAGAAACAGTTGAATGCATAGTTGCCGGATCAAAAAGAACATGTGCATTAAAAGAACACACAGAAAGAATACCTGAAACTACTGCATTGGATTCCTGTGCGTCCTGATGAGTCAAGGCAAACACCCGAGCCTGTCCTCTACCGGCGACTGCCTGACCTCCGCCTCTACCACTCCGCCGTCTCGGTACAAAACCACCGTGGCCCCGACCTCTCTGCACATGAGTCTCACACGGAGCAACAACAGGAATAAGGGGCAACGCCTTCTGAGGTGGAGAAGGTGGTAAGGTAACCTGCGGTACAGCTGCCTCACTCACAAGTGGCTCAACACAATCTTGAGCCCGATGACCCCGAACCCTGCAACGGTAAAATCCAGAAGCAAACTACTGACTCTCCTGAGGATAAGAGCTAAAAAGCCGACCTCATCCCGAACCTCCACTACCCCCAGTATCTGAACGGGAACTGTCACGACGTCTAAATACCCGCCTCCCCGCTGAATCACCACTATGAACCCTCTTCGGTTCCGGAGCAACAGATGACTCAGAAATACACTCCTCTACTAATAGGGCCGTGTCTACCGCAGCTGCATACATGTCACAATGTTGTATGCTGATGGATAGGAACAACTGGGTAAGAAGGCCTCGAACAAACCTCTTCACCCTCATCTCCTTAGTCGCTACCAAGTATGGAGCATACACAGACAGCTCGGTAAACAGTACATCGTACTCAGCCACCGTCATCCCCGGAGTCTGGCGTAACGACTTGAATCTGTGCGCTCGCGCATCCCTGACGCTCGGTGGAAGAAAACGGGCGAGAAATACCGTCACAAACTCTGCCCAGGTCATAGGAGCAAGACCCATGGCCCTGCCCCTCTCCAAGGACTCACACCACTTCTGGGCCAGACCCTCCAGACGGAAGCTCGTGAACTCCACCCATCTCTCATCGGAGCATCAGAGTGAACGACAAATCCTGACCATCCTGTCGATAAACAACTGCGGATCCCCGGCTGCATCTGTGCCAGTGAAAACAGGAGGCCTCAGCCTCATGAACTCTAACAGTGACATGGTGATAACCTCCGGAGCTGTAGCTACGACTGCCGAATCAGTAGGTACCATCGCGCCCCTGCAACAAGTGGAACAACAGCCTGTCCCTGTGCTCGAATTGCCTCAACTAAAGACCCCATCATCTGACGCAAGTCCTGGATACCAGCCCCAAGCATAGCAATCTGCTCCGGTACAACAGGCGTACCGCCCTGGTCAGTCGTCGTCTCAGACGAGTCAACTCTGATCTCGGCCCTCGCGGCCGCCCTCTGTGCCCTCGTAGTCTTCAGCGGCATATAGGCTAGAAATTGAAACAAGATTCTATAAGGACACAGAAATCGAATCATAAGGATGTATATAAATCACGGAAGGAATTTCAATCAATAGTTCCTAAGGTCACTTAGGCGGAGTACCGTATCGTAAGTATGCCGCAGAACATACACACGCTACGTTACTCTGCTTAAGTTACCTACTCCATCATACCAAGCTCATCCTATCCTCCGAAAGGTAAAACCTAGCGATTTGATACCAACTTTGTGACGACTCAAAAATTTAGGCCCGTAATCGGCACTTAAACTACATAACGTCAACAGGCGTATGAAACTTAAGTAAGCCGAAACCCAGAAATCTAAACCACTCAAAACTGGATAAGCGGAGGGAAAAAAACATAGTATAAAACATTCGGAAAAGCTCAAGGAAAATCTTTAACTTTAGTTTTCTTTCTTGAAAATTTCGGCAGCACCTCCTTTGTAATAACCAACCCCGAAAACGGGTACAACATAGAATAAAAATAAAGCATCCTAAACGGGAGCAAATCACGCCCAACGGCGGATACAATCACCACAAGCATATATACGATGCCGTAGCGAAGAAATATAAATGAAAACAGCATAGGGAGGTAAAAACTTTATAACAAGACCGACTCCTACGAGCATGGCACCCAAAGTCACCAAAAATATATACAACACCTATAGCAAAAGTGGTAGGTGGAGAGTACTAGATACAACAGGTAAATAATGAACATCGTCGGATAACCGCAAAACCCACCTATAGCAATAGGCCTCACAGCCAAACGTAGTGGTATCCGCAAAAGTAGAGATAATAAGCCGCCCTGCCGCGACTACTCTGAGGGTAAGTCCTGCAAAACACTGTGGCATAAGTGGGTTAGTTTCCAACTCGTGAATAGTAATTAACATCATACTGTAATCGCAAGTATGCACGAACAGCGATAAATCTATCACATGTAATCTGATAGCATAAGTATGGAAATATGAATATGCAACAATCATATAAAGGTACATCATCAGGGTACTACAACTATATGAAGCAATGCATACAAAAATAATCCTGAGAGTGGGATGATATAATAAAACCTCATGCAAAATCATCAGCATGGAAAAACCCCAGTGTTCCTCACTGACACATCAAATCACAAAATCCTTAGGCACCGCAATCTCAGATCGGCCCTCATATCCTATAAGTCTCTTGAAACCTGAGTTTTAAACATCGACATCCGAAAATATCATGAAAACTAGTGCCCAGCATCAATACATAAAAACTAGTATCCATACTTTCTTCGAAACCCAAGTGTCCAACCTCTACACTTGTGTTCCACGTATCGGTTTCCTGATATCCATACGTTCCTCGAAATCCAAGTGTCCAACCTCGACACTCGTGTACAACATATCGGATGCTCTGATATACATACGTTCCTTGAAACCCAAATGTCCAATCTCGACACTCGTGTTCAACATATCGGTTTCCAATATCCATAAATCTCTCAGAATATAAGTGCCAAACATCGACACTAGAAATCCTTAAATAGCATGAAAACATATCTCAAATTCGTAAATCCATGTAATATAACATATGCAACATAGAACAACAATATGAGCATATCACGAAAAAAGTCTGATATTTAAATGCATTAAGTCATTTAATATATCACGCGGTTCCCAAGTATCTGAATCCCATATACATATATAACAGCGTCCCATACCACCGATATATATCGTATAAAACTGAACATGTAACAATAGCAAAGTATATGTGTGAGCATGTAGGTATAGCAAGGCATATGTGTAAGCATGTAAGTATAGCAAGGCATACTATATGTCATATGCGCCATCGCACAAAAATAAATTCCTTTATGTCGCTAACCAATAGCAAGGTATATCATATGAATATCTGTGTTGTGCGTATCATGGCAATTACCGACAGGGTGTGTGTAGCATACAATAGGTGCTCGTGCAACATAGACTGTCAATAATAGTGCAGTGTACAATAGGTACATGTTCAGGCACAACAAGTAACTATATGCAATGAAGTTCATATGCAATCAACTCATATGCGAATAATATGCAGCTATCATATCATATCCAGCCCTGATGCATAACGCCATACGGGCGATTTCCCCGTAGATTTTAAATCTACTCACCGATGATCTCGAGCTACGAAAATCTGACCACCTGCTTCCCTTTATTCGCAGTGTCCGAAGTCCCTGCTTGCGACCCTAAAATTTCACAAACACATCACATAAGCTAAATATCCTATGCCGACACAAAGATAACGAAACGCAAGGATAACGCCCAGAAAATTACACTGCGCACCTAGTGCACAAAACGCGCACGACATCGGCAACAACCGTAGCTAGGGTCGCTAAATTATGCAACCACCAAGTCTAGACTCGGATTGTACCGATCGCGCAAACCCAACACAATACTTCGCAATGAAGATAATATATATAACCTCGCAACGGCCAATTGAACCTACGTCCAAAATTCACCGAAACCTAGTAAGCAACTAATTGCATAAATTGCACAAGTCTAAAGCTAACACCATTCTAGCGATTACAAACATCGCAAAACAGCTTAACTAAGCTCTCCAAACCACTTCCATAATTTTAATCTCACCTAATTATGTCTTGTTAAAACTTAGTTTTCTAAAAACTCAATTAGACAAATTAAGAATTAACAACAACTTTCATCCACTAGATTAAGTTTTCAAAGTCTTCACTTTAACCATTATACAACACAAACCATAACTTGATTTTTACACAAAACAACATGAATCAACTAAACATGAACTTTAAAGCTATATTAATCATTTAAATAGCTAGCTTAAAGATTATAATACAACAATTAAAGATTAGGGTTAGGATTTTTATACCTCCTCAAGAACACCAATTAGTGACTAACACCAAGATTAACCTTCCAAAATGATGCTTTTCTTGAAGATCAATACTAGTTTAGAGATGAAGAATGATGGGTTGTGAATTGTTTATGAGTTTGTGGGTTTATTTAAGGATTTTTGATGAATTAAGAGAGCTTAGAGATGATGAAAAGAGCAAGGAAAAATGCAAGGGCAGAACAAGGGAGGCTCGGCCAAAAGGGAGGGGGGTGTTTTCTGTAAAAAGTGAAGAAAATTCTAGCAAAAAGCAATAAATGCTCATTAAAACTTATGCCACATTTTCTTTTCTTTTCTTTTCTTTTAAAAGTAATTTCCTTTAACACAAAATATCTAGATATTTGGCAAGAATGGATTAAGACTAATTCTAGTGATTAGTTGTTAGTTATATGTATGCCCTAGAGGCCATTACTATACATAGGATGTATATTGTAGTGGATGCTTGGACATATATAGGGAGGACTTTCTTGCTCGACATGATAGTATGCTATCTGGTTGAACTTTACCTTAACGTGTACATTGATTGTCTCTCTGTTACATGTTGGTAAAGCCCTTAGGATGTGTACATGACTACCTGGACTATGATGCGGATCATACTAGTGGGGACATGGTAGTCGATAAGTACATCCTTCAAAGTCCCTAGTCGTGGGTGTATCGAGACGGGGCATCGATATACCAGAGTAGACTAGCGTATACCTTCTCGACCCATACAGATGGGCGATGGATGATCCCATATCCATTGGTGTTTGACATCAGAGATGATATACGGGTGCTCAGTAGAGACTGGGTACACTGGACGGACTCGCCGAGAACTCCCAGATGGTATTATACCTTACGTCAGATGGCAGTTCTCTGGTGACACTGGTACAGAGTAGTCTGTTGATCCGAGATCGTCATAGAGTCTTGTGTGGTTCCCACTGTGCTTTGATTTCCATCTTATCACGTCCAAGAGGGCGTGCAAAACGGTGGTTTTTGGGTACAGTCCCGAGTCACATGGAGGCAATGAGCGATAGGAGGGGATTCATCTCTCCCGGTATAGGGGGTTGATGTTGCGCTGTGTTCGATTGGCTATAACAGGAAATCCCTGGCCAGGGTTGCTGAGATTTACTGGTAAGTGTTACCTGTAGTTTCTCGAATTGTTATAGAACTCATATCGACACGACTTATCGAGCTATTGGGGTCTGACGTTTACCACCCCTAGGTGAGATATGCGACATATCAGACGATCAGACCGGACTGTACGGTAGTGTTACTGGTTGGATTCACTGGAGTGTGAGCGGGCTTGCTCGTCGATCTTCTGATCGCTCAATACCCGGGTGGCCGTTACGTTTAGCAGACCGCTTGCGGCTTGTGGGTGTTTGATATGATCATCATCTGCTGCCGGCGTATTGACGAGTCTTTAGAGTCCTACACAGAGGTTTCCTGGCTCAAGCGAAACGAAATAGGAGATCATATAAGATATGTACGGGACCGAGAATGATACCAGTATGTGATACTGTATTCGATTCTCGCGATTTGTGACATTGATCGGTTATATGCGATATAGCCGGGTTATCGGATCAAGTGTTGATTCGATAAGTTGTTACTGTAGATATTAGTCGGTTATATGCGATATGACCGGATCATTAAATCAAGTGTTCATTTAATGATTTAATGCATAATTATATATTTAATATATTACTTTGCATTAACTAGTATCGGTTCACTTTAAATGGATTTTCTCGCTCGGATGTGCACATTGTATATGTGATATACTTTTTGTGCACTTGATTGTATCATGTTAGATGATACATGCTCTCTAGGGTTTGTGTAAAGATTAAACCATGGTTGTGTAATGGTTAGGGTTTTCTTTTTCATTTATTTATTTATTTCATTTATTTTATTTTGGAAAAGAAATGGCAAAAGAAAAGAAAATGGTTGCGAGTTTTGTTTTACATTGAAAGTTCATGAAGCTTTGACTAAGTGACCATTTTGTCTTCATGCTTAACCCTAACCATCCCACTAACCATGATTTATTCTCTACACTTGACCATGGTTTGGTTATGATAAGTATTCTTTTAATTTTCTTTTTGGAATTAACTTATCATAACTTTTTCATCTTCTTCTTCTTCTTCTTCACATGAAGAAGCTTGCCTCTATCAATGGAAACTTGATGAAAGGAGTGAGAAATCCAATTCTAAAGTGAACCCACTTCCTATTTCTTCATCCTCTACCTCTTGCCAAGTAGTATAGGGTGTTCTCTTCACAAGTTTCATGACTTGGTGAAGTGGGAGCTTGATCTAGCGATGCCTCGACGTAGATCATCTTCGGCATCGTCGTCGACGACCTAGCCTGCCCATTCTCCGATGAAGCCGACGCTAGAGCCCGGGATTCGATTTGGATAGCGAGAAGACATCATTGCGGAGCTATGGATGTGGAGAACCGGATCTACAAAGGTTGTATTTCCGTTCTCTTAGTAAAGTAGTTTACTAGTTGCATCTTTCGCCTAAATATCTAGTTAACGATCCGTAGTTTAGGGTTTCTCGGCACCGTAAAATTTGAAATTGGCATGGTTGATGCCTTGTGAGACCTCTTGAGAGTGCCTAGGAACCCTACAGTGGTATCAGAGCCTAGCTAGAGCCTTAGGCGAAGCGTAGACGAAGTTTGAAACCCGAACGAACCGAAACCCTAACATAATCCATACTCTCTGGACTTTTTCTAAAAACTGGGATTTTTCCAGATTAAAAATTCTTAAAAATATCAGTAGGAAGATATAAGAATTATGGTGCAAAACGAGCTCATGATGCGTCTAAACCGCCGCGGAAACGCGGCAGAAGCATGGCTTCTACCACGGTTCCGCCGCCTACTGTTCACAATGCGCAATATTTTTTGCACAGTAATTCCTCTTTTCTCGTGCTGAGTTTTATGGGAATTTTTAATATTTATTCAATAGCTGAATTTTCTGGGGTTGTTTTGGGGATTCGAATGTTCGATCGGATTATCAAATTTTGTCTGTGTGGCTTTTCGGATAATTTTAGAATATGTTAAAAAGTTCGACCGGATATAAATACCCAATTTTTCCCCTGTCGGAAAATTTCCAAGTGTTGGATTTTTCCGAGGTTTAAAGACGTTCTAAGTAGTGCAAGTAACGCGATGGTCCCTCTAGAAGACAACAAACCTTAACTCGATTATGTGACCGTCTTGAACTGCCCTTTGAACCTTCGGGTTTGGGGCAGTACGGCGTGCCACATGTGAGGCGTTGGCTTGACCCTTCTACGGCTGGACCATTGGTACTGAGGCACGAACTGAATGTTTTTAGACTTATTTCATGTGTTGAGCTGTATCGGGAAAACTTAGGTGTTCGATTGTTCGATCGTTCGATCGAAAAGTTTAACATTTTCTATCTTATTCGGAATGTGATACAATAATTGGAATTCACAAAAGTTATGAGATAACTGAATGAATATTATAAACATAGCAGTTTAGTCTCACTTGATCGGTTGCTACGGAATTTTGATGTGATCAAAAGTCCGTCGCAATCACGTAGCGTACGCGGATACTCGCCGGGTAAACTTAATAGACAGCCTCACTCCATAGCCCCGACCAAGTGACTGTAGGAGAACCCCGTCGCCGAAAGCATCCGTTCGGGTGCTCGCGGCAGCGGTGTTCCGCCTTGGTGTACTTTGTCGACGGTATCGGGGGTGCGGCCGTCTACTGAAGTTTGCGACGAGCATTCGATCAGGATGTCGGGAATCCTGTTGAATTTCCCGACTTGATATTGAAAAGTGTTTTCGATAATGAGACTAAAATGCGGGGTTTATAATTGTTAGGCATGCGATGTCTAAGGAATTCATTTGATTAGGCATGCGATGTCTATGGAGGTTGCGGATTCCAACTGTTGTAGTTTTACACTTTCTTTTCTGTGACCGTAAGTGTAATATGTGATATCGCCGGTTTCGTTGCTATATGTCAACGACAATTGGGATGCACATATTTACTTACGTTGATGACATGTGATGTTATGTGTTGCTGGATATGTTATATTGGATCGTCGTGTTTGAATAGCCGGGGTTTTTTTATGTGAGATGAGTATTTTTCATTTTCATTCATGTAAAAACTTGTATGTAATATTCTTTTATTTGGGGCACTTCCAGGTTGCGGAAGTTGTCACCTTTTGTATATTATTTACTTTTCCGCACTAGGATAGACCCAAGGAGGGGAGCACAAGTAACCGGGTTCTAGAATCCAGTGGGAGACCAACTCGAGGAGTCGAGTCCGGGTCTCCTAACTCTAGAATTGGTAGGGTTGCTTGCCGCTCTCGTAGGGGTCTAGGGGTGTGGGTTTGGCTATTCATCATGACCGTGGAATCCGTGTTTTATACTGGCTCGTATTTAAAACACGGACGTCCTAGTATATCCAATATTTCATATGATTCTTCTGCTGCGATATCTGTGATGTGATCATATGATGTTCTGTGATGGATACTTTATATAGTATATATGATATATTATATAGACGTTACTTATGTTTTACACCCGCGCTAGTCCTTCCCCGCTCTGCCGTTAGTTACCTAACCTAACGGTGCACGAGGGGACATCGAGGCGAATGCGGATGGCATAAGTGTACGTCGTATTTATCTGTGATGTTTAGGTATTTAAGTGATGGGACTTCATTAATGTGATTAATGAAATAAAAGAAACCTAAAGATGTTGTAGAATCGAATTTCAAAAATAAAACGGGTAGCTACAGTTCTTGCTATGCACAGCGGTATATATGATATATCCTGCACCTTATTCGATGAGGAAAGGACCGAGATCCCTTTACCGGGAGTGACTCCTTTAGCAATAACTGGCAGATGCTACACACTCGGTTTGTCTTTTGATTGCTTTTAAGAGTTTTTGCTTTGCACAGTGATATATATGATATATCCCGCACCTCATTCGACGAGGAAAGGACCGACGATCCCTTCACCGGGAGTGACTCCTTTAGCAAAACTAGAAAAGCCTCAAAAACACTCCATTTTAAAATCATTTGATTCTACAATGATATCAAGTTCATTACGCAATAGGTTTTCAGAAAAACCTGTCGTAGCCCTCCGTCATTTCAGATGAGTCCTGTTTAGTATTCGTGCTGCGTTTGTTGACCTTGTCAAGGCGCAGTGTGCGGTAGCTAACCAGTATTTATTTGCTTATGCATATGATGCTGATTGGGTTAGGGTAGTCGTGCGGCCTTGTTGACCTTGTCAAGGGTCGTGCGGGTGGGTTTGATTCAATCAAGAAATGACGGGTAGAACTTGACTTGCGGTCTATGGTTTGTTGACCTTGTCATGGTCATAGATCGTTCGGGGCAAAATATTATCGGGAATTTCAAGTGTTGAGATTTGCAATGAGATTGCATACCTTCTATGAGATAGTTGGATCCTGATACCCGCTGCGAGTAAGAGTTACTACTGGGAGAGTTTTAAATATTACAATTAGCCGATCAAGTAGGTGTCTAGAAAGGTGTCAACGGGGTTACGCCTCTGGGAAAACGAGGTTTACTGTAATTAGGTTCGTGCGAAAGCACGGGGGACCTCCCTCAAAGTATCGACACTGGCCTGGCTGAAAGATTGACGAACTTGTAGTGTGTAATTAATCCCGGCTAGTCTTTCCTTTTAGGGTTTGAAGGAAGATTTGATAAAAAGCAGTGGGAGCCATCCTGATTAGATAAAATAATAACCAATCTATTCTTGACAGAGTGCACGCTGAGTGTTTTCTTCTCTCTCTCTCCAGGTAGCGACCATATCACGCATTAATCAAGATAAAAATACGGATTATTGACCGAACCCGCTTGTTATACTGAGCTGGGGAACGTTGGTCCCGCTCCAACTTATAATTGTTATAAGACAGAGCAGGAAATTGGGGATTACCAGAATTCCCGTGCCGCCCAAACGAAGAGAGTGCATGCTGATGCATCATCTTCGGGTGTGTTCATTATATAAAACTGTTTCTCAGTGTCCTTTACGTCCTGGGTATATGATACCGGATCAGGATCCCGCATATGTAATATGTTACATGGGCTACAGATAGGTAAAGAACTGAGAACGGGTGATAAGTTTCATGAGGCAGAAAACGGGGCAAGAGTTGCAGCCAAGTCTGTTGGTCACTGTCACCCTGTATTCCAAATACATTGATTCTGAACGAATGTTATTAGATACCGAACCTGATATACAAAATCATATCAGTCTCTTTATTAGTAAAGAAAGGATATAATTTTGTATTGTTGGATAATGTTTTGAACATTTCCTATATCCAAAGTTGATCGGTTCAGGCACGTTATCTAAAAGCGTTGATGTTCTAAATCAAACTACAGTTCTTTAGTATACGGAACACACACAAGAGGAAGAGTTCAGAAATGAACGAATCCTTCTTGAGGCATTGTAGACTAGGTCATATCAATGTGACCCGACTAGCTGAAGTTACATTTAGATGCATATTTAAATCAGTTTGAATCTATATCTTGTGAAACTTGCCAGTCATGTCACAAAGATATAATGACACCAGCTCTGTTTATTGGAAACAGAGAAAGAGTTAGTAAACTCTTGGGATGATACATGTTGATGTATGTAAGGTCCCCTGTCTACACATGCCAAGACCGGTTCTTTGTACTTCATTACATTCTCTGATGATCTCTCAAGATTCAGACCTATGTTCCTGTTGAAACACAAGTCCGAACCTTTTGAGATATTTACAGAATATAAGTTAGAAGTAGAGAACCAATAACAGGTACAAGTATTATGTCCTTTGATGAGATCGAGGAGGAGAATACTTGAGCACGGAAATCCTGGATTATTCTAAAGGAGAATGAGATTCTCTCTCAGCATTACTCCTCCGTATACACCATAGCACGATGGTATATCGGGGCGGAGCAATAGCACCCTATGTGATATGGTGTGCTCTATGATGAGTACTACTGAGTTACCTTTTTCCTTTTGGGAGTTATGCACTTGAGAAGCTGCATACCTATTGAATAGGGTTCAAATCAAATCTGTTGCCTACCGCTTCATATGTGATATGGAAAGGGAAGAGCCCATATCTTAAGATGGTTAAGATTTGGGGTTGTCCGGGCTGTGTTTAAAAGCAAAATCCAGACAAGCTCGAGGCAAGGTCTGTTATGTACAACTGAAAAGGTTCCAGCTATACAAATTACAGCAGATGATTTGATAAAACCAAAGGATTCAATAGTTACCAACGAACCTCAGCCTCTCCGCCGATCTAGTAGGGTTCCTCACCCACCTGAGAGATACTTCGGTTTCTCTATGACAGTGGGAGCGAGGATTGCATCATGAGATGATGACCCAACTAGCTTCGAGCAGGCCATCGAGAGTAAGACTCGGTAAGAATGGCTGGATGTTTATCGATCTGAGATGGAATCCTTATACACCAACAAAGTATGGACTTTGGTTGCTATATCTGAAGGGTTAAATCCCCATCAGGAGCAAGTATATCTTGAGAAGATTACTTGGTGTAGATGGAAAAGTTGAGACTTTTAAAGCTAGACTTGTTAAAGTTTTTCGTCATCGACCAGGCGTGGATAATGATGAAACCTTTTCCAGTGCCTATGCTTAAGTCCATCCGGATCCTACTTGCCACGGCTACATACCATGACTACGATATCTGGTGGTTGGGTGTCATGACAGCTTTTCTAAATGCTGTTTTAGAAGAGAGCGTCTATAAGTACACAGCCAGAGGGCCTCGTAGACAGTGGGAGCAGCGGAAACGTGTGCAAGATGCTTTATAGGATAAAGAAGGCATCGCGGAGTTGGAACATCTGTTTTGATGAAATAGTCAAAGAGTTTGACATCATCAAAATGGTAGATGAACCTTGTATATACAAAAAGGTAGTAGGGAGTATGGTGATGATCCTCGTAGAGTACGTGGATGACATACTCTTGATAGAGAAAGAGTTTCCTATGCTACTCTCGATCAATCTCCGCCTATCACAATGATTCTCCACATAGGATCAAAGTGATACCTACTAAATCCTGGGTTTTGGACCTATGAGATAGATCTAAATGGATGTTAGAATACTCACTAGCTGTAGTGAGATGGTATCAATTGATCCTGGGAAGAATCACTGGAAGTGTTCCAGGGTGATAAAGACGACTGAGTGTCAGTCACAGGCATTGTCTTTACCCTCAATCGATGGACGGTATGTTGGAAGAGTTCCAAGCTAGATACCGTGACATACTAGACGATAAAAGCAAGATACATCGCTACTTAAGATGCTACCAAAGAAGCAGTCTGGGTGTATATTGGTTCATGAGATGAACTACGTTCCTACCATTGTGAGACAATGGAGTTGTGGCTTATGCCGAGGAACGCCGGTCCCATCAGTGATCCAGACATATTCTAAGGCAGTGTCACCTGATCATGGAGATGCTTGATCTCCAAGGGATCGAGGTTAGGAGAGTAGACTCAGAGGACAACACAGCGGATCCACTCACAAAGGCCTGTTCCCAGAGAGAGATTTTTATGGGATGGTTGAGTATGAGATACTACAACCACTGCTATCAGATGGCCCTAGTGCAAGTGGGAGATTGTTAGTTATATGTATGCCCTAGAGGCCATTACTATACATAGGATGTATATTGTAGTGGATGCTTGGACATATATAGGGAGGACTTTCTTGCTCGACATGATAGTATGCTATCTGGTTGAACTTTACCTTAACGTGTACATTGATTGTCTCTCTGTTACATGTTGGTAAAGCCCTTAGGATGAGTACTTGACTACTTGGACTATGATGCGGATCATACTAGTGGGGACATGGTAGTCCATAAGTACATCCTTCAAAGTCCCTAGTCGTGGGTGTATCGAGACGGGGCATCGATATACCAGAGTAGACTAGCGTAAACCTTCTCGACCCATACAGATGGGCGATGGATGATCCCATATCCATTGGTGTTTGACATCAGAGATGATATACGGGTGCTCAGTAGAGACTGGGTACACTGGACGGACTCGCCGAGAACTCCCAGATGGTATTATACCTTACGTCAGATGGCAGTTCTCTGGTGATACTGGTACAGAGTAGTCTGTTGACCCGGGATCGTCATAGAGTCTTGTGTGGTTCCCACTGTGCTTTGATTTCCATCTTACCACGTCCATGAGGGCATGCAAAACGGTGGTTTTTGGGTACAGTCCTGAGTCACATGGAGGCAATGAGCGATAGGAGGGGATTCGTCTCTCCCGGTATAGGGGGTTGATGTTGCGCTGTGTTCGATTGGCTATAACAGGAAATCCCTGGCCAGGGTTGCTGAGATTTACTGGTAAGTGTTACCTGTAGTTTCTCGAATTGTTATAGACCTCATATCGACAGGACTTGTCGAGCTATTGGGGTCTGACGTTTACCACCCCTAGGCGAGATATGCGACATATCAGACGATCAGACCGGACTGTACGGTAGTGTTACTGGTTGGATTCACTAAAGTGTGAGCGGGCTTGCTCGTCGATCTTCTGATCGCTCAATACCCGGGTGGCCTTTACGTTTAGCAGACCGCTTGCGGCTTGTGGGTGTTTGATATGATCATCATCTGCTGCCGGCGTATTGACGAGTCTTTAGAGTCTTACACAGAGGTTTCCTGGCTCAAGCGAAACGAAATAGGAGCGCATATGAGATATGTGCGGGACCGAGAATGATACCAGTATGTGATACTGTATTCGATTCTCGCGATTTGTGACATTGATCGGTTATATGCGATATAGCCGGGTTATCGGATCAAGTGTTGATTCGATAAGTTGTTACTGTAGATATTAGTCGGTTATATGCGATATGACCGGATCATTAAATCAAGTATTGATTTAATGATTTAATGTATAATTATATATTTGATATATTACTTTGCATTAACTAGTATCGGTTCACTTTAAATGGATTTTCTCGCTCGGATGTGCATATTGTATATGTGATATACTTTTTGTGCACTTGATTGTATCATGTTTGATGATACATGCTCTCTAGGGTTTGTGTAAAGATTAAACCATGGTTGTGTAATGGTTAGGGTTTTCTTTTTCATTTTTTTATTTATTTCATTTATTTTATTTTGGAAAAGAAATGGCAAAAGAAAAGAAAATGGTTGCTAGTTTTGTTTTACATTGAAAGTTCATGAAGCTTTGACTAAGTGACCATTTTGTCTTCATGCTTAACCCTAACCATCCCACTAACCATGATTTATTCTCTACACTTGACCATGGTTTGGTTATGATAAGTATTCTTTTAATTTTCTTTTTGGAATTAACTTATCATAACATTTTCATCTTCTTCTTCTTCTTCTTCACATGAAGAAGCTTGCCTCCATCAATGGCAACTTGATGAAAAGAGTGAGAAATCCAATTCTAAAGTGAACCCACTTCCTATTTCTTCATCCTCTACCTCTTGCCAAGTAGTATAGGGTGTTCTCTTCACAAGTTTCATGACTTGGTGAAGTGGGAGCTTGATCTAGCGATGCCTCGACGTAGATCATCTTCAGCATCGTCGTCGACGACCTAGCCCGCCCATTCTCCGATGAAGCCGACGCTAGAGCCCGGGATTCGATTTGGACAGCGAGGAGACTTCATTGCGGAGCTATGGAGGTGGAGAACCGGATCTACAAAGGTTGTATTTCCGTTCTCTTAGTAAAGTAGTTTACTAGTTACATCTTTCACCTAAATATCTAGTTAACGATCCGTAGTTTAGGGTTTCTCGGCACAATAAAATTTGAAATTGGCATAGTTGATGCCTTGTGAGACCTCTTGAGAGTGCCTAGGAACCCTACATTAGTTTAGCATAGATTCACACTAGAAGTAATTATCCAAACTAAAATTGTAATTACCACTAATTAAGTGCATAATTAACAACTTAAAATAATATTAAATTAGGGAAAAATTTCAATGTAAACCAAAACTTCCAATTGACCCCCAAAGCCCGCAAACTAACACTATTCTAGTTAAACAAGGCACGGTCAAATCTATACAGAAGTTTGATCACAATCGGGTTTAAATGGTAAACACCGACTATTTTACCCTAGAACTGAAAAATTCGCATAACAATTTCTAATACGTTATACTTTTATTTCATTAATCTCATTAATGATGTCCCATCAAGTTATGCTTCCTAAGCATCACAGAAGAAACGAAAGTAGCAATAATGATTATATATCATATATATAATATAGGCATTCGTCTCAGAACATATCAAGTGATCACATCATAGAATATCAGCAGCAGAAGAACACATATGAAATATTGGATATACTAGAAATTCCGTGTTTTAAATTAAGCCAGTAAAAAACGCGGATTCCACGGTCGTGATGAATAGCCAAACCCACATCCCTAGACTCCTACGAGAGCGGCAAACTACCCTACCAATTCTAGAGTTAGGAGACCCGGTCTCGACTCCTCGAGATGGTCTCCCACTGAACCGTAGAACCCGGTCACTTGTGCTCCCCGCCTTGGGTCTATCCTAATGCAGAAAAGTAATAATATACATCAATAGTGACATCATCCTCAACCCGGAAGTGCCCCAATAAAAGAATATTACATACAAGCTTTTACATGAATGAAAATGAAAAAACTCCCATCTCACATAAAAAAACACCCGGCTATTCAAAACACGACGATCCAATATAACATATCACAGCAACACATAACATGGTATGTCATCAATGTAAGTAAATATGCGTATCCCAATTTCCGTTGACATATAGCACCGAAACTGGCGATACACCATATATTACACTTATAGTCGCAGAAAAGAAAGTGAAAAATTATAACAATTGGAATCCGCAACCACCTTATGCATCATAAACCCAATGTATCACATACTTTGGATTTCATGCCCAACAAAATGAATTCCTTAGACATCACATGCCTAACAATTATAAACCCCGCATTTTAGTCTCGATATTGAAAACAGTTTCCAATAACCTTTCGGATAATTCAACAAGATTCCTGATAACTTGATCGATTGCTCGTTGGAAACTTTAGTAGATGGCCGCACCCCCGATGTCGTCGACAAGTGTACTAAAGCGGAACACCGCGGCCGCGAGCTGCCGAACGGAGGCTTTTGGCGACGGGGTTCTCCTTCAGTCACTTGGTCGGGGCTATGAGGCATAGCTATCTAGTAAGGTTACCCGGCGAGTATCCACGTACACTAAGTAATTGCGACGGACTTTTGATCCACATCAAAATTTCATGGCAACCGATCAAATGAGACTAAACTACTAGATTTATAAAATTCAAACCAGTTATCACATAACTAATTATGTGGGTTCCAAATATTGTATCACAATCACAGATAGCTAGACAATGTTAAACTTTTCGATGGAATAAACAAACACCCAAAATTTCCCAAAAAGCTCAACACTTGAGCGGAGTTCAAAAAGTACCCAGAACATGCCACAGCTCCTATGAACCATCCATAGATGGGCCGACCCATGCCTCACTCATGTTGCCACGGAACTGCTGCAAACCCTAGGGTATGACCGCGGTTCCGCGATCCAAAAAGTCGAGTTTGGGTATCGTTCTTCTAGATGGTCCACAGAATCGCTTGCATGATATTCTGAAGATTTTAAACTTGAAAAAAATCCAACTCTTGGAAAATTTCCAGCGAGGGAAAATATGAGTTATTGATATCCGTTCGAACATTTTAACGTCGTCTAAGTAACTCGAATAGATGTTAGAATTGCGACTATGAAACACTCCGAATTGCCTTTGCAGAAATTTAACATCACATGAATTTTTAGCAAAAACAAGAAACACCTGAAACACCAAAACCCAGAGATTGGAACACCATGAAAATTTGAAGCCCAAAAGCCACAAATGCCCCGGTGAGCTTGGATTTTCCATGTATGTGGCCGGCCAGATTCTCACCAAATTGCTTCAAATTTTTATAGTGTTCATGTTATATCACATACAACATTCTGCAGTTGCTTAAAATTTATTTTGACACCTTTAAAAATTCGACAGAAACTAGATTTCGTATCGGGTATTTCTGAGTTGTTTCGGTTTCGTAATCCTAACAAACATCGTTTAAATATCTAGCTTGGCTCTGATACCACTGTTGGGTTACTTAGCAAGGCAGCAAGGTTTCGGGAGGCATCGTCCATGCCATTTTCAAATTTTTGCCGAAGTAAAGAACCCTAACCCTATAATCTTAACTAGAGATTTGAACAAACTAGCAACGTTAACATCTTAACAACAAAGTGAATGCGGAATACAACCATTGTAGACCGGTCCTTCACTTTAAATGCTCCGTATAAAAGTCCCTTCGCTGCGAGTAATGATCTCCCTAACTCTTGAGAGGCTCCACATGGTGAAAGATGCAAGCTTGCTCGAAGCCTTCGAGGCCGAAGATGATCTACGTCGAGGAGACTCAAGCTCATGCTACCTCTTCACTAATAGTAGATTAGTGAAGCAAACACCCTAAACTAAATGGCTAATATAGTAGAGGATGATGAATTAGGAAGTGGGCTCTCTTTAGATTTGTTTTTCTCACAATATTTCATCATCTTGAGAAAAGCTAGTGAGCTTTTCTCATAAGGAAGAGGAAGCTCAAGTGAAGAATAGAATGAACTCTCATGAGGTGAGAAAATGAACCATGGGTGAGTTAGTGTCATACACTAACCCATGTAGAGACTTAACTAGGGCTAGGGTTAATGGTTAGGTTAATAAATATCAACAAGTGAAACAAAAAGAATGGACTCGTTCAATGTCTCCACAAGCTTCTACAAGCTTGTAGCCATGACAAAATTCCATCCATTTTTGAATTACTTAGATAAATATAAACCCTACATTATCCTAAGTATAGTGTAAGTCTCATACACCCATGTAGCATGTGGCATCAAGCATGACACAATAAAATGTACATTAATATATATCACATATATATTATATGCACACAAGTAAGATAAAGAAATGTTTAGTGAGCAAATATTAGTTAATGTAAGTTAATATATCAAATATATAATTATACATTAAATTATCAAATCAACACTTGATTTAATAATCCGGCTATATCTCATACAACCGACTAATATCATATGAATCAACTTATCGAATTAACACTTGATCCGATAACCCGGCTATATCTCATACAACCGTCCGATATCACATATCGCAAGAATAGAATGAGGTATCACATACGCGCATTAATCTCAGTCCCACACATATCACATATGTGCTCCTACTTCATTTCGCATGAACCAGAAAACCTCTGTGTAGGACTCTAAAGACTCGTCAATACGCCGGCAGTAGGTGATGATCATATCAAACACGCACAAGCCGCAAGTGGTCTGCTAAACGTAATGGCTACCTGAGTATTGAGTGATCAGAAGATCAACAAGCAAGCCTGCTCATACTCCTGCGAATCCAATCAGTAACACTACCGTACAGTCCGGTCTCTTCGTCAGATATGTCGCATATCACAGCCTGGAGGTGGTTTAACGTCAGACCCCGATAGCCTGATAAGTATTGCCGATGCAAGGTCTATTTGAGAAACTATTAATAACACTAACCAGTAGATCTCAGCAACCATGGCCAGGGATTTCCTGTTATGGCCAATTGAGCATAGCGAAACATCAACTCCCTATACCGGGAGAGACGAATCCCCTCCAATCGCTCATTGCCTCCATGTGACTCGGGACTGTACCCAAAAACCACCTTTTTGCACGATCTCTCGACCGTGGTATGGTGGAAATCAAAGCACAGTTGGAATCACACAAGACTCTATGATGATCTTGGGTCGAAAGACTAACCTGTACCAGTGTGACCAAAGAACTGCTATCTGACGATAGGTTTAATACCATCTAGGAGTTCTCGACGAGTCCGTCCAGTGTACCCAGTCTCCACTGAGCACTCGTATACTTTCTCTAATGTCAAACACCAATGGATATGGGATCATCCATCGCCCATCATATGGGTACTGAACATGACCGGCACTTAGGCTACGAACGTCTCAAGGCGTACATGCTCTAAGTAAGTCGAGCCCAGAAATCCAAACCAAGAAAAGTAGTAGAGTGAAGGAAAAACCATATCAAATCAACCAGTATGCAACCTTATATACAACGCCTAAAGGCGAGGATCACAACAGAAAAGGGAACTCAAACAGTATGAAATCCACAGAAATATAACTCGCGACTCTAAGGTCGAAAGAATAAACATCACAGGGCTCTATCTCAAATAAGTACAAGTTTGGTTGATCAAACTTCTAGATACAACTGAATATAATATAAATGTATAATGAAAGGTACGATACAAATAACCCACCTACTAGCAAGTCACCTGAAAGAAGCTGTGCCTGCAAAGCCGTAATGAAATCCGTACGGCAACACCTGCAGGAAACAGGGGCACAACGGGGGTGAGTTGCCAACTCGTGAGTAGAGAAAGATCTACGAACAGAAAATCGCATGTATGAAGCAATCCTAGGTCATACGATCAATATATATAATCCTCAAAATATAACCAGCAACCTATAATAATGGCTAAGGTAAATATCTATACCAAGTATAATCCCATATGCCCGTGTTAGTGCTCAGGTAGCAATGTATCATATGAATGATGTAGGAATGCATGAAACAGAATGCATGTACTGAAGAAAACTGCTTTCATAAATTAGTGAGATTTCTGTATTTTTAAAATGAGGTATCATAAATGAAATCAGCATAAACAGTGCCTAGAATCGGCACAAAACATAAATCTCAATATCTCGATATCTCTGTATCACAATCTCTGTACCTTAATATCTCAAATCTCAATGTCTCAATCATCAAAAAATCCAAGGTGCCGTCAGTCCTGATCGGCCCCTACCATCCATCTCTTGACCACGACGGTACCCTCCGGATATCCGACGTGTCGGGTAATATCACCGGTCGGTAGTGCTCCCCTGCCAGGCTCAACGCCATCTCCTGCGATCTTCTTGCCCCGGGGTACCGCACCGGGTCCACCATGTACCCGAATTCGGTCTCGTCCGCCTCCTCGAATCGGGTTTCACATGTCGCTCTCATTACCGAGAAAACACATGGTGGACGCACTGAAATATCATATCAAGGGTAACCGGGTTTTTTAAACAATTTCATAATCTCTTTGAAATATCCACGGTTCCCAAATCCAGAAATATCAAAGAAACAACTTATCTCAATGCGTATAATCAGGAAGCATGATGTATGTGACATATAAATGAAATGCAAGTATAACAATATATCATGCAACATGGAATAATAGTATGCACATACAAGGGTCATATCCTGATGCAATAATACTACTGTGTAGTGACACGGAAATTACCGATGAAGATGTGTGTGAGCTGGCAAGTAAGTGTATGTGGAACATACGAATCATCGGTAATGGTGCTGGTGTCCTAACCGCATGATATCAATAATGGAATATGAATTACAGTAAGTATGTGATGCAGAGCAACAACAATAATGTACGGGAGCTGAATACTACGCACAAAGATAGCTAAACTGCATCTAATGTCATAAGAGTCATACAGCTACGCCAACTATAAGGCTGAGCAAATAAGCTAACTGCAGGTAAGGGAAACCGCCTAATCTTTGAGTGGATATATATATATATATGTAGTCGGTGATCCCGCCTCGATAATATCACATCCGATACCATATCTCTATAATCGGTTATCCACATGTCAAGAAGGCGGATCAAACATCAAAATATAGCTCGTACGTAAATCCGTCGTACGGCATCCCCAAATCTGGGTACGGGTTATAATCATTATATCATTCATCTGGTATTTTCTTTATCAAATATCATCATCTGGGTACTGACCTATGTCTAGTACAATGCTAACATCATCACTATAATCATGATCTGACTACTGATCGACAGTCTCGTATAAATCGATATCCTCATCACATGTCATCACAAGGAGTAAACATCGCCGAATGCGGCCTATCATAAACATCTTATCATATCCTGTCATATCATATTCTATCTTGTATCATAATCACATGTCGATCATTTAATATATATCACTATTCCTATGACATCATTATCCCAAAATCCGCTAAAGCATCACGACGTATCTAAAATATGAATTCTACCATATCCCCGATATCATTATCTCGGATCAAAAATCATCGACTCAACTCAACCCTAAGTATCATCCTCAAATCCGTATGTGAACACATAGTCCCATACCCATGTGACCACAAAACTATATAGAATCCCATAACCACATATGAAATAAGGATGTATGCAAGTTTGTATGTGTGTATATGTATGTATAGTGCACCCACTGCCTAGGGTTTCATAACCTTTCACCAATCCAACACACCAATATCCATCTTAACAATATCAATAATCCCAAACAACATATAATAATTGTTAGTGTGTATACGCATCCGTATACATCACTATGAACTGCTGGGGTGCTATACGCCATCCACCCGACTTCTTCCCGTAGATATAAATCTACTCACCTTGTTTTATGCGTGACGGTGCCGATGTCGCCATTTGCATCTCCAACGCTTCGACGCCACACGGGGTACCTACAAGGATATCACATGCTAAAACACATGAAAACCATATCAGAAACCAAAATGGTGCACGCTACGCCCATAGGTAAATACCTGTGGCCTTGCGTGCAAACATAGCCAATGCTCACTGGTCGTTGGCATTCAAACGCCACCCGACGGAAACGAATCATCGAATACCAAAATCCCATACTAAACAGGTCGTAAATCATGCGCCAACTCATGAAAATCAACCAAGATTTTACCCTAACTGGAATCGGTCAAAACCAGACATACCCAGGGTCAAGTTTAAAGGTAAAGGAGCCGTGCACGCAAAACGAGGGGGTTTCCTACAGCTCTGGCCGCAAATTGCGGCAAGGGAGAATTTATCTGCGGCTGGGAAGTGGGTCCAGGGTCTGGGGCTTTGGGTGTTGGTTCCTATCTGCCTGCACAGCCTACTGCCAAGTCAAAATTATTTTAGGAGGTCTGGGTCGATAGCAGTTTCCAGAAAAGGCCACAAAGTTGACAAAATCGCTAAATTCCACCGATTCTAAACTATCTGGGATTTTTGTGAAACCTGGGACAAATCTTGTTTCAACTGGTCTTAACAGCACCTAGTAAGGCTATACTAACATTCAAAACCATCCCTTGGCCAACTCTCACTCAAATCACTTAAAACAAGCACTAGATCACAATATAAACACTAAATTTCAGTTAAACAACTATAACTTGCAAGATAGGAATTGGGTTGTGAGATTATACCTCAAGGAAAACCTGGGATGTAGGAGAAGAGAGGATGAAGGAAGGAGGAAGGGTTGTGCTGCATGCTGAGCTGCTCCTTGGGCTGTTTTTCCTTGTTGTTGTCGCTGCATCAGGCTGCTGCTGCTGCTGTTTTTGTGTGCTGATGCAGTGCTGGGCTGTTATGGATGTAGTTGTGTTGGTGTGTTTATGGTGTTGGGTTGCTGTTGCTGTTGGTTTCAGCTGCTGCTGCTTGCAAATTTCCTTTGCTTTTCTTTTTGGCTGTGTGCAGTAGCTACTGCTGTTGTTGTTTCAGGTTGGGGTATTGGTTTGTGGTGTTAAGCTATGGTGTTAAAGGATGGTATGTGTTGTTATGATGGGGTTGCAGCTGGTGTTGAACAATTTGGGGGCTGATGTGTTACATCAGCTGTTGTTGCAGCAGTTGATGTGGCTGTTGCTTTTGTTGCTGCTGAAGGTGGCTGATGTAGCTGCTGATGTGAGGGAATTGGGGCTGATGTTGTGTATCAGGGGCTGATGTCAATTGGGTGGCTGAAGTGTTGGTGTGGGTGCTGATGTTATGATATTGGGGTTGATGTTCAGGATGGGGTTGGGCTGCTGATGTAGTTTTGGCTGAAATATGCTGATGGTGGCTGATGTGTTGGGGTGTTGTGTGTAAGGTGTAGGATTGATGGTGGTGTGGTGTTTGAGTGAGAGGGAGAGATGTAATAGTTATGTAAAAGTTGTGAAAAGAAATGGAGTGTGACACTTCCTAGCCACCACTCTCACTCTCTTTTAAAATTGTTGCTTGACAACCATCCAATCCTCTCTCTCTCTTACCAAATGTCAACCCTAACCCTAATCACCCTTAACCAAAACCAAAACGCTAATTAACCCAATTAACCTAATCAAATGGTTAGACCACCATGGTCATCTAACATGGTCCAAGCCTAGGCCACCATAAGTCCATAACATGAGACAAGTGTGGAAAATGTTATGTGCACATTTTGCACAAAAAGCCAAAAATCCAATTAGCGATTTTTAATCGCGATTAACACTAAAGTCGCATATAATCCATCATGAAAACTGTAAAATGGCATATTTCCACAAAATAACCTATTTTAGAATTTCCATAAATTTTCTCCGGAATTTTCACCATTTAACGATATTTAATTATACCGACTATTAAAATTTTCATTAAAAATTAATATTAAATTATGAAAATTCCCAAAAATAATATTTTATTTTTTTGAAATGTTACAGTCTTCCCCCCTTAAAGAAATTCGGTCTCCGAATTTAAATTTAAACTTCCAAATTCTAAAACATTTCAATAAAATGTCCAAGTCCACGGGGCTTCGAAATCATCAATACATAGAACACACCGTAACGCAATACATGCGCATAAGTAACGAGCAAATAACTCAAAAACAAAATTCCGTCAAGCATCTCGCAATCATCGGAGTCAAGGTGAAAACACGAATGCCAAATCCAAGGCAAAACCGATATGCTAGTAATCGGAACTATACATGTAAATATATGAAGGGAATGCATGCCAAAATTCTTTAAAGTCGATGTGCAATGCGCATAACACTGCACAGTGGCGGACGTCTCTATAACAAAATAGCCATATACGTATATATCTTTTGTTTAATATGCACACCCCGCCGTTTTGAAAATAATTTAGAAGGGTTTCCTCGTTTTAAATGTTTCGTGTCATATCGGACACGTATGCAAATAATGAGACTATAGCTCGGTTTTGGAAATCCCTTTGAAATCTATCAAATGCATGCAAAACCCACTCAGGTACTGTCATATGACCAGTCCTGCTCAGTACGAAGATAAATCGCAATATCATAAAAATATACCGCTTCATAAGAAATCAGTCCCAAAAAGTGCATATGAAAACCCTTGTGCGTCCGGTGCGGACGGAAATAAAAAATCCATACATGTGCCAAGCAGGTGCACAAAAACGACATCAAGGTGCAACGGTTGTGCACACAACATCGGTCATAGGCAACGTGCGTGCCTGACAGCAAAATCAGGTGCATCTGACATGCACGAAAAAACTTCCCGATTTAGTGCATCTGGTATGCGCCAAATCGCATCTCATAACCTGCGCCCAACATGCGCTAAAAATCCAAATCCGGTACATCCATCATGCACGAAATCATGAAATCCAACATCAAGTGCCGAACAAGCGCAAAATCCAATCGGGTGCATAAAGTGCACAAAACAAATATCGAGCATCACCATCGAAATCGAAGTCCAGTGCACCCAAGTGCACAAAATACGAAACACTGCACTGCAAGCATATGTGAACTATAACGAGTGCAAAAACCAAATCGTGTGCGTGCATACGCGCAAAATCAACTCAACTGTATGAAACCCATGAAATCATAAATATGGGAAACCAAGGCACGAAAACGATATCAAGTGCAACAACTGTGAAAAAAATTGTATATACTCAGCAAGTGCCACCATGGTGCATGAAAACAAATATCATGAAACCCAATCATCAAAATCAAATCATGCGAATAAATCGCCCAACAATACTAAAAACAAGTATGGCGGAATAGTCCCGCTCAAGCGCATCCTCCAAGAATCTCCGGCAACTGTCGTGGTTACTCATAACATGTCTTGTCGAAGATCCAGAAATCTGGCCTGCGTAATATGACCACTCCTGGGTCCAGGTCTTCTCGTAACTTATTTCAGAAAGGTCCTTATCTTCCCTGTGGATTACTAATTCTCACGATCCATCTGCTCATCGGCCTTGTTAGATGTGCTAACGAGGACGATTCTGTTTTGGCACTTCTCTAGTCATCTCTCGGTCAATCATCGCGACCACTCGAAAAGCAGCATGTCACTTGGCGTCGTCCTTTGGCTCTCTGAATGCATGTGACACATCTGATCCTGGGTGAAAATATCATTGCAGCAGTGTCCTGGAAGGAATCATGCTCACGGTCTCTTCAAAGTCTCGTCTCTGCCTAACTGTCCGGAAGTCATCATCCTTTACTATATCTGTTTCTTTTTCTGGAATGGCTGCATACTCACCACGACTGCTTCTGGAAGGTATATCCAAGTACAATGCCTCGGCATGCGCATCGCATCTTTGATGTCGGCGGAGTGGAACATTATCTTATCCAGATCTGGTACGAACCTCTTACTCCACTTTCCTCGAATGTCGACTGCTTCGGACTTGCCTCGTCGTGGCTGCATGGACTGAGCTCCAATGGCTATCCTCGTATCTGGAGTCTCCCGAGAAATGCATCTCACCACCTAGCATCCGAATTAAGTCGAGCCATCCGATCGATTTGTCAAAACCTCATAATCCCCCAAGAGCTTAACATCTTGGGTACAGTATAATAGTATCGAGTACATACCATAGCATCGGTAGTCCAGCTGTAGAAGGGCAAACCCAAGCCTCACTAATGGCGCCGCAGAACTGCCGCAAACCCTAAGGTTCAAAGGCTTTCACACGGTCATTAAGTCGAGTTAGGGTTTCATTCTTCTAGAGGGACCATAGAATTGCCTGCATGTCTTTCCGAATACTTTAAACTTGGAATAATAGGTTTCTGACTTTCGATCATCTCTGTCGACTCTCAACGTCTTCGCGTGAAATCGTCTCTAGCTGGAATCAATCTATCTGATGACCTCGCATCGGGATAGCGAACGATCCACATGTCCTAGTCATCATCCTCGGTGACTAGAGACCTTCTATAATCTCTTAGTACAATCTCGTACTGCAATAGTTCCAACATCTGGGGCGATATCTCGTCGTTCGCAGCAACAACTGGCTCACTCGTCTGCACGCTGAACAGTGCTTCAATCATCCTGAACAAGCTATACTTCAACAGTCATCAAATCTGGCTGGCCTCTCTCAGTGGCCCAATCCTCTGGTGCTGATCGGCACGTCCGAGCAATCTCATATAGTGACGCATCCCACGCTCGTGGCGCGAAAACACAATCAAAAGGCACATCTCTACAATCGTGTGTCACCGGAATTACGCCCTGGTCAGTCCTAGTTCGTGACGAGCTCGTGCTGACCGCAACTCTAATCGCAGCTCTTTCTGCCCGTAATCATGGCAGCAAAACCATAACCGGTACCGATGAGGCTAGATCAGGAAGGGATATAATGCTGAACAAGGAAATGTACAACCTAAGGCTTCTTAAGTGGAGTGGCGTGTCGTAAATATGCCGCGGAACATACCCACGGTACGTAACTCTACTTTAGTCACCTATTCCATCAACCAAGGGTCATCCTACGCTCCGAAGGTAAAACCAAACACTCTGATACCAACTTTGTCATGTCCCGAAAGTACGGAACATGACCGGCACTTAGGCTACGAACGTCTCAAGGCGTACGTGCTCTAAGTAAGCCGAGCCCAGAAATCCAAACCAAGAAAAGTAGTAGAGTGAAGGAAAAACCATATCAAATCAACCAGTATGCAACCTAATATACAACGCCTAAAGGCGAGGATCACAACAGAAAAGGGAACTCAAACAGTATGAAATCCACAGAAATATAACGCGCGACTCTAAGGTCGAAAGAATAAACATCACAGGTCTCTATCTAAAATAAGTACAAGTTTGGTTGATGGAATTCTAGATACAACTGAATATAATATATAATGTATAATGATGGGTACGATACAAATAACCCACCTTCTAGCAAGTCACCTGAAAGAAGCTGTGCCCGCAAAGCCGTAATGAAACCCGTACGGCAACACCTGCAGGAAACTGGGGCACAATGGGGGTGAGTTGCCAACTCGTGAGTAGAGAAAGATCTACGAACAGAAAATCACATATATGACGCAATCCTAGGTCATACGATCAATATATATAATCCTCAAAATATAACCAGCAACCTATAACAATGTCTAAGGTAAATATCTATCCTAAGTATAATCCCATGTGCCCGTGTCAGTGCTCAGGTAGCAATGTATCGTATGAATGATGTAGGAATGCATGAAACAGAATGCATGTACTGAAGAAAACTGCTTTCATAAATTAGTGAGATTTCTGTATTTTTAAAATGAGGTATCATAAATGAAATCAGCATAAACAGTGCCTAGCATCGGCACAAAACATAAATCTCAATATCTCGATATCTCTATATCACAATCTCTGTACCTCAATATCTCAAATCTCAATCATAAAAAAATCCAGGGTGCCGTCAGTCCAGATCGGCCCCTACCATCCATCTCATGACCACGACGGTATCCTCCGGATATCCAACGTGTCGGGTAATATCACCGGTTGGTAGTGCTCCCCTGCCAGGCTCAACGCCATCTCCTGCGATCTTCTTGCCCCGGGGTGCCGCACCGGGTCCACCATGTACCCGCATTCGGTCTCGTACGCCTCCTCGAATCGGGTTTCACATGTCGCTCTCAGCACCGAGAAAACACATGGTGGACGCACTGAAATATCATATCAAGGGTAACCGGGTTTTTAAAACAATTTCATAATCTCTTTGATATATCCACGGTTCCCCAATCCAGAAATATCATAGAAACAACATATCACAATGCGTATAATCCGGAAGCATGATGTATGTGACATATAAATGAAATGCAAGTATAAAAATATATCATGCAACATGGAATAATAGTATGCACATACAAGGGTCATATCCTGATGCAATAATACTACTGTGTAGTGACATGGAAATTACCGATGAAGATGTGTGTGAGCTGGCAAGTAAGTGTATGTGGAACATACGCATCATCGGTAATGGTGCTGGTGTCCTAACCGCATGATATCAATAATGGAATATGAATTACAGTAAGTATGTGATGCAGAGCAACAACAATAATGTACGGGAGCTGAATACTACGGACAAAGATAACTAAACTTCATCTAATATCATAAGAGTCATACAGCTACGCCAACTATAAGGCTGAGCTAATAAGCTAACTGCAGGTAAAGGAAACCGCCTAATCTCTGAGTCTATATATATATATATATATATATATATATATATATATGTAGTCGGTGATCCCGCCTCGAAAATATTACATCCGATACCATATCTCTATAATCGGTTATCCACAAGTCAAGAAGGCGGATCAAACATCAAAATATAGCTCGTACGTAAATCCGTCGTACGGCAACCCTAAATCTGGGTACGGGTTATAATCATTATATCATTCATCTGGTATTTTCTTTATCAAATATCATCATCTGGGTACTGACCTATGTCTAGTACAATGCTAACATCATCAATATAATCATGATCTGACTACTGATCGACAGTCTCATATAAATCGATATCCTCATCACATGTCATCACAAGGAGTAAACATCGCCGAATGCGGCCTATCATAAACATCTTCTCATATCCTGTCATATCATATTCAATCTTGTATCATAATCACATGTCGATCATTTAATATATATCACTATTCCTATGACATCATTATCCTGAATTCCGCTAGAGCATCACGACGTATCTCAAATATGAATTCTACCATATCCCCGATATCATAATCTCGGATCAAAAATCATCGACTCAACTCAACCCCAAGTATCATCCTCAAATCCGTATGTGAACACATAGTCCCATACCCATGTGACCACAAAACTATATAGAATCCCATAACCACATATGAAATAAGGATGTATGCAAGTATGTATGTGTGTATATGTATGTATAGTGCACCCACTACCTAGGATTTCGTAACCTTTCACCAATCCAACACACCAATATCCATCTTAACAATATCAATAATCCCAAACAACATATAATAATTGTTAGTGTGTATACGCATCCATATACATCACTACGAACTGCGGGGGTGCTATACGCCATCCACCCGACTTCTCCCCGTAGATATAAATCTACTCACCTTGTTTTATGCGTGCCGGTGCCGATGTCGCCATTTGCATCTCCAACGCTTCGACGCCACACGGGGTACCTACAAGGATATCACACGCTAAAACACATGAAAACCATATCGGAAACCAAAATGGTGCATGCTACGCCCATAGGTAAAAACCTATGGCCTCGCGTGCAAACACAGCCAATGCTCACTGGTCGTTGGCGTTCGAACGACACCCGACGGAAACGAATCATCGAATACCAAAAACCCATACTAAACAAGTCGTAAATCATGCGCCAACTCATGAAAATCAACCCAGATTTTACCCTAACTGGAATCAGTCAAAACCAGACATACCTAGGGTCAAGTTTATAGGTAAAAGAGCCGTGCACGCAAAACGAGGGGGTTTCCTACAGCACTGGCCGCAAATTGCGGCCAGGGAGAATTTATATGCGGCCGGGAAGTGGGTCCAGGTTCTGGGGCTTTGGGTGTTGGTTCCTATCTGCTTGCACAGCCTACTGCAAAGTCAAAATTATTTTAGGAGGTCCGGGATGATAGCAGTTTCCAGAAAGGCCACAAAGTCGACAAAATCGCTAAATTTCACCGATTCTAAACTATCTGGGATTTTAGTGAAACCTGGGACAAATCTTGTTTCAACTGGTCTTAACAGCACCTAGTAAAGCTATACTAACATTCAAAACCATCCCTTGGCGAACTCTCACTCAAATCACATAAAACTAGCACTAGATCACAATATAAACACTAAATTTCAGTTAAACAACTATAACTTGCAAGATAGGAATTGGGTTGTGAGATTATACCTCAAGGAAAACCTAGGATGTAGGAGAAGAGAGGATGAAGGAAGGAGGAAGGGTTGTGCTGCATGCCGAGCTTCTCCTTAGGCTGTTTTTCCTTGTTGTTGTCGCTGCATCAGGCTGCTACTGCTGTTGTTTCTGTGTGCTGATGCAGTGCTGGGCTGTTGTGGATGTAGTTGTGTTAGTGTGTTTATGGTGTTGGGTTGCTGTTGCTGTTGGTTTCAGCTGCTGCTGCTTGCAAATTTCCTTTGCATTTCTTTTTGGCTGTGTGCAGCAACTACTGCTGTTGTTGTTTCAGGTTGGGGTATTGGTTTATGGTGTTAAGCTATGGTGTTAAAGGCTGGTATGTGTTGTTATGATGGGGTTGCATCTGGTGTTGCACAATTTGGAGGCTGATGTGTTACATCAGCTGTTGTTGCAGCAGTTGATGTGACTGTTGCTTTTGTTGCTGCTGAAGGTGGCTGATGTAGCTGCTGATGTGAGGGAATTGGGGCTGATGTTGTGTATCAGGGGCTAATGTCAATGGGTGGCTAAAGTGTTGGTGTGGGTGCTGATGTTATGATATTGGGGTTGATGTTCAGGATGGGGTTGGGCTGCTGATGTAGTTTGGGCTGAAATATGCTGATGGTGGCTGATGTGTTGGGGTGTTGTGTGTAAGGTGTAGGATTGATGGTGGTGTTGTGTTTGAGTGAGAGGGAGAGATGTAATAGTTATGTAAAAGTTGTGAAAAGAAATGGAGTGTGACACTTCCTAGCCACCACTTTCACTCTCTTTTAAAATTGTTGCATGACAACCATCCAATCCTCTCTCTCTCTTACCAAATGTCAACCCTAACCCTAATCACCCTTAACCAAAACCAAAACCCTAATTAACCCAATTAAGCTAATCAAATGGTTAGACCACCATGGTCATTTAACATGGTCCAACCCTAGGCCACCATAAGTCCATAATATGAGACAAATGTGGAAAATGTTATGTGCACATTTTGCACAAAAAGCCAAAAATCGAATTAGCGATTTTTAATCGCGATTAACACTAAAGTCGCATATAATCCATCATGAAAACTGTAAAATGGCATATTTCCACAAAATAACCTATTTTAGAATTTCCATAAATTTTCTCCGGAATTTTCACCATTTAACGATATTTAATTATACCGACTATTAAAATATTCATTAAAAATTAATATTAAAATATGAAAATTCCCAAAAATAATATTTTATTTTTTTGAAATGTTACTGAAAACTCCACCAAATGTAGATGATCCTGCCATGAACCCTTGAAGTCCAACATGCATGCTCTCAACATATCTTCGAGAGTTTGGATCGTTCTCTCCGACAGACCATCAGTTTGAGGATGATAAGCTGTGCTAAACTTCAATCGAGTCCCCAAACTTTCCTGTAAACTCCTCCAAAAGTGTGATAAAAACCGAGTGTCACAATCGGACACGATGCTTACCGGTACTCCATGCAATCTTACAATCTCCTGCATGTACCGCTCCGCCAAAGTCTCAGTTGATTGATCAACCCGAAAAGGGATAAAGTGAGCTGCCTTGGTCAATCGATCAACAATCACCCATACCGCATTGTTGCCTTTTGGACTCCGCGGTAAAGCCGTCACGAAATCCATGGTTATATGTTCCCACTTCCACTGAGGAATCGGAAGTGGTTGCAATAAACCAGCAACCCTTTGGTGTTCAGCCTTAACTTGCTGACACACCAAGCACTTTGCCACAAAGCGAGCAATCTCGCGCTTCATGCCTTCCCACCATAAATGCTGTCGAATATCTCAGTACATCTTTGTACCTCCTGGATGTACAGAATAAGCTGAACTGTGTGCCTCCTTCATAAGCTCTTCACGAATATCTCCCTTTGGCACACACAAACGGCTACCATACCTCAACGGACCATCTTCGTGGATCAATAAATCTGTTCGTAGTCCGGCTTCAGCCTGTTCTCGAAACTTTTGCAGTCTAGGATCCTGCGATTGTGCTGCTTTAATATTCTCGATCAACGATGAATGTACTTGCAGCTGCATCAACTGTCCCGAATAATGCGGTAGCACAACCTCCAAGTCAAATCTTCGAAAATCTTCAAAGAGCTCCTTCTGCGTAGTTAACATCTGAATTGCTGGTAACCGACTAAGCGCATCCGGCACGACATTAATCTTCCCCGGATGGTACTTAAGATCCAGATCGTAGTCAGCCATCAGCTCCAACCATCTATGTTGCCTCATATTAAGCTCCTTCTTCGTGAACACATACTTAAGCTCTTATGATCAGTAAAAACTTCGACCCTTTCGCCCAAAAGGTAGTGTCTCCAAATCTTCAACGCAAAAATCACAGCCGCAAGCTCCAAGTCATGAGTTGGGTAATTCTTCTCATGGGTCTTCAACTGTCTCGATGCGTACGCAACAACCTTCCCATGTTGCATCAAAACACATCCCAATCCTTTCCCAGATGCATCGCTGTGAATCACCAATCCTCCGGAATTGTCTGGCACGGTCAGAATAGGCGCGGTTATCAATTTCTTCTTCAACGTCTCAAAAGTTAACGCATATTTGTCCGTCCACACAAATAGGACCTCCTTGTGCGTAAGCTTGGTTAACGGCTCCGCCAGACGAGCAAAGTTCTCCACAAGTCTTCTGTAATATCTGGCGAGTCCAAGAAAACTTCTGATCTCCGCAACATTCTTTGGAATCGGCCAATCTTGAACTGCTGCAATCTTTTCTGGATCGACGGCAATTCCATTGCCAGACACAACGTGCTCCAAAAACTTTACTTCCTCCAGCCAAAACTCGCACTTACTCATCGTTGCAAATAACTTCTCCTGTCTCAACGTCTGCAGTGCGATCTTCAAATGTTCAGCATGCTCTTCAAAACTCTTCGAGTAAACCAGAATATCATCAATGAATACCATAATAAACTGATCCAAGAATGGTGAAAAGATTCAGTTCATCAAGTCCCTGAATACTGTCGGCGCATTCGTTACTCCGAAGGGCATCACTAAGTATTCGTAATGTCCATACCGAGTTCGGAACGCCGTCTTGCAAATGTCTTCTGCTTTCACTCGGACTTGATGATATCCGGATCGCAAATCCAGCTTCGAGAATACCCTCGCGCCGCTAAGCTGCTCGAAAAGTTCGCCAATATGAGGGATCGGGTACTTGTTCTTAATAGTCACCCGGTTTAATTCTCGATAGTCGATGCACATCCTTCTTGTGCCATCCTTCTTCATCACTAGAAGAACTGGAGCTCCGCAAGGCGAGTTACTGCTTCGAATCCTACCCTTCTCAAGCAGTTCAGCAACCTATTTCTTGACTTCTTCCAACTCCACTGGTGCCATTGGATAATACGCTTTGGATACTGGCGCTGCACCAGGAATAAGATCAATTGCGAAGTCCACGTCTCGCTTCGGCGGTAATCCCGATATATCTTCAAATACGTCCATAAAATCACGAACGACAGCTGGCTCTTCATCTTTATCAACTTCTATTGATGCAAGAACATTGTTTGTCGGCCTAGCCCTAAACTCGACTGGCCCGACCGAACTGCTTCCTCTAGTGAAGTTAACTCGGGATGTCCGAGAATCTGGAAAATTACCTTCCTTGCCCTACAATCGATGTGAGCGTGGAAAGTGCCAAGAAAATCCATTCCCAAGACGACCCCGTAGCTGCCCGTATCAATCACCAAGAAATCTGCAAAAAGCTCCCGTCCGCATACAACAACTGTACAATCTTTACATTCCCTACTAGCTATGATTTTCCCATTCCCAGTGTGTATGTCCCAGAAACTAGACAGGGTCGTGCAAGCAATCGAGTGTGTAGTTACAAACTTGGATGACATAAAACAATGGGATGCACCAGAATCAAATAACGCTAATGCGGGAAAACCATGAACGAGTAGAGTACCTGAAACAACTTCTCCTAACGCCTTAGCTTCTTCAGCTGTCAAGGTAAAAGCTCGAGCCTGATTAGGTCCTTGAGTCAGCTGTTTCTGTCCCTGGAACTTCTTCTGCGGAGGATTCTTAATATCATCCCTCATACGAAGTTTCGACGGACAAGCGTTGACAGCGTGATCTGCCGCTCCACAAACCAAACAGAGTCTCAGCCTCCTTCGACACTCCCTTTGCACGTGGCCAGGTAAATTGTAGTAGTTACAAGTCATGCTCTTTCTTCGATCGACGACAACAGGCTTCTTCATGGGTGCTATACCTCGACGGTCCACTGGAATACCTCTGCGACCATGAGCTCGGTTTTGTACAAATGCTGGCTTCCTTACCGCAATTGCTGTCTGCTGCAAACTCCCCTTCATCCCAGATAAACTCTGCTGCTCTCGGGCTGCCGCAAGTACTTGTGAGAAAGTGGTCAAACCCAGGGAGACAATCTGCCTCTGGATGTCCACGTCCAAGCTACGCATGAACCTCCATGCCCTGTCTGCATCGTTGGCAACTAAAGGTCCAGCGAATCTGCTAAGTCTTGTCCATTCTGCTGCATGCACATCTACGGGTGCTCCATTCTGCTTTAACCCGATGAGCTTCTCTTCCATTTCCTCCCGTGCAGTCCGCAGGAAGAACTTCTCTAGGAAACTCTTCGAAAACTCCGCCCACTTGATCGGCTTGGGCAAGCGGTTCTCCTCCACAAGCCACCATTCTCGGGCGTAGTCCACTAACTGAATGTGTACCACATTAACTCTTTTCTCATCTGGAATCTGTGCCGCAATAAGCAAGTTCTCTGTGTCAACTAGCCACTACTCCGCTGGCAACTGCTCCTCCAAACAAGTAAATGTAGACAGACCCAAGCGCCTGAAATCTGCTACGGTCCCTACTCGGTCAACTGGTTTAGCTTCAACACTGTTCACAGACTGCTGAACGATCTGCAAACCTTCCTGAAACGATTCCGCTTGCTGCTGGATCAGCTCGGTCTGTCTCTTTTGATTCTCCAGCATTCCCCTTATCACTCCAAGCATGGCAGCTTCGTCCACACGCCTTTGGTACGTCTTCAAATTCTTATCTTCCATATTCCTGAAATCAAAACACCCAACATTAGCATGATGATGGATTCAAAATATAGATCAAGGCTAGAACTCCAAGTTACTTAAATAGAGTGTCGCATTGTAACTATGCCGCGGTATCATAGCCACAATTACATAACTCAACCCAAGTCGCCTAAGTCCTAGAGATAACAAGGATTCAGGTTTTCGAGTCGATATGCTAAGGAAGTTTGCACCTCGTAAAAATATAATCAGGAAGAATGTGATTCAAGAATGGTAAAACGGCAAGGTGGCAGGACATATTTCCTAGACACGGTATTCTGATTTGTGTATTGGGTATAATACCCAACTACAACAGAATCAACCCGATTAACCTATGCTCTGATACCAAAACAACCATGCCACGCCCCGCATCTCAGAGTACGCTAAAATGGGCACGTGACATAGCCAACCATGCTACCTGTGGGTAGGAAGTATCCAACCACAGTCACATTACGGCTGTAGAGATATCAAGAACAAAATAAAACTATCTAAAACATATCCAAAATCCAAGATAATCTGAGTCAAGAATAATAAAAATGCGGAAGCGAAAGATCCAATACAAAATAACTGGAATGTATGTCCCATAATGCGGGCTCACATCAGGAAATAAATGCTGGAAAGAAAAACTAACTACTGCTGACACTCACAGCTCAGCCTGTTGGCTGAAGTACTCCTGCTCGGATTGCAACAGCGGTACAGAATCTGGGCCATGCAAAACCCAGACGTCAGCGCGTCAAGTCATCAAGTAATAACATATAAACAGGGTAACAGGCAATGCGAATATAAACATGAATAAAGCAAGGGTAACAATCATATAAGTCAGAGCAGTATAGGGTAGTGTGCAGTGGGTAAGCTAAACTATTTTATCAGGTTTTTCTGTTCTAAAGTCTTTGAAAACAAATTGATGAATCATCGATGTAACTCAATAGTATCCCGTACATACCCGGGAGCACGGCCCAGATTCTCGGGCTGAAACTGAGACATGCCGCTAGGCACTAAACAGGAAAGTGTACAGATGAATGATGTCAGCAGCATCATTTCAAGGCTGGACGAGCCTCTAAAACTGATCAGAACAAGTAGCGAACTGTTGAGTTACAAGTCAGGTTTCACCTTTGATTTCCCCATACCCCCAAGTTATATGTGTATGTCAAGTCAGGTATCCCGAAATCAAGAACTAATGCCAACACAGGATCAGGTAAACAGGTTTGTCTGGATAGACAACAGGAACGGTCCATGAGGACTACAAGTCAGATTGTTGGCATTAGGCACAAGATCAAGTAACGGGTCAGGTCATGGTATATCAGGTCAGGTCAAGCAGTATATGGTACCATGTCGGATCAATCAATATGTATGCAGTAAGTCAGGTCAAGATGTAAACGATATCTTATACTCAATTACATAATCAAGCATGGTCATCAACAACATAGATTTAAGCAACGAATTAAACAATAAAGAAGCATCGATTAATTAGCAGCACAGTTATCAATTCCGAAGTGTTATCAACATTATAAGAAAACAGTATGACAGTTAGGGCCATTAAATCATGTTAACCAGTTTAAGAATTTTATGGATGCAATGATATATATATATATATATATATATATATAGGTTCCAAGTTTGAGAGATAAAATGATATATAACAATATTGAACACGAAAATGGGAAATGATCGTACTAAAGTTAAAACTACAGGTTTAGGGTGTCATTAATGTGTATGTAAATATTATTTAGCATGTAGCAAGGGGTACTTGCCTCGACGGGTCGCGAATCGGGAAAACGGAATGTTAAACGTCGACGGGGAAATCTCGCGACGGGCGCACGGTTCACGGAATGAACCCAAACGACGAACAGTGGAACCACACAGGTCAGGGTAACTCGCTGGATCGTCGAGACACGTCGCCGGCACGGCCGGATTCCGGCGATGCACAAAAACAGTGAATAAACAATACTTAAAATGGAGGAAAAGAGAAAAGAATAATCAAGAAGAGAGAAGGGAAGGAGGATAGAGGAGAGGGTGCTCACGAGGATCTATGGAGGGGTGGTGATCGCCGACCACGTCGACGGTGAGGAACGGGGTTCCGGCGAAGGGGTTTGATGTTAGGGTTTCGGTTAGGGTTTTGGTTAGTGCATGGGTGATGCTGGGTTGTAGGAGGAAGAACGGAGGAGATGGGGAGAGAAAGGAGATGGTGATGATGGTGGTGTAAGGCTAGGGTCGTCGGAGATGAAGGAACGGCGACAGGGTGAGGGTTCTGGTTTCTTGGTGTGTGCAGGCGGGGCTCGGGATGCAGAAAAATGGTGGAGGAGGAGAAGAGTAGGCTTTGGGGGAGTTGAGGAGGCAATAGGGATTGCTAGGGTTAGGGTTTTGAGGAAGCAGAGCTCGTGATGGATTGAGGAAGGAGATGGGAGCTCGGGGTTAATATAGGAGGAGGAAGTTGAGAATATGGGAGAGAGAAAATACATAGGGATCTTGTGAAGGGAGGTGACCGCACTCGCATGGGGGTGATGCGATCCGAGGGATGCACAGGAATCGCGAGACGAGAGAGAAAGTGAGGTGAGAGGAGAGAGAAAGGGAGAGCGCGAGAGGAGAGAGAGAGGAGGAGAAAGAAAATTGTAATGTAGCGGAAGAGAGAGAAAGAGAGAAGAGAGAGAGAAGAGAGAAGTGTGGGGCTCCCGGGTGAAAGAATAAGGAATTGTGATTGGATGAGGGAGAATTGTTATGAGAAAGTTGTAAAAGATTTGAAGGTTTAGAATAGGTTAGGAAAAAGTTTAATAATGATTTTCATGAAATGTAAAAGAGATTCTGTGGTTAAAATATATATATTCGACGGTTAAAAAATAGAAAATGGGATTTGGCGCAAATGTAAAACATTTCCAAATTGCGCTCGGGTCGGGTCAAAAAATTTGAAATTGAAATAAATTTTTTTTTTGAGGGATCCAAAATTTAAAATGAAGTATTTTACAACCAAAAAGCATACCCGCAAAACGGATACACGCACGTGCGCGTAGCCGTCCAAACTCGCCCATTTCACTGAACGGGACGAGAACACGATGCACGGACGCTACAACAGGGTTAGGGGTGTCAACCATGCCAAGACGAATATTTTTAATTTTATTTTAGGTGCCTTAAATTGTTATATGCAGAAATGAATTGTCGGGTAAAATTTATAACTAACAACAGTCAAGTAGGATCAATGAAATAAATACCATACGCCAATATACGGCAACAGAAACTAGTAGTATTGGGCTCGGTTGTTACATATTGGCTCACTTAAGATTGTTTTCTCACTTGAAGTGCACATAGTGTATATGTGATATATGTTTGTGTACATGATTGTATCATGCTTGATGATACATGCAAACTTGGGTGTGTTTATGACTTACACCATACTTAAGATAATGGTTAGGGTTTTTATTTATTTTGTAATTCAAAATTGGTGGCATTTTTTCATGGCATGAAGCTTCATGAATCTTATAGATTACTATTGACCAATTCCACTTGTTTTGTTTTACTAATGATATTTATTAACCAAACCATTATCTTAAACCATGGTTATGTCTCTACAATGGTTATTATATGACACTAAATCACCCATGGTTGCTATTCTCACCTTATTAGTTTTCATTTTCTCATCTTGATCATTTCATCTTCTTCTTCCTCATGAAAGCTTTCTAGCTTTCAAAAATGGTGAGAAAATATTGTGAGAAAATAAAATCTAAAGTGAGCTCATTTCCTACTTCATCATCCTCTACTACTTGCCATTTAGTTTAGAGCGTTCTCTTCACAAAGTTCATCACCAAGTGAAGAGGTAGCTTGGGTTTGAGTCTCCTCGACGTAGATCATCTTCGGCCTCGAAGACTTTGAGCAAGCTTGTTCATTTCTCCAAAGGAACCCATACTAGAGTTCCGGAGATCTTCACTTGTAGCGAAGGGACTTTTACACAGAGCTTTAGAAGTAAAGGACCGGTCTACAAAGGTTGTATTCCTTATTCACTTAGAAGTAAAGTTGTTTACTTGATGTTCATAACTCTAATTCTCTAGTATAGATCCTTACTTAGGTTGTTTGGCACTTGAAAATTTTGAATACGGCATGTTTGATGCCTTGTAGAACTTGTTCTAGTGGCTAAGAACCTTACATTGGTATCAGATCCTAGCTGGAGCATTAGGCGTTGTCTAGACGAAGTTAGAATTCCGATCGAACCCCGAAAAACCGAAACGGACCCCTTCTTTGGAATTTTTTCAAAAAGTTGGATTTTTCCTTGTTAAAAATATTCAGAAAATCATGCAGGTAATTCTATAGACACACCTGTAAAACGAAACCCTAACTCGTCTAAGTGACCGCGGATCCGGGGCTAAAACATGGTTTTGATGGAGGATCCGCGGCGCCACTTGAAAGGCTTGGGTCAGGCCCTTCAGCTGTTGGTCCGTAGGTACTGGGGCATGCTTCTGGGCATTTTTAATTTTTCATAAGTGTTGAGCTCTCTAGGAATTTTTGAAATTCATTGATTCAATCGTAATATTTAACGTCGCCTAGCTTTCTGTGATTGTGATACAATATTTGGAATCCACTATAATTAGTTATGTGATAACTAGTTTAAATTTTGTAAATCTAGCGGTTTAGTCCCATTTAATCGGTTGCCACGGAATTTTGATGTTGATCAAATGTCCGTCACAATTATGTAGTATACACGGATACTCGCCGGGTAACCATATTAGATAGCCACGCCCCATAGCGCCAACCTAGTGACTGTAGAAGAACCCCGTCGCCAAAAGCATTCGTTCGGGTGCTCGCGGCGGAAGTGTTCCACCTTAGTGCACTTCGTTGACGGCATCGGAGGGTGCAGCCGTCTACTAAAGTTTCCGATTAGCATTCGATCAGGATGTCAGGAATCTTGTTGAATTGCCCGACTTGATATTGAAAAGTGTTTTCGAGATTGAGACTAAAATGCGGGGTTTATAATTGTTAGGCATGCGATGTCTAAAGAATTCATTTGGTTAGGCATGTGATGTCTAAGGTGGTTGCGGATACCAACTATTGTAGTTTTTCACTTTCTTTTCTGCGACTGTAAGTGTAATATGTGGGGTATCGCCGGTTTCGTTGCTATATGTCAATGACAATTGGGATACGCATATTTACTTACGTTGATGACATATGATGTTATGTGTTGTTGTATACGTTATATTGGATCGTCGTGTTTTGAATAGCCGGGTTTTTTTTTTATGTGAGATGAGAGTTTTTATTTTCATTCATGTAAAAACTTGAATGTAATTGTCACGACCCGAAAAGTATGGAACATGACCGGCACTTAAATTACGATACGTCTCGAGGCGTACGTAATCTAAGTAAGCCAAAACCCAGAAATCCAAACCAAGTAAAGCAGTAGAGTGAAGGAAAACCAATTTAAAAGCAAGAAGTTTAACAACATAAGCCGAAATATGCATTTTTAAAATCTCAAGTCTTTTCTGAAAATTTCGGCAGAGTTTCCTTTGCAAATATTGGCCCCGAATGGGGTACAACATGATAAATATATACATAAATGATAAAGGCATCTCCAAGCGGGAGCTAGCTCTTCGTCAATCGACGGAAAAACCACACAGTGCAATATAATATACAACGCCGAAAGGAAAGGATCAAAACTAAAATTGAACTCAAAACAGCATGAAATCCATAATAATACAACGCGCGACTCTAAGGTCGAAAGAATATACATCACTGATCTCTAAGTCAATAAAATATGCATGTCTGGTTGATGGAATTTACTAAATACAACTGAATGTAATAAAATACAATGGCGGTCACGATGCAAGTGAACCCACTACCAAAGCAATCAAACGGAAAGGGAGCAGTGTGACAGCAAAACCATAATGAAACCTGTACGGCAAAACTTGCAAGAAACTGTGGCACAACGGGGGTGAGTTGCCAACTCGTGAGTAGAAAACATCTACGAGTAGAAATCACATGCATTACGCTATCCTAGATCATATCAAGTAATATCCTCAAATAAACATCCTGGTCCATCTATGTATGAGTGTAATACTACATGCTCGTGTCAGTACCTCAGATAGCAACATATCAGATATATGATGTATGAATGCATGATGAATGGAAACAGAATACATCATGAAATCAATAGAGAAGTCAGTGTCAAGCATCGACACAATCTGTGCCCAACATCGGCACATAAATCCTCATATATCTCAGGCTCTGTATCATTTGCGGGATCGGCCCTCGGGCTCCGGCAGGACGGGTCGGCCCATATGCATCTCGTGACTCTGGTCGGTATCCTCCGGATAACCGCCAGGTCCAAATGCAATCACCGGTAGGAAGTCTTCCCCTGCCAGGCTCATCATCCACCATTAATAAACAATCTCGCCCCGGGGTACCATACCGGGTCCTTCACATACCCGAGACGGTTCCTACGCCTCCTCGAATCGGGTATCGAAATCCATCTCATAACCGAGAAAACATAATATCAAGGAAAACAACATTTTTTTCTTTAAAATAACACATCAGTTTATAAAACTTTCACATGCGGTTTCCAAATCCAGAAAATCTCATAGAAATCCAAAATCCAATCATCAATAGCTAGTAAACAGTAAATAATAATATACATGCAGTAGCAAGTAATAACTGCAACGTCTAATCTAGCATATTAAGACGAATACGCTAATACCATGTCGAACTATCAGTTAACAAGCTATGTCAATGAGTAATATTCTCTAAAGTGTACGTGACATGGCAATTACCGATGATGATGTGTGTGCACCGGCAAGTAAGTGTATGTGGAACGTACACATCATCGGTAATGGTGCTGGTGTCCTGACAGCATGGTCTCAATAATGGCATATGAAAACACAATATAAGCATGCGGTATGATGAAACATCATGAATACATAGGAAGCGATGTGATAACAGCAACACTGAAAATATACCTACCCAATATTTGAGTCATGCAGTTTGGTATATAAACATACTCACGATTTCCCACCTTTTAAAATGAGTATGACTCGAGCCCAGTCAAAAAGGTAAGGGAATCCGCCTAAGTTTGAGTCGATCTATACATACATACCTAGCAGTCAGTGATCTCGCCTCAACAGTATCACATATGATACAATAAATAATATGACATTCTCGAGTCAGGCGTGTGGATCTATCCTTATAACTATCTCTCGTACGGTAAATCTATCATACGACATCCCAAATCTGGGTACGGGTCAAGTATCATTTTTAGCTCATTATTCATCTGATATCCTTATCATCACAAATCGTGAACAGGGGGTACTGATCTAAGTCTAGTACACTACTAATATCATCGACAGTAATCATGATTTGGCTACTGATCTATAGCCTCATACAATCCGGTGTCGTTAATATTTATCATCATATAGAGTATATATCGCCCAAGCGATCCATTGTAAATATCGTAACATATGTTATCTCATATCTCGATGTATAACTCGTCAACTATCATAAATATATCATCAACATAGTATCGTCGTCCAATGACCCGCTATAACATCATGATATATCTCGGTCACGCATTCAATATCTCACGGCATTATGCCCGATCAGATCGACTCATTCCTAAATATCATATAACATTCTCGTCATCCAAGCATAGGAATACAAAAATAAATATGTCCACAATACACACAAAGAAGTCAAAGTATGCGAGTGTGTGTATGTATGCAAATCTTTACCCTAGGGTTTCGGGACTAAGAAATCGACTAGAGTCCTTTCATCCATTCTCGCTAACACTAACCCCTAACCTCCTGAAGCTTTCTTGCTAAGGCTCATATCACATCCTAACATATAAAGGTATATATATCGTATCCCATCACATAATTCCTTACAACTTTGCGGGGGTGCCATCCACCCGACTTCTCCCATAGATATAAATCTACTCACCTTGCTTCTTGTGTGCCGATGCCAATGTCGCCATCTTCATCTTCAATGTCTCGTCATCATGTGGGGCACCTACACATATACACAATCGCAAATGCGCATTAAAATCACATCAGAAAACCAAAACGACACGCTAAAGGCCTATAGGTTAGAACCTATGGACCACGCTATCGAAACCACCAAAAACCTTCGATATCATCGTACAAACGTCAAGTGATCGAGGCAAAACACAGATACAAAAATCCAGCAAAATACGAGAAACGAAACCCCGAATCAAAACAGAAACTCTTGAAAATAGTCCCAGATTTTGCCCTAGGTGAAATTAGCCAATTTTGCATATGCCAAGGGTCTAGTTTACTGGAGACAAAGCCGTGGAACAAAAATGAATCGATTCCAAACTGCTCTGGCCTCAAATTGCGGCCAGAATGAATTAATTTGCGGCCGGGGTTGATGGTTAGGGGCTAGGGTTTTGGCGGTACACTCCAGGTTCCCTGCACATCACTTTGTGTTTGCTAAATAATTTTCAGAGGCTTCGGGTGTTTGCAGATTTCATAATACACTCACAGAATCCAAAATTCTTCCGATATCGGGTTTCTAAGTTCGGGTTTGGGGTTCTATTCTCTAGTTTCAATCCATAATACAATCCCTATAGGGGTTTAAGGTTACTATTAAGCCTTAATTACACATTTGGATTTAAAACAAACCCTAATCCTTTCTAGCAATTTTCAAAGCTCACTAACACGCACAATATCGATTCTAATTTAACATGGATGCTAGAGCAATGGAAATTCTACACTAATGATGGAATAATTACCTTATTTTGCACTCATGAATCCTCTACATCTCCAAAACTCAAACTTTCTTGGTCCAAAGGGTTGCTTGAGAGCTTGTGCACATTTTTTGTGAAGTGGGAGTGGGGTTTTGATAGAGATTTGATGATGAAGTTAGGGTTTGAATTGGAGGGGAAAAGGGTGCTGCCATGGTGAAGAGGGAGGAGAAAGATGAAGAGAATGAAGGGGGAAAGAGAATGGCTAAGTCAAAGGAGACCTCTCACCTCTCTCTCTCTCTCACCCATATATTACACTATTCTATTCTTTATCTTTTCTTTTTCTTTTCTTTTATTTCCTTCTCTTTGCAATAGTAAACCCAAAACAATAACCATACACCCAAAACATGTAGGAAAAATGTAATAAGTGTTGAAATGACATGTGCATGTCATGTGCACAAAACACGCTTAAAGCCCAATTAGCCATTTTTATCCGCGATTAGCACAAAATTAGTGTATAATAATCGTAAAATTTCATAATTTGCATAAATCACATAAAACATCCTCTTTTTAGTAATTTCCATAATTTTCCAAAATTTTCCTAAATTATCTGTATTTAATTATACCGCTTTATAAAAATATTCAATATTTTATTATTTAATTATAAAAATTCCCAAAAATAATATTTTATTTTTCTGAAATGTTACGGTCTTCCCCCCTTAAAGAAATTCGGTTCCTGAATTTAAATTTAAACCCCTCAATACTAAAACATTTCAGTAAAAAGTCCAAGTCGTCGGGGCTCCGAAATCATCAATACATAAAACGCATCATAGCGCAATGCATGCGCATGAACAATGAGCAGATAACTCAAAAACAAAACTCCGTCAAGTATCCTGAAATCATCGGAGTCATGGGGAAGACATCAATGTCAAAATCCAATACGAAAACCAATATGATATACATCAACACTATACATATAAACACCTGAAGGAAATGCATGCCAAACCGTGTTAAGTTGCTGTGCGATGCGCATAACACTGCACAGTGGCGGACGTCTCTAGTAAGAAAATAACCCTATATATATATCCTTTGTTTACATGCACGTACCGCCGTTTTGAAAATAATTTAGAAGGGTTTCCTTGTTTTAAACGTTTCGTGTCATCTCAGACACGTAGGTAAATGCTGAGACTATAGCTCTCTTTTGGAAATCCCTTCGATAACTATCAATGCATGCAAAATACATCCAGGTACTGTCATCTGACTAGTCCTGCTCAGTACGAAAAAATAGTAAATATCATAAAAACGTACTGCTCTATAAGAAATCAATCCCAAAATGTGCATATGAAAGCTACGTGCGTCTTGTGCGCATGGAAATCAAAATCCATATATGTGCCATACATGAGCACAGAAACAACATCTAAGTGCAACGGGTGTGCATGAAACACCTGTCAGAGGCAACGTGTGTGCCTGACAGCAAAATCAGGTGCATCTGACATGCACGAAGAATCTCGATTTAGTGCATCTGGTGTGCATCAAAATCGCATCTCATAACATGCACCCAACATGCGCGAAAATCCAAATCAGGTGCATCCATCATGCACGAAAAAATCCAAATCGTGTGCATCCAACATGAACAAAATCAACTCAACTGTATAAAATCCATGAAGTCATAACCATGTGCAGCCAAGGCACAAAACGATATCAAGTGCAATAACTGTGCATAAATACTCAGTAGGTGCAAACATGGTGCACGAAAACAAATATCATGAAACTCAATCATCAAAACTCAATCATGCGAATACAACAACAACAACTGAGCCTTTTAACCCAAGCATATAGGGTAGGCTACATCAACCAACATGAGAATCACGCTCAAGTATGGAGGAATTGTCCCGCTCAAGCACATCCTCTAAAAATCTCTGGCCAACTGTCATGGTCACTAATAACATGTCTCGTCGATGATGCCGAACTCTGGCCTACTGGTGTGCGTAAAATGACCACTCCTGGGTCCAAGTCTTCTCGTAATTTATTCCAAAAAGGTCATGTCGAGGTCTCTCCCAAATCTCGTCTCTGCCCTGTCCGGAAGTTTTTACCCTTCAGTAAATCTTTTTCTTGTTCCGGAACGGCTGCATACCCATCGCGACTCCTTCTGGAAGATATATCCATATACAATGCCTCTGCATGCGTATCACATCTCTGGTGTCGGCGGAGTGGAACGCCATCTCATCAAGATCTCGTACGAACCTCTTACTCAACTTTTATCTAATGTCGACTGCTCCGGACTCGTCTCTTCGTGGCTGCATGGACTGTGCTCCAACAGCTATACTCGTATCTGGAGTCTCCCAAGAAATGCATCTCACCACATAGCATCCGAATGAAGTCGAACCATTCGATCGATTAGTCAAAACCTCATAATCCCCCAAGAGCTCAACATCTTGGGTACAGTTTAATAGTATCGAGTACATACCACAACATCGGTGGACCAGCCGTAGAAGGGCAAACCCAAGCCTCACTAATGGCGCCGCGGAACTGCCGCAAACCCTAAGGTTCAAAGGCTTTCACACGGTCAATATGTCGAGTTAGGGTTTCATTCTTCTAGAAGGTCCATAGAATTTCTTTTATGTCTTTCCGAATACTTTAAACTTGGAATATGGGTTTCTGACATTCGATCGCCTCTATCGACTCTCAGCGTACCTGCGTGAAGTCATCTCTAACTGGAATCCATCTATCTGATGACCTTGCGTCAGGGTAAGAGAACGAACCACATGTCCTAGTCATTCATCCTCGGGTGACTAGCGACTTTCCATCATATCTCTAAGTACAACTTGTACTGCAATAGCTCCAACATCCGGTGCGATATCTCATCCGTCTTAGCAACAACTGGCTCTTTCGTCAGCACGCTGAACAGTGTCTCAATCATCATGAATAAGCGATACACCAACGGTCATCACATTCTTGCTGGCTTCCATCAGTGGCTCAATCCTCCGGTGCCAAACTGCACGCCTGAGAAATCACATCACAGCGATCCATCAAACGCTCATGGCGCGAAAACACAATAACATGGCGCATCTATGCAAATCGTATGTCCCTGGAATCACGCCCGGGTCAATCCTCGTTTGTGACGAGCTCATGCTGACCGCAACTCTATCCGTAGCTCTCTGTGCCCGTACAACCATGGTAACAAAACTATAACTGGTACCGATGAGGCTAGATCATAGGAAGGAATATAATACTGTGCAAAGAAATGTACATCCTAAGGCTTTTTAAGCGGAGTAGCGTATCGTAAGTATGTCGCGGAACATACGTACGGTACGTCACTCTACTCAAGCTACCTACTCCATCAACCAAGGGTCATCCTACACTCCGAAGGTAAAACTTAACGCTCTGATACCAACTTTGTCACGACCCGAAAAGTACGGAATATGACCGGCACTTAAATTATGAAACGTCTCGAGGCGTACGTAATCTAAGTAAGCCAAAACCCAGAAATCCAAACCAAGTAAAACAGTAGAGTGAAGGAAAACCAATTTAAAAGCAAGAAGTTTAACAACATAATCCAAAGTATGCATTTTTAAAATCTCAAGTCTTTTCTGAAAATTTCGGCAGCGTTTCCTTTGCAAATACTGGCCCCGAATGGGGTACAACATGATAAATATATACATAAATGATAAAGGCATCCCCAAACGGGAACTAGCTCTTCGTCAATCGACAGACAAACCATACAGTGTAATATAATATACAACGCCAAAAGGCGAGGATCAAAACTCAAAATGAACTCAAGACAGCATGAAATCCATAATAATACAACGCGCGACTCTAAGGTCGAAAGAATATACATCACTGGTCTCTAAGTCAATAAAATATACATGTCTGGTTGATGGAATTTGCTAGATACAACTGAATGTAATAAAGTACAATGGCGGTCACGATGCAAGTGAACCCACCTACCAAAGCAATAACCCGGAAAGGGAGCAGTGTGCCAGCAAAACCGTAACGAAACCTGTACGGCAAAGCCTACAAGAAACCGTGGCACAACTGGGGTGAGTTGCCAACTCGTGAGTAGAAAACATCTACGAGTAGAAATCGCATGCATGACGCTAACCTAGGTCATATCAAGTAATATCCTCAAATAAACACCCTGGTCCATCTATGTATGAGTGTAATACTACATGCTCGTGTCAGTACCTCAGATAGCACCATATCAGATATATGATGTATGAATGCATGACGAATGGAAACAAAATACATCATGAAATCAATAGAGAAGTCAGTGTCAAGTATCCACACAAAACATTAATATGTGCCCAGTATCGGAACGTAAATCCTCATATATCTCAGGCTCCGTATCATCTGCGGGATCGGCCCTCGGGCTCCGGCAGTACGGGTCGGCCTATATGCATCTCGTGACTCTGGTCGGTATCCTCCGGATAACCGCCAGTTCCAAATGCAATCAACGGTAGGCAGTCTGCCCCTGCCAGGCTCATCATCCACCATGAATAAACAATCTCGCCCCGGGATACCATACCGGATCCACCACGTACCCGAGACGTTTCCTGCGCCTCCTCGAATCGAGTATCGAAATCCATCTCATAACCGAGGAAACATCATATCAAGGAAAACAGCATTTTTCTCTTTAAAATAATACATCAGTTTATAAAACTTTAACATGCGGTTTCCAAATCTTGAAAATCTCATGGAAATCCAAAATCCAATCATCAATAGCAACTAAACAGTAAATAATAATATGCATGCAGTAGCAAGTAATAACTGCAACGTCTAATCTACCATATAAAGACGAGTACGCTAATACCATGTCGAACTATCAGTTAACAAGTTATGTCAATGAGTAATATTCTCTAAAGTGTACGTGACATGGCAATTACCGATGATGATATGCGTGAGCCGGCAAGTAAGTGTATATGGAACATACGCATCATCGGTAATGGTGCTGGTGTCCTGACAGCATGGTCTCAATAATGGCATATGAAAACATAATATAAGCATGCGGTATGATGAAACATCATGAATACATAGGAAGCGATGTGATAACAGCAACACTGAAAATATACCTACCCAATATTTGAGTCATGCAGTTTGGTATATAAACATACTCACGATTTCCCACCTTTTAAAATGAGTATGACTCGAGCCCAGTCAAAAAGGTAAGGGAATCCGCCTAAGTTTGAGTCGATCTATACATACATACCTAGCAGTCAGTGATCTCGCCTCAACAGTATCACATATGATACAATAAATAATATGACATTCTCGAGTCAGGCGTGTGGACCTATCCTTATAACTATCTCTCGTACGGTAAATCTATCGTACGACATCCCAAATCTGGGTACGGGTCAAGTATCATTTTTAGCTCATTATTCATCTGATATCCTTATCATCACAAATCGTGAACAGGGGGTACTGATCTAAGTCTAGTACACTACTAATATCATCGACAGTAATCATGATTTGGCTACTGATCTATAGCCTCATACAATCCGGTGTCGTTAATATTTATCATCATATAGGAGTATACATCGCCCAAGTGATCCATTGTAAATATCGTAACATATCTTATCTCATATCTCGATGTATAACTCATCAACTATCATAAATATATCATCAACATAGTATCGTCATCCAATGACCCGCTATAACATCATGACATATCTCGGTCACGCATTCAATATCTCACGGCATTATGCCCGATCAGATCAACTCATTCCCAAATATCATATAACATTCTCGTCATCCAAGCATAGGAATACAAATATAAATATGTCCCCAATACACACAAGGAAGTCAAAGTATGCGAGCATGTGTATGTATGCAAATCTTTTCCCTAGGGTTTCGGGACTAAGAACTCGACTAGAGTCCTTTCATCCATACTCGTTAACACTATCACCTAACCTCCTAAAGCTTTCTTGGTAAGGCTCATATCACATCCTAACATATAATGGTATATATATCGTATCCCATCACATAATTCTTTACAACTTTGCGGGGGTGTTATATGCCATCCACCCGACTTCTCCCCGTAGATATAAATCTACTCACCTTGCTTCTTGTGTGCCGATGCCAATGTCGCCATCTTCATCTTCAACGTCTCGACATCACGTGGGGTACCTGCACATATACACAATCGCAAATGCGCATTAAAATCACATCGGAAAACCAAAACGACACGCTAAAGGCCTATAGGTTAGAACCTATGGACCACGCTTTCAAAACCACCAACAACCCTCGATATCGTCGTACAAGTTTCAAGTGATCGAGGAAAAACACATATACAAAAATTCAGAATTCAAAATACGAGAAACGAAACCTCGAATCAAAACAGCAACTCTTGAAAATGGTCCCAGATTTTGCCCTAGGTGAAATTAGCCAATTTTGCATATGCCAAGGGTCTAGTTTACTTGAGACAAAGCCCTGGAACAAAAACGAATCGATTCCAAACTGCTCTGGCCGCAAATTGCGGCCAGAATGAATTAATTTGCGGCCAGGTTTGATGGTTAGGCGCTAGGGTTTTGGGGGTACACTCCAGGTTGCCTGCACATCACTCTTTGTTTGCTAAATAATTTTCAGAGGCACCGGGTGTTAGTATATTTCATAATACACTCACAGAATCCAAAATTCTTCCGATATCGAGTTTCTAAGTTCGGGTTTGGGGTTCTATTCTCTGGTTTCAGTCCATAATACAATCCCTACAGGGGTTTAAGTTCACTATTAAGCCTTAATTACACATTTGGATTTAAAACAAACCCTGATCCTTTCTAGCAATTTTCAAAGCTCACTAACCCGCACAATATCGATTCTAATTTAACATGGACGCTAGAGCAATGTAAATTGTACACTAATGATGCAATAATTATATCATTTTGCACTCATGAATCATCTACAGCTCCAAAACTCAAACCCAAAACAATAACCATACACCCAAAACATGTAGGAAAAATGTAACAAGTGTTAAAATGACATGTGCATGTCATGTGCACAAAACACGCTTAAACCCCGATTAGCGATTTTTAATCGCGATTAGCACAAAATTAGTGTATAATAAATCGTAAAATTTCATAATTTGGATAAATCACATAAAACACCCTCTTTTTAGTAATTTCTATAATTTTCCAAATTTTTTCCAATTTATCGGTATTTAATTATACCGCCTTATTAAAATATTCAATATTTTATTATTTAATTATAAAAATTCGCAAAAAAATTATTTTATTTTTCTGAAATGTTACAGTAATATTCTTTTATTGGGGCACTTCCGGGTTGAGGAATATGTCACCGTTGATGTATATTATTTACTTTTACGCATTAGGATAGACCCAAGGAGTGGAGCACAAGTAACCGGGTTCTAGGGTCCAGTGGGAGACTATCTCGAGGAGTCGAGACCGGGTGTCCTAACTCTAGAATTAGTAGGGCTGCTTTCCGCTCTCGTAGGGGTCTAGGGATGTGGGTTTGGCTATTAATCACGACCGTGGAATCCGTGTTTTATACAAGCTTAATCTAAAACCCGGAAATCCTAGTATATCCAATATTTCATATGTTGATTTTTGCTGCGATATCTGTGATGTGATCATTTGATATATGTTGAGATAGATACAAGATATAGACATGTGATATATTATATAGACGTTGCTTATGTTTTACATCTGCGCTATCCCTTCCCCGCTCTGCCGTTAGTTACCTAACCTAACGGTGCACGAGGGGACATCGAGGCGAATGCTGATGGCATAAGCGTACGTTGTATTTATCTGTGATGTTTTGGTAACTTAAATGATGGGACTTTCATTAATGAGATTAATGAAAGAAAATAAACCTAATGATGTTGTGGAATCGAATTTTCAAAAACAGGTAGCTCCAGTTCTTTCTTTGCATAGCGGTATTCCTTGTAGAATATCCATCATATTATTCGATAAGGAAAGAGCCGAGATCCCTTCACCGGGAGTGACCAATTTAGCAATAACTGGCAGATGCTACAACCCTCGGTTTCTTTTTTTGATTTTTTTTCTAGTTCTTGCTCTGCATAGTGGTATTGTGAATATCCTGTATCTCATTCGACGAGGAAAGAGCCAAGATCCCTTCACCGGGAGTGACCTCTTTAGCGAAACTAGCAAAGGCCTAAAAAACACTCCATTTCAAATCATTTGATTCTACAACGATATCAAGTTCAAAGCGTTAAAGGTTTTCTTAAACCATTCGCAACCCTCCGTCGTTTGAGGAAGTAGAGTACTTAGTATTCGTGCTACGTTTGTTGACCTTAGCCAAGGCGTAGTGTGCGGTAGCTAAGTGATGTCTTCATACAAAGCATATGATGCGATTAATTAGGACAGTCATGTGACTTTGTTGACCTTAGCCAAGTGTAACATTTCGGAAAATATAAAATATTATTTTTTGGAATTTAATATTAAAATAATATTTTTCCCGAAAACTGCCGATTTGTGAAATTGGGGTTTTCGAAAAAGGGTATAAATATATACCAATAATTATGAAATAAATAGAAATTTAAAATGATTTATTCATTTAATAATATAATTAAAGAATTTGGCATTTTAAAAATTTATTATACGCAGTTTCGATAAAAACCCGATTAGTGCACTGCTAATCGCGATTAAGCCAAATCCGCGTTTTTACAGTTTCCATGGTTAGTGCACCATGACATGTCCATTTTTACACATGTTTCATTTCATTTGGGCTTTAAATTATGTATTTGGTGGAGAGAAAAGAAAAAGGAAAAGGAAAAAGTCAAGGGAGACATAATGATTAGGTTAGGTGGGCTTTTGGAGAGAGAGAGAGTGTGTGTGAATTGTGAGAGAGAGGGAGGGGGCTGCTGCCATTTTTGAATCCCCATCATATTTTTCATCTTCCTCTTCATCTCCTCAACTCCAAAAACCCTCCACAAAAATCCATAGATCCATCTCCAACCATGCCCCAAAACCCTACACACCCTTCACAAATATTAATCCCCTCTTCAACCTCTACATGATGGACCGAGCAAAATGGGATTTTGACGACGTTTGGAAGTTAGTGCTGCCTAGAGTGGACTAGATGAGGTATAATTTCTTCCCTTTAGATTAGTTTTGTGAGATATCATGTTTAGATGTCGTTTTGTGCATATTAGTGGACATTGGGAAACCCTAGTGAATGTTTGAGTGTTGGTTTGAATTGGGTGATTCCTAATAGCTGTTAACTAAACTTAGGTGCTGTTTAGTGACCTGGACCAGACCCTAGAAACCCCAAAACACCGATTTAGAAACCCGACATCGGATAAATGTGTGATCTGTGAAGGTGTTCTGGAATCTGGAGCAACCCGGGGGCACCAAAAATAAAATTGAGCTGACAGTGAGTCGTGCAGGCAACTAGGAAGCCACCACTAAGACCCGAGCCCCTAATTCAAACCCTTGGCTACAGATTTAATCATTCTGGCCGCAATTTGCGGCCAGAGTAGGGTGGAATTGTTCCAGTTTTGTTCCAGGGCTCCTTTTGCACTAAAATAGACCCCTCCTATGTGCAGTTTTGGCTAATTGTCACCTGGGGAAAATCTGGAAGCATTTTGGTGTGTTTTAAGCTATATTTTCCGTATTTTGAAATGCACTTTCTTGATATTTGGATTTGTATTTGGTTGTCGGATGTTCGTACATCGACAACAGGGGTCGTTTAATTGATTTGCACGTTTAGGCCATAGGTTCCAACCTAAGAGCACACTGTGCGATGTATCGGTTTTCTGCCTCGATGTTAATACGTATTGTGACTGTTTATTATTCTAGGTACCCTCGCAAGGATTCCGAGGCGAAGGAGCATGGCGTCATCAATTTCGGCAAGCGAAGACCGGGTGAGTAAATTTATATCTACGGGGAGAAGTCGGGTGGATGGCGTATAGCACCCCCGCAGTCCGTGGTGATGTATACGAATACGTATACACACATATATTTATTATGTGTTGTTAAGATTATTGATGGTAATAATGGAATTATCAATGATAAGGATGTATTGGTTTGGTATAGTGCGAACCATAGAGTAGTGGTTGCACTCACACATACACGTACACGTATACTTGCATACATTCTTTCATCTATCTGTGCGCATTTGGAGGTGTGTATATCTACACATGGGTATGGGACTATGTGTTCATTTACGGGATTTGAGGCCGTGAGATTCGGCGATATGACAGAGTTCGTATTTGAGGTGCGACATGATAGTTTTAGCGGGCCTTTGGGCATGTGTTTTACCCTGCATTCATATTTATATAGATGGTATCGATGGTACTAGACTTAGATTTGTACCAGAGATAATATGATATGATGGTAATGATACCTGATACATGATGAGATGAATGTGATATTGACCCGTACCTAGCTATTGGGATGCCGTACGACGATTTACCGTACGAGCTTTATATTGATGTTAGATCCGCACTCATGACTCGAGGATGTTATATGATATACCGTATCGTACGTGATACTATTGAGGCGAGATCACCGACTATTGTATATATATATGTATATCGACTCAGATGTAGGTGGTTTCATACCCCTCCTGTTTAGATTACTTAGTAGACATTAGACTGACCCGAGTCATACCTATTTCAAAATTAACGAATCGGGGATATTTTTAAAGATAGGCAAAAAGGGATTCTAGGGTATTTTCAAACGAAGTATCTTTTCTTAAAACACCGTAACACTTATTTTATTAAAAACCCCGATTCGTCTTATTTCAAATGTCAAGGCTGCATGATATATTTATTGAGGCAGGTTCTTTACTGTTGCGTGATTATTCGATTCCGCATATCCATGCTGTTTGCATTGCATCACTTATATTGTTGATATATTTCAGTCATGCTGCTAGGACACCAGCACAATTATCGATGATGCGTATGTTCCACGTACACTTGTTTGCCGGCTCACACACTTCATCATCGATAATTGCCATGTCACTACACTGTAGTACTGTTGCATTCAGGATATGACCCTTGCATGACTTATTGATATGCTTACCTTTCTGCTATATGTCGCATACATGCTGCTTTCTGATTATACGCATTGAGATATGCTGTTTCCATGATATTTCTGGTTTTGGGGAACCGTGGGTGTTTCCAAGAGAATATGTAATTGTTTTAAAAACCCGGTTACCTTTGATATGATATTTCAGTGCGTCCATCATGTGTTTTCTCGGTGCTGAGAGCAACATGTGAAACCCAATTCGAGGAGGTGGATGAGGCCGATTGCGGGTACATGGTGGACCCGGTATGGTTTCCCGGGGCAAGAAATGTTTTTCGTGGAGTAGACGATGAGCCTGGCAGGGTGGCGAGTACCTACCGGTGATTGGTTGGACCTGGCAGTTATCCGGAGGATACTGACCAGAGTCGATAGATGGATATGGGCGTACTGCCGGGGCTGAGGGCCGATACCGCAGAGAGAGCCCGAGGGCCGATCCGGACTGACGGAGCCCGATATATGAGGATTTACGTGCCGATGCTGGGCACAGTTTTCATGATGTTTTCGAGTGCCGATGCTGGGCACTCCGGTTCCATGATTTTGACGTGTCGCGAGGGACACAGGTGGTTTATATCCTCATATTTCCATGCATATGCTGATGATATTTACATGCATGATGGTTATTGTCATTGGGTGACGAGTGGACGGGATCCACGTACATGCAGATTGATTTCATTTATTGTACCTCATATTTATGTTATGCTATTACCTGAGGCACTGGCACGATCACTTGGCACTACACTTATGTATAGAGATTACATTGCCAGTTTAGCATGCTTAAGACTTATTCATATTGGGGTTTATATATATATCTGATCGTTTTGACCTAGGATGGGTCATACATTCGATCTCTGCTTGTAGATATTTTCTATTCACGAGTTGGCAACTCACCCCCGTTGTGCCACAGTTCTTGCAGGTTTTTGCCGTACTGATTCCATAGCGGCATTTCTGGTACACTGCTTCCTTATGGGTGACTTGCTTGGGTAGGTGAGTTCTTTTGTATCGGAACCGCCATTGTACATGTATTATTCATTGTATCTAGAAATTCCATCAACCAAAACTTGTATATTGTTTCAGACTTAGAAAACCGTGTTGTATTATTTCGACGTTAGAGTCGCGCTTGTAGTATTACGGTTTTCTGGCTGTTTTGAGTTTCTTTTTGGGTTTTGATCCTCGCCCTTTGGTGTTGTATATTATATTGCTTGCGTTGTTGTGACCGTCGATTGACGAAGAGCTAGCTCCCGCTTGGGGATACCTTTTATCATTTCATATTTATGTTATTCTTGTTGTACCCCGTTCGGGGCCAGTTTTTACAAAGGAAACTCTGCCGAAATTTTTAGGAAAGATTACACATTTTAAAAATGCATATTCGGCTTAGTTATTTAAAAACTTGATTTTTAAAACATGTTTTCTTTACCTCTTAAAACTAGTTTTTCCTTTATTTACTCCTTAAATGGTTTTAGATTTCTGGGCTTTTGGCTTACTTGGATCAGATGGAGTCCTATAGACTTCATAGGATTCAAGGGCCAGTCACGTGCTCTTTCGGGTCATGACAAAGTTGGTATCAGAGCGCTAGGTTAACCTTCGTTCGAGTCTAAGTTTGACTATGTGGAGCCTAGGACGTTTATATATATATACGGAACTTAGGCTTGACCTTAAGGAACTTAGACCTAGTCGAGGGGGTATTATACCCGAACTTTCGTCGTGTAGGATGACCCTTGGTTGATGGAATAGGTGACTTCAGTAGAGTGACGTACCGTGGGTATGTTCCGCGGCATACTTACGACACGCCACTCCGCTTAAGAAACCTTAGGATGTACATTTCCTTGCACAGTATTATATTCATTCCTATGATCTATCCTCGTCGATATTGGTTATGATTTTGCTGCCACGATTGCACGGACAGAGTGAGCTACGGCTTGAGTTGCGTCAGCATGAGCTCGTCGTGGACGAGGACTGACCAGGGTGTCATTCCAGAGACATACGATTGCATATTGAGGTGTTGTCTTATTGTGTTTTCGCGCCATGAGCGTTGGATTGATCGCTTTTACGAGATTTCCGGATGTGCTGATCGGTACCAGAGGATTGAGCCACTGATAGAGGCCAGCCAGGATGTGATGACGTTGATATTATTGCTTATCCAGGATGATTGAGGCGCTGTTCAGCGTACGGACGGATGATCCAGTTGTTGCTGCGAGTGATGAGATATCGCCCAGATGATTGGAGCTACTGCAGCATGAGCATATTCTTAGGGATATGATAGTGAGTCGCTAGTCATCGAGGATTAATGACCAGGATATATGGTTCGTTCACTTACCCCGATGCAAGGTCATCAGATAGATTGATTCCAGCTAGAGGCGACTTCACGCAGATTCGTTGAGAGTCGATTGAGACGATCGAATGTCAGGAACCCATTTTCCAAGTTTAAGGTATTCGGAAAGACATGCAAGCGATTCTATGGACCCTCTAGAAGAATGAAACCCTAACTCGACATAATGACCGTGTGAAAGCCTTTGAACCTTAAGGTTTGCGGCAGTTCCGCGGTGCCATTAGTGAGGCTTGGGTTTGCCCTTCTACGGCTGGACCACCGATACTGTGGTATGTACTCGATACTATTAAACTGTATCCGAGATGTTGAGCTCTTGGGGATTTTGAGGTTCTGACGAGTCGATCGGACGATTCGACATCATTCGGATATCATGTGATGGGACACTGCTTGGGAGACTCCAGATACGAGCGTAGCCGTTGGAGCGCAGTCTGTGTAGCCACGATGAGATGAGTCCGAATCAGTCGATATTGAAGTAGAGTGGAGTAAAGAGTTCGCATGAGATTTCGACGAGATTACGTTCCACTCCGCCGACATCAGAGATGCGATATGCACGCTGAGGACGTGTTCGGCTAGATATCTTCTACTGAGTGATGAAGATACCGAGTTCGTGATTTCGGGTCCGTGTGAGGGACTTCGGATGGACCGTAGCCGAGGGCATTGCAGTGCGCGGTTAGAGACGCGATGTCGAAATGGTCGATGTTACAGACAAGCGGGACAAGAAGTTCGTGCGAGACACAGACGAGCTGTTACTATACTCCGTTAAGATTAAAGGTTGGATATGCATACAGAGGCGCAGGAATGCGACCAGCCTCCGAGAAGATGTTGTACTAAGGACGCAGATGTCCAGGGAGCGAGAAAAGATTATGCCAGAATACCAGCCTCCGTACAGTTTGGCTTAGGCAAGATCAGAAGAGACCTTGAGTAGGATTCCTTCCAGTACACTGCTGCAATAAGATCCGCACCAGGAGCATATGCATGATGTGCATTCAGAGGACCCGAGGTCGGCGCCAGAGATGTGCTGCTTTAAGAGCGGTCGTGAGGATTGACCGAGAGATGACCAGGAAAGTGCCAGAACGGAATCGTTCCTGTCAGCACACCTGACCGGGCCGATGAGCCGATGGATTGCGAGATTGGTAATCCACAGAGAAGACGAGGACCCAGAGACCGAGGATGCCATACCGTGAGTAGGAGGCAAGCGGATGTTCTTGTTCTTCCAGTTTCTAGGCGGACCGATTTATTTTTCGACATTATAGGAGGTGTACCTCGATGTCCTTTGTTGCGATTTACGTTTGTGATCTGAGTATCACGCTCATATCGCTTGGTTTTTAGTTTTGATGACGAGCTTCCTGATATTGATTTCGTGCACGATGGCTGCATCTACTGAGTATTTACATTTTGTGCATAGTTATTGCACTTGAGATATGTTTTTATACACCATGGTATGGGTTTTTGTTTTGTTCATGGTTATCGCACTTGATATCGGTTTTATGCCTTGGTTGCACATGTCTATGATTTCGTGGATTTCATATGGATGATTTGATTTTTGCACTCAGTATAGCTTATATGTGCTTGTAGTGCGTTGATATGCGTTTTGTGCTCGCAGTTGCACACGTTTACGATTTTATACACCTTGGTATACTCGGTGTTGCTTTGATGCGTTCGAGTTATTGATTGTATTTCGTGCATTTGATACACCCGATGTTATTTCGTGCACTTTAGATGCACTTATATTGTTGTCATGCACACCCGTTGCAGTGGACAGATGCTTTCGTGCACACCCGTTGCACGTAGTTTTGGGTTTTGTGATTATTGTGGCACCTGTATTTGGATTTGATTTCCATGCGCACCAGATACATGTGATTATTGGATATGCCTTTTGAGGCTGATTTTGGTTTTGAGCACTTTGCTTTCATGTTGGGCACTATTCTATGTAGTAGCCAAACAGGACTGATCCGAAGACAGTACCTAAATACTTTGCATGCATTAAAAATTTACCAAGAGGTTTTCAAAAAAGAGGAGCAATAGTCTCGTTATTTTCAACGTGTCCGTTAGCGACGCGAACGTTTATAAAAGGAGAACCTTTTGGGATATTTTGGAAACGACGGAACGTGTATTTAAGAAAACACATATGGGCATATATTATTATTTTAAAATGAGCGTCCGTCAGCTATGCCGGGAGTTACGCATTTCCGCGGCGATTTAGAAAAGATTTCGCATGTGTTTTATTGAAATTTTGGAGTTTTCAAGGATGCGTACTATACACGTATTATTGTATTTGACTAGTGTATATTGGATTCAGTAGTGGGTTTCGAGATCTGTATCTCTATTGTAACTCCGAGGATATACGTGCAAATCCGATGATTTGCGTAACGCTTGATGGAGTTGATTTTGAGTTTTGTACTCGTTTTTATGCGCACTTGACACGCTGTGTTATTTCTGCGATTTCCATGATTTCGGAGCCCCGCTGTTTTGAGCCGATTATTGAAATGTTTTAGATTTTTGGGGTTTGAATTTAAATTCGGGGAACGAATTTATTTAAGGGGGCAAGATTGTAACATTTCGGAAAATATAAAATATTATTTTTGGGAATTTAATATTAAAATAATATTTTTCCCGAAAACTGCCGATTTGTGAAATTGGGGTTTTCGAAAAAGGGTATAAATATATACCAATAATTATGAAATAAATAGAAATTTAAAATGATTTATTCGTTTAATAATATAATTAAAGGATTTGGCATTTTTAAAATTTATTATACGCAGTTTCGATAAAAACTCGATTAGTGCACTGCTAATCGCGATTAAGCCAAATCCGCGTTTTTACAGTTTCCATCGTTAGTGCACCATGACATGTCCATTTTTACACATGTTTCATTTCATTTGGGCTTTAAATTATGGTTTTGGTGGAGAGAAAAGAAAAAGAAAAAGGAAAAAGTCAAGGGAGACATAATGATTAGGTCAGGTGGGCTTTTGGAGAGAGAGAGAGTGTGTGAATTGTGAGAGAGAGGGAGGGGGATGCTGCCATTTTTGAATCCCCATCATATTTTTCATCTTCCTCTTCATCTCCTCAACTCCAAAAACCCACCACAAAAATCCATAGATCCATCTCCAACCATGCCCCAAAACCCTACACACCCTTCACAAATATTAATCCCCTCTTCAACCTCTACACGATGGACCGAGTAAAATGGGATTTTGATGACGTTGGGAAGTTAGTGCTGCCTAGAGTGGACTAGATGAGGTATAATTTCTTCCCTTTAGATTAGTTTTGTGAGATATCATGTTTAGATGTCGTTTTGTGCATATTAGTCGACATTGGGAAACCCTAGTGAATGTTTGAGTGTTGGTTTGAATTGGGTGATTCCTAATAGCTGTTAACTAAACTTAGGTGCTGTTTAGTGACCTGGACCAGACCCTAGAAACCCTAAAACACGGATTTAGAAACCCGACATCGGATAAATGTGTGATCTGTGAAGGTGTTCTGGAATCTGGAGCAACCCGGGGGCACCAAAAATAAAATTGAGCTGACAGTCAGTCGTGCAGGCAACTAGGAAGCCACCACCAAGATCCGAGCACCTAATTCAAACACTTGGCCCCAGATTTAATCATTCTGGCCGCAATTTGCGGCCAGAGTAGGGTGGAATTGTTCCAGTTTTGTTCCAGGGCTCCTTTTGCACTAAAATAGACCCCTCCTATGTGCAGTTTTGGGTAATTGTCACCTGGGGAAAATCTGGAAGCAATTTGGTGTGTTTTAGGCTATGTTTTCCGTATTTTGAAATGCACTTTCTTCATATTTGGATTTGTATTTGGTTTTCGGATGTTCGTACATCGACAACAGGGGTCGTTTAATTGATTTGCACGTTTAGGCCATAGGTTCCAACCTATGAGCACACTGTGCGATGTATCGGTTTTCTGCCTCGATGTTAATACGTATTGCGACTGTTTATTATTCTAGGTACCCTCGTAAGGATTCCGAGGCGAAGGATCATTGCGTCATCAATTTCGGCAAGCGAAGACTGGGTGAGTAGATTTATATCTACGGGGAGAAGTCGGGTGGATGGCGTATAGCACCCCCGCAGTCCGTGGTGATGTATACGAATACGTATACACACATATATTTATTATGTGTTGTTAAGATTATTGATGGTAATAATGGAATTATCAATGATAAGGATGTATTGGTTTGGTATAGTGCGAACCCTAGAGTAGTGGTTGCACTCACACATACACGTACACGTATACTTGCATACATTCTTTCAACTATCGGTGCGCATTTAGAGGTGTGTATATCTACACATGGGTATGGGACTATGTGTTCATATACGGGATTTGAGGTCGTGAGATTCGGCGATATGACAGAGTTCGTATTTGAAGTGCGACATGATAGTTTTAGCGGGCCTTTGGGCATGTGTTTTACCCCGCATTCATATTTATATAGATGGTATCGATGGTACTAGACTTAGATTTGTACCAGAGATAATGTGATATGATGGTAATGATACCTGATACATGATGAGATGAATGTGATATTGACCCGTACCTAGCTATTGGGATGCCGTACGACGATTTACCGTACGAGCTTTATATTGATGTTAGATCCGCACTCATGACTCGAGGATGTTATATGATATACCGTATCGTACGTGATACTATTGAGGCGAGATCACCGACTATTGTATATATATATGTATATCGACTCAGATGTAGGTGGTTTCATACCCCTCCTGTTTAGATTACTTAGTAGACATTAGACTGACCCGAGTCATACCTATTTCAAAACTAACGAATCGGGGATATTTTTAAAGATAGGCAAAATGGGATTCTACGAGTATTTTCAAACGAAGTATCTTTTATTAAAACACTGTAACCCTTATTTTATTAAAAACCCCGATTCGTCTTATTTCAAATGTCAAGGCTGCATGATATATTTATTGAGGCAGGTTCTTTACTGTTGCGTGATTATTCGATTCCGCATATCCATGCTGTTTGCATTGCATCGCTTATATTGTTGATATATTTCAGTCATGCTGCTAGGACACCAGCACAATTATCGATGATTCGTATGTTCCACGTACACTTGTTTGCCGGCTCACACACTTCATCATCGGTAATTGCCATGTCACAACACTGTAGTACTGTTGCATTCAGGATATGACCATTGCATGACATATTGATTTGCTTACCTTTCTGCTATATGTCGCATACATGCTGCTTTCTGATTATACGCATTGAGATATGCTGTTTCCATGATATTTCTGGTTTTGGGGAACCGTGGGTGTTTCAAAGAGAATATGTAATTGTTTTAAAAACCCGGTTACCCTTGATATGATATTTCAGTGCGTCCACCATGTGTTTTCTCGGTGCTAAGAGCGACATGTGAAACCCGATTCGAGGAGGCGGATGAGGCCGATTGCGGGTACATGGTGGACCCGGTATGGTTCCCCGAGGAAAGAAATGTTTTTCGTGGAGTAGACGATGAGCCTGGCAGGGTGGCGAGTACCTACCGGTGATTGGTTGGACCTGGCGGTTATCCGGAGGATACTGACCAAAGTCGATAGATGGATATGGGCGTATTGCCGGGGCCGAGGGCCGATACCGCAGACAGAGCCCGAGGGCCGATCCGGACTGACGGAGCCCGATATATGAGGATTTACGTGCCGATGCTGGGCACATTTTTCATGATGTTTTCGAGTGCCGATGCTGGGCACTTCGGTTCCATGATTTTGACGTGTCGCGAGGGACACAGGTGGTTTATATCCTCATATTTCCATGCATATGCTGATGACATTTACATGCATGATGGTTATTATCATTGGGTGACGAGTGGACGGGATCCACGTACATGCAGATTGATTTCATTGATTGTACCTCACATTTATGTTATGCTATTACCTGAGGCACTGGCACGATCACTTGGCACTACACTTATGTATAGAGATTACATTGCCAGTTTAGCATACTTCAGACTTATTCATATTGGGGTTTATATATATATCTTATCGTTTTGACCTAGGATGGGCCATACATTCGATCTCTGCTTGTAGATATTTTCTATTCACGAGTTGGCAACTCACCCCCGTTGTGCCACAGTTCTTGCAGGTTTTTGCCGTACTGATTCCAAAGCGGCATTTCTGGTACACTGCTTCCTTATGGGTGACCTGCTTGGGTAGGTGAGTTCTTTTATATTGGAACCGCCATTGTACATGTATTATTCATTGTATCTAGAAATTCCATCAACTAAAACTTGTATATTTTTTCAGACTTAGAAAACAGTGTTGTATTATTTCGACCTTAGAGTCGCGCTTGTAGTATTACGGTTTTCTGGCTGTTTTGAGTTTCTTTTTGAGTTTTGATCCTCGCCCTTTGGCGTTGTATATTATATTGCTTGCGTTGTTGTGACCGTCGATTGACGAAGAGCTAGCTCCCGCTTGGGGATGCCTTTCATCATTTCATATTTATGTTATTCTTGTTGTACCCCGTTCGGGGCCAGTTTTTACAAAGGAAACTCTGCCGAAATTTTTAGGAAAGATTACATATTTTAAAAATGCATATTCGGCTTAGTTATTTAAAAACTTGATTTTTAAAACATGTTTTCTTTACCTCTTAAAACTAGTTTTTCCTTTATTTACTCCTTAAATGGTTTTAGATTTCTGGGCTTTTGGCTTACTTGGATCAGATGGAGTCCTATAGACTTCATAGGATTCAAGGGCCAGTCACGTGCTCTTTCGGGTCGTGACACCAAGGGTCATGTGGGTGGGTCTAATTAATCATGAAATGACGGGTAGAACTTGACTAGTGCTTGTGATTTGTTGACCATAGCCAAGGTCATAAGCCACTAGGGATAAAAAAACCCATTATCGAGAGTTTCAAGTGTTGATATTGCAATGAGATTGCATACCTTCTATGAGATAATTGGTTCCTGATACCCGCTGCAAGTAATTGTTATTCCTGGGAGAGTTTTGCACTTTACAATTTGCCAATCAAGTAGGTGTCTAGAAAGGTGTCAACGGGTTTACGCCCCTGGGAAAACGAGATTTATTTTAATTAGGTCCGTGCGAAAATATGGGGAACCTCGCTCAAAGTACCGACACTGGCCTGGCTGAAAAATTGGCGAAATTGTAGGGTGTAATTTATCCCAGCTAGTCTTTCCTTTTATGGTTTGAAGGAAGATTTGATAAAAACAGTGGGAGCCATCCTGATTAGATAAAATAATAACCAATCTAATCTTGCAAGAGCATACGCCGAGTGTTTTCTTCTCTCTCTCTCCAGGTAGCGACCATGTCATGCTTTAATCAAGATAATAATACAGATGTATTGACCGAACATGCTTGTTATACTGTGCTGGGAAAGTTGGTCCGTCTCCAACTTATAATTGTTATAAGACCGAGCAGGAAATAGGAGATTACTAGGATTCCCGTGCCGCCAAACGAAGAAAGTGCATGATGATGTATCTTCTCCGGATGTGGTCAATACCAAGAACTGTTTCTCAGTGTCCTCTACGTCCTGGGTATGAGATACCGGATCAGGATCCGGTTAATGTAATATGTTACATGGGCTACAGATAGGTAGAGAACTGGGAATGGGTGATAAGTTTTAAGAGTTAGAAATGGTGCAATTGTTGCAGCCAAATCAATTGGTGGTTATCACCTTGTATTACTAAATACATTGATTCTGAATGAATGTTATTAGATACCGAACCTGATATACAACATCATATCAGTCTCTTTACTTAGAGAAGAAGGATATTATTTTGTATTGTTGGATAATGTTTTGAACATTTCTTATCTCAAGAGTTGATCGGTTCAGGAAAGTTATCTAAAAGCATATAGGTTCTAAATCAAACTACAGTTCTTATCGTACAAAACACACACAAAAGGAAGAGTTCAGAAATGAACGAATCCTTCTGGAGGCGTTATAGACTAGGTCATATCAATGCGACCTGACTAGCTAAGTTACATTAAGATGCATATTTAAATCAGTTTAAATTTACATCTTGTGAAACTTGCCAGTCATGTCACAAAGATAAAATGACCATAGCTCTGTTTACTAGAAACAGAAAAAAGAGTTAGTGAACTTTTGGGATTGCTACATGATGTTGAATGAAGGTCCCCTGTCTACACATGCCAGGACTGGTTCTTTGTACTTCATTACATTCACTGATGATCTCTCAAGATTCGCACATATGTTCCTGTTGAAACACAAGTCTAAAGCTTTTGAGAAATTCAATGAATATAAGTTCGAAGTAGAGAACTAAAACGGGTATAAGTATTATGTCCTTTGATGTGATCAGGGAGGACACTACTTGAGCACGGAGATCCTGGACTATTCTAAAGGAGAATGAGATTCTTTCTCAGCATTACTCCTCTGTATATACCACATCACGTCGGTGTATCGAGGCGGAGAAATCGCACCCTATTAGATATGGTGTGCTCTATGATGAGTACTACTAAGTTACCTATTTCTTTTTTGGGGGTTGTGCACTTGTGAAACTGCATACCTATTGAATAGCGTTCAAACCAAATCGGGTGCCTACCACTCCATATGAGATATGGTATGGCAAGAGCCCACATCTTAAGTAAGTTAAGATTTGGGGTTGTCCGGCCTATGTCTAAAAGCAAAATCCGGACAAGCTCGAAGCAAGGTCAGTTCTGTGGAAGTTTATTGGATATCCCAAACATTCGCAACGGAATATCTTCTAACACACCGAGGAACAAAAGGTGTTTTATTTCTCGGCATGCCACCTTTTTTAGAAAAGGAATTTATTTTGGAAACAAATTTGTGGTCATGAGGTAGAACTGGAAGGAGTTCCAGCTATACAAACTACAACTGATGATTTGGTAGAACCGGAGGGATTCAATAGTACCCGACGAACCTCACCCACCTGAGAGATACTTCGGTTTTATCTATGACAGTGGGAGCGAGGATTGCATCATGAGATGATGACCCAACTAGTTTCGAGCAGGCCATCAGGAGTGGGGGACTCTGTGAGAATGGCTGGATGCTATGTGATCTGAGATGGAATCTATGCACACCAATAAAGTATGGACTTTAGTTTCTATATCTGAAGGGTTAAACCCCCATCAGGAGCAAGTATATCTTGAGAAGATTACCTGGTGTAGATAGAAAAGTTGAGACTTTCAAAGCTAGACTTTTTGCAAAAGATTCTGGTCATCGACCAGGTATGGTTTATGATGAAAACTTTTCTCCAGTGACTATGCATAAGTCCGTCCGGATCCTACTTGCCATTGCTACATACCATGACTAGGATATCTGGCGGTTGGGTGTCATGATTGCTTTTCTAAATAATGATTTAGAAGAGAGCCTCTACAAGTACACAGCTAGAGGGCTTCGTAAACAGTGGGAGCAGCGGAAACGTGTGCAAGTTGCTTTATGGGTTAAAGCAGGCATCGCGGAGTTGGAACATCTATTTTGATGTGGTAGTCCAAGAGTTTGACTTCATCAAAATGGTAGATGAACCTTGTATATATAAAAGGGTAGTACGGAGTATGGTGGCGTTCCCCGTATTGTACGTGGAAGATATACTCTAGATAGGGAAGGAGTTTCCTATGCTACGCTCGGTCAATATCCTCTTATCACATTGATTCTCCATATAGGATCAAGGTGATACCTCCTAAATCCTGGGTTTTGGATCTATGAGATAGATCTAAGTGGATGTTAGGATTCTTACTAAGTGTAGTGAGATGGTATCAATAGATCCTGAGGAGAATCACTGGATAGCTTCTAGGGTGATAAGGCCAACTGAATGTCAGTCACAGGCATTGTCTTTACCCTCAAAAGAAGGACGGTATGTTGGAAGAGTTCCAAGCTAGATACCGTGGCAAACTATACGATAAAGGCTGGATACATCACTACCAACGATACTACTAAAGAGGCAGTCTGGGTGTATATAAGTTCATGAGATAAACTTCGTTGCTACCATTATGTGACAATGGAGTTATGGCTTTGGCTTAGGAACCCCCGTCCCATCAGTGACCCAGACATATTCTAAGGCAGTATATCATGGAGATGGTTGATCTCCAGGGAGATCGAGATTAGGAGAGTAGACTCAGAGGACAACACGGCGGATCCACTCACAAAGGCCTTTTCCTAGATAGAGACATTTATGGGATGGTTGAGTATGAGATACTACAACCACTGCAATATCATGGCCCTAGTGCAAGTGGGAGATTGTTAGTTATATGTATGCCCTAGAGGCCATTACTGTACATGAGATGTACATTGCAGTAGATGCTTGGACATATATATGGAGGACTTTCTTGCCCGACATGATAGTATGGTATCTGGTTACTCTTTATATTAACATGTACACTGATTGTCTCTCTGTTACATGTTGGTAAAGCCCTTAAGATGCGTACTTGACTACCTAGATTATGATGGTGATCATACTAATGGGGCCTGGGTAGTCCATGGGTTCATCCTTCAATGTTCCTAGTCATAGGAATATCGAGACGGGGCATCGATAGTCCAGAGTAGACTAGCGTATATCTTCTCGGCCCATGTGATGGGCGATGGATGATCCCATATCCATTGGTGTTTGACATCAGAGATGGTTTACAGGTGCTCAGTGGAGACTGGGTACACTGAACGGACTCGCCGAGAACTCTTAGATGGTATTATACCTTACGCCATATAGAAGTTCTCTGGTGACACTGGTACAGGTTATTCTGTCGACCCAAGATCGTCATAGAGTCTTGTGTGTCTCCCACTGTACTTTAATTTCCACCATACCACGGCTCTACTGAGTCTGCAAACATGTGGTTTTTGGGTGCAGTCCCGCGTCACATGGAGGCAATGAACGATAGGAGGGGATTCGTCTCTCCCGGTATTGAGGGTTGATTTTGCGCTATGCTCGATTGGCCATAACTAAAATCCCTGGCCAGGGTAGAAGTGATTTACTGATAAGTGCTATCAGTAGTTTCTCGCCCATTATCCACCTTACATCGGCATGACTTATCAAGCTACTGGGGTCTGACGTTTACCATCCCTAGGCGAGATATGCGACATATCAGACGAACAGACCGGACTGCACGGTAGTATTACTGATTAGATTCGTAGGAGTATGAGCAGGCTTGCTTATTGATCTTCTGATCGCTCAATACCCGGGTGGCCGTTACGTTTAGCATGCCTCTTGCGGCTTGTGGGTGTTTGATATGATCATCACCTACTGCCGGCGTATTGACGAGTCTTTAGAGTCCGACACAGAGGTTTCCTGGCTCAGGCGAAACGAAGTAGGAGCACATATATGATATGTACGGGGCCGAGAATAATACGTGTATGTGATACCGTATTCTATTCTTGCGATTTGTATCATCGGTAGGTTATATGCGATATAGCCGGGTTATCGAATCAAGTGTTGATTCGATAAATTAATACACATGATATTAGTCGGTTATATGTGATATGACCGGATCATTAAATCAAGTGTTGATTTAGTAATTTAATGTATAATTATATATTTGATATATTACTTTACATTAACCAGTATTGTCTCACTTAAGATTGTTTTCTCACTTGATGTGCACATAGTGTATATGTGATATATGTTTGTGTACATGATTGTATCATGCTTGATGATACATGCAAACTTAGGTGTGTGTATGACTTACACCATACTTAAGATAATGGTTAGGGTTTTTATTTATTTTGTAATTCAAAATTGGTGGCATTTTGTCATGGCATGAAGCTTCATGAAGCTTATTGATTACCATTGACCAAGTCAACTTGTTTTGTTTTACTAAAGATATTTATTAACCAAACCATTAGCTTAAACAATGGTTATGTCTCTACAATGGTTAGTATATGACACTAACTTACCTATGGTTGCTATTCTCACCTCATTAGTTTTCATTTTCTCATCTTGATCATTTCATCTTCTTCTTCCTCATGGAAGCTTTCTAGCTTTCAAAAATGGTGAGAAAATATTGTGAGAAAATAAAATCTAAAGTGAGCCCATTTCCTACTTTATCATCCTCTACTACTTGCCATTTGGTTTAGGGTGTTCTCTTCACAAAGTTCATCACCAAGTGAAGTGGTAGCTTGGGTTTGAGTCTCCTCGACGTTGATCATCTTCGGCCTCGAAGACTTCGAGCAAGCTTGTTCATTTCTCTAAGAGAACCCATACTAGAGTTCGGAAGATCTTCACTTGCAGCGAAGGGACTTCTACACGGAGCTTTAGAAGTAAAGGACTGGTCTATAATGGTTGTATTCCTCATTCACTTAGAAGTAAAGTTGTTTACTTGTTGTTTATAACCATAATTCTCTAGTATAGATCCTTACTTTGGTTGTTTGGCACTTGAAAATTTTAAATACAACATGTTTGATACCTTGTAGAACCTTGTTCTAGTGCCTAAGAACCTTACACCATATACTATCCTCATTATCCATTTATATATATATATATATATACATACTTTCATACATATATGTATACACACACACACATACACATACACACACACACACATATCCCTATATATGCACAAGTAAGCAAAAGTACGCGTGTGTGTGCGTGTGTGCGTAACAACTAATCTAGGGTTTCGCAACTAACACTAAACTATAGCATTAACTTCTAAATACGCTAACACTAACCCAAAGTTACCTAAAGCATTTCTGGCTACATATACATATCTAAAATAAAACATAAGTATATAGCTATAATACATTGTACACTGTACTACGAAACTGCGGGGGTGCTATACTCCATCCATCCGACTTCCCCCATAGATATATATCTACTCACCTTGATTCTCGCTTGCTGGAGTCGATGACGCCATGCTTATCCTCGTCATCTCGAAGTCCATGTGGGGGTACCTATATATATACACATATAGGATCGTAAACAGAAATCACGCACGAAACCAAAATGGCACTGGAATTGCTTATATGTTAGAACCTATAGCCTACGCCTGTAAAACTACCAAACAACCCCCGTCGCTAACGTACAAGCATCAGACGACGGAACGCAATATCAAATACCAAATCCCAATTCATTAAAAGCCGCAATATGAAATCAGAAACTTTGCAAAACACTTCCAAATTTTATCCTAGGTGAAATTAGACAATTTTGCACATGTGGAGGGTCAAATGTACTGGAGATAAAGCCCTGGACCAAGCACGAACCCATAGTGAAATGCCCAGGCCGCAATTTGCGGCCTAAAGGGATAAATTTGTCTCCGTGTGAGGGAGTTGGGGTCTCGTGTCTTGGGGTTATCATCTAGGTTGCCTGCACGACTCACTGTGTTTGCTAAATAATTTTCCGGTCACCCGGGTCATACCAGATTCCAATATACCATCACAGAACCAACACAAATCCGATATCGGGATTTCTAAGATTTGGGGTTTGGGGTTCTAGTCTATGGTTTAGCCTAATTACAATCATTATAGGGGTTTCATGGCCTCTACTAACCTCAATTTACACTTCACAATTCAATTCAAACCCTAACCTTAACTTGGAATTTTCCAAGCTCACTAAACCTTAATTAATCACTTCTAAACTAACATGGAAGCTAAAGTGAATGAAATACAATGCTAATGGTAAAGGAATTACCTCATTTGGCAACTCAAGAATTTTCTTGAGTTGCCCTGAGTCTTCAAAATCCGATTTTTCTTGGTCCAAAGTGTTTGTAGTGAGCTTGTGCATGATTTTAATGAAAGGGAGATGATGTTTTGATGAGGTTTTGGTGATGTTGTAAGGAGGTAGAGGAGGGAGATGAAGAGGGCTGCCATGTGAAGGGAGAAGAGAGAAAAAGGATGAGGATGAAATGAAAATAATGGGCCAAGACCAAGGTTGACCCCTCACCTGTCTCTCTCTCTCTCTTGCCCATGCCTTTTTTGTTTATGCATTTTCTTTTCTTTAACCTTTTCTTTTCTTTTCTATTAAAACCCAAAACAAATAAACCATATACAAAGAAAAGAACAAGATGTCATGGTTAAAAATGTAGCAAATGTGAAAAAAGACATGGTGCATGTCACATGCACAAAACAAGTTTAATGCACGATTAGCGATATTTAATCGCGATTAGCATTAATATAGGATATAATTAATCATAAAGGATTTATAATTTGCTTAATTCATATAAAACACCCTCATTTCAGTAATTCGTATAATTTTCCAAATATTTCCCAATTTATCGGTATAAAAATATACCGCGTTATTAAAATATTCATAATATTTATTAATTAATTATTTAAATTCCCAAAAATAATATTTTTTTTTCTGAAATGTTACAGTTATACCATATGATTTAAAACTAATCTCCATACTTTAAATTATTCATAATATTTATTACTTTAATTATTTAAATTCAAAAAATAATTTTTTATTTTCTGAAATGTTACAGTCTTTGACTTGAGGAGACCGACGAGGAGGCCCGATCCGTATACGAGCCGAGGAGCTTATGACGAGGAAGAGGACAGCAAGAAGACTCGAAGGACTTGATACTGTGAGGTATAATATTCTTTCCGAGTAGTTAACCTCATATATTTTAGCTAGTTAGGGTTTAGTATCGATCCTGGAGATCAAGTTGGTGTTGCGAAGCCCGTAAAAATCAATTTTTGCGTTTTTCGCCTTCCCGTGAACCCGCGGGGTGTACGACTACGACTTATATTGAAAAGTATACACTAGTCCACTCTGGAGTATCGATGCCCAGTCTCGATACTCCCTCGACTAGGGACATTTAAGGATGTGCTTACGGACCACCCAGCTCGCACATATATGATTGCCATCATAATGCTGGTAGTCAAGAAAGAATGCTATGGGCTCTATCAACATGTAATAGTGATCTGTAATACTACATAATGCATGTACAAACTATATAGCATACTATTATCTCGAGTAAGACTGTTCTACCCGTATAAGTCCTCCCTCAATCATTATAATCGCCTGCCCGTGATTACAATAATTGCCTTGAGGGCACTATAGCCAAAAATCTCCCACTTGTACTTAAGGCTAATATTGCGGTGTCGCATACTCACAGCCCGTGTTTTATCGATCACCCAACTTCTCTACTAATCAGTTTTAAAAATCATGTATGCGAGACAATCACGTTCGAGAATTAGCCTTAGTGAGTGGATCCACTCTAATGATTCTATATTTATCTCTCTATATTTCAACTTCACGGAGAAAGACCATCTCCCGAAATGAGCGATACATGTCTTTGCATTTTTCAAGATATTTGATGGGTCCAAGTTCATAAATGAACACCAAATCCAACAAAACTTCTTAGACTATCTTCCACTGAATTTAATCAGTATAGTCCTCAGTATCCGCTTGGGCCCTCTGTCCAATATACTGTCCCTTATCAAAGGGCAAACTATTAACTCTAACCGTCACTCTGTCATTCAGGTCACCTTGGAAGCTTGAAATGATAACTGTTGGATATGTATGTCCTAGAGGCATTCATTGTATAGGATGCTAGGGATATGTATGTACAGGACAATCATGCTTGATATGATAGTATGCTATTTGGTTTGTCTTTATCTTAACATGTAATATGCTTTACTTGTTATTTCATATCTCGTATACATGTTGATAAAGCCTGTAGGATCCTAACTTGACTACCAGCGTTATGATGGCAATCATACTTGTGGGAGCTGGATAGTCGATAAGCACATCCTTAAAATGTCCTTAGTCAAAGGAGTATCGAGACTGGGCATCGATACTCCAGAGTAGATTAGTGTATACATATCTGGACCCTGACGAGGGGTGATGGTTGGTCCCGTAGCCATTAGTGAGGTGCACCTAAGATTGTATACAGGTGCTCACTGGGGGTCAGTACACTGGACGGACTCGCCGATAACTGGCTAGATGGTATTATACCTAACGTCAGATAGCAGTTCTCTGGTGAAATGAGTGCAGATAGTCTGTCAACCTGAGGTCGTCATTGTCTCGTGTGAGTTTCTACTGTGCTTTGATTAATACCCTACCACGGCTCTACCGAGTCATGCAAACAGGTTTTAGTTGAGTACAGTCCCGAGCAACATGGAGGCCGTTAGTTATATGTATGCCCTAGATGCCATTATTGTATATTATAGTGGATGCATGGACACACACACACACACACACACAGACACACATATATGTATTGGACTTTCTTGCTCGACATGATAGTATGCTATCTGGTTGCACTTTATCTTAACATGTAACTTTGTATTATTATATTGTCTCTCTGATACATGTTGATAAAGTTCTTAGGATGTTTGCCTGACTACCAGGACTATGATGCAGATCATACTAGTGTGGCTTGTGTGGTCCACAAGGACATCCTTTAATAGTTCATAGTCGAGGGAATATCGAGACAGGGCATCGATATTCTAGAGTAGACTAGTATGTACGTTTTTGACCCTGTCTAGGGCGATGGTTGATCCCATAACCATTAGTGTTTGACATCATAGATTGTAAGAATGGGTACACCGAAGAGGACTTGCCGAGAACTCCTAGATGGTACCATACCTATCGTCAGATAGCAGTTCTCTGGTGAGACTTGTATAGGTTAGTCTGTAGACCCAAGATCGTCATAGAGTCTTGTGTGGTTCCCACTTTGCTTTTGATTTCCTCCTTACCACGGCTCAAAGGAGTCATGCAAACAGGTGGATTTTAGGTACAGTCCCGAGTCACATGGAGACAATGAGCGATAGGAGGGGTTTCGTCTCTCCAGGTATAGGGAGTTGATGTTGCGCTATGCTCGATTGGCTATAACAGCAAGTCCCCTAGCCAGGGCTGATGAGATTTACTGGTAAGTGCTATCAGTAGTTTCTTGAACGGTTATAGGCCACACATCGACATGACTTATCAAGTTACTGCGGTCTAACGATTCCACTCCTAGACTTGATATGCGACATATCAGACAAAGAGACCGGACTATACGATAATTGTTGCTTATAGGCATTGCCGGAGTTTGAACAAGCTTGCTTGTTGATCTTCTATTCGCTCAATACCTAGGTAGCCGTTACGTCCAGCTAGAACCACTGACGGTTTATGGGTGACTAATGTGATCATTATCTACTGCTGGCGTATTGACGAGTCTTTAGAGTCCCACACAGAGGTTTCCTAGCTCAAGCTAAACAAAGTAGGGCACATATGGTGATATGTGCGGATGCTTGATTAAATACGAGTATGTGATACCGTATTTTAATCTTACGATATTTGATATCGGTTATGTTATATATGATATAACCGGATTATTGAATCAAGTGTTTATTCGATGGTTTACTGTATGTATATATATTTGATACTGGCTGGTTGTATATGATATGACCAGATTATTGAATCAAGTATTGATTTAATGTAGCATTGAATATTTGTCGGTTATATGACTGGGTTATTGGATCAAGTGTTGGTTTGATAATTTGATATACATATTCATATGATATTAGTTGTTTGTATATGATATAACCGGATTATTGAATCAAGTGTTGATTTAATAATTTGATATATTAATATATATTAACTAATATTATCTCTCTAATGAATTTCTTCTTTTGTATGTTTATAATGATATATATATATATATATAATTTACTATTGTATCATGGTGGATGATACATAAAACATGGGTGTATGGGACTCACACCAAGCTAAGGATAATGTTGGGTGATTTATATTTAAGGTAAAAAAATTAGTGGAAAATGAGCATGGCTTAAGATGCTTCAAGAAGCCATGACTCATCCCACTAATTTTGTTTATTCTATATATTTTATAATCTAACATTTATCCTTAGCCATGGTTAACTCTCTACAAATATCACTTGAGATATTTTTCTTCACCCAAGTTTAAGGTTCATCATCTTCTCCTCTTGAATTTTCTTGAGAGAAAAAGAAAAGGAGAAATAGAATTCTAAAGTGAGCAAAATTCCTACTTCATCAACCTACTCTCATCTAGCCTATTGGTGTTGGTTGTTTGCTTCACTAATTCCTTAATTAGTGAGGAGGTAGCTTGAGTTAGAGATTCTTCAAGGTGGATCATCTTCGGCCTCGAAGATGACGAAGCAAGCTCGTTCATTTCACCAAGTGGAGCTTAAGAAGAGTTCGAGGGACCACTACTTAGAGCTAACGGACTACTACTTGGAGCTTTAGAAGTGAAGGACCGGTCTACAAAGGTTGTATTCTCTATTCACTTAGTGTAAAGTTTGTTTACATGCTTATAAACCCTAATTCTCTAGTTCGATTCTAGGTTAGTATAGCTTAGCCTACTAGATTTTTTAAAACTGCATACTTGATGCTTCTAGAAACCTAGTACTGGTGCTAAGATATACTTTCAGAGGCAGCGAGCGATTGTTGGGGATTCGTCTTTCCCGGTATAGAGAGTCGATGTCGCGCTGTGTTCGGTTGGCCAACATCATAAGTCCCTGGCCAGGGTGGATTGAGAATTACTAGTAGTTAGATCAGTAGATTCTTAGATGGTCTTGAGCCACATCGGCACGACTTGTCAGGTTATTAGGGTTTTGATGTGATCCACCCCTAGACACAACATACGATACTCTCAGATTAACAGACCGAACTGTACGGAGATTGTCACGGACAGTCTCAGTAGGGGTTCAGTTGAGTTTGCCCGTCGGCCTTCTTTTCGACAGTACCTGGATAGCCGTTACGTACATCTAGTGCCACTGACGGACTTGTGGTTAAACCCATTGCCAGCGTACTGTCGAGTCTTTAGAGTCCCACACAAACGGGTTCCCTGGTTCAGGTGAAATGATGTAGAGGCTGTATGGTTTTACGTGCAGGGTTCCGATCATATACGTGTACTAGCTATACAGATGTTGCTCAGATGGATAATACTAGTGGGCTTAGGATTAAGCCGCATTCTAGTATTATATTATTAGATTATCTTTATCTCTTGATATTCGTATTTTTTGCAGTACGAATACAGGTATGTACATACGGTGAGAGTATTCTTGTAATTTTACAAGATATGCTTCTAGAAGGGGACACCTCATTTTGGTTATATCTATATTTGGTAAAATACATAATGAGGTGCAAAATGGAGATATTTATGGCATGGTTTGAAGCATGGCTAATTCTTTAGTTTATTCATTTGCCCTTACTATTAAAGTATGGTTGCATTTTTCTATGGAAAAATAATGCATGCTTGATTATTGGAAAAAGACTTAGCCATTCTTCACTTGCTCATTCTATCTTTCTCATTCTCTCTCCATTTTCCTCTCCTTCTTCTTCCTCAAACCCTAACCCTCACATGTGTTGTGAATCCTAGGATTCTTTGAGATAAAATAGTCCAATTAACTCTCTACTGTTAGTTGTATGTATGCCCTAGAGGCCAGTATTGTACAGATGATGTATATTATATAGGATGCTTGGACATATATAGAGAGGACTTTCTTGCTCGATATGATAGTATGCTATCTGGTTGCTCTTTATCTTAACATGTATACTTGTCTCTTGATACTGTCTTATAGCTACATTTTGATAAAGCCTTTAGGATGTGTACTTGATTACCTGGACTATGATGCAGATCATACTAATAGGGACAGAGTAGTCTATAAGTACACCCTTTAATGTTCTTAGTCGTGGGTGTATCAATATACCAGAGTAGACTAGCGTATATGCTTCTCGACCCATGAGATGGGTGATGGATGATCCCATATCCATTGGTGTTTGACATCAGAGATGGTATACGGGTGCTCATTGGAAACTGGGTACACTGGACGCACTCGCCGAGAACTCCCAGATGGTATTATACCTCACGTGAGATGGCAGTTCTCTGGTGACACTTGTGCAGGTTAGTCTGTAGACCCGAGATCGTCATAGAGTATTGTGTGATTCCCACTGTGCTTTGATTTCCACCTTACCACGTCCATGAGGGCGTGCAAAACGGTGGTTTTTGGGTACAGTCCCGAGTCACATGGAGGCAATGAGCGATAGGAGGGGTTTCGTCTCTCCCGGTATTGGGGGTTGATGTTGCGCTGTGCTCGATTGGCCATAACAGGGAAGTCCCTGGCCAGGGCTGAGTTAGAGATTTACTAGTAAGTGTTACCAGTAGTTTCTCGACCCGTTATGAGCCTCACATCGGCATGACTTATCGGTTATTGGGGTCTGACGTTTACCACCCCTAGACTTGATATGCAACATATCAGACGAGGAGACCGGACTGTACGGAAAGTGTTACCGGCAGGCTTTTACAGGAGTTGGAGCGGACTTGCTTGCTGATCTTCTGATTGCTCAATACCCGCGTAGCCGTTACGTCCAGCTAGTACCGCTGACGGCTTGTGGGTGCTTTTTGTGATCATCACCTACTGCCGGCGTATTGACGAGTCTTTAGAGTCCTACATAGAGGTTTTACTGGCTCAGGCAAAATGAAATAGGAGCGCATATGTGATATGTGTGGGACTGAGAATAATGCGTGTATGTGATACCGTATTCTATTCTCGCGACTTCTTGTATCGGTCGGTTATATGTGATATAGCCGGGTTATCGAATCAAGTGTTGATTCGATAAGTCGATACATTGGATGTTAGTCGGTTATATGTGATATGACCGGATTATTAAGTCAAGTGTTGTTTTAATAATTTATTGTATAATTGTATATTTGATATACTAGTTTACATTAACTAACACTTGTTCACTTTAGGTTTTTTTCTTCACATGTACACAACTTTAATATATATGTGATATATATTAAAATGTGTTTTCTTTTTGTATCATGGTTGATGATACAACATTCATGGGTGTATGAGACTTACACCATGCTATTTGTTATGTTGGGATTAATATATTTAAAGTAATTACAAAATTAGTGGAAAATTAGAAAATGCATGAAGCTTGTGGATGCAATGACTAAAGTCCACTAAATTTGTTTTTACTTTGGATATTTAACCTAACCATCACACTTAGCTATGGTAATGTCTCTACATGAGTTAGTATATGATACTCACTCAACATGGTTAGCTCTCTTACTTGATCATTATCCTCATCTCTTTCTTTTGTTCATCTTCTTCTTCTTTGTTCAAAAGAAAAGCTTGCTAGGGTTTTATCCAAAGTGAGAAAGATTGTGAGAAATAAAATTCTAAAGAGAATCTACTTCCTATTTCTCCATCCTCTACTAGACTAGCACTTTAGTATAGGGTGTTTGCTTCACTAATTCTCTAGTTAGTGAAGTAGTATGAGTTGATATTCCCTTGACGTAGATCATCTTCGGCCTCGAAGACTTCAAGCAAGGACGATTCTTTCGACTCGTGAAGCTATGCAAGAGTCCGAGAGAACCACGATCGCAGCGAAGGGACTTCAACAAGGAGCTAATGAAGTGAAGGACCGATCTACAAAGGTTGTATTTCGTATTCACCTAGTGGTAAATGTGATTTACTAGCATGTGAAATCCTAATTTTCTAGCAAAGATCTTGTTTAGGGTTGTTAGGCATGGCTAAAAAAAATTTCGCACATGTTTGATGCTTCCTTAACCCTTGTTAGAGTGCCTAGTAACCCTACAGTGGTATCAGAGCCTAGCTAGAGCATTAGGCGATGTGTTAACGAAGTTAAAACCCCGATCGAACCCGGAAACGTCAAGATAACCCCCTATCTGTACATTTTTTAAAAACTAGGTTTTTTCTGAATTAAAAATACCTTAAAATATCAGCAGGGAATTCTAAGGGTTACCATGAAAAACGAGACCTCAAATCCTCCACTTGGCCACGGAACCGCGGCACTAAGCCACCTTTCGCGGCGGTTCCTGTTAGTGTATATGCCCTAGAGGCCATTACTGTATCATACTGGTTTGTATATTACTTAATGGATGCTTGGGATATTCACCTTGTATATACAATCTTGCTCAAAATAGTAGTATGCTACTTGGTTTGTTTCTACTTCAATGTGTACTTGTGTTTATTTCAGTATATCACTTATACGCATTAGTGGAGCCCTTAGGATCTTTGCTTGATTACCAGCGTTGTGATGGCAGTCACACTAGTGGGGGCTGGGTAATCTATAAGCACATCCTTATTCAGGTCCCTGGTCGCAGGACTATCGAGACAGGGCATCGATACTCCGGAGTAGACCAGCGCATGCGCTTCTCATCCCAGTGTGGGAGACGGTCTGTCCCACAGCCGTCAGTACGTCGTACTTGAGATAGTATGCGGGTGCTCGTTAGGTTACGGGTACACTAGACAGGACTCGTCGGGAACTGACTAGTTGGTATTATACCTATCGTCAGTTATCAGTTCCCAGGTGACATGAGTACAGCTTAGTCCGCTGACTTGACACTGTCACTCCGCCTCGAGTGTGTTCCCACTGTACTTTGATCACTACCCTACCACGGCTCAAAGGAGTCGTGCAAACAGGTGGTGGTTGGGTGCAGTCCCGAAGCACTTGGAGGCAGTGACGGTTAGACAGGATTCGTCTCTCCCGGTATTGGGGGTTGACATCGCGCTGTGTCTAGGAGAGCCATTACACGAGTAGTCCCTGGCCAGGGCAAACGAGATATACTGGTAGGTTTCCAGTGTTATCTCAGGGTGTATTGGGCTTCACTCCGGCACGACTTGTACCGCTATTGGGGGACTGACGTTTACCGCCCCCTAGGCCCGCCATGCGATGTATCAGACGAACAGACCGGACTGTACGGAGAATGTCACACTCAGGCTCAGTAGGAGTTCAGATGGGTTTCGCCTCGTCGGTCTTCTTGTCGGCATTACCTGGGGACCGTTACGCACAGCTAGTGCCGCTTGCGGTCTGTGGTTAAACCCACTGCCAGCGTAGTGTCGAGTCTTTAGAGTCCCACACAGAAAGCTTTTCGCCTTTAGGCAAAAGAGTAGAGGTCGCATGGTATTGCGACAGGTCGCATGGTTTTGCGACAGGGTTCGGTCACATCCGTGCACTTGTGCACGTACAGTGTCCGGACAGTTTACACTAGCGGGCTTTGGTTTAAGCCAGATCCTAGTGTACCTTATGGGATTGGATTTATCCAGTTTGCATTCGTGTTCCTCGGAACGCGGATGCGGGTGTGTATGCACAGTTGACAGGGAGGCAGAGGCAGCGGATTCTCATTAGGGTTGTTGACAGTTGACCGTTGACTTTTTGACTTTATGCTCAACCCTAATGAGAATATGATTTGTGATTAACTATTATATTAATTAAGTATTATGGTGATATGGTTGTTGACTTGTTGACTTTTGTTGACTTGTTGACTTTGGTGACTTGTTGACTTTTGTTGACTTGTTGACCGGTTGACTAGGCTTGACTAGTTGACCATCATGATGACCATGGTTATCATTTCATGCCAAAGACTTTTTTCTTGCTTGCTTTTTTGAGTAAAATGAGTGCATGATATGATAACCTTATGGTTGCTTCTAACCATCACCAAAAGACTTTTTTGATATGATGAGTTATGATCACTTTGGATTATGAGAGGGTGAGAGAGAAAAGAGAGCCTCATTCTTTCTTGCTCATTCTCTCTCTTGTTCTTGAGCTCTCCTCTTGCTCTCACCCTCAACCTCTTCCTCCCTCTCTTGATCTATGGTTCTCTTGTCTCATGAGTTGAGAATCAAGAACCATAGATAAAATCCCATTCTAAATCATCTCTACTCATTCTAGTTCACTAGGTTTAGCAAACCAAGTGAACTAGTTTCTTCAAAGAACGAAGAAGGAGCTAAAGGTTGGAGCTTTCAAGTGGATCTATCTTCGGCGTACGGAGACAACGAGAAGGAGCCATCGAACCACCATCGGAGCTTGAAGAGAAGGAGTTCAAGTTTAGGTATAACCATCTTCATCCGAGTAGCTAAATATCTTTAGCTTAGTTTGCTAGTTTTAGTTTAGGTAACGATCCCGACCATAAGTTAGTCCATGTTGCCTCTTGCGATAAAAATTCGTTTTTTATACCGTTTCCGCCTCCCCGTAAGAACCGGGGGTCGCAATATGGACTTACAGTGGTATCAGAGCCTAACTAAACTTAAACTAGCTTGGTAGTGAAGTGTAACGAAGTTCGGAACCGGAAAAATCCAAAAATCAAACTTTACAAAATCTGAGTTTCTGTTGAAATTTTTCCTGGTCAAAATGAAAAACTTTATACTCCTAAATTCGGCTCAGGGTTTTGTGTGAACACCCAAGAAAAACGATACAGTGATTCGCCTAAAGTGCCGCGCTTCCGCCGCGTGATCCTTCTTGGACGCCGCGGAACCGCCGCGACTTGGTTTCTTCTCTGCATCGTTTTTCGTGCAGTGTGTTTGTGTGTTGGTTTTGGGATTTTTAAAATATATTATATGTGCCCAGATTTTCCAGAAAAGAAATTTCCTTTTGGGGTCCTATAATTCCGTATTTTTTCCGAACTTCACTGCACTTTGACTATGATGGTTATATCTGTGATGCTTGCATGTATTGAACGTCGGCTAATCGCTATAAGTCGATTAGTCGGGGTTATACATGATCTGTAATGTGCTGGAATGTGTATATGAATGTGTTGGACTGTCGCGGGTGAATAGCCGGGGTGGATGTGAGATGAGCTTTTGTTTTTCTTTCATTCATTGTAAATGTAAATTGATGTAATAATTATTATTTGTTTGGCCGCACAACCGGGTCGGGGTTGTAGCCGTCATTGTATAATTCTTTTTACTGTTTTTGCTCCTAGGATAGACCCATGGAGGGGTGCACAAACTACCGAGTACTTGGCGGGTAGTTTGCCGCACCCGTAGGGGTCTTGGGTGGGGTATTTGGCTATTCACCGCGACCGTGTTATCCGCTTTTCGTTTCAGGCTCGAAAGGATTGCGGATTGCTAGTATATCCAATGCATTCATCTGTGATCTGTAATGTCTATCATTGCTTACTATTTAGACGTTGCTTATGTTTTACAGACGCGCTAGCCCAGCCCCCGCTCTGTCGTTAGTTAAGTAACCTAACGGGTAATGACGGGGCCCAGTGGCGAATGCGAATGGCATAAGCGTACGTCATATTTTGGTTGTTTTCTGCAATGGTAGGGTTAAATGATGGGACGCATTAAAAGAACTAATGCAAGAATATCACGCATTAAAAGAACTAATGCAAGATAATAAACCAAGTTAAAGTCGTTGGAACACTTTCGAAAAACCACTCGGTTCTTTTCAAAACAAACTTTTAAAATACGGAGTTTGAGCCACTCCATTTAAAAGCTATCTCGTTCCATCGACCATATCAAGTTCACTACGTTCACGGTTTTGCCAAAACCATCCGTAGCCCTCCGTCGTTTCACATGAATAGTCAATAGTATTCAAGCTGTGTATGTTGGCCAAAGTCAAGGCACAGTGATTGGTAGCTATTGGGTGTTCATGTGTAGCATAGATAGATGCGTTTGTTTGGGACAGTCGTACTGCCATTTTGGCCAAAGTCAAGGGTAGGTACGGATGGATCCAAATTAACCTGGATAATGACGGGTAGAACTTGACATGTGACTTATGATATTTTGGCCAAAGTCAAGGTCATAAGAGCATGGGGCAAAAATCCACATCGGGAGTTTCATAAGTACTGAAACTTGCTAGATTTGCATACCATTTGGAGTGTGATGATTCTGGTAGGATTCCTTCAGTTTCGTCACGCAATGATATTTGGATCCCGATCCTACTGTGAGTATATGCTACTCCTCGGGAAATTTCTCACTTAACGATCAATGCTATAAACCTAGTAGGTGCCTAGAAAGGTGTTAGCGGGGCTACGCCCCCAGGGAAAAGAGGTTCTCTAATTAAGGAACTTCGCGAAAGCGTTGGAAAACCTCCCTCGAAGTACCGACACCGGCCTGGCTGAACGGTTAAGCAAGTATTGTACGGTGGGATTGATCCTGACTAATTCTTCCTTTATGGTTTGAGGAGGGATTCGAGAAACAGTGGGAGCCATCCTGTTTAGACAAACTAAAAACCACTCTAAACTTGCAAGAGCATCATGCTGAGTGTTTCTTCTTCTCTCTCCTAATTGCAGCGACCAATCAACATGACTGGACTTAAGTTACTCCTAGATAAAAACAAACTGACAGGGCCAAACTACAAAGATTGGCTCAGGAATGTCAAGATAGCAATCACTTATGACAAGCTGGGGTATCTTCTTACCACCAAAGCTCCCCCTGTCCCTGGTCCAACTTCCAGCGTCGCGGATAAGGAAATCCGCAAGACTTGGGAGATTGATAGCGCGAAGGCCAAGTGCCTCCTGCTTGCCTCGATGGACAACGAACATCAGAGGAGGCATGAGAATATGGACATGGAGTCCATATTGCTCCATACAAAAGAACTGTATGGAGAGCAATCACGTATCGCAAGATACGAAGCGTCGAAAAAGTTATTTTCGACAAGAATGGCCGTCGGATCATCAGTAGCCGAGCATGTGCTAAAGATGATCGGCTTCATTGAGGAGCTCGCTGACCTAGGGATCACATTGGAGAGTGAGCTATATACGGATATAGTTCTCCAGTCCCTTCCTTCCACTTACGCCCAGTTTATACTGAACTTCAACCTACAAGAAAAAGAGGTTGAACTATCAGAGCTCCTCAACATGCTGAGGAGCGCAGAGGGCACCCTACAGAAAGGTAGGGAAACATCCACTTTGTTTGTAGGAGGATCATCTTCTTCTAGGTCCAAGGCGAAAGCCAAGGGAAAGAAGAAGAAGGCCCCCGCCAAACCAAGGGGCGGTGTTGGTAAAGTGGATACGAAGGGAAAAGGCAAAGCAACAAAGATAGCGGGGAAGCTTGTGGATAAGGAAGAATGCTTCTATTGTCATAAGAAAGGACACTGGAAGAATGATTGCAGGGCCTGGATGGCCAGAACACAGGAATTGAAGCAGGTTGCAGCTTCAGCTTCAGGTGTGTATGTTATTGAAAACTGTCTTTCAATAAACTCTACTTCCTGGGTATTGGATACCGGATCAGGATCTCATATCTGTAATTCTTTGCAGGCGTTGAGAAACCTTAGTGTTTTGAAGGCAGGTGACATGACCCTCAAAGTTGCGAACGAAGCTAGCATGGATGCTAAAGCCGTGGGGGACTATCACCTGGGAATGTCAGATGGACATGTTTTGGTTTTGCGTAATTGCTTTTTTGTACCCAACGCAACTTGTAATATCATTTCTGTATCTTTAGTTTCTAAAGAAGGTTATGAATTTGCGTTTGTAAGTAATGTTGTAAACATTCACCTTAATCAAGTTTTGATTGGGTCAGGTACATTGAGTAATGGTATATACGTGTTAAACCAACCACAGATTTTCAACGTCCAGAATACACACAAAAGAAAGTCTCCAGAAATAAATCAGACTTTCTTATGGCATTGTAGATTGGGTCACATCAATGAGAGAAGGTTGACTAAGTTACATACAGAAGGATATTTGAATGCGTTCGAATATCAATCGTATGCCACTTGTCAATCTTGTCTCAAAGGAAAGATGACAAAGACTCCGTTTACTGGACAAGGAGTAAGAGCGAGCGAGCTCTTGGGACTCGTACACAGTGACGTGTGCGGTCCAATGTCTACACATGCCCGAAGCGGACATTCTTACTTCATTACTTTTACGGATGACTTCTCAAGGTACGGTTATGTCTTCTTAATGAAACATAAGTCCGAGGCCTTTGGAAAATTCCAGGAGTATAAGAATGAAGTAGAGAAACAGACCGGCAAAAGTATTAAGATTCTAAGATCGGATCGAGGTGGAGAATACTTAAGTGCCGAATTCCTGGACTATTTAAAAGAGAACGGAATTCTCTCTCAGCTTACTCCTCCATACACCCCGCAACATAACGGTGTATCGGAGAGACGGAACCGCACCCTATTGGATATGGTGCGGTCCATGATGAGTAACGCTGAGTTACCGCGATCATTCTGGGGGTATGCGCTAGAATCAGCCGCATACCTTTTGAACCGAGTTCCCACTAAGACTGTGCCTACCACGCCATTTGAGATGTGGTGTGGGAAGAGACCCCATCTTAATCACATTAAGATATGGGGAAGTCCAGCTTTTGTCAAAAAGCAGCATACGGACAAGCTCGAGGCACGCTCAGTACTGTGCAAGTTTGTGGGATATCCAAAGAATTCCAAGGGATATTTCTTCTACTGTGAAGAGGAACAAAAAGTTCTTGTTTCTCGACATGCCCACTTTCTAGAACACCAGTTCATAGAAAAAGAAATAAGTGGGAGCGCAGTAGAACTGGAAGAAATTCCAGAACCACAGACTGTTACTGAAAGCTTGATGGAACCAGAGGGTTCAACAGAACAGGACATTCCTACGCCGCTCCGCAGGAGTAGTAGGCAGTCTCATCCGCCCGAGAGATACTACGGTTTTCTCATAGACGGGGATAGAGAGGATTGCATCATAGATTATGATGAGCCTACTAGCTTCCAGCAGGCCGTTCAGAGCGTTGACTCAGTGAAATGGCTGGATGCAATGCGGACCGAAATGGAGTCCATGTACACCAACAAGGTATGGACGTTGGACATTGCTCCAGACGGGGTAAAACCCGTAGGATGCAAGTGGATCTTCAAAAGGAAGATTGGTGTAGATGGACAGGTTGAGACCTATAAAGCTAGGCTGGTAGCAAAGGGTTTTCGTCAAAGACCTGGCTTGGACTACGACGAAACCTTTTCTCCAGTAGCCATGCTGAAATCCATTCGGATCCTTCTTGCCATTGCTGCCTTCCACGATTATGAGATCTGGCAAATGGACGTAAAGACAGCTTTTCTAAATGGAAATTTAGAGGAGTGTGTCTATATGGACCAGCCAGAGGGTTTCATTCAGAGTGGGAGCAGCGGAAAGGTGTGCAAGTTGCTTAAGTCCATCTATGGACTAAAGCAGGCATCGCGGAGTTGGAACATCTGCTTTGATGAGACGGTCAAAGAATTTGGCTTTATCAAAAATCCAGATGAACCATGCATCTATAGTAGATTTGTAGCGAGAACTGTAGTATTCCTCGTTTTATACGTGGATGACATTCTCTTAATAGGAAATGACATTCCTATGCTACAATCTGTCAAGGGGTTCTTGTCACACAGGTTCTCCATGAAAGACCTGGGTGATGCCTCATACATTCTGGGTATCCGGATCTACCGTGACAGATCCAAGAGGATATTAGGACTTTCACAGTCCAGGTACATCGACACCATACTGAAGAGATTCAGTATGGAAGATTCCAAGCGCGGTAACCTACCGGCTTGTCACGGGATCACCCTCTCTAAAGAGATGTCTCCCAAGACTGATTTGGAGAGGGATCGCATGTCTATTATACCCTACGCTTCTGCGGTAGGCTCTATAATGTATGCGATGTTGTGTACCAGGCCGGATGTAGCTTATGCACTGAGTGTGGTAAGCCGGTATCAGTCTAACCCTGGGGAGAAACACTGGATAGCGGTAAAGAACATTCTCAAGTACCTGAGAAGGACTAAGGAGATGTTCTTGGTGTATGGCGGAAAAGACCTCCAGATCGAGGCCTTTGCTGACTCCAGCTTCCAGAGTGACAAGGATGATTCCAAGTCCATGTCGGGTTTTGTCTTTACCCTCAATGGAGGGGCGGTGTGTTGGAAGAGTTCCAAACAGGAAACCGTTGCAGACTCGACGATGGAAGCGGAATACATCGCTGCATCTGATGCCGCAAAAGAAGCTGTCTGGATGAGGAAGTTCTTGAAAGAACTTCAGGTGGTTCCGTCCATTGTTGATCCAATACCTCTGTATTGCGACAACAACGGGGCTATAGCTTTAGCGAAGGAACCCAGGTCCCATCAGAAATCCAGGCACATCTTAAGGCGGTATCACCTGATCAGGGAGATCGTAGATCGCCAGGAGATCGAGGTTCGGAGAGTCGCTTCAGAAGATAACACTGCTGATCCATTCACCAAGGCCCTGCCCCAGACTCAGTTCGAGCGGCTAATCGAGATGATAGGTCTTCGATACGCCAGTACATGGCCTTAGTGCAAGTGGGAGATTGTTAGTGTATATGCCCTAGAGGCCATTACTGTATCATACTGGTTTGTATATTACTTAATGGATGCTTGGGATATTCACCTTGTATATACAATCTTGCTCAAAATAGTAGTATGCTACTTGGTTTGTTTCTACTTCAATGTGTACTTGTGTTTATTTCAGTATATCACTTATACGCATTAGTGGAGCCCTTAGGATCTTTGCTTGATTACCAGCGTTGTGATGGCAGTCACACTAGTGGGGGCTGGGTAATCTATAAGCACATCCTTATTCAGGTCCCTGGTCGCAGGACTATCGAGACAGGGCATCGATACTCCGGAGTAGACCAGCGCATGCGCTTCTCATCCCAGTGTGGGAGACGGTCTGTCCCACAGCCGTCAGTACGTCGTACTTGAGATAGTATGCGGGTGCTCGTTAGGTTACGGGTACACTGGACAGGACTCGTCGGGAACTGACTAGTTGGTATTATACCTATCGTCAGTTATCAGTTCCCAGGTGACATGAGTACAGCTTAGTCCGCTGACTTGACACTGTCACTCCGCCTCGAGTGTGTTCCCACTGTACTTTGATCACTACCCTACCACGGCTCAAAAGAGTCGTGCAAACAGGTGGTGGTTGGGTGCAGTCCCGAAGCACTTGGAGGCAGTGACGGTTAGACAGGATTCGTCTCTCCCGGTATTGGGGGTTGACATCGCGCTGTGTCTAGGAGAGCCATTACACGAGTAGTCCCTGGCCAGGGCAAACGAGATATACTGGTAGGTTTCCAGTGTTATCTCAGGGTGTATTGGGCTTCACTCCGGCACGACTTGTACCGCTATTGGGGGACTGACGTTTACCGCCCCCTAGGCCCGCCATGCGATGTATCAGACGAACAGACCGGACTGTACGGAGAATGTCACACTCAGGCTCAGTAGGAGTTCAGATGGGTTTCGCCTCGTCGGTCTTCTTGTCGGCATTACCTGGGGACCGTTACGCACAGCTAGTGCCGCTTGCGGTCTGTGGTTAAACCCACTGCCAGCGTAGTGTCGAGTCTTTAGAGTCCCACACAGAAAGCTTTTCGCCTTTAGGCAAAAGAGTAGAGGTCGCATGGTATTGCGACAGGTCGCATGGTTTTGCGACAGGGTTCGGTCACATCCGTGCACTTGTGCACGTACAGTGTCCGGACAGTTTACACTAGCGGGCTTTGGTTTAAGCCAGATCCTAGTGTACCTTATGGGATTGGATTTATCCAGTTTGCATTCGTGTTCCTCGGAACACGGATGCGGGTGTGTATGCACAGTTGACAGGGAGGCAGAGGCAGCGGATTCTCATTAGGGTTGTTGACAGTTGACCGTTGACTTTTTGACTTTATGCTCAACCCTAATGAGAATATGATTTGTGATTAACTATTATATTAATTAAGTATTATGGTGATATGGTTGTTGACTTGTTGACTTTTGTTGACTTGTTGACTTTGGTGACTTGTTGACTTTTGTTGACTTGTTGACCGGTTGACTAGGCTTGACTAGTTGACCATCATGATGACCATGGTTATCATTTCATGCCAAAGACTTTTTTCTTGCTTGCTTTTTTGAGTAAAATGAGTGCATGATATGATAACCTTATGGTTGCTTCTAACCATCACCAAAAGACTTTTTTGATATGATGAGTTATGATCACTTTGGATTATGAGAGGGTGAGAGAGAAAAGAGAGCCTCATTCTTTCTTGCTCATTCTCTCTCTTGTTCTTGAGCTCTCCTCTTGCTCTCACCCTCAACCTCTTCCTCCCTCTCTTGATCTATGGTTCTCTTGTCTCATGAGTTGAGAATCAAGAACCATAGATAAAATCCCATTCTAAATCATCTCTACTCATTCTAGTTCACTAGGTTTAGCAAACCAAGTGAACTAGTTTCTTCAAAGAACGAAGAAGGAGCTAAAGGTTGGAGCTTTCAAGTGGATCTATCTTCGGCGTACGGAGACAACGAGAAGGAGCCATCGAACCACCATCGGAGCTTGAAGAGAAGGAGTTCAAGTTTAGGTATAACCATCTTCATCCGAGTAGCTAAATATCTTTAGCTTAGTTTGCTAGTTTTAGTTTAGGTAACGATCCCGACCATAAGTTAGTCCATGTTGCCTCTTGCGATAAAAATTCGTTTTTTATACCGTTTCCGCCTCCCCGTAAGAACCGGGGGTCGCAATATGGACTTACAGTTCCACGGCAGAAAAGGAGTATTGGGGGCAGTTTTTTATGCAGTAATATCCACTACCATTCCTGCATCTTTCTGGGTATTTTTATTCTGACTCAAGTGTTGAGTATTTTGGGGTTTATTTTGTAATCGTCGATTCGATCGGAGAATTTAATTTTGTTTTGTTATTCCGGATAATTTAGAAAGTATTAAAATGTTCGAACGGATATCATCTCAATTTTTCCCGGCACGAAAAACATTCAAGTGTTGAATTTTTCTCGGGTTTAAATCTTTCGGAAAAATATGCAAGTAATGCGATGGACCCTCTAGAAGACAACAAACCTTAACTCGATTATGTTACCGTCTTGAACTGCCTTGAACCTTAGGGTTTAGGGCAGTACGGCGTGCCACATGTGAGGCGTTGGCTTGACCCTTCTACGGCTGGATCGTTGCTACTGTGACGTATTCTGGAATTTTTGAACTCCGCTCAAGTGTTGAGCTATTTAGGAAATCTTGTGTATTTGATTATTCGATCGAAAAGTTTAATACTGTCTATTTATCTGGAATGTGATACAATATGTGGAATTCATATAGTTAGGCATGAAATGCCAAGTATGTGATATTTCGGATTTACGATGTCTAAAGAGAATGCGGATTCCAAATGTTGTAGTTTTAGACTTTCTTTTCTGCGACCGTAAGTGTAATATGTGATATCTCCGGTTTCGTTGCTTTATGTCAACGACAATTGGGATGCGCACATTTACTTACGTTGATGACATGTGATGTTATGTGTTGCTGGATATGTTATATTGGATCGTCGCGTTTCTGAATAGCCGGGTTTTTTTTATGTGAGATGAGGGATTTTATTTTCATTCATGTAAAATTAAAATGTATGTAATATTCTTTTATTGGGGCACTTCCGGGATGAGGTCGATGTCACCATTTATATATTATTTACTTTTCCGCACTAGGATAGACCCAAGGAGGAGAGCACAAGTAACCGGGTTTTAGAGTCAAGTGGGAGACCAACTTGAGGAGTCGAGTCCGGGTCTCCTAACTCTAGAATTGGAAGGGTTGCCTGTCGCTCTCGTAGGGGTCTAGGTGTGTAGGTTTGGCTATTCATCACGCCCGTGGAATCCGTGTTTTATAGAGGTTCAAAATAAAACACGGACGTCCTAGTATATCCAATGTTTCATATGTTTCTTCTGCTGCGATATCATTGATGTGATCATTTGATGTGCTGTGATAAATACTGTATATAGTATATATGATATATTATATAGACGTTACTTATATTTTACACCCGAGCTAGCCCTGCCCTGCTCTGCCGTTAGTTACCTAACCTAACGGTGCACGAGGGGACATCGAGGCGAATGCGGATGGCATAAGTGTATGTTGTATTTATCCGTGATGTTTAGGTGACTTAAATGATGGGACTTCATTAATGTGATTAATGAAAGAAAAGAAACCTAAAAGATGTTGTAGAATCAAATTTTTCGAAAAGGGTAGCTACAGTTTTGTTTTGCATAGCGATATATATGATATATCCTGCACCTTATTCGATGAGGAAAGAGCTGATATCTCTTCACCGGGAGTGACCTATTTAGCAAAACTGGCAGATGCTACAAAACTCGGTTTGTCTTTTGATTGGTTTTAGAGTTTTGCTTTGCATAGTGATATATGTGATATGTCCTGCACCTTATTCGATGAGGAAAGAGCCGAGATCTCTTCACCGGGAGTGAACTCATTAGCAAAACTAATGAAAGCCTCAAAATCACTCCATTTCAAAATTCACTCGATTCTACAACGATATCAAGTTAATTACGCAATAGGTTTTCAGAAAAACTTGTCGTAGCCCTCCGTCATTTCAGATAAGTCCTACTTAGTATTCGTGCTACGTTTGTTGACCTCCGTCAAGGCGTAGTGTGCGGTAGCTAACTAGTATTTATCTGCTTATGCATATGATGCAGATTGGATTAGGGCAGTCGTACGACCTTGTTGACCTCCGTCAAGGGTCGTGCGGGTGGGTTTGATTCAATTAAGAAATGACGGGTTGAACTTGACTTGCACCCTGTGGTTTGTTGACCTCCGTCAAGGTCATGGGATGCTTGGGGCAAAATATTATCGGGAATTTCAAGTGTTGAAATTTGCAATGAGATAGTTGGATTCCGATACCCACTGCGAGTAATTGTTACTCCTGGGAGAGTTTTACACAGGACAATTAGCCGATCAAGTAGGTGTCTAGAAAGGTGTCAACAGGGTTACGCCTCTGGGAAAACGAGGTTTACTTTAATTAGGTCCGTGCGAAAGCACGGGGAACCTCCCTTAAAGTACCGACACTGGCCTGGCTGAAAGATTGGCGAAGTTGTAGGGTGTAATTAATCCGGGCTAGTCTTTCCTTTTAGAGTTTGAAGGAAGATTTGATAAAAATAGTGGGAGCCATCCTGATTAGATAAAATAATAACCAATCTGATCTTGCATGAGCATACGCTAAAGTGTTTTTCTTCTCTCTCTCGAGGCAGCGACCATATCATGCCTTAATAAAGATAATAATATGGATGTATTGACCGAACCAGCATATTATACTGTGCTGGGGAACGTTTGTTCCGTTCATTCTTATAAGAGTTATAGGACTGAACAGGATATAAGGGAATACCAGGATTCCCATGCCACCCGAATGAAGAAAGTACATGTTGATGCATTTTCTTCAGGTGTGTTCGTTACAGAGAACTGTTTCTCCATTTGCTCTACGTCCTGGGAATTAGATACCGGATCAGGATCCCATATATGTAATCAGTTACATGGGCTTAGGAAAGGTAGAGAACTTGGAGAAGGTGATAAAGACATATGGGTTGGAAATGGTGCAATTGTTGCAGCTAAAACCGTCGGGGAATATCACCTTGTATTGCCAACTGGTAATACATTAGTTCTGAATGAATGCTATTACATGCCGAACCTGATATGCAACATTATATCGGTTTCTTTACTAAGTAAAGAGGGATATAATTTTGTATTACAGGATAATGTTATGAACATTTTCCTTAACCAAAAGTTGGTTGGATCAGGCACGTTGTGCAATGGCATTTATGTTCTAAATCAATGAACAGTTCTGAACATAACAGACACACATAAGAGGAAGAGTTCAGAACTGATCGAATCCTTCTTGTGGCATTGTAGACTCGGTCATATAAATGCGACACGGCTAGCTAAGTTGCATAAGGATGGATATTTGAAATCGTTCGAATTTTCATCTTATGACACTTGCCAGTCATGTCTCAAAGGCAAGATGACCAAAACTCCATTTACGGGACACGGAGAAAGAGTTACGGAACTCTTGGGACCGGTACATAGTGATGTATGCGGCCCCATGTCTACACATGCCAGGGGTGGTTCTTCGTACTTCATTACATTCACTGACGATCTCTCTAGATTCGGATATGTGTTCCTGATGAAACACAAATCAGAAGCTTTTGAGAAATTTAGAGAATATAAACAAGAAGTCGAGAACCAAACCGGGAAAAGTATTAAAATCCTTCGATCTGATCGAGGAGGTGAATACTTGAGCAATGAATTCCTAGACTTCCTAAAAGAGAATGGGATTCTCTCTCAGCTGTCTCCTCCATATACACCACAGCACAACGGTGTATCGGAACGGAGGAACCGCACCCTATTAGATATGGTGCGCTCTATGATGAGTATAGCTGAGTTATCTATTTCCTTCTAGGGATATGCACTGGAGACAGCAGCATACCTACTGAATAAGCTTCCTACCAAATCTTTGCCTACCACCCCATATAAGATATGGGAGGGAAGAGACCATATCTTAATTTTATTAAGATATGGGATTGCCCGGCCTATGTCAAAAGACAAAAACCGGACAAACTCGAGGCAAGGTCTGTTTTGTGTAAGTTTGTTGGATATCCCAAGCATTAGCGAGGGTATATCTTCTACCACAGTGAGGAATAAAGGGTGTTTGTTTCTCAACACGCCACCTTTTTAGAAAAGGAATTTCTTGCAAAAGAGATTAGTGGCTCTGAGGTAGAACTGGTAGAGGTTCCAGCTATACAAACCACAACAGAAAATTTGGTAGAACCAGAGGATTCGGTAGTTCTCAATGAACCCTAGCCACTCCGCCGATCTGGTAGGGTTCCTCACCCACCTGAGAGATACTACGGTTTTCTCATGGATGGTGGGAGCGAGGATTGCATCATGGTTGATGATGACCCAACTAGCTTCGAGCAGGCCATCACGAGTGGGGACTCAGTGAAATGGCTGGATGCAATGTGGTCCGAGATGGAATCCATGTACACCAATAAAGTGTGGACTTTGGAAGATGCTCCTGAAGGGGTAAAACCCATTAGGAGCAAGTGGATCTGCAAGAAAAAACTTGGTGTAGATGGGAAAGTGGAGACTTTCAAAGCTAGACTTGTTGCAAAGGGTTTTCGTCAAAGACCAGGTGTGGACTATGACGAAACCTTTTCTCCAGTGGCTATGTTTAAATCCATCCGGATCATGCTTGCCATTGCTGCATATCATGACTACGAAATCTGGCAAATGGATGTTAAGACCGCCTTTCTAAACGGTGATTTAGAAGAGTGTGTGTACATGAATCAGCCAGAGGGCTTCGTAGATAGTGGGAGCAGCGGGAAGGTGTGCAAGCTGCTTAAATCCATTTATGGATTAAAGCAAGCATCGCGGAGTTGGAACATCTGCTTTGACGTCGTTATCAAAGAGTTTGATTTCGTCAAAAACGTAGATGAACCTTGTATCTACAAGAAGGTGGCAGAGAGTAAGGTTGTCTTCCTCGTATTGTACGTGGACGACATACTCTTGATAGGAAATGACATTCCTATGCTGCAATCGGTCAAGCTCTTCTTATCACAAAGATTCTCAAAGAATGATCTAGGTGATGCCTCCTACATACTGGGAATTATGATCTATAGAGATAGATCTAAAAGGATATTGGGATTGTCCCAATCCAGGTATATTGACACCATACTAAAGAGGTTTAGTATGGAAGAATCCAAGCATGGGAACTTACCCACGATCTCAGGGCTCACTCTCTCCAAAGAGATGTCTCCCAAGACTGATTTGGAGAGAGCTCGCATGCATGGGATACCCTATGCTTCGGCTGCAGGCTCTATCATGTACGCAATGTTATGTACAAGACCCGATGTAGCATACTCACTAAGTGTAGTGAGTAGGTATCAAGCTGATCCTGGAGAGAGTCACTGGACAGCTGTGAAGAGCATTCTCAAGTACTTACGAAGGACTAAAGAGATGCTCTTGGTGTATGGTAACGAAGAACTCCAAGTGGAGTCCTTTACCGATTCGAGCTTCCAGAGTGATAAGGATGACTCTAAGTTGCACTCGGGATTTTTCTTTACCCTCTACGGAGGGGCGGTTAGCTGGAAGAGTTCCAAGCAGGAAACCGTGGCAAACCTGACGATGGAGGCTGAATACATCGCTGCCAAAGAGACTGTCTGGATCAAGAAGTTCATAACTAAACTTGGAGTTGTTCCATCCATTGAGCATCCAATACTTTTGTATTGCGATAACAAAGGAGCGGTGGCTTTGGCCAAGGAACCCAGGTCCCATCAGCGATCCAGGCATATTCTGAGGCGGTATCACCTGATCCGGGAGATAGTTGATCGCCGGGAGATCGAGGTCAGGAGGGTTGATACGAAGAACAGCACTGCGGATCCACTCACGAAGGCCATTCCCCAGATACAGTTTTACAGTTTGAGAGACTCTTCGGGATGCTAGGTATGCGATACTACAGCAGCTGGCCCTAGTGCAAGTGGGAGATTGTTAGTTGTATGTATGCCCTAGAGGCCAGTATTGTACAGATGATGTATATTATATTGGATGCTTGGACATATATAGAGAGGACTTTCTTGCTCGATATGATAGTATACTATCTGGTTGCTCTTTATCTTAACATGTATACTTGTCTGTTGATACTGTTTTATAGCTACATGTTGATAAAGCCCTTAGGATGTGTACTTGACTACCTGGACTATGATGCAGATCATACTAGTGGGGACAGAGTAGTCTATAAGTACATCCTTTAATGTTCCTAGTCGTGGGTATATCGAGACAGGGCATCGATATACCAGAGTAGACTAGCGTATACTCTTCTCGACCCATGAGATGGGCGATGCATGATCCCATATCCATTGGTGTTTGACATCAGAGATGGTATACGGGTGCTCAGTGGAGACTGGGTACACTGGACGGACTCGCCGAGAACTCCCAGATGGTATTATACCTCACGTCAGATGGCAGTTCTCTGGTGACACTTGTGCAGGTTAGTCTGTAGTCCCGAGATCGTCATAGAGTCTTGTGTGATTCCCATTGTGCTTTGATTTCCACCCTACCACGTCCATGAGGGCGTGCAAAACGCTGGTTTTTGGGTACAGTCCCGAGTCACACGGAGGCAATGAGCGATAACAGGGGTTTCATCTCTCCCGGTATTGGGGGTTAATGTTGCGCTGTACTCGATTGGCCATAACAGGGAAGTCCGTGGCCAGGGCTGAGTTAGAGATTTACTAGTAAGTGTTACCAGTAGTTTCTCGACCCGTTATGAGCCTCACATCGGCATGACTTATGGGTTATTAGGATCTGACGTTTACCACCCCTAGACTTGATATGCGACATATCAGACGAGGAGACCGGACTATACGGGAAGTGTTACCGGCAGGCTTTTACAGGAGTTGGAGCGGGCTTGCTTGCTGATCTTCTGATCGCTCAATACTCAGGTGACCGTTACGTCCAGCTAGTACCGCTGACGGCTTGTGGGTGCTTGATGTGATCATCACCTACTGCCGGCGTATTGACAAGTCTTTAGAGTCCTACATAGAGGTTTTACTGGCTCAGGCAAAACGAAATAGGAGCGCATATGTGATATGTGCGGGACCGAGAATAATACGTGTATGTGATACCGTATTCTATTCTCGCGATTTCTTGTATCGGTCGGTTATATGTGATATAGCCGGGTTATCATATCAAGTGTTGATTCGATAAGTCGATACATTGGATGTTAGTCGGTTATATGTGATATGACCGGATTATTAAGTCAAGTGTTGATTTAATAATTTATTGTATAATTGTATATTTGATATACTAGTTTACATTAACTAACACTTGTTCACTTTAGGTGTTTTTTCTCACAGGTACACAACTTTAATATATATGTGATATATATTAAAATGTGTTTTCTTTTTGTATCATGGTTGATGATACAACATTCATGGGTGTATGAGACTTACACCATGCTATTTGTTATGTTGGGATTAATATATATAAAGTAATTACAAAATTAGTGGAAAATTAGAAAATGCATGAAGCTTGTGGAAGCTGGTGGATGCATTGACTAAAGTCCACTAAATTTGTTTTTACTTTGGATTTTTAACCTAACCATCACACTTAGCTATGGTAATGTCTCTACATGAGTTAGTATATGATACTCACTCAACATGGTTAGCTCTCTTACTTGATCATTATCCTCATCTCTTTCTTTTGTTCATCTTCTTCTTCTTTGTTCAAAAGAAAAGCTTGCTAGGGTTTGATCCAAAGTGAGAAAGATTGTGAGAAATAAAATTCTAAAGAAAACCCATTTCCTATTTCTCCATCCTCTACTAGACTAGCAATTTAGTATAGGGTGTTTGCTTCACCAATTCTCTAGTTAGTGAAGTAGTAGCTTGAGTTTATATTCCCTCGACGTAGATCATCTTCGGCCTCGAAGACTTCAAGCAAGGACGCTTCTTTCACCTCGTGAAGCCATACAAGAGTCCGGGAGAACCACGATCACAGCGAAGGGACTTTAACAAGGAGCTAATGAAGTGAAGGACCAATCTACAAAGGTTGTATTTCGTATTCACTTAGTGGTAAATGTGATTTACTAGCATGTGAAACCCTAATTTTCTAGCAAAGATCTTGTTTAGGGTTGTTAGGCACGGCTAAAATTTTAATCAGGCATGTTTGATGCTTCCTTAACCTTTGTTAGAGTGCCTAGTATCCCTACATCTACATCTTCTAAGCTATCTAAATTAGCAAACTACATACTTTAGTTACCTCATTCATGAGGTTAGTGCTTGAACCATAGACTCTCGGGTGGATCGTCTTTGACACGAGGAAGCCGACGATCAAGCGCGGTCCGTACCTTCTAGGAGCTTAAGAAGTGGAGAAGAAGACCCGAAGGACTTGTATCTTGGAGGTACAAACCACTATCATTCTAGTTTAGAACCTCTTTGAGTTTAGTTAGATAAGGTTTATGTGTCATCTTGGAAGTTTAGTCGATGTTACTCGAATTAAAATTGTTTTATGTAAATTCTGCCTCTCTACAAACCTTGTGGGGTGTGTGACATCGACTTACATGGTATCAAAGCCGGTCAATAAACCTTAAGCCAGTTAGCACATATTTAGAACTTCGATCGACATAAATTATCTGAATTGCATCTCCATTACTAGCTTACTGTTCGAATTTTAAAATTGTTTAAAAAATATTTTCAGTGGCCTTAAAAAATTATGTGCAGGCTTTTCTAGAACCAAGAAAATAATTTGAGCACATGAGCTCCTAATTAGATCGCTAATCCACGGCCAAATAGGTCATTTGGCCGCAGATCCACGGTTTAATTGTGGCTAAGGTGCTCCAAAAATTTTCCTGGGGTTCAAGTTCATGGAAATGTGATTTTTAGAACATTTAGTTTTTGCCCAGATTTGTTTGCGTACTGGTTTGTACATGGGGTAAATGCAAAAAATTTTAATCGATCGAAATTCTAAATTCTTGCTTATCTGTGTATTTGTTTCTGCCCGTGAATATCTTTGAGCAGTATAACCCGACTAATTGCTATATGTACAATCAGACGGGTTTATGAACATGATATTCGCGTTGATGTTCTGTATTGCGCTGTTGTTATGGATAATTTGTCATGGTGGATGGCCTATTGTACAATGGTTGTAGTACAGTGTTGATTCATATGTATATTAATTATTGTGGGGCGAGCGTCCGATATGTGGACTGCCGTTTCCGCCCGTTGGTATAGTCTTTTATCGGGGCACGGCCGGGTTGAAGTCGATGTCACCGTTGTATATATTTTTATTTTTCTATACTAGGATTACCCCGCGGATGAGTGCTCGAGTAGCCGGATTCTAGAGGGCAACGGAGCCCCATCACATAGCGTTGAGACTGGGATGCCTTACTCTAGAATTGGCGGGCTACTCGCCGCACTCATAGGGGGTATAGGATGACCCACGATGGGGTGCACAAGTTACCGGATTCCGTGATGCGCTGGGTGGCCCATCCACTTTGTTGATTGGGGTTGCCCCGCTTCCAGAATTGGCAGGTGGCTTGCCGCGCTCGTAGGGGTCTAAGTTCTTCATTGCACAGGCTATCTACATGACAGGGAACGTCGAGTTTTGTTTATGGTTCAAATGAAATTCGGGGCTCCAAAATTATTCTCTATTCTTGTTGCTAATTAGTTTTCTGTGATGTTGCATATCATGCCTGTGATGGATATATATATATATATATATATATATATATAAATGTTGTATATATTTTGCATCCACGCTAGTCTAGCCCCCGCTCTGCCGTTAGTTATGTAACCTAACGGTGCATGACGGGGCCCCGTGGTGAATGCAGGTGCATATACATACATTCTATTTTCGTTCTTTTTGTGGTGTGATAAGGTTAATTGATGGGACGGAATTAATCTCAATTAATGAAAAGAAATAAATCTAAAATCTGATGTCGTTGGAACAATTGCAAAACACTCGGTTTTCTTCAAAAACAACTTTTAAAAGCGGAGCTTAAACCACTCGTTTTCAAAAGCTATTCGGTTCCTTCGACTGTATCAAGTTCATTATGTAAGTGTATGTTGCATGCTCCCACAACTCTGCGGAAGTAATAAACGAAAATTTTCTTTGCATACAACACACACTTTCAAAAGATCTTGTCTAAACCATAACTAGAAAACCCTAACTAGAGATTTTATCTACTATGTTAGGGATTATACCTTGATGATCCGGTCCTTCGGGTCTTCTTTGATGATCTCCTTGGCTCGGTGGATGTTGTCGGTATGCTCGATCTCCGGCCACCCCAAGACTTAGATGATCCACGCGAGAGTTGTCATGCAAGCTAAAACCCTTCTCAAGAGTTAAACCTAGAGATCAAGTTTGCTAAACATGGTCACTAGGATGATGTAGAGATTAGTGTATTGGATTATCTTTGATCCTTGTCTTTTGATTCACATCTCATGCGATTGTTAAAGCAAGGAAGAAGAAGGAGGAAAGAAGAAGGAGAGAGAAAGAGTTTTGCATAATAAGAAAATTCAAGCATGAGAAAATGATATATTCAAATTGAAATAATTGAAGCATGGATTATAAAATTAGCACCATGCTTCAATACTAACACCAAAACAATATAAAATAAAATAACCCATTCTTTCAACCATGCTTGGACTTTCTAATTTCCACCTTATTTATTTATTTTCATAAAATAAATAATGTATTATGAGGCGGCATCTTCTAGAAGGTATTCTTGTAACAATTACAAGAATACCCCTCCTCCGTATAGCGTATCCCGTATACCGTATACCCGTATCCGAATTCAGAAAAATACGAATACCAATAATCCAATAATATAATACCGGTATTCGGCTTAAACCAAAGCCTACCAGTATTATTATTCTGATTATTATTCTTGTAACAATTACACGAACATAATCGAAACACTGCCGCAACACCTTACGGCAGCCGTAACAACTTATGGCCTCTACATCTTTGGCCTGAACGAGGGAACCCTCTGTATGGGACTCTAAAGACTCGACAGTACGCTGGCAGTGCGTTTAACCACAAGCACGTCAGCGGCACTAGCTGTGCGTAACGGCTATCCAGGTATATGACGAAAAGGTGGCCGACGAGCGAACTTATCACAACCTCAACGAGCCTGTAAGCAACACTTAACGTACAGTCCAGTCTCTTCGTCTGATACGTCGCATATGAAGTCTAGGGGTGGTAAATGTCAGACCCCATTAATTTTATAAGTCATGCTGATTTATGGCTCATAACAGTTCGAGGAACTAACGATAACACTTATCAGTCAACCTCGAGAACCCTGGCCTGGGATTTAGGTGTTATAGCCGATCAAACATAGCGCGACATCAACTCCCTATACCGGGAGAGACGAAACCCCTCCTATTGCTCACTGTCTCCATGTGATTCGGGATTGTACCCAAAGTCCACCTGTTTGCACGACTCAATAGAGCCGTGGTAGGGTGGAAATCAAAGTACAGTGGGAACCACATAAGACTCCATGACGATCTCAGGTCTACAGACGAACCTGTACAAGTGTCACATGAGAACTGCTATCTGACAATTGGTATATATACCATCTAGGAGTTCTCGGCGAGTCCTGTTTGTTGTACCCATTCTCCAATGAGCACCTATGTACAATCTTTGTTGTCAAACACCAATGATTGTGGAATCAACCATCGCCCCCCAGGGTCAGGAAACGTACACACTAGTCTAATTTGGTAATACCGATGCCCTGTCTCGATATACCCTCGACTACGAACCATTAAAGGATATGCTTATAGACTGTCTAGGCCCTACTAGTATGATCTCATCATAATCCTGGTAATCAAGTATAATCCTAAGGGCTTCATCAACATGCATATGAATATATGAAACACAACACATGTTAAGATGAAGAGCAACCAGACAGCGTACTATCATGTCGAGCGAGAAAGTCCTCCCTATATATGCCCCAGGATCCACTGTAATATACATCTCATGTACAATAATGGCCTCTAGGGCATACATACAACTAACAATCTCCCACTTGCACTAAGGCCAGTTGTTGTAGTATAGCATACTTAACACCCTATAAAAGTCTTTTGCAGGAAAGGCTTCAGTGAGTGGATCCGCCGCTGTTGTCCTCTGAGTCTACTCTCCTAACCTCGATGTCCCTAGAGATCATCCATCTCCATGATCAGGTGATACTGCCTAAGAATTATATCTGGATTTCTGATGGGACGGGGGTTCCTAAGCAAAAGCCATAACTCCATTGTCACACAATGGTTGGAATGAAGTTCATCTCATGAACTAATATATATCCAGATTTCCTCTTTGGTAGCATTCTTGGTAACGATGTATCTTGCCTTTAATCGTCTAGTATGTCACGGTATCTAGCTTGGAACTCTTCCAACATACCGTCCCTCCACTGAGGGTAAAGACACTTCCTGCGACTGACATTCAGTCGTCCTTATCACCCAGGAACCTTTCCATTGATTCTCCCCAGGATCTTTTGATACCATCTCACTACAACTAGTGAGAATCCTAACATCCAATTAGATCTATCTCATAGATCCATAACCCAAAATTTATGAGGTATCACCTTGATCCTATATGGAGAATCTTTGTGATAAGTGGAGATTGACCGAGAGTAGCATAGGAAACTCCTTTCCTACCAAGAATAAGTCATCAACGTACAATACGAGGATCATCACCATACTCCCTACTACCTTTTTGTATATACAAGGTTCATCTACCAATTTGATGAAGTCAAACGCTTTGACTACCACATCAAAACAGATGTTCCAACTCCGCGATGCCTGATTTATCCTATAAAATATCTTGCACACGTTTCCGCTGCTCCCATTGTCTACGAAGCTCTGTGGCTGTGTACTTATAGACGCACTCTTCTAAATCATAATTTTAGAAAAGCAGTCATGACACCGAACCGCCAGATATCGTAGTCATGGTTTGTAGCAGTGGAAAGTAGGATCTGGATGGACTTAAGCATAGCTTTGAAAGTCTCAACTTTTTCATGTACACCAAGCAATCTTCTCAAGAAATACTTGCTCCTGATGGGGATTTAACCCATCAGATAAAGTAACCAAAGTCCATACTTTGTTAGTGTATAAAGATTCCATCTCAGATCGCTAAGCATCCAGCCATTCTCACAGAGTCCCCGCTCCTGATGGCCTGCTCAAAACTAGTTGGGCCATCATCTCATGATGTAATCCTCGCTCCCACTGTCATAGAGAAAACCGAAGTATCTCTCAGGTGTGTGAGGAACCCTATAAGATCGGCGAAGAGGTTGAGCTTCGTTGGAAAGTATCGAATCCTTTGGTTCTACCAAATCATCAGCAGCAATTTGAATAGCTGGAACTCTTTCCAGTTCTACCTCATGACGACTAATTTCTTCACAAGAAATTCCCTTTCACAAAGGTGGCATGCTGAGAAACAAAACATCTTTTGTTCCTCGATGTGGTGGAAGATATTCCCTTGCTAATGCTTGGGATATCCAACAAACATCCACAGAACTGACCTTGCCTCGAGCTTATCCGGATTTTGCTTTTATGCATAGGCTGGACAACCCCAAATCTTAACATACTAAGATATGGGCTCTTCCCATTCCATATGATATATGAAGTGTTAGGCAACTTATTTGGTTGGAACCCTATTCAATAGGTATGCATCTTCTCAAGTGCATAACTCCCAAAAGGAAATAGGAAACTCAGTAGCTCTCATCATAGAGCGCACCATATCAAATAGGGTGTGTTTGCTCCACCCCGATATACCGACGTGCTGTGGTGTATACGGAGGAGTAATGCTGAGAGAGAATCTCATTCCCCTTTAGAATAGTCCAGGAATCCCGTGCTCAAGTATTCTCCTCCTTGATCACATCAAAGGACATAATACTTATACCCGTTTCGGTTCCCTACTTCTAACTCATATTCATTGAATTTCTCAAAAGGTCCTGACTTGTGTTACAACAGGAACACATGTGCGAATATTACGAGATAATCAGTGAATGAAATGAAGTACAAAGAACGAGTCCTGGCATGCGTAGACAGGGGACTTACATACATCATCATGTATCAATCCCAAGAGTTCAATAACTCTTTCTCTGTTTCCAATAAATAGAGCTATGGTCATCTAATCTTTGTGACATGACCGGCAAGTTTCACAAGATATAAATTCAAACTAATTTAAATATGCATCTTAATGTAACTTAGCTAGTCGGGTCGCATTGATATGACCTAGTCTACAATGCCTCAAGAAGGATTCGTTCATTTCTGAACTCTTCCTCTTGTATGTGTTCTTTACACTAAGAACTGTGGTTTGATTTAGAACGTATATACTTTTAGATAACGTGCCTGAACCGATCAACTCTTGATATAGGAAATGTTCAAAACATTATCCAACAATACAAAATTATATCCTTCTTTACTAATAAAGAGACTGATATGGTGTTGTATATCAGGTTCGGTATCTAATAATATTCATTCAGAATCAATGTATTCTGGTAATATAGGGTGATAACTGCCAACAGACTTGGCTTGCAACAATTGCACCGTTTCCAACTCTTGAAACTTATCACCCGTTCTTAGTTCTATACTTATCTGTAGCCCATATAACATATTACATATGCGGGATCCTGATCCGGTATCTCATACCCAGGACGTAAAGGATACTGAGAAACAGTTCTTTGTAATGAACACACTCGAAAAAGATGCATCAGCATGCACTTTCTTCGTTTGGGTGGTACAGGATTCGGGTAATCCCCAATTTCCTGCTCTGTCTTATAACAATTATAAGTAGGAGCGGGACCAACGTTTCCTAGCGCAGTATAACAAGCGGGTCCGGTCAATACATCCGTATTATTTATCTTGATTAAAGCGTGACATGGTCGCTACCTGGAGAGAGAGAGAAGAAAATGTTCTGAGTGCACTCTTGCAAGATTAGATTGGTTATGTATTTTATCTAATCAGGATGTCTCCCACTATTTTTATCAAATCTTCCTTCAAACCTTAAAAGGAAAGACTAGTCGGGATTAATTACACCCTACAAGTTTGCCAATCTTTCAGCCAGGCCAATGCTGGTACTTTGAGGGAGGTTCCCCGTGCTTTCGCACGGACCTAATTAAAATAAACCTCGTTTTTCCAGGGGCGTAACCCCGTTGACACCTTTCTAGACACCTATTTGATCGGTTAATTGTAAAGTGCAAAATTCTCCCAGGAGTAACAATTACTTGCAGTGGGTATCAGGATCCAATTATCTCATAGAAGGTATGCAATCTCATTGCAAATTTCAACACTTGAAACTCCTGATAATGGTTTTTACCCCTAGTGACTTATGACCTTAACTATGGTCTATAAATCATAAGCACTAGTCAAGCTCTACCCGTCATTTCATGATTAATTAGAGCCACTAACATGACCCTTAACTATGGTCAACAAAGTCACATGACTATCCTAACTAATCGTATCATATGCTTTGTAGGAAGACATCACTTAGCTACCGTACACCACGCCTTAACTATAGTCAACAAACGTGGCACGAATACTAAGTACTCTGCTTCCTAAAATGGCGGAGGGCAACGGATGGTTTTTATGAAAACCTTTAACGTTTTGAACTTGATATCGTTGTAGAATCGAGTGAAAGGTGTGGATTAAGCTCCAGTTTTAAAAATCGAATAGTTTTGTAGCATCTTTCTAATTTTGCTAAAGAGGACACTCCCGGTGAAAGGATCTCGGCTCTTTCCTCATCGAATGAGGTGCAGGATATTCATGAATACCACGATGCAAAACAAAAGTTATATCAACTATAAAAACAATTGAGGTCTTTGTAACATTTGCTAGTTTCGCTAAAAGGGTCACTCCCGGTGAAAGGATCTCGACCCTTTCCTCATCGAATGAGGTGCAGGATATTCAAGAATACCACTGTGCAAAGCAAAAGCTAGAGTTACCCACTTAATAAAGTTTGATTCTACAACATCTTCAGGTTTCTTTTTCTTGACATTAATCATATTAATACTGTCCCATCATTTATGTTTCCTAAACATCACAGAAAAGAAACGAAAATAGAACGTATGCTTATGCCATCCGCATTCGTCATGGTGCCCCGTCATGCACCGTTAGGTTACTTAACTAACGGCAGAGCGGGGGCTGGACTAGCGCGGGTGCAAAACATAAGCAACGTTTATTATATATCTCATATATAAATATAGTCATTATAGATCACAGATGAATACATTGGATATACTAGGAATTCCGCATTTCATTCAAGACTTAATGAAAGACGGGTTCCACGGTCGTGATGAATAGCCAAAACCCCACCCTAGACCCCTACGGGTGCGACAAACTACCCGCCAAATTCTCGAAGTGGAGCAACCTCCCTCAACAATGTGAGTAGGCCATTCGGCACTTCGAAAACCCGGTAGTTTGTGCACCCCACCTTAGGTCTATCCTAGGAGCAAAAACAGTAAAAAGAAATTATACAACGGTGGTTACAACCTCATCCCGGATGTGCCCCGCAAAATAATATTACATTGGTTTTCACAAATTACATTGAATGAAAGAAAAGAAAAAAACACTCTTCTCACAGCACCCGGCCATTCATCACGACGATTCAACATATTCATATACACACACCATCTCATGATATTATTACAGAAGTGTGCAACCCCAACTAATCGACTTATAACAATTAGTCGACGTTTCAAACACACATAACAAATAACTGAAAACCCGATTAGCCAAGCACTTTAGAATTTCGATCGATAATTTTAAACCATGACAACACTTGTCATCTTCCAGTGCACAAACAACATTGTGAAAATTACAGATGTCCCAAAAACACTATTTCCTTAATCTAAGGAAACTGCTGAAAAATGAGTCAACTCGGCCATGACACGGCCGCGGATCGACGTCCAAACACTGAGTTTGACCGCAGATCCGAGGCGTTCCTGGCGAGTTAGACTCACGTTTTTCTACAGTGTGCTTAGAAAACCCTGCCTGTATTTTTAAGGCCATACAAATAATTTTTTGAACACTTTAAAAATCGACCGAAAACTGTGACAGAAAAAGTGTTTTTCGGGGAAAAATGCGTCGATCGAAGTTTTAACTTTTGGCTAACAGTCTAGTTATGGTTTAGTTAGGCTCTGATACCATGTAAGTGTATGTTGCATGCTCCCACAACTCTTGTGAGGCGGCGGAAGTGATAAACGAAAATTTTCTTTGCATACAACACACACTTTCAAAAGATCTTGTCTAAACCATAACTAGAAAACCCTAACTAGAGATTTTATCTACTATGTTTGGGATTATACCTTGATGATCCGGTCCTTCGGGTCTTCTTTGATGATCTCCTTGGCTCCGTGGATGTTGTCGGTGTGCTCGATCTCCGGCCACCCTAAGACTTAGATGATCCACGCGAGAGTTGTCATGCAAGCTAAAACCCTTCTCAAGAGCTAAACCTAAAGATCAAGTTTGCTAAACATGGTCACTAGGATGATGTAGAGATTAGTGTATTGGATTATCTTTGATCCTTGCCATTTGATTCACATCTCATGTGATTGTTAAAGCAAGGAAGAAGAATGAGGAGAGAAGAAGGAAAGAGAAAGAGTTTTGCAAAATAAGAAAATTCAAGCATGAGAAAATGATATATTCAAATGGAAATAATTGAAGCATGGATTATAAAATTAGCACCATGCTTCAATAGTAACTCCAAAACAATATAAAATAAAATAACCCATTCTTTCAACCATGCTTGGACTTTCTAATTTCCACCTCATTTATTTATTTTCATAAAATAAATAATGTATTATGAGGCAGCATCTTCTAGAAGGTATTCTTGTAACAATTACAAGAATACCCCTCCTCCGTATACCGTATCCCGTATACCGTATACCCGTATCCGAATTCCGAAAAATACAAAGACCAATAATCCAATAAGATAATACCGGTATCTGGCTTAAATCAAAGCCTACCAGTATTATTATTCTGAATATTATTCCTGTAACAATTACACGAACATAATCGAAACCCTGCCGCAACACCTTACGGCTACCGTAACAACTTATGGCCTCTACATCTTTCGCCTGAACGAGGGAACCCTCGGTGTGGGACTCGACAGTACGGTTGCAGTGGGTTTAACCACAAGCACGTCAGCGGCACTAGCTGTGCGTAACGGCTACCCAGGTACATGACGAAAAGGTGACCGACGAGCGAACTCATCACAACCCCAACGAGCCTGTAAGCAACACTTACCGTACAGTCCGGTCTCTTCGTCTGATACGTCGCATATGATGTCTAGGGGTGGTAAATGTCAGACCCCAGTAACTTTATAAGTCATGCTTATTTACGGCTCATAACAGATCGAGGAACTACTGATAACACTTATCAGTCAACCTCGAGAACCCTGGCCAGGGATTTAGGTGTTATAGCCGATCAAACATAGCGCGACATCAACTCCCTATACCGGGAGATTCGAAACCCCTCCTATCGCTCACTGTATCCATGTGATTCGGGACTGTACCCAAAGTCCACCTGTTTGCATGACTCAATAGAGCCGTGGTAGGGTGGATCAAAGTACAGTGGGAACCACACAAGACTCCATGACGATCTCGGGTCTACAGACTAACCTGTACAAGTGTCACATGAGAACTGCTATCTGACAATTGGTATATATACCATCTAGGAGTTCTCGACGAGTCCTGTTCGGTGTACCCATTCTCCAATGGGCACCTGTGTACAATCTTTGATGTCAAACACCAATGGTTGTGGAATCAACCATCGCCCCCAGGGTCAGGAAACGTACACACTAGTCTAATTTGGTAATACCGATGCCCTGTCTCGATATACACTCGACTAGAAACCATTAAAGGATATGCTTATAGACTGTCTAGGCCCCACTAGTATGATCTCATCATAATACTCCTAAGGGCTTCATCAACATGCATATGAAGATATGAAACACAACACATGTTAAGATGAAGAGCAACCGGATAGCGTACTATCATGTCGAGTGAGAAAGTCCTCCCTATATATGCCCCAGGATCCACTGTAATATATATCTCATGTACAATAATGGCCTCTAGGGCATAGATACAACTAACACATTAGGTTAATGGTTTTCGCCAAAACAAGCCATAGCCCTCCATCATTTCAGATAGGTATTTACTAGTATTGATGATATGTGTTTTGACCTTCGCAAAGGCATAGTGTTTGGTAGCTGGTGGGTGCTTATCTGTAGCATAGATAGATGCATTAATCTAGGACAAGCGTACACCTGTTTTGACCTTCATCAAGGCCTTGTACGAATGGGTTTAGATTAATTTGGACAATGACGGGTTGAACTTGACTTGCGACTTATGATGTTTTGACCTTCGTCAAGCTTATAAGCGCTCAAGGCAAAAACCACATCGGGTGTTTCGAACATACAGGAAACTTGCTAGTGTTGCGTACCTTCTGGAGTGTGGTAGTTTTGGTAGGCTTCCTTCAAAATTATCACACAATGATAGTTGGGTCCCGATCCTACTGTGAGTATCCGCTACTCTTCAGGAGAATTTTTCACTTTGCAATTAGCTAATCAAGTAGGTGTCTAGAAAGGTTTTAACATGGCTATGCCTATGGGAAAATGAGGTTATTTAATTAGGTCCGTGCGAAAACACGGGGAACCTCCTTCCGAAGTACCAACATTGGCCTGGCCGAAACATAAGCGAACTTGTATGGTGCGATTAATCCTGACAAATTCTTCTTTTAGGGTTTGAATGAGAATTCGAGGAAACAGTGGGAGCCATCCTGTTTAGATAAACTAATAACGAATCTAAACTTGCTAGAGCATATGCTGAGTGTTTCTTTTCTCTCTCTTCTAATTGCAGCGACCATGACGGGACTTAAGCTAATATCAGATAAAAATAAACTCGCTGAGGAAAATTATAAAGACCGGCTGAGGAACGTCCATATGGCCCTAACATATGATAAGGTTGCATACGTCCTCACGGCAAAAGCCCTCCCTGTTCCAGGTCCAGAATCCATGGTCCCGGACATTGAGGTCCGTCAGACCTGGGATCTTGATTGCGCGAAAGCCAAGTGCCTCGTGCTGGCCTCTATGGATAATGAACATCAGAGGCGGCACGAGAAGATGGACCTTGCTTCCATCTTTCTCCAAACCAAAGATTTATATAGAGAGCAATCTCGTATCGTAAGATATGAGAGCTCAAAGAAATTGTTTCAAGTGAGATTGGCTGTCGGATCATCTGTTGGGGACCATGTCCTAAAAATAATTACTCTCATTGAAGAGCTCGCGGACCTAGGAACTACGTTGGAGAATGAGTTGTATACCGACTTAATTCTGCAGTCCCTTCCCTCCACCTATGCCCAATTAATATTGAATTTCAATATGCCAAAGATGGAAGTTTCACTTTCTGATCTCCTCAACATGTTAGGAGTGGCAGAGGGCACCTTCAAGAAATCCAAGGAAACACCCACTCTGTTTATTGGGGAATCTTCTTCTGCTAGATCCAAGGCTAAGGCCAAGGGAAAGAAGAAGAAGGCCCCCACCAAACCGAGGGGAGGTGTGCAGATGGTGCAGGGAAAGGGAAAAGAAAAGAACGGGGAGGGGGGAGGGGCAGCCATAAAGGAAGAATGCTTCTACTGTCGGAAAAAGGGACATTGGAAGAAGGATTGCCGGGCTTTGAAAGCCAAGAATCAAGACACGAAGAAAGTTGTGGCTTTGGCTTCAGGTGTATTCATGATTGAAAACCGTTTCTCTATAAACTCTACTTCCTGGGTATTGGATATCGAATCAGGATCTCACATCTGTAATTCATTGAAGGCGCTGAGAAGCCATAGAGTTTTTAGGAAAGGTGATATGACCCTTAGGATTGGCAATAGAACCAGTGTGGATGCTATTGTAGTAGGAGAATATCACCTAGGATTGGCGAGTGGATATATTTTGTTATTGCGTAACTGCTTTTGTGTACACAGTATGATGTGTAATATTATATATGTATCTTTGTTATCAAATGAAGGATATAATTTTGCACTTGAAAGCAATGTCATAAACATTCACCTAAATCATGAAATGGTTGGGGTCGGGTACACTTAATAACAGAATATATATTCTCAATCAACATCAAGTTTTCAATGTCCAAAACACACTAAAAGAAAGACTTCAAAATCAATCCAAGCTTTCTTATGGCATTGTAGACTTAGTCATATCAATGAAACACGACCAAGTAAGTTACATAAAGATGGATACTTAAATCCGTTTGAGTAACAATCATATGAAACTTATCAATCATGTATCAGAGGAAAGATGAAAAAAACTCCGTTCACTGGACACGGAGAAAGAGCTACGGAGCTCCTGGGACTTATACTCATCGACGTGTGGGCCAATGTCTACACATGCAAGAAGTGGCTATTCCTACTTCATTACTTTCACCGATGATTTCTCAAGGTATGGACATGTATTCTTGATGAAACATAAATCCTAAGCCTTTGAAAAATTCCAGGAGTATAACAATGAAGCGGAAAAGCAAACCGGCAATAGTATTAAGATACTCCGATCTGATCGGGGTGGTGAATACTTAAATGCTGAGTTCCTGGAATATCTAAAAGAGAATGGAATTCTATCTCAGCTTACTCCTCCATATCACCACAACACAACGGTGTATCAGAAAGATGGAATCGCACTCTACTTGATATGGTGTGTTCCTAGATGAGTAATGTTGAGTTGCCGCTATCCTTCTGGGGTTATGCACTAGAATCTGCTGTATACCTATTGAATAATGTTCCAACTAAGTTTGTTCCAACCACTCCATATGAAATGTGGAGTGGGAAGAAACCATGTCTTAATTATCTTAAGATATAGGGTTGTCTTACTTTTGTCAAAAAAGTTCATCCGGAAAAGCTCGAGGCACGCTCAGTATTGTGTAAATATGTGGGATACCCCAAGAATTCTAGGGGTATTATTTCTATTACGCTAAGAAACAAAAGGTCTTTGTTTCTCATCATGCCCACTTTATGGAAACTCAATTTCTTGAAAAGGAGATAAGTGGGAGCGCAATAGAGCTGGAAGAAATTCCAGGACTATAAACTATTCCTGAAAACTTAGTAGAACCTGAGATTTCAATGGAACCAGACGTACCTACGCCACTCCGCAGATCTAGTAGGCAGTCTCATCCGCCTGAGAGATACTACGGTTTTCTCGTAGACGGGGATCGAGAGGATTGCATCATCGACGATGATGAGCCGACTAGTTTTCAGCAAGCCATCATGAGTAAAGACTCGGTGAAGTGGCTGGATGCTATGCGATCCGAGATAGAATCTTTGTACACAAACAAAGTATGGACTTTGGATTTTGGTCCTACCGGTATAAAACCCATAGGATGCAAATGGATCATCAAAAATAAGATTGGTGTAGATAGTCAGGTAGAAACCTACAAAGCCAGACTTATTGCTAAAGATTTTCGTCAAAGACCAGGATTGGACTATGATGAAACTTTTTCACCAGTGGCTATGCTTAAATCCATTCGGATCCTATTTTCCATTGCTGCCTTCCATGACTATGATATCTGGCAGATGGATGTTAAAATCTCTTTTCTAAATGGAAGTTTAGAAGAGTGTGTTTACATAGATCAACCAGAGAGTTTCATAGACAGTGGGAGCAGTGGAAAGGTATGCAAGTTGCTTAAATCCATTTATGGATTAAAGCGGGTATCGCAGAGTTGGAACATCTGCTTTGATGAGACGGTCAAGGAATTTGACTTTATCAAAAATTAAGACGAACTTGGTATCTATAAAAAGATTATAGGGAGAACTGTGGTATTCCTCGTTTTATACGTAGATGATATTCTCCTGATAGGAAATGATATTTCTATGCTACAATCGGCCTAGCTGTTCTTGTCATAGAAGTTCCTTAAGAAAGACCTGGGTGATGCCTCGTACATTCTGGGGATTAAGATCTTGAAATTCGACCTTAGCACCACCATGAGTTTCTAGAGGCATCAAGCATGCCAAATTCAAATTTTTATTAGGTGCTAAGTTAGACCAACAAGATCTTACTAGATTATTAGGGTTTGCTTTTGTAATGTGATGAACTAAAGAGAAGAAAAGAGCATACAACCTTTGTAGTTCGAGTCCTTCACTTCATATACTCTATGTAGTATTCCTGCGACTCCACTAGGCTCCACTTGAGGTTTTGGACGAGCTTCCTCCGATGACCTTCGTGCCGAAGATGATCCATGCGAAGACCCTCCACCTCAAACTACCTCTACACTAAACTGTTTAGCGTAGTAAACAGGCTACACTCGATCGCTAGTCAAGTGTAGGATGGTGATGTAGGGGATGTTAAAAGCTCACAAGTTTATGTTCAAGCTTCATTATTCACATCTCATGTGAGGGTTGAAGCTTGAACCCTGGCAATTGAGGAAGAAGATGTAGCTAGAGAGCAACCATGGGAGCAACTCAAGAAAATGGCTATGTGTTGAGAATGAGCAAAGAATGAATGGCAACTCTTGACCCCCACTCATTCAAGCATGGAATTTTGCAATATAAAATTGCAACCATGCTTGAATAGTGAGTCAAGATGAATAAACAAATATAACTCCCATGCTTGCAACCATGCTCTCAATTTACACCTCATTTCTATTTTTCTCAAAAATAGAAAATCAAGCCATTCTTCTTTATATATATATATATATCATATCATATATATTAATACATATATAATGAAGAATAATTAGCGAGCTAATGATATTAGTTAAGATATAATTATAACACATATAATGTATATCACATTATTAAATCAACCCTTGATTTAATAATCCGGTTATATCACATATGACCGACTAATATCATCTATTTGTATATCACATTATCAAATCAACACTTGATTCGACAATATGGTTATATCACATATAACTGAACCGATAACAGATAACTGCCAGATTACAATACGGTATCACATACACGTATTTAATCAGGCCCACACGCATATCACATATGTGTCCTATTTCGTTTCGCTTGAACAGGAAACTTCTGTGTCGGACTCTAAAGACTCATCAATATGCCAGCAGTAGTTGATGATGACATCAGTCACCTACAAGCCGTCAGCGGTACTAGCTGGACGTAACGTGTCACGACCCGAAAAGTACGGAACATGACCGGCACTTAAATTACAAAACGTCTCAAGGCGTACGTAATCTAAGTAAGCCAAAACCCAGAAATCAAAACCAAGTAAAGCAGTAGAGTGGAGGAAAAACCAATTTAAATCAAGTAGTTAGCAATATAAGCTGAAATATGTATTTTTAAATTCACAATTCTTTTCTGAAAATTTGGGCAGAGTATCCTTGTAAATATTGGCCCCGAACGGAGTACAACATGATAAATATATACATGAATGATAAAAGGCGTCCCCAAGCGGGAGCTAGCACTTCGTCAATCGACGATCACAACCACGCAAGTAATAATATACAACGCCGAAGGGCGAGGATCAAAACTCAAAACGACAACCTGAAAACCTATAATAATACAACGCGTGACTCTAGGTCAAAAGAATATACATCACTGGTCTCTAAGTCAATAAAATATACATGTCTGGTTGATGGAGTTTACTAGATACAACTGAATAAAATAAAGCACAATGGCGGTCACGATGGAAGTGAACCCACCTACCAAAGCAATTACCCGGAAAGGGAGCAGTGTGCCAGCAAAGCAGTAACGAAACCTGTATGGCAAAACCTGCAAGAAACTGTGGCATAGCGTGGGTGAGTTGCCAACTCGTGAGTAGAAAACATCACCGAGCAGAAATCGTATGCATGATACAATCCTAGGTCAATACGATCAATATATAAATATCCTCAATATGATAAAGTCTGAAGTATGAAAAGGTGGCAAGGGTAAACATCTATACCAAGTGTAATACCGAGTGCTCATGTCAGTGCCTCAGGTAGTAACATATCATATGAATGAGGTATGAATGCATGAAAACAGAATACATGTAAATGAAAAAACTGCTTTCATAACTTAGTGAGATTTCTGTACATTTAAAACGATGTATCATCAATGAAATCAACGTAAACAGTGTCTAGCATCGACACAAAACATAAATCCCAATATCTCAATCTCAGGCTCCGGCTATCCGGACTGGCCTGTATCATCAAATCTCAATACTTCAATATCTCAAATCTCAAATCTCAGTATCTAGGGCTCCGTCAGTCCGGATCGGCCCCTATCATCAATCACACGACTATGAACGGTATCCTCCAGATATCCGACACGCCAGGTAAAATCACCGGTAGGCAGTCTGCCCTTGCCGGGCTCATCATCTACACCTCGAGCTTCTTGCCCCGGGGTACCTTACCGGGTCCACCTTGTACCCGCAGACGGTTCATCCAACTCCTCGAATCGGGTCTCGAAATCTAGCTCATAACCGAGAAAACATCATGGTGGACGACTCATACATCATGAGAAAACCACACTTTTCATTTTTAAAAAGAGAGAGAGAGAAGTTTATATATATTCTTGCGGTTTTCTCCCAAATCCAGGAAATCTCATGAAAATCCGAAATCCAATCATCAATAGCAAGTAAACAGTGAATATCGGCATAAAACTCCATAATACTGCATAACAGTGAATAATAATATGCGTGCAGTAACAAGTAATAACTGCAATGTCTGAACTAGCATATAAAGACGAGTACGCTAATACCATGTCGAACTATCAGTTAACAAGCTATGTTAATGGGTAATATTCTCTAAAGTGTTCATGACATGGCAATTACCGATGATGATGTGTGTGAGCCGGCAAGTAAGTGTATGTGAAACATTCGCATCATCGGTAATGGTGCTGGTGTCCTGACAGCACTCAATAAGGGCATATGAAAACACAATATAAGCATGCGGTGCGATGCGAACAGCAAGAATATGCGGGAGCTGAACAATAAACACAATGATAACTAATCTGTATTTATATAAATATGAGTCATACAGTTTTGCCATTTGAAATAACACGAATCGTGGTGTTTTGGAAATAAGGGCTACGGTGTTTTAAGAAAAGATACGTCCTTTGAAATATCCGTAGAATCCCTTGGCCTGTCATTAAAATACTCACGATTCGTTAGTTTTGAAATAGGTATGACTCAAGTCTAATCCATCATTTACAAGTAAACTACCAGGCTGATCGAAAGGTAAGGAAACCGCCTAACATCGGAGTCGACATACACACACACACACACACACACATATATAATAGTCGGTGGTCCCGCCTCAATAGTAACCCATACGATACCCTAATACAATATGACATCCTCGAGTTAAGAGAGCGGATCTAACATCAATATAGCACGTACGGTAAATCCGTCGTACGGCATCCCAAATCTGGGTACGAGTCAAAGTCACATCAATCACATTATTCATCCGGTATCCTCTTTATCAAATATCATGATCGGGGGTACTGATCTACGTCTATTACAATACTGATACCATATATGTATATACATGCGTGTGTCTGAAAACACCACGTTGAAAGGACCCGCTAAAACATCAAGTCGTATCCCAAATACGAACCAAGTCACATCACCGATCTCACGGCCTCAAGCCCAATCTCATCGACTCATCTCCAATCCTAAGTAATATCCTCATAATCCATGTATGTGTATATGTGCGTGTGTGTCTATATATATATATATATATATATATATATAGTTCCATACCCATGTGTGTGTGTATATATATATATATATATACATATCCCCATATACGCACAGGTAATAAAATGAATGCAGGTGTGTGCGTGTGGGTGTAAACCTATTCTAGGTTTCGCGACAAAGAAGCTATGCTAGTTCACTTCTAATAACACCAAACTAACCATGAACACATAATCATTTCTTGATAATCATCCATGTATCATAAACCACATATATATCCATTTATATATAATCTATACTACGAACTGCGGGGGTGCTATACGCCATCCACCCGACTTCCCCCGTAGAAATATATCTACTCACTTTACTTCTTATCTGCCGATGCCGATGTCGCCATCTTCATCTTCAACATCTCGACATCACGTGGGGTACCTACACATATAATCCAATCGCAATGCGTATTAAAATCCAATCGAAAAAACCCAAAACAGTACACGCTACGCTCATAGGTAAAAACCTATAGCCTCGCATGCAAACACGACCAATAACCCTAGTCGTTGACATTCAAACGCCACATGACGGAGACGAATTATCAAATACCAAAATCCATGTTAAAACAAGTCGTAAAACAATGCGCCAACACAAGAAAATGATCCCAGATTTTACCCTAGGTGAAATCAGCCAATTTTGCATATGCCAAGGGTCTAGTTTACTGGAAGTAAAGCCACAGAACAAATACGAATCAATTCCACACTGCTTTGGCAACAAATTGCGGCCAGAATGAATTTATTTGCTGCCCAGGGGAGAGGGTAGGGGCTGGGGTCTTGGGTGGTGCTTCCAAGGTGCCTGCTGGTATCTCTGTATATGCTAAATAATTTTCAGGTCACCCGGGTGTTAGCAGATTTTAATATACACTCACAGAATCCACTATTCTTCCGATATCGGGTTTCTAAGTTCGCTAAAATGGGTTCTAGTCTCTGCTTTAGGTCTCCAATCAATCACAACAGGGGTTGTATAGCCTCTACTAACCTTAATTTCACCATTGGGTTCAACTCAAACCCTACTCCTCAACTTAATGTTTTCAAAGTTCCTAAAAGCACACAATATCGATTCTAATTTAATATAGATGCTAAAGAAATGGAAATTCTACACTAATTATGGAATAATTACCTCATTTTGCACTCATGAATCCTCTACAGCGCCAAAACTCAAACTTTCTTGGTCCAAAGGGTTGCTTGAGAGCTTGTGCACATTTTTTGTAAAGTGAGAGTGGGGTTTTGGGTTTGTTTTGGAGATGAAGTGAGGTGATTTGTTAAGGGGGAGATGAGGGCAGCAACACATGAGGAAATGGGGGGAGAAAATGATGAAGGAAGAAGAATGGAACAAGTGGGCATGGCTCTCTCTTGACCCCTCACTTTCTCGCACTTGCCCATACCTCATTATTCTATCATTCCTTTTTGTTTTGTTTTGTTTTGTTTTCTTCTCTTTGCATTAGTAAACCCTTAACAAATAACCATGCACCCAAAAATCATGTAAGAAAAAAAATGTAACAAGTGTTAAAATGACATGTGCATGTCATGTGCACAAAACAGGCTTAAAGCCCGATTAGCGATTTTTAATCGCGATTAGCACAAAATCCATGTATAATAAATCGTAAAATTTCATAATTTGCTTAAATCACATAAAGCACCATCTTTTTAGTAATTTTCAAAAAATTTCCCAATTTATCGGTATTTAATTATACCGCCTTATTAAAATATTCAATATTTTATTATTAAATTATAAAAATTCCCAAAAATAATATTTTATTTTTTTCTGAAATGTTACATAACGGCTACCCGGGTATTGAGAGATATGATGATCAAAAAGCAAGCATGTCCATAGTCTCCATGAAGCCTATTAGTAACACTACCGTACAGTCCGGTCTCTTCGTCTGATATGTCGCATATCATGTATAGGGGTGGTAAACGTCAGACCCCAGTAACGTGATACATCATGCCGATGTTTGTCCTATAACGGTCCGAGAAACTACTGATAACACTTATCGGTAAATCTCAGCAACAGCACTGGCCAGGGGCTTCCAGTTATAGCCAATCGAGCACAGCGCTATATCAACCGCCAATACCAGGAGAGACGAAACCCCTCCTATCGCTCATTGCCTCCATGCAACTCGGTACTGTACCCAAAATCTACCTGTTTGCATGTCTCCTTTGAACGTGGTAGGGAGGAAATCAAAGCACAGTGGTAGCTGCACAAGACTCTATGACGATCTTGGGTCTACAGACTAACCTGTACCAGTGTCACCAGAGGACTGCTATCTGACGATAGGTATACTACTGCAGGGTTACCTAAGATGGAAGCACGGTTTCAGGAGGCATCGTCCATACCAAATTCAAAAATTTGCCGTTTTAGCTAACCCTAACTAAGAATCGTTAACTAGAAATCGACGGAATAAAATGCAAACAACTTTGCAAAGGAAAGTGAACAAGGAATACAACCTTTGTAGACCGGTCCTTCACTTCTGAAGCTCCGTGTTGACATCCTTTCACTGTGATCATGGATCTCCCGAACTCTAGTATGGGTTCTCTCGGAGAAATGAACAAGCTTGCTCGTAGTCTTCGAGGCCGAAGATGATCTACATCGAGGAGACTCAAACTCAAGCTAACCCTTCACTAGGTCCTGAACTTTATGAAGAGAACACCATATACTGCCTAAGCAAGTGTATAGGATGATGAAGTAGGAAGCGGGACCACTTTAGATTTTATTTTCTCACAATATTTCTTCATGTTTCATGGAGCTAGTAAGCTTGATGAAAGAGATGAAGAAAACCTCCATGGAAAAAAATGATGGATGAAAACTAATGAGGTGAGAATAGCAACCATAGGTGAGTTAGTGTCATATACTAACCATTGTGGAGACCAAACCATGGCTAATTAAAATGGTTAGGTTAATAAATATCTTAAGTGAGACAAAACAAGTGGACTTTGTCAAAGATGCTTCAAGCTTCTCCAAGCTTCCAAGCATGACAAAATTCTCACTAATTTAAAATTATTAAGATAAATAAAACCTTCACATTTTAATTATCATGGTGTAAGTCACACACACACCCATGCCTGCATATATCATCAAGCATGATACAAACTATGTACATAAGTATATATCACAAATACATTTAAAGCACAAAACAAGTGAGAAAAGAAATCTTAAGTGAGATAATACTAGTTAATGTAAATTAATATATCAAATATATAATTATACATTAGATTATCAAATAAACACTTGATTTAATAATCCGGCTGTATCACATATAACCGACTAATATCAAGTGTATCAATTTATCGAATCAACACATGATTGGATAACTCGGCTATATCACATATAACCGATCGATACGTATAAATCGCGAGAATAGAATACAGTATCTCATACACGTTGTATGGTGTTTTTCGTCACCCCATTGAGATGGGAATACGCGCGCGCTTGTCAGGCGTACTACAGATTCCCATGCCTAGGGTAGGCATGGGTTTATTGATTGTGGGGATCCGAATCTCCGGCAGCCGCGGACTAAGCTGCCGTTAATTACCCCTCTCCTTTGGGGCGAGAGAACCTCCGATTAACGGGTTAAACTGGACATGCGAACTCAATGTGCAGTGTACGTGTGTTTTGTTTTGGAGGGGGTTTGGATATATCGGGAGCCAAGCAGAGTTCTTACGGGGGTCCCCCTACCCGGATAGCGGGCTGGGGGTCAAGGGGGCTAGCAGCCCCCTTGCGGGGTGCGGGGCAGCGCCCCGGCACAAATTTTTTTTTGAGGTGGACAGTGTTGTGGAGTGTGTGTATCTATACATATATATACATGTATACATATATATAAAAAAGGGAAAAAGCGCCCAAAGGACGCATGGGGCCAGCGCCTTGAGCGCTGTGCGCTTAGGTGCTGCACGCTTAGGCGCTAGTGCACTACGTATCCAACACGTGGGCGCTGGGCGCCTGAGCGCTGGGCGCTCGAGCGCGAGCACACCATGTGTCGGCACGTGGGCGCTTGGTGCTTGAGCGATGGGCGCTTGAGCGCTAGGCGTTCGAGCGCGAGCGTGCCACGTGTCGGCACATGGGCACTTGGCGCTTGAGCACGGAGCACTAGCGCGCCATGTGGGCGCTGGGCGCTCGAGTGCGAGCGCGCCACGTGTCGGCACGTGGGTGCTAGGCGCTTCAGCGCAAGGCCCCGGCAAGAAAACGGGGCTTTTAGCCCCAGAAACTCCCGAAAGAGAAATTAGAGTGGAGTTAAACTCCTAAGATGTTTTCAAGCTGATGAAGGGCTTCTCCCCTTGAGCCCTAGTTCTTCCCCAAAGTTGGGTTTTTGGAGATGGGTCTCCTTCTTCCTCCTCTGTTGGCAGGATCTTGAAGATCAAGAGATGTGAGATTTTAAAAATCTCTTCTTTTTGAGATCTAATGGTAGATCCAAGTTCCCCTTTATGGGTTTTATGGTGAAAAACTATTTAGTTTTGAAAAAGCAAGAGTAAAACTCTTGATTTAATTCAAAAGAAAGAAGAAAGTCTTAGAACCTTGAGGAAGGAGAAAGATCTCAGATCTAAATTTTTCGTTTTGGAGAGAGAAAAAGTTGTTGGGATATTTTCATTATCCTTGCCTGTATAGGCTATACACTTTACACATAGCCCCTTGGGCTTCACAAAATGGCATTTTGCCTATCCCATGGCTCATGTACCATTTCTTTTTGCACGTAAGTGATAGGCTTTACAAAAATTTGGCTTTATGCCCATTTTTCTTACATTCATTCGTAAAATAAAATAAAATAAATTCAATAAAATTATTTATTACAAAATTTTTATCTTGGCATGGGGGGAGGCCGGCCGCTCCATGTTCGGACTCGACCCGGGCATGGGCCCACTTGATCTGGGCTTGGGCCTACTTGGCTTGGGGTTAACTTTGATTTTGATTTGGTCAACCGGGGTGTAAATTTTTACCCCAACAAATTGCCCCCATCAATGAATGCACACCACACATGTGGGTCGTGTGTATAGAATTGATGGATCTTCTTTCATGTGGAGGCGACTTGATTTGGTTCCCGCTTTTGGGGAAGCTGGCACTACCCTTTTTACGACATGGACGGTCGATTCTGTCCTTTTTGCGACTTGGACGGTCGATGCTGCCCTTTTATCGACTTGGACAGTCGATGCTGCCCTTTTTGCGACATGGACGGTCGGTTCTACCCTTTTTGCGACTTGGACGGTCGGTGCTGCTATTTTAGCGACGTGGACGGTCGGTGCTGCCCTTTTTGCGACGTGGACGGTCGGTTCTGCCCTTTTTGCGACTTGGACGGTCGGTGCTGCCCTTTTAGCAACGTGGACAGTCGGTGCAGCCCTTTTTGCGACGTGGATGGTCGGTTCTGTCCTTTTTGCGACTTGGACGGTCGGTGCTGCCCTTTTAGCGACTTGGACGGTCGATGCTGCCCTTTTTGCGACGTGGACGGTCAGTGCTGCCTTTTTGCGACTTGGACGTTCGGTTCTGCGCTTTTTGCGACTTGGACGGTCAGTGCTGCCCTTTTAGCGACGTGGATGGTCGGTGCTACCCTTTTTGCGACGTGGACGGTCGGTTCTGCCATTTTTGCGACTTGGACGGTCGGTGCTACCCTTTTAGTGACTTGGACTGTCGATGCTGCCCTTTTTGCGACATGGACGGTTGGTTCTGCCCTTTTTGCGACATGGACTGTTGGTGCTGCCCTTTTAGCGACTTGGACGGTCGATTCTGGATTTAACTTGCTCCGTTTCTTGCGGTGTCAGGGATGGAGTTGACTTGCTTCCGAGGTGGAATTTGATTCTGCCGGGAGGTCATTGGTTGTTTTGCTGATTTGATGTGATTTGGAATGACATCAGCACCGCTATACAAGAATATTGTACCAGGAGTGGATCATCATTTGTCATGAGGAAATTTCCCTCGTTTCCAGTTTAACGACTTAGGGGTCATTTAGATTGAAGTTTGGAATTTTGGGGTTAGGGTAGGCATCAGCGTTGCTAACACTGAAGCACATGTGCCAGGAGCAATTCATCATTTGCCTTTTCCTGTTGGGGGAGCGATGGCTTAGGAGACAGGTTTAGGTCCCTATCACCTAAGACTTTTCAATTTTATGAGCCGTAAGGGTCCCATAAAAACATTTCTCCCTACGAGTAGAAAGGATCTCGTAGGTGTACTTTCTCCTTAGGAGTCGTAGGGACTCCCAAGTGTGTCTTTCCTTCGTGCGTCATAAGGATCCTACGAAGGTGTTTTCTTACGAGTCGTGAGGATCCCGTAAGTTTGTTCTCCTCATGTATTGTGAGGACACATGAGTGGGTCTCCCAAGTGGAACATAAATCCAAAGGCGGAGAACGGCCGCTGGACTGGTGATTGCGGTGGGGTATGGGTATGATGAAAATTATTTGAGCCCGTGGATTGTATACGGCAGTCAATATGAGGACTAACCGTAGGGCTGGGAGAATTTTGAAAAATTGGATTTTGGTTGGCGTTTGCATCGCTACACTGGAATATGGTACCAGGAGCGACTCATCATTCGCCGTTTGAGGAGCGATGGCTTAGGAGATAGGTTTAGGTCCCCATCACCTAAGACTTTTCAATTTTATGAGCCGTAAGGGTCCCATAAAAGCATTTTCTCCCTACGAGTCGAGAGGATCTCGCAGGTGTTTGTTCTACTTAGAAATCCTGAGGATTCCTAAGTTGTTGCTCCTTTGTGAGTCGTAAGGATCTCACGCAGGGATTTTCTCCTCACAAGGTCGAGAGGACTTTGCGATTGTGTTTTATCTCTTTTCACGAGTCTGCGCCCTTTCGGGTTTTCACAAACTCGCAGGCAGTCCTGCTGTTTTTACTCACGGAGCCCTTTCGGGTTTTCATCCGTGCCCGTTTTACTTGTGGACATACCGTTTTTTTTGCCCCTGGTTGGACTTTAAAAGTAGTCTCACCGGCAGGATTTGGGATAGATAGGGGTATTTTACGCCCGTAAATTGTGTACGGTTTTGCAAGATGTATGATCCAGACCGTAGGGCTGGTATGCTCAATTCGCCTGCGACTTGGAGCATTCACGCGTAGTATTTCTTTGAGATATCGGCCATTGATTGGTGGCATGGGCCTTTCTCCCTCGGCACTTATTAGTTGGTAGGATCCTCCGTCGAACACTTTCTCGATGACGTATGGTCCTTCCCAGTTTGGCTCGAATTTTCCCTTAGCATGTTGATTAGGGATGATCGGTCGTTTGAGGACCAACACCGATTCGCCTTTCTTGAAAGTGCGGAGACGAGTCATCTTGTCATAGGCTCGTGAAATTTGGGCTTGGTACAGCTCCAGATTTTGTTGTACTGCAAGCCTCTTTTCTTCAAGGGAGTCGAGCTCTTCGAGCCGAAGGAGCACGTTTTCCTCCTCCGTCAATTCATGCTGAACAGGCATTCTTAAGCTTGGAACTTCGACTTCGAGAGGGAGGACCGCCTCCACTCCGAAGAGCAATGAGTATGGAGTGGACTGAGTTGGAGTACGGTGTGTGGTACGTTATGCCCACAACGCCTCGTGAAGCTTGAGATTCCAGTCTCTCTTGTTGGCTGAAGCATTTTTCCTCAGAAGCTTGCATAGAGTCTTATTGAAGGCTTCGGCTAGCCCATTGGCTCTTGGATTATAGATGGAGGAATATCTCCAGTCTATCTTGTGTTGAGTAGTGAATCTTGAGACTTTGAAGCTGTTAAAAGAAAGCCCGTTGTCAGAAATGATTCTTCTTAGTGTACCGAAGCGGTTTAGAATATTATGCTGGAAGAATGTCAGAATATCTTCTGTTTTAACTTCTTTTAGGAGGAAGGCTTCAGCCCATCTGGAGAAGTAGTCTGTTGCAGCCAGTATGAACCGGTGGCCTTTGGATGACGGAGGATCAATTGGACCAACTATGTCGGTTCCCCAGACTTCGAAGGGCTACGACGCCACCGTAGGATGCAACGGATTGGGGTGCTTGTGAATGAAATCACCGTGAATTTGGCAGATATAACATTTCTTTGCATGCTCTCCGCAATCCCTTATCATGGTGGGCCAGTAATACCCAAGCCATTTAATTTGAAGTCACATCTTGGGGCCAGATTGGTGAGCACCGCAAACGCCTGAGTGAAGTTCTTTCATGACTTTTTAGGCTTCGGTCGATGAAAGGAACCTGAGCTAGAGTTGGTCATATGACCTGCGGTATAGCGTGTCATTTACAAACACGTATCAGAGAGCTCTCTTCTTCAGCTGAACCCTCGCAGACCTTCCTTCGGGCAGCTTGTCGTATCGGAAGTACTCTATGAAGGGTTCTCTCCAATCGGGCTCATTTTGGACGATTGAAGCTTCTTCAGCGGGACTGCTCTTCTGTTCCGTGCTTTTCTCTTCTCGTAGAGAGACCGGGGGTAGAATTTACCGGCTCCTGACTGTGATCAGAATTTCATCCATGTCAGGATCAGCCAGCTCCTTGGCTAAGCGAGCGAGTACGTCAGCCTTTCCATTCAACGCTCTAGGGACTCTCATCAGTTCAATGTGAGTGAACCATTTCATGAGTTCCACCACTCGGCCTCTGTACCGAGCTAACTCGGGTTTGTATATCTTATAGTCGCCGCTTAATTGGTTGACGACAAGCTGGGAGTCACCGTAAACCATAGCCGAACGATTTCCATTTCTATGGCGAGTTCCAAACCAGCTATCAAAGCTTCATACTCTGCCTCATTGTTTGTGTGAGGCTCGGTGAGAGCAAAAGAACGCCGTAGGGTTCCCATTGATGGCGTGATGAACACAAACCCTATCCCTGCTTTTATCTCTGGGACGCTTGATTTACTTGAGGTCCTTATTGATGATGCTCCATCGAAGTAGAGCTCCCACCATGGCTCATCTTCCATGAGGTGCAGCGCTTGTTCGTCAGGTAGCTCGCAATTAAACGGTGACCCCTCTGACACGGGATGAGAAGCAAGGAAGTCCGCGAGAGCTTGCCCTTTTAATGCTTACTGAGGAGTATAAACTATGTCAAACTCAAGTAGCATGACAGCCCATCTTGCCATTCTACCGCTAGGCTTGCTTTGGTCATCAAGTGTTTGAGCGGGTCGACCTTGGAGATCAGCATAACCCGATGATCGAGCAGATAGTGCCGCGGCTTCTTCACAGCAAATATCAGGGCCAGGCATTGCTTTTCGATCAGGGAATAGTTGTATTCCGCCCCAACTAGAGTTCGACTGAGGTAGTAGAGGGCATTTTCTTTTCCCTCCTCGTTGTTCTGGGCAAGGAGTGCACCGAGTGACTCATCTAGCGCGGCAGTACAGAGAATCAGCGGTTTATTTGGAATGGGAGCGGCCAGCAATGGAGGACGCAACAAGTACTGTTTAATGCTTTCGAACGCCTCTTGACATTCGGCATCCCAAACAAAAGGAGCCCCTTTCATCATGAGCTTTGAGAAGGGCCTACGTCTCCCCGATAAATTTGAGATAAACCTTCGTATATAAGCAATCTTTCCTTGAAAAGATCTCAGCTGCGTCAGATCCTTCGGAGGGGGCATTTCCATGATGGCCTTTATCTTGGATGGCTCAACTTCGATCCCCCGATGTCGGACTATAAAGCCTAGGAATTTTCCTGATGACACGCCAAAAGCGCACTTCAGAGGATTCATCTTCAGATCGTATTCCCTCAGTCTAGTGAGAACAGTCCTAAGATCTTGGATGTGATCGGCCTTGGCTTTAGTCTTGACAACTAGACCATCAACGTAACATTCGACGACCTTATAGATTAGGTCATCAAAGATATTGGTCATTGCCCTTTGATATGTAGCCCCTGCGTTCTTCAGTCCGAACGGCATCACTTAGTAGCAGTATATTCCGATCGGGGTTCGAAATGTTGTGTGCTTCTCATCCTCAGGCGACATCTTGATCTGATTACACCTAGACGAGCCATCCATAAAGGTGAACAACTCTTAATTTGAGGTGTCATCGACCGTCATTTCCATGACCGGTAGCGGGAAGTCGTCTTTACGACATGCCTTATTGAGGTCCCTGAAATTGACACAAACTCGGATCTGCCCATTTTTCTTCTTCACTGGGACTATGCATGCGATCTAGTCCGCATATTTCTCTTTCCTGATGAAGCCGGCAACGATGAGCTTCTTAGTTTCCTCGAAGACCTTTTCTTCTACTTCCCTTCTCATTCTTTGAGGAGCTTGTTTGACTAGCTTAGCATCAGGAGATATAGCCAGCTTATGCATGGCTACTTCAGGGGAAAGACCAGGCATTTCTTTGTACGTCCATGCAAAGCAGACGACGAACTCATGCAGCAGGGCAATTATTTGTTCTTTCATTTCCTCTGACAAGAGTGAGCTGATGTAGGTCAGCCTTGGATTGTTAGGCGTTCCTAAATCAATCTCAGTTAGCTCTTCAAAGGTTGCTTCTCCGCCATCTTCGATCTCTTAAGGAGCTTCTTCTGGCTTGGCTAGCTCGTCTTCATCATTTGACTCTTCGCTGGCTTCCCCAATATGGATCATGTAGCATGCATTAGAATCAGGCTGGATGAAACTTATGCCCCGTCTATCTAGGATTCGTCCACCGATGAGTGCTCGGACCTGAGGCAGATGCCATACCCTTTATAAAACTTTGCTTCGGACTCTGATTGATATAATCGGCATCCGCACATTTTGAAGTATTCCCGCATCTCGGGCGCATAGTATCTGGCATTGAGGACGGCTCTTATGGCTCTCTCATAGGGAAGGCACGCGACAGGAAGATCGTCCGGGTGCACAACGGAGTTTGACCCGTAAAATAGGATGCCCTTCTGTCCATTTTTCCTCCCGGCCACGTAGAAAGTTTTCAGCTGGTCCACGGTAAAGACTGACAATGCGTCGAGCTCTTTGCACATCCGTTCTGGCACCCTTGTGATAGCCAGGGACCCTTCTGCAACTCCGAAGGTCTCTCGTATTTTCGCTTGATGCATGGGGGTCCAATCTGCACACCTGTTGCACGGCAGGTCCTTTTCTTCTGACTCTTCAGTGTCACTGCCAAGATGAAGGCGGACTTTGCTACTAGATGGGCCTTCAGCATCAGATTCGTCCGTATCGCTACCGAAACGAGGGCTTGTTTTACGGAAGGACGGACTTCCAGCGTCGGACTCATCAGTGTCGCTACCGAAACGTGGGCGCACTTGGGCGTTTTTGCTTTTGAAAGTGACAGCCGGCGTAGATTTGCTTTTGAGTTTTGGGGCCGGTCTATCCTCAGTCAGTTGTTGTTTAGCATTTTGGTAGTTCATGAAGTACCGAGAATCTTCATATCAGACTTCATGCACACCGAACGGCTGGATGTCTCCGTCAATGCGTCTTTCTTCACCATTTTTAGTATACTTCATGCATTGATGGAGAGTTGACGGAATGATGCCGTAATCATGGATCCGCGGCTGTCCCAAGAAAATCTTATAAGACGTGTCACCATCGATCACGTATATCTTAGCTTCGGTCTACAGATCCCCAAATTTGATTGGCAAATCTATAGACCCCAGAACTTGCTGGCAATTTTGGTTGAAGCCTTGAATGACAATCCTTTCCCTTGACAGGTGTCGGACGTCCATTGACAAACTCTTCAGAGTTCGCAAGTTCATGATGTTCACTGAGGACCTCGGATCAATCAATATGCGATTAATTTGATCTCCGTCGCTGTACCCGGTCACGTAAAGCGGCCGATTATGCTCAGTCATTCCCAGTAGCAAGTCTTCGTCCTTAAACATGACTGCGGCGGCTTGCAAAGTGTACTGAGTTTCTTTCATATTAATTTCCGCAAAGCGAGCCTGATACCGCTCAAGGTTTTGTAGAGCATGAATGAGAACATCTCTAAGCTCTTGAGATAGAACAAAGGCATCGTAGATGCTAAGGAGAGACGGAAGCTTTCGGAGTTGAGCCAAGACATTATAGTCTACTAGGGAAGGACTCGAATCTTCATGAGCAAGTTCTCTGCCATCTTCTTCATTAGAAACTTGTTTTTCCTTCCCTCTTGGGGTGTTGCCCTGATTTAGCGGCAGAGCCCTACAGCTTTTGAGCTGGATTTGGTTGGTCTTCGTGGCGAGCTCCTTGTCCTCTTCGGGAAAACAGAGCTTCTCATCAGAGTCGCTGCCAAGATGGATGGCGTAGCAGGTCACTACTGGGATCTCTTCATTGGAGTCTTCTTCTAACTCCTCCAGAATTTCAGCCGCTCGTACAGGGAGGAACTCCTTCAATTGAATTAGAGTTCTTTCCTTCTGTTCATATTCTTCGAGGGAATCGTTATATTTTTTAATGTTCGATCTCCCTGCAGACTCCTTTTCGCGTCGAGCTGAACTTTCCTTCTTCTTGAGCTTTTTGGATTTTGAGCCCGATGGAGCCGCATTGGCAGCTGGAGAGGTAGGCTTCTTCTGTCCTTCCAATTCCGTCCTGGGCTCTTTCCGAAGTAGCTTTATCATCTTCTTCGTCTTATTAGATATGTGCGTACTCCACGGAGGCTGCGGTGAGTCCGTTTCATTTCTCAGGGCAACGGGTTCGGCTGTCTGCTCCCAGAAGGCGTCAGCTTCTGTCTGTATAAAATTGGTGGTTGCAACTTAATTGTTCACCAACACACTTTTGGAGAGCTCGATCTCTCCAGCCTTGTACTGCTTCTCGACCCAGTCCTTGAAGATATAGCAATCCTCGATCGCATGTCTCACTACTCGGTGGTACGAGCAATACAGGGGATTGTCGGACATTTTTGCTTCTTGGGGTCTTTTCGACTCCGGCAATTGTAGGCCGTTGTTCAAAGCATCTTTAAATATCTTACGGACGTTGTCCTTTCTGAAAGAGTAAACCTTCTTCTTCTTCTCCTCTAGGGAAGGCCTATCTCCTCCCAGTAATGGCTTTCGAGACCGGTTAGTTTTGGATTCGCCCGCCCTTCGCTTTTCTTCATTGTCGGACGCATTGGAAACATTGGTACTGCTAGAACTCCCGCTTCTACGGTTGTCGTCCCGCTTGCTTTTCCATGTTTTGTATCTTTGAGAGTCCGGGGTAGACTCTTGTTTCGAGCGTTCCAGCATTTGGACTTTCTTGGTTAGCTCTTGAAACGTCTTGAGACCTGTTGTACACAAGAATGGGACCATCCAATTGCTGAGGTTCCCAATGAGAAGGCTGACGGAAAGGTCCTTCTCCAGCGGCGGTTCGCACTTGACCGTGAGATTACGCCATCGGGCGATAAAGTCGGTGTTGCTTTCATTCTTCCCCGGCTTGGTCCTCACGAGGTCAGCAATGGAGATTTTATCACTGACACTCATGAACCTTTGCCAAAACAGAGACTCTATTTAGGCAAAGGTAATAACGGACCCGTCTGGTATACTCGCGTACCGGTCGAAGGCGACACCGGTCAGGCTGTTGACAAACCGATGAAGAAAAAGCGCGTCATTGCCCCCTGTATTTCCGCATGATGCTTTGAAGTGGGCGACGTGCAGATTTGCATTCCCCGATCGAGTTCCTGAGCGGCTACGTCATTCCTAAGTTCGGAAGATTTGCATTCCCCGTTGCGTCAAATCTTCCGAACTTAGGAATGACGTAGCCGCTCAGGAACTCGATCAAATCGTACTGTGTGGGATATGGACGCCCACTACTGCCAATTTCTTTCAGGGCTTCAGCTTCGGCCACCAATGTTTTAATCTTGCTGGTGACAAAATCCATTATCCGATCTTATGTTAGCGGGATAGTGTTATCTGGGGCAAAGGCGTCCCCAGAAGCGGAATGCGGCCGGCTTTCGTGCGGCTCGACCAATCTTGGACCTAAAGGAACAGGCATTGGCTTCTTCGGATTGTCATCACCCTGCTGATGAGAAGCGACTTGTGCTTGATTAGGAGGTGCTCGAGCAATTTGAGCCGTAAGCTGCATCACAACATTCGTTAGGTCGTCAATTTTCGAATAGAGCTTGGCCATCTCTTTATCTTTGCTCTTGAGCTGTTTTCGAAGCTCTTGAAGCAGCTCTTGCTTCGCTGTCCTGGTGTGGAAAGTCGGCTTTTCCTCGCTGTCCGAGCTTGACTCTTCATGGACTTAAGGGACTTTCTGCCTATCGTCCTCTTCAAGAGGGTTTTCATCATCCAGCGGAGGCGGCTGTTCTTGGGAAGCAGCAACCACATTAAGGCCAAATTGGGCTTGGGATGTGGTGGCCCCCTCCTTGCTTTTGTTGTGAAGGTTGTCGCTGGGGCGCCCTCTTACCATATAGACCGTATGGATAACATATCCAGCCGTCTTTTTCTTATCGGCGACTGATTTCTCGGATCGCTGTCTTGACCCTCCTATTTTGGTAACGGGTAGTCGACTGAAGGCGGATGGCCTGGCCTGATTCTTGAATGGTGCTGGCGCTCCCTTTCTGGGTTTGCCCCGCTACATTCGTGCAGCACAGAGCGCCTGATAGACTCTTGAAGAGATAGTGTCATACTTCTTCTGTTGGGGCCGGGACACGTCTCTTTGTAGCATTGTTCGGACCGCTGTCTTATTGATTCTGGCGGTCATGGCATTTTTTTGAACCCACTTCGGAGGCTCGAAGGAATTGCAGATTCTTACGTCCGACTCAGCCGTCGTCGTGGGGCGACCTTGCTCTTGGAACCTCATAAGATTCCTCCTGGCCGGGGTCCTGGCCTTCTTGTTGGCTCGATACCTGAGCCGCTTCTGCCTTAACTTTTCTGTTCTAAGCACCTGGAAGACTTCGGCTATTTGGGAAGACGCCGTAGACCGGGCAATGGAGGATTTTGGAGATACGCTCGATTGTGCATTTGTTAGAGTCATCGCCTGAGCTCGTCCGCAACATTTGATGTTGCCCTTTGTACCGGAAGTCTTGCCCCCAGCTAGAGCGCCAGAGAGTCGTCCAGACACCGTCTTAAGCTTCGGTTGTGGTGCCTTAGCAATCACAACATTCGGCCTCTTTCCCCTTGAGACCGGCTTGGCCACCTGTTTTGCCGGGATTTCTGCCAGATGAGCGCTTCCGGCAGGGTAGATGATGACGGAGCCAAACTGGCGGGGTAGTTCCTCCTACTGTCGACTAAGGCTTGCAGAGAGAACCACACGAGCATTGACCTTGACCACGTACGGGATCGGGGTCGCGTTGGAAGCTGAATTCGTCTTGGGAAACATTGTCGTCGAAAGTTTATTGCTTCACGGGAAAAAAAACATCATTTGGGTATAGGCAATCGATATGTATATTGATTGAGTTCGCATGAACGTTTAACCCGAAATATGGGAGGAGAGAAAGGTCCCATCGGGCGTGCCAGAATCTGTAGGGTGTTTTTCGTCACCCCATTGAGATGGGAATACGCGTGCGCTTCTCAGGCGTACTACAGATTCCCCTGCCTAGGGTAGGCGGGGGTTTATTGATTGTGGGGATCCGAATCTCCGGCAGCCGCGGACTAAGCTGCCGTTAATTACCCCTCGCCTTTGGGGCGAGGGAACCTCCGATTAACGGGTTAAACTGGTCATGCGAACTCAATGTGCAGTGTACGTGTGTTTTGTTTTGGATGGGGGTTTGGATATATCGGGAGGCACGCAGAGTTTTTACGGGGGTCCCGCTACCCTCGGGCTGGGGGTCAAGGGGGCTAGCAGCCCCCTTGCGGGGTGGCGCCCCGGCCCAAAATTTTTTTTAGGGGGACAGTGTTGTGGAGTGTGTGTGTATCTATACATATATATACATGTATACATATATACAAAAAAGGGAAAAAGCGCCCAAAGGACGCGTGGGGCCAGCGCCTTCAGCGCTATGCGCTTAGGTGCTGCTCGCTTAGGCGCTAGTGCACCACGTATCCAACATGTGGGCATTGGGCGCTCGAGCGCTAGCGCACCACATGTCGGTATGTGGGCGCTTGGCGCTTGAGCGTTGGGCGCTGGAGCGCCGGGCGCTCGAGCGCGAACGCGCCACGTGTCAGCACGCGGGCGCTTGGCTCTTGGGCGCTTGAGCGCAGGGTGCTTGAGCGCGGAGCGCTCGAGCGCCAGCGCGCCACGTGTCGGCGAGAAAAAGGGGCCGGCGAGAAAAAGGGGCTTTCAGCCCCAGAAACTCCCGAAAGAGAAATTAGAGTGGAGTTAAACTCCTAAGATGTTTTGAAGCCGATGAAGGGCTTCTCCCCCTGAGCCCTAGTTCTTCCCCAAAGTTAGGTTTCTGGAGATGGGTCTCCTTCTTCCTCCTCTGTTGGCAGGATCTTGAAGATCAAGAGATGTGAGATTTTAAAAATCTCTTCTTTTTGAGATCTAATGGTAGATCCAAGTTCCCCTTTGTGGATTTTATGGTAAAAAAACTATTAAGTTTTGAAAAAGCAAGAGTAAAACTCTTTATTTAATTCAAAAGAAAGAAGAAGGTCTTAGAACCGTGAGGAAGGAGAAAGATCTCAGATCCAAATTTTTCTTTTTGAAAAGAGAAAAAGTTGTTGGGATATTTTCATTATCCTTTCCTTTATAGGCTATACACTTTACACATAGCCTCTTGGGCTTCACAAAATGGCATTTTGCCTATCCCATGGCTCATGTGCCATTTCTTTTTACACATAAGCCATAGGCTTTACAAAATTTGGCTTTATGCCTATTTTTCTTACATTCATTCATTCATAAAATAAAAGAAATACAATAAAATTATTTATTACAAAATTTTTATCTTGGCATGGGGGGAGGCCGGCCGCTCCATGTTCGGACTCGACCCGGGCATGGGTCCACTTGATCTGGGCTTGGGCCTACTTGGCTTGGGGTTGACTTTGATTTTGACTTGGTCAACCGGGGTGTAAATTTTTCCCCAACACACGTATTAATCTCGGTCCCGCACATATCTCATATGTGCCCCTATTCCGTTTTGCCTGAGCCGGGAAACCTCTGTGTATGACTCTAAAGACTCGTCAATACGCCGACAGTAGGTGATGATCATATCAAACACCCATATGCCGCAAGAAGCTTGCTAAATGTAACAGCCACCCGGGTATTGAGCGATCAGAAGATCAACAAACAAGCATGCTCATCCTCCTGCGAATCCAATCAGTAACACTTACCGTACAGTCCGGTCTCTTCATCTGATATGTCACATATCTCGTCTAGGGGTGGTAAATGTCAGACCCCAGTAACTCGATAAGTTATGCTGATGTGAGGCTCATAACAGGTCTAGAAACTTCTGGTAACACTTACCAGTAAATCTCAGAATCAGCCCTGGTCAAGGACTTCATGTTATTGCCAATCGAGCACAGCGCAACATCAACTCCCAATACCGGGAGAGACGAAGCCCCTCCTATCGCTCATTGTCTCCATGTGACTCGGGATTGTACCCAAAAACCACCGTTTTGCACGTTCTCTTGAACGTGGTAAGGTGGAAATCAAAGCACAGTGGGAATCATACAAGACTCTATGACAATCTCGAATCGACAGACTAACCTGTATCTGTGTCACCAGAGAACTGCCATCTGACATGAGGTATAATACTATCTGGGAGTTCTCGGCGAGTGCGTCCAGTGTACCCAGTCTCCACTGAGCACCCGTATATCATCTCTAATGTTAAACACCAATGGATATGGGATCATCCATCGCCCATCTACATCGGTCGAGAAGCTATACGCTAGTCTACTCTGGTATATCGATGCCCCTTCTCGATACACCTACGACTAGGGACATTAAAGGATGTACTTACAGACTACCTTTGTCCCACTAGTATGATCTCCATCATATTCTAGGTAGTCAAGTACGTATCCTAAGGGCTTTACCAACATGTAACAGAGAGACAATCAGTGTACATGTTAAGATAAAGAGTAACCAGATATCATACTATCATGTCGAGCAAGAAAGTCCTCCCTATATATGTCCAAGCATCCACTACAATGTACGTCTCATATACAGTAATGGCCTCTAGGGCACACAAATAACAAACAATCTCCCACTTGCATTAGGGCCATCTGTATCGCAGTGGTTGTAGTATCTCATACACAACCATCCCATAAAAGTCTTTCTCTGGGAAAAGGCCTTTGTGAGTGGATCCGCCGTGTTGTCCTCTGAGTCTACTCTCCTAACCTCGATCCCCTGGAGATCAACCATCTCCATGATCAGGTGATACTGCCTTAGAATATGTCTGGATCACTGATGGGACGGGGGTTCCTAGGCCTAAGCCACCACTCCATTGTCACACAATTGTAGGAATGAAGTTCTTCTCATTAATTAATATACACCCAGACTTCCTCTTTGGTAGCATCTTTGGTAGCGATGTATCCAGCCTTTATCGTCTGTTTGCCATGGTATCTAGCTTGGAACTCTTCCAATATAACATCCCTCCACTGAGGGTAAAGACAATGCCTGTGACTGACATTTAGTTGACCTTACCACCCTGGAAGCTATCCAGTGATTCTCCCCAGGATCGATTGATACCATCTCACTACACCTAGTGAGAATCCTAACATCCATTTAGATCTATCTCATAAATCCAAAACTCAGGATTTAGGAGGTATCACCTTGATCCTATATGGAGAATACTTGTGATAAGAAGAGATTTACCGAGCGTAGCATAGGAAACTCCTTTCCTATCAAGAGTATGCCATCCACGTACAATACGAGGAAGACCACCTTACTCTCTACTACCTTTTTGTATATATAAGGTTCATCTACCATTTTGATGAAGTCAAACTTTTTGACTACCACACCAAAACAGATGTTCCAACTCCGCGATGCCTACTTTAATTCATAAAGCAACTTGCACACGTTTCCGCTGCTCCCACTGTCTACGAAGCCCTCTAGCTGTGTACTTATAGACGCTCTCTTCTAAATCACTATCTAGAAAAGTAGTCATGACACCCAAACCGTCAGATATCGTAGTTATGGTATGTAGCAGTGGAAAGTAGGATCCGGATGGACTTAAGCATAACTACTGGAGAGAAGGTTTCATCATTATCCACACCTTGTTGATGACGAGAACCTTCTGCAACAAGTCTGAGCTTTGAAAGTCTCAACTTTTCCATGTACACCAAGTAATCTTCTCAAGATATACTTGCTCATGATGGGGATTTAACCCTTCAGATATAGAAACCAAAGTCCATACTTTGTTGGTATATATGGATTCCATCTTAGATCGCATAGCATCCAGCCATTCTTACAGAGTCCCCAATCTTGATGGTCTGCTCGAAACATGTTGGGTCATCATCTCATGATGAAATACTCGCTCCCATTGTCATAGAGAAAACCGAAGTATCTCTCAGTTGGGTGAGGAGCCCTACTAGATCGGTGGAGAGGCTGAGGTTCGTTGGGAACTATTGAATTCTTCAGTTCTATCAAATCGTCAGCAGCAGTTTGTATAGCTGGAACTCCTTCCAGTTCTACCTCATGACCATAAATTTCTTTCCAAAATAAATTCCTTTTCTAAAAAGGGTGGCATGCTGAGAAACAAAACACCTTTTGTTCCTTAGTGTGGTAGAAGATATTCCCTTGCGAATGCTTGGGATACCGAATAAACTTCCACAGAACTGACCTTGCCTCGAGCTTGTCCCGATTTTGCTTTTAGACATAGGCCGGACAACCCCAAATCTTAACTTACTTTAGAGTTGGGCTCTTCCCATACCATATCACATATGGAGTGGTAGGCACTGATTTGATTAGAACCCAATTCAATAGGTATGCAGCTTCACAAGTGCATAACCCCAAAAGGAAATAGGCAGCTCAGTAGTACTCATCAAAGAGCATACCATATCACATAGGGTGCGATTGCTCTGCCCCGATGCACCGACGTGCTGTGGTGTATACGGAGGAGTAATGCTGAGAGAGAATCTCATTCTCCTTTAAAATAGTCCAGAAATTCCGTGCTCAAGTATTCTCCTCCCTGATCTCATCATAGTACATAATACTTATACCATTTTTGGTTCTCTACTTCTAACTTATATTCTTTGAATTTCTCAAAAAGTTCAGACTTGTGTTTCAACAGGAACATATGTCCGAATCTTGAGAGATCGTCAGTAAATGTAATGGAGTATAAAGAACCAGTCCTAGCATGTGTAGACAGGGGGCCTACATACATCATCATGGATCAATCCCAAGAGTTCAATAACTCTTTCCCTATTTCTAATAAACGGAGCTATGGTCATCTTATCTTTATGACATTACTGGAAAGTTTCACAAGAAGTAAATTCAAACTGATTTAAATATGCATCTTTATGTAACTTAACTAGTCGGGTCGTATTGATATGACCTAGTCTACAAAGCCTTAACTAGGATTCGTTCATTTCTGAACTCTTCCTCTTGTGTGTGTTCTGTACGTTAAGAACTGTGATTTGATTTAGAACGTATATGCTTTTAGATAACATGCCTGAACCAATCAACTTTTGATATAGGAAATGTTCAAAACATTATCCAACAATATAAAATTATATCCTTCTTTACTTAATAAAGAGACTAAAATGATGTTGTATATCAGGTTCGGTATCAAATAACATTGGTTCAGAATCAAGGTTTTTGGTAATACAGGGTGATAACTGCCAACACCTTCGATGCAACAATTGCACCATTTCCAACTCTTGAAACTTACCACCCGTTTCCAGTTCTCTACCTATCTATAGTCCATGTAACAGATTACATATATGGGATCTTGATCCGGTATCATCATACCCAGGACGTAGAGGATACTGAAAAAACAGTTCTAGGTAATGAACACACCTGAAGAAGATGCATCATCATGTACTTTCTTCATTTGGGCGGCACGGGATTCCTGGTATTCCCCTATTTCCTGCTCGGTCTTATAACAATTATAAGTTGGAGCGGGACCAACGTTTCCTAGCACAGAATAACAAGCGGGTTCGGTCAATACATCCATATTATTATCTTGATTAAGGCGTGACATGGTCGCTACCTGGAGAGAGAGAGAAGAAAACACTCAGCGTATGCTCTTGCAAGATTAGTGTCTGCTCGGCCCATAGTCTGTGGATTATGGTGCTCTGTGGATTATTTTTGTGGTGTGGTGTAAATCTTTTGGTGAGATTCACATTTTTTACACAACACCAAATCACAAAAAAAAATCCCTAGAGAACATAACATGGCCAAGCCCATTTTTTCCATGCCAACAATATTTTTCCTCCAAGCAAAATCTAGTGCTTGCATTTTCTTCACCCCAATGGCATCTAGTCTCTGGAATATTGGTTTAGTGGTATTTCTAGTTTAGCCCATTTTTGATATGGATTTATCTAGTTGTTTGGGGCTATTCAGGTGTTATTTCGAATTCGATATTTTCTAACATTGTTTAAAGTTTGCAGTGCATTACTTTTCTATCTGTGACCGTGAATGTCATTTGATCGGTAAATCTTGTCTAATCGCTATAGTCCTTTTAGACGATTTGCGAACATGACATTCATGTTGATGTTCTGTGTTGTGCTGTGATTTTGCGGATTGTCGTGGTGGGTAGCTTGCGTGCAATGTTAGTGCAGTTTAGATTTATTTGTAAATTTGATATTGCGGGGCGATCATCCAATATGTGGACTGCCGTCACTGCATGTTTGTATATTATTCTTTTGGGGCACGACCGGGTTGAGGTCGATGTACCCGTTGTATATATTTTATTTTCGGTACTAGGATTACCCCGTTGTGGGGTGCACGGATAGCCGGGTTCTAGAGGGCAACGGGCCCGCATCTCATAGCTTTGAGACGGAGGGGGATTCACTCTAGAATTGTCGGGCTATTCGCCGCACTCGTAGGGGGTACAGGTTGACCCAAGGCGGGGTGCTCAAGTTACCGGATTCCGTGAAGTGCTGGGTGGTCCATTCACATTGCTGAAGGGGGCTTCCTCGCTTCAGGTTTTGGCGGGTAACATGCCGCGCTCGTAGGGGTCTAGGATTTCATTGCACGGGCTATCCATACAACCAGGGAAACGTTAGGTTTCACTTGCGGCTCAAAGAAAACCCGGGGATCTCAGATTATCTGTATTGTTCTGAGATGCTGATTACTTTTCTGTGATATTGCATTTATTATACCTGGAGCGATTATTATATGTTGATATGTATATACTAATAGATGTTATATATGTTTTGCACCCGCGCTAGACCAGTCCCCGCTCTGTCGTTAGTTAAGTAACCTAACGGGTGATGATGGGACCCAGCGGCGAATGCGGATGGCATATACGTACATTATATTTTCGTTCTTTCTGGTGTGATCAATTAATGGGACTGCGTTGATTCTTATCAATGCAAGAAAAACAAACCTATATATGATGTTGTTGGGACCAATTTTTTCAAAAAGCTGTTATTACTAGGGCGTTCTCTTTTGTTTTGCACAGTGGTATTCGGTTATGAATATCTAGCACCTCATTCGACGAGGCAAGGGCCGAGATCCCTTCATCAGGAGTGACCCCTTGGACAGAGGTTTGCGTTTGGGTAATAACTTCACTATAGTCGATTAATTTTTGCTTTGCATCGTGATATTCAGTTTGGAATATCCTGCACCTCATTCAACGAGGAAAGAGCCGAGATCCCTTCACCGGGAGTGACCTCTTTAGCAAAGGTTTTCGCCACTATATTTTTATAAAACCACTTAGATTCCTTCAACGATATCAAGTTCATTACGTTAAAAGTTTTTCGCCAAAAACCAGCCGTAGCCTTCCATCATTTCAGATTAGTATTGCTTAGTATTCGTTCTACGTATGTTGACCTAGTCAAGGCGTAGTGTTCGGTAGCTCTGCAGTACTTTTCTGTTGCATGGATATGTGATTGGTTAGGACAGTCGTACGGTCATGTTGACCTAGTCAAGGACTCGTACGGGTGGGTCTAATTAATCCAGGATAATGACGGGTTTAACTTGACTTGCGACTTATGATATGTTGACCCAGTCAAGGTCATAAGCCGGTTGGGGTAAAAATCATATCGGGTGTTTCAAACATACAGGAAACTTGCCAGGCTTGCGCATACCTTCTGAAGTGTGGTGACTTGAGTGGCTTCCATCAAGTTATCATGCGATGATAGTTGGATCCCGATTCCCACTGATGAGTTAGTTTACTCCTCGGGTGATTCCGACTAATTCTTCTTTTAGGTTTGGAAGAGAATTTGAGAATACAGTGGGAGGTTTCCTGATTAGATAAATTGATTAACCATTCTGATCTAGGTCTGAGTGCACGCAGAGTGTTTCTTTTCTCTCTCTTTGACTGCGACCATGACCCGATCCTAGACAATAACTCAGTAACCAAGTTAACCGAACTTTCTTATAACACTGGCTTTTGGATTTTCTGAGTTGCATACATCATTGCCACTCCTTCTTTTACCCTTTGAGTTTCTCCAGAACACCTCATATTATTACGAACATCCACTTCCATTAGATAAATCCATCGTATGGTTATATACAAACTCGGAGGAACTTCTTCGAGGATGGATTCTGGTTCTAGAGAGATTGAATAGGACTATTCAGTTGTCTTTTCCTTTTACCTTCTCTCAGGTTATGAGGGCTCATAAGATTAGGAGAGGGTACACCTATTATGCTTATTAGATAGTCTTCTTCCAAACCATAGGAAGGTGCCAAAAGGTAGGGAATGAAGAAAACCACTTAGACTAAGTTGGGTGTACAGAAGGTAATAAGTAAAGACAAATAATGGGATCAGAAAGAGGACAAAGTAAATTGCGACTGTTAACATTCACGACCAAACCATGTATCTCATCGCCACTCCTAATTCACCTTTTTATTTCTCCACAACACCCCGTATCACTACGAACATCCAATTCCGTTGGATAAATCCATCGTATGGTTATATACAAACTTGAAGGAACTTTTTCGAGGATGGATTCTGGTTCAGGAGAAATAAGAATAAGGTTTATTCAGTTATCTTTTATCCTTACCTTCTCTCAGGTTGCGAGTGCTCCTAGGATTAGGATAGTACACCTATTATGCTTATAGAATAGTCTTCTTCCAAACCATAGGCTGGTGCTGAATGGTAGGGAAGGAAGAAAACCATTTAGCCTAACGATGGTGTACAGAAGGTAATGACTAAAGACAAATAAAGGGAATTGGAGAGATGGCAGGGAAATATACGGTTACAGTCATGAATCTGGATAACGGAAGAGGCATTATTAGGAATAACCGGATACCCCTTCGAAACATATTCGTGTTTCAGTTTCACTGTATATTGCTAATAGAAAATTGATTTCCGAATTAGATCCTTACTCCAGGATATGTATTTACCAGGTATGATTCTCACATCTGTATTGTTTTACAGATGATGGGTGGGAGTAAGTTATTAGGAATTAGGTGATCATCCTTATTATATCGGAATTCGTTTTAATTGGTGATATTTGAGGAAATCATCTGGGTACAGTTTTCAACCTACGACGCATAGGATTTGAGTTATTCAACTCAGCGGACTTATACAAAGTATTGTATGTTGTCCAGTGTCCATTAGGACAAAGGGATTGGTCCTCGTACTGTCTTCTATTTACTTGTGACTTCTCAAGTTTTAGACAAGTGTTTCGTAGAAATACAAGGTCCAAGTTTAAGAAGTTATAGGTACAGGAATAAAGTAGAGAACCATGTGTTGCAAGTATCAGGATTCTTCAAGGTGATTGAAGATGTAGATACTTGTGTATGGTACTCAGTTGATAGTAATGGTTTTGAGAAACTTGTTTCTCTTTCAGATACTCATAATTGGATACACTCCTAAGTTGAGTAATGATGACCGTCCTCTCTCCATTTAGTTGACATGCACTGGAGACAGGGGCATGTTTTGAATCTGGTTCAAATTAAATCAGTGCCTCTATTAATATATTGTATATAGAATGGTTCGTATCTTAACGATGTTAAGGTACGGGGAGTTGTCCGGCTTATGCTTAAAACCAGACTCCGGATAACTCAAGCCACGTTTCTGTAATGGCTGTTTGTGGGTTAACCCGGGCTTTGACGAGGGTTGACTTTCTACCATCTGGAAGATCAATAGTGATATTGTTCTTGACTCTCCACAGTTTTAGTAAAATGGAATTTTTCAGAAAATAGTAGTGGGAGTATGGTACAACTGAAAGTGATTACAGAACCACAAACGATTACGGAAAATTTAATAGGACCTAAAGATTCAATCAGGATTGACATTCCATTACCACTCCGCAGATATGGTGGGTAATCTCAGGCACCAGAGAGGTACTCTGGTAGCCTCAAGGACGGTGACAGGGAGGTTCTTGTTTTCCTAGACATTCCATTACTGTTGTTCCAGACTATGAGACCCAGTAGGAGGATGAGTATAGCGTCGTTCTAAACTAGTTTTAGAAATGCTCGTGTATATGATTCTGCCAGAGGGTTGTTGTAGTCAGTGGGAGCAGCGGAAGCATAGTGGATAAGTAGCTTATGTCTATTTATAGACTAAAGCAGATATAGCGGAGATAGATCATCTATTTTTGATGCGACAGTCATAGGCTTTGAATTCATCAGAATAGGAGATGGATCTGTTAAGAAGGTTGTAGGGCATGATGTCCTGGTATTTGGATGACATACACTAGTAGGAAGTAATATTCCTACACTACGATCGGTTATACTGTGGTTGTCACACAGAACTTTCTCCACAAAAGATATGGATATAATATCAGGCATTCTGGTTACTGGATCTATGGTTTTAGATCTAGATTTGGGTGGTTTCCCAATCTGGGTACTTTGACAACATTCTAAAGGTATTTTAGAATTAACGACTCCTCGTATGGTGGTGTACCTGCAGGTGATGGAGTCACCCTCTCTAAAGGTGTCTTACAGACTAAAGGCGAGAGGGATGTGCATGATTGGCATATCACTTGCTTAGGCAATTGAGTTGATCATGAGATGCCAAGTACCACGCCAGATGTTTTTGCACTAGATGCAATAAGTTGATATTAATTCAATCCTGGAGAAACGTTCGGAAGCAATTTTTGAACATAAGTGGTTGTTCTAGGGATTTGATAATGACAGCCTCCTTCAGGAAACAGTTATCATTCCAGACTTCCAAGGTGTCCCGGATGACAGAGTGACTGTCAGAGTTATAGTTTTCCCTCTAAGGAGGGGCAGTAGTTTGGACAGGTAATCCAGGCGGATACTGAGGAAGGCATGGCACAGGATACTGATTAATTTCAGTTGACGATACAGTCTAAGAAGTTTGCTGGATTTGGAGTTCACTAGTGAGCTAGGTCCCATCAGATATCCAGAAATATTCTAAGACAGGTATTACTCAATTCGGGAGATGGCTTTCTCCGCGAACTTGAGAAAAAGAGAGACATGGAAAGAAATATCAGGGCGGATCCACTCACTGAGGTTATTTCTCGAACACAATAGTTTTACAAACGAGCTTCATGAAACTGATTAGTAGAGGAGTTGGATGTTCGGAATAACACGAGCTGTGAGTACGCGACATCGCAATAATTAGCATTAAGTGCAAGTGGGAGATTGTTGGATATAGTGCCTTCAAAGTCAATTATTGGATCGCAGGTACGTGATTGCAATGATTGAGGGAGAACCTATACTGATATGACAGTTTTGCTCGAGATGATAGTATGCTATCTGGTTTGTCTTTACCTTCGTATACATGCTTTAGTTCACTATTGCATGTTGATATAGCCCATAGGATTCTTGCTTGACTTCCAGCAGTATGATGGCGATCATATACGTGGGAGCTGGGGTCTATAAGCACATCCTTAAAGTGTCCCTAGTCATGGGAGTTTCGAGACAGGGCATCGATACTCCAGAGTGGACTAGTGTATACAGTCGAGACCCCGACGAGGGGTGGTGGCCAGTCTCACAAGCCATTGGTGTCAGTTGGTTCACCTAAGATGTATACAGATGCTCATTGGGTTATGAGTACACCGGACAGGACTCGCCGGGAACATGCTAGTTGGTATTATATATATCGTCAGATAGCAGTTCCCAGGTGACATGTATACAGGTTAGTATGTCGACCTGAGATCGTCATTTGTCTCATGTGAGTTCCCACTATGCTTTGATTACTACCCTACCACGACTCAAAAGAGTCGTGCAAACAAGTTTTAGTTGGGTACATTCCCGAGCCATATGGAGGCAGTGAGCGGATCGTCGGGGTTCGCCTCTCCCGGTATTGGGGTAAGATCGCGCTGTGTTTAGGAGAGCCATTACACGAAATCCCTGGCCAGGATAATCGAGATTTACTGGCAGGTATTCCAATAGTGTTTCAGGGTGTTCTGGGCTTCACTCCAACACGACTTATACCGCTATTGGGGGTCTGACGTTTACCAGCCCCCTGGGCCCTATATGCGATACTCATAAACGAAAAGGCTGGACAGTACGGATATTGTCACCGTCAGGCTCAGTAGGGTTTCAGGATGAGTTCGCTCATTAGCTTCCCCTTCATTCAATACATAGGCAACTGTTACGTACAGCTAGTACCTCTGACGTGCTAATGGTTATACCAAGTGCCAGTGTATTGATGAGTCATTAGAGTCCTCCACATACAGTTTCCCAAGTTTGGGCGAAACGTTGTAGCGACCGTATGGTTTTATGGAAGGGTTAGATCATATTCGTACACTTGTGCACGGATCTGTTGGAGATAGTGCCCTCAGAGTCAATTATTAGGTCACAGGTACGTGATTGTAATGATTGAGGGAGGACCTATCCCGGTAGGACAGTCTTACTCGAGATGATAGTATGCTATCTGGTTTACCTTTATCATCGTGTACTGCTTTAGGTGACCTGACACGTCGCTATTACACGTTGATAGAGCCCCTAGGATTCTTGCTTGACCACCAGCAGTATGAGGGCGATCATATAAGTGGGAGCTGGGGTCTATAAGCTTATCCTTAAAAGGTCTCTAGTCGTGGGAGTTTCGAGACTGGGCATCGATACTCCATTAGTAGACTAGTGTATACAGTCGAGACCCCGACGAGGGGCGGTGGCCGGTCTCACAAGCCACTGGTGTCAGTTGGATCACCTAAGATGTATACAGGTGCTCATTGGGTTATGAGTACACCGGACAGGACTCGCCGGGAACATGCTAGTTGGTCATATACCAGACGTCAGATGGCAGTTCCCTGGTGACATGTGTGCAGGTTAGTTCATCGACCTGGGGATCGTCATTTGTCTCGTGTGAGTTCCCACTGTACTTTGATTACTACCCTACCACGGCTCAAAGGAGTCGTGTAAACAGGTTTTAGTTGGGTACAGTCCCGAGCCACATGGAGGCAGTGAGCGTATCTTCAGGGGTTCGTCTCTCCCGGTATTGGGGGTGAGGTCGTGCTGTGTCTAGGAGAGCCATTATACAAAGTCCTTGGCCAAGGCAAGGAGATTTACTGGTAGGTATTCCAGTAGTATCTCAGGGTGTTCTGGGCTACACTCCGACACGACTTGTACCGCTTTTGGGGGTCTGACTTTTACCAACCCCCTAGGCCCGCCATGCGATACTCATAGACGAACGGACCGGACTGTACGGATATTGTCACTGACAGGCTCAGTAGGGTTGTCAGGCTGAGTTCGCTCACAGACGTCCCTTTTAGTCAATACTTGGTAGCCCGTTACGTATTGGGTTATACCTCTGACGTGCTAGTGGTTAAATCCACAACCGAGGTGTTGACGAGTCTTTAGAGTCCCCCACATTCAGTTACTCGGCTTTCGGGCGAAAGGTTGTAGTGGCCGTATGGAGATATGCCAGTGTCCGATCAGATACGTGCGGTATTGCACGGATCAGGATCGGACAGTTTGTACTATAGGCCGTATGGTTATATGGCAGGGTTCGATCAGATACGTGCGGTATTGCACGGATCAGGATCGAACAGATATTACTAGCCGGCTTTGGTTTAAGCCGGATCCTGGTATAGTACAGTGTAGATTTTGTCTCATTGCATTTGTATTTCGGTCGAAATACAGATGCGGGTGTGTATGCACAGTATCGGGGTTTTCCTGTAATTTATTACGGGATCAGTTTTCTGGAGTTGCCAGTTTGCTTTCCGTTTCGGCCGATTTCCATTGTTCCGTTCATTGGCCGAAGATTGGTGGAGGAGGGTTTATTTGCATTGTTGCAAATAGGCATTAGTGGAGGGGGTTCTTTGCATCTTGTTTCATCATGATGGTTTTCATGATGAGCACCATACCTTGACCTTTTTGACTTGATCACTTCATGATGGCTTGACCATTGTAGGTTATGATTGGCTTTTGGAGTGTTGGGTTTTGTTCTCTCATCATCTCTTTTCATCATTGCTTCCACCCACCCCCTTGACTTTTCTCTTTCTCTCTCCAATCACACTTGAGAAGGGGGGGGGCGGCCATTCCAAAAGAGAGGGGATTCATTTTCTTTGTTTGTGGTTTTTTTGGTATCTTGAGTTGAGAAAAATCCCTACAACTCCCTCTCCAAAAAGGTTCACTTCAATCTCTCCACAAATGGCAATTCCACAACCCCAAATGAGACTTCTTCTCTAGATATTCTACAGCGAATCTTGGGCACGTCGAGTAGCCGGCTTCGTGCCCGAGTTGCCTCGGCATTGAGGTGGGAGCCCGTAAAAGAAGTAGGCGATGTGGTGCACTTCCGGCGACGAGGAGAAGATCGGGACGATGACGAGAAGACCGGAGGACTTGGATCGTCGGTATATCTCTATTCCCTTTCTTGTAGTTAGCTAGGACTAGTTAATGGTTCGATCCGGGTATTAGTGCGCGGCGGTTTGCCAGTTCAAGAAAATTAAAGTTTATCACCGCTTCCGCTTTTGGCCGTCGGATTGACGGCCGGGGCGCCGCCGTGCACTTACAGTGGTATCAGAGCCTCGCCATTAACTTAGTCTAGCTTGGTGTAGTGTGTTTTTCTGTTTCGATCGATCGAATGTTCCAAAACTACATTTTTGTTAGCATCAGTTTTCTGTTGGAAATTTTTGGTGTCGAAAATTTTTTCAGGTTGTAAAATATTGATGTACTGGAAAATCTAAGAACTCTGTAAAATTTCGATGAAGTGAATCCACAGTGGGAGTGCGGAACCGCCGCATATACCCCCATTCCGCCGCTCTTCCGCCGCACACTGTGGAGATCACTTCACCAATTTTTTTCAGAGGCTTTCTGGGCTTAAAATATGGGTTTTGGAATATTAAAATTGGGCCCAGGTTTTCTGTGAGTGCTACAGTTTTGATTGGGGGCCCACTTGTTAATTTTTGATCGATCGGATATTTTAAACACATTTTTCACAGTATTTACATTATATCTGCGACCGTGAATGTCACTTGATCGGTAAATCCGGTCTAACTGCTATAGCCCGGTTAGACGGATTTGCGAACGTGACTTTCACGTTGATGTTTTGTTTTTGCTGTGATGTTGCGGATCGGTCGTGGGGGATAGCCTGGATGCAATGCTAGTACAGTTTTGTTGTATTATGTACATTTGATATTGCGGGGCGAGCGTCCGACATGTGGACTGCCGTCACTGCCTGTTTGTATTATTATTTTGGGGCACGACCTGGTTGCGGTCGATGTACCCGTTGTATGTATATTTTACTTTCTGTACTAGGATTGCCCCGCGGAGGGGTGCACGGATAGCCGGGTTCTGGAGGGCAACAAGCCCGCATCTCATGGCATTGAGACGGAAGGGGATTCACTCTAGGATTGGCGGGCTATTCGCCGCACTCGTAGGGGGTACAGGTTGACCCAGGAGGGGTGCCCAAGTTACCGGATTCCGTGAAGTGCTGGGTGGTCCATTCACGTTGCTGAAGGGGGCTGTCTCGCTTCAGGTTTTGGCGGGTAACTTGCCGCGTCCGTAGGGGTCTAGGATTTCATTGCACAGGCTATCCACACGACCAGGGGAACGTCGGGTTTCAGCGGCTCTGTGAAACCCGGGGATCCCAGATATCTGTATTGTTTCTGTGATGCTGTACATTTCTGTGATGTTGCATTTTATTCACGCCTTGAGCGAAATACTATATATTGGTATATATATTAGTAGATGTCGTATATGTTTTGCATCTGCGCTAGTCCAGTCCCCGCTCTGTCGTGAGTAAGCTAACCTAACGGGTAATGACGGGACCCAGTGGCGAATGCGGATGGCATATACGTACATCAGTATATTTTCGTTCTTTTTGGTGTGATCAATTGATGGGACTGCATTGATTCGGATCAATACAAGTTAAAACAAACCTAATCTGATGTTGTTGGAACACTTTTCAAAAAGCTGTTATTGCAAGGACGTTTACTTTTGTTTTGCATCGTGGTATTCATTGGAATATCCTGCTCCTCAGTCGACGAGGCAAGGGCTGAGATCCCTTCACCGGGAGTGACCCCTTGGACAAAAAGTTTGCGTCAGGGCATTAACTTCACTATAGCCGATTACTTTTGCTTTGCACCGTGGTATTCAGATGGAATATCCTGCACCTCATTCTACGGGGAAAGAGCCGAGATCCCTTCACCGGGAGTGACCTCTTTAGCAAAGGTTTTCGTCACTATATTTTTAAAAATCTATCCGTTCCTTCAACGATATCAAGTTCATTACGTTAAAGGTTTTCGCCAGAAACCATTCGTAGCCCTCCGTCGTTTCATATGGATAGTCAGTAGTATTCAAGCTGTGTATGTTGGCCAAAGTCAAGGCACAGTGTTTGGTAGCTATTGGTTATTCATATGCAGCATAGATAGATGCGTTGGTTTGGAACAGTCGTACTGCCATGTTGGCCAAAGTCAAGGGTATGTACGGGTGGATTCAAATTAACCTGGAGAATGACGGGTAGAACTTGACATGTGACTTATGATATGTTGGCCAAAGTCAAGGTCATAAGAGCATGGGGCAGAAATCACATCGGGAGTTTCAAAAGAACTGAAACTTGCCAGATATGCGCATCCCTTCTGGAGTGTGATAGCGTGAGCGGATTCCGTCACGTTATCATGCAATGATAGTTGGATCCCGATTCCCACTGATGAGTTAGTTTACTCCTCGGGTAACCCCGACTAATTCTTCTTTCAGGTTTGGAGGAGAATTTGAGGTACAGTGGGAGGTTTCCAGATTAGATAAATTGGTGACCATTCTGATCTAGGTTAGAGTGCACGCTGAGTGTTTTCTTTTCTCTCTCTCTTTGGCAGCGACCATTGACCCGACCCTAAGACTTTGACTCATTGACCAAGTTGACCGAACCTTCTTAAACACCGGCTTTTGGATTGTCAGAGTTGCAAACCTCATTGCCACTCCTACTTTTACCCTTTTCTCCAGGACACCCCGTTTTACTACGAACGTCCACTTCCATTGGACAAAACCATCGTATGGTTAGATACGAACTCGAAAGAATTTATTTGAGGATGGTTTCCGGTTCTGGAGAAAACGGATAGGATTATTCAGTTGTCTTTTCCTTTTACCCTCTCTCAGGTTACGAGTACTCCTTGGTTTAGGGGTAGTACACCTATTACGCAAATTGGATTGTCTTCTTCCAAACCTTAGGCTGGTGCCGACCGGTAGGGAATGAAGAAAACCAATTATCATAACGATGGTGTGCAGAAGGTATTAAGTTCAGACAAAGCAAGGGATTAGTAAGAGGGCAAAGTAAATTGCAACAGATATTCACGACCAAACCAAATATTTCGTTACCACTCCCACATCACCTTTGTATTTCTCCAGGACACTCCGTATCACTACGAAGATCCACAGTTTATTTGGATACTCCATCGTATAGTTATATACGAACTCGAATGGAACTGGTTCCAGTTCGGGGATGGATTCTGGTTCAGGAGAAATAGGAATAAGGTTTATTCGGTTGTCTTTTATCTTCACCCTCTCTCATTGTGAGTGTTCCTAGGATTGGGACAGTACACCCATTATGCTTATTGGATAGTCTTCTTCCAAACCATAGGCTGGTGCCGAACGGTAGGGAAGGAAGAAAACCATTTGGCCTAAAAGGGTGTGCAGAAGGTAAAGACTAAAGACATATGAAGGGATTTGGAGAGGTGGCAAAGAACTATACGGTTACAGTCGTGAATCTGGAAGAGGCATTACTAGGAATACCAGAATACCCCATCGGAACATTTCAATGTTTCAGTTTCACTGTGTAATGTTAAAGGAAAACTGATTTCCCGATTAGATACTTACTCCAGGGTATGTATTTACCAGGTACGATTCTCACATCTGTATGGTTTTACAGATGATGAGTGGGAGTAAGTTATTGGGAATTGGGTGATTATCCTCATTATATCTGGATTCGTTGTAATCAGTGATATTTGAGGAAATCACCTGGGCTGTTTGCCGGTCGGCAAATATTTGGTTTTCAATATCCGCTGTTATGCACCAATTTCAAATTGATATATCTGTACGTCTATTTTCATAGAGTGAGATATACCTTTCTGAAATTATGTCTACGTCATTTACCTATATCAGTGGATGGTTAGGTAAGGAGCATTAAACAGCGGTGTAATTCTTCTTAACCATAAGTACAGTTTTCAACCTACGACACACAGTGAATGAGTTATCAGACTCAAGGGACTTATACAAAGGATTGTATGTTGTCCAGGGTCCATCAGGACAGAGGGCTTGGTCCTCGTACTATATTCGGTTTACTTATGACTTCTCTAGTTTTTAGACAGGTGTTTCGCGGAAACACAGGGTCCAAATTTTGAGAAGTTATAGGTATTTAAATAGAGTAGAGAACCAGGTATAGCAAGTATCGGGATTCTTCAAAGAGATCGAAGATGTAGATACTTGTGTATGGTATTCAGTTGATAGTAATGATAAAGAGATCTTGCTTCTCTTTCAGGTTACTCATAATTGGAAGTATTCCTAAGTTGAGTAACGCTGATCGGCCTCCTTCCATTTAGTTGACATGCGCTGGGGACGCTGCATGATTTGAATCTGGTTCAATTAAATCAGTGCCTCTGTTTCTATATTGGATATAGAACAGTTCATATCTTAACGATGTTAAGGTACGGGGAGTTGTCCGGTTTATGATTAAAACCAGACACTGGACAACTCGAGGCACATTTCTGTAATGGCTGTTTGTGGGTTGACCCAGGCTATGACGAGGGTTGACTTTCTACCATCTGGATGAACAATAGCGATATTGTTCTAGACTCGCCACAGTTTTATTAAAGATGGATTTTTTCAGAAAACAGTAGTGGGAGTATGGTAGAACTGGAAGTGATTCCAGAACCACAAACGATTACTGAAGATTTGATAAGGAACCTAAAGATTCAATCTGGATTGACATTCCATTGGCCACTCCGCAGATAAGGTGGGTAACTTCAGGCACCCGAGAGGCACTACGGTAGCCTCAAGGACGGTGACAGGGAAGTTCTTGTTTACCCACAATTGCCATTGCTGTTGTTCCAGGTTACGAGACCCGGCGGGAGGATGAGTATAGCGTCGTTCTAAACCAGTTTTAGAAGTGTACTTCTATATGACTCTGCCAGAGGGTTGTCGTAGTCAGTGGGAGCAGCGGAAGCATTGGTGGACAGGTTGCTTATGTCTATTTATAGACTAGAGCAGATGTAGCGGAGATAGATCATCTATTTCTGACGTGACAGTCATGGGTTTGACTTCATCAGAATAGGGGATGGATCTGTTGAGAAGGTAGTAGGGTGTGATATCCTGGTATTTGGATGATATACACAGAGTAGGAAAAGAAACTCCTATACTACAATCGGTTATACTTTGGTCGTCACGCAGTTGTTTCTCCACAAAGGAAATGGATTTTATATCAGACATACTGGTTACTAGATCTATGGTCTTAGATCTAGATTTGGGTGGTTTCCCAATCAGGGTACTTGACAGCATTCTAAGAGTATTTAGGATGGACGACTCCTGGCACGGTAGTGTACCTGCAGGTAATGGAGTCACCCTCTCCAAAGGTGTCTTACAGACTAAAGGGGAGAGGGACGGGCATGATTGGCAGATCACTTGCTCAGGCAATTGAGTCAATCGTGAGATGTCAAGTACCACACCAGATATTGTTCTTGCACTAGATGCAATAAGTTGACATTAATCCAATCCTGGAGAAACAGTCGGAAGCAGTTTTAGAACATAAGTGGATGTTCTAGGGAGATGATAACGACAGCCTCATTCAGGAGACAGTTATCATTCCAGGCTTCCAAGGTGACATGGACGACAAGGAGGTTGTCAGAGTTATAGTTTTCCTTCTGATGAGGGGCAGTATTTTGGACAGGTGGTCCAAGGCAATACTGAGGGAGGCATGGCGCGCAGGATACTGATTAAGTTCAGTTGACGATACAGTCTAAGAAGTTTGGATTTGGAGTTCATTTATGAGCTAGGTCCCATCAGACATCCAGACATATTCTGAGACAGGTATTGCTCTTTTCGGGAGATGGCTTTCTCTGCGAACTTGAGATATAGAGAGACATAGAAAGAAACAACTAAGCGGATCCACTCACTGAGGCTATTCCTCGAACGCAATAGTTCCGCAAACGAGCTTTGTGAGACTGACTAGTAGAGGAGTTGGATGTTCGGTATCACACGGGCTGTGAGTATGCGACATCGCAATAATTAGCCTTGAGTGCAAGTGGGAGATTGTTGGAGATAGTGCCCTCAGAGTCAATTATTAGGTCACAGGTACGTGATTGTAATGATTGAGGGAGGACCTATCCCGGTAGGACAGTCTTACTCGAGATGATAGTATGCTATCTGGTTTACCTTTATCATCGTGTACTGCTTTAGGTGACCTGACACGTCGCTATTACACGTTGATAGAGCCCCTAAGATTCTTGCTTGACCACCAGCAGTATGAGGGCGATCATATAAGTGGGAGCTGGGGTCTATAAGCTTATCCTTAAAAGGTCCCTAGTCGTGGGAGTTTCGAGACTGGGCATCGATACTCCATTAGTAGACTAGTGTATACAGTCGAGACCCCGACGAGGGGCGGTGGCCGGTCTCACAAGCCACTGGTGTCAGTTGGATCACCTAAGATGTATACAGGTGCTCATTGGGTTATGAGTACACCGGACAGGACTCGCCGGGAACATGCTAGTTGGTCATATACCAGACGTCAGATGGCAGTTCCCTGGTGACATGTGTGCAGGTTAGTTCATCGACCTGGGGATCGTCATTTGTCTCGTGTGAGTTCCCACTGTACTTTGATTACTACCCTACCACGGCTCAAAGGAGTCGTGCAAACAGGTTTTAGTTGGGTACAGTCCCGAGCCACATGGAGGCAGTGAGCGTATCTTCAGGGGTTCGTCTCTCCCGGTATTGGGGGTGAGGTCGTGCTGTGTCTAGGAGAGCCATTACACAAAGTCCTTGGCCAAGGCAAGGAGATTTACTGGTAGGTATTCCAGTAGTATCTCAGGGTGTTCTGGGCTACACTCCGACACGACTTGTACCGCTTTTGGTGGTCTGACTTTTACCAACCCCCTAGGCCCGCCATGCGATACTCATAGACGAACGGACCGGACTGTACGGATATTGTCACTGACAGGCTCAGTAGGGTTGTCAGGCCGAGTTCGCTCACAGACGTCCCTTTTAGTCAATACTTGGTAGCCCGTTACGTATTGGGTTATACCTCTGACGTGCTAGTGGTTAAATCCACAACCGAGGTGTTGACGAGTCTTTAGAGTCCCCCACATTCAGTTACTCGGCTTTCGGGCGAAAGGTTGTAGTGGCCGTATGGAGATATGGCAGGGTCCGATCAGATACGTGCGGTATTGCACGAATCAGGATCGGACAGTTTGTACTATAGGCCGTATGGTTATATGGCAGGGTTCGATCAGATACGTGCGGTATTGCACGGATCAGGATCGAACAGATATTACTAGCCGGCTTTGGTTTAAGCCGGATCCTAGTATAGTACAGTGTAGATTTTGTCTCATTGCATTTGTATTTCGGTCGAAATACAGATGCGGGTGTGTATGCACAGTATCGGGGTTTTCCTGTAATTTATTACGGGATCAGTTTTCTGGAGTTGCCAGTTTGCTTTCCGTTTCGGCCGATTTCCATTGTTCCGTTCATTGGCCGAAGATTGGTGGAGGAGGGTTTATTTGCATTGTTGCAAATAGGCATTAGTGGAGGGGGTTCTTTGCATCTTGTTTCATCATAATGGTTTTCATGATGAGCACCATACCTTGACCTTTTTGACTTGATCACTTCATGATGGCTTGACCATTGTAGGTTATGATTGGCTTTTGGAGTGTTGGGTTTTGTTCTCTCATCATCTCTTTTCATCATTGCTTCCACCCACCCCCTTGACTTTTCTCTTTCTCTCTCCAATCACACTTGAGAAGGGGGGGGCCGGCCATTCCAAAAGAGAGGGGATTCATTTTCTTTGTTTGTGGTTTTTTTGGTATCTTGAGTTGAGAAAAATCCCTACAACTCCCTCTCCAAAAAGGTTCACTTCAATCTCTCCACAAATGGCAATTCCACAACCCCAAATGAGACTTCTTCTCTAGATATTCTACAGCGAATCTTGGGCACGTCGAGTAGCCGGCTTCGTGCCCGAGTTGCCTCGGCATTGAGATGGGAGCCCGTAAAAGAAGTAGGCGATGTGGTGCACTTCCGGCGACGAGGAGAAGATCGGGACGATGACGAGAAGACCGGAGGACTTGGATCGTCGGTATATCTCTATTCCCTTTCTTGTAGTTAGCTAGGACTAGTTAATGGTTCGATCCGGGTATTAGTGCGCGGCGGTTTGCCAGTTCAAGAAAATTAAAGTTTATCACCGCTTCCGCTTTTGGCCGTCGGATTGACGGCCGGGGCGCCGCCGTGCACTTACAGGATCATGATCGAACGGATAATACTAGCGGGTTTTGGTTTAAGCCCGATCCTAGTATTATATTGTAGGAATAATTTTGTCTCATTGCATTCGTATTCGGTCGGAACACAAATGCGGGTATATATTTACAGTTGAGGTGTAATCCCGTAATTCGTTACGAGATTATTTTGGGAGTTGCCGGTTTCCTTTACCGTCCTAAACATCTTGATCCATGTATATTGTGAGCACTGACTTTGACCCATTTCCCTGTCAATTTCGAAATATGTGGCAGCTAATTTCAAAATGGGCTGTGGGGTTTTAATTAATGGGAATGTCTTTTGTTATGGGCAAGTGTATAGTCTTTTGTTAACTCACTTTTGCATTTAATAGGCATGGGGATATTCACAGAGGAAGCATGGGCAGCATGGCTTTTGTATGTGGTGTCCACTTGCTTTAATTTGTTTTCTTTGATGTGTAAATGTTTTCTCTCTTTTTCCCACCACTTGAATTTGCACATTCCATAGAGAACCTCTCTCTGTTTTTTCTTCTTGGCCGAGGGAATTTCCAGCAAGCATTTTTCATAGAAAAAATCCCATGCTTCTCTTCTCAAATCATGGCAACTTCAATTTACCTCCACCCAATATCTTGGGGGCCTTGAGACAAAATATTGCACACTCTCTCTACTTCACTTTTGGACATGTCGGCTAGCAAACATCATATCCGATTTGCCTCGGTTAGAGGCGGGAGCCCGTATAAAGATTCTATGACGTGGTGCCACATCGACGAGCGAGATCGGGGAGCGGACTTCGTCGGCGCAGCAGCAGGGAGTTTGGTGCGGAGATTAAAGACCGAAGGACATGGATCGATCGGTATAATCTTTCCAAACTCCATCACATTTTGCTAGTTTACGGTTAATGGAACGATCCGGGTATTTGGTCGCGGTGGCACCGGTTCTGTAAAAAGTTTTTGTACCGCATTTGGCGTCGTTCAGACGGCCGGGGCGCCGGTGACTCTATTGACTCATCAATACACTAGCACTTGGTATAACCATTAGCACGTCAGAGGTACTAGCTGTACGTAATGGTTTCCTATGTATTGAAAGAAGGGGAAGCCGATGAGCGAATTCATCCTGAAACCCTACTAAGCCTGACAGTGACAATATCTGTACAGTCCGGTCTTTTCGTCTATAAGTATCGCATATAGAGCCTAGGGGGTTGGTAAATGTCAGACCCCCAATAGCAGTATAAGTCATGTCGGAGTGAAGCCCAGAACACCCTGAGATACTACTGGAATACCTACCAGTAAATCTCGATTACCATGGCCAGGGATTTCGTGTAATGGCTCTCCTAAACACAGCGCGATCTCACCCCCAATACCGGGAGAGACGAATCCCCGAAGATCCGCTCACTGCCTCCATATGGCTCGGAACTGTACCCAACTAAAACCTGTTTGCATGACTCCTTTAGCCGTGGTAAGGTAGTAATCAAAGCACAGTGGGAACTCACACTAGACAAATGACAATCTCAAGTCGACAGACTAACCTGTACACATATCACCAGGGAACTGCTATCTGACGATATGTATAATACCAACTAGCATGTTCCCGGCGAGTCCTGTCCGGTGTACTCATAACCCAATGAGCACATGTAAACATCTTAGGTGAACCAACTGACACCAATGGCTTGTGAGACCGGCCACCGCCCCTCGTCGGGGTCTCGACTCTATACACTATTCTACTCTGGAGTATCGATGCCCTGTCTCGAAACTCCCATGACTAGGGACACTTTAAGGTTGTGCTTATATACCCCAACTCCCACGTATATGATCGCCATCATACTGCTAACAGTCAAGCAAGAATCCTATGGGCTCTATCAACATGCAAAAGTGAACTAAAGCATGTATACGATGATAAAGACAAACCAGATAGCATACTATCATCTCGAGCAAGACTGTCATATCAGTATAGGCCCTCCCTCAATTATTGCAATCACGTACCTGCGATCCAATAATTGACTTTGAGGGCACTACATCCAACAGTGTAACGACCCGAAAAGTACGGAGCGTGACTGGCACTTAAATTACGAAACGTCTCGAGGCATACGTAATCTAAGTAAGCCAAAACCCAGAAATCAAAACTACATAGAGTAGTAGAGTGAAGGAAAACCAAACTATATAAAGCAATTTTCAAATAAATAAGTCATATCAAGCTTTTAAAAGCAACATCCATTTTTTCCGAAAAATTCAGCAGAGCCCCCTTTGTAAAAACCGACCCCAAACGGGTACAAAACAGGAATATATATACAACATGAAATAAAGCATCCCCAAGCGGGAGCTAGCTTTTCGCCCAATAGCGGATTCACAATCCCACGCAATAAATATCATAACCGTGCATAATAAGTAAATAAAAGCACAAAAAGGTAAACATCATGTCGGCTCAGGTGAGATCGACCTAGAAATACAACATATAAATACACAAATCTCACTGTCTCATCTCTAAGTCACTAATACAATAAAACATGTGGTAAATAAGGTAGATGGAGTACGCTAGATACAAATATGATACAAGTGGCAACAAAATAACCTCGCAACCGACCTACGAACGGTGCTACGAATCCAAGCAAAAAGAGCAAAAGAGGAGGTGCGCCCGCCGCCACTGTGCTGACGGGTGAGACCTGCAAAACACTGTAGCACAACGGGGGTGAGTTGCCAACTCGTGAGTAAATAGCAACATCTAAAAAGGCCATCGTAAGCATGCACACAACGATATCACAACCTACAAATACTAATATGTGTTAGTTATATGTATGTCGTAGAGCCCATTACTGTACATACGATGTATATTGTAATGGATGCTTGGACATATATAGGGAAGACTTTCTTGCTCGACATGATAGTATGCTATCTAGTTGTACTTTATCTTAACATGTACTCTGATTGTCTCTATGTTACATGTTGATAAAGCCCTTAGGATATGTACTCGACTACTGGGACTATGATGAGATCATACTAGTGGGGCCACGGTAGTCGACTGGTACGTCCTATAACTATTCATAGTCGAGGGTGTATCGAGACAGGGCATCGATACACCAGAGTAGACTAGCGTATACGCATCTTGACCCATATGATGGGCGATGGATGATCCCACATCCATCGGTGTTTGACATCAAGGATGGTGTACGGGTGCTCAGTGGAGACTGGGTACGCTGGACGGACTCGCCGAGAACTCCCAGATGGTATTATACCTCACGTCAGATGGCAGTTCTCCGGTGACACTGGTATAAGGTAGTCTGTTGACCCGAGATCGTCACTGAGTCTTGTGTGATTCCCACTGTACTTTGATTTCCATCTTACCACGTCTAAAAGGGCGTGCAAAAAGGTGGCTTTTGGGTACAGTCCCGAATCACATGGATGCAATGAGCGATAGGAGGGGATTCGTCTCTCCCGGTATAGGGAGTTGATGTTGCGCTGTGTTCGATTGGCTATAACCGGAAATCCCTGGCCAGGGTTGCTGAGATCTACTGGTAAGTGTTATCAGTAGTTTCTCGATCTGTTATAGTCCTTATATCGACACGACTTATCAAGCTACTGGGGTCTGACGTTTACCACCCCTAGGCGAGATATGCGACATATCAGACGACGAGACCGGACTGTACGGGTGTGTTACTGATTGGATTCACAGGAGAATGTTCAGGCTTGCTTGTTGATCTTCTGAGTGCTCAATATTTGGGTGGCTGTTACGTTTAGCTGACCGCTTGCAGCTTGTGGGTGTTTGATATGATCATCACCTACTGCCGGCGTATTGACGATTCTTTAGAGTCCTACACAGAGGTTTCTTGACTCAGGCAAAACGGAGTAGGAGCACATATGTGATATGTGCGCGACCAAGGATAATGCGGTATGTGATACCGTATTGGATTCTCGCGATATGAGATATCGGCCGGGTATATATGATATTGCCGGGTCATCGTATTAGTCGGTTATATGCTATATAGCCGGATTGTCGGATCAAGTGTTGATTCGATAATTTAATGTATAATAATATATATGATATATTAAATTACATTAACTAATATTAGCTCACTAAAAGATTCTTTTTCCCACTCGGGTAATACATTGATATATATGCAATATATGTTAAATATATTATTTTATTTTGTTACAATAAATATTATATATATGATATATAATATTGTAACATGATATGATTACTAATACAACTTGTTTAGTGGAGTTTAAACATGATTAGGGTTTGGATTAGGGTTAAGACTTCTAGTAGATTCTAGAAGCTTTTCTTTTGTCTTGAAAAAGATATTATGCTTGATATTTTCAAGTGACTCACTTTTAACCCAACCCAAACCCTAGCCCTAGTTAATTCTCTACATGGGTTTAGTTGACCATGGTTGCATTATTCATCATATTAATCTTTTCAATATTCATCAGAAAAGGATTCAATTATTGATTCATCATCTTCTTCATTCTTCTTCCTTTGAGCAAAAGCTTTCTAGTTTTTTGCTTTGTGATGAAAATGAGTGAGAATATGAAAACAAATGAGAGCAAAAATCATACTTCATCATTCTCATCTACCTTTGCCCTTTAGATAAGAGTGTTCACTTCATTTAGTGAGTGTTAGCTTGTGTTAATGAAACTTCAAGGTAGATCATCTTTGTTATTGAAGATCGGAAGCAAGACTGCATCTTTCTCTTCGTGGAGCCTCTCGAGAGTCCGGAACACGATGATCACAGCGAAGGGACCTCAACACGGAGCTTAAGAAGTGAAGGACCAGATCTACAAAGGTTGTAATCCCTCTCACTTAGAGTTAAAGTGTTTAACTTGCTAGTTTTCGCATAAACTCTAGTTTAAAGATCTGGTTTTGGGTTGTTCGGCACGGCTAAATTTTAAATCGGGCATGGTTGATGCCTCGTAGACCCTTGTGGCAGTGCCTAGCAACCCTACAGTGGTATCAGAGCCAAGCTATAGCTTTAGGCGAAGTCTAGACGAAGTTTAATGTCCAATCGAACACCGAAACCCTAATTTGAACCCCTCTCTGGATATTTTTCAAAAATGCGATTTTTTATGAATTAAAAATGCTCCGAAAATTAAGCAGGAAAAAATAAGAATTACTGTGAAGTACGGACTTGTAATGCGCTGATTTGACCGCGGAACCGCGGCCAAACCAAGGGTTTGGCGGCGGTTCCGCGGCCAAAATTTTGAATTAGTCCGTGGAACTTCATATATTTATTCGTAGGTCCTTTCTTGTCATTTTTTTCTCGGAATATTTTAATTCCACTCAAGTGTTGAGTTTTCTAGGGTTGTATTGGGGACTCGTTGATTCGATCGGATAAATTAACTTCGTTTAATTTTTTTCCGATAATTTTTAGAAACTGTTAAAAAGTTCGACCGGATATCAATAACTCACTTTTTCCCCAGTCGGAATATTTTTCAAAAGTTGGATTCTTTCTCGAGTTTAAGAACGTTCTAAGTCGTGCAAGTAACGCGGTGGACCCTTTAGAAGACAACAAACCTTAACTCGATTATATGACCGTCTTGAACTGCCTTTAAACCTTAGGGTTTGTGGCAGTACGGCGTGCCACATGTGAGGCGTTGGCTTGACCTTCTATGGCTGGACCATTGGTACTGCGGCATGTGATGGATGTTTTTAAATTGATTTCAAATGTTGAGATATATTCAGGAAATCTTGGGTGTTTGATTATTTGATCGGAAAGTTTAACACTGTCTTTTTGTCTGGAATGTGATACAATATTTGGAATCCACAAGTAGTTATGAGATAACTAATTTAAATGTTATAAATCTAGCAGTTCAGTCTCAGATGATCGGTTGCAACGGAATTTTGATGTGATCAAAAGTCCGTCGCAATCACGTAGCGTACGCGTATACTCGCCGGGTAAACATAACAGACAGCCACGCCCTAAAGCCCCGACCAAGTGACTGTAGGAGAACCCCGTCGCCAAAAGCATCCGTTCGGATGCTCGCGGCAGCGGTGTTCCGCCTTAGTGCACTTCGTCGACGGCATCGGGGTGCAACTGTCTACTAAAGTTTGCGACGAGCATTCGATCAGATTATCGGGAATCTTGTTGAATTGCCCGACTTGATATTGAAAAGAGTTTTCGATAATGAGACTAAAATGCGGGGTTTATAATTGTTAGGCATGCGATGTCTAAGGAATTCATTTGGTTAGGCTTGCGATGTCTAAGGAGGTTGCGGATTCCAACTGTTGTAGTTTTACACTTTCTTTTCTGTGACCGTAAGCGTAGTATGTGGTGTATCGCCAGCTTCGTTGCTATACATCAACGACAATCGGGATACACATACTTGCTTACGTTGATGATATGAGATATTATATGCTGCTGTAATAAGTTATATTGGATCGTCGCGTTTTGAATAGCCGGGAGTTTTATATGAGATGAGAGTTTTTTCTTTTTCATTTATGTAAAATTCATTTGCTTGTAATATTCTTTTATTGGGGCACTTCCGGGCTGAGGATGATGTCACCGTTGTATATTATTTACTTTTCCGCATTAGGTAGACCCAAGGTGGGGAGCACAAGTAATCGGGTTCTAGGGTCCAATGGGAGACCATCTCGAGGAGTCGAGATCGGGTCTCCTAACCCTAGAATTGGCAGTGTTGCTTGCCGCTCTCGTAGGGGTCTAGGGATGTGGGTTTGGCTATTCATCACGACCGTGGAATCCGTGTTTTGTACAGGCTCGTATTGAAAACACGGACATCCTAGTATATCCAATATTTCATATATGTTCTTCTGCTGCAATGTTCTGTGATGTGATCATATTACTGCCTGAGACAAATGTTTATATTATATATATGAGATATATGTTATATTGCAGATTTCGTTTCAAATGTGATGCTTGTGAAGCATAATAAAATGTGACTTCATTAATGAGATTAATGAAACTAAAAGAAGCCTAAAGATGTTGTAGAAACTTGTTTAAATACTGGTAGCTCTAGTTCTTGCTTTGCATAGCGGTGTTCATTGTAGAACATCCAGCATCTTATTCGATAAGGAAAGAGCCGAGATCCCTTCACCGGGATTGACCACTTTAGTGAAACTAGCAGATGCTACAATCTCGGTTTGTCTTTTGATTGCTTCTATAGTTCTTGCTTTGCATATTGATATTTGTGAAATATCCTGCACCTTATTCGATGAGGAAAGGGCCGACGATCCCTTCACCGGGAGTGACCCCTTTAGCAAAACTAGAAAATCCTCAAAAACCTTCCATTTAAAATCACTCGATTCTACAACGATATCAAATTCATTACGCAAAAGGTTTTCTTGTAAAGCTGTCGTAGCCCTCCGTCATTTCAGATACGTACTAGTTAGTATTCGTGCTACGTTTGTTGACTATGTTAAGGCGTAGTGTGCGGTAGCTGATTAGTGCTTATCTGTATAAGCATATGATGCGATTGGATTAGGGTAGTCGTGCGACTTTGTTGACTATATTAAGGGTCGTGCGGGTGGGTTTAATTCAATCGGGAAATGACGGGTTGAACTTAACTAGCACTTATGATTTGTTGACCATGTTAAGGTCATATAGCTGCTAGGGGTAAAATATTATTGGGAATTTCAAGTGTTGAAATTTGCAATGAGATTGCATACCTTCTATGAGATAGTTGGATCCCGATACCCGCTGCGAATAAGAGTTACTCCTGGGAGAGTTTTACACATTACAATTAGCCGATCAAGTAGGTGTCTAGAAAGGTGTTAACGGGGTTACGCCCCTGGGAAACCGAGGTTTACTATAATTAGGTTCGCACGAAAGCACGGGGGACCTCCCTCAAAGTACCGGCACTGGCCTGGCTGAAAGATTGGCGAACTTGTAGCGTGTAATTAATCCCGGCTAGTCTTTCCTTTTAGGGTTTGAAGGAAGATTTGATTAAAACAGTGGGAGACATCCTGATTAGATATATTAGATAACCAATCTAATCTTGCAAGAGCATACGCTGAGTGTTTTCTTCTCTCTCTCTCCAGGTAGCGACCATATCACTCCTTAATCAAGATAATAATACGGATGTATTGACCGAACCCGCTTGTTATACTGAGCTGGGGAACGTTGGTCCCGCTCCAAATTATAATTGTTATAAGACAGAGTAGAAAATTGGGGAATACCAGATTTCCCGTGCCGCCCAAATGAAGAAAGATCTTGCTGATGCATCATCTTCGGGTGTGTTCATTACACAGAACTGTTTCTCAGTATCCTTTACGTCCTGGGTATGTGATACCGGATCAGGATCCCACATATCTAATTTGTTACATGGGCTACAGATAGGTAGAGAACTGAGAACTGGTGATAAGTTTCATGAGATAGAAATGGTGCAAGTGTTGCAGCCAAGTCTGTTGGTCACTATCACCCTGTATTACCAGAATACATTGATTCTGAACAAATGTTATTAGATACCGAACCTGATATACAACATCATATCGGTCTCTTTATTAGTAAAGAAGGATATAATTTTGTATTGTTGGATAATGTTTTGAACATTTCCTATATCAAGAGTTGATCGGTTCAGGCACGTTATCTAAAAGCATTGACATTCTAAATCAAACTACAGTTCTTAGTATACAGAACACACACAAGACGAAGAGTTCAGAAATTAACGGATCCTTCTTGAGGCATTGTAGACTAGGTCATATCAATGCGACCCGACTAGCAAAGTTACATTTAGATGCATATTTAAATTTGTTTGAATTTACATCTTATGAAACTTGCCGGTCATGTCACAAAGATAAGATGACCACAACTCTGTTTATTGGAAACAGAGAAAGAGTTAGTGAACTCTTGGGATTGATACATGCTGATGTATGAAAGTCCCCTGTCTACACATGCTAAGTCCGGTTCTTTGTACTTCATTACATTCACTGATAATCTATCAAGATTCAGACATATGTTCCTGTTGAAACACAAGTCCGAACCTTTTGAGATATTCACAGAATATAAGTTAGAAGTAGAGAACCAACAATGGGTATAAGTATTATGTCCTTTGATGAGATCAAGGAGGAGAATACTTGAGCACGGAATTCCTGGATTATTATAAAGGAGAATGAGGTTCTCTCTCAGCATTACTCCTCCGTATACACCATAGCACGATGGTATATCGGGGCGGAGCAATAGCACCCAATGAGATATGGTGTGCTTTATGATGAGTACTACTGAGTTTCCTATTTCCTTTTGGGAGTTATGCACTTGAGAAGCTGCATACCTATTGAATAGGGTTCAAATCAAATCAGTTGCCTACCACTTCATATGAGATATGGAAAGGGAAGAGCCCATATTATAAGTTTGTTAAGATTTGGGGTTGTCCGGCCTATGTCTAAAAGCATAATCCGGACAAGCTCGAGGCAAAGTAAGATCTATGGAAGTTTGTTGGATATCCCAAGCATTCGCAAGGGAATATCTTCTACCTAACCGAGGAACAAATGATGTTTTGTTTCTCAGCATGCCACCTTTGTGAAAGGGAATTTCTTGTGAAGAAATTATTGGTCATGAGGTAGAACTGGAAGGAGTTCCAGCTATACAAACTGCAGCTGCTGATTTGGTTGAACCAAAGGATTCAATAGAAACCAACGAACCTCAGCCTCTCCGCCGATCTAGTAGGGTTCCTCACCCACCTGAGAGATACTTCGGTTTTCTCTATGACAGTGGGAGCGAGGATTGCATCATGAGATGATGACCCAACTAGTTTCGAGCTGGCCATCAGGAGTGGGACTCTGTAAGAATGGCTGGATGCTTAGCGATCTGAGATGGAATCCTTATACACCAATGAAGTATGGACTTTGGTTGCATTATCTGAAGGGTTAAATCCCCATCAGGAGCCAGAATATCTTGAGAAGATTACTTGGTGTACATGCAAAAGTTATGACTTTCAAAGCTATGCTTAAGTCCATCCAGATCCTATTTGCCACGGCTACATACCATGACTACGATATCTGGCGGTTGGGTGTCATGACTGCTTTTTTAAATGATGATTTGGAAGAGAGCGACTATAAGTACACAGCCAGAGGGCTTCGTAGACAGTGGGAGCAGCGGAAACGTGTGTAAGATGTTTTATGTGATAAAACAAGTATCGCGGAGTTGGAACGTCTGTTTTGATGTGGTAGTCAAAGAGTTTGACTTCATCAAAATGGTAGATGAACCTAGTATATACAAAAAGGTAGTAGGGAGTATGGTGGTGATCCTCATAGAGTACGTGGATGAGATACTCTTGATAGGGAAGGAGTTTCCTATGCTACGCTCGGTCAATCTCCGCTTATCACAAGGATTCTCCATATAGGATCAAAGTGATACCTCCTAAATCCTTGATTTTGGATCTATGAGATAGATCTAATTGGATGTTAGGATTCTCACTAGTTGTAGTGAGATGGTATCAATCGATCCTGGGGAGAATCACTGGAAAGGTTCCAGGGTGATAAGGACGACTGAATGTCAATTGCAGGCATTGCCTTTACCCTCAGTGGAGGGACGGTATGTTGGGAGAGTTCCAAGCTAGATACCGTGACTTACTAGACGATTAAAGGCAAGATACATCGTTACCAAGGATGCTACCAAAGTGGCAGTCTGGATATATAAGTTCATAAGATGAACTTTGTTCCTACCATTGTGTGACAATGGAGTTGTGGCTTTTGCCAAGGAACCCTCGTCCCATCAGAATTCCAGATATAATTCTTAGGCAGTATCACCTGATCATGGAGATGGTTGATCTCCAAGGTGATCGAGGTTAGGAGAGTGGACACATAGGACAACAGCGCGGATCCACTCACAAAGGCCTTTTTCCCAGTAGAGACTTTTATGGGTTGGTTGAGTATGAGATACTTCAACCACAGCTAATTGTTGGGTATGTGATACCACAACAGATGGCCCTAGTGTAAGTTGGAGATTGTTAGTTATATGTATGCCCTAGAGGCCATTACTGTACATACGATGTATATTGTAATGGATGCTTGGACATATATAGGGAGGACTTTCTTGCTCGACATGATAGTATGCTATCTGGTTGTACTTTATCTTAACATGTACTCTGATTGTCTCTATGTTACATGTTGATAAAGCCCTTAGGATATGTACTCGACTACTGGGACTATGATGAGATCATACTAGTGGGGCCACGGTAGTCGACGAGTACATCCTATAACTGTTCCTAGTCGAGGGTGTATCGAGACAGGGCATCGATACACCAAGTAGACTAGCGTATACGCATCTTGACCCATATGATGGGCGATGGATGATCCCACATCCATCGGTGTTTGACATCAAGGATGGTGTACGGGTGCTCAGTGGAGACTGGGTATACTGGACAGACTCGCCGAGGAGGCAATGAGCGATAGGAGGGGATTCGTCTCTCCCAGTATAGGGAGTTGATGTTGCGCTGTGTTCGATTGGCTATAACTGGAAATCCCTGGTCTGGATTGCTGAGATCTACTAGTAAGTGTTATCAACAGTTTCTCGAACTGTTATAGACCTTATATCGACACGACTTATCACGCTACTGGGGTTTGACGTTTACCACCCCTAGGCGAGATATGCGACATATCAGACGACGAGACCGGACTGTACGGGAGTGTTACTGATTGGATTCACAGGAGAATGTACATGCTTGCTTGTTGATCTTCTGAGCACTCAATGTTGCGCCACGGCAGCGCCCCGGCCTCTTTCTCGAGGCCAAAATGCGGAATAAAATTTTTTTCCTTGCTCGGAAACCGGCGCTACCGCGGACAATTACCCGGATCGAAACCATTAACCTATACTAGCTAACTAGAGAGATAGGGTGAGAAGTTATACCAAGCGATCCGTGTCCTTCGGTCTTCATCTCCACTCCGATCTCTTGCGGAATCTCCGTCACCTCCTCGTTCGTCGGAAAGGGCACCACGTAGCCGGAATCTTTTACGGGCTCCCGCCTCTTGACCGAGGCAACTCGGGCGCGAAGTTGGCTAGCCGACGCGTCCAAGGCTTGCTATAGAAATAGTGTAGTGAACTTGTCTCTTGGAGTTTATGTAGTTGCCATTGATGGATGGAGGAAGAGGTAAAGAAAATTGGTGCTTTCAATTTTCTAGCAAGAAGAAGATGAAATCAACTCTCTCATTCTTTTTTCTCTCAAGTGAAGGCTCTCTCCTCTCTTGCAAGAAATCGTGGAGGAATCAATAATAATACCATAACAAGAAGGGAGGTTAGTGTAGGAGAAAAAAGAAAGGTGACCACATCCTAAGCTTCATGATAACAATCTTACATCAACTTAACATCCAATTCTAATCACAATCAATCCAAGAAAAGGTGATGGAAAAAGAATATAATGATGATGGAAAAGAATGGAATCAAAAGATGTTATCATAACAAATCATCTTACAAATAAACCCTCCACAAAATGTTATTTGCAAACTTGCAAATAACACCCTCCATCGGAAAAGTCCGGCCGGGAAAGAACAAAGGAAAACCGGCCGGGACGGAATGCAAACTGGCAACTCCAGAAAACTGGTCCCGTAATAAATCACAGGAAAACCCCGCTACTGCAAATACATGCCCGCATTTGTATTCCCACTGAACACAAACGCAAAGAGACAAAACTACACTATCAAATACTAGAATCCGGCTTAAGCCAAAGCCGGCTAGTAAAAACTGTCCGATCACGATCCGTGCAATACCGCACGTATCTGATCGAACCCTGCCATATCTCCATACGGCCTCTACAGCGTTTCGCCCGAAACTTGAGTAACTGTAACTGTGGTGGACTCTAAAGACTCGTCAATACTATGGCTGTAGATTTAACCACTGGCACGTCAGAGGTATAAGCCAATACGTGACGGGCCACCAGCTATTGACCAAATGGGACGTCGATGAGGAAGCTCACCCCGACACCCAACTGAGCCTGTCAGTGACAATATCCGTACAGTCCGGTCCGTTCGTCTATGAGTATCGCATGGCGGGCCTAGGGGGTTGGTGAAAGTCAGACCCCTAAAAGCGGTACAAGTCGTGTCGGAGCGTAGCCCAGAACGCCCTGAGATACTACTGGAATACCTACCAGTAAATCTCCTGCCTCGGCCGAGGGCTTTGCGTAATGGCTCTCCTAGACACAGCGCGACCTCACCCCCAATACCGGGAGAGACGAACCCCTGCAGATCCGCTTACTGCCTCCATGTGGCTCGGGACTGTACCCAACTAAAACCTGTTTGCACGACTCCTTTGAGCCGTGGTAGGGTAGTAATCAAAGCACAGTGGGAACTCACACGAGACAAATGACGATCTCAGGTCGATGAACTAACCTGTACACATGTCACCAGGGAACTGCTATCTGACATCTGGTATAAGACCAACTAGCAGGTTCCCGGCGAGTCCTGTCCGGTGTACTCATAACCCAATGAGCACCTGTATACATCTTAGGTGAACCAACTGACACCAGTGGCTTGTGAGACCGGCCACCGCCCCTCGTCGGGGTCTCGACTGTATACACTAGTCTACTAACGGAGTATCGATGCCCTGTCTCGAAACTCCTACGACTAGGGACCTTTTAAGGATGTGCTTATAGACCACCAGCTCCCACGTATATGATCGCCATCATACTGCTGGTCGTCAAGCAAGAATCCTAGGGGCTCTATCAACGTGCAATAGCGACATGTCAGGTCACCTAAAGCAGTACACGATGATAAAGATAAACCAGATAGCATACTATCATCTCGAGTAAGACTGTCCTACCGGGATAGGTCCTCCCTCAATCATTGCAATCACGTGCCTGTGATCCAATAATTGACTCTGAGGGCACTAACTCCAACAATCTCCCACTTGCACTCAAGGCTAATTATTGCGATGTCGCATACTCACAGCCCGTGTGATACCGAACACCCAACTCCTCTACTAGTCAGTCTCACAAAGCTCGATTGCGAAACTATTGCGTTCGAGGAATAGCCTCAGTGAGTGGATCCGCTGTGATGTTTCTTTCTATGTCTCTCTATATCTCAAGTTCGCGGAGAAAGCCATCTCCCGAAATGAGCAATACCTGTCTTAGAATGTCTGGATGTCTGATGGGACCTAGCTCATAAATGAACTCCAAATCCAAACTTCTTAGACTGTATTGTCAACTGAACTTAATCAGTATCCTGCGCCATGCCCCCTCAGTATTGCCTTGGACCACCTGTCCAAAATACTGCCCCTCGTCAGAGGGAGAACTATAACTCTGACAACCTCCTTGTCGTCCATGTCACCTTGGAAGCCTGGAGTGATAACCGTCTCCTAAAGGAGGCAGCCGTTATCATATCCCCAGAACATTCACTTATGTTCTAAAACTGCTTCCGACTGTTCCTCCAGGATTGGATCAATATCAACTTATTGCATCTAGTGCAAGAACAACATCTGGTGTGGTACTTGACATCTCATGATTGACTCAATTGCCTAAGCAAGTGATCTGTCAATCATGCGTATCCCTCTCCCCTTTAGTCTGTAAGACACCTTTAAAGAGGGTGACTCCATTACCTGCAGGTACACTACCATGCCAGGAGTCGTCCATTCTAAATACTCATAGAATGCTGTCAAGGTACCCAGATTGGGAAACCACCCAAATCTAGATCTAAAACCATAGATCTAGTAACCAGTATGTCTGATATAATATCCAAGTCCCTTGTGGAGAAACCACTGTGTGACGACCAAAGTATAACCGATCGTAGTATAGGAATATCACTTCCTACTACCTTCTCAACAGATCCATCCCCTATTCTGATGACGTCAAACCTATGACTGTTACATCAGAAATGGATGATCTATCTCCGCTACATCTGCTTTAGTCTATAAATAGACATAAGCTTGATGTCCACCAATGCTTCTGCTGCTCCCACTGACTACGACAACCCTCTGGCAGAGTCATATAGACGTGCACTTCCAAAGCTAGTTTAGAACGACACTATACTCATCCTCCTGCCGGGTCTCGCAGCCTGGAACAACAACAATGGCAAGTGTGGGTAAACAAGAACTTCCCTGTCACCGTCCTTGAGGCTACCGTAGTACCTCTCGGGTGCCTGAAGTTACCCACCTAATCTGCGGAGTGGCCAATGGAATGTCAAATCAGATTGAATCTTTTGGTTCCTTATCAAATCTTCAGTAATCGTTTGTGGTTCTGGAATTACTTCCAGTTCTACCATACTCCCACTACTGTTTTCTGAAAAAAATCCATTTTTAATAAAACTGTGGCGAGTTTAGAACAATATTTCTACTGTTCATCCAGATGGTAGAAAATCAACCCTCGTCATAGCCTGGGTCAACCCACAAACAGCCATTACAAAAACGTGCCTAGAGTTGTCCAGTGTCTGGTTTTAAGCATAAGCCGGACAACTCCCCGTACCTTAACATCGTTAAGATATGAACTGTTCTATATCCAATATAGGAACAGAGGCACTGATTTAATTTAACCAGATTCAAATCATGCATCTATCTCCAGTGCATGTCAACTAAATGGAAGGAGGTCGATCAGCGTTACTCAACTTAGGAATGCTTCCAATTATGAGTAACCTGAAAGAGAAGCAATCTGTCTTCATCATTACTATCAACTGAATACCATACACAAGTATCTACATCTTCGATCTCTTTGAAGAATCCCGATACTTGCTACACCTGGTTCTCTACTCTATTCAAATACCTATAACTCCTCAAAACTTAGACCCTGCGTTTCTACGAAACACATGTCTAAGAACTAGAGAAGTTAAAAGTAAGTAGAATATAGTATGAGGACCAACCCCTCTGTCCTAATGGACACTGGACAACATACAATACTCTGTATAAGTCCGCTGAGTCTAACAACTCTTTCACTGTGCGTCGTAGGTTGAAAACTGTACTTATGGTTAAGAAGAATTACACCGCTGTTTAATGCTCCTTACCTAACCATCCACTGATATAGGTAAATGTCATCGACATAATATCAAAAGGTATATCTCACTCTATGAAAATAGACGTACAGATATATCAATTTGAAATTGGTGCACAACAACGGATATTCAAAACCAAATATTTGCCGACCGGCAAACAACCCAGGTGGCTTCCTCAAATATCACCGATTACAACGAATCCCGATATAATGAGGATGATCACCCAATTCCCAATAACTTACTCCCACTCATCATCTGTAAAACCATACAGATGTGAGAATCATACCTGGTAAATACATACCCTGGAGCAAGTGTCTAACTGGGAAATCAGTTTTCTTTTAACAGTACACAGTGAAACTGAAACATCGAAATGTCTCGTTGGGGTACCCTGGTATTCCTAGTAATGCCTCTACCATTATCCAGATTCACAACTATAACCGTATAATTCTTTGCCACCTCTCCAAATCCCTTTATATGTCTTTAGTCATTACCTTCTGTACACCCCCTTAGGCCAAATGGTTTTCTTCCTTCCCTACCGTTCGGCACCAGCCTATGGTTTGGAAGAAGACTATCCAAAAAGCATAAAGGGTGTACTGTCCCAATCCTAGGAACACTCGCAACGCGAGAGAAGGTGAAGATAAAAGACACCTGAATGTACTTTATTCCTATTTCTCCTGAACCAGAATCCATCCCCGAACTGGAACTAGTTCCTTTCGAGTTCGTATATAACCATACGATGGAGTATCCAATAAAATGGGATCTTCGTAGTGATACGGAGTGTCCTGGAGAAATACAAAGGTGATTTAGGATTGGCGAAGAAATACTTGGTTTGGTCGTGAATACCAGTCGCAATTTACTTTGCCCTCCTACTAATCCCTTGCTTTGTCTTATCTTAATACCTTCTGCACACCATCGTTATGCTAATTGGTTTTCTTCATTCCCTACCGGTCGGCACCAGCCTAAGGTTTGGAAGAAGACTATCCAATTTGCGTAATAGGTGTACTACTCCTAAACCAAGGAGTACTCGTAATAAGAGAAGGTGAAAAAGAAAAGACAACTGAATAATCCTATCCGTTTTCTCCAGAACCAGAAACCATCCTCGAAGTCCTTCGAGTTCGTATCTAACCATACGATGGTTTTGTCCAATGGAAGTGGACGTTCGTAGTAATACGGGGTGTCCTGGAGAAAAGGGTAAAAGTAGGAGTGGCAATGAGGTCTGCAACTCTGACAATCCAAAAGCCTGTGTTAAGAAGGTTCGGTCAACTTGGTCACTGAGTCATAGTCCAGGGTCGGGTCAATGGTCGCTGCCAGAGAGAGAGAAAAGAAACACTCAGCGTGCACTCTAACCTAGATCAGAATGGTTACCACTTTGTCTAATCTGGAAACCTCCCACTGTACCTCAAATTCTCCTCCAAACCTGAAAGAAGAATTAGTCGGGATCACCCGAGGAGTAAACCAACTCATCAGTGGGAATCGGGATCCAACTATCATCGCATGATAACTTGACGGAATCCACTCAAGTCACCACACTCCAGAAGGTATGCGCATGCCTGGCAAGTTTCAGTTCTTTTGAAACTCCCGATGAGATTTTTACCCCTAGGACCCAAGTGACCTTGACGAATAATCAACAAATCAAAAGGTCCTAGTCAAGTTCAACCCGTCATTATCTTGATTGCGTTAAACCCACCCGCACGACCCTTGACGAATAATCAACAAAGTCGTACGACTGTCCTAACCAATCTACATATCCATGCGACAGAATAGCACAACAAAGCTACCGCACACTACGCCTCGGCGAATAGCAACGACAAACGTAGCGCGAATACTAAACAATACTAATCTGAAATGACGGAGGGCTACGACTGGTTTTTGGCGAAAAACCATTAACGTAATGAATTTGATATCGTTGAAGGAACTGGATAACTTTTTATAAAAATATAGTGACGAAAACCTTTACTAAAGAGGTCACTCCCGGTGAAGGGATCTCGGCTCTTTCCCCGTAGAATGAGGTGCAGGATATTCCAACTGAATACCACGATGCAAAGCAAAAGTAATCGGCTATAGTGAAGTTAATGCCCTGACGCAAACTTCTGTCCAAGGGGTCACTCCCGGTGAAGGGATCTCGGCCCTTGCCTCGTCGACTGAGGAGCAGGATATTCCAAATGAATACCACGATGCAAAACAAAAGTGAACGTCCTTGCAATAACAGCTTTTTGAAAAGTGTTCCAACAACATCAGAATAGGTTTGTTTTAACTTGCATTGATCCGAATCAATGCAGTCCCATCAATTGATCACACCACAAAGAACGAAAATATACTGACGTACGTATATGCCATCCGCATTCGCCACTGGGTCCCGTCATCACCCGTTAGGTTAGCTAACTAACGGCAGAGCGGGGACTGGACTAGCGCGGATGTAAAACATACACAACATCTACTAATATATATATACCAATATATAGTATTTCGCTCAAGGCGTGAATAAAAAGCAACATCACAGAAATGTATAGCATCACAGAACAAAACAGATATCTGGAAGCCCCGGGTTTCACAGAGCCGCTGCTGAAACCCGACGTTCCCCTGGTCGTGTGGATAGCCTGTGCAATGAAATCCTAGACCCCTACGGGCGCGGCAAGTCACCCGCCAAAACCTGAAGCGAGGCAGCCCCCTTCAGTACCGTGAATGGACCACCCAGCACTTCACGGAATCCGGTAACTTGGGCACCCCTCCTGGGTCAACCTGTACCCCCTACGAGTGCGGCGAATAGCCCGCCAATCCTGGACTGAAGCCCCCTCCGTCTCAATGCCCTGAGATGCGGGCCCGTTGCCCTCCAGAACCCGGCTATCCGTGCACCCCACCGCGGGGCAAACCTAGTACAGAATGTAAAATATACATACACCGGGTACATCGACCGCAACCAGGTCGTGCCCCAAAAGAATAATACAAACAGGCAGTGACGGCAGTCCACATGTCGGACGCTCGCCCCGCAATATCAAATGTACATAATACAACAGCACAGTACTAGTATTGCATCCAGGCTATCCCCACGACCGATCCGCAACAACACAGCAAATACATAGAACATCAACGTGAAAATCACGTTCGCAAATCCGTCTAACCGGGCTATAGCAGTTAGACCGGATTTACCGATCAAGTGACATTCACGGTCGCAGATATAATGTAAATACTGTGAAAAATGTGTTTAAAATTTTCCGATTGATCAAACAATTAACAAGTGGGCCCCAAAGAAAACTGTAGCACTCACAGAAATAATTGGCCCAAATTTAATATTCCAAAACCCATATTTTAAGCCCAGAAGGCCTCTGTAAAAAATTGGTGAAGTGACGTGAATAGTGCGCGGCGGAAGGGCCGCACATATGGGGTTTTCGCGGCGGTTCCGCGCTCCAACTGTGGAGTTACTTCGTCAAATTTTTACAGAACTCTTAGATTTTCCAGTACATCAATATTTTACAACCTGAAAAATTTTTGGACTTCAAAAAATTTCGACAGAAACTGATGTGAAGGAAAAATACGGTTTTTGGAAATTTTGGTCGATCGGAAACGCAAACACATCAAACGAAGCTAGGTAAGGTTAATGGCGTGGCTCTGATACCATGTTGCGCCACGGCAGCGCCCCGGCCTCTTTCTCGAGGCCAAAATGCGGAATAAAATTTTTTTCCTTGCTCGGAAACCGGCGCTACCGCGGACAATTACCCGGATCGAAACCATTAACCTATACTAGCTAACTAGAGAGATAGGGTGAGAAGTTATACCAAGCGATCCGTGTCCTTCGGTCTTCATCTCCACTCCGATCTCTTGCGGAATCTCCGTCACCTCCTCGTTCGTCGGAAAGGGCACCACGTAGCCGGAATCTTTTACGGGCTCCCGCCTCTTGACCGAGGCAACTCGGGCGCGAAGTTGGCTAGCCGACGCGTCCAAGGCTTGCTATAGAAATAGTGTAGTGAACTTGTCTCTTGGAGTTTATGTAGTTGCCATTGATGGATGGAGGAAGAGGTAAAGAAAATTGGTGCTTTCAATTTTCTAGCAAGAAGAAGATGAAATCAACTCTCTCATTCTTTTTTCTCTCAAGTGAAGGCTCTCTCCTCTCTTGCAAGAAATCGTGGAGGAATCAATAATAATACCATAACAAGAAGGGAGGTTAGTGTAGGAGAAAAAAGAAAGGTGACCACATCCTAAGCTTCATGATAACAATCTTACATCAACTTAACATCCAATTCTAATCACAATCAATCCAAGAAAAGGTGATGGAAAAAGAATATAATGATGATGGAAAAGAATGGAATCAAAAGATGTTATCATAACAAATCATCTTACAAATAAACCCTCCACAAAATGTTATTTGCAAACTTGCAAATAACACCCTCCATCGGAAAAGTCCGGCCGGGAAAGAACAAAGGAAAACCGGCCGGGACGGAATGCAAACTGGCAACTCCAGAAAACTGGTCCCGTAATAAATCACAGGAAAACCCCGCTACTGCAAATACATGCCCGCATTTGTATTCCCACTGAACACAAACGCAAAGAGACAAAACTACACTATCAAATACTAGAATCCGGCTTAAGCCAAAGCCGGCTAGTAAAAACTGTCCGATCACGATCCGTGCAATACCGCACGTATCTGATCGAACCCTGCCATATCTCCATACGGCCTCTACAGCGTTTCGCCCGAAACTTGAGTAACTGTAACTGTGGTGGACTCTAAAGACTCGTCAATACTATGGCTGTGGATTTAACCACTGGCACGTCAGAGGTATAAGCCAATACGTGACGGGCCACCAGCTATTGACCAAATGGGACGTCGATGAGGAAGCTCACCCCGACACCCAACTGAGCCTGTCAGTGACAATATCCGTACAGTCCGGTCCGTTCGTCTATGAGTATCGCATGGCGGGCCTAGGGGGTTGGTGAAAGTCAGACCCCCAAAAGCGGTACAAGTCGTGTCGGAGCGTAGCCCAGAACGCCCTGAGATACTACTGGAATACCTACCAGTAAATCTCCTGCCTCGGCCGAGGGCTTTGCGTAATGGCTCTCCTAGACACAGCGCGACCTCACCCCCAATACCGGGAGAGACGAACCCCTGCAGATCCGCTCACTGCCTCCATGTGGCTCGGGACTGTACCCAACTAAAACCTGTTTGCACGACTCCTTTGAGCCGTGGTAGGGTAGTAATCAAAGCACAGTGGGAACTCACACGAGACAAATGACGATCTCAGGTCGATGAACTAACCTGTACACATGTCACCAGGGAACTGCTATCTGACATCTGGTATAAGACCAACTAGCAGGTTCCCGGCGAGTCCTGTCCGGTGTACTCATAACCCAATGAGCACCTGTATACATCTTAGGTGAACCAACTGACACCAGTGGCTTGTGAGACCGGCCACCGCCCCTCGTCGGGGTCTCGACTGTATACACTAGTCTACTAACGGAGTATCGATGCCCTGTCTCGAAACTCCTACGACTAGGGACCTTTTAAGGATGTGCTTATAGACCACCAGCTCCCACGTATATGATCGCTATCATACTGCTGGTCGTCAAGCAAGAATCCTAGGGGCTCTATCAACGTGCAATAGCGACATGTCAGGTCACCTAAAGCAGTACACGATGATAAAGATAAACCAGATAGCATACTATCATCTCGAGTAAGACTGTCCTACCGGGATAGGTCCTCCCTCAATCATTGCAATCACGTGCCTGTGATCCAATAATTGACTCTGAGGGCACTAACTCCAACACTCAATACCTGGGTGGCTGTTACATTTAGCTGACTGCTTGCAGCTTGTGGGTGTTTGATATGATCATCACCTACTGCCGGCATATTGACGATTCTTTAAATTCCTACACAGAGGTTTCTTGACTCAGGCAAAACAGAGTAGGAGCACATATGTGATATGTGCGGGACCAAGGATAGTGCGGTATGTGATACCGTATTGGATACTCGCGATATGAGATATCGGCCGGGTATATGTGATATTGCCGGGTCATCGTATTAGTCGGTTATATGCGATATAGCCGGATTGTCGGATCAAGTGTTAATTTGATAATTTAATGTACAATAATATATATGATATATTAAATTACATTAACTAATATTAGCTCACTTAAAGATTCTTTTTCCCACTCGGGTAATACATTGATATATATGCGATATATGTTAAATGTATTATTTTATTTTGTTACAATAAATATTATATATGTGATATATAATATTGTAACATGATAAGATTACTAATGCAACATTTTTAGTGGAGTTTAAACATGATTAGGGTTTGGATTAGGGTTAAGACTTCTAGTAGATTCTAGAAGCTTTTCTTTTGTCTTGAAAAAGATATTATGCTTGATATTTTCAAGTGACTCACTTTTTACCCAACCCAAACCCTAGCCCTAGTTAATTCTCTACATGGGTTTAGTTGAACATGGTTACATTATTCATCATATTTAACTTTTCATTATTCATCACAAAAGGATTCAATTATTGATTCATCATCTTCTTCCTTCTTCTTCCTTTGAGCAAAAGCTTTCTAGCCTTTTGCTTTGTAATGAAAATGAGTGAGTATATGAAAACAAATGAGAGCGAAAATCCTACTTCATCATCCTCATCTACCCTTGCCCATTAGATGAGAGTGTTCACTTCATTTAGTGAGTGTTAGCTTGTGTTAATGAAACTTCAAGGTAGATCATCTTTGTTATCGAAGATCGGAAGCAAGACTGCATCTTTTTCTTCATGGAGCCTCTCGAGAGTCCGGAACACGATGATCGCAGCGAAGGGACCTCAACACGGAGCTTAAGAAGTGAAGGACCGGATCTACAAAGGTTGTAATCCCACTCACTTAGTGTTAAAGTGTTTAACTTGGTAGTTTTCGCATAAACCCTAGTTTAAAGATCCGGCTTTGGGTTGTTCGGCACGGCTAAATTTTAAATCGGGCATGGTTGATGCCTCGTAGACCCTTGTAGCAGTGCCTAGCAACCCTACAATATGATGCGATGTAAAAATATGTATGCAACATGAATGCAATAAACAATATGAGATTTGAATATATGTAGCATGGGAAATCTGTACTCTTATCTTGGTAAAACTTCTTTAATTTTACTGTTTTTCCATTAATGAAATCAATATAAATCTGTGTCAAGCATCGCCACCAAAAATGAATATCTCAAAATCCCGGGCACCGGCAATCCGAACTGGCCCAATATCTGATATAGGGCTCCGGCAAATCCAGACTGGCCTATAACATCAAAATTCAAGACTATGTCGGTATCCTCCGGATATCTGCCGCGTCACAAATAACCGGTCGGTAGTGATCCCCTGCAGGGCTCAACTCTATCATCTGCGACCATCTTGCCCCGGGGTGCCGCACCGGGTCCACCATGCACCCACAAACGGTTCCTCCTTCTCATCGAATCGGGTGTAGGATACTGCTCAAGCACCGAGAAAAACTCATGGTGGACGACAGATGCATCATATCATGAGAAAACCACAACTTACATTTTGAAAATGGTAATATGTTTTCAAATCCATGCGGTTTCAACAAATCCAAAAATATCATAAATACGGAAATCCTCGAGAGAATCATGATACATGAATGTCTATGATATTAATAATATGAAATGCAATGTGGAAACTAGAAAGCTATGCATGAACAATGATGCAATATGATATGTGCATGTGACTAGCAATCCTACATATCCATATTGTTGAATTGAATATTTCAATTTCAGGTTTATTAATCAATAATTAGAGCAAGTGATAAGATGCGGATTTAAACAAGTTATAAGGTGTTCGTGGCATAGCAATTACCAAGGCGTGTGTGTCCCCATAAATTGTTCCTGTGCAGCATAAACCAATTGTAATAGTGCGAGTGTCCTATGAGGTACGAGCACAGTATATATGCATGATAAATGATGCAATGCAACGGGATGATTAATTAGGAACTACGCATATAATTATAAATACTAGAAGAAATTCTATCTATCGGGCGTCTTACGCCATCCAAACGATCTCCCCGTAGATGTGTACATCTACTCACCAGAAATCCTTAGCTAGCCTGGTCCAATCACCATCTTTCCTTTCCGTGCCGCGTCCGAAGTCTCCGCGACCGATCCTGGAATTGCACAAATGCAAAACATCATACTAAAACTCTGAGAAGGTATAAGGACAACGATACAAAGAATAAACGTCCTCAAGCTATACTTGTATGCATAAAAATATGTACGACATCGCCACAACCTCAACTAGGATTGCTATACGAAACAACCACTAAACCTCAAACCCGATCATACCTATTGCTCATTCAAAATACCCTAATTATCATAGGAGATGTTATATAATTAGTCACTGTTGGATATAGTGCCCTCAGAGTCAATTATTGGATCACAGGCACGTGATTGCAATGATTGATGGAGAACCTATACCGGTAGGACAGTTTTACTCGAGATGATAGTATGCTATCTGGTTTATCTTTATCATCGTGTACTGCTTTAGGTGACTTTACATGTCACTATTGCACGTTGATAGAGCCCTTAGGATTCTTGCTTGACTTCCAGCAGTATGATAGCGATCATATACGTGGGAGCTGAGGTCTATAAGCGCATCCTTAAATGGTCCCTAGTCGTGGGAGTTTCGAGACAGGGCATCGATACTCCAGAGTAGACTAGTGTATACAGTCGAGACCCCGACGAGGGGCTGTGGCCGGTCTCACAAGCCACTAGTGTCAGTTGGTTCACCTAAGATGTATACAGGTGCTCATTGGGTTATGAGTACATCGGACAGGACTCGCCGGGAACATGCTAGTTGGGATTATACCAGACGTCAGATAGCAGTTCCCTGGTTACATGTGTACAGGTTAGTTCATCGACCTGAGATCGTCATTTGTCTCGTATGAGTTCCCACTGTGCTTTGATTACTATCCTACCACGGCTCAAAAGAGTCGTGCTAACAGGTTTTAGTTGGGTACATTCCCGAGCCACATGGAGGCAGTGAGCGGATCGGCAGGGGTTCGTCTCTCCCGGTATTGGGGGTGAGGTCGCGCTGTGTCTAGGAGAGCCATTACAAAAAGAACTCGGCCGAGGTAGGAGATTTACTGGTAGGTATTCATGTAATATCTCAGGGTGTTCTGGGCTACACTCCGACACGACTTGTACCGCTTTTGGGGGTCTGACTTTTACCAACCCCCTAGGCCCGCCATGTGATACTCATAGACGAACGGACCGGACTGTACGGATATTGTCACTGACAAGCTCAGTAGGGTGTCGGGATGAGTTCGCTCATCAACGTCCCTTTTGGTCAATACCTGGTAGCCCGTTACGTATGGCTAATACCTCTGACGTGCTAGTGGTTAAATCCACAGCCAAAGTAATGACGAGTCTTTAGAGTCCCCCACAGATAGTTTCTCATGTTTCGGGCGAAACGCTGTAGAGGCCGTATGGAGATATGGCAGGGTTCTATCATATACGTGCGGTATTGCATGGATCATGATCGGACGGATAATACTAGCGGGCTTTGGTTTAAGCCGGATCCTAGTATTGTACAGTGTAAATTTTGTCTCTTTGCATTTGTATTCGGTCAAAATACAAATGCGGGTATGTATATACAGTTGCGGGGTTTTCTTGTAATTTATTACGGGATCAGTTTTTTGAACTTGCCAGTTTGCATTCCGTTTCGGCCATTTTTCCTTTGTTCTTTCATGGCCGGATTTTTTCTGATGGAGGGGCTAATTTGCAAATGTGCAAATTAGCATTGTGGAGGGGGTTTCTTGTAAATGGGGAGATTATGATAATACAAGCATCTTTGCTTTTTCTTTCATCATGGCTTTTGCATTAATGAGAGTGGATTGAAAGGATTTCATAAAAGATTTTGGTGTGACTATTTTTCCTCATTATCTTCACATGGCTTATGGTCACCATTGGATTTCCCTACACTCACCTCCCTTGTATTTTCCCTTCTCCATTTGATATGGCCGGCCACACCTTGAGGGAGTGAGGTTCATTTTTGGTGTGGGGGAAAATTAGTTCATTTCATATTATTTTGCTTACACCAAAATTCCCAAGTTCATCTCCATTGTTCATTCTTCACCTCCATCACATGGCAACTTCATACCCGATAGAGACAAACTATTCTACAGTATTCTTGGACACGTCGACTCGCTAACTTCGTGCCCGTGTTGCCTCGGTCCAGAGGTGGGAGACCATAAAATAACCCGGCGATGTGGTGCCCTTTCCGACGAGGAGATGAAGACCGAAGATTCCGCGAGGAGATCGGGATGGAGGCCGAAGACCGAAGGACACGGATCACTCAGTATAGCATTCTATCCCCTCTCTAGATAGCTAGCATTAGGTTAATGGTCACGATCCGGGTTTTAAGTGTACGAAGGCGTCGGTTTTCAAGTCAAGAAAAATTTTCGTTTCCGCATTTTGGCCTCGGAAAGACGGCCAGGGCGCTACCGTAGTCTTACAGTCACAACATCAAACCAATTCAACACCTAATTATAGCAAAAACCTAGTAAGCATTCAAATGGGATTTCGGTGCAAACATTCTTGGATTAACGACCTAATGGCCGGATTCACAAATAAACAACTAAATTGAGCCATGCTCCACTACTTAAATTAATCTCCCACAAAACACACAAAAATCATGCAATTTGTTTGCATAATCACTTTCTTAGAATAAATTAAAGCCCACTTAAGCAAGGTAACTACTTAGTTTAGGTTTGTATAGACACTAGATAGCAAACTAAGCTTAGTTAACATAGTAATGATGTTTGAAGCCCTAGTTCTAACTCAACTCTCTTCTTTAAAAACCTAAACTTGAAATTAGCACCAATTTAACACTTAAACAATTTAGTTTAAGGAAATTAACCACAAGTATCAATTGAGTGAAGATTATACCTCAAATTTTAGAGATCTAGCATGTGATTTAGCCTCCTCAAAATGGTCTCCTTGCTCCAAGTTTCAAGCAAGAGTTGGCTAAGGAGATTGGATGGAGAATTGGCTTGAATTTGTGATGTTTTAATTGGATTTTTTGATGTATTTTGGGGATTTTTTTGGAGATGGAAAGGAGAAGGAAACCAAAGGGGGAGGGCTACAGTTTCGGCAGCAGGGAGAATGGGGTAAGAATGTGGGGTGCTGTGGATTTTTCTCCAAGTCAAACCGCTCCCATGCCTCAATGTACACCATACCCCAAATTACTATATTTTATTCACTTCATATAGTTTCATTTCAAATGAGTTGAAGGGAATAATTGGAGGCGGGCTTCCTGTAGGTAGGCTCGGCCTTGGTGGAGGGGTGAGGATGTATGAGTGATTGCAATGAAAATTCCTTGCTAAAAACACCCACACAAGTTACATAATTGCAAGTTATATCACTACAAGTCTTAGTTTATTTTATTTTATTTTTTCCTTTGACCCTAGAAACAACTAGAACTTGGAATAACTTGATTAAAAATTATGCTACAAACTAGGTTTTAGCTTGTCATGGTTCTTAAGTATGTAATTAGCCCATTCAAATTTGTATTTATCACTAATTAACGTGTATTTTAAAAGCTTAAAATAATATAAAGAATAATTAATTAAGGAAAAATATTTAAACGACTAGAAATTATAAGTGACTAATTAATCACCAAATACTAGCAATTTCCTATCTAAATTAGGCATAATTATGCCTACATTGAAAAATAATTAAAATTACATTTTACAGAAAATACCAGTTATATACCGATTATCGGGAAATTACCTAACGACTTTTGAAGGCGTTACAATCTTCCCCCATTAAAGAAATTCGGTCCCTGAATTTAAAAATCTAGTTAGGCGTACCTTAAAAGAGATGGGGATATTTCTTCCTCATCTCGTCCTCAGTCTCCCAGGTGACCTCCTCGTTGCTCTGGCCACGCCAAAGGACCTTGACGGACGGTATAACCTTCGATCTCAATTTCTTCACCTACCAATCAAGGATGACCACCGGCTGTTCTTCAAAAGAAAGGTCACGCTCCAGCTAGACCGTCGGGTGCTGAATCGCATGAGAAGGGTCGTGAAGGTACTTGCGGAGCATCGAAACGTGGAAGATGGGGTGAACATCAGGAAAGCTGGGCAGAAGAGCCAACCGATACGCAACAACACCAACACGCTCCTCCTCTCAAATCTCATCACACCCTTCATTAGGGAGACCCTCAAAAAAACATGATCGCCAACAGAAACTCATGTCTGCGCCGACGACGGTCCGCATAAGATCTCTGCCTGCTTTGGGCTGCTCGCATCATATCATGAATCAACTGGATCTTCGCGGTTGTCTCCTCAATAATCTGCGGCTCTAAAATACTGTTCTCGCTGAGCTCTGTCCAACAGATGAGCGATCCGCATCTCCTCCCATATAGAGCCTCGAATGGTGCCATCTGAAAGGCCTGCTGGAAGCTGTTGTTGTAGGAGAACTCTACTAAGGGCAAATGGTGATCCCAGCTACCTCCGAAATCTAAAACGCACGATCGGAGCATGTCCTCAAGATTCTGAATAGTCTGCTCTAACTGGCCGTCGGTCTGCAGATGAAATGTTGTGCTGAAACTCAAGCGGGTGCCCAAAGCCTCCTGAAGCCTCTGCCATAGTCGGCTGGTAAAATGGGTGCCTCAGTCGGACACAATACTCGTCGGGACGCCATGCAACCGTACGATCTCGTCGATGTAAATTTGGGCATACTGAGCAAATTCAAAAGTGGTCTTCACTGGCAAGAAGTGAGCCGCTTTCGTCAATCGATCCACGATCACCCAAATGGAGTCATACCCTCGACTAGTCCTGGGTAGACCCACGATGAAGTCTATAGAAATCTGCTCCCATTTCCACTACGGAATGGGCAAAGGCTGCAATTCTCTGCTGGCCTCTGGTGCTCGGCCATGACTTGCTGACAAGTCAGGCATATCGACACGAAGTCTGTGACGTCCCTCTTCATCCCGTCCCACCAGCAAACATCTCTCAGAACATGGTACATCTTTGTGGAACCTGGACGAACACTGTACACCGATCGATGTGCCTCCTCAAGAATCTTACGCCTCAGTCTCTCAGCATCTGGTATGCACAGTCTAGTCCCAAATTGTAGTATCCCCTGATCATCGATCATGAACTCGGAATATCTTCCCTGTCCAATCTATGCCATGATCTCTGAACAACGGTCATCACTTGTCACGTCCCGAAAGTACGGAACATGACTGGCACTTAAACTACGAACGTCTCGAGGCGTACGTAATCTAAGTAAGCCGAAAACCCAAAAATCCAAACCAAGAAAAGTAGTAGAGTGAAGGAAAACCAACTTAAAACAAGTAGTTTTAAAAGCATAAGACGAATTATGCGTTTTGTCTAAAAACATCAAGTATTTTACGAAAATTTCGGCAGAGTCTCCTTTGTAAATACTGGCCCCCAAACGGGATACAACATGAATAGTATACGAAATCAATAAAAAGGCATCCCCAAGCGGAAGCTAGCTCTTCATCAATCGACGGTCATAACTACACAAGCAATATAATATACAACGCCAAGGGCGATGATCAAAAATCAAAAGGAAACTCAAAATAACAAGAAATCCATAGAAATACAACGCGCGACTCTAAGGTCGAAAGAATAAACATCACTGGTCTCTATCTAAAATAAATACATGTTTGGTTGATGGAATTTACTAGATACTACTGAATAATATTATACAAGGTAATATGATGGGTACGATACCAATAAACCCACCTACTAGCAAGTCACCCGAACGAAACTGTGCCCGCCAAGCCATAATGAAACCTGTACGGCAAACCTGCAAGAAACTGGGGCACAACGGGGGTAAGTTGCCAACTCGTGAAAAGAAAAACACCTACGAATAGAAATCGCATGTATGACGCAATCCTAGGTCATACGATCATAATATATAATCCTCAAATATATAACCAGCAGCCTATAACAATGGCTAGGGTAAAAGTCTAACCCAAGTGTAATCCCATGTGCCCGTGTCAGTGCCTCAGGTAGCAATATATCATATGGATAATGTATGAATGCATGAAACAGAATGCATGTACTGAAGAAAACTGCTTTCAAAATTTAGTGAGATTTCTATATCTTTTTAAAACGAGGTATCATAATGAAAACAGCATAAACAGTGCCTAGCATCGACACAAAACAAATATCTAAATATCTCGATATCTCTGTGTCGCAATCTCTGTACCTCAATATCTCAAATATCTTTGTATGTCTCAATCTCACTATCTAGGGCGCCGTCAGTCCAGACCGGCCCCTACCATCAATCTCAAGACCATGACGGTATCCTCCGGATATCCGACGCGTCGGGTAAAATCACCGGTCGGTCGTGCTCCCTTGCACAGGCTCAACGTCAACAACACGATCTTCTTGCCCCGGGGTACCGCACCGGGCCCACCATGTACCCGAAAAGGTTCATCCATCTCCTCGAATCGGGTCTTGAAATCCATCAGCAAACTCATGGTGGACGACTCATACATCATGAGAAAACCGCACTTTTTATTTAAAAGAGAGGAAAGAAGCTTATACAAGTTTTGCGGTTTTCCCCCAAATCCAGAAATTATCATGGAAATCCGAATGCAAATCATCAATAGCATGTAAACCCATGAATATAAGCATGAGAATCCATGAATACGGCATAACAATGAATAACAGTATGCATGAAGTGACAAGTAATAACTACAATATCTAAGCTGGCAAATAAGGTAAGTACACTAATATTATGTCAAACTACTAGCTATCAAGCTAAGTTAAGCAATAATATTTTCTAAGGTGTACGTGACATGGCAATTACCGATTAAGATGTGTGTGAGCCGGCAAGTAAGTGTACGTGGTACATACGCATCATCGGTAATGGTGCTGGTGTCCTAACAGCATAATGTCAACAATGCAATATGAAATAACAATGTAAGTATGCGATGCGGAGCGAGCAACCAAAATGAGCGGGAGCTAAATATTAAACAATGGTGCCATTTGAAATAACACGAATCGTGGGGTTTTGAAAATAAGGGCTACGGTGGTTTTAAGAAAGGATACGTCTTTTGAAATATCCGTAGATCCCTTGACCTGTCTTTTAAAATACCCACGATCCGCTAGTTTTGAAATAGGTAGGAGTCTAATCTAATCTAACAACTACACTAAACTATACGGCTGACTAACAAGCTGAACTACAGGTAAGGAAACCGCCTATCATCTGAGTCGATACATATACATACCTGTATATGTATAGTCGGTGATCCCGCCTCAATAATATCATATCCGATACCATATCTATAATCAGACATCCCAAGTCAAGAGTGCGGATCAAACATCAATATATAGCTCGTACGAAAATCCGTTGTACGGCATCCCAAATCTGGGTACGGGTCAATATCACATTCATCACACTATTCATCTGGTATCCCCTTTATCAAAGATCATAATCCGGTTACTGATCTATGTCCAATACAATACTGATACCACCTACGTATGCACGCACGCGTGTGAAACACTACGTCAAAGGACCCGCTACAATGTCATGTCGTATCTCAAATACGAACCCTGCCAAATCACCGATCTCACGGCCTCAAATCAAATCTCATCGACTCATCTCAAATCCCAAGTACTATCCTCAAATCCAGTATATGAACACATAGTCCCATACCCATGTGAACATATAAATATATAATCCCATATACGCACATGTAAAAGAAAGGATGTATGCAAGTATGTGCGTGCGTATGTATATGTGCAACCCCTACTCTAGGGTTTCGCAACTACACTAAACCAATCACAGAACACCAAAAGTACATCTTTATCATCAATAATCTCAATTCAACATATACTAAATATATGTGTGTATACGTATTCGTATACATCACCACGAACTGCGGGGGCGCTATACGCCATCCACCCGACTTCTCCCCATAGATATAAATCTACTCACCTGGTCCTCGCTTGCCGGTACCGACGTCGCCACGCGCTTGCTCGTCGTCTCAAAGTCCACATGGGGTACCTACATATCATAACGCACCGTATCGCATTAAAATCCGACTCATGACCAAAACGACACACGAATCCCACATAAGTCAAAACCTATGGTTTGCTCCCAAAAACCCTCGACGTCGGCGTACAAATGCCGATCGATCGAGAAAAACACCAAACGTACCAATCATGGTTTCAAAATTCACTAACTGTATAAGAAATAGGGATTAATTCATCAAGTCCATAAAATTAAACCAATCGTTTTATTTTCCAAAAACCTAGTTATCACAAATTCCTATTTCGGTTCAAAACTTGATGTTTTAACCAATCTACAAATTTTAATGATTCAAATGGCCAAAATGATCATTAAATAACATAATTAGGTCATACAAATCACTTTCATAAATTAAACTCATCAATTCGTATAAACTCCAAATTCCTAGTTTACAAAAATACCGATTTTAACTCTTTTTAAAGTAAAATTCACAATTTTACAATTAAGTTTGGTTTTGCATATACTAAAATATTAAACCACAATTTATAATGTTAATAATACCATGAAACCCTAATTAGAATTTTACCTCACCAAAATATATATATTTTTAAAACCTAGTTTGCAATTTATATAATTATCACAAATTAAAATTAACAAAAATGCAACTAGCAAGTAGATTAGGTTTTTCATTTCCTCAAGATGAAAATCTACACTTGATTATCCTAGTAGTGAAGGTTAAACCCTAATTAAATTCAAACCATGTTCTTGAATTTTCAAATTAGCAACAAGAACAAAACTAACACTTAATTATGCTAGATTAAAACAATTTAAACAACAAATTCTATATAGGGTTAAGGTTTATACCTCCCAATTTTTAGAGATCTAGCTTGGAGATTAGCCTCCAAAACACCATCTTGCTCCAAGGATTCAAGCATGAATTGGCCAAGGAATAAAGGGTATGGAATAAGCTTTGAGATTGTGAGATAATTTGTGGATTTTTTGATGGGTTTTTGGTTGAATTTTGAGGTGGAGATCAAGTAGGGAAAGTGGAGGGTTTGGGGCAGCAAGCTCGGCCAGCAGCAGTATATGGGGGGAAAGTGAGAGGTGTGGGTGAGTTTGGGGAAGTCAAATGAAGAAAATAAGACCCATACATCAAGTATAATGACCCATACCCCAATGTTTAATATCATTTTCCTTTATTTTCTTTTTATTGACCTTTGAAGTAGGACTTATTTGGGGCTGCTAGGGCTGCTGAATTCAGCCATACTTGGGGAGAGGGTGAGGGTGTGGTGTGGGTGTGTGGGTTAGGAAAAAAGATAAATGTATTACCCCAATTCCCATTAACACAAATTTCACTATTTAAGCCTTTTTTCTTCGTCATTTTCTAAACCGTTTTGGCAAAGCATTTCATTTCAAAAACCACATGATAAAATTTTGTTTAATGTGTTATGATGCACAAAATTTGTTTCAACCCATTCCAATTTGTAATTTTCCCTAATTAAATGTATTAGTGACGGCTTAAAATAATATTAAAATAATTAATTTCGGAAAAATTTTCAGAAAATTTGAAATTTCACCAGTGGCTCAATAAACACCAAATACTAGCAATTAAATAGCTAGAATATGTATATTTAATTTTATAATAAATATATTTGCATTTTGACTTTTTACAGAAAACCTCCTAATTTTACCGTTTTTCTGAAATTTCACCGAAACGATTTTGAAAACATTACATTACTGTACTGTGCCTCATGTATACGGTCAAGCAACTGTGGATGTGCATGAAAATACGCAAGCTATCCCCTGATTAGAGTGAACTCGATCTGCACTCGGCCATCGCATAAAATCTGCCAATCAGCCGATGACTGCCTCTGCACTGCGCTCATACAAGAGAGACTACCCCCGGGCCTCCGACTCAATACATCCGCCACTACATTCGCCTTGCTCAGGTGATAAAGGATCTTGCAATGATAGTCCTTCACTAACTCCATCCAACGACGCTGTCTAAGATTCAGGTCTTGCTGCTGAAATATATACTTCAAGCTCTTGTGATCCATGAATATCTGGCACGACTCGCCATATAGGTAATGTCGCCAGATCTTGAGTGCAAAGACCACTGCAGCCATTTCCAAATCGTGAGTGGGGTAGTTCTGCTCATGCTTCTTCAGCTGCTGAGAAGCATACGCGATAACCCTGCCTTGCTGCATCAATACACAGTCTAGCCCCACTCTAGAAGCGTCACAATAAACCATAAATCCGCCCGATCCCGAAGGCAATGATAACACCGGCGCCGTAGTCAAACGAGTCTGCAACTGCTGAAAGCTATGCTCGCACGCCTCTGTCCAAATAAAAGGAACTCCCTTCCGGGTCAACCCGGTCAACAGTGCAGCAATACGGGAGAAGTCCTGTACAAATCGTCGGTAGTAGCCGGCCAGTCCTAGGAAGCTGCGGATCTCTGTAACTGATGCTGGTCTGGGCCAATGCTGAACAACCTCGATCTTCTTCGGGTCCACACGTATACCGTCACTCGTAACCACGTGACCCAAGAAATCAACGCTGTCAAGCCAGAATGCGCACTTGGAAAATTTCGCGAAAAGCTGGTGCTCTATCAAAGTCTGCAATGTGATCCGCTAGTGCTGCTCGTGCTCCTCTCGGCTCCGGGAATACACTAAGATGTCGTCAATAAATACGATGATGAACTGATCAAGATACGACCTGAAAACGCGGTTCATCAAGTACATAAATGCTACTGAGGCGTTGGTGAGTCCGAACGACATCACTAAAAACTCATTGTGTCCGTAACGCGTGCGAAAAGACGTACTCGGAATATTATCTTACCGAACCCGCAACAGATGGTAGCCTGATCGCAAGTCAATCTTCGAGAAGTTCCCCGCACCCTTGAGCTGGTCGAACAAATCTTCAATACGAGATAAGGGGTATTTGTTCCGCACTGTCACCCGATTCAGCTGACGGTAATCGATACACAAACGCATACTGCCCTCCTTCTTGAAAAACAGAACAGGAGCACCCCAAGGAGACACACTCGGCCTAATAAGCCCTTTATCTAGCAAATCCTGCAACTGGCCCTTCAGCTCTCTAAGCTAAGCCGGGACCATCCAATAAGGCGGTATGGAAATAGGCCTCATGCCGGGAACCAGGTCAATGCAGAACTCAATATCGCGCTCAAGCGGTAGCCCAGGCAGATCGTCAGGGAAAACATCAGGAAACTCGCTAACAATCGGGACCTGGTCCAACGGGACCTCTGCAGCTCTAGTATCACAAACATACACTATGAATCCCTGACATCCCTTCCTCAAGAGCTGTCCAGCGCGAGGAGACAAAATCAAGCTGAGAAGGGTGACGCTACGGTCTCCCTGAATAACAAGAACTGGCTCTCCCGAAAAACTAAAACCGACTGCCTTTTCACGGCCGTCCACGGATGCATAACATGTGGCTAGCCAGCCCATGCCTAAAAGAACATCAAAGTCTAAAAGATCGTGGAGAATAAAATTAATCAAAGAATCCCTCTCCCAGATACGAACCGAACACAATCGATATACAAATCGAGCGACAAACGACTCGCCTACCGGAGTAATAACATCAAGCGGCTGATCCAACGACGACGACTCTCGGCCCAACCTCAGTGCGAAGTGCGTAGATACATACGAATGTGTTGAACCTGGGTCGATTAACACCCATGCGTCGAAAGAACATACTGGCAAGGTACCTGTCACTACGGCATTGGATGCCTGCACATCCTGCAGAGTCAAAGCGAACACTCATGCTTGTCCCCCACCAATAGCTGGTTGTCCCCTGCCTCGGCCTCTGCCTCATCGTTCTCTCTGAACAGGACCGCCACGTTCACGGCCTCTGGGAACGTCCGCCTGGCATGGAGCACCACCAAGGGTAGGAAGTAGAGCTCTCTGCGTAGGGGGTGAGGGTGGAAGTGTCACATAAGGAACTGTCGGCTCGCCCTGACGTCTCGTGATACAATTCTTGAAAAGGTGACCTGGACTCCCACACCAAAAACATACAGGCGGTGGCCGCTGACCTGGTGGATAGGAACTGAACAACTGGCCTCGCGCCATGCCTGGACCATCACCATGTCCTGGGAAGAATCCGCCATGACATCTGCTTGCCATGCCTCTGCCAAACTGTACTGGAGCTGGTATATCTGTGCGAATCCTTTTCGGCCCCGAAACGACCGAAGTCTCCGAAATGCGCTCCTCTAAAAGTAAGGCTGCATCCACCGCGGTTGCATAGGTGTCGAAGTGCTGGGCGCCAATAGATAGGAATAGCTGCGTGTCTAACCCACATACGAACCTCTTCATTCGTTCCTCTTCGGTGTCCACCAGGTATGGAGCATATCTGGACAACTGAGTAAACTGGATATCATACACAGGCACTGTCATCCATGGAGTCTTACGCAAAACCTTAAAACTGCGAGCTCGAGCATCACGGACGCTCTCTGGAAGGAAACGACAAAGAAACACTGCTGTGAACTCATCCCACGTCATAGGAGGTAACCCTGCAGCTCGGCCTCTCTCGACTGACTCGCACCACGTCTGAGCAAGGCCTACCAGACGAAAACTCACAAGCTCCACCCATCTTTCATCAGAACATCTCAGCGAACGGCAAATCTTAGCCAATCTGTCGAGGAATGTCTGTGGATCCTCCGCTGCATCTGTGCCGGTAAAGACTGGAGGTATCAGCCTTAAAAACTCCTACAATGATACGGGAATGGTCTCAGTAGTAGAAAGAACAACTGTCTGGGCAGCAATTACAATCGGTGTCTGTGCAGTGGAAGGTACATCCTCAGATCTCTGTGCTCGACTGGCCTCGACTAAAGATCCCATCATCTGACATAACTCCTGCATACCTGACTCTAGCCTGTCAATGCGGCCAGGGGAAGGTGGATCAATCTGTCCCTGAGGGGTAAGTACGCCATCCTGATCGGTCCTCGTCTTGGACGAGCCCGCTCGAATCTCATCTCTGGTGGCAGCCCTCTGAGCCCTCTGTTAGTGTATATGCCCTAGAGGCCATTACTGTATCATACTAGTTTGTATATTACTTGATGGAAGCTTGGGATATTCACCTTGTATAAACAATCTTGCTCAATATAGTAGTATGCTACTTGGTTTGTTTCTACTTCAATGTGTACTTGTGTTTATTTCAGTATATCACTTATACGCATTAGTGGAGCCCTTAGGATCTTTGCTTGATTACCAGCGTTGTGATGGCAGTCACACTAGTGGGGATGGGTAATCTATAAGCACATCCTTATACAGGTCCCTAGTCGCAGGACTATCGAGACAGGGCATCGATACTCCGGAGTAGACTAGTGTATGCGCTTCTCATCCCAGTGTGGGAGATGGTCTGTCCCACAGCCATCAGTACGTCGTACTGGAGATAGTATACGGGTGCTCGTTAGGTTACGAGTACACTGGACAGGACTCGTCGGGAACTAACAGGTTGGTACTATACCTATCGTCAGTTATCAGTTCCCAGGTGACATGAGTACAGCTTAGTCCGCTGACTTGACACTGGCACTTCGCCTCGAGTGTGTTCCCACTGCACTTTGATCACTACCCTACCACGGCTCAAAGGAGTCGTGCAAACAGGTGGTGGTTGGGTGCAGTCCCGAAGCACTTGGAGGCAGTGACGGTTAGACAGGATTCGTCTCTCCCGGTATTGGGGGTTGACATCGCGCTGTGTCTAGGAGAGCCATTACACGAGTAGTCCCTGGCCAGGGCAAGCGAGATATACTGGTAGGTTTCCAGTGTTATCTCAGGGTGTTTTGGGCTTCACTCCGACACGACTTGTACCGCTATTGGGGGACTGACGTTTTACCGCCCCCTAGGCCCGACATGCGATGTATCAGACGAACAGACCGGACTGTACGGAGACTGTCACATTCAGACTCAGTAGGAGTTCAGATGGGGTTTCACCTCGTCAGCCTTCTTGTCGGCATCTACCTGGGGACCGTTACGCACAGCTAGTGCCGCTTGCGGTCTGTGGTTAAACCCACTGCCAGCGTAGTGTCGAGTCTTTAGAGTCCCACACAGAGGGTATTCGCCTCTGGGCAAAACTGAGTAGAGGTCGCATGGTTTTGCGACAGGGTTCGTTCTCATCCGCGCACTTGTGCACGTTTGGAGTCCGGACGGATATTACTGGCTGGCTCTGGTTTGAGTCAGATGCCGGTATATGTTTTGGGGTTGCTTTTATCTCAGTGTTCATGTTCCTCGGAACAAGGATGCAGGTGTGTATGCACGGTTATTTGAGGAAGAGGAAGATGACTTTCATTAGGGTTTTGGAACGGGTGCGTATGCACAGTTGACAGTCGTCTTTTTCCAAACCCTAATGGATTTGTATTATATCAATTAATAATATATAATAAAATAAAATTGTGTCATGGTTGGTTTTTGTTGACTTGTTGACCATGGTTGACTTGTTGACCATGGTTGAAGTTTTGACCATCATCATTACAAAAGAAAGATGCTCTTTGATTCTAGCAAATTCATTTAATGTTTGAAATGATAATGGTCATTCTAAAACTTTCCATCAACCTTTTCATTTTCATTATTATTATTATTGATAATTCTTTTTCTTTTGCATTATGGTTGCAAGAAAGAAAAAGGATAGCTCATATTTCTATCATATTCATTCTCTCTCTTCACTTCATCTTCTTCTTCCTCTAGCTAAAGAGAAACCTTCTCATGTGTTGAGAATCCTTCTCTTTAAAAAGAAAAGCACCCCTTAGACACTCTCTACTCATTCTAGGTTCAAGGTTTAGCAAGCCGGAAACCCTAGTTCACTCAAAGCACGAGGAAGAGCCCAAAGGTTGAACTCTCGAGGTGGATCCATCTTCGACGGAAGAAGGCGACAAGAAGAGAACCATCAACCTCTACAAAGTTTGAAGAAGAAGGAGTTCAAGTTTAGGTATAACCATCTTCATCCGAGTAGCTAACTCTCTTTAGCAAGTATACTAGTTTTAGTTTAGTTAAAGATCCCGACTTTGTTTTAGTCCATGTTGCCTCTTGCGATAAAAATTTGATTTTTATAGCGTTTCCGCCTCCCCGTAAGCACCGAGGGTCGCAACGTGGACTTACAGTGGTATCAGAGCCTAACTAAACTTAAACTAGCTTGGTAGTGAAGTGTAACGAAGTTCGGAACCGAAAAAATCACAAAACCGGAAAAACAAAACCCTAAGTTTCTGTTGAAATTTTTTCTGCTCTAAATGAAATACTTTATACTTCTAAATTCGGCTCAGGGTTTTGTGTGAACACCCAAGAAAAACGATGCAGTGATTCGTTCAAACCGCCGCGCTTCCGCCGCACGAGGTAGGCATGTGCCGCGGAAGCGCCGCGGTTTGTCGTCTTCTATGCATCGTTTTTCGTGCAGTGTGTGTCTGTGTTGGTTTTAGGATTTTTAAAATATATTATATGTGCCCAGATTTTCCAGAACTAAAATTCACTTTTGGGGTCCTATAATTCCGTATTTTTTTCCGAACTTCACTGCACTTTGACTATGATGGTTATATCTGTGATGCTTGCATGTATTGAACGTCGGCTAATCGCTATAAGACGATTAGTCGGGGTTATACATGATCTGTGTTTGACATTGGAATGTGTATATGAATATGTTGGACTGTCGCGGGTGAATAGCCGGGGTGGATGTGAGATGAGCTTTTGTTTTTCTTTCATTCATTGTAAATGTAAATTGATGTAATAATTATTATTTGTTTGGCCGCACAACCGGGTCGGGGTTGTAGCCGTCATTGTATAATTCTTTTTACTGTTTTTGCTCCTAGGATAGACCCATGGAGGGGTGCACAAACTGCCGGGTACTTGGCGGGTAGTTTGCCGCACCCGTAGGGGTCTTGGGTGGGGTATTTGGCTATTCACCGCGACCGTGTTATCCGCTTTTCGTTCCAGGCTCGAAAGGATTGCGGATTGCTAGTATATCCAATGTATTCATCTGTGATCTGTAATTTCTATCATTGCTTTCTATTTAGGCGTTGCTTATGTTTTACAGCCGCGCTAGCCCAGCCCCCGCTCTGTCGTTAGTTAAGTAACCTAACGAGTGATGACGGGACCCCGTGGCGAATGCGAATGGCATAAGCGTACGTCATATTTTGGTTGTTTTCTGCAATGGTAGGAATTAAATGATGGGACGCATTAAAAGAACTAATGCAAGAATATCACGCATTAAAAGAACTAATGCAAGATAATAAACCAAGTTTAAGTCGATGGAACACTTTCGGAAAACCACTCGGTTCTTTTCAAAACTAACTTTTAAATGCGGAGCTTGAGCCACTCCTTCTAAAAGCTATCTCGTTCCATCGATTATATCAAGTTCACTACGTTCACGGTTTTACCAAAACCATCCGTAGCCCTCCGTCGTTTCATATGAATGTTCAACAGTATTCAAGCTGTGTTTGTTGGCCTTAGTCAAGGCACAGTGTTTGGTAGCTGCTGGGTATTCATATGTTGCATAGATAGAATGCGTTGGTTTGGGACAGTCGTATTGCCTTATTGGCCATAGTCAAGGGTATATACGGGTGGGTTCAAATTAACCTGGATAACGACGGGAAGAACTTGACATGTGACTTATGATTTGTTGGCCTTAGTCAAGGTCATAAGAGCATGGGGCAAAAATCCACATCGGGAGTTTCATAAGTACTGAAACTTGCTAGATTTGCATACCATTTGGAGTGTGATGATTATGGTAGGATTCCTTCATTTTCGTCACGCGATGATATTTGGATCCCGATCCTACTGTGAGTATATGCTACTCCTCGGGAAATTTCTCACTAAACGATCAATGCTATAAACCTAGTAGGTGCCTAGAAAGGTGTTAGCGGGGCTACGCCCCCAGGGAAAAGAGGTTCTTAAATTAAGGAACTTCGCGAAAGCGTTGGAAAACCTCCCTCGAAGTACCGACACTGGCCTGGCTGAACGGTTAAGCAAGTATTGTACGGTGGGATTGATCCCGGCTAATTCTTCCTTTGTGGTTTGAGGAGGGATTCGAGAGACAGTGGGAGCCATCCTGTTTAGACAAATTAAAACCATTCTAAACTTGCAAGAGCATCGTGCTAAGTGTTTCTTCTCTCCCCCTGCAGCGACCAAATCGAAATGACTGGACTTAAGTTACTTCTAGATAAAAACATACTGACAGGGCCAAACTACAAAGATTGGCTCAGGAATGTCAAATTGGCAATCGCTTACGACAAGCTGGGGTATCTTCTTACCACCAAAGCTCCCCCCGTCCCAGGTCCCACCTCCAGCGTCGCGGATAAGGAAATCAGTACGACTTGGGAGATTGACAGCGCGAAGGCCAGGTGCCTCGTACCTGCCTCGATGGACAACGACCATCAGAGGAGGCACGAGAATATGGATTTGGAATCCATATTTCTTCATACAAAAGAACTGTATGGAGAGCAGTCTCGTATCGCAAGATACGAAGTGTCGAAGAAGTTATTTTCGACAAAGTTGGCCGTCGGATCATCGGTAGCGGACCACGTGCTTAAGATGATTGGCTACACTGAGGAGCTCGCGGAACTTGGGACCACGTTGGACAGTGAACTCTATACGGATATAATTCTCCAGTCCCTTCCATCCACTTACGCCCAGTTCATACTGAACTTCAACTTGCAAGAAAAGGAAGTTGAACTTTCAGAACTCCTCAACCTGCTGAGGAGCGCAGAGGGCACCCTACAAAAGGGTAGGGAAACACCCGCTTTGTTTGTAGGAGGATCTTCTTCCTCTAGGTCCAAGGCGAAAGCCAAGGGAAAGAGGAAGAAAGCCCCCGCCAAACCAAGAGGCGGTGTTAGTAAAGTGGGTACGAAGGGAAAGGAAAAGGCAACAAAGATTGCGGGGAAGCTTATTGGAAAGGAAGAGTGCTTCTATTGTCATAAGAGTGGACACTGGAAGAAAGATTGCAGGGCTTGGAAAGCCAGGACACAGGAACTGAAGCAGGTTGCGGCTTCAGCTTCAGGTGTGTATGTTATTGAAAACTGTCTTTCTATAAACTCTACTTCCTGGGTATTGGATACCGGATCAGGATCTCATATCTGTAATTCTTTGCAGGCATTGAGAAACCGTAGGTTTTTGAAGGCAGGTGACATGACCCTCAGAGTTGCGAACGGAGCTAGCATGGATGCTAAAGCCGTGGGGGACTATCACCTGGGAATGACAGATGGGCATGTTTTGGTTTTGCGTAATTGCTTTTTTGTACCCAACGCAACTTGTAATATCATTTCTGTATCTTTGGTTTCTAAAGAAGGTTATGAATTTGCGTTTGTAAGTAATGTTGTAAACATTCACCTTAATCAAGTTCTGATTGGGTCAGGTACACTGAGCAATGGTATATACGTATTAAACCAACCACAGATTTTCAATGTCCAGAATACACACAAAAGAGAGTCTCCAGATATCAATCAGGCTTTCTTATGGCATTGTAGACTGGGTCACATCAATGAGACACGGTTGACTAAGTTACATAAAGAAGGATACTTGGATCCGTTCGAGTATCAGTCTTATGCCACTTGTGAATCTTGTCTCATGGGAAAGATGACAAAGACTCCGTTCACTGGACACGGAGAAAGAGCGAGCGAGCTCTTGGGACTCATACACAGTGACGTGTGTGGTCCAATGTCTACACATGCCCGAAGCGGTTATTCATACTTCATTACTTTCACAGACGATTTCTCTAGGTATGGACATGTCTTCTTAATGAAGCACAAATCCGAGGCCTTTGAGAAATTTCGGGATTACAAGAATGAAGTTGAAAAACAAACAGGCAAAAGTATCAAGATCCTAAGATCGGATCGAGGTGGTGAATACTTGAGTGCCGAGTTCCTGGACTATTTAAAAGAGAATGGTATTCTCTCTCAGCGTACTCCTCCATACACTCCGCAACATAACGGTGTATCAGAAAGGAGGAATCGAACCCTATTGGATATGGTTCGTTCCATGATGAGTAAGGCTGAGTTACCGCGATCTTTCTGGGGATATGCACTAGAAACAGCTGCACATCTCTTGAACCAAGTTCCTACTAAGACTGTGCCTACCACACCATATCAGATGTGGAGTGGGAAGAAACCCTGTCTTAAAGCCTTTAAGACATGGGGATGTCCGGCTTTTGTAAAAAAGCAGCATGCGGACAAGCTCGAGGCACGCTCAGTACAGTGCAAGTTTGTGGGATACCCAAAGAACTCCAAGGGGTATCTATTCTATTACGCAGAGGAGCAAAAAGTCCTTGTTTCTCGTCATGCCCACTTCTTGGAAACTGAGTTTTTGGAAAATCAGATAAGTGGGAGCGCAGTAGAACTGGATGAAATTCCAGAACCTCAGACTATTACTGAAAGCTTAGTGGAACCAGAGGGTTCAAAAGAACAGGACATTCCTATGCCGCTCCGCAGAAGTAGTAGGCAGTCTCATCCGCCCGAGAGATACTACGGTTTTCTCATAGACGGGGATAGAGAGGATTGCATCATAGACTATGATGAGCCTACTAGCTTCCAACAGGCCGTTCAGAGCGTTGACTCGGTAAAATGGCTGGATGCAATGCGGACCGAAATGGAGTCCATGTACACCAACAAAGTATGGACGTTGGACATTGCTCCAGACGGGATAAAACCCGTAGGATGCAAGTGGATCTTCAAAAGGAAGATTGTTGTAGATGGACAGGTTGAGACCTATAAAGCTAGACTTGTAGCAAAGGGTTTCCGTCAAAGACCTGGCTTGGACTATGACGAAACCTTTTCTCCAGTGGCTATGCTGAAATCCATTCGGATCCTTCTTGCCATTGCTGCCTTCCACGATTATGAGATTTGGCAGATGGACGTAAAAACCGCTTTTCTAAATGGAAGTTTAGAGGAGTGTGTCTATATGGATCAGCCAGAGGGTTTCATTCAGAGTGGGAGCAGCGGAAAGGTGTGCAAGTTGCTTAAGTCCATCTATGGACTAAAGCAGGCATCGCGGAGTTGGAACATCTGTTTTGATGAGACGGTCAAGGAATTTGACTTTATCAAAAATCCAGATGAACCATGCATCTATAGTAGATTTGTAGCGAGAACTGTAGTATTCCTTGTTTTATACGTGGATGACATTCTCTTAAATAGGAAATGACATTCCTATGCTACAATCTGTCAAGGGTTTCTTGTCACACAGGTTCTCCATGAAAGACCTGGGTGATGCCTCTTACATCCTGGGGATCCGGATCCATCGTGATAGATCCAAGAGGATATTAGGACTTTCACAGTCCAGGTACATTGACACCGTACTGAAAAGATTCAGTATGGAAGATTCCAAGCGCGGTAACCTACCGGCTTGTCACGGGATCACCCTCTCTAAAGAGATGTCTCCCAAGACTGATTTGGAGTGGGATCGCATGTCTATTATACCCTACGCTTCTGCGGTAGGCTCTATAATGTATGCGATGTTGTGTACCAGACCGGATGTAGCTTATGCACTGAGTGTAGTAAGCCGGTATCAGTCAAACCCTGGGGAGAAACATTGGATAGCAGTAAAGAACATTCTCAAGTACCTGAGAAGGACTAAGGAGATGTTCTTGGTGTATGGCGGAAAAGACCTCCAGATCGAGGCCTTTGCTGACTCCAGCTTCCAGAGTGACAAGGATGATTCCAAGTCCATGTCGGGTTTTGTCTTTACCCTCAATGGAGGGGCGGTGTGTTGGAAGAGTTCCAAACAGGAAACCGTTGCAGACTCGACTATGGAAGCGGAATACATCGCTGCATCTGATACCGCAAAAGAAGCTGTCTGGATGAGGAAGTTCTTAAAAGAACTTCAGGTGGTTCCGTCCATTGTTGACCCAGTACCTCTGTATTGCGACAACAACGGGGCTATAGCTTTAGCAAAGGAACCCAGGTCCCATCAGAGATCCAGGCACATCTTGAGGCGGTATCACCTGATCAGGGAGATCGTGGATCGCAAGGAGATCGAGGTTCGGAGGGTTGCTTCAGAAGAGAACACTGCAGATCCATTCACCAAGGCCTTACCCCAGACTCAGTTCGAGCGGCTGATCGAGATGATAGGTCTTCGATACGCCAGTACATGGCCTTAGTGCAAGTGGGAGATTGTTAGTGTATATGCCCTAGAGGCCATTACTGTATCATACTAGTTTGTATATTACTTGATGGAAGCTTGGGATATTCACCTTGTATAAACAATCTTGCTCAATATAGTAGTATGCTACTTGGTTTGTTTCTACTTCAATGTGTACTTGTGTTTATTTCAGTATATCACTTATACGCATTAGTGGAGCCCTTAGGATCTTTGCTTGATTACCAGCGTTGTGATGGCAGTCACACTAGTGGGGCTGGGTAATCTATAAGCACATCCTTATACAGGTCCCTAGTCGCAGGACTATCGAGACAGGGCATCGATACTCCGGAGTAGACTACTGTATGCGCTTCTCATCCCAGTGTGGGAGATGGTCTGTCCCACAGCCATCAGTACGTCGTACTGGAGATAGTATACGGGTGCTCGTTAGGTTACGAGTACACTGGACAGGACTCGTCGGGAACTGACAGGTTGGTACTATACCTATCGTCAGTTATCAGTTCCCAGGTGACATGAGTACAGCTTAGTCCGCTGACTTGACACTGGCACTTCGCCTCGAGTGTGTTCCCACTGCACTTTGATCACTACCCTACCACGGCTCAAAGGAGTCGTGCAAACAGGTGGTGGTTGGGTGCAGTCCCGAAGCACTTGGAGGCAGTGACGGTTAGACAGGATTCGTCTCTCCCGGTATTGGGGGTTGACATCGCGCTGTGTCTAGGAGAGCCATTACACGAGTAGTCCCTGGCCAGGGCAAGCGAGATATACTGGTAGGTTTCCAGTGTTATCTCAGGGTGTTTTGGGCTTCACTCCGACACGACTTGTACCGCTATTGGGGGACTGACGTTTTACCGCCGCCTAGGCCCGACATGCGATGTATCAGACGAACAGACCGGACTGTACGGAGACTGTCACATTCAGACTCAGTAGGAGTTCAGATGGGGTTTCACCTCGTCAGCCTTCTTGTCGGCATCTACCTGGGGACCGTTACGCACAGCTAGTGCCGTTTGCGGTCTGTGGTTAAACCCACTGCCAGCGTAGTGTCGAGTCTTTAGAGTCCCACACAGAGGGTATTCGCCTCTGGGCAAAACTGAGTAGAGGTCGCATGGTTTTGCGACAGGGTTCGTTCTCATCCGCGCACTTGTGCACGTTTGGAGTCCGGACGGATATTACTGGCTGGCTCTGGTTTGAGTCAGATGCCGGTATATGTTTTGGGGTTGCTTTTATCTCAGTATTCATGTTCTTCGGAACAAGGATGCAGGTGTGTATGCACGGTTATTTGAGGAAGAGGAAGATGACTTTCATTAGGGTTTTGGAATGGGTGCGTATGCACAGTTGACAGTCGTCTTTTTCCAAACCCTAATGGATTTGTATTATATCAATTAATAATATATAATAAAATGAAATTGTGTCATGGTTGGTTTTTGTTGACTTGTTGACCATGGTTGACTTGTTGACCATGGTTGAAGTTTTGACCATCATCATTACAAAAGAAAGATGCTCTTTGATTCTAGCAAATTCATTTAATGTTTGAAATGATAATGGTCATTCTAAAACTTTCCATCAACCTTTTCATTTTCATTATTATTATTATTGATAATTCTTTTTCTTTTGCATTATGGTTGCAAGAAAGAAAAAGGATAGCTCATATTTCTATCATATTCATTCTCTCTCTTCGCATCATCTTCTTCTTCCTCTAGCTAAAGAGAAACCTTCTCATGTGTTGAGAATCCTTCTCTTTAAAAAGAAAAGCACCCCTTAGACACTCTCTACTCATTCTAGGTTCAAGGTTTAGCAAGCCGGAAACCCTAGTTCACTCAAAGCACGAGGAAGAGCCCAAAGGTTGAACTCTCGAGGTGGATCCATCTTCGACGGAAGAAGGCGACAAGAAGAGAACCATCAACCTCTACAAAGTTTGAAGAAGAAGGAGTTCAAGTTTAGGTATAACCATCTTCATCCGAGTAGCTAACTCTCTTTAGCAAGTTTACTAGTTTTAGTTTAGTTAAAGATCCCGACTTTGTTTTAGTCCATGTTGCCTCTTGCGATAAAAATTTGATTTTTATACCGTTTCCGCCTCCCCGTAAGCACCGGGGGTCGCAACGTGGACTTACACCCTCGTAGCCTTCGGCGTCATAATGGCTGGTACATGAAACAGGATAATAAGAATAGTGCAATAGAATCATGGGATATAAAGAGTCGAAGAAGAATTTGCAAGCAATTATATCCGAAGGTCACTTAGGCGGAGTACCGTATCGTAAGTATGCCGCGGAACATACCCACGCTATGTCACTCTGCTTAAGTCACCTACTCCATCTACCAAGGGTCATCATATACTCAGAAAGGTAAAACCTAACGCTCCGATACCAATTTTGTCACGAACCGAAAAGTACGGAGCGTGACTGACACTTAAATTACGAAATGTCTCGAGGCGTACGTAATCTAAGTAAGCCAAAACCCAGAAATCAAAACCACATAGAGCAGTAGAGTGAAGGAAAACCAAAATATATAAAGCAATTTTCAAATAAATAAGTCATATCAAGCTTTTAAAAGAAACATCCATTTTTTCCGAAAAATTCGGCAGAGTCTCCTTTGTAAAAACTGACTCCAAACGGGTACAAAACATGAATAAATATACATCATGAAATAAGGCATCCCCAAGCGGGAGCTAGCTCTTCGCCCAATAGCGGATTCACAATCCCATGCAATAAATATCATAACCGTGCAGAATAAGTAAATAAAAGCTCAAAAAGGTAAACATCATGTCGGCTTAAGTGAGCGCGACCCAGAAATACAACATATAAATACACAAATCTCACTGTTTCGTCTCTATGTCGCTAATACAATAAAACATGTGTTAAATACGGTAGATGGAGTACGCTAGATACAAATATGATACAAGGGGCAACAAAATAACCCCGCAACCCACCTACGAACGGTGCTGCGAATCCAAGCAAAAGGAGCAAAAGAGGAGGTGCGCCCGCTGCTACTGTGCTGACGGGTCAGACCAACAAAATACTGTGGCACAACGGGGGTGAGTTGCTGACTCGTGAGTAAATAGTAACATCTAAAAAGGCTATCGTAAGCATACACACAATGATATCACAACCTACAGATACTAATATGATGCGATGTAAAAATATGTATGCAACATGAATCTAATAAACAATACGAGATTTGAATCTGTGTAGCATGGGAAATCTGTACTCTTATCTTGGTAAAACTTCTTTAATTTTACTGTTTTTCCATCAATGAAATCAATGTAAATCTGTGTCAAGCATCGACACCAAAAATGAATATCTCAAAATCCCGGGCTCCGGCAATCCGGACTGGCCTATTATCTGAGCTAGGGCTCCGGCAAATCCGGACGGGCCCATAACATCAAAACTCAAGACTACGTCAGTATCCTCCGGACATTCGCCGCGTCATAAATAACCGGTCGGTTGTGCTCCCATGCCGGGTCAACGCCATCATCTGCGACCATCTTACCCCGGGGTTCCGCACCGGGTCCACCATGCACCCACAAACGGTTCCTCCTCCTCCTCGAATCGGGTGTAGGATACTGCTCAAGCACCGAGAAAACACATGGTGGACGATAGATGCATCATATCATGAGAAAACCGCAACTTACATTTTAAAAATGGTAATATGTTTTCAAATCCTTACGGTTTCTCCAAATCCATAAATATCATAATTACGGAAATCCTCGAGAGAATCATGATACATGAATGTCTATGATATTAATAATATGAAATGCAATGTGGAAACTAGAAAGCAATGCATGAACAATGATGCAATATGATATGTGCATGTGACGAGCAATCCTACATATCCATATTGTTGAATTAAATATTTCAATTTTAGGTTTATTAATCAATAATTAGTGCAAGTGATAAGATGCGGATTTAAACAAGTTATAAGGTATTCGTGGCATAGCAATTACCAAGGCGTGTGTGTCCCCATGAATAGTGCCTGTGCAGCATAAACCAATGGTAATAATGCGAGTGTCCTATAAGGTACTAGCACAGTATATATACATGATAAATGATGCAATGCAATGGGATGATTAATTATGAACTACGCATATAATTATAAATACTAGACGAAATTCTATCTATCGGGCGTCTTGCGCCATCCAAACGATCTCCCCGTAGATGTATACATCTACTCACCGGAAATCCTCAGCTAGCCTGGTGCAATCACCGTCTTTCCTTTCCGTGCCGTGTCTGAAGTCTCCACGACCGATCCTGGAACTGCACAAATGCAAAACATCAAGCTAAAACTCTGAGAAGGTACGAGGACAACGATACTAAGAATAAACGTCCTCAAGCTATACTTGTATGGACAAAAATTTGTATGACATCGCCACAGCCTCAACTTGGATTGCTTTACGAAACAACCACTAAACCTAGAACCCGATCATACCTATTGCTCATTCAAAATACCCTAATTATCATAGGAGATGTTATATAATTGGTCACAACATCAAACCAATTCAACACCTAATTATAGCAAAAACCTTGTAAGCATTCACATGGGATTTCGGTGTAAACATTCATGGGTTAATGACCTAATGGCCCCATTCACAAATAAACAACTAAATTGAGCCATGCTCCACTACTTAAATTAATCTCACAAAAAACACACAAAAATCATGCAATTTGCTTGCATAATCACTTGCTTAGAATAAATTGAAGCCCACTTAAGCAAGGTAACTACTTAGTTTAGATTTGTATAGCCACTAGATAGCAAACTAAGCTTAGTTAACATAGTAATGATGTTTGAAACCCTAGTTCTAACTCAACCCTCATCTTTAAAAACCTAAACTTGAAATTAGCACCAATTTAACACTTAAACAATTTAGTTTAAGGAAATTAACCACAAGTATCAATTGAGTGAAGATTATACCTCAAATTTTAGAGATCTAGCATGGGATTTAGCCTCCTCAAAATGGTCTCCTTGCTCCAAGATTCAAGAAAGAGTTGGCTAAGGAGATTGGATGGAGAATTGGCTTGAATTTTTGAGGTTTTAATTCGATTTTTTTGATGTATTTTGGGGATTTTTTTGGAGATGGAAAGGAGATGCAAACTAAAGAGGGAGGGCTGCAGTTTCGGCAGTAGGGAGAATGGGGAGAGAATGTGGGGTGTTGTGGATTTTTCTCCAAGTCAAACCCCTCCTATGCCTCAATGTGTCCCTACCCCAAATTACTATATTTTATTCACTTCATATAGTTTCATTTCAAATGAGTTGAAGGGAATAATTGGAGGGGGGCTTCCTACAGTTGGGCCCGTCCTGGGTGGAGGGGTGAGGATGTGTGAGTGATTGCAAAGAAAATTCCATGCTAAAAACACCCGCACAAGTTATATAATTGCAAGTTATATCACTACTAGTCTTAGTTTATTTTATTTTATTTTTTCCTTTGACCCTAGAAACAACAAGAACTTGGAATAACTTGATTAAAAATTATGCTACAAACTAGGTTTTAGCTTGTCATGATTCTTAAGTATGTAATTAGCCCATTCAAATTTCTATTTATCACTAATTAACGTATATTTTAAAAGCATAAAATAATATAAAAAATTAATTAATTAAGGAAAAATATTTAAACGAATGGAAATTATAAGTGACTAATTAATTACCAAATACTAGCAATTTCCGATCTAAATTAGGCATAATTAGGCCTATGTTGAAAAATAATTAAAATTACAATTTACCGAAAATACCAGTTATATACCGATTATCGGGAAATTACCTAACAATATTTCAAGGAGTTACATTTAGATTGGTTATAATTTAATCTAATCAGGATGGCTCCCACAGTTTTTATGAAATCGTCCTTCAAACCCTAAAAGGATAGACTAGCCGAGATTAATTACACCCTACAAATTCGCCAATATTTCAGCTCGGCCAGTGCCGGTACTTTGAAGGAGGTTCCCCGTTCTTTCGCACGGACCTAATTAAAATAAAGCTCGTTTTTCCAGAGGCGTAACCCCGTTGACACCTTTCTAGACACCTACTTGATCGGCTAATTGTAAAGTGCAAAACTCTGCCAGGAGTAACAATTACTCGCAGTGGGTATCGGGATCCAACTATCTCATAGAAGGTATGCAATCTCATTGCAAATTTCAACACTTGAAATTCCCGATAATATTTTACCCCTAGCGTCCTATGACCCTGACGCAGGCCAACAAACCATAGTCCGCTAGTCAGGTTCAACCCATACATTTCCCAATTGAATTAAGCCGACCCGCATGACCCTTGACGCAGGCCAACAAAGTCGCACGACTCCCCTAACTCAATCGCATCATATTCTTTAGTAGATAAGTATAAGTAGCTACCGCACACTATGCCTTGACGCAGGCCAACAAACATAGCACGAATACTATGAAGTACTATTCTGAAATGACGGAGGGCTATGACAGGTTTTTAAGAAAACCTTTTGCGTAATGAACTTGATATCGTTGTAGAATCAAATGATTTTAAATGGAGTGTTTTTTAGGCCTTTGCTAGTTTTGCTAAAGAGGTCACTCCCGGTGAAGGGATCGTCGGCTCTTTCCTTATCGAATAAGGTGCAGGATATTTCATAAATACCACCATGCAAAGCAAGAAATAGAAAAGAAATCAAAAGACAAAACCGAGGGTTGTAGCATCTGCCATTTATTTCTAAAGAGGTCACTCCCGGTGAAGGGATTTCGGCTATTTCCTTATCGAATAAGGTGCTGGATATTCTACAAGGAAAACCGCTATGCAAAGCAACAAGTAAAGCTACCTGTTTTTGAAAATTCGATTCCACAACATCTTTAGGTTTATTTTCTTTCATTAATCTCATTAATGTAGTCCCATCATTTTATGTTACCTAATCATCACAGATAAATACAACGTACGCTTATGCCATCCGCATTCGCCTCGATGTCCCGTCATGCACCGTTAGGTTAGGTAACTAACGGCAGAGCGGGGCAGGGATAGCGCAGGTGTAAAACATAAGCAACGTCTACATAATATATCATATATAATATATACAGTATCTATCTCAACATGTCAAATGATCACATCACAGATATCGCAGCAGAACACAACATATGAAATATTGGATATACTAGGATTTCCGTGTTTTATTTTAAGCCTGTATAAAACACGGATTCCACGGTCGTGATGAATAGCCAATCCCACACCCCTAGACCCCTATGAGAGCGGCAAGCAACCCTACCAATTCTAGAGTTAGGAGACCCAGTCTCGACTCCTCGAGATGGTCTCCCACTGGACCCTAAAACCCGGTTACTTGTGCTCCCTGCCTTGGGTCTATCCTAATGCGGAAAAGTAAATAATATACAATGGTGTCATCATCCTCAACCCGGAAGTGCCCCAATAAAAAAAATATTACATACAATTAATTTTACATGAATGAAAATGAAAAACTCTCATCACACATAAAACCCCCGGCTATTCAATCGCGACGATCCAATATAACATATCCCAGCAACACATAACATCACATGTCATCAACGTAAGTAAATATGCGTATCCTAATTGTCGTTGACATATAGCACCGAAACTGGCGATACACCACATATTACACTTACGGTCGCAGAAAAGAAAGTGAAAAACTACAACAGTTGGAATCCGCAACCACCGTAGACATCACATGCCTAACCATTTGAATTCCTTAGATATCGTATGCCTAACAATTGCAAACCCCTCATTTTAGTCTCGATCTCGAAAAAACTTTTCAATATCAAGTCAGGCAATTCAACAAGATTCCCGACATCTTGATCGAATGCTCTTCGGAAACTTTAGTAGACGGCCGCACCCCCCGATGCCGTTGACAAAAATCACTAAGGCAGAACACCGCTGCCGCGAGCACCAGAACGGATGCTTTTGACGACGTGGTTCTCCTACAGTCACTTGGTCGGGGCTATAGGGCGTGGCTGTCTAATAATGTTACCCGGCGAGTATCCGCATATGCTACGTGATTGCAACGTACTTTTAATCGCATCAAAATCCCGTGGCAACCGATCAAATGAGACTAAATTGCTAGATTTATAACATTCAAAATATTTAACTCATAACTACTTGTGTTTTCTAAATTTGTATACCATCACATAATATCCGGACGACGTTAAACTCTTCGATCGATTCATCAAAGTCCCATAATTTCCCAACAGCTCAACACTTGAGCACGGTTCAATAGTACCCAGAATATGCCAGAGTACCTATGCACCAGCCGTAGAAGGGCAAACCCAACCTTACTCATGTTGCCACGGAACTGCGGCAAACCCTAGGGTATCATCGCGGTTCCACGATCCAAAAAGTCGAGTTAGGGTTTCATTCTTCTAGAAGGTTCATAGAATTACTTGCATGTTTTTTTCCGAATACGTTAAACTTGGAAAAATGGGTTTTTGACATTCGATCAAACTTTTTAACTTCATCTAGACAACATGCGAATAACCCAAAACAATGTTAAAACTACGAATACAAACACTCCGAATTGTTTATAGTGTAAGATTACATCACATGCAAAATTAGCAAAACCAAACAACACCTGAAACATCAAAACCAAGTCACTGGAACACAAAAAAAAATTCAGGGGGAGGGGCTCGGATTTGGCCGAGATCACACATGTTATGGCCGGCCAAATTTTTCCAGAATGCCCTGAAATTTTGACTGTGTTCATGATATATCATATATAGCACTCTGTACATGTTTAAAAAAATTTTGACAACATTTTTAAATCGACAGCAAGCAGGTTTTGGCGATGCAAGTTTCGGAGTATTTCAGTTTCGTAATCTTAACAAAATCCGTATTAATTTCTAGCCTTGCTCTGATACCACTGCAGGGTTACCTAAGATGGCAGCAAGATTTCGGGAGGCATCGTCCATGCCAAATTCAAAAATTTGTCGTTTTAGCTAACCCTAACTAAGAATCGTTAACTAGAAATCGACGAAATAAAATGCAAACAACTTTGCAAAGGAAAGTGAACAAGGAATACAACCTTTGTAGACCGGTCCTTCACTTCTATAGCTCCGTGTTTACGTCCCTTCACTGCGATCATGGATCTCCCGAACTCTAGTATGGGTTCCCTCAGAGAAATGAACAAGCTTGCTCGTAGTCATCGAGGCCGAAGATGATCTACGTCGAGGAGACTCAAACTCAAGCTAACCATTCACTAGGTCATGAACTTTGTGAAGGGAACACCCTATACTACCCAAGCAAGTGCATAGGATGATGAAGTAGGAAGTGGACTTACTTTAGATTTTATTTTCTCACAATATTTCTTCATGTTTCATGGAGCTAGTAAGCTTGATGAAAGAGATGAAGAAAACCACCACGGAAAAAAATGATGAATGAAAACTAATGAGGTGAGAATAGCAACCATGGGTGAGTTAGTGTCATATACTAACCATTGTAGAGACCAAACCATAGCTAATTAAAATGGTTAGGTTAATAAATATTTTAAGTGAGACAAAACAAGTAAACTTTGTCAAAGATGCTTCAAGCTTCTCCAAGCTTCCAAGCATCACAAAATCCTCACTAATTTTGAATTATTAATGTAACAACCGAGTTCAGCTATACGAATTTTATTCCGTATTTATTATCCATGGTATTTTACTCGTGTTTGGGTGCGAATGGTAGCTACACGTTATATTAAATTCGACCCGACCCACTTGCTTGAACTGGTTAATTCATATTTATAGACTACCCTGACTTGTTAATTAGACACGTGCATTTATTGTGGATATTGCATTTTGCTACTTGATCTTTCATTTTAAGTTTTGGAGGTTACATAAAATTTTCGTATTTCAAATCCGAAATTTTTGCCCCGACCCGGGCGCATTTTTTGAAATATTTGGTATCCCGCCAAAATTCTAATTATTTTTCAAATTTCTTTATATTCGTTTAATATATATATTTTTACAGCCAAAAGATTTTTTTTACTAACCAAAACATATTTTAAAATCTAATTCTAATAAAATCTTTAACAGTTCACAATATTTTCCTCAACTAAATAAAAATATTTTAAATTTAAAAACCTATTAAAATCCTAGGCCACTCAGCTTTTTCCTCTGGGTCCCACTTCCCCGAACCAATGAAATTCCCCCATTTCCTTGCGCTGGGCCCTACATAATCCCTCTCTCTTCTTTCCCTTTCTCTTTCTCTCTCTTTCTCCGCAGCTCTCTTTCTCTTCTTTTTCTCTCTCCTCTCGCGCTCTCTCTCTCCTCTCCTCTCGTGAACACTGTTCGCTTCTCGATTCCCGTCACTCCCTCTGGATCCCGTCACCTCCTTTCTTTATATCTTCTTCTTCTTCTGTTTAAAACCCGAGCCCTCCTTCTTTAACCCATCACAAGCTCCCATCTCCTCAAACCCTAACCCTTAAACTCCCTGCCTCCTCATCACAACTTCCCTCACCGAGCCTCCTCTTCCTCCTCCGCCATCTCATTCCTCTTCTTCCTTCCCCCGAGCTCACCCTGCACATCAAGAAACCCTACAGAACCCATCATCGCCACCCTCACTTCATCGTCGACGATCGCCTCACCTCACCGCCATCATCATCATCATCTCCACCTTTCCCTCTCCTCTGCACTTCTGCCTCCTACACCAACCTGCACCCAACACCCGAACCCTAACCTAATCCTAACAGCCAAACCGTAGCCTCTCCGGGAAACCCCCACGCTGGCAACCCTCGTCGTCGTCGCCCCTTGCTGACTCCCCTGAAATCACAGAACACCAAACCACAGTAAGTTCTTCGTCTTCTCCTCTTCTTCACTTTTTTTTGCATCTCTTCTTGATATGTGCACTGTTGTTTTTGTTACCGGAATCCGACCGTACCGGCGACGATCACGACGACCCAGCAAGCATCTTTGACCCGTGTGATCCCCTCGTGCGTTGATTGGACTCATTCTGTGTACCGTGCACGCGTCGCGACTTTTATCGCCGACGTGTGACGTTCCGTAAACCGTATCGCGATCCGTCGAGGCAAGTAAAACTTTCTGCATGCTATTATATTGTTTTATACATGTTTAATTTCATGATTAAACCAGTAAATTAAACCTAAGGCTATTGGTTTCCATTTTACATTTCGATGTCCGGTTATATCATTTTAAATTTACAACTTGAACCCTACCATGTTACATTTTGTCTTACTATACATAGTACCCACATCCATGTTTAAATCACATAATAATTATTTGCATAGGCCATAGTACCGCTTTTATAGTTTCTACCCTATCGGACACTCGTTTGCATCCACTTAACCTATTCTACATATTATTGCATCCATGGATCACTTGAATATATATAATATTATAATATTAACATTCCACATTGATAAATTGTAGTTTAATTAGTATTGGAACTTTAATCTTAACCCTAATCATAACTGTGCATCTATATACTTTAATCTGTATCTGATTGCATTTCACATTACAGTGTTCCATTTTATTGTTCCACTAGTACCCCATACTTGTTTTGTTTATCTATGCTTACGTTAGTTGATTATGAGCACCCACATGACATTTTGTGCACCCCTGACATGACTTGTTACACCTACTACTTGACACGACATAGTACCGTGCACCTCGCGACATAACATGATACCTATATACTACCTGACTTGACCTGATGTACCATGGCTTTACCTGTTACTTGATCTTGTGACTAATGCCAACAAACCTGACCTGTTGTCCATTACGGACATTTCCTGTTGTCTATCCAGACAAACCCGTACCTGCCTGATCCTGTGTTGGCATTGATCCCAGATTATTTAGTACCTGACTTGAGCACATATAACTTAGGGGTATGGGGAAATAAATGATGAAACCTGACTTGTAAATCAACAGTTCTATACCTTTTCTGATCAGTCTTACGGGCTAGGCCAACCCCGGAGTGATGCTACTGACATCACTTGTCATTACCTACCACCCTTTACTGCCTTGCGGCACGTCTCGGGTTCAGCCCGAGAGTCATGGACCCAGATCCCGGGCATGCACGGGATACTATCGAGTTACATCGATGATTCATCAAATTGATTTCAGAGACTTGAGAGTAGTTAACCGAATAGACCAGTTTAGATTACTCACTGCACACTACCTTTCACTGACCTGATTTATATTGCCGTTACACCTGCTTTACCATTTATCATCATACTTGCATGTCTTGCTACCCTGTTTATATATTATTCCTTGATGTTATGACGCGCTAACGTTTGGGTTTTGCATGGTCCAGATTCCTTACCTTTGCTACAGTCCGAGCAGGAGTACTTCAGTCAGCAGGCTGAGCGGTGAGGTCTCGTTAGTAGTTAGTTCTTTTATTTGCAGTAATTTCATTCCTGATGTTAGCCCGCATTATGGGACATACATTCCAGTTATTCTTGTATTGGATCTTTTGCTTCCGCATTATTTTTATTCTTGATTAATTTTATTTTGGCTTATGGACATGGGTTAGATAGTTTATTATTGTTCTTGATATCTCTACAGCCGTAATGTGACCGTGGAAGGATAATTCCTATCCACAGGTAGCATGGTTGGCTATGTCACGTGCCTACCTTAGCGTACTCTGGGAAGCGGGGCGTGACATGGTTTTTTGGTATCAGAGCCAGAGGTTATAGGTTAATCGGGTTTGATTCTTTTGTAGTTGGGCATTGGACCCAATACACGAATCAGAATACTCATGATTAGGAAACATGTCCTGCCACCTTACCGTCTTACCAATATTGAATCTTAACCTCCTCCTAATTATACTTTTACGATATACAAACCTCCTTTGCATATCGACTTGAAACCTAGTTACTTGTTTATCTCTAGGACTTAGGCGACTTGGGTGGAGTTATGTAATTGTAGCTATGCGACCGCGGCATGGTTACAATGCGGTACTCTATTTAAATAACTTGGAGTTCTAGCCTTGATTCATATCCTTAACCTACATTTTGAATCTGTTATCATGCTAATCCTTTTGGTGTTTTGATTTCAGGAACATGGCAGATAAGAATCTGAAGACGTACCAAAGGCGTGTTGACGAAGCCGCTATGCTTGGAGTAATACGTGGGATGTTGGAGAACCAAAAGCGACAGACCGAGCTGATCCAGCAGCAAGCTGAATCTTTTCAGGAAGGTTTGCGGACCGTTCAGCAGTCCGTGAACAATGTTGTGGCCAGACCGGGGGATCGTGTGGGTACCGTGGCGGATTTCAGGAGACTAGGTCCGTCTGTCTTTACTGGCTTGGAGGAGCCGTTGCCAGCGGAGTAGTGGCTGGTTGACACGGAGAATTTACTCATTACAGCACAGATCCCAGAAGTTAAGAGGGTGGATGTGGTACGCATCCAGTTGGTGGATTACGCCCGTGAATAGTGGCTTGTGGAAGAGACCCGCTTGCCCAAGCTGATCAGTTGGGCGAATTTTTCAAAGAGTTTCCTAGAGAAGTTTTTCCCGTGGACTGCACGGGAGGAAATGGAAGAAAAGTTCGTTAGTTTGAAACAGAACGGCGCACATGTAGATGTACATGCAGCTGAGTGGACGCGGCTCAGTAGATTCGCTGGACCTTTGGTTGCTAATGACGATGATAGGGCAAGGAGGTTCATGCGCAGTTTGGATGTGGACATCCAGAGGCAGATTGTCTCCTTGGGTTTGACCACTTTTTCCCAAGTACTTACAGCGGCTCGAGAGCAGCAGAGCCTATCTATGAAGACTGGGATTTCACAGCAGCCAGCAGTTACCATACGGAAGCCGGCTTTTGCACCGAACCGAGCACATGGACGCAAAGGTATTCCTGTGGACCGTCGTGGCATAACACCGATGAAGAAGCCTGTTGTTGTTGACAAGAAGAGGACCGTGATTTGCGATTACTGCCATTTACTTGGGCATGTGCAAAGGGAATGTCGGAGGAAATAGGGACTCTGTTTGGTTTGTGGTTCGGCGGATCATACTATCAACACTTGTCCGTTGAAGCTTCGCACGAAGGATGATGTTCAGAAGCCACCGCAGAAACCGTTTCAGGGATAGAAGCAGCTTACTCAGGGACCCAATCAAGCTCGAGCATTTACCCTGACGGCTGAGGAAGCTAAAGCTTCAGGAAAAGTTGTTTCAGGTATTCTACTTGTTCATGGTTTTCCCGCATTAGCGTTATTTGATTCCGTTGCATCCTATTGTTTTATGTCGTCCAAGTTTATTTCTACACACTCGATCACTTGCTCGACCCTGTCTAGTTTCTGGGACATACACACTGGGAATGGGAAGATCATATCTAGTAGAGAATGTAAGGATTGTGCAGTTGTTGTTTGCGGACGGGAGCTTTTTGCAGATTTCTTGGTGATTGATACAGGCAGTTATGAAGTCGTCCTGGAATGGATTTTCTCGGCACTTTCCATGCTCACATTGATTGTAGGGCAAAGAAAGTAATTTTCCATATTCCCGGACATCCAGAGTTTATCTTTACTGGAGGAAGCAGTTCTGTCGGACCACTCGAGTTTAGGGCTAGGCCGATAACTAGTGTTCTTTCGTCGTTGGAGGTTGATAAAGATGAAGCGCCAGTTGTTGTTCGAGATTTCATGGACGTATTTGAAGACATATCAGGTTTACCGCTAGAGCGAGACGTGGAGTTCGCAATTGATCTTGTTCCTGGTGCGGCGCCAGTTTCTAAAGCGTTCTATCCAATGGCACCAGTGGAGTTGGAAGAAGTTAAGAAGCAGGTTACTGAATTACTTGAGAAGGGTTGGATTCGAAGCAGTAACTCGCCTTGGGGAGCTCCAGTTCTTCTAGTCAAGAAGAAGGATGGCACTAGGAGAAGGTGCATCGATTATCGAGAATTAAACCGGGTGATTATTAAGAACAAGTACCCGATCCCTCGCATTGGCGAATTATTTGAGCAGCTTAGTAGCGCGAGGGTATTCTCAAAGCTGGATTTGCGATCCGGATATCATCAGGTCCGAGTTAAAACAGAAGATATTTGCAAGACGGCGTTCCGAACTTGGTATGGACATTATGAGTACTTAGTGATGCCCTTCGGAGTAACGAATGCACCGGCGATATTCATGGACCTGATGAACCGAATCTTTTCACTATTCTTGGACCAATTTATTGCGGTGTTCATTGATGATATTCTGGTCTACTCGAAGAGTAATGAAGAGCATGCAGAACATTTGAAGATCGCACTGCAGACGTTGAGACAAGAAAAATTATATGCAAAGATGAGCAAGTGCGAGTTTTGGCTGGAAGAAGTAAAGTTTTTGGGGCATGTCGTGTCTGGCGATGGAATCGCCGTTGATCTCGAAAAGATTGCAGCAGTTCGAGATTGGCCGATTCCGAAGAATGTTGCGGAGATAAGAAGCTTTCTTGGACTCGCCGGGTATTACTGACGGTTCGTGGAGAACTTTGTTCGTCTGGCAGAGCCGTTGACCAAGCTTACGCGCAAGGAGGTACCGTTTGTGTGGACGGATATATGTGCGTCAGCCTTTGAGGCGTTGAAGCAGAGATTGATAACTGCTCCTATTCTGATCGTGCCAGACTGTTCCGGAGGATTGGTGATTCACAGCGACGTATCTAGGAAAGGATTGGGATGTGTTTTGATGCAGCATGGGAAGGTTATGGCGTACGCATCAAGACAGTTGAAGACCCATGAGAAGAATTACCCAACTCATGACTTGGAGCTTGCGGCTTTGATCTTCACTTTGAAGATTTGGAGACACTACCTTTTGGGCGAAAGGGTCGAGGTTTTCACCGATCATAAAAGCTTGAAATATGTGTTCACGCAGATGGAGCTTAATATGAGGCAGCGCAGAGGGTTGGAGCTGATGGCTGACTATGATCTTGATCTTATGTACCATCCGGCGAAAGTTAATGTCGTGTCGGATACGCTCAGTCGGTTACCAGCAATTCAGATGTTGACTGCACAGAAGGAACTCATTCAAGACTTTCGAAGATTTGATTTGGAGGTTGTGCTACCGCATTCTTCGGGACAGTTGATGCAGCTGCAGGTACATTCGTCGTTGATCGAGAATATTAAAGTAGCGCAATCGCAGGACCCTAGATTGCGAAAGTTTCGAGAACAGGTTGAAGCTGGACTTCGCACAGACTTACTGATCTATGAAGATGGTTCGTTGAGATATGGTAGCCGTTTGTATGTGCCAAAGGGGGATATTCGCGAAGAGCTTATGAAGGAGACACACAGTTCAGCATATTCCGTACATCCAGGAGGCATGAAGATGTACCGAGACATACGATAGCATTTCTGGTTGGAAGGCATGAAACGGGAGATTGCCCGCTTTGTGGCAAAGTGCTTGGTGTGTCAGCAAGTTAAGGCTGAACATCAAAGGGTTGCTGGTTTATTGCAACCACTTCCGATTCCTCAGTGGAAGTGGGAACAGATAATCATTGATTTCGTGACGGCTCTACCGCGGAGTCCAAAAGGTAACAATGCAGTTTGGGTGATTGTTGATCGTTTGACTAAGGCAGCTCATTTCATACCTTTTCGAGTTGGTCAATCAACAGAAACTTTGGCAGAACGATACATGCAGGAGATTATAAGATTGCATGGAGTACCGGTGAGCATCGTGTCCGACCGTGACACTCGTTTCGTATCACACTTTTGGAGAAACTTAAAGGAAAGTTTGGGGACTCGATTGAAGTTTAGCACAGCTTAGCATCATCAGACAGATGGCCAGTCAGAGAGAACGATCCAAACTCTTGAAGACATGTTAAGAGCTTGCATGTTGGAGTTCAAGGGTTCATGGGAGGATCATCTTCATTTAATAAAGTTTTCTTACAACAAAAGTTTCCAAGCGACTATTCAGATGGCTCCATTCGAAGCTTTATATGGTCGCAAGTGTTGTTCACCTGTTTGTTGGGACGATGTCGGTGAACAAAGATTGTTAGGACCAGATTTGGTTGTGCAGACAGTTGAGAAGGTTAACACTATCCGGAATCATATGAAAGCAGCACAAGACCGACAGAAGAGTTGGGCAGATACGTCAAGAAGACCTCTAGAGTTCGCCGTGGGTGATTGGGTATTCTTGAAGATATTCCCGACTAGAGGGGTGATTCATTTCGGAAATCGTGGAAAGCTCAGTCCTCGATTCGTCGGCCCTTTTGAGGTTTTGGAGCGTGTTGGTGAGGTAGCATATTATTTGGCGTTGCCGCAATTTTCGGCGAATGTTCATGACGTGTTTCACGTATCGCAACTCAGTAAATATGTTCAAGATGAAACTCATGTGTTGGATCATTCGGAGCTAACTGTACGAGAAGATTTGACTTTTGAGGAGCGACCGATGTCGATCATGGATCGAAGAGAAAAGGTTCTTAAGAACAAGGTTATCCTTCTTGTACTTATTTCTTGAGTAATCGCTCACATGGAGAGTCAACTTGGGAACGAGAAGATGAAATCCGGCAGATGTTTCCCCATCTATTCTTGTAGTTTGTTGGTCCTTTATCCTTTCTTGTTCTTGGAATTTCGAGGTCGAAATTCTTTTGTAGTTGGGTATAATTTAACAACCGAGTTCAGCTATACCAATTTTGTTCCGTATTTATTATCCGTGGTATTTTACTGATATATCGTGTTTGGGTACGAATGGTAGCTACACTTTACATTACATTCGACCTGACCCACTTGCTTGAACTGGTTAATTCATATTTATAGACTACCTTGACTTGTTAATTAGACACGAGCATTTAATGTGGATACTGCATTTTGCAACTTGATCTTTCATTTTAAGTTTTGGAGGTTGCATAAAATTTGCGTATTTCAAATCCGAAATTTTGGACCCGACCCGGGCGCATTTTTTGAAATATTTGGTATCCCGCCAAAATTCTAATTATTTTTAAAATTTCTTTATATTGGTTTAATATATATATTTTTACAGCCAAAAGATTTTTTTTACTAACCAAAACATATTTTAAAATCAAATTCTAATAAAATCTTTAACAGTTCGCAATATTTTCCTCAACTAAATAAAAATCTTTTAAATTTAAAAACCTATTAAAATCCCAGGCCACTCAGCTTTTTCCTCAGGGTCCCACTTCCCCGAACCAATGAAATTCCCTCTTTTCCTTGCGCTGGGCCCTACATAATCCCTCTCTCTTCTTTCCCTTTCTCTTTCTTTCTCCGCAGCTCTCTCTCTCTCTTCTCTTTCTCTCTCCTCTCGCGCTCTATCTCTCTCCTCTCGCGAACACTGTTCGCTTCTCGATTCCCGTCACCCCCTCTGGATCCCGTCACCTCCCTTCTTTATATCTTCTTCTTCTTCTGTTTAAAACTCGAGCCCTCCTTCTTTAACCCATCACAAGCTCCCATCTCCTCAAACCCTAACCCTTAAACTCCCTTCCTCCTCATCACAAATTCCCTCACCGAGCCTCTTCTTCCTCCTCCGCCATCTCATTCCTCTTCTTCCTTCCCTTGAGCTCACCCTGCACATCAAGAAACCCTACAGAACCCATCATCGCCACCCTCACTTCATCGCCGAGGATCGCCTCACCTCGCCGTCATCATCATCATCATCATCATCTCCACCTCTCCCTCTCCTCTGCACTTATGCCTCCTACACCAACCTGCACCCAACACCTGAACCCTAACCTAACCCTAACAGCCAAACCCTAGCCTCACCGGGAAATCCCCACGCCAGCAACCCTCATCGTCGTCGCCCCTTGCCGACTCCCCTGAAATCCCAGAACACACTACCACAGTAAGTTCTTCTTCTCCTCTTCTTCACTTTCTTTTTGCATCTCTTCTTGATATGTCCACTGTTGTTTTTGTTGTTGGAATCCGACCTTGCGGGCGATGATCACGACGACCTAGCAAGCATCTCTGACCCCTGTGATCCCCTCGTGCGTTGATTCAACTCATTCCGTGTACCGTGCGCGCGTCGCGACTTTTCTCACCGACGTATGACGTTCCGTATACCGTATCGCGATCCGTCGAGGCAAGTAAAATTTGTTGCATGCTATTATATTATTTTATACATATTTAATTTCATGATTAAACCTGTAAATTAAACCTAAGGCTATTGGTTTCCATTTTACATTTCGATTTCCGGTTATATCATTTTAAATTTACAACTTGAACCCTACCATGTTGCATTTTGTCTTACTATACATAGTACCCACATCCGTGTTTAAATCACATAATAATTATTTGCATAGGCCATAATACCCCTTTTATAGTTTCTACCGTATCGGACACTCGTTTCCATCCACTTAACCTATTCTACATATTATTACATCCATGGATCACTTGAATATATAATATTATAATATTAACATTCCACATTGATAAATTGTAGTTTAATTAGTATTGGAACTTTAATCTTAACCCTAATCATAACTGTGCATCTATATACCTTAATCTGTATCTGATTGCATTTCACATTACAGTGTTCCATTTTATTGTTCCACTAATACCCCATGCTTTTTTTGTTTATCCATGCTTACGTTAGTTGATTATGAGCACCCACATGACATTTTGTGCACCCTTGACATGACTTGTTACACCTACTACTTGACACGACATGGTACCGTGCACCTCTCGACATGACATGATACCTATATACTACCTGACTTGACCTGATATACCATGGCTTTACCTGTTACTTGATCTTGTGACTAATGCCAACAAACCTGACCTGTTGTCCGTTACGGATATTTCTTGTTGTCTATCCAGACAAACCTGTACCTGCCTGATCCTGTATTTGCATTGACCCCAGATTATTTAGTACCTGACTTGAGCACATATAAATTGGGTGTATGGGGAAATCAATGATGAAACCAGACTTGTAACTCGACAGTTCTATATCTTTTCTGATCAATCTTATGGGCTAGGCCAGCACCAGAGTGATGCTACTGACATCACTCGTCATTACCTATCACCCTTTACTGCCTTGCGGCACGTCTCGGGTTCATCCCGAGAGTCATAGACCGTGATCCCGGGAACGTATGGGATACTATTAAGTTACATTCAGAGACCTGAGAGTAGTTAACCCAATTGACCAGTTTAGATTACTCACTGCACACTACCTTTCACTGACCTAATTTATATTGCTGTTACACCTGCTTTACCATTTATGATCATACTTGCATGTCTTGCTACCCTGTTTATATATTATTGCTTGATGTTATGACGCGCTGACGTCTGGGTTTTGCATGGCCCATATTCCTTACCTTTGCTGCAGTCCGAGCAGGAGTACTTCAGTCAGCAGGCTGAGCAGTGAGGACTCGTTAGTAGTTAGTTCTTTTATTTGCAGTATTTTCATTCCTGATGTGAGCCTGCATTATGGGACATACGTTCCAGTTAATCTTATATTGGATCTTTTGCTTCCGCATTATTTTTATTCTTGACTCATTTTATTTTGGCTTATGGACATGTGTTAGATAGTTTATTATTGTTCTTGATATCTCTAAAACCGTAATGTGACTGTGGAAGGATAATTCCAATCCATAGGTAGCATGGTTGGCTATGTCACGTGCCAACCTTAGCGTACTCTGGGAAGCGGCGCGTGACAATTAAGATAAATAAAAACCTTCACATTTTAATTATCATGGTGTAAGTCACACACACACACACACCCATGCTTGCATGTATCATCAAGCATAATACAAACTATGTGCATAAGTATATATCACATATACACATAATGCACAAAAAATGTGAGAAAAGTTAAGTGAGCTAATACTAGTTATTGTAAATTAATATATCAAATATATAATTATACATTATATTATCAAATCAACACTTGATTTAATAATCCGGCTACATCACATATAACCGACTAATATCAAGTCTATCAATTTATCGAATCAACACTTGATTCGATAACCTGGCTATATCACATATAACCGATCGATACGTATAAATCGCGAGAATAGAATACGGTATCTCATACACGTATTAATCTCGGTCCCGCACATATCTCATATGTGCTCCTACACCGTTTCGCCTGAGCCGGGAAACCTCTGTGTAGGACTCTAAAGACTCGTCAATATGCCGGCAGTAGGTGATGATCATATCAATCACCCATAAACCGCAAGAGGCTTGCTAAATGTAGCGGCCTTCCGGGTATTGAGCGATCGGAAGATCAACAAGCAAGCCTGCTCATACTCCTGCGAATCTAATTAGTAACACTTACCGTACAGTCCAGTCTCTTCGTCTGATATGTCGCATATCTCGTCTAGGGGTGGTAAACGTCAGACCCCAGTAACTCGTAAGTCAAGCCGATGTGAGGCTCATAACAGGTCGAGAAACTTCTGGTAACACTTACCAGTAAATCTCAGAATCAGCCCTGGTCAAGGACTTCATGTAATTGCCAATCGAGCACAGCGCAACATCAACTCCCAATACCGGGAGAGACGAAGCCCCTCCTATCGCTCATTGTCTCCATGTGACTCGGGATTGTACCCAAAAACCCCCATTTTGCACGTTCTCTTGAATGTGGTAAGGTGGAAATCAAAGCACAGTGGGAATCACACAAGACTCTAGGATGATATCGGGTCGACATACTAACCTGTATCCGTGTCACCAGAGAACTGCTATCTGACGTGACCTATAATACCATCTGGGAGTTCTCGGCGAGTCCGTCCTGTGTACCCAGTCTCCACTGAGCACCCGTATATCATCTCTGATGTCAAACACCAATGGATATGGGATCATCCATCGCCTATCTACATTGGTCGAGAAGCTATACGCTAGTCTACTCTGGTATATCGATGCCCCGTCTCGATACACCCACGACTAGGGACATTAAAGGATGTACTCACAAACTACCTTTGTCCCACTAGTATGATCTCCATCATAATCTAGGTAGTCAAGTACGTATCCTAAGGGTTTTACCAACATGTAACAGAGAGACAATCAAAGTAGATGTTAAGATAAAGAGTAACCAGATAGTATACTATCATGTCGAGCAAGAAATTACTCCCTATATATATCCAAGAATCCACTAGAATGTACATCTCATGTACAGTAATGGCCTCTAGGGCATACATATAACTAACAACTACCACATAGGAGTCCTCGGCGAGTCCTGTTCGGCGTACCCATTCTCCAATGATCGCCTATGTACAATCTTTGATGTCACACACTAATGGTTGTGGGATCAACCATCGCCCTCTAAGGGACAAGAAACGTACACACTTGTCTACTCTGGAATATCGACGCCCTTGTCTCGATATTCCCTCGACTAGGAACTGATTAAAGGATGTACTTTTAGACCACCCTGGCCCCACTAGTATGATCTCATCATAGTCCTGGTGGTCTAGTACATATCCTAATGGCTTTATCAACAGGTAAGAGACAGACAGTATAAATACCAGTCTACATGTTAAGAGAAAGGTAACCTTATAGTATACTATCATGTCGAGCAAGAAAGTCTTCTATATATATGTCCAAACATTCACTATAATATACATCACATGTACAATAATGGCCTCTAGGGTATACATATTCCTAACAATCTCCTACTTGCACTAAGGCCAGTTATTGTAGTATCTCATACCCAACGTCCCAAAAGTCTCTCGAATAGCATCTGGGGGATGGCCTCGGTGAGTGGATCCGCTGTGTTATCGTCTATGTCAACTCTCCTAACCTCGATCTCCCGGAGATCAACTATCCCCCTGATTAGGTGATACTGTCTAAGAATATGTCTGGATCGCTGACGGGACCAGGGTTCCAAGGCCAAAGCCACAGCTCCATTGTCATCACAATACATAGATACTGGATGCCAAATGGTAGGAACCAAGTTCATCATATGAACTTTTTCATCCAGACAACCTTTTTGGCAGCATCGTTGGTAGCGATGTAATTAGCCTCTATCAACGAGTCTGCTACGGTATATAGCTTGGAATCCTTCCAATATACCGTCCCTCCACTGAGGATGAAGACAAAACCCGTGACTGACTTTCAGTCATCCTTATCACTCTGGAAGCTTGAATCAGTAAAGGACTCCATCTGGAGTTCACTGTTACCATACACCAAGAACATCTCTTTAGTCTTTCTCAAGCACTTAAGAATGTTCTTCAGCTGTCCAGTGGTTTTCCGAAAGATCTTTTCGATACTTATTCACTACACCTAGTGAGTAAGCTACATCTAGTCTGGTACATAACATCACATACATGATTGATCTGTCTGCCAAAACATAGGGTACTCTTGTATGTGAGCCCTCTCTAAATCAGTCTCGAGAGATATCTCTTTGGAGAGAGTGATTCCTGAACAAGCGGGTACATTACCACGCTTAGAATCATCCATACTAAACCCCTTTAGCATGGTGTCTATGTACCTAGATTGGGACAATCCTAAATACATTTAGATCTATCTCTATAGTTCTTTATCCCCTCGATGTAGGAGACATCAGTTAAATCTTTCATGGAGAACCTGTGTGATAAGGGGTGTTTGACCGAGTGTAACATAGGAACACCCTTTCCTATCAAGAGTATGTCACTCGCGTACAATACGAGGAAGACAACCATACTCTCTACAACTTTCTTATTTATACATGGTTCATCTGCCTTTTTGATAAAGTCAAACTCTTTGACAGCTTTATTAAAACAGATGTTCCATCTCCGTGATGCCTGCTTTAACCCGTAGATGGATTTAAGCAGCTTGCATATGCTTCCGCTGCTCCCATTGTCTACGAAGCCCTCTGGCAGTGTCATATACGCTCTCTTCAAAATCACCATTTAGAAAAGTGGTTTTGACGTGCAGTCTGCCAGATTTCGTAGTAATGGTATGCAGCAATAGCAAGTAGGATCCTAATGGACTTAAGCATAGCTTTGAAAGTCTGAACTTTTCCATCTACACCAATTTATCTTTCTCAAAGATCCTCCTGCTCCCGATGGGTTTTACCCCTTCATGAGCAACATGCAAAGTCAACACTTTGCTGGTGTATATGGATTCCATCTCAGATCGCATAGCATCCAGCCATTTCACATAGTCTCCACTTGTGATGGCCTGCTCGAAACTAGTTGGGTCATCATCTATATGATGCATCCTCGCTCCCACCGTCTATGAGAAAACCGTAGTATCTCTCAGGTGGATGAGGAACCCTACTAGATCTGCGGAGTGGCTTCGGTTCGTCAGGGACTATTGAATCCTCTGGTTCCAACAAATCGTCAGTTATAGTTTGTGTTTGCTGGAACTACTTCCAATTCTACCTCATCACCACTAATTTCTTCCACAAGAAATTCCTTTCCAAAAAGGTGGCATGTTGAGAAACAAAACACCTTTTGTTTCTCAGTATGGTAGAAGATATACCCTCGCGAATGTTTGGGATATCCCACAAACTTGCACAGAACTGACCTTGCCTCGAGCTTGTCCGGATTTTGCTTTTCAACATAGTCCGGACAACCCCATAACTTTACTCATTTAAAATATGGTCTCTTCCTATTCCATATCTCATATGGAGTGGTAGGCAACAGATTTGATCGGAACTCTATTCAATAGGTATGCATCTGCTCAAGTGCATGTCCCTGAAAGGAAATAAGCAACTCAGCAGTACTCATCATAGAGCGCACCATATCTCATATGGTGCGATTCTTCCACACCGATATATCGTTGTGCTGTGGTGTATACGGAGGAGTAAACTGAGAGAGAATCCCATTCTCTTTTAAATAGTCTCGGAATTCCATGACCAATTATTCTCCTCCCTGATCATATCGAAGGATTTGAATACTTTTACTCATCTGGTTCTTAACTTCGTACTTATATTCCTTGAAATTCTCAAATGATTCAGTTTTGTGTTTCAACAAGAACATATGTCCGTATCTCGAGAGAACATCTGTGAATATAATAAAGTACGCGGAACCATCCCTCGCATATGTAGACATAGGACCGCATACATCACCATGTATCTGTCCAAGAGTTCAGTAGCTTTTTCTCCGTTTCCAGTAAATGAAGATTTGATCACCTAGTAATTGAGACAGGACCGGCAATTTTCATAAGATGTAAATTTGAACGGATTCAAAAATGCATCCCTATGAAACTTCAGCTAGTCTTGTTTCATGGAAATGACACAGTCTACAATACCACAAGAAGACTTTGTTCATTTCTGAACTGTTCCTCTTGTGTGTGTTCTGTACGTTTAGAACTGTAGTTTGATTCGGAACATGTACACTGTTATCCAACATACCTTACCCAATTAACACTTGATTTAGGAAAATATTCACAATATTTATTGGGACGAAATAACAGTCGCTAAGAATCAATGTATTACCAGTTGGTAACACCAGGTGATATCTGCCAACTGCTTTGGCTGCAACAATTGCACCATTCGCTACTACTAGAGAAATATCAGCTTTCCCAGTTCTCCACCTGTCTATATCCCATGTAACAAATTACATGTGTGGGATCCTGATCCGGAATCCAATACTGAGGACGTAGAGGTAACTGAAAAACAGTTCTTGGTTACGAACATACCCGAAGATAATGCATCAACATGCTTATTCTTGGTTTGGGTTGTGTAGGAATCCGTATATTCCACTATTCCTTGCTCAGACTTATGATAATCATAAGGTAGAGAGGAACCTAGCCCAGTATAATAAGTAGGTTCGGTCAATACATCCATATTATTATCTTGATTAAGGCATTTCATTGGTCGGTACCAGGAAAGATTGAAGGATAATCACTTTGCGTGCGCTTTTTGCAAGATTAGATTGGTTATTTTATCTAATCAGGATGGCTCCCACTATTTTTAGCAAATCTTCCTTCAAACCTTAAAGGGTAAGATTAACCAGGATTAATTACACCCTACAGGTTCGCCAATCGCTCGGCCAGGTAGGTATCGGTACTCCGAGGGAGGTTGCCCGTACTCTCGCACGGTCCTAACTAAAATAAACCTCGTTTCCCTAGAGGCATAACCTTGTTGACACCTTTCTAGACACCAACTTGATTAGCTAATTGTAAAGTGCAAAATTCTCCCAGGAGTAACTCTTACTCGCAGTGGGTATCGGGATTCAACTATCATATAGAAGGTATGCAATCTCATTGCAAATATCGACACTTGAAATTCCCGATAATGGTTTTTACCCCTAGCATCTTATGACCTTGGTTATGGTCAACTAATCATAAGTGCTAGCCAAGTTCAACCCGTCATTTCTTGATTGAATCAAACCCACCCGTGCGACCCTTGGCTAAGGTCAACAAAGCCAAGCACTAATTAGCTGCCGACAAGCACATGCTGCAGACAAGCACTAATTAGCTACCGCACACGACGCCTTGGCTATGGTCAACAAACGCAGCACGAATACTAAATAGTACTTATCTGAAATGACGGAAAGCTATGCAGGTTTTTAATAAAACCATGAGCGTAATGAACTTGATATCGTTGTAGAATCTAGTGATTTTATAAAGGAGTGTTTTGAGTCTTTTCTAGCTTCGCTAAAGAGGCCACTCCTGGTGAAGGGATCTCAGCTCTTTCCTCATCGAATGAGATGCTGGATATTCATGAATACCAGTATGCAAAAGAAGAACTAGAGAAGCAATAAATAGACAAAACCGAGTGGGTTATAGCATTTGCTAGTTTCGCTAAAGAGGTCACTCCCGGTGAAGGGATCTCGGCTCTTTCCTCATCGAATGAGATGCTGGATATTCATCAAGGAATACCACTGTGCAAAGCAAAAACTAGAGCTACCCTTTTTGAAAATTTGATTCTACAACATCTTTTGATTTCTTTCTTTTCATTAATCTCATTAATGAAGTCCTGATCCGTCGAAAATACTGCATTTTTAACACGTCAATTTCCCTATCATTTGCACTCATCTAGTAGTGTTCGGTTTGCATATTACACAAATTAGCAAAACAGTCGTAAAATACAAGATTACCTGTGTTATACTCTAAAACCGACATTTCTGAGGGAAATTGAGTGTTTATCATGGCATCGCATCATCCCTATATTGCGCAACACTTGTTTCGGAGTCTGTGCAGGAAATTCCAGAAACCGAGCAAAAATTGTGAAACAGTGCTGATAAAATACGCCAACTCAAAGGCAAGAGATCCGGCAGTGATCAGGGACTCATTTGGAAAATCAACATATCAGAAAATATACATAAAGTCAGCATCAGAAAAGCCCAGAAGTTCCAAGCCCCAAGGCCTGCATTGAGCCGCGGATCCACGGCCGGAGCCGGCTTACGCCGCGGATCCGCGGCGGCTCCATGGCTTCAAATGCTCAATTTCCTGCATGTGCCTAATTGTAACGGTCTAAGCTTCCAGAAGACTCTAGAATGACCACGTGGCTTCATCCAGAAGGCTCGGCCTAACAACCTTACCTAAGAATATTCCTCATTCTAGAATATTCCCTCCAACAAACTTCTTCTAGAAGCCTCCTTATAACAACCTTCTTCTAGAAGCCTCCTTGTAACAACCTCATTCTAGAATATTCCCTCCAACAAACTTCTTCTAGAAGATTCTTTCTAACAACCTCATTTTGGAGGGAAAATTCAAATGAGGAAGTTCATTTTGGAGGGAAAATTCAAATGAGGTAGTTCATTTTGGAGGGAAAAGTTGTTCATTTTGGAGGGAAAATTCAAATTCAAATGAAGTAGCTCATTTTGGAGGGAAAAGTTGTTCATTTTGGATGGAAAAGTGGTTCATTTTGGAGGGAAATTTGAAATTTGAATTCTAGATCTAGGGTTTCGAATGGCTAATAAAAGGAAACCTAGATCTAAGTTCAAAAGGAGTTCAGTTCTTCATCTCTCCCTTATCCCCCCATCTACAAGTTGAGTGACACATCTTGTAGCCCCAAATTCTAAATCCAATTCCAAATTCAAGATCCCGAGTACCAAATCAAGCAAGAAGCCTTCAACCTTTTAGGAGCCGAGCCGATCTTCAATCGAGCAAGTGATCCAAGCCGATCCGCGACTCAAGGAGACGAGCGAAGCCAAATCGACGATCGAGGTCCTCCTCTTGTAGTTCTTGAGTGATTGTAACGGAATTGTGGATATAAATAAAAGGTGGAATTCTTTAATCTTGCTTTCTTTTAATTCTTGCATCATGATTAGATCTCAATTTGTGATTGTGATTCTTGTTGTGATGTTTGAGTAAAACTCCGCTCGTAAAGGAGTCGAGACGATCAATAGAATGATGATGATTTAGATCTTTTTACAATTCTTAAATCCTATAACGATTGTAAATTCTAGTGAATCAAATGATTAATGACCAAGTTTCGAGATGATCCTTTCTTGATTGTGTTCACTTGAAACTAGGGAACAACAATTGATCATTTGATTAACTAGAAGCTAGAAATTGAATGAGATTTATCGAAAGGATAAAGGATCAGACGAGGAAACCCTAGCTTCTTCGCAAGATCCTTAACCTCGATGAATCATCATCGATCTAGTATCAATTTGTTAAAGGATAAGAATATGAAATCATTAGATCTCATCACATCTATAGATCTGATCGATTCCTACGAGCCTCATTTAGATTCTTGATATTTGGTTTGGAAAAATCATCAAACTCTCAATTCTTGATTCTATCTTTTTTTTGTTATTAGATCTAGATTTTCTAATTCTTGAACTTCAAATACAAATCTTGAATTGTTTTCTTTTCTTTCTTTAAAGTTTCGACTCATCTAATTCAAAAGACGAACGATTACACTTTCTCTGAGGACGATCCGCACTTACTAACGCGCTACATTCGACACCGTTATTGATTGCGGTCAAATATCATCAATCAAATAGCGTCGTTGCCGGGGATAGTGCGCTAATTGTTCGTATTTTGAAATTTGAGTTGAAAAATTTATTCCATTATAATTTTTAGATCTAAACTCGCACAAACCCTAATACGTGTGTTGTGATTTTTGTTGCGAGGAAATCTGGGATCATTGGAGCTGAGGAAATTTTTTTTAGAGAATTCCAGAGAGCTGGAGATATCAACAGCAAGCTGCTGTAAAATTTTTGTGCAGTGTTCCCATACTTTGACCGTGGAAGGGCGGCATTAGGTAGCTATTGCGGTGGAACCGCGGCCCTTTGGAGGGTTCTCTGTACAATTTTGATCTCAGGTGCTTTCTTACCTTCTTCTCTCTCCTCTTTTTAGCTCCAATTAACATTTTATGCAGGTTTCTTTGCAAATAATCGCTGCGCCGCAAAAGCAAAATAAAATTTCTGCGTGTTTTGATTCTTGGTTGTTTGCATAATTAATACGGAAAATTAAGGGGCACGACCAAAACCAGATTAGGTGGGGAGTTCATTACCCTTCCTAAGCCCCAAAAATCACAAACTTGCATCCGCATTTACCCTCATTAATTAAAAAAGATCTAGAGATGACTCTAAGGACCGTCGCGCTCACTTAGGACAGAAGAAGGTCGTGGGTAATTCATTGCTTATCCGCGTTTTCTTGTGGTGTCTAAGGCAAGTGTGTCGAAGGCTAGTGGTTATTAATTAGGCCCACTACTTACGTAGTGGAGTACCTTCCCACTTACCTGGCACTTACCTGGCCACAGGGGGACAAAGAGGCAGTGGAGGATTCTATCCTGCGACTTGTCTTTTGGCAGTTAGGAACGGTCTAGAGCCGGACCTAGGTGACCACTAGATTCTAGGGTTTTGTGTGTTGCATTTGTTGTGTTGCATCATTTTTTCAAAAATCCGTATCTTTTTCAAAACAAACACCAGCATTCATCATTCCCCTAATTATAAATTCACGCTGCCACTTGTACTAACCCTTTTTAGTGCAAGATAGGCTGGACAACGGGATTCTAGTGCCTGTTAGTCCGTGTTCCTCCCCCGATCGACCCAAAAGTCGGTATTTCTACATTTACCTTTTCTTTACCCACCACCACACCCACATCGATGGATCCGACTCCATCGAACTTCTTTTCCACTACCCTGCCGCCGTCCGTTGGTGCGCAGAATTCACCTCGCATCTCTCTCCAAGAGAGGTGCTATCCTAAACGAGGCCCCCTTTCCACATGCTTATCCATTCCACCAGCCAACGGGGAAAATTTTCAAATAAAACCCCAATACATCAACCTTCTACCAAAGTTTCACGGTCTCGAGTCTGAAGACGCATACGTGTTTATCACGAAATTTGAAAATGTATGCGCAATGATGGGTACCTCACAGTTGTCTGTAGATGCTTTGCGTCTTCGTCTTCTCCCATTCACTTTGTGCGATTTAGCCGAGAAGTGGCTATATAACACTACCACACATTCCATTTCAAATTGGGACGATTTTGTCAAAGCATTCCTTAAGAAATTCTACCCACATCAAAAGACAGCTCGAGTCCGTAGCGAAATCTATCAATTCACCCAGCTTCCAAATGAAACATCTTCACAATGTCTTGAACATTTCAAGGATATGTTAGTCCAATGTCCACATCACGGCATCCCGAGATGGGAACTATGCTGAATCATTTATGAGGGCATTACTCCTTACACAAGACAGACCCTTGAATCCATGTGTCAAGGCAATTTTATGACCAAAGATGATGGGGAAGCCTGGGAATTCCTAGAAAATTTCGCTGAAAAATCTTTACAGTGGGAGGGTGTGAGTCAATCATCTAGGGATGGCAATGATATTTCCATATGAGTTAGAGCCGACATTGCAGCTATACATAAGAAACTCGAGACTATGGAAAACAAATTTTTAGCCGCCACCCTAAATCAAATGTCACTCTCCAAAACTGTATGTGGCTGTTGTTCTGATCCGTCTCACTTGACGGAAGAATGTCCGTTTCAAGGTCTTGAGCATACCAATGCCGCATTTCAAAGACCTAGAAACGATCCATTTTCCTCCACATATGATCAGGGTTGGAGGAATCACCCTAATTTTGCTTGGAACCAATCCCAATCTCAAAACACGGTTCCAACCCAACACAATTTCCAAAGGGTCACTCCACCACAACAGCAGCCACCACTTCAATTGAGTCAGCACCCCTTTCAATCACAAAACTTCCAAAATCCGGCCAACACTTTTGAACCGTCTAGTCATTTGCAATTGACCGGTACAGATAATACATCTGCACTAGCACAAACCTTGGATACTTTCATGAAACAATCCATCCAAGGGACGGCAAGTTTGCAATCTTCCGTCGAAAATGTGATGAAGATCACTGTCTCTCAAAATGAGAATATCAAATCGATGGAAGAACAAATTGCACAACTAAAAGCCGAAATGAGTGCAAGAGAGAAAAGGGAAAGTTCCAGCTCAACCTTTACCCAATCCTGGCTCTTCACATCTTGTGGATGCAATCACGTTGAGATCTGGAAGAGTGCTTGACAATCATGTTGGGGAAGAGTTTGATGACACTCATAAATCAATCAATAAAACCCCGGCTGAGACCTTTCCTTCTACACACACTTCTAATTCTAACCCCAGTTCTTCTACCCCACCACCTTCTTGCGAGCCTATTCTTTGTTTCCCACAAGGCTCGCCACCTCAGCCCATCTCTTCTAGTTCTCCACAGACGATCCCCACTCCTCTTTCGGGATCACGTCTACCCCCACTTCCTTCTCCTATGATGGACCCAGCGCTTATTGCTAAAGCACCTTATCCTAATCGGTTAAGGGCTAACAAATCGAGTCCACATATGGAGAAGATTATGGACATGTTTAAGCAAGTTAACATCAACATCCCTCTCCTAGATGCTATCCAACAAGTTCCGTCCTATGCAAAAACTCTTAAGAACTTGTGCACTAGAAAGAGGAAGACTCAAGTGCCCAAGAAGATATTCATGACAAAGACTGTAGACACGGCTTTCCCCCAACAACTACCAAGGAAACGTAAGGATCCTGGATATCCTACTATTTCCATTTCTATCGAGGGAAAACACATCAACCGTGCTCTACTAGACCTTGGCGCTAGTGTTAACTTGCTTCCATACTCATTCTATGAGCAACTAGGTATCGGAGAGTTGAAGCCAACCCATTGCACTCTCCAGATGGCTGACCGATCAATCACCAAACCTAGGGGTGAACTGGAGGATGTGTTAATAAAAATCGGGGAATTTATATTCCCTGTGGACTTTATTGTAATTGATACACAGCCTGTAGCGAACCCACGAAATCAAATTCCGGTGATTTTAGGTCGCCCCTTTTTGGCCACTTCCAACGCTATCATCAACTGTCGTAATGGTTCTATGACCCTATCCTTCGGGAATAGGTCAATAGAACTGAACATTTACAAGTTGGGAAGTGTACCCTCCGAACCTACTGCTCATATCTGTTCTGTCGACTTAATGGATGTCGACAGCAGCGAATTTGATGATCCTCCTGATACCGATCTTGACTCTTTTCATACGTTGTTTGACCCAACTATGTATCATACACATACGGGCTCTTCCACCGAGATGTCCGGGTCAACAACTAACACCGATTATGAACTGCTTTTAGAGTCTGAAGATCACCCCGCACTTTGTGATGACATTATTCTTCGGGGTATTGATGAAACTTTTGAGGAGACCTTCGCTGATGAATTCGCATTTCTGAATAACACGGGTGTTGAGATGAATCATGTCCCAATCAGTGAAATTGAACATCCACCCCTTCTTGTGAATTGTAAAAAGAATGCGAGTAATCCATCACATTCACTGCATCGTCTCTCCAAAATGAGACGCACACACACTCTCTTCCACTACTTAACCTTTCCCCACTTCTTCTTCCACCAACCAGAGCACTGTATTGATAAAATTTTCGAATGGTTGGTGTTAACGTTCGGTATTTGCAAAGCTTGGCATCGACCAATGATTTTTGACCCCCCCCCCTCATATGATTTTGAAAGCTTAACATTGCATAACTCAAGTTTGGGGGGGAGCAATTTTTCTGGCTCTTGAAAAGAAAATTTTTACAAAAATTTTGAATGAAAAAAATAAGTTTGGGGGAGGGTCTTCACTTATATATTTTGCCCCCACTAATAAATTCCTCCCAGGCTTACAGGTTTTATAGATATAGCGGTTGGCAACAGTGAGGACACTGTTGAAAACAAGTTTTGGGGAGGTTTGTGCTTAGTTTTGTATCATGTGCATATCATTTGCATAAGCACAAAACATTTCTTTAAAAAAAAAACCATAAAAATTTAAAAAATTTCAAAACCCATAAAAATTCTGTGTACATATTTTTGGCTCATCATTTTTTGTAAATAGTTTTTAAAACCCATAAAAACCTATAAAAATTCAAAAAATTTCAAAATCCATAAAAATTTAAAAAATTTCAAAATATAAAAATTTAAATTTTTTTTCAAAATATAAAAATATTTAATATTTATGATAATAAAATATTAGATAGTGAACAATTACATCCATGAGATTAGAAAAATTTAAGAAAACCAAGAAAATTAGAAGTTTTCTTGTACGAACTAGTAATAAGTAGTTGTGAGTCGTTATCCCAAGGGTTAGTAAGATGAAGGAAGTCATTAATATGAGGATAAAACTAAGTCTGAAAAATAGTTTCTATTCTGGAAGCCAAACATTTTGAATGTGGCTACCCTGCTATTCGCACTTACACACGTCTTGAAGCCCCGGATAGTAGAGGATACCTTGAAATACTCTTGTCTTAAAGCCGATGTATGAAGGAAATAAAAAGAAAAAGTGAATAAAATATATAAAGAGATGAGAAAAATGGACACTGGTTTTGTTATCACCGAGGGCAATAAAAAAATTTATAGCAAGGGTGCCTCTTCACCTAGTGCCCTAAGGCCAACTGGTCTGGGAGTCACTGCTATACCTGAGGTGGTGCAAGACGAGAAAAATACACCAAATAAGCAAGCACATGAGTAATCGGTCGGTTAGTACCTCAAGAAGTATTAACGGTCGCATGAAAGTGTGTGAGCAATCTCATCTAAATATTCATTAATTAAAAAGTACTAAGGCTGATGGGCAAGAGTATGATGGCTTGAATTGAATTCTCCGGGTGTAGGGATGCCTTTACACACACGCAGGGTGATACGATCGATGTTTGGAAGAAAGATAGGAATGAAGAATAAGACGATGTTTTATTGAGGGAGGACGTGATTTCTAACATCTTTTCATGACTATTAAGATAGGGCTCATGACAACCGAAAAGCTAGCTTAGTTGGAAACCCTAATTTTCAAGGCTTTTCTTTTATGATTCTTGTCTATAAATGTAATATTCATGATCTTCCTTTTATTATTGGATTTTGTGGGTGCAATCCGCTGAAAACCCTCGGGAGACAACACTCCTCCTACTAGGGACACCTAGAGGTTTAAAGGCTTGTTGCACCTGCTCAGTGCAATCGTGTTGCCTACAAAAGTGTGTTTCTCTCTTTCTTTATTTTCTACTTCTCTTTTTAATAAAACAGTCCGATCAAGACGATCGAAAATAAGTTTGGGGGAATTTGATCAGTCGAAAATACTGCATTTTTAACACGTCAATTTCCCTATCATTTGCACTCATCTAGTACTGTTCGGTTTGCATATTACACATATTAGCAAAACAGTCGTAAAATACCAGATTACCTGTGTTATACTCTAAAACCGACATTTCTGAGGGAAATTGAGTGTTTATCATGGCATCGCATCATCCCTATATTGCGCAACACTTGTTTCGGAGTCTGTGCAGGAAATTCCAGAAACCGAGCAAAAATTGTGAAACAGTGCTGATAAAATACGCCAACTCAAAGGCAAGAGATCTGGCAGTGATCAGGGACTCATTTGGAAAATCAACTTATCAGAAAATATACATAAAGTCAGAATCAGAAAAGCCCAGAAGTTCCAAGCCCCAAGGCCTGAATTGAGCCGCGGATCCGCGGCCGGAGCCGGCTTACGCCGCGGATCCGCGGCGGCCGCATGGCTCCAAATGCTCAATTTCCTGTACGTGCCTAATTGTAACGGTCCAAGCTTCCAGAAGACTCTAGAATGACCACGTGGCTTCATCCAGAAGGCTCGGCCTAACAAACTTACCTAAGAATATTCCTCATTCTAGAATATTCCCTCCAACAAACTTTTTCTAGAAGCCTCCTTATAACAACCTTCTTCTAGAAGCCTCCTTGTAACAACCTCATTCTAGAATATTCCCTCCAACAAACTTCTTCTAGAAGATTCTTTCTAACAACCTCATTTTGGAGGGAAAATTCAAATGAGGTAGTTCATTTTGGAGGGAAAATTCAAAAGAGGTAGTTCATTTTGGAGGGAAAAGTTGTTCATTTTGGAGGGAAAGATCAAATTCAAATGAGGTAGTTCATTTTGGAGGGAAAAGTTGTTCATTTTGGAGGGAAAAGTGGTTCATTTTGGATGGAATTTGAAATTTGAATTCTAGATCTAGGGTTTTGGATGGCTTATAAAAGGAAACCTAGATCTAAGCTCAAAAGGAGTTTAATTCTTCATCTCTCCCTCATCCCCCCATCTACAAGTTGAGTGACACATCTTGTAGCCCCAAATTCTAAATCCAATTCCAAATTCAAGATCCCGAGTACCAAATCAAGCAAGAAGCCTTCAACCTTTTAGGAGCCGAGCCGATCTTCAATCGAGCAAGTGATCCAAGCCGATCCGCGACTCAAGGAGACGAGCGAAGCCAATTCGACGATCGAGTTTCTCCTCTTGTAGTTCTTGAGTGATTGTAACGGAATTGTTGATATAAATAAAAGATGAAATTCTTTAATCTTGCTTTCTTTTAATTCTTGCATCATGATTAGATCTCAATTTGTGATTGTGGTTCTTGTTGTGATGTTTGAGTAAAACTCTGCTCGTAAAGGTGTCGAGACGATCAATAGAATGATGATGATTTAGATCTTTTTACAATTCTTAAATCCTATAACGATTGTAAATTCTAGTGAATCAAATGATTAATGACCTAGTTTCGAGATGATCCTTTCTTGATTGTGTTCACTTGAAACTAGGGAACAACAATTGATCATTTGATTAACTAGAAGCTAGAAATTGAATGAGATTTATCGAAAGGATAAAGGATAAGACGAGGAAACCCTAGCTTCTTCGCAAGATCCTTAACCTCGATGAATCATCATCGATCTAGTATCAATTTGTTAAAGGATAAGAATATGAAATCATTAGATCTCATCACATCTATAGATCCGATCGATTCCTACGAGCCTCATTTAGATTCTTGATATTTGGTTTGGAAAAATCATCAAACTCTCAATTCTTGATTCTATCTTTTTCTTGTTATTAGATCTAGATTTTCTAATTCTTGAACTTCAAATACAAATCATGAATTGTTATCTTTTTCTTTCTTTAAAGTTTCGACTCATCTAATTCAAAAGACGAACGATTACACTTTCTCTATGGACGATCCGTACTTACTAACGCGCTACATTCGACATCGTTATTGATTGCGGTCAAATATCATCAATCAAGTCCCATCAATTAATCTTTCCTAAACATTACAGAAAAATGAAACGAAAATAGAACGTATGCTTATGCTATTCGCATTCGCCACGGGCCCGTCATGCACTGTTTGGTTACTTAACTACCGGCAGAGCGGGGGCTGCACTAGCGCCGGTGCAAAACATAAGCAACGTTTATTATATATCATATATATAATATTACATTCATCTCACGCAGTTATATGATCAACATCATAGAATCAAGCAACAGAAGCAACATATAAAATATTGGATATGCTAGGATGTCCGTATTTTAAATTTAGCCAATAATGTAAAATACGGATTCTACAGTCGTGATGAATAGCCAAACCCACATCCCTAGACCCCTACGAGAGCGGAAAGTAACCCTGCCAATTCTAGAGTTAGGAGACCCGGTCTCAACTCATTGAGATGGTCTCCCACTTGACTCTAGAACCCGGTTACTTGTGCTCCCCGCCTTGGGTATATCATAATGCGGAAAAATAAATAATATACAACAGTGGTGACATCATCTTCAACCCGGAAGTGCCCCAATAAAAGAATATTACATAAAGATTTTACAAGAATGAAAATAAAAACTCTCATCTCACATAGAACCCCCCGGCTATTCTTTCACGACGATCCAATAAATCATATCAACAGCAACACATGATATCATATATCATCAACATAAGCAAATATGTGTATCCCTAAAACTTATTGACATATAGCAACAAGATTTGGATACTCTACATATTACACTTACGGTCGCAGAAAAGAAAACAGAAAACTACAATAATTTGAATCCGCAATATCCTTAGACATCATAAACCCGGAATATCTCATATTCCGGATTTCATACCTAACTTATAAAAATTGCATTTTAGTCTCAAATTGAAAACTCTTTTCAATTGGTTGTCGGATAATTCAACAAGATTCCCGACTTAGTGATCGTGTACAATACGCAATTGCGATGGAGTTTTGATCCGAATTAAAACTTCGTGGCAATCGATCAATTGAGACTAAACGGCTAGGTTTACAATATACTAACTAGTTTTCATAAAACTAATTAATCCGGATTCTAATAATTGTATCACACATCACAAAGCTTGTAAATTAACCATGACATTAGAATTCCGCACGCAATTAGCAAACTAAACCAAATTTTCCAAGACATGAAAATTACAGTGAGCTAATGTTCCAAAACCGATCGTTTTAAGCCAATCCGGGAGTCAAAATGAACTCGAAACCCGCCTGAATCTTCGCGGGGGCGAAGATCCCAAAATTAACTATCGAATGGGGGGCCTAGAGGGGCTACCCCACACCCGAGGTCACCATGAGGTGGACCTGAAACTGCCTAAGGTAGGGTAGTTTTGGGTCCCCGCCGCCAAGACCACCTTGTGGTGGTCTTAGTGAGTGGTCCCAGCCGTTCGGTACCCCCGGGGTGTCCCCGGGGTGCGCACGCTCCACCCCGCGGCTTCTCGGTTCAAACCGTGAGCTTGCGGGGTTTGCAAACAACTCAAAACATTATTTTGGAAAACTGTTTTTATCGGCAGTTTTTGCATGACAAAAACGGCGGATTTCTAACGTTGGTACAAGTTACTTTAATGTTCTAGCTTGGCTCTGATACCATGAAAGTCGACCTTAGAACCACTATGAGATTCTAGAGGCATCATTCATGCCAAATTCAAATTTTTATTAGATGCTAAGTTAGACTAATTACTAGATTATTAAGGTTTGCATTTATGATGTGATGAACTAAAGAGAAGAAAAGAGCATACAACCTTTGCAGTTCAAGTCCTTCACTTCACATGCTCTATGTAGTAGTCCCGCGACTCTACTAGGCTCCACTGGAGGCTTTGGATGAGCTTCCTCCGACGACCTTCATGCCGAAGATGATCCACGTGAAGTCCCTCCACCTCAAGCTACCTCTACACTAAACTCTTTAGCGTAGTAAACACACTACACTCGATCGCTAGTCAAGTGTACGATGGTGAAGTAGGGGATGTTAAAAGCTCACAAGTTTGTGTTCAAGCTTCTTGATTCATATCTCATGTGAGGGTTGAAGCTTGAACCATGGCAATTGAGGAAGAAGATGAAGCTAGAGAGCAACCATTGGAGCAACTCAAGAAAATGGCTAAGTGTTAAGAATGAGTAAGGAATGAATGGCAACTCTTGACCCCCACTCATTCAAGCATGGAATTTTGCAATATAAAATTGCAACCATATTTGAATAGTGAGTCAAGATGAATAAACAAATATAACTCCCATACTTGCAACCATGCTCTCAATTTACACTTCATTTCTATTTTTCTAAAAAATAGAAAATTAAGCCATGCCTCATTATTATATATATATATATATGTAACATATATATTAATATATATATATATAATGAAGAATAATTAGTGAGCTAATGATATTAGTTAAGATATAATTATATCGCATATAATGTATATCACATTATTAAATCAACGCTTGATTTAATAATACGGTTATATCACATATGACCGACTAATATCATTTATCTGTATATCAAATTATCAAATCAACACTTGATTCTACAATCTGGTTATATCATATATAACCGAACCGATAACAGATAACTGCCAGATTACAATACGGTATCACATACACGTATTTAATCAGGACCACACACATATCACATATATGTCCTACTTCGTTTCGCTTGAACCAGGAAACTTCTGTGTGGGATTCTAAAGACTCGTCAATACACAGCAGTAGGTGATGATCACATCTGTCACCTACAAGCCGTCAGCGGTAGTAGCTGGACATAATGGCTACCCAGGTATTGAGCGAAATTGTAATATTATGAAAATTCGATTAGGTTAATTATGTATTAATAATTGATAATACGTGCTTTTCCGTAAAAACTCGGATATAATCATTTTTCCATATAGGCTTAAATATATCTATTTTAACTATATAATTGCTGGTATTGGTATATAATTAGTCACTTCTTAATTTCTAGTTTACTTAAATATTTTCCTTAATTAATTATTTTTAAAATATTATTTTAAGGTTTCACTTATACATTTAATTAGTGTTAATTACAAATTAGAATGGGCTAATGGCACATTAGTGCACCATGACAACTAATAGATAGTTTGTAACATGTTCTTGTTGTTCTTTGATTGTATCAATGGTTCTAGAAAAGTCTAGGTTTGACTAGAAAATAAAATAAAATAAATTAATTATGAAATGAGTAAATAGATGTAATAATTCGGGGATGTTTCTACACACACACACACTCACCTCACTCATTTCCGTCTTCTCATGTGCTGGCCGAAACCAACTACAGCAACCTCCCCCATTTCTCCACCTCATTTCACTTCACAAATTCTTCATTTTTGCTTCAAAAATCCACACAAAACCTCACTAATTCCAAATTAAACCTTCAACCAATATTCTTTAGCCCAAACTATCATGGATCATGAAGCAAGGTGGCATTTTTGGAGGCAAGTTTGCAAGTTGGATCCCTAAATCTTTGAGCTATAAATCTTAACCTTATTGTTAATTTGTTGGTTAATTATTTTAATCTAACTTAATTAGGTATAAATATGGTTCAAATTGCAAAATTTAGTTTTCAAAGAGAAGGGTTTGGGTTCAAGTTAGGGTTTTTATCACTTGATTATGGTTGCAATGCGTAGTTTAATATCTTAAGACTTGCAAAATCTAATTTAGTTGTTAATTTGCTAATTGTAACTTTTAAATTGTCCTAATTAAATATTCTTGCAAACTAATTTCATGATTAGTGTGTCAACAGGTGAGATTAAAAATTGGTTAATAATTGTGTGGCCTAATTGCAGGGTTCCCTAGCATGGTAGCAAGGTTTCGAGAGGCATCTTCCATGCCATATTAAAAATTTGCCATTCTAGCTAACCCTAACCCTAGAATCGTATATTAGAAATCCGATGAATATGTAAATGCAAACACTTTGCAAGTAAAGTGAGCAAGGAATACAAGCTTTGTAGACCGGTCCTTCACTTCAATAGCTCCGTGTAGTAGTACCTTCGCTGCGTTCGTGAACTCCGGACTCTAGAGAGGCGCCATAAGATGTACGGATCAAGCTTGCTAGAAGACTTCGAGGCCGAAGATGATCTTCGTCGAGGAGACACTAACCCAAGCTATCTCTTCAGTAATTATGGAATTACTGAAGCAAACACCCTATACTAAATGGCAAGTAGTAGAGGATGATGAAGTATGAAGTGGGCTCACTTTAGATTTGATTTTCTCACATCTCCATTGAAACTAGAAAAGCTTGAGAGGAAGAAGAAGAAGAAGAAGAAGCAAGTGATCAAATGATGAATGAATTCAATAGGTTAGAAATACAACCATGGTGAGTTATCCTCTCATGCCTAACTCATGTAGAAGGTAAACCAAGGTCAAGGGTTAAGGTTGGGTTAAAAAATATCTTAAGCAATGGCAAACAAGTAGACTTGGTCAATGGCTATCAAGTGTGCACAAGAAATCAACCATGACAAATTCCAAATGTTTTTTAATTACTTAATAATAAATATTAACTATAACATAAACCCTAGCATAGTTCTAGTCTCATACAAATATGTTGCATTTGTAACCTAGCATCACACAAACATATACATAAATATACATATCACATATATACAATGTGCAGATCAAGTGAGAAAAGAAATCATAAGTGAGCAAGTATTAGTTAATGTAACTTAATATATCAAATATATAATTATACATTAGATTATCAAATCAACTGTTGATTTAATAATCTGGCTATATCACATATAACCGACTAATATCATGTGTAATAACTTATCGAATCAACACTTGATCCGATAATCCGGCTATATCACATATAACCGACTGATGTCACAAATCGCGATAATAAAATACGGTATCTCATATCGTAATAATCTCGGTCCCGCATATATCATATATGTGCTGCTACCCGGTTTCGCTTGAGCCAGAAAACCCTGTGTAGGACTCTAAAGACTCGTCAATACGCCGGGTTTAGGTGATGATCATATCAAACACCCACAAGCCGCAAGCGGTCTGCTAAACGTAACGGCCACCCGGGTATTGAGCGATCAGAAGATCAACAAGCAAGCCTGCTCACACTCCTACAAATCCAATCAGTAACACTACCGTACAGTCCGGTCTCTTCGTCTGATATGTCGCATATCTCGTCTAGGGGTGGTAAACGTCATACCCCAGTAACTCGATAAGTCGTGCCGATATGAGGCTCATAACGGGTCGAGAAACTACTGATAACACTTACCAGTTTATCTCTGAACCAGCCCTGGCTAGGGAATTCCTGTTATAGCCAATCGAGCACAGCGCAACATCAACTCCCAATACCGGGAGAGACGAAACCCCTCCTATCGCTCATTGCCACCATGTGATTCGGGACTGTACCTAAAAACCACCGTTTTGCACGTTCTCCAGAACATGGTAAGGTGGAAAGCAAAGCACAGTAGGAATCACACAAGACTCTATGACGATCTCAGGTCTACAGACTTACTTGTACCAGTGTCACCAGAAAACTGCCATCTGACGTGAGGTATAATACCATCTGGTAGTTCTCGGCGAGTACGTTCAGTATACCCAGTCTCTACTAAGCACCCGTATACTATCTCTGATGTCAAACACCAATGGATATGGGATCATCCATCGCCCATCTACATAGGTCGAGAAGCTATACGCTAGCCTACTCTGATATATCGATGCCCTGTCTCGATACACCCTCGACTAGGAACATTTGAAAGAAGTACTTGACGACTACAATGTCCCCACTAGTATGATCTGCATCATAATACTGGTAGTCTAGTACTCATCCTAAGGGCTTTATCAACATGTAACATAGAGACAATCAGTGTACACGTTAAGATAAAGAGCAACCAGATAGCATACTATCATGTCGAGCAAGAAAGTCCTCCCTATATATGTCCAAGCATCCACTACAATATACATCGTATGTACAGTAATGGCCTCTAGGGCATACATATAACTAACAATCTCCCACTTGCACTAGGGCCATATGTTGTAGTATCTAATACCCTACAATCAGCAGTGGTTGAAGTATCTCATACTCAACTATCCCATAAAAGTCTCTCCTGGGAATAGGCCTTTGTGAGTGGATCTGCCCTTTTCTCCTCTGTGTCTACTCTCTTAACCTCAATCTCCCTAGAGATCAACCATCTCCATGATCAGGTGATACTACCTAAGAATATGTCTGGATCACTGATGGGACGGGGGTTCCCAGGCATAAGCCACAACTCCATTGTCACACAATGGTAGGAACGAAGTTCATCTCATGAACTAATATACATCCAGACTGCCTCTTTGGTAGCATCCTTAGTAGCGATGTATCCATCCTTTATCGTCTAGTTTATCACGGTATCTAGCTTGGAACTCTTCCAACATACTGTCCCTGTATGAGAGAAAAGTCAATGCCTGTGACTGACATTCAGTCGTCCTTACCACCCTGGAAGCTATCCAGTGATTCTCCCCAGGATCGATTGATACCATCTCACTACACCTATTGGGAATCCTAACATCCATTTAGATCTATCTCATAGATCCAAAACCCAGGATTTAGGAGGTATCACCTAGATCCTATAAGGAGAATCCTTTTGATAAGAGGAGATTGACCGAGTGTAGCATAGGAAACACCATTCCTATCAAGAGTATGTCTTCCACGTACAATACGAGGAACGCCACCATACTCCCTACTACCTTTTTATATTTACAAGGTTCATATACCATTTTGATGAAGTCAAACTCTTTGACTACCACATCAAAACAGATGTTCCAACTCCGCGATGCCTACTTTAACTCATAAAGCAACTTGCACATGTTTCCGCTGCTCCCACTGTCTATGAAGCCCTCTGGCTGTGTACTTATAGATGCTCTCTTCTAAATCACTATTTAGAAAAGCAGTCATGACACGCAACCGCCAGATATCGTAGTCATGGTATGTAGCAATGACAAGTAGGATCCGGATGGACTTAAGCATAGGCACTAGAAAAGGATTCATCATTATCCATACCTGGTCGATGACGAGAACCTTTTACAACTAGTCTTAGCTTTGAAAGTCTCAACTTTTCCATGTACACCAAGTAATCTTCTCAAGATATACTTGCTCCTGATGGGGATTTAACCCTTCAGATAAAGCAACCAAAGTCCATACTTTGTTGGTGTACATAGATTCCATCTCAGATCGCTTAGCATCCAGCCATTCTCACAGAGTCCCCACTCCTGATGGCCTGGTCGAAACTAGTTGGGTCATCATCTCATGATGCAATCCTCGCTCCTACTATTATTGAGAAAACCGAAGTATCTCTCAGGCGGATGAGGAACCCTACCAGATCAGCGGAGAGACTGAGGTTCGTTGGGGGCTATTGAATTCTCCGGTCCTACCAAATCATCAACTTCAGTTTGTATAGTTGGAACTCCTTCCAGTTCTACCTCATGACCACTGATTTCTTCACAAGAAAATTATTTTCTAAAACGGTGGCATGCCGAGAAATAAAACACCTTTTGTTCCTCGGTATGGTAGAAGATATTCCCTTGCGAATGCTTAGAATATCCAACAAATTTCCACAGAACTAACCTGGCCTCGAGCTTGTCCGGATTTTGCTTTTGGCATAGGCCGGACAACCCTAAATCTTAACATCCTTAAGAGATGGGCTCTTCCCATACCATATCATATATGGAGTGGTAGGCACCTGATTTGGTTGGAACCCTATTCAATAGATATGCTGCTTCTCAAGTGCATAACCCCCAAAAGGAAATAGGTAACTCGTTAGTACTCATTATAGAGCACACCATATCATATAGGGTGCAATTGCTTTGCCCCGATACACCGACGTTCTGTGGTGTATACGGAGGAGTAATGCTGAGAGTGAATCTCACTCTCCTTTAGAATAGTCTAGGAATTCCGTGCTCAAGTATTCTCCTCCCTGATCATATCAAAGGACATAATACTTATACCCGTTTTGGTTCTCTACTTCTAACTTATATTCTTTGAATTTCTCAAAAGCTTCAGACTTGTGTTTCAATAGGAACACATGTGCGAATCTTGAGAGATTATCAGTGAGTTTAATGAAGTACAAAGAACCAGTCCTGGCATGTATAGACAGGGGACCTACATATATCATCATGTATCAATCCCAAGAGTTCATCTAACTCTTTCTCTGTTTCCAATAAACAAAGCTATGGTCATCTTTTCTTTGTGACATGACTGGCAAGTTTCACAAGAAGTAAATTCAAACTGATTTGAATATGCATCTAAATGTAACTTGGCTAGTCGGGTCGCATTGATATGACCTAGTCTACATTGCCTCAAGAAGGATTCGTTCATTTTTAACTCTTCGTCTTGTGTGTGTGTTTTGTATGTTAAGAACTGTGGTTTGATTTAGAGCGTATATGCCTTTAAATAACGTGCCTGAACCGATCAACTCTTGATATAGGAAATGATCAAAACATTATCCAACAATACAAAATTCTATCCTTCTTTACTAATAAAGAGAGTGATATGATGTTGTATATCAGGTTCGGTATCTAATAACATTCATTCAGAATCAATGTATTTTGGTAATACAGGGTGATAACTGCCAGCATACTTGGCTGCAACACTTGCTTCGTTTCTAACTCTTAAAACTTATCACCCATTGTCACTTCTCTACCTATATCTAGCCCATGTAACAGATTACATATGCGGGATCCTGATCCGGCATCTCATACCCAGGACGTAAAGGATACTGAGAAATAATTCTCGGTAATGAACACACCCGAAGAAGATGCATCATCATGCACTTTCATCGTTTGAGCGGCACGGGAATCCTGGTAATCCTCTATTTCCTGTTCGGTCTTATAACAATTATAAGTTGGTAAGTTGGAGCGGGACCAACGTTCCTTAGCTCAGTATAACAAGCGGGTTTGGTCAATACATCCATATTATTATCTTGATTAAGACGTGACATGGTCGCTACCTAGAGAGAGAGAGAGAAGAAAACACTCATCGTATGCTCTTGCAAGATTAGATTGGTTATTAATTTATCTAATCAGGATGGCTCCCACTATTTTATTCAAATCTTCCTTCAAACCCTAAAAGGAAAGACTAGCCGGGATTAATTACACCCTACAAGTTCGCCAATCTTTCGGCCAGGACAGTGCCGGTACTTTGAGGGAGGTTCCCCGTGCTTTCGCATGGACCTAATTAAAATAAATCTCGTTTTTCCAGACGCGTAACCCCGTTGACACCTTTCTAGACACCTACTTGATCGGCAAAGTGTAATGTGAAAAACTCTCCCAGGAGTAACTCTTACTCGTAGTGGGTATCAGGATCCAACTATCTCATAGAAGGTATGCAATCTTATTGCAAATTTCAACACTTGAAATTCCCAATAATATTTTTTGCCCTTAGCAACCTATGACCTTGATGAAGGCCAACAAACCATAGGCAGCTAGTCAAGTTCAACCTGTACATTTCTTGATCGAATTAAACCCACCCGCACGACCCTTGACGAAGGCCAACAAAGTCGCATGACTTCCCCAACTTAATCGCATCATATTCTTAAGCAGATAAGCGCTAGTTAGCTACCACACACTACGCCTTAACGAAGGCCAACAAACGTAGCACGAATACTAAGTAGAACCTATCTGAAATGACGGAAGGCTACGACAGGTTTTTAAGAAAACCTTTTGCGTAATAAACTTGATCTCATCGTAGAATCGAGTGATTTTTAAAATGGAGTGCTTTTGAGGCTTTTACTAGTTTGCTAAAGAGGTCACTCCTGGTGAAGGGATCTCGGCTCTTTCCTTATCGAATAAGGTGCTGGATATTCTAAAAGGAATACCGCTATGCAAAACAACAGCTAGAGCTATCAGTTTTTGAAAATTTGATTCCACAACATCTTTAGGTTTATTTTCTTTTATTAATCTCATTAATGAAGTCCCATCATTTTAAATTACCTAAACATCACAGATAAATACAACGTACGCTTATGCCATCCTCATTCGCCTCGATGTCCTCTCGTGCACCGTTAGGTTAGATAACTAACGGCAGAGCGGGGCAGGGCTAGTGCGGGTGTAAAACATAAGCAACGTCTATTTAATATATCACATATACTATATCCAGTATCTATCTCAACATATACAGTGATCACATCACAGATAAATCGCAGCAGAACTCAACATATGAAATATTGGATATACTGTGATTTCCGGGTTTTAAATTAAGCCTATATAAAATATGGATTTCACGGTAGTGATGAATAGCCAAACCCACATCCCTAGATGTAAGTCCATGCTACCTCTCCCGGTACTTTCGGGCATGCGGAATTTGGTGAAAAACAATTTTCTAGAGGCGGTAACATGGACTCAAAACCGGATCTTGGTTAAACATCTAACTAACAACCTAACTAGGAGTAGTTAACTACTCAGTTAGGGGGTTATACCTTTCTATCTTGAACTCCTTCGTCTTCAAGCCTCGATGGTTGTCCGGATCGGCTTCACCCCGTCGTCTCCTTGCGCCGAAGATCGATCCACCTGAAAGCTTCAACCTTTGGCTCCTTCTTCGATCATTGAAGAAACTAGTTCACTCGGTTTGCTAAATCTTGTGAACTAGAGTGAGTAGAGAAGAGTTTTGTTGGGATTTTATCTATGGTTCTTGGTTCTCAACACATGAGACAAGTGAACCATAGACTCAAGAGAGGGAGAGCAAGAGGAGGAAGATGAGAGCTCAAGAACAAGAGAGAGAATGAGAATGATAGAATGAGAGAAGACTTTTCTCATTTGGCTCTCATAATCCATAACCATCATAACACATCATAGCAATCAATATGTGATGGTTTAAGCAACAATAGCCATATCATTTCATGCACTCATTTTGCACAAGAGAGCAAGCAAGCAAAAGTCTTTGCCATGAAATGATAGCTATTGTTATCATGATGGTCAACTAGTCAAGCCTAGTCAACCGGTCAACAAAGTCAACAAGTCAACAAAGTCAACCCCTCAACAACCATGTCACCATAATACTTAATTAATATAATTGTTAATCATATATCATATTCTCATCAGGGTTGAGCAAAAAGTCAATAGTCAACGGTCAACGGTCAACAACCCTAATGAGAATCCTCTGCCTCTGTCTCTCCGTCAACTGTGCATACACACCCGCATTCGCGTTCCGAGGAACACGGATGCAAACTGGATAAAACCAATCCCAATACTTACACTAGGATCTGGCTTAAACCAAAGCCCGCTAGTGTAAACTGTCCGGACACTAAACATGCACAAGTGTACGGATGTGACTGAACCCTGTCGCAAAACCATGCGACCTGTCGCAAAACTATGCAACCTCTACTCTTTTGCCTAAAGGCGAATAGCTTTCTGTGTGGGACTCTAAAGACTCGACACTACGCTGGCAGTGGGTTTAACCACAGACCGCAAGCGGCACTAGCTGTGCGTAACGGTCCCCAGGTAGATGCCGACAAGAAGACTGACGAGGTGAAACCCATCTGAACTCCTACTAAGCCTGAATGTGACAATCTCCGTACAGTCTGGTCTGTTCGTTTGATACATCGCATGGCGGGCCTAGGGGGTGGTAAATGTCAGTCCCCTAATAGTGGTACAAGTCGTGTCGGAGTGAAGCCCAATACACCCTGAGATAGGACTGGAAGCCTACCAGTATATCTCGCTTGCCCTGGCCAGGGACTACTCGTGTAGTGGCTCTCCTAGACACAGCGCGATGTCAACCCCCAGTACCGGGAGAGACGAATCCTGTCTAACCGTCACTGCCTCCAAGTGCTTCGGGACTGCACCCAACTACTACCTGTTTGCACGACTCCTTTGAGCGGTGGTACGGTAGTAATCAAAGTAAAGTGGGAACACACTCAAGGCAAAGTGATAGTGTCAAGTCAGCGGTCTAAGCTGTACTCATGTCACCTGGGAACTGATAACTGACGATAGGTATAATACCAACCGGTCAGTTACCGACGAGTCCTGTCCAGTGTACTCGTAACCCAACGAGCACCCGCATACTATCTCCAGTACGACGTACTGACGGCTGTGGGACAGACCGTCTCCCACACTGGGATGAGAAGCGCATGCGCTAGTCTACTCTGGAGTATCGATGCCCTGTCTCGATAGTCCTGCGACTAGGGGCCTGCATAAGGATGTGCTTATAGACTACCCAACCCCACTAGTGTGACTGCCATCATAACGCTGGTAATCAAGCAAAGATCCTAAGGGCTCCACTAATGCGTATAGGTGATATAATAAAATAAACACATGTACACATTGAAGTAGAAACAAACCAAGTAGCATACTACTATTTTGAGCAAGATTGTATCTACAATGTGAATATCCCAAGCTTCCATTAAGTAATATACAAACTAGTATGATACAGTAATGGCCTCTAGGGCATATACACTAACAATCTCCTACTTGCACTAAGGCCATGTACTGGCGTATCGAAGACCTATCATCTCGATCAGCCGCTCGAACTGAGTCTGGGGCAAGGCCTTGGTGAATGGATCTGCAGTGTTATCTTCTGAAGCAACCCTCCGAACCTTGATCTCCTGGCGATCCACGATCTCCCTGATCAGGTGATACCGCCTCAAGTTGTGTCTGGATCTCTGATGGGACCTGGGTTCCTTCGCTAAAGCTATAGCCCCGTTGTTGTCGCAATACAGAGGTATTGGATCAACAATGGACGGAACCATCTGAAGTTCTTTCAAGAACTTCTTCATCCAGACAGCTTCTTTTGCGGCATCAGATGCAGCGATGTATTCCGCTTCCATCATCGAGTCTGCAACGGTTTCCTGTTTGGAACTCTTCCAACACACCGCCCCTCCATTGAGGGTAAAGGCAAAACCCGACATGGACTTGGAATCATCCTTGTCACTCTGGAAGCTGGAGTCAGCAAAGGCCTCGATCTGGAGATCTTTTCCGCCATACACCAAGAACATCTCCTTAGTCCTTCTCAGGTACTTGAGAATGTTCTTTACCGCTATCCAGTGTTTCTCCCCAGGGTTTGACTGATACCGGCTTACCACACTCAGTGCATAAGCTACATCCGGTCTGGTACACAACATCGCATACATTATAGAGCCTACCACAGAAGCGTAGGGTATAATAGACATGCGATCCCTCTCCAAATCAGTCATAGGAGACATCTCTTTAGAGAGGGTGATCCCGTGACAAGCCGGTAGGTTACCGCGCTTGGAATCTTCCATACTGAATCTCTTTAGTATGGTGTCGATGTACCTGGACTGTGAAAGTCCTAATATCCTCTTGGATCTATCACGATGGATCCGGATCCCCAGGATGTATGAGGCATCACCCAGGTCTTTCATGGAGAACCTGTGTGACAAGAACCCCTTGACAGATTGTAGCATAGTAATGTCATTTCCTATTAAGAGAATGTCATCCACATATAAAACGAGGAATACTACAGTTCTCGCTACAAATCTACTGTAGATGCATGGTTCATCTGGATTTTTGATAAAGCCAAATTCCTTGACCGTCTCATCAAAACAGATGTTCCAACTCCGCGATGCCTGCTTTAGTCCATAGACGGACTTAAGCAACTTGCACACCTTTCCGCTGCTCCCACTCTGAATGAAACCTTCTGGTTGGTCCATATAGACACACCCCTCTAAATTTCCATTTAGAAAAGCGGTCTTTACGTCCATCTGCCAGATCTCATAATCGTGGAAGGCGGCAATGGCAAGAAGGATCCGAATGGATTTCAGCATAGCCACTGGAGAAAAGGTTTCGTCATAGTCCAAGCCAGGTCTTTGACGGAAACCCTTTGCAACAAGTCTAGCTTTATAGGTCTCAACCTGTCCATCTACACCAATCTTCCTTTTTAAGATCCTCTTGCATCCTACGGGTTTTACCCCGTCTGGAGCAATGTCCAACGTCCATACCTTGTTGGTGTACATAGACTCCGTTTCGGTCCGCATTGCATCAAGCCATTTTACCGAGTCAACGCTCTGAACGGCCTGCTGGAAGCTAGTAGGCTCATCATAATCTATGATGCAATCCTCTCTATCCTCGTCTATGAGAAAACCGTAGTATCTCTCGGGCGGATGAGACTGCCTACTACTCCTGCGGAGTGGCGTAGGAATGTCCTGTTATTTTGAACCCTCTGGTTCCACTAAGCTTTCAGTAATAGTCTGTGGTTCTGGAATTTCTTCCAGTTCTACTGCGCTCCCACTAATTTCCTTTTCCAAGAACTGGTGTTCTAGAAAGTGGGCATTACGAGAAACAAGGACTTTTTGTTCCTCTGCGTGGTAGAAAAGATACCCCCTGGTGTTCTTTGGGTATCCCATAAACTTGCACAGTACTGAGCGTGCATCGAGTTTGTCCGCATACTGCTTTTTGACAATAGCTGGACATCCCCAGATCTTCAGATATTGAAGCTAGGGTTTCTTCCCACTCCATAACTCATATGGTGTGGTAGGCACAGTCTTAGTGGGAACTCGGTTCAAAAGGTATGCGGCTGATTCTAGCGCATACCCCCAGAATGATCGCGGTAACTCAGCGTTACTCATCCTGGGCCGTACCATATCCAATAGGGTTCGGTTCCGTCTCTCCGATACACCGTTATGTTGCGGAGTGTATGGAGGAGTAAACCGAGAGAGAATTCCGTTCTCTTTTAAATAGTCCAGGAACTCGGCACTCAAGTATTCACCACCTCGATCCGATCTTAGGATCTTGATACTTTTGCTGGTTTGTGTTTCTACTTCATTCTTATATTCCTGGAATTTTCCAAAAGCTTCGGACTTATGTTTCATTAAGAAGACATGTCCGAATCTTGAAAAATCATCCGTAAAAGTAATGAAGTAAGAAAAACCGCTTCGCGCATGTGTAGACATTAGACTGCACACGTCGCTGTGTACGAGTCCCAAGAGCTCGCTCGCCCTTACTCCGTGTCTAGTAAACGGAGTCTTTGTCATCTTTCCTTTGAGACAGGATTGACAAGTGGCATACGATTGATATTCGAACGCATTCAAATATCCTTCTGTATGTAACTTCGTCAACCTTCTTGTTAGTGTATATGCCCTAGGGGCCATTATTGTATCATACTAGTTTGTATATTACTTAATGGAAGCTTGGGATATTCATATGTATATAACAGTCTTGCTAAACATGGTAGTATGCTACTTGGTTTTTTCTATCTTAATATGTGAGTATACGTATTGATAGAGCTCTTAGGATCTTGCTTGACTACCAGCGTTGTGATGGCAGTCACACTAGTGGGGGCTGGGTAGTCTACAAGCACATCCTTATTCAGGTCCCTAGTCGTTGGATTATCGAGACAGGGCATCGATACTCTGGAGTATACTAGTGTGTACGCTTCTCATCCCAGTTGGGGAGATGGTCTGTTCCACAGCCGTCAGTATGTCGTACTGGAGATAGTATACAGGTGCTCGTTAGGTTACGGGTACACCGGACAGGACTCACAGGGAACTGTTGGTTGGTTTTATACCAGTCGTCAGTGAACAGTTCCCAGGTGACATGAGTACAGCATAGTCCGCAGACTTGACACTGCTACTTCGCCTCGAGTGTGTCCCACTGTTCTTAGATTGCTACCCAACCATGGCTTAAAGGAGTCGTGCAAACAGGTAGCAGTTGGGTGCAGTCCCGAGCACTTGGAGGCAGTGGCGGTTAGACAGGATTCGTCTCTCCCGGTATTGGTGGTTGATATCGCGCTGTGTCAGAGAGCCGTTACGTAAAGTCCCTGGCCAGGGCAAGCGAGATTTGCTGGTAGGTTCCAGTAGTTTCTCAGGGTGTAATAGGCTTCGCTCCGACACGACTTATACCGCTATTAGAGGACTGACGCTTGCCGCCCCCCTAGGCCCGATATGCGATAGTCTTAGACGAACAGACCGGACTGTACGGAGATTGTCACATCAGACTCAGTAGGAGTTCGGATGGGTTTCCTCATCGGCCTTCTTATCGACATCTACCTGGGGACCGTTACGTACAGCTAGTGCCGCTTGCGGTCTGTGGTTAAACCCACTGCCAGCGTAGTAGTCGAGTCTCTAGAGTCCCACGCAGAGAGTTTCCCTACTCCAGGCGAAACGATATAGAGGTCGTATGGTTTTACGACAAGGGTTCGGACGCGTACGTGTGTTTACACACGTACGTCGTTCGGACAGTTTTTACCAGTCGGCTTTGGTTTAAGCCAGTTACTGGTATCCGGTTATTGGATTTATACAGTCTAAAGTTTTTCCGTATTTTTGCGGAAAGGAGGGGCGTTCTCGTAATTGCGCGAGAAGCTTCTAGAAGGTGGTGACTAAGGAGGTTTAGGTGGCATATACAATGAATGTGATTAGTGAGTCATATGGATGATTCATCCATGTCATTAATGCATCATAAATGCTTAATGACTCATGGAGATGAATCATTACTAGATATTATCAAGCATGGTTGTTAAATTGTTTTATTTTCTTTTCTTGATAAAAAGAAATGCTTGATATATATTATCATAACTCATTATTCTCACTTCATTATGATCTTCACCTTCTCTCTCCTCAAGCTCTCCCTCTTCAAACCCTAATCCTCCCCTCACATGTGTTGAGTACAAGGATTAGTTAGACTTATTAAACCATAACCCTCACTCTATTTCACCTAGCTTCATTGATTAGCACTTAAAGAAGTTTAGTTGCCTCAAGTTTAGAGGCTAAGCTTGGAGTAAAGCTCTCGGTTGGATCGTCTACTACTTCGAGAAGGCCGAGGAGGAGGTGGAGTTCGCAAAGACGAAGGACACGATTCGTTAGGTATAATCCCTAAACATAGTAGTATAGAACTTCTATGTTTGTTGTTAGTTATCGTTTAGCTTCGATTCATGCGGTTAGTCGATGTTTAAGCAAAGAACAAGATCGTTTTTCAAATTTCCGCCTCCCCGCACGTCGTGTGTGTTGTACATCGACTTACAGTGGTATCAGAGCCTCGCTAAACAATAAATAACTTACTTGCAAATTTGTATGAATTTCGAACGGAAAAAACGAAACCGGAAAAGCCCGAAATCACAAGTTTCTGTCGATTTTTAAATGAAGTCCAAAAATTTTTCATGGATGTTCAGAAAGCTTGAAAAGACAGTAGAAGAACACCCAAGAAAATTGGGCCCCTGAATCGCCTAAAGCGCCGCGGAACCGCGGCGGATCCCACCGATCTTCCGCGATTCCGCCGCCGAGTTGGCGATTCAGGAACCCAATTTTCCTATGTTGCTTCTCTGTGATATTTGGTATTTTCTGGAAATTTTTATTTTTGCTCAGGTTTCAGATTTACAGAGAAGTATTGGAGCAAAATTAAAAGTGTTTAATCGATCGAAATTATACAGTATTTGCTTGTTGGATTATATCTGTGTTAGTATAATGTGTTCGTAAACCTCCCCTAACTGCTAGTATATCGGTTGGCAGGGGGTTGCACATATCTGTAATGGATTTTATCTGTTTGTGTATATGAACTGTGTTGGACTGTTGTGATGTATAGCCGGGGTTTTGTGATGGGTTATTATTTAATTCAGTTGATGTAAATGTAATTTGTTGTAATATTATTTTGCGGGGCACATCCAGGTTGCGGTTGTAGCCACCGTTGTATTATTTTATTTTACTATTTTTGCTCCTAGGACAGACCCAAGGTGGGGTGCACAAACTACCGGGCGGGTAGTTTGCCGTACCCGTTGGGGTCTTGGATGGGGTAATGGCTATTCATCACAACTGTGTAATCCGTCTTTTGTTGCAGGCTCAAAACAAACACGGATTGCTTGCAAATCCAATAAAGTTCATCTGTGATCTGGAATGCCTATTATTGCGTCTGACGAATGTACAATATCTATAAATGATAGCTATTTAGACGTCACTTATGTTTTACACCCGCGCTAGCCCAGCCCCCGCTCTGTCGTTAGTTAAGTAACCTAACGGGTGATGACGGGACCCCGTGGCGAATACGGATGGCATAAGAGGACGTTGTATTTTCGTTGTTTTCTGCAATGATAGGTTAATGATGGGACGCATTATTTATAATGCAAAGAAAATAAACCAAAATGTTTAATCGTTGGAACAATTTAAAAGAAACCACTCGGTTAATTTTAAAAACAGATATTTTTTAAATGCGGAGCTTTAACCACTCCTTTTAAAAGCTATCAGGTTCCTTCGGTTATATCAAGTTCACTACGTTCACGGTTTCGCCAAAACCATTCGTAGCCCTCCGTCATTTCATTTGGGTATTCAGTAGTATTCAAGCTATGCATTTTGGCCAAAGTCAAGGCATAGTGTTTGGTAGCTGCTGGGTTTTCATTTGTTGCATAAGATAGATGAGTTAGTTTGGGACTGTCGTATTATCATTTGACCAAAGTCAGGGGTATATATGGATGGGTTCAAATTGACAAGATAATGACGGGTAGAACTTGACATGTGACTTATGACATTTTGACCAAAGCCAAGGTCATAAGAGCATAGGGCAAAAACTTATATCGGGAATTTCTAAAGAAACTGAAATTTGCAAAGTGATGCATACCATTTGGAGTTTGATGAATGTTGGTAGCATTCCTTCAACATTATCATACGATGATATTTGGATCCCGATCCTACTGTGAGTATATGCTACTTATCAGGAGATTCATCACTTAACGATCAATGCTATAAACCAAGTAGGTGTCAAGAAAGGTGTCAGCGGGGTTACGCCCCCAGAGAAAAGAGGTTATTTAATTAAGGAACTTCGCGAAAGCGTTGGAAAACCTCCCTCGAAGTATCGACACTAGCCTGGCTGAACGGTTAAGCAAGTATTGTACGGTGAGAATAGTCCTGGCTAATTCTTCTTTTATGGTTTGAGGAAGGATTCGAGAAACAGTGGGAGCCATCCAGTTTAGAAAAACTAAAAACCACTCTAAACTTGCAAGAGCATCATGCTAAAGAGTTTTCTTCTCTCTCTCCTAATTGCAGCGACCCTGAAAATGACTGGACTTAAGTTACTTTTAGAGAAAAATATACTGACAGGGCCAAACTATAAAGATTGGCTGCGGAATGTCAAAATGGCTTTGACCTATGACAAATTGGGGTACGTCCTCACCGCTACGGCACCTGCTGTCCCTGGTCCCAAATCCAGCAATGCGGATAAGGAAATCCGCAAAACCTGGGATTTAGATTGCGCGAAAGCCAAGTGCATCGTGCTTGCCTCGATGAACAATGAACATCAGAGGAGGCACGAGGATATAGACCTAGATGGCATATTTCTCCATACAAAGGAATTTTATGGAGAGCAATCTCGTATAGCAAGATACGAGACCTCTAAGAACTTGTTTCGAGCGAGGTTGGCTGTCGGGTCATCGGTAGGAGAACATGTCCTAAAGATGATCGGCTATATTGAAGAGCTCGCAGACCTTGGGACGACTTTGGATAATGAGCTCTATACAGACCTTATTCTCCAGTCCCTTCCTCACACCTACGCCCAGTTTATCCTGAACTTCAACATTCAAAGAAAAGAAGTTGAACTTCCGGAACTCCTGAACATGTTAAGGAGTGCAGAGGGCACCTTGCAGAAGACAAGGGAAACACCCGCTATGTTTGTTAGCGGTACATCTTCTTCCGGGTCCAAGGCAAGGGCCAAAGGAAGGAAGAAGAAGGCCGCCACCAAACCTAGAAGAGGTGTTAGTAAGGTGGGAGGGAAGGGAAAGAAAAAGTTTGCGGTACCAGTAGTTAGCCAGGATGAGTGCTTCCATTGTCACAGGAAAGGGCACTGGAAGAAGGATTGCAAGGCGTGGAACGCCAAGAATCAGGAAACGAAGCAAGCTGTGGCTTCGACTTCAGGTGTGTTTGTAATTGAGAATTGTCTGTCAATCAACTCTACTTCCTGGGTATTGGATACCGGATCAGGATCTCATATTTGCAATTCAATGCAGGCACTGAGAAACCGTAGAGTGCTGAAGGAAGGTGATATGACCCTAAAGGTTGCTAATGGAGCTAGCGTGGGAGCTGCGTCCGTCGGGGATTATCACCTAGGATTGACGAGTGGACACATTTTGGTTTTACATAACTGTTTTTTTGTACCAAGCTTAACGTGTAATATCATATCAGTTTCCTTGTTATCAAATAAAGGTTATGATTTCACGTTTGTAAGAGATGTTGTTAACATCCACCTTAATCATGGTTTGATTGGGTCAGGTACACTAAATAACGGTATATACGTTTTAAACCAACTCCAAATTTTCAATGTCCAGAACACACTTAAAAGAAAGTCTCCAGATTTAAATAAAGCTTTCTTATGGCATTGTAGACTGGGTCACATCAATGAGAGAAGGTTGACTAAGTTGCATAGAGAAGGATATTTAGACTCGTTCGAATATCAAACTTATGACACTTGTCAATCTTGTCTCAAAGGAAAGATGACAAAGACTCCATTCACTGGACAAGGAGTAAGAGCGAGCGAGCTCTTAGGACTCATACACAGCGATGTATGTGGTCCATTGTCTACACATGCAAGAGGTGGTTTTTCCTATTTCATTACTTTCACGGATGATTACTCAAGATACGGATTCATTTATCTGATGAAACATAAATCCGAGGCTTTTGAGAAATTCCAAGAGTATAAGAATGAAGTAGAAAACCAAACCGGCAAAAGTATCAAGACACTTAGATCTGATCGAGGTGGTGAATACTTGAGTGCCGAGTTCCTAGGTTACCTAAAAGAGAAAGGAATTCTCTCTCAGCTTACTCCTCCATACACTCCACAGCATAACGGTGTATCGGAGAGACGGAATCGAACCCTGTTGGATATGGTACGATCCATGATGAGTAATGCTGAGTTACCGCGATCTTTTTGGGGTTATGCGCTAGAATCAACAGCATATCTTCTGAACAGGGCTCCTACCAAGACTGTGCCTACCACTCCATATCAGATGTGGACTGGGAAGAAACCCCATCTTCAGCATATGAAGATTTGGGGATGTCCAACTTTTGTTAAAAAGCAGCATGTGGACAATCTCGAGGCACGATCAGTAAAATGTAAGTTTGTGGGATATCCAAAGAACTCCAAGGGATATTATTTCTATTATGCAGAGGAACAAAAGGTTATTGTTTCTCGTAATGCCCATTTTCTGGAACATCAGTTTTTAGAAAAGGAAATAAGTGGGAGCGAAATAGAACTGGAAGAAATTCCAGAACCACAAACTGCTACTGAAAGTTTGGTAGAACTGGTAGTTCAAGAAGAACAGGACATTCCCGCACCCCTCCGCAGGAGTAGTAGGCCGTCTCATCCGCCTGAGAGATACTACGGTTTTCTCATAGATGGGGATAGAGAGGATTGCATCATAAATGATGATGAACCTACTGACTTCCAGCAGGCCATCCAGAGCGGCGACTCGGTACGATGGCTAGATGCAATGCGGACCGAAATGGAGTCCATGTACACCAACAAAGTATGGACTTTGGACTTTGCTCCAGATGGGGTAAAACCTATAGGATGCAAATGGATCTTCAAGAAAAAGATTGGTGTAGATGGACAGGTGGAAACCTATAAGGCTAGACTTGTTGCAAAGGGTTTTCGTCAAAGACCTGGTTTGGACTATGACGAAACTTTTTCTCCAGTGGCTATGCTCAAATCCATTCGGGTCCTTCGTGCTATTGCTGCCTTCCATGATTATGAAATCTGGCAGATGGACGTAAAGACGGCTTTTCTGAATGGAAATTTAGAAGAATGCTTCTATATGGATCAGCCAGAGGGTTTCAATCAGAGTGGGAGCAGAGGGAAAGTATGCAAGCTGCTTAAGTCCATTTATGGACTAAAGCAGGCATCGCGGAGTTGGAACATTTGTTTTGATGAAACAGTTAAAGAATATGACTTTATCAAAAATCCAGATGAACCGTGTATATATAGTAAAGTTGTAGCCAGAAGTGCCGTATTCCTCGTCTTGTACGTGGATGACATTCTATTGATAGGAAATGACATTCCTATGCTACAATCTGTCAAAGGATTCTTGTCACACAGGTTCTCCATGAAAGACCTGGGTGATGCCTCTTACATTCTGGGGATCCGGATCTATCGTGATAGATCCAAGAGGATGTTGGGACTTTCGCAGTCCAGGTATATCGACACTGTACTGAAAAGATTCAGTATGGAAGATTCTAAGCACGGTAATCTACCGGCTTGTCACGGAATCACCTTCTCCAAAGAGATGTCTCCCAAGACTGATTTAGAAAGGGAACGCATGTCTATTATACCCTACGCTTCTGCGGTAGGCTCTATAATGTATGCGATGTTGTGCTCCAGACCAGATGTAGCTTACGCACTGAGCGTGGTAAGCCGGTATCAGTCAGACCCAGGGGAGAAGCACTGGATAGCAGTAAAGAACATTCTCAAGTACCTGAGAAGGACTAAGGAGATGTTCTTGGTTTACGGCGGAAAAGACCTCAGGTTGGAGGCCTTTGCTGATTCCGGCTTCCAGAGTGATAAGGACGATTCCAAGTCCATGTCGGGTTATGTCTTTACCCTCAATGGAGGGGCGGTGTGCTGGAAAAGCTCCAAGCAGGACACCGTTGCTGACTCAACGATGGAAGCGGAGTATATAGCTGCTTGCGATGCCGCAAAAGAAGCAGTCTAGATGAAGAAGTTCCTAACAGAACTTCAGGTGGTTCCTACCATAGTTGATCCAATACCTCTGTATTGCGACAACAACGGAGCTATAGCTTTAGCGAAGGAACCAAGGTCCCATCAGAAGTACAGACACATCTTAAGGCGGTATCACCTGATCAGGGAGATCATTGATCGTCAGGAGATCGAGGTTCGGAGAGTTGCTTCTGAAGAGAACATTGCTGATCCATTCACAAAGGCCCTACCTCAGATTCAGTTCGAGAGGCTACTCGAGATCATCGGTCTTCTATACGCCAGTACATGGCCCTAGTGCAAGTGGGAGATTGTTAGTGTATATGCCCTAGGGGCCATTATTGTATCATACTAGTTTGTATATTACTTAATGGAAGCTTGGGATATTCACATGTATATAACAGTCTTGCTAAACATGGTAGTATGCTACTTGGTTTTTTCTATCTTAATATGTGAGTATATGTATTGATAGAGCTCTTAGGATCTTGCTTGACTACCAGCGTTGTGATGGCAGTCACACTAGTGGGGGCTGGGTAGTTTACAAGCACATCCTTATTCAGGTCCCTAGTCATTGGATTATCGAGACAGGGCATCGATACTCCGGAGTAGACTAGTGTGTACGCTTCTCATCCCAGTTGGGGAGATGGTCTGTCCTACAGCCGTCAGTACGTCGTACTGGAGATAGTATGCAGGTGCTCGTTAGGTTACGGGTACACCGGACAGGACTCACAGGGAACTGTTGGTTGGTTTTATACCAGTCGTCAGTGAACAGTTCCCAGGTGACATGAGTACAGCATAGTCCGCAGAATTGACACTGCTACTTCGCCTCGAGTGTGTCCCACTGTTCTTAGATTGCTACCCTACCACGGCTCAAAGGAGTCGTGCAAACAGGTAGCAGTTGGGTGCAGTTCCGAGCACTTGGAGGCAGTGGCGGTTAGACAGGATTCGTCTCTCCCGGTATTGGGGGTTGATATTGCGCTGTGTCAGAGAGCCATTAGGCAAAGTCCCTGGCCAGGGCAAGCGAGATTTGCTGGTAGGTTCCAGTAGTTTCTCAGGGTGTAATGGGCTTCGCTCCGACACGACTTATACCGCTATTAGGGAACTGACGCTTGCCGCCCCTCTAGGCCCGATATGCGATAGTCTTAGACGAACAGACCGGACTGTACGGAGATTGTCATATCAGACTCAGTAGGAGTTCGGATGGGTTTCCTCATCGTCCTTCATATCGACATCTACCTGGGGACCGTTACGTACAGCTAGTGCCGCTTGCGGTCTGTGGTTAAACCCACTGCCAGCGTAGTAGTCGAGTCTCTAGAGTCCCACGCAGAGAGTTTCCCTACTCCAGGCGAAACGATAAAGAGGTCGTATGGTTTTACGACAAGGGTTCGCACGCGTACGTGTGTTTACATACGTACGTCGTTCGGACAGTTTTTACCAGTCAGCTTTGGTTTAAGCCAGTTACTGATATCCGGTTATTGGATTTATACAGTCTAAAGTTTTTCCGTATTCTTGCGGAAAGGAGGGGCGTTCTCGTAATTGCGCGAGAAGCTTCTAGAAGGTGGTGACTAAGGAGGTTTAGGTGGCATATATAATGAATGTGATTAGTGAGTCATATGGATGATTCATCCATGTCATTAATGCATCATAAATGCTTAATGACTCATGGAGATGAATCATCACTAGATATTATCAAGCATGGTTGTTAAATTGTTTTATTTTCTTTTCTTGATAAAAAGAAATGCTTGATATATATTATCATAACTCATTATTCTCACATCATTATGATCTTCACCTTCTCTCTCCTCAAGCTCTCCCTCTTCAAACCATAATCCTCCCCTCTCATGTGTTGAGTACAAGGATTAGTTAGACTTATTAAACCATAACGCTCACTCTATTTCACCTAGCTTCTTTGATTAGCACTTAAAGAAATTTAGTTGCCTCAAGTTTAGAGGCTAAGCTTGGAGTAAAGCTCTCGGGTGGATCGTCTACTACTTCGAGAAGGCCGAGGAGGAGGTGGAGTTCGCAAAGATGAAGGACACGATTCGTTAGGTATAATCCCTAAACATAGTAGTATAGAACTTCTATGTTTGTTGTTAGTTATCGTTTAGCTTCGATTCATGCGGTTAGTCGATGTTTAAGCAAAGAACAAGATCGTTTTTCAAATTTCCGCCTCCCCGCACGTCGTGGGGTGTTGTACATCGACTTACACTTCTCTCATTGATGTGACCTAATCTACAATGCCATAAGAAAGTCTGATTTATTTCCGGAGACTTTCTTTTGTGTGTATTCTGGACATTGAAAATCTGTGGTTGGTTTAATACGTATATACCATTGCTCAATATACCTGACCCAATCAGAACTTGATTAAGGTGAATGTTTACAACATTACTTACAAACGCAAATTCATAACCTTCTTTAGAAACCAAAGATACAGAAATGATATTACAAGTTGCGTTGGGTACAAAAAAGCAATTACGCAAAACCAAAACATGTCCATCTGACATTCCCAGGTGATAGTCCCCTGCGGCCTTAGCATCCATGCTAGCTCCATTTGCAACTTTGAGGGTCATGTCACCTGCCTTCAAAACCCTACGGTTTCTCAATGCCTGCAAAGAATTACAGATATGAGATCCTGATCCGGTATCCAATACCCAGGAAGTAGAGTTTATTGAAAGACAGTTTCCAATAACATACACACCTGAAGCTGAAGCTGCAACCTGCTTCAATTCCTGTGTCCTGGCTTTCCAAGCCCTGCAATCATTCTTCCAGTGTCCTTTCTTATGACAATAGAAGCATTCTTCCTTATCCACAAGTTTCCCCGCTTTCTTTGTTGCTTTTGCCTTTCCCTTCGTATCCACTTTACTAACACCGTCCCTTGGTTTGGCGGGGGCTTTCTTCTTCTTTCCCTTGGCTTTCGCCTTGGACCTAGAAGAAGAAGATCCTCCTACAAACAAAGTGGATGTTTCCCTACCTTTCTATAGGGTGCCCTCTGCGCTCCTCAGCATATTGAGGAGTTCTGAAAGTTCAACTTCCTTTTCTTGTAAGTTGAAGTTCAGTATGAACTGGGTGTAAGTGGAAGGAAGGGACTGGAGAATCAAGTCCGTATAGAGCTCATTCTCCAACGTGGTCCCAAGGTCCGCGAGCTCTTCAATGTAGCCAATCATCTTAAGCACGTGTTCCGCTACCGATGATCCGACGGCCAATCTTGCCGAAAATAACTTCTTCGACACTTCGTATCTTGCGATACGAGATTGCTCTCCATACAGTTCTTTTGTATGAAGAAATATGGATTCCAGGTCCATATTCTCGTGCCTCCTCTGATGTTCATTGTCCGTAGAGGCAAGCACGAGGCATTTGGCCTTCGCGCAGTCTAGTTCCCAGGTCTTACGGATTTCCTTATCCGCGACGCTGGTTTTGGGACATGGGACAGGGGGAGCTTTGGTGGTAAGAAGATACCCCAGCTTGTCGTAAGTGATTGCCATCTTGACATTCCTGAGCCAATCTTTGTAGTTTGGCCCTGTCAGTATGTTTTTATCTAGAAGTAACTTAAGTCCAGTCATGTCGATTGGTCGCTGCAATTAGGAGAGAGAAGAAACACTCAGCTTGATGCTCTTGCAAGTTTAGAATGGTTTTTAGCTTGTCTAAACAGGATGGCTCCCACTGTTTCTCGAATCCCTCCTCAAACCAAAAAGAAAGAATTAGTCAAGATCAATCTCACCGTACAATACTTGCTTAACCGTTCAGCCAGGCTAGTGTTGGTACTTCGAGGGAGGTTTTCCAACGCTTTCGCGAAGTTCCTTAATTAAATAACCTCTTTTCCCTGGGGGCGTAGCCCCGCTAACACCTTTCTAGACACCTACTTGGTTTATAGCATTGATCGTTAAGTGAGAAATTTCCCGAGGAGCAGCATATACTCACAGTAGGATCGGGATCCAAATATCATTGCGTGACGAAACTGAAGGAATCCTACCAGAATCATCACACTCCAAATGGTATGCAACACTAGCAAGTTTCAGTTCTTTTGAAACTCCCGATGTGGATTTTTTCCACATGCTCTTATGACCTTGGCGTGAGGTCAAAATGTCATAAGTCACATGTCAAGTTCTTCCCATCATTATCCAGGTTAATTTGAACCCACCCGTACCTACCCTTGACGTAGGCCAAAATGGTAGTACGGCTGTCCCAAACCAACGCATTCTATCTATGCAACAGATAAGTATCCGGCAGCTACCAATCACTATGCCTTGGCGTGAGGTCAAAATACATAGCTTGAATACTACCAAATATTTAACTGAAATGATGGAGGGCTACGAATGGTTTTGGCAAAACCGTGAACGTAGTGAACTTGATATAATCGATGGAACGAGATAGCTTTTAAAAGGAGTGGCTCAAGCTCCGCATTTAAAAGTTAGTTTTGAAAAGAACCGAGTGGTTTTTCGAAAGTGTTCCAACGACTTTAACTTGGTTTATTTTCTTGCATTAGTTCTTTTAATGCGTGATATTCTTGCATTAGTTCTTTTAATGCGTCCCATCATTTAATCCTACCATTGCAGAAAACAACCAAAATATGACGTACGCTTATGCCATTCGCATTCGCCACGGGGCCCCGTCATTACCCGTTAGGTTACTTAACTAACGACAGAGCGGGGGCTGGGCTAGCGCGGCTGTAAAACATAGGCAACGCCTAAATAATATCATATATAGATATATTGCAATGATAGCCATTTCAGATCACAGATGAACACATTGGATATACTAGGAATCCGCAATTCGTATGAGCCTGTAACGAAAAGCAGATTACACGGTCGCGGTGAATAGCCAATACCCCACCCAAGACCCCTACGGGTGCGGCAAACTACCCGCCAAGTACCCGAAGCGAAGCAACCTCCCTCAACTCCGTGAGTAGGCCACTCGGCACTTCGGCATACCCGGTAGTTTGTGCACCCCCTCCATGGGTCTATCCTAGGAGTAAAAACAGTAAAAAGAAATTATACAATGACGGCTACAACCCCGACCCGGTTGTGCAGCCATAAATAATTATTACATCAATTTACAAATTTACATGAATTGAAAGAAAAGAAAACTCTCGTCTCACAACCCCCGGCTATTCACCCGCGACAATCCAATGAATTCATATACACATTCCAATAACATTACAGATCACAGATTTGTATAACCTCCACTAATCGACATATAGCGATTAGCAGACGTTCAATACAAATATCACATCACAGAAAAACCCGTCAGCTTAACTCTTTTAGAAGTTCGATAAAAAATACGGATTTATAGGCCCCAAATACAAAATTTTCGTTCTGGAAAATCTGGGCAGAAAATACATATTCCAAAAATCCCAAAACAACCCCAGAAATACTCTGCACCAAATTTGGACCTCGGCCGAGTCAACTCTGCCGCGGAACCGCTGTGGGAGCGTGCTCCCGCCGCGTTTCCGCGGCTCTTTGAACAGTTCGTGGGACCAAATTTGGTGGTTATTCAAACAAAAGCCTGAGCCGATTTTTAAGATGAAAATTATCAACTTTTGAACAGAATAAAAATCGGCAGAAACTTGACAACTCGGGTTCGTTTCGTGACTTTTTCTTTGATCGATCTTCTAGTTACTTTGCTAACATGTTAGATAGAGTTTAACTAGGCTCTGATACCACTGTAAGTCCATGCTACCTCTCCCGGTACTTTCGGGCATGCGGAATTTGGTGAAAAACAATTTTCTAGAGGCGGTCGCATGGACTCAAAACCGGATCTTGGTTAAACATCTAACTAACAACCTAACTAGGAGTAGTTAACTACTCGGTTAGGGGGTTATACCTTTCTATCTTGAACTCCTTCATCTTCAAGCCTCGATGGTTGTCCGGATCGGCTTCACCCCGTCGTCTCCTTGCGCCGAAGATCGATCCACCTGAATGCTTCAACCTTTGGCTCTTTCTTCGATCTTTGAAGAAACTAGTTCACTCGGTTTGCTAAACCTTGTGAACTAGAGTGAGTAGAGAAGAGTTTTGTTGGGATTTTATATATGGTTCTTGGTTCTCAACACATGAGACAAGTGAACCATAGACTCAAGAGAGGGAGAGCAAGAGGAGGAAGATGAGAGCTCAAGAACAAGAGAGAGAATGAGAATGATAGAATGAGAGAAGATTTTTCTCATTTGGCTCTCATAATCCATAACCATCATAACACAACATAGCAATCAAGTATTATGTGATGGTTTAAGCAACAATAGCCATATCATTTCATGCACTCATTTTGCACAAGAGAGCAAGCAAGCAAAAGTCTTTGCCATGAAATGATAGCTATTGTTATCATGATGGTCAACTAGTCAAGCCTAGTCAACCGGTCAACAAAGTCAACAAGTCAACAAAGTCAACAAGTCAACAAAGTCAACCCCTCAACAACCATGTCACCATAATACTTAATTAATATAATTGTTAATCATATATCATATTCTCATCAGGGTTGAGCAAAAAGTCAATAGTCAACGGTCAACGGTCAACGGTCAACAACCCTAATGAGAATCCTCTGCCTCTGTCTCTCCGTCAACTGTGCATACACACCCGCATCCGCGTTCCGAGGAACACGGATGCAAACTGGATAAAACCAATCCCAATACTTACCCTAGGATCTGGCTTAACCAAAGCCCGCTAGTGTAAACTGTCCGGACACTAAACGTGCATAAGTGCACGGATGTGACTGAACCCTGTCGCAAAACCATGCGACCTCTACTCTTTTTCCTAAAGGCGAATAGCTTTCTGTGTGGGACTCTAAAGACTCGACACTACGCTGGCAGTGGGTTTAACCACAGACCGCAAGCGGCACTAGCTGTGCGTAACGGTCCCTAGGTAGATGCCGACAAGAAGACTGACGAGGTGAAACCCATTTGAACTCCTACTGAGCCTGAATGTGACAATCTCCGTACAGTCCGGTCTGTTCGTCTGATACATCGCATGGCGGGCCTAGGGGGCGGTAAACGTCAGTCCCCTAATAGCGGTACAAGTCGTGTCGGAGTGAAGCCCAATACACCCTGAGATAGCACTGGAAGCCTACCAGTATATCTCGCTTGCCCTGGCCAGGGACTACTCGTGTAGTGGCTCTCCTAGACACTGCGCGATGTCAACCCCCAATACCGGGAGAGACGAATCCTGTCTAACCGTCACTGCCTCCAAGTGCTTCGGGACTGCACCCAACTACTACCTGTTTGCACGACTCCTTTGAGACGTGGTAGGGTAGTAATCAAAGTACAGTGGGAACACACTCGAGGCGAATTGATAGTGTCAAGTCAGCGGACTAAGCTGTACTCATGTCACCTGGGAACTGATAACTGACGATAGGTATAATACCAACCGGTCAGTTCCCGACGAGTCCTGTTCAGTGTACTCGTAACCCAACGAGCACCCGCATACTATCTCCAGTACGACATACTGATGGCTGTGGGACAGACCGTCTCCCATACTGGGATGAGAAGCGCATGCGCTAGTCTACTCTGGAGTATCGATGCCCTGTCTCGATAGTCCTGCGACTAGGGACCTGTATAAGGATGTGCTTATAGACTACCCAGCCCTACTAGTGTGACTGCCATCACAACGCTGGTAATCAAGCAAAGATCCTAAGGGCTCCACTAATACGTATAGGTGATATAATAAAATAAACACATGTACACATTGAAGTAGAAACAAACCAAGTAGCATACTACTATTTTGAGCAAGATTGTATATACAAGGTGAATATCCCAAGCTTCCATTAAGTAATATACAAACTAGTATGATACAGTAATGGCCTCTAGGGCATATACACTAACACTAGACCCCTACGAGAGCGACAAGCAACCCTACCAATTCTAGAGTTAGGAGACCCGGTCTCGACTCCTCGAGATGGTCTCCCACTGGACCCTAGAACCTTGCTACTTGTGCTCCCCGTCTTGGGTCTATCCTAATGCGGAAAAGTAAATAATATACAATGGTGACATCATCCTCAACCCGGAAGTGCCCCAATAAAAGAATATTACATACAATGAATTTTACATGAATGAAAATGAAAAACTCTCATCTCATATAAAACCCTCGGCTATTCTAAACACGACGATCCAATATAACATATCACAACAACACATAACATTACATGTCATCAACGTAAGTAAATATGCGTAACCCAATTGTCGTTGACATATAGCAACGAAACCGGCGATACACCAAATATTACACTTACGGTCGCAGAAAAGAAAGTGAAAAACTACAACAGTTGGAATCCGCAACCACCTTAGTCATCATAAACCCAACGTATCACATACTTTGGATTTTATGCCTAATCAAATGAATTCCTTAGACATCTCATGCTTAACGATTATAAACCCCGCATTTTAGTCTCGATATCGAAAACACTTTTCAATAACAAGTCGGGAAATTCAACAAGATTCCCGAAATTCTGATCGAATGCCTATCGGAAACTTTAGTAGACGGCCGCACCCCCCGTTGCCGTCGACGAAGTGCACTAAGGAGGAACACCGCTGCCGCGAGCACCCGAACGAATGCTTTTGGCGACGGGGTTCTCCTAAAGTCACTCAGTCGGGGCTATGGGGCGTGGCTATCTAATAATGTTACCCGGCGAGTATCCGCGTACGCTACGTGATTGCGATGGACTTTTTATCGCATTAAAATCCTGTGGCAACCGATCAAAGTAGACTAAACTGCTAGATTTATAAAATTCAAATTAGTTATCTCATAACTATTTTTTTGGTTTCCAAATATTGTATCCCATTACATAATATCCGGAAGATGTTAAACTTTTCGATCGATTCATCAAAATCCCACAATTTTCCGACGGCTCAACACTTGAGGACAGTTCAATAATACCCAGAATATGCCAAAATACCTATGCACTAGCCGTAGAAGGGCAGACCCAAGCCTCACTCATGTCGCCACGAAACTACGGCAAAGCCTAGGGTATGACCGCGTTTCTGCGATCCAAAAAGTCGAGTTAGGGTTTCATTCTTCTAGAGGGTTCATAGAATTATTTGCATTTTTTTCCGAATACGTTAAACTTGGAAAAATTGGTTTTTGACATTCGATCGAACTTTTAAACTTCGCCTAGACAATATGTGAATAACCCGAAACATTGTTAAAACTACGAATACGAAACACTTCGAATAGCTTATAGTGTAAGATTACATCACATGCAAAATTAGCAAAAACAAACAATACTTGAAACACCAAAACCCAGTCACTGGAACACACCAAAAATTTCAGCCCCAAAATTCACCAAGTGGTCGAGCAGGCCGGACATTTAGGCATTGTGGCCGATCCAATTCCGGCGAGGGGGGTGAAATTTCATATGTGTTCATGATATATCTCATATAACATTCTGCACATGTTTAAAAAAATTTTGAAGGCTTTTTAAAATAGACAGAAACTAGGTTATCGCGTTTCAAGTTTCGGAGTCGTTTCGGTTTCGTAATCCTAACAAAGTCCGTCTAATGTTCTAGTATGGATCTGATACCACTGCAGGGTTCCCTAGCACGGAAGCAAGGTTTCGGAAGGCATCTTCCATGCCATATTAAAAATTTGCCGTTCTAGCTAACCCTTAACCTAGAATCGTATACTAGAAATCCGACAAATATGTAAATGCAAACACTTTGCAGGTAAAGTGAGCAAGGAATACAACCTTTGTAGACCGGTCCTTCACTTCAATAGCTCCGTGTAGTAGTCTCTTCACTGCAATCGTGAACTCCGGACTCTAAAGAGGCTCTACAAGATGTACAGATCAAGCTTGCTAGAAGACTTCGAGGCCGAAGATGATCTACGTCGAGGAGACACTAAACCAAGCTATCTCTTCACTAATTATGAAATTAGTGAAGAAAACACCCTATAATAAAAGGCAAGTAGTATAGGATGATGAAGTAGGAAGTGGGTTCACTTTAGATTTGATTTTCTCACATGTTTTCTCTCATCTCCATTGAAGCTAGAAAAGCTTGAGAGGAAGAAGAAGAAGAAGAAGAAGAAGAAGCAAGTGATCAAGTGATGAATGAATTCATGTTGTTAGAAATGCAACCATGGTGAGTTATCCTCTCATGCCTAACTCATGTAGAGAATAAACCAAGGTCAAGGGTTAAGGTTGGGTTAACAAATATCTTAAGAAATGACAAACAAGTGGACTTGGTCAATGGCTATCAAATGTGCACAAGAATTCAACCATGACAAATTCCAAATGTTTTTTAATCACTTAATAATAAATATTAACCATAACATAAACCCTTTCATGGTTCTAGTCTCATACAAATATGTTGCATTTGTAACATAGCATGACACAAACATGTACACAAATATACATATCACATATATACAATGTGCACACCAAGTGAGAAAAGAAATCATAAGTGAGAAAGTATTAGTTAATGTAACTTAATATATCAAATATATAATTATAAATTAGATTGTCAAATCAACTCTTGATTTAATAATCTGACTATATCACATATAACCGACTAATATCATGTGTAACAACTTATCGAATCAACACTTGATCCGATAACCCGACTATATCACATATAACCGAACGATGTCACAAATCCTGAGAATACAATACGGTATCTCATATCGTATTAATCTCGGTCCCGCACATATCACATATGTGTTAGTGTATATGCCCTAGAGGCCATTACTGTATCATACTAGTTTGTATATTATTTGATGAAACCTTGGGTTATTCACCTTGTATTGACAATCTTGCTCAAAATAGTAGTATGCTACTTGGTTTGTTTCTTCTTTAATGTGTGCAGGTGTTCTTTTAGCATATCGCCTTTACACATTAGTGGAGCCCATAGGATCTTTGCTTGATTACCAGCGTTGTGATGGCAGTCACACTCGTGGGGGCTGGTTAATCCACAAGCACATCCTTATGCAGGTCCCTAGTGTAAGTGCACGGCGGCGCCCCGGTCGTCAAACCGACGGCCAAACGCGGAAACGGTGATAAACTTTAATTTTTGCGGACTTAGCAAACCGGCACCACCGCGCACTAAACCCCGGATCGTGCCATTAAACTAGTCTAAGCTACTAACAAGAAAGGGAAGAGTTGTACCGTACGATCCGAGTCCTCCGGTCTTCATCTCCACTCCGATCTCCTCGCGGGATCTCCGGTCGTCGCCTCCTCGCCGGAAGGGCACCACATCGCCTGTAGCTTTTACGGGCTCCCACCTCAATACCGAGGCAACTCGGGCGCGAAGCTGGCGAATCGACGCGTCCAAGATTTGCTGTAGGAACTGTAGTGTAGAGTGCATGTCTCACTTTGGGGTATAGGTTGCCTTTTGAAAATGGAGGAATGAAGGTATGAAAAATGGTGCTTTCATTTTTCCTTGTATCAAAAATGAGATGAATGAAACTCTCTCAAAGATGAAGATGAAGCTCTCTTCTTCTCTTTTCTACTTCTCACTCTTCTTATGAAAAACTTAATCAACTTAGAAATGGTGGAGAAAGAATAAGAAGCATGAAGGGAGGTGATCGTAGTAAAAGGAGGACGGTGACCACATCCAAACATAATCATCACTAAACTACACATCAATCCTAATCCTTTCTTATCACAATAAAGCATGAAAAGCAAAGATGCTTATCATATCACGCTTTATGCAAATAAGTCCTCCACAAAGTGTAATTTGCAAAACTGCAAATTACCCCCTCCATCGGAAAAGTCCGGCCGGGAAAGAACAAAGGAAAACCGGCCGGAACGGAATGCAAACTGGCAACTCCAGAAAACTGGTCCCGTAATAAATTACAGGAAAACCCCGATACTGTGCATACACACCCGCATCTGTATTCCGTCCGGATACAAATGCAATGAGACAAAATCTACACTGTACTATACTAGGATCCGGCTTAAACCAAAGCCGGCTAGTAATATCCGTCCGATCCTGATCCGTGCAATACCGCACGTATCTGATCGAACGCTGCCATATAACTATACGGCCACTAGTACAAAACCGCCCGATCCTGATCCGTGCAATACCGCACGTATCTGATCGGACCCTGCCATATCTCCATACGGCCTCTACAGCGTTTCGCCCGAAAGCTTGAGTAACTGAAAGTGTGGTGGACTCTAAAGACTCGTCAATACTATGGCTGTGGATTTAACCACTAGCACGTCAGAGGTATAAGCCAATACGTAACGGGCCACCAGCTATTGACTAAAAGGGACGTCGATGAGCGAACTCATCCTGACACCCTACTGAGCCTGTCAATGACAATATCCGTGCAGTCCGGTCCGTTCGTCTATGAGTATCGCATGGCGGGCCTAGGGGGTTGGTAAAAGTCAGACCCCCAAAAGCGGTACAAGTCGTGTCGGAGTGTAGCCCAGAACACCCTGAGATACTACTGGAATACCTACCAGTAAATCTCCTTGCCTTGGCCAAGGACTTTGTGTAATGGCTCTCCTAGACACAGCACGACCTCACCCCCAATACCGGGAGAGACGAACCCCTGAAGATACGCTCACTGCCTCCATGTGGCTCGGGACTGTACCCAACTAAAACCTGTTTGCACGACTCCTTTGAGCCGTGGTAGGGTAGTAATCAAAGTACAGTGGGAACTCACACGAGACAAATGACGATCCCCAGGTCGATGAACTAACCTGCACACATGTCACCAGGGAACTGCCATCTGACGTCTGGTATATGACCAACTAGCATGTTCCCGGCGAGTCCTGTCCGGTGTACTCATAACCCAATGAGCACCTGTATACATCTTAGGTGATCCAACTGACACCAGTGGCTTGTGAGACCGGCCACCGCCCCTCGTCGGGGTCTCGACTGTATACACTAGTCTACTAATGGAGTATCGATGCCCGGTCTTGAAACTCCCACGACTAGGGACCTTTTAAGGATATGCTTGTAGACCCCCAGCTCCCACTTATATGATCGCCCTCATACTGCTGGTGGTCAAGCAAGAATCCTAGGGGCTCTATCAACGTGTAATAGCGACGTGTCAGGTCACCTAAAACAGTACACGATGATAAAGGTAAACCAGATAGCATACTATCATCTCGAGTAAGACTGTCCTACCGGGATAGGTCCTCCCTCAATCATTACAATCACGTACCTGTGACCTAATAATTGACTCTGAGGGCACTATCTCCAACAATCTCCCACTTGCACTCAAGGCTAATTATTGCGATGTCGCATACTCACAGCCCGTGTGATACCGAACACCCAACTCCTCTACTAGTCAATCTCACAAAGCTCGTTTGCGAAACTATTGCGTTCGAGGAATAGCCTCAGTGAGTGGATCCGCCTAGATGTTTCTATCTATGTCTCTCTATATCTCAAGTTCGCGGAGAAACCCATCTCCCGAAATGAGCAATACCTGTCTTAGAATGTGTCTGGATGTCTGATGGGACATAGCTCATAAATGAACTCCAAATCCAAACTTCTTAGACTGTATCGTCAACTGAACTTAATCAGTATCCTGCGCCATGCCTCCCTCAGTATTGCCTTGGACCACCTGTCCAAAATACTGCCCCTCGTCAGAAGGAAAACTATAACTCTGACAACCTCCTTGTCGTCCATGTCACCTTGGAAGCCTGGAATGATAACTGTCTCCTGAATGAGGCTGCCGTTATCATATCCCTAGAACATCCACTTATGTTCTAAAACTGCTTCCGACTGTTTCTCCAGGATTGGATTAATGTCAACTTATTGCATCTAGTGCAAGAACAACATCTGGTGTGGTACTTGACATCTCATGATTGACTCAATTGCCTAAGCAAGTGATCTGCCAATCATGCACGTCCCTCTCCCCTTTAGTCTGTAAGACACCTTTGGAGAGGGTGACTCCATTACCTGCAGGTACACTACCGTGCCAGGAGTCGTCCATTCTAAATACTCTTAGAATGCTGTCAAGTACCCTGATTGGGAAACCACCCAAATCTAGATCTAAAACCATAGATCTAGTAACCAGTATGTCTGATATAAAATCCATTTCCTTTATGGATAAAACAACTGTGTGACGACCAAAGTATAACCGATCGTAGTATAGGAGTTTCTTTTCCTATTCTGTGTATGTCATCCAGATACCAGGATATCACACCCTACTACCTTCTCAACAGATCCATCTCCTATTCTGATGAAGTCAAACCTATGACTGTCACGTCAGAAACAGATGATCAATCTCCGCTACATCTGCTTTAGTCTATAAATAGACATAAGCCTGATGTCCACCAATGCTTCCGCTGCTCCCACTGACTACGACAACCCTCTGGCAGAGTCATATAGACGTGCACTTCTAAAGCAAGTTTAGAACGACGCTATACTCATCCTCCTGCCGGGTCTCGCAGCCTGGAACAACAACAATGGCAAGTGTGGGTAAACAAGAACTTCCCTGTCACCGTCCTTGAGGCTACCGAAGTACCTCTCGGGTGCCTGAAGTTACCCACCTTATCTGCGGAGTGGCCAATGGAATGTCAAATCAGATTGAATCTTTAGGTTCCTTATCAAATCTTCAGTAATCGTTTGCGGTTCTGGAATCACTTCCAGTTCTACCATACTCCCACTACTGTTTTCTGAAAAAATCCATTTTTAATAAAACTGTGGCGAGTCTATAACAATATTGCTATTGTTCATCCAGATGGTAGAAAGTCAACCCGCGTCATAGCCTGGGTCAACCCACAAACAGCCATTACAGAAACGTGCCTCGAGTTGTCCAGTGTCTGGTTTTAAGCATAAGCCAGACAACTCCCCGTACCTTAACAATGTTAAGATATGAACTGTACTATATCCAATATAGAAACAGAGGCACTAATTTAATTGAACCAGATTCAAATCATGCAGCTGTCCCCAGCGCATGTCAACTAAATGGAAGGAGGCCGATCAGCGTTACTCAACTTAGGAATGCTTCCAATTATGAGTAACCTGAAAGAGAAGCAATTTCTCTTTATCATTACTATCAACTGAATACCATACACAAGTATCTACATCTTCGATCACTTTGAAGAATCCCGATACTTGCTACACCTGGTTCCCTACTCTATTCAAATACCTATAACTTCTCAAAATTCGGACCCTGTGTTTCAACGAAACACCTGTCTAAAAATCAGAGAAGTCATAAGTAAACCGAATATAGTATGAGGACCGACCCCTCTGTCCTGATGGACCCTGGACAACATACAATACCCTGTATGAGTCCCCTGAGTCTGATAACTCATTCACTGTATGTCGTAGGTTGAAAACTGTACTTATGGTTAAGAAGAATTACACCGCTGTTTAATGCTCCTTACCTAATCATCCACTGATATAGGTAAATGTCATCGACATAATATCAAAAGGTATATCTCACTCTATGAAAATAGACGTACAGATATATCAATTTGAGATTGGTGCACAACAGCGGATATTCAAAACCAAATATTTGCCGACCGGCAAACAACCCAGGTGGCATCCTCAAATATCACCAATTACAACGAATCCCGATATAATGAGGATGATCACCCAATTCCCAATAACTTACTCCCACTCATCATCTGTAAAACCATACAGATGTGAGAATCATACCTGGTAAATACATACCCTGGAGCAAGTGTCTAATTGGAAAATCAGTTTTCTTTTAACAGTATACAGTTGAACTGAAACATTGAAATGTTTCGTTGGGGTATCCTGGTATTCCTAGTAATGCCTCTACCATTATCCAGATTCACAACTATAACCGTATAATTCTTTGCCACCTCTCCAAATCCCTTCATATGTCTTTAGTCATTACCTTCTGTACACCCCTTTAGGCCAAATGGTTTTCTTCCTTCCCTACCGTTCGGCACCAGCCTATGGTTTGGAAGAAGACTATCCAAAAAGCATAAAGGGTGTACTGTCCTAATCTTTGGAGCACTCGCATCGCGAGAGAAGGTGAAGATAAAAGACACCTGAATGTACTTTATTCCTATTTCTCCTGAACCAGGATCCATCCCCGAACTGGAACGAGTTCCTTTCGAGTTCGTATATAACCATACGATGGATTATCCAATAAAATGGGATCTTCGTAGTGATACGGAGTGTCCTGGAGAAATACAAAGGTGATTTAGGATTGGCGAAGAAATACTTGGTTTGGTCGTGAATAGCAGTCGCAATTTACTTTGCCCTCTTACTAATCCCTTGCTTTGTCTGAACTTAATACCTTCTGTACACCGTTTAGGCTAACCGGTTTTCTTCATTCCCTACCGGTCGGCACCAGCCTATGGTTTGGAAGAAGACTATCCAATTTGCATAATAGGTGTACTACTCCTAAACTAAGGAGTACTCGCAACCTGAGAGAGGGTGAAAAGAAAAGACAACTGAATAATCCTATCCGTTTTCTCCAGAACCGGAAACCATCCTCGAATAAATTCCTTCGAGTTCGTATATAACCATACGATGGTTTTGTCCAATGGAAGTGGACGTTCGTAGTAATACGGGGTGTCCTGGAGAAAAGGGTAAAAGTAGGAGTGGCAATGAGGTTCGCAACTCTGACAATCCAAAAGCCAGTGTTAAGTAGGTCCGGTCAATTTGGTCACTGAGTCATAGTCTAGGGTCGGGTCAATGGTCGCTGCCAGAGAGAGAGAGAAAAGAAACACTCAGCGTGCACTCTATCCTAGATCAGAATGGTTATCACTTTTTCTAATCAGGAAACCTCCCACTGTACCTCAAATTCTCCTCCAAACCTAAAAGAAGAATTAGTCGGGGTCACCCGAGGAGTAAACCAACTCATCAGTGGGAATCGGGATCCAACTATCATTGCATGATAACGTGACGGAATCCGCTCACGGTATCACACTCCAGAAGGTATGCGCATATCTGGCAAGTTTCAGTACTTTTGAAACTCCCGATGTGATTTTTACCCCATGCACTTATGACCTTGACTTTGGCCAACATATCATAAGTCACATGTCAAGTTCTACCCGTCATTCTCCAGGTTAATTTGAACCCACCCGTACATACCCTTGACTTTGGCCAAAATGGCAGTACGACTGTCCCAAACCAACGCATCTATCTATGCTGCATATGAATACCCCAATAGCTACCAATCACTGTGCCTTGACTTTGGCCAACATACACAGCTTGAATACTACTGACCACCCATATGAAACGACGGAGGGCTACGAATGGTTTCTGGCGAAAACCTTTAACGTAAAGAACTTGATATCGTCGAAGGAACGGATAGCTTTTATAGAAAATATAGTGACGAAAACCTTTACTAAAGAGGTCACTCCTGGTGAAGGGATCTCGGCTCTTTCCCCGTAGAATGGGGTGCAGGATATTCCAACTGAATACCACGGTGCAAAGCAAAAGTAATCGGCTATAGTGAAGTTAATGCCCTGACGCAAACTTTTGTCCAAGGGGTCACTCCCGGTGAAGGGATCTCGGCCCTTGCCTCGTCGACTGAGGAGCAGGATATTCCAAATGAATACCACGATGCAAAACAAAAGTGAACGTCCTTGCAATAACAGCTTTTTGAAAAGTGTTCCAACAACATCAGAATAGGTTTGTTTAACTTGCATTGATCCGAATCAACGCAGTCCCATCAATTAATCACACCACAAAGAACGAAAATATACTGACGTACGTATATGCCATCCGCATTCGCCACTGGGTCCCGTCATCACCCGTTAGGTTAGCTAACTAACGGCAGAGCGGGGACTGGACTAGCGCGGATGAAAAACATATACAACATCTACTAATATATATACCAATATATTATTTTTCGCTCAAGGCGTGAAAAGAAATGCAACATTACAGAAATGTACAGCATCACAGAACAATACAGATATCTGGGATCCCCGGGTTTCACAGAGCCACTACTGAAACCCGACGTTCCCCTGGTCGTGTGGATAGCCTGTGCAATGAAATCCTAGACCCCTACGGGTGCGGCAAGTTACCCGCCAAAACCTGAAGCGAGGCATCCCCCTTCAGCTCCGTGAATGGACCACCCAGCACTCCACGGAATCCGGCAACTTGGGCACCCCTCCTGGGTCAACCTGTACCCCCTACGAGTGCGGCGAATAGCCCGCCAATCCCAGAGTGAAGCCCCCTCCGTCTCAATGCCATGAGATGCGGGCTTGTTGCCCTCTAGAACCCGGCCATCCGTGCACCCCTCCGCGGGGTAATCCTAGTACAGAAAGTAAAATATACATACACCGGGTACATCGACCGCAACCAGGTCGTGCCCCAAAATAATAATACAAACAGGCAGTGACGGCAGTCCACATGTCGGACGCTCGCCCCGCAATATCAAATGTACATAATACAACATCACAGTACTAGCATTGCATCCAGGCTATCCCCCACGACCGATCCGCAACATCACAGCATAAACATAGAACATCATCGTGAAAGTCACGTTCGCAAATCCGTCTAACCGGGCTATAGCAGTTAGACCGGATTTACCGATCAAGTGACATTCACGGTCGCAGATATAATGTAAATACTGTGAAAAATGTGTTTAAAATTTTCCGATTGACCAAAAATTAACAAGTGGGCCCCTAATCAAAACTGTAGCACTCACAGAAAACCTGGGCCCAATTTTAATATTCCAAAACCCCTAATTACACCCCTGAAGCCCACTGGAAAAATATGGCCCACTGAACTCTCAAGACTGCGGCGGAACCGCGGCCCAATAGAAGGGTAGGGCCGCGGATCCGCGCTCTGTTTGAGAGATCAGAGTGTCGAATTTTCCCAGAGTTCTTAGAATCTCCTGCACATCATTCTGAGACCACCTGAAAAATTTTTAGACACCAAAAATTCTTAACAGAAAACTGATGTGAGGTAAAAATGAGTTTTTGGAATTTTGGTCGATCGGAACCGCAAAACACATCAAACGAAAGCTAGACGAAGTTAATGGCGAGGCTCTGATACCACTGTAAGTGCACGGCGGCGCCCCGGTCGTCAAACCGACGGCCAAACGCGGAAACGGTGATAAACTTTAATTTTTGCGGACTTAGCAAACCGGCACCACCGCGCACTAAACCCCGGATCGTGCCATTAAACTAGTCTAAGCTACTAACAAGAAAGGGAAGAGTTGTACCGTACGATCCGAGTCCTCCGGTCTTCATCTCCACTCCGATCTCCTCGCGGGATCTCCGGTCGTCGCCTCCTCGCCGGAAGGGCACCACATCGCCTGTAGCTTTTACGGGCTCCCACCTCAATACCGAGGCAACTCGGGCGCGAAGCTGGCGAATCGACGCGTCCAAGATTTGCTGTAGGAACTGTAGTGTAGAGTGCATGTCTCACTTTGGGGTATAGGTTGCCTTTTGAAAATGGAGGAATGAAGGTATGAAAAATGGTGCTTTCATTTTTCCTTGTATCAAAAATGAGATGAATGAAACTCTCTCAAAGATGAAGATGAAGCTCTCTTCTTCTCTTTTCTACTTCTCACTCTTCTTATGAAAAACTTAATCAACTTAGAAATGGTGGAGAAAGAATAAGAAGCATGAAGGGAGGTGATCGTAGTAAAAGGAGGACGGTGACCACATCCAAACATAATCATCACTAAACTACACATCAATCCTAATCCTTTCTTATCACAATAAAGCATGAAAAGCAAAGATGCTTATCATATCACGCTTTATGCAAATAAGTCCTCCACAAAGTGTAATTTGCAAAACTGCAAATTACCCCCTCCATCGGAAAAGTCCGGCCGGGAAAGAACAAAGGAAAACCGGCCGGAACGGAATGCAAACTGGCAACTCCAGAAAACTGGTCCCGTAATAAATTACAGGAAAACCCCGATACTGTGCATACACACCCGCATCTGTATTCCGTCCGGATACAAATGCAATGAGACAAAATCTACACTGTACTATACTAGGATCCGGCTTAAACCAAAGCCGGCTAGTAATATCCGTCCGATCCTGATCCGTGCAATACCGCACGTATCTGATCGAACGCTGCCATATAACTATACGGCCACTAGTACAAAACCGCCCGATCCTGATCCGTGCAATACCGCACGTATCTGATCGGACCCTGCCATATCTCCATACGGCCTCTACAGCGTTTCGCCCGAAAGCTTGAGTAACTGAAAGTGTGGTGGACTCTAAAGACTCGTCAATACTATGGCTGTGGATTTAACCACTAGCACGTCAGAGGTATAAGCCAATACGTAACGGGCCACCAGCTATTGACTAAAAGGGACGTCGATGAGCGAACTCATCCTGACACCCTACTGAGCCTGTCAGTGACAATATCCGTGCAGTCCGGTCCGTTCGTCTATGAGTATCGCATGGCGGGCCTAGGGGGTTGGTAAAAGTCAGACCCCCAAAAGCGGTACAAGTCGTGTCGGAGTGTAGCCCAGAACACCCTGAGATACTACTGGAATACCTACCAGTAAATCTCCTTGCCTTGGCCAAGGACTTTGTGTAATGGCTTTCCTAGACACAGCACGACCTCACCCCCAATACCGGGAGAGACGAACCCCTGAAGATACGCTCACTGCCTCCATGTGGCTCGGGACTGTACCCAACTAAAACCTGTTTGCACGACTCCTTTGAGCCGTGGTAGGGTAGTAATCAAAGTACAGTGGGAACTCACACGAGACAAATGACGATCCCCAGGTCGATGAACTAACCTGCACACATGTCACCAGGGAACTGCCATCTGACGTCTGGTATATGACCAACTAGCATGTTCCCGGCGAGTCCTGTCCGGTGTACTCATAACCCAATGAGCACCTGTATATATCTTAGGTGATCCAACTGACACCAGTGGCTTGTGAGACCGGCCACCGCCCCTCGTCGGGGTCTCGACTGTATACACTAGTCTACTAATGGAGTATCGATGCCCGGTCTTGAAACTCCCACGACTAGGGACCTTTTAAGGATATGCTTGTAGACCCCCAGCTCCCACTTATATGATCGCCCTCATACTGCTGGTGGTCAAGCAAGAATCCTAGGGGCTCTATCAACGTGTAATAGCGACGTGTCAGGTCACCTAAAACAGTACACGATGATAAAGGTAAACCAGATAGCATACTATCATCTCGAGTAAGACTGTCCTACCGGGATAGGTCCTCCCTCAATCATTACAATCACGTACCTGTGACCTAATAATTGACTCTGAGGGCACTATCTCCAACACCTAGTCGTAGGACAATCGAGACAGGGCATCGATACTCCGGAGTAGACTAGAGTATGCACTTCTTATCCCATCTTGGGTGACGGTCTGTCTCACAGCCGTCAGTACGTCGTACTTGGGATAGTATGCGGGTGCTCCTTAGGTTATGAGTACACTGGACAGGACTCGTCGGAACTGTTGGTTGGTATTATACCTATCGTCAGTTATCAGTTCCCAGGAGACATGAGTACAGCTTAGTCCGTTGACTTGACACTGTCACTTTGCCTCGGGTGTGTTCCCACTGTTCTTTGATTACTACCCTACCACGGCTCAAAGGAGTCGTGCAAACAGGTAGTTTTTGGGTGCAGTCCCGAAGCACTTGGAGGCAGTGACGGTTAGATAGGATTCGTCTCTCCCGGTATTGGGGGTTGATATCGCGCTGTGTCTAAGAGAGCCATTACACAAAGTCCCTGGCCAGGGCAAGCGAGATAGACTGGTAGGTTTCCAATGTTATCTCAGGGTGTTCTGGGGTACACGCCGACACGACTTGTACCGCTATTAGGGGACTGACGTTTACCGCCCCCTAGGCCCGCCATGCGATATTCTTAGACGAACAGACCGGACTGTATGGAGACTGTCACATTCAGGCTCAGTAGGAGTTCAGATGGGTTTACCTCGTCAGTCTTCTTATCGACATCTACCTGGGGACCGTTACGTACAGCTAATGCTGCTTGCGGTCTGTGGTTAAACCCACTGCCAGCGTAGTATCGAGTCTTTAGAGTCCCACACAGAGGGTTATTTGCCTTTAGGCAAAATGAGTAGAGGTCGCATGGTTTTGCGACGGGGTTCGTTCACATCCGCGCACTTGTGCACGTTTGGTGTCCGGACAGCTTATACTAGCGGGCTTTGGTTTAAGCCGGATCCTAGTATATGATTTGGGATTGGTTTTATCTCTTTGTATTCGTGTTCCTCGGAACGCGGATACGGGTGTGTATGCACAGTTGACTGAGGCAGAGGCAGAGGACTTTCATTAGGGTTGATGACCATTGTCATTTTCTTAACCCTAATGTTTATGTGTGAAATATGATTTGTTAATATTAGTTAATTCTAATTATGTATAGTTAGGGTTGTTGACTATTTGACTTTGCTTGACTTGTTGACCTAGGTGGACAAGTTGACCATCATCATTTCATATGAAAGATACTTATTGATCCTTGCAAAAGCATTTAATGTGAAATGATAATGGTCATTTCTTTATTAACCATCACAATTATATTTAGATAATTGTTTATTTATTATGATTCACATATATGTGAGAAGGTTGGCATTATTCTTCTCACTTTATCATTCTTATTCTCTCTCATCCTCTTCCTCTCTCTCTAGCTCTCCGCTCTCATGAGTTGAGAACCATTTGAGCTTGAGATAAAACCTTCAAAATTACTCTCTACTCTTTCTAAGGTCCTAGGTTTAGCACACCAAGCACCTTAGTTACTTCTAGTTTGAGGTTGGAGCCAAAGGTAGAGGCCCTCGGGTGGATCTTTTTTCGGCAAGAGAAGGCGACAAGGAAAACCCGTTCTTTCCACTCCAAGGAGCAAGAAGAGAAGGACTTGAAGACCTAGGTATAACCCCTTCAACCGAGTAGCTAAACTTTTTAGATTTGTTGTTAGTTTATGTTTAGCAAAGATCCCTCCTTTTGGTTAGTCCATGTTGCCTAGTGTTGTAAAAATCCGATTTTTCATAACGTTTCCGCCTCCCCGCAAGCACCGGGGTAGGCAACGTGGACTTACAGTGGTATTAGAGCCTAGCTAAACACAAACTAACTAGTTAGCAAAGTATCAAGAACTTCGATCGGAAAAAATCGCAAAATACGTTTTCTAAAACCCTAGTTTTTGCCGATTTTTATTTCTGCTTTAAAAATAATAAATCATACACTAAAAATCGGCTCAGGGTTTTTACTGAACACCCAAGAAAAAAGAACCAGCGAGCCGACCAACTCACTGCGGAACCGCGGCAAGAGAATGCTCTTGCCGCGGATCCGCGGCCGAGTTGACTCGGTCGTGGGTCGTTTTTCCTGTAGTGTTCTTCTGTTGCTGTTTTGGGATTTTTAGGATGATTTGTTTCTACCCAGATTTTCCAGAGAACAAGTTAGTTTTTGGGGTGGTCACAAATCCGTATTTTGATCGAACTTCTTTACACTTTGGTTAATGGGTTATATCTGTAATGTGATATATGTATTGAACGTCTACTAATCGCTATACGTCGATTAGTGGGGGTTATACATATCTGTGATCTGTAATGTTGATGGTTTGTGTATATGAATTCGTTGGATTGTCGCGGATGAATAGCCGGGTGGTTGTGAGATGAGAGTTTTTCTTATTCTTTCAATTCTTGTAATATGTAAATTGATGTAATATTATTTGTATGGCCGCACAACCGGGTTGGGGTTGTAACCGTCATTGTATAATTTCTTTTACTGTTTTTGCTCCTAGGATAGACCCAAGGTGGGGTGCACAAACTACCGGGTATCTCGAAATGCCGAGTGGCCTACTCACGATGTTGAGGGAGGTTGCTTCGCTTCGGGTACTTGGCGGGTAGTTTCCCGCACCCGTAGGGGTCTAGGGTGGGGTTTCGCTATTCATCGCGACCGTGTAATCCGTGCTTCGTTACAGGCTCATACGGAGTGTGGATTCCTAGTATATCCAATGTATTCATCTGTGATCTGGAATGGCTATCATTGCATGTGACGAATGTATATATCTATATATATGATATCTATTTAGGCGTTGCTTATGTTTTGCATCCGCGCTAGTCCAGCCCCCGCTCTATCGTTAGTTAAGTAACCTAACGGGTGATGATGGGACCCCGTGGCGAATGCGGATGGCATAAGCGTACGTCATATTTTCGTTGTTTTTTGCAATGGTAAGATTAATTGATGGGACGCATTAAAATTAATGCAAGAAAAATAAACCAAGTAACAGTCGTTGGAACACTTTCAAAACCACTCGGTTCTTTTCAAAACCAAATTTTAAATGCGGAGCTTGAACCACTCCTTTTGAAAGCTATCTCGTTCCTTCGATTATATCAAGTTCACTACGTTCACGGTTTCGCCAAAACCATTCGTAGCCCTCCGTCGTTTCACATGAATGGTCAATAAGTATTCAAGCTATGTTTGTTGGCCAAAGTTAAGGCATAGTGATTGGTAGCTAATGGGTATTCATGTGCAGCATAGATAGATGTGTTGGTTTGGGGCAGTCGTTCTACCTTGTTGGCCAAAGTCAAGGGTATGTGCGGGTGGGCTCAAATTAACCTGGAGAATGACGGGTAGAACTTGACATGTGACTTATGATTTGTTGGCCAAAGTCAAGGTCATAAGCGCATGGGGCAAAAATCCACATCGGGGGTTTCAAATGAAACTGAAACTTGCTAGCGCTGCATACCATTTGGAGTGTGATGATTCTGGTAGGATTCCTTCATTTTTTCACGCGATGATATTTGGATCCCGATCCTACAGTGAGTATATGCTACTCCTCTGGAACTTTCTCACATAACGATCAATACTATAAACCAAGTAGGTGTCTAGAAAGGTGTTAGCGGGGCTACGCCCATAGGGAAAAGAGCTTATTTAATTAAGGAACTTCGCGAAAGCGTTGGAAAACCTCCCTCGAAGTACCGACACTGGCCTGGCTGAACGGTTAAGCAAGAATTGTACGGTGAGATTAATCCCGACTAATTCTTCCTTTATGGTTTGAGGAGGGATTCGAGAGACAGTGGGAGTTATCCTGTTTAGACAAATTAAAAACCACTCTAAACTTGCAGGAGCATCATGCTAAAGTGTTTCTTCTCTCTCTCCTAATTGCAGCGACCAAATATCATGACTGGACTTAACTTACTTATAGATAAAAATATACTGACAGGGCCAAACTACAAAGATTGGCTCAGGATTGTCAAAATGGCAATCACTTATGACAAGTTGGGGTATCTTCTTACCACCAAAGCTCCCACTGTCCCAGGTCCCAAAACCAGCATCGCGGATAGGGAAATCCGTAAGACCTGGAAAATCGACTGCGCGAAGGCCAAGTGCCTCGTGCTTGCCTCTATGGACAATGAACATCAGAGGAGGCACGAGAATATGGACCTCGAATCCATATTTCTCCATACAAAAGAACTTTATGGTGAGCAATCCCGTATCGCCAGATACGAAGTGTCGAAAAAGCTGTTTTCGGCGAGATTGACCGTCGGATCATCGGTAGCGGAACACGTGCTTAAGATGATTGGCTACATAGAGGAGCTCGTGGACCTTGGGACCACGTTAGAGAATGAGCTCTATACGAACTTAATTCTCCAGTCCCTTCCTTCCACTTACGCCCAGTTTATCCTGAACTTCAACTTGCAAGAAAAGGAAGGTGAACTTTCAGAACTCCTCAACATGCTGAGGAGTGCAGAGGGCACCTTACAGAAAGGTAGGGAAACATCCACTTTGTTTCTAGGAGGATCTTCCACTTCTAGGTCCAAGGCGAAAGCCAAGGGAAAGAAGAAGAAAACCCCCGCCAAACCAAGGGGCGGTGTTAGTAAAGTGGATACGAAGGGAAAGGCAAAAGCAACACAGGTAGCGGGAAAGCTTATGGGGAAGGAAGAGTGCTTTTACTGTCACAAGAGTGGACACTGGAAGAAAGATTGCAGGGCTTGGAAGGCCAGAACACAGGATCTGAAGCAAGTTGCGGCTTCAGCTTCAGGTGTGTATGTTATTGAAAACTGTCTATCAATAAACTCTACTTCTTGGGTATTGGATACCGGATCAGGATCTCATATCTGTAATTCTTTGCAGGCGTTGAGAAAGCGTAGGTTTTTGAAGGAAGGTGACATGACCCTCAAAGTTGCAAACGGAGCTAGCATGGATGCTGAGGCCGTGGGTGACTATCACCTGGGAATGTCAGATGGACATGTTTTGGTTTTACGTAATTGGTTTTTTGTACCCAATGCAACTTGTAATATCATTTCTGTATCTTTAATATCTAAAGAAGGTTATGAATTTGTGTTTGTAAGTAATGTTGTAAACATTCACCTTAATCAAGTTCTGATTGGGTCAGGTACATTAAGCAATAGTATATACGTATTAAACCAACCACAGATTTTCAATGTCCAGAATACACACAAAAGAAAGTCTCCGGAAACAAATCAGACTTTCTTATGGCATTGTAGACTGGGTCACATCAATGAGAGAAGGTTGACAAAGTTACATACAGAAGGATATTTGGATCCGTTCGAATATCAATCATATGCAACTTGTCAATCCTGTCTCAAATGAAAGATGACAAAGACTCCGTTCACTGGACACGGAGTAAAAGCGAGCGAGCTTTTGGGACTCGTACACAGCGACGTGTGCGGTCCAATGTCTACGCATGCACGAAGCGGTTATTCTTACTTCATTACTTTTACGGATGACTTTTCAAGGTACGGATATGTCTTCTTAATGAAACATAAATCCGAAGCCTTTGGAAAATTCCAGGAATATAAGACTGAAGTAGAAAAACAAACAGGTAAAAGTATCAAAACACTGAGATCTGAGCGAGGTGGTGAATACTTGAGTGCCGAGTTCCTGGATTACCTAAAAGAGAATGGAATTCTCTCTCAGCTTACTCCTCCATACACTCTGCAACATAACGGTGTATCGGAGAGACGAAACCGCACCCTATTAGATATGGTACGTTCCATGATGAGTAACGCTGAGTTACCGCGATCATTCTGGGGATATGCACTAGAATCAGCTGCATACCTTTTGAACCGAGTTCCAACTAAGACTGTGCCTACTACACCATATCAGATGTGGTGTGGGAAGAGACCCTATCTTAATCATATTAAGACATGGGGATGTCCAACTTTTGTTAAAAAGCAGTATGCGGACAAACTCGAGGCATGCTCGGTACGGTGCAAGTTTGTGGGATATCCAAAGAACTCCAAAGGATATTTCTTCTATTGCGAAGAGGAACAAAAGGTTTTTGTTTCTCGTCATGCCCTCTTCTTGGAAACTGAGTTTTTGGAGAATCAGATAAGTGGCAGCGCAATAGAATTGGAAGAAATTCCATAACCACGAGCTATTACTGAAAGCTTAGTAGAACCAGAGGGTTCGAAAGATCAGGACATACCTGCGCCGCTCCGCAGAAATAGTAGGCAGTCTCATCCACCCGAGAGATACTACGGTTTTCTCATAGACAGGGATAGAGAGTATTGCATCATTGATAGTGATGAGCCGACTAGCTTTCAGCAGGCCATTCAGAGCGTTGACTCGGTAAAATGGCTGTATGCAATGCGGACCGAAATGGAGTCCATGTACACCAACAAAGTATGGACGTTGGACGTTGCTCCAGATGGGGTAAAACCCGTAGGATGCAAGTGGATCTTCAAAAGGAAGATTGGTGTAGATGGACAGGTTGAGACCTATAAGGCTAGACTTGTTGCAAAGGGTTTCCCTCAAAGACCTAGCTTGGACTATGACGAAACCTTTTCTCTAGTAGCTATGCTGAAATCCATTCGGATCCTTCTTACCATTGCTGCCTTCCACGATTATGAGATCTGGCAGATAGACGTAAAGACCGCTTTTCTAAATGGAAATTTAGAGGAGTGTGTCTATATGGACCAGCCAGAGGGTTTCATTCAGAGTGGGAGCAGCGGAAAGGTGTTCAAGTTGCTTAAGTCCATCTATGGACTAAAGCAGGCATCGCGGAGTTAGAACATCTGTTTTGATGAGACGGTCAAAGAATTTGGCTTTATCAAAAATCCAGATGAACCATGCATCTATAGTAGATTTGTAGCAAGAACTGTAGTATTCCTCGTTTTATACGTGGATGACATTCTCTTGATAGAAAATGACATTCCTATGCTGCAATCTGTCAAAGGGTTCTTGTCACACAGGTTCTCTATGAAAGACATGGGTGATGCCTCTTACATTCTGGGGATCCGGATCTATCGAGACAGATCCAAGAGGATATTAGGACTCTCACAGTCCAGGTACATCGACACCATACTGAAAAGATTCAGTATGGAAGATTCCAAGCGCGGTAATCTACCGGCTTGTCACGGGATCACCCTCTCCAAAGAGATGTCTCCCAAGACTGATTTGGAAAGGGATCGCATGTTTATTATACCCTATGCTTCTGCGTTAGGCTCTATAATGTATGCGATATTGTGTACTAGACCGGATGTAGCTTATGCACTGAGTGTAGTAAGCCGGTATCAGTCAAACCCTGGGGAGAAACACTGGATAGTGGTAAAGAACATTCTCAAGTACCTGAGAAGGACTAAGGAGATGTTCTTGGTGTATGGCGGAAAAGACCTCCAGATCGAGGCCTTTGCTGACTCGAGATTCCAGAGTGACAAGGATGATTCTAAGTCCATGTCGGGTTATGTCTTTACCCTCTATGGAGGGGTAGTGTGTTGGAAGAGTTCCAAACAGGAAACCGTTGCTGACTCGACGATGGAAGCGGAATATATCGCTGCGGCAGATGCCGCAAAAGAAGCCGTCTGGATAAGGAAGTTCCTAACAGAACTTCAGGTGGTTCCGTCCATTGTTGATCCAGTACCTCTGTATTGCGACAACAACGGGGCTATAGCTTTAGCGAAGGAACCTAGGTCCCATCAGAAGTCCAGGCACATCTTGAGGCGGTATCACCTGATCAGGGAGATCGTGGGTCGCCAGGAGATCGAGGTTCGGAGAGTTGCTAAGGAAGATAACAATGCTGATCCATTCACGAAGACCTTACCACAGACTCAGTTCGAGCGGCTGATCGAGATGATAGGTCTTCAATACGCCAGTACATGGCCTTAGTGCAAGTGGGAGATTGTTAGTGTATATGCCCTTGAGGCCATTACTGTATCATACTAGTTTGTATATTACTTGATGGAAGCTTGGGATATTCACCTTGTATTGACAATCTTGCTCAAAATAGTAGTATGCTACTTGGTTTGTTTCTGCTTTAATGTGTGCATGTGTTTCTTTTAGCATATCGCCTTTACACATTAGTGTAGCCCTTAGGATCTTTGCTTGATTACCAGCGTTGTGATGGCAGTCACACTTGTGGGGGCTGGGTAATCTACAAGCACATCCTTATGCAGGTCCCTAGTCGTAGGACTATCGAGACAGGGCATCGATACTCCGGAGTAGACTAGCGTATGCGCTTCTCATCCCAGCTTGGGAGACGGTCTGTTCCACAGCCGTCTGTACGTCATACTTGGGATAGTATGAGGGTGCTCCTTAGGTTACGAGTACACTGGACAGGACTCGTCGGGAACTGTTAGTTGGTATTATACCTATCGTCAGTTATCAGTTCCCAGGTGATATGAGTACAGCTTAGTCCGTTGACTTGACACTGTCACTTCGCCTCGAGTGTGTTCCCACTGTTCTTTGATTACTACCCTACCACGGCTCAAAGGAGTCGTGAAAACATGTAGTTTTTGGGTGCAGTCCCGAAGCACTTGGAGGCAGTGACGGTTAGACAGGATTCATCTCTCCCTGTATTGGGGGTTGATATCGCGCTGTGTCTAGGAGAGCCATTACACAAAGTCCTTGGCCAGGGCAAGCAAGATAAACTGGTAGGTTTCCAGTGTTATCTCAGGGTGTTCTGGGCTACACTCCGACACGACTTGAACCACTATTAGAGGACTGACGTTTACCGCCCCTTAGGCCCGCCATGCGATATTCTTAGACGAATAGACCGGACTGTACGGTGATTGTCACATTCAGGCTCAGTAGGAGTTCAGATAGGTTTACCTCATCAGTCTTCTTATCGTCATCTACCTGGGGACCGTTACATACAGCTAGTGCCGCTTGCGGTCTGTGGTTAAACCCACTGCCAGCATAGTGTTGAGTCTTTAGAGTCCCACACAGAGGGTTATTCGCCTTTAGGCAAAATGAGTAGAGGTCGCATGGTTTTACGAGGGGGTTCGTTCACATCCGCGCACTTGTGCACGTTTGGTGTCCGGACAGCTTATACTAGCGGGCTTTGGTTTATGCCGGATCCTAGTATATGATTTCGGATTGGTTTTATCTCTTTGTATTCGTGTTCTTCGGAACGCGGATACGGATGTGTATGCACAGTTGACTGAGGCAGAGGCAGAGGACTTTCATTAAGGTTGATGACCATTGTCATTTTCTTAACACTAATGTTTATGTGTGAAATATGATTTATTAATATTAGTTAATTATAATTGTGTATGGTTAGGGTTGTTGACCATTTGACTATGCTTGACTTGTTGACCTAGGTTGACAAGTTTACCATCATCATTTCATATGAAAGATGCTCTTTGATCCTTGCAAAGCATTTAATGTGAAATGATAATGGTCAATTCTTGATTAACCATCACAATTAACTTTAGCTAATTATTTATTTATCATAATTCACATATATGTGAGAAGGTTGGCATTATTCTTCTCACTTTATCATTCTCATTCTCTCATATCCTCTTCCTCTCTCTCTAGCTCTCCCCTCTCATAAGTTGAGAACCATTTGAGCTTGAGATAAAACCTTCAAAATTACTCTCTACTCTTTCTAAGGTCCTAGGTTTAGCACACCAAGCATCTTAGTTACTTCTAGTTTGAGGTTGGAGCCAAAGGTAGAGGCCCTCGAGTGGATCATTCTTTGGCAAGAGAAGGCGACAAGGAGAACCCGTTCATTCCACTCCAAGGAGCAAGAAGAGAAGGACTTGAAGACCTAGGTATAACCCCTTCAACCGAGTAGCTAAACTTTTTAGCTTTGTTGTTAGTTTATGTTTAGCAAAGATCCCTCCTTTTGGTTAGTCCATGTTGCCCAGTATTGTAGAAATCCGATTTTTCATAACGTTTCCGCCTCCTGCAAGCACCGGGGTAGGCAACGTGGACTTACAATATGTGCTCCTACTCCGTTTCTCTTGAGTCAGGAAACCCTTGTGTAGGACTCTAAAGACTCGTCAATACGCCGACCGTAGGTGATGATCATATCAAACACCCACAAGCCGCAAGCGGTCTGCTAAACGTAACGGCCACCCGGGTATTGAGTGATCAGAAGATCAACAGGCAAGCCTGCTCACACTCCTGCAAATCCAATCAGTAACACTACCGTACAGTCCGGTCTCTTCATCTGATATGTCGCATATCTCGTCTAGGGGTGGTAAACGTAGACCCCAGTAACTCGATAAGTCGTGCTGTTATGAGGCACATAACGGGTCAAAAAACTACTGATAACACTTACCAGTATATCTCTAAAGCAACCCTGGCCAGGGATTTCATGTTATAGCCAATCGAGCACAGCGCAACATCAACTCCCAATACCGGGAGAGACGAAACCCCTCCTATTGCTCATTGCCTCCATGTGATTCGGCACTGTACCCAAAAGCCATAATTTTGCACGTTCTCTTGAACGTGGTAAGGTGAAAATCAAAGCACGGTGAGAATCACACAAGACTCTAAGACGATCTCGGGTCTACAAACTAACCTATACCAGTGTCACCGAAGAACTGCCATCTGACGTGAGGTATAATACCATCTGGGAGTTCTTAGCGAGTCCATTCAGTGTACCCAGTCTCCACTGAGCACCCATATACTATCTCTGATGTCAAACACCAATGGATATGGGATCATCCATCGTCCATCTACATTGGTTGAGAAGCTATACGCTAGTCTACTCTAGTATATCGGTGCCCTGTCTCGATACACCCTCGACTGGGAACATTTGAATGATGTACTTGACGACTACCATGTCCCCACTAGTATGATCTGCATCATAATCCTGGTAGTCAAGTACTCATCATAGGGCTTTATCAACATGTAACATAGAGACAATCAGTGTACTCGTTAAGTTAAAGAGCAACCAGATACCATACTATCATGTCGAGCAAGAAAGTCCTCACTATATATGTCCAAGCATCCACTACAATATATATCGTATGTATAGTAATGGCCTCTAGGGCATACATATAACTAACACTAATAAGATATTAAATGAACATGGTAGCCAATAAATTTGCTAAAATATCTAGATTTGCACTAAATGGTTAATTTTTTGCTTATAATAAATAGCTTTTAAGTTAGTTTGAGGTTGTGATGATATACAACCTAATTTCTAAAACATTTAATGCGATGTGAGTGCACGATTGGTGTGATTGGTTTCTAGGCTTGGTGGTTTTGTCATATAGCGACCCCTAGTTGTGGTTTGTGGCGTTGTCGCGAGCGCGTTTTGTGCACCAAGTGCGTGCGCGTCTAGTTATTGCGCGCTGGTTGTCTTGTATCGTTTGTGTCCGCGATTATTTACCTATCTATCCTTTTATTTACTTGTGTGCGATTCTAGGATCGGTTGCAGAGACGTTGGACGCGGCGTAGAATGGAAAGGCTGCGATCGAATCAGTTAAGCCAAGGCGTCCCGTTGAGTAGATTTACACATCTATGGGGGAATCGTCTGGATGGCGCGAGGCGCCCGATAGTTTGGATTACTAGTAGTGTTGTATTTATATCTATAGTCTCATAGTCGTTCATCTCATTGCATTGCATCATCTTATATACATATGATATTATCTCATAGGACACTTGCACCATTACCATTGGTCCAAGCCGCACGTGCACTATTTTATGTGAACACACACGCCATTGGTAATTGCTATGTCACGAACACTATAGAACTTGCTTAGAATCGGTATCTGTGCGTTTGCATCATATATGATCTGTAGACTTGTACTTGTATATTCATTTCATCAAAATGGATACGTAGGATTGTTATTCATATATACATACCACATTGCATCATGATTCATGCATAGTTTCTGGCCGTAGTTCGCATGGTGTATACTATCGTATCATTGACATCCATCATCACCGACATGTTTACATATCGTGATTCTTCTTGAGGATTTTAGTATTTATGAGATTTCTGGATTTTGGGGAAAACCGCAAGAATTTTATAAACCTATTATCATTTTTTAAAAAATAGAAATTTACGGTTTTCTCGTGATATGATGTGTGTGGCATCCACCATGTGTTTTCTCGGTTCTTGAGTTGTATCATATACCCGATTCGAAGAGGGGGATGCACCATCTGCGGTACATGGTGGACCCAGTGAGGTACCCCGGGGCCAGATGGACATATTGAGAAGGCGTTGAGCCCGGCAGGGGAGCACTACCGACCGGTTACTATTGACGCGACGGATATCTAGAGGATACCGACCGTAGTCGTGAGATTTGATGATATGGGTCGATCCGGACTGACGGAGCCCGTGATATTAAGATATTGAGATATTGAGACTTTGAGATATTGAGACATTGAGATATACAAATTTTGTGTCGATATTTAACACTGATTTCTGTCAATTTCACTGATGATAATCCAGTTTTTATTTTACAAAAGGTTTTACTAAGTTAAAGATACAGATCTTCTCATATCAGACATATCATGATTTCGTGTTGATTATGCATTCATGTTGCATACATACTAGCGCATCATAGCATATTTGTATATGTAGGGTGTGACGCATTTGCGTGAATGCTTACGATAACCTTATTAGATGTTACTTATTACTCACAAGTTAGCAACTCACCCCCGTTGTGCCACAATATCTTGCAGGTCCGACCCGTCAGCACAGTAGCGGCGGGCATACTTCATCATTTTGTTTCTTTTGCTTGGACTTGCGGCATTATTCGTTGGTGGGTTGCGAGGATATCTTGTTCTCATTATGTGTATTATTATTGTATCTAGTATACTCCATCTACCTTATCCATCGTTTCCATTAGTTATACATTGGACTTAGATGGTGAGCTTGTGAGATATGTATGTATTCTATTCTGGTGTCGATGCTCACTTGAGCCGACGTGATGTTTTCTAATTTTCGTGCTTTTATATGCTTATTTTGCACTATTATGATATACATATTGCTTATGGTTGTGATTCCGCCTTTGGTGAAGAGCTAGCTCCCGCTTAGGGATGCCTTTATTCATTATTTATATGTATTTTCATATGTTGTACCTACACTACTACAAATAAGGGTTGCCCCTACGGATTTATCCGTAGGGGCAACCCACTGCCCCTACGGATATCTGCGTAGGGGCGAAAAAATACCCCGTAGGTGCAAAGGCCGCAGGTGCAGGTTGAGGCCCTGAACTTGCCCCTACGGGCAAATTCTGGCCCCTACGGATATATCTGTAGGTGTTGTTGCCCCTACGGAGTACTCCGTAGGGTTAATCAAGTCATATATGTATTTTTTTTTAATATATTGTATGTACCTACGGATACAACCGTAGGTCCTTTTTCTACCCCTACGGAGATATCCGTAGGTAATATTCCATAGGGGCAAACTATCAGGAAACCTGATACTTGTCCCCTACGGATAACTCCGTAGGGGATATACAGTGGCCCCTACGGGCATATCCGTAGGGGCACTCCCAACACCCTGCACTGAGATCAGGTGGGAAAAATATCAGGTTTCCTGATATTTTGCCCCTACGGATATACCCGTAGGGGTAACATATATACCTACGGCTTAATCCATAGGTACATATTGTCTGTATTTTTTTTTTTAAATATGGGCTGCTAGATTTTTTCCCGCCCTGTGCACAATACTATATACATCAATCAAATCATATATTGCAGTATTTATAATCACATCTCATGCATATATATAATATACAAAAGAAACCCAAAAACTGAATATGATATAAATACAAACCAATATCAATATCGTTTCAAAATGTAGTACAATGTGATATAAATAAATACATGTTTCAAAAAATAAGAACCAAAAAGCTACCCTAGTTCGGTCCAGCTCCACCTCTGAATAACGTTAGAATAACGCGCGCCTGCTCCTCGGTCAATACACTCTGCAATGCGTCGCGAGCGGGAGTCTGAGCGGCATGTGGAGCTGGCGATATGGTCTGCGCAGCCGCCGTCGAGGTAGTTGCTTGCGGAGCCACGGCTGCAGGAGTCTGAGTGGGCGGTGGAGCTACAGGAGCTGTCTGCGGAACCGCAGCCGATGTAGTGGCTTGCGGAGCCGCAGCCGAAAGAGATGCATGTGGAGGCTCGGCCGATCTACCCTGTCGCGTCTGGACATAACGTGTGTAAGAAGCGTGTAAGAACTGTGTATTATTCGAATTCGTTTCATTATTAAGTTATTTCGAAACCCTGTTTGGATATATAGTTTGGAAAAGCGTTGTTTATTTTAATTACATATGTATGTATGATTAATCAAACTTAAGTCTAAAACCAAATAAGCTCAAGCTACGTACTAATTATGGATATGTTGATATGTATATAATATGAAATGATATTTTACTATAAAGTAGTATACATACCAGCATCTCCTTCAACTCCTGAACGGTGGCCCTCAAGCTATCCAGTTCCTGATGGACATGCCGGTCACTGGAGACGGAGGAAATATCCGCCAGGGTGGAGTCCAACCTCATATGGGCCCTGCTAGGGCCCAATCCCCGGCCTCTCTCCCAACCTCCGTGGTGCCCTCCGTGTGCGGCGTCCAGAACTGGGGTCAGCAGCCTCGGATCGTTCTGTCCGGTAAAATCGATCCCCGAGGCCTGGGCCTGCTCAACCACCCGCTCCTACACCTACATTAAGTAGTAAAGTATAAGTATAAAATTTAAACTTGAACCTTCCAAAACTAAAATTTCAAATTTGGGTAGAAAAAATATTAACACTTACACAGTACTCCTGGGTAGCGACGTCGGGATATCGAAGCTCGCCCGTGATGGGATCTGTCGAGGTGCCGTGGATGGCAAGATATGCGGACAGCTCGCTCGGTGTACCACCTGACGCCACGGTCCGAGATGTCTGCAATATTAGAAAGTAACTTTTAATATTAGAAATATTAGAGAATAACTCTTAATATTGCAGAATATTAGAGAATAACTCTTAATTTACCGATAACTCCATGGCTCGAGTAATGTTCCTCGAGCCACCTGTGTAAGTGGGGCGGCCCCTCTTCGCCGACTTCCTGTTCTCCGTATTCTGAGCGGCCTGTTTCTGCACAACGCATTAACATTTAGTTTTCTAATTAAGAAACACAAAGAAATAAATTATATCATAAATAATGAATTAAATTTAAAATACATACTTGTTTGCGTTCGGAGTCGAAATAAGCGCACAATAGAGGCCATGTCTCTACGTCGACTCTCGCAAACGCCGGAGTAGATAGGAGGGCCGCTCTCTCTGCCTCGGGGCTCGCTATCCACAGGGAGTAGCAGTCGGCCTTCAGCTCATTCCTGTTGTATCGGACCTTGGCCTGCATGTTCTTCATCAGGCTATTGTACAGAGCATGAAGGTCGAGCACCCTCCCGGGTCATCAGGGTCGGCTACAGGCTGAAAATCGTAATCCAACTGAAAATACAAAAAAAAAATTGTTATTAGATTGCAAGTGTTAATAATAAATATATTGGATAGATCAAATGAAAATATATATTAATACATACCCGAGCCTGATCAAAGAAGAGGGCGAATGAGCGCTGGTGCTGCTCGCCCCACTCAACGTGAAGTGGATAGTTCTTCACGATCCGGCTCTCGTCCCCCAAATACCGGCCGAACCTCTTGGCATGAGGACCGGTATAGCGATAGTCAAGGGTAAAAAATAGGGGGAATGCTGCCTCCCCCCTAGCTCTATCAGGCCTCAGCCTATGGGACTGATTCGGGCCTCGAGTCCCCCTCTGGGGATGGAGAGGCCCTGCGTCTGCACGAAATATCAAGACAATCAACAATAAGACAAAGTTGTATTAAGAAATCAAGGTTAAACAAAAATTCAAGTGTGATATATACCTCCGGTGACTAGCGCACGAGCCTGGGCCCGAGCAGCAGCACGAGCGGGACGATAGTTCCTCCGGTGAGGAACAACCGGGGTCCCGGACCCGGACGCATCCCCTCCAACTATAAAATAAACATCGAAGATAAATTTCCATGAAGTTCATATTTATTCTATAGAGCATATGTAAAATGAATAAATATTTTAAATTTATTCATACTAACCTGCAGACGATGCGGAGGGTATGGAAGCGGCAGGAGTGGCCCCTGTGGAAGGTGTGGACGCACCACCTATAATTAGACAATTAAAAATAGATTATATAAGTAATTGCAAAAAGAATGTGTAGATCAATAATATAACGTTCTAAATCAATATGCATGCACTATAGGATATATAAACATACCCGCAGGTGCGGTGGTGTCACCACCTACTGCTAGACAATAATAAAAATTGCTAAGTAAGAGCAAAAGGAATGTGTGTATTTATGATATAGCATTCTAAATCAATATACATACACTATATGATATATAAACATACCTGGAGGAGCGGGGGTGGCCTCTGTCCCAGATGTGGACGCATCACCAACAACTAGACAATCAAACATTGACAATATAAGTAATTTTGACATAAATATGCATGAATATCTGTAATATTACATTCAAAATGGATATGCGTGCAGTATACCTGGAGGTGTGGCCAAATCAACACGGAAGGAGGCATCCGAAGGGGTCTCCGATTTGGGTGCAAGACCGGCCCTCTGAAGCTCCCTACGGAGCTCTCCGGGCGGCAGAACCGCTCTGCCTCTCCCTCTGCCTCTGCCTCTGCCGCGGCTGGAGCTCCTGCCGCCCCTCGCTGCTCCCGACATCATCATCAAATCTAGATAAACGGTTCGTGGACGCATTAGACAATCATTAAAAGTATTGACTATATATGATCTAGAGCGTAAAATGTGAAGTAATAATATAACATTACTGATAACCTTTTTCGTTTCGTGGGCGCATCATACATATCTACTTGGATTTCATCGTCGATGTCATTTCTAACCCACGTAACTTCATGATCGGTCGAAGACAACCCGTCCTTCGAAACAGACGGTCGGAGCACTTTAAGCCTTCTCACTTCTTCGTCCTCATCGTTGTCCTCGTATTCTGGGACATCGTAGACATCTCTAGGTTTCCATCGGCATACAACACTCCACCCCGGATGCTTCAAACACTGTGAGTAGTATACTTGGAACGCTTGGTTCGGAAAGATAAACGGATCTTCTTGACCGTAAAATCTAAGTGTGTTCACACTGGTCAATCCATATTTATCTTTCCAAGTCCCAAGACTGCTTCTCCACCTGTCTGTATCGGTTCGCGGATCGTACCAAGTACAGTTGAATATATAAAAGGGTTCTGATCGTCTGGGATAGTGGATGCCGAGTATACAATTTAAGTACCCATACTAAATCACACCGTCCGATCCTACCGTCGGAATCCCACTATTCTGAGTGGTTCTAGATGTTTCTATGTTCTTAACTTCGAATTTGTATCCAAGGACACCAAATCCTTTGTAATATGCAACCTCCATACTAGGAAATTAAGCTAAACATCTTGAATCACTCTCAAATGATGCTGACAAATTCGGATCGTGGATCTAACAAAACAAATTTTACGATAAATACATAACGATACAAGTTTAGATTAAAACTGATAGCAATAAAATGTAATTCGAATAACTTACATGCTCTGTGACCCAATCACAAAAATTATCCTGATGGTATTTTTCCAAACGCTCTTCGTTCCAATCAGGATGCCCCTCACGTACCTCGTTAAAATGAGTTCTGTTTTCGACATATAATTGTGACATTAATATTATATCATTTCATACACACACAAACACAGATATAACAATTAATCCAAAAGAACTTATTCTCTAATTTGTTCAAGACATGCGCAATTAAGCAAGATAAACCGGTATATCTTGTTGATAAACATAGTGTCTACCCTCTTATACTCGGCTTTACCATATGGCCCGTCTTGAATTCTTCGTGGTCGGTTAAGCCTTGTCTCAATGTTCTCATCCAGATAGCGGGAACAAAATGTGGTTGCTTCATCAAGAAGATAACCTTGCATGATAGAACCCTCTGGTCGATTTTTATTGCGTATATACTTCTTAAGAGTGTAAAGGTACCTAATGAGAATATGTTGAATAAATAAACACGGGCATACAGGACAACAATAAATTTATAAATTGCGCGAAACGAAAAATTACACGTACCTCTCGACGGGATACATCCATCGATATTGTACCGGTCCGGCAAACTTCGCCTCAGTTGCAAGATGAACCGTCAAGTGTATTATGATATCGAAGAATGACGGTGGGAAAATACGCTCAAACTTGCAAAGTATCAACGCAATAGAATTTTCTAGTTTATCCAGCGTCGCAACCTCCAGTGTTTTAGCACACAACTCCCTGAAAAAACAACATAGGTCGTTGATTACTAGACCAACCGAGTCGGGGAGAGAAGTCCTGAGGGCTAATGGAAGAAGGTGCTCCACGATAACATGGTGATCATGACTTTTCAGCCCATCGATCTTGCCCTTCATAATTTTTATTTTCTTGCTGAATGATCCTGAGAAACCTGTGGGGACTTTCAAATCATGCAACACCTGCAGGAATCTTTTCTTCTCCGGTTGTGACATATGATAAGCGGCATTGGGAAGTACAAACTTGCCCGGTTTACCCACTACCGGTTTAGGGTGCAGTTCACTTCTTATTCCCCATTCTTGTAGATCCATCCGGGCATTCATGTTGTCTTTCGATTTCCCATTTTTACACAGAAGCAAGTTAAGTATGTGCTCTGATACTCCCTTCTCTATATGCATGACGTCCAGAAAATGACGCACTGAATTTGTAGACCAGTACGGAAGCTCGAAGAAAATGCTTAACTTGTTCCAATATTGTGGTTTGACCTGTTTCGTCGGATCCATCCCGAAGGTCACGTTATTGTAACCATCCCATTTAGCAGTCACGTCATCTCCGGACAATGGGGATAGAGGCCCAAGAAGCTCCTGATGACCATCAAAGTGAACCGTGTCTAACCTATAGGGGTGGTCTGGAGGCAAAAAACGTCGATGGCCGCAATAACAAACCTTCCTGCTAAAATTCAAAAATTTTGATGTTGTGTGTTCATGGCAATGAGGACATGCTTTGTGACCATGTACGGACCAACCTGATAGCATTCCATACGCAGGAAAGTCATTAATTGTCCACATTAAAGTCGCACGCAGTATGAAGGTTGTATTTGTGTTTGAATCATATGTCTCTACACCATCAATGAACAAAGTTTTCAGCTCCTCGATCAGAGGTCGGAGATAGACGTCGATATTGTTCCCTGGTGAGTTTGGTCCGTCGATAAGAAGAGGCATCATAAAGTATGATTGGTCCATAGCCAACCAAGGCGACAGATTATAAATTATCATTACAACGGGCCATGTACTGTGACTTCCAGCCATATAGTTGAATGGGCAGAAGCCATCGGCAGCCAGTCTGAGCCGGACATTGCGAGGATCGCTACTGAATATTGCGTGCCTCCTATCGAAATCCTTCTATGCCGGTGAATCTCTTGGATGACTCATTTTTCCATTTTCGCTTGGAGGAGCACGGTGATGCCAAATCATTGCCTCGGCTGTTTTCTTGCACCTGAATAGCCTCTGTAGCCTCTGTGTTATGGGAAAATATCGTGCTATCTTCACAGGTATATCAGGCTTCTTATCAGAATCTTTCGTCTTATACCTGGCTTCTCCGCATGTTGGACACTCTTTCAAATCTGAATTCTCTTTCCGGTACAACACACAATTTTTAGGACATGCTTGAATCTTCTCGCACTTTAGACCCAAATCAGACATCATTTTCTGGGCTTCGTACCAGCTTTCGGGCACATTATTTCCCGGAGGCATAGAATCTTTCAAGAACGAAAGAAGCATTGTGAATGACTTGTTGCTCCATCCATTTAGGCACTTAATTTGGAAAAGTTGGACGAACCATGAGAGGGTGGAATACTTCGCATTCTCATAAATTGGTTTCCTAGCATCATTCATGAAATTTTCATATTTATCCGCACGCGGTCCTTGACCGGAAGGAATGTCATCTTCGGTACGAATAGATTCACCTAGGGCAGCCTCCACCATATCCTCAATTTCTTCTGATGGAAATAAATTTCCGTCTCCTCCCGTATTACCGAATTCTTCTTCTTCACCTGCCGCATTATCGTGTTCTCCTTCTTCTACTACAGCAGTACTGCATTCTTCTCCTTCCCCGTGATATTTCCAAGTTAAATAAAGTCTAGTAAACCCATGTTTTACAATATGAAGCTCTGCCAATTCTACCTTCTGCCAGTACTTATTGCCACATCTATCGCACGGACAGAGAATCTTCTCTATTATGATCTTGTTATGTGCTCGTGCAAATTCAAGGAAAGCAGCAACTCCTGCGACAAACTTAGGTTGCATAGGTTGTTTCCAATCCACATACATCCAGTCCTTAACTCTGACGTACTCATGGGCCATGTTAGACTGAATAACATATAAATTGTAGGTTATGCTGACTATATTGAGAAATATAAGAACGGGATAGTTACTGACAAAAGAGAAAATCCGTGTATATGCTTTGTGTGTACGTTTGTTGTTGAAAAGAATAAATTATCGCACGTTATGTTAACCGATAGACGGGGACTAAGTGGCGCTTTTAGTTTCATATATGAGTATCGATGGGAATATGAAGGTTTCATATTATCATATATTGGTTTTAACCCGAACATCTCGAATCGCTCTCTAATTATGCGTTTGTATGTATGTGTTCCGGCTGTCGAGGGTAGGCTTCTATCCCATTAAGAATGTATAGAGCGAACGCCCATCACTTGTGCTTTCAACCGTTTCGAGTAAATTTCGGCAGCACCTCCCCGCTGTTCTCCGAGTACACTGTAATAGAATAGATAATCATTTCAAAGCTGTGAAACAACGTTGAAATGAACATCTAATCTATCTTTGTACACGGAGAACCAGCAGAAAGGTACCGACGAAATATCTCGAAACGGATGAAAACACAAGTGAATGAAGGCGTTTGCTTTATACATTCTTAACTTGTCCACACGGGACAAATCTATAGGTTACCATACGATTGAATTTTCTCGTCGCGTAGACTATACGACGGTTGTTAGTATCGAGCTATACTGTCCGATATTTAACAACCTTCGTATAGTTCTAGGTCACGACGAGCATCGCACGTATGTTAACCGATAGACGGGGACTAAGTGGCCCTTTTAGTTTCATATATGGGTATCGATGGGAATATGAAGGTTTCATATTATCATATATTGGTTTTAACCCGAACATCTCGAATCGCTCTCTAATTATGCGTTTGTATGTATGTGTTCCGGCTGTCGGGGGTAGGCTTCTATCCCATTAAGAATGTATAGAGCGAACGCCCATCACTTGTGCTTTCAACCGTTTCGAGTAAATTTCTGCAGCACCTCCCCGCTGTTCTCCGAGTACACTGTAATAGAATAGATAATCATTTCAAAGCTGTGAAACAACATTGAAATGAACATCTAATCTATCTTTGTACACGGAGAACCAGCGGAAAGGTACCGACGAAATATCTCGAAACGGATGAAAACACAAGTGAATGAAGGCGTTTGCTTTATACATTCTTAACTTGTCCACACGGGACAAATCTATGGGTTACCATACGATTGAATTTTCTCGTCGCGTAGACTATACGACGGTTGTTAGTATCGAGCTATACTGTCCGATATTTAACAACCTTCGTATAGTTCTAGGTCACGACGAGCATCGCACGTATGTTAACCGATAGACGGGGACTAAGTGGCGCTTTTAGTTTCATATATGGGTATCGATGGGAATATGAAGGTTTCATATTATCATATATTGGTTTTAACCCGAACATCTCGAATCGCTCTCTAATTATGCATTTGTATGTATGTGTTCCGGCTGTCGGGGTTAGGCTTCTATCCCATTAAGAATGTATAGAGCGAACGCCCATCACTTGTGCTTTCAACCGTTTCGAGTAAATTTCGGCAGCACCTCCCCGCTGTTCTCCGAGTACACTGTAATAGAATAGATAATCATTTCAAAGCTGTGAAACAACGTTGAAATGAACATCTAATCTATCTTTGTACACCGAGAACCAGCGGAAAGATACCGACGAAATATCTCGAAACGGATGAAAACACAAGTGAATGAAGGCGTTTGCTTTATACATTCTTAACTTGTCCACACGGGACAAATCTATGGGTTACCATACGATTGAATTTTCTCGTCGCGTAGACTATATGACGGTTGTTAGTATCGAGCTATACTGTCTGATATTTAACAACCTTTGTATAGTTCTAGGTCACGACGAGCATCGCACGTATGTTAACCGATAGACGGGGAATAAGTGGCGCTTTTAGTTTCATATATGGGTATCGATGGAAATATGAAGGTTTCATATTATCATCGAGTATCATATATTGGTTTTAACCTGAATATCTCGAGTCGCTCTCTAATTATGCGTTTGTTGTGCATTCGTGTTGTATGTGTAACATGATTTTAAACCATTGAGATCAAGATTGATATAACTGATCATCCTACATTGCAATAGCATTCATCAACCAAAAACTATTATTGCAATGGTATACATCTATAACAATCAACAATTAAAACTACAAATATAGGATACTGATATCATAAAGCGTTATGAGACACGTCATCTGCCACGTGTCGTGATCATGGAAATCGCTAATATTGAGCATCATCAAGATTAGATTATGGTTTTGAAGTCAAGTGTTGATTTTTATTTCAACACTTGACAGAATGAAAATCATAAATACAGTTGCAAAATGTGTTCCTCGCCCCCATAAAGTGGATCTTAACAATCCAGACAAGACCATCATTGTTCAAATTGCCAAGGTAGATATAATCTCAGCAGTTATTTACGGTTGCTAGCTTGTATTGCTTGTTGCTATTCTTTTCTTTCCTTGCCCTTTCTTTCTTTCTTTTTTTTTGGGGATGGGGGGGTTGTGTTTGAAAGGTTTTAACCAACTCACTGCTATTTCTAGGCAATGCAGGAATATAACTAGTTTTATCCCCCAAAAGAAAGAGCTTCAGGTTTCATGCGTCAAGCGATGTGTATAATTATAGGATTTTATTGCTTGCGGTTCATTTACAACTATTCTTTAGTCTATATGCCTAGCATCTGCTACTAGATATTACATCTTGCATCAACACCCCGCATGTTAAAATCAAAATCGATTATTTTTTTCTTGATCTTTTTGTGATTTTCTACCATCTGTGTCGAGTAAATTATGATTAACATTGTATTTGTCAACTAATCAGAAGAGCCATTCAACCAGCCCAACCGTAACCCTAACCCCAGCCCCACCGTAACCCTAACCCCAGCCCCACCCCAGCAGCAGCCGAACCCCAACCCTAACCCTACCCCGACCCCGACCCCGACCCCGACCGCCACCGCGACCCTTGCCCAACCCCAACTCTCGCGCGCGCAACCCAGACCCAGCCATAAACCCTAAGCCCAAAATAATCCAAAAATGCTTTAATTTACCTCGAGATTTATACCTGAACGGCTGCTGGTGGGCTGGAGCGACGACGGTGGCGACGAAACCGGCGGTGGCGACGACGGTGGCGACGAAACCGGCGGTGGCGACGACGGTGGCGACGGTGGCAACGACGGCGTGGCGATTTAGGGTTTTTTCTCGCGCGCGATTGAGAGAGAGAGAGAGAGAAAGTGAGCGTAGGCGATCGATCTGGCTTTATTTTAAAACGATATTTACTTGCCCCTACGGACATAACCGTAGGTCTTTTGTTTGCGGCTCCGTAGGGGCAAACACCAAATTAAGAATTAATATTTTTATTCTTGGACGTCTGTGCCCGTAGGGGCAACATTTTAGCCCTACGGATTAATCCGTAGGGCCAAGCTAAATCTGCACCGACGGATATTTCCATCCGTAGGGGCAACACCCTATTTTACTAGTGCCATTTGGGGGCCAGTATTTACAAAGGAGACTCTGCCGAAATTTTTGGGAAATTTAATGCTATAAAATGTTTTAAGGTGACTTTATTTTACAAAAATCATCTTTTTAAGTTAAGTTTTCCTTTACTCTATTTCATTAAACAGTTTAGATATTCTGGGCTTTGGCTTACTTAGATTACGTTACGCCTTTAGAAGTTTCATAATTTAAGTGCCAGTCACATTCCGTACCTTCGGGTCATGACAAAGTTGGTATCAGAGCGATAGGTCTTACCTTTCTGAGTGTAAGATGACCCTTGGTTGATAGAGCAGGTGATTTATCCGGAGTGACGTAGCATGTATATGTTCCGTGGCATACTTACGATACGGTACTCCGCCTAAGTGACCTTAGGATATATATTTGGTTGTACTACCTTCCTTGATTCCATATGCCCTCTAGTTTCGATCGCAATGTTCTTATCAATCATGTTTCTTGTTCCAGCCACTATGCCGCCGAAGACTACGAGGGCCATAGGGCTGCCGCCAGGGATGAGATTAGAGCAGTCTCATTTGAGATGTGGACCGATCAGGACGGTACGCCTACCACTTACGGACAGATTGATGCGCCTTTTCCAGGCCGGATAGCTAGGCTAGAGTCGAGTATTCAGGACTTGTGACAGAAGGTTGGACTGTTAATTGAGATTACCCGAGCTTCGAGAGCCGATGATGTCCCTCCTACTGCGGGGACTGTGATTTTAACATTTCAGAAAAAATAAAATATTATTTTTGGGGAATTTTATAATTTAATAAAAAATATTATGAATATTTTAATAATGCGGTATAAATAAATACCGATAAATTGGAAAATATTGGAAAATTAAATTAAATATTGTTTGTTTTTTGAAGAGATTATAAGATTTGAGCATTTATAGATTGTTATATAACTAATTATATTCCATTTTAATGCTAATCGCGATTAAATTTCACTAATCGTGCATTAAGCTAGTTTTGTGCATGTGACATGTACCATGTCATATTTTTCATTTGTTACATTTTCCCACCATGTCTTTTCTTTTTCTATGCATGGATTTTGTTTTAAAATGAAAAGAAAAGAAGAGAAAAGAAAACAAAAGAAAAGAAAAAGGAAAATAATATTAAAATGAGTATGGCCAAGAGAGAGAAGTGAGAGAGAGATGAGGGGTCTCTTTGACTAAGACCCCATTTATTTCCCTTCACCATTCCTTCATTATTTTCCCTCCACTTCCTCTATGGCTACCCTCTCACTCCCCCCTATTCATCCTCACAAACCACTCCAAATCATCATCCAAACATCATCTCCACTTCATTAAAAACATGCACAAGCTCATCACAAACACTTTAGGCCAAGAAAAATTAGATTTTGAAGACTTGGGGTAACTCAAGAAAATTATTGAGTTGCCAAATGAGCTACTTTCTATACCATTAGCATAATATTACATTCACTTTAGTATCCTTGCATGTTTAGAAGTGATATTGTGACATTTAGTGAGGTTCGAAAAATCCAAGTTAGGGTTTAGATGAATTCTTGAATTGAGATACGGTAATCGAGTTATTAGTGACCTTAAACCCCCCTTTAGTGATAGTACATTGGACCAAAACCTGAGACTTAACCCCTAATTCGAACTTTGAAATTCTGCCGATATTAGAAATTGTGGATATTGTGATAGTATATTGACATTTGCTTTGACCCAAGACACCTAAAAATATTTTAGCAAACACATAGAGTCATGCAGGCAACCTGGAGTGTACCGTAGAGACTCGAGCCCCTAACTCCTTACCAAGGTCGCAGATTTAACCTTTTTGGCCGCAAATTGCGGCCTGGGCATGGTCAAAGTGTCTGGTGCTTGGTCCATAGCTCCTATACCATCTAATTAAACTTACCCTATATGCAAAATTGGCTAATTTCACCCAGGGTAAAATCTGGAAGTGTTTTACGAAGTTTCTGAATTTTTCTGCGGATTTTACTGAATTGGATTTTGGTATTTGTGTGTTATCCCGGTCACGTGACGTTTGTACTGTTAGTGTATATGCTCTAGAGGCCATTACTGTATCATACTAGCTTGTATATTACTTAATGGAAGCTTGGGATATTCACAGTTGTATAGACAATCTTGCTCAAAATGGTAGTATGCTACTTGGTTTGTCCCTATTTTATATGTGCATGTGTTTCTTTTAGCATATCGCTTATATACATATTAGTGGAGCCCTTAGGATCTTTGCTTGATTACCAGCGTTGTGATGGTAGTCACACTCGTGGGGGCTGGGTAATCTATAAGCACATCCTTATACAGGTCCCTAGTCGTAGGACTATCGAGATAGGGCATCGATACTCCGGAGTAGACTAGCGTATGCGCTTCTCATCCTAGCAGGAGAGGTGGTCTGTCCCACAGCCATCAGTACGTCATACTGGAGATAGTATGCGGGTGCTCGTTGGGTTACGAGTACACTGGACAGGACTCATCGGGAACTGTTGGTTGGTATTATACCTATCGTCAGTTATCAGTTCCCAGGTGATATGAGTACAACTTAGTCCGCTGACTTGACACTGTCACTTCGCCTCGAGTGTGTTCCTACTGTATTCAGATTACTACCCTACCACGGCTCAATGGAGTCGTGCAAACAGGTAGTAGTTGGGTGCAGTCCCGAAGCACTTGGAGGCAGTGACGGTTAGACAGGATTCGTCTCTACCAGTATTGGGGGTTGACATCGCGCTGTGTCTAGGAGAGCCATTACACGAGTAGTCCCTGGCCAAGGCAAGCGAGATATACTGGTAGGTTTCCAGTGTTATCTCAGGGTGTTATGGGCTACACTCCGACACGACTTGTACCGCTATTAGGGGACTGACGTTCACCACCCCTAGGCCCGCCATGCGATGTATCAGACGAACAGACCGGACTGTACGGAGATTGTCACATACAGGCTCAGTAGGAGTTCGGATGGGTTTGCCTCATCGGCCTTCTTATCGACATCTACCTGGGGACCTTTACGTACAGCTAGTGCCGCTTACGGTCTGTGGTTAAACCCACTGCCAGCGTAGTGTCGAGTCTTTAGAGTCCCACACAGAGAGTTTCCCTGCACTGAGCAAAACGTGTAGAGGCCGTATGGTTTTACGGCAGGGCTGCGATCACTTACGTACACTTGTGTGCGTATGCTGTTCGGGCAGGCAATACTAGTGGGCTTTGTTTTAAGCCGGATCCTAATACTGCACGGATGGATTTGTTCTGTCTTCTGTGCATTCGCATTCTACGGAATGCGGATGCGGGTGTGTATGCACAGTTTTGAGGAGCGACGAAGGAGGAGGTGCCTCAATAGGGTTTTGGCAGTTGGTTCGGCCAAAACCATTTTGAGGCGGACTCATTAGGGTTTTGACAATTCGTTCGGTCAAAACCTTTATGAGCCGGGGACATTATTTACTAATCCTTTTAGTGATAATTATATGATGGCTAATTGCTTTGACTATTTGACCACCTTGACCACTCTTGACTTCGTTGACCAGTTGACCAAAGTTGACCTTGACCTTCATGAGAGTTCTACACTCTTCTTTGGTTTTCTTTTTCTTTTTATTTCTTGAGTTATGAAAATGGTCAAGTCATGAGTGCCATCAACTTTATCATGATAGGATTAGTAATGGTGAATTTTTGCATTATTGAACCATGGTTCATTTTCTTTAGCTCATAATTCATTTCTCATTCTCTCTCTTGCTCTTGCTCATGAGAAGAAAAGAAATGCTCCATTGGTGCTAGCTCCTCCTTCTTCCTCCTCTTGATTTCTTCTTTTGATCTCATGTGTTGAGAGAAAAAGAATCTATAAAGACAAACACTTCCATATATCTCTTCTACACATCCTAGGGCATCTAGACTAGCGATCTTGTTGCCCTAGTTGCCTCGGCTCGAGGTGGAGCTCGGTGTACAACTCTCGGGTGGATTGTCTTCGACTCAAGAAGGCCGCGGAGGTGACCAAGATCTGGATCGTTCCTCGGTGCTTGGATGGACGAGCGGGACAACGGTATGAAGACCCGAAGGACCGGTATCGTGAGATATAATTTCTACGGCCTAGTAGTTAACGCCACTAGTAGGTTTCTAGTTTCTAGTTTAGCAAAGATCCGGCTTTTAGTCCATGTTGCCTTTGCGCTAAATAATTGTTTTTCACCGTTTCCGCCTCCCCGTAAGAACCGGGGTTAGCAACGTGGACTTACATGTACATCGGTATCGGGAGTTGTTTGATTATTCTTGCTTATGTAAACTATATATTTTAACTTATGCATGATACGCGTGCCGTTTGGTTTTCGTTCGTGATTTCAGTTTACGATACTATATGTGTATATATGTAGGTACCGCCGTATGGACTTCGAATGATGAAGAAGAGGATGGAGACATCGACTTCGGCAGGTGATGATCAAGATGAGTAGATATATATCTACGGGGGAAGTCGGGTGGATGGCATATAGCACCCCCGCAGTTCGTAGTATAGAACGCAAATGCGTTATGTTATATATAGATGTATACTTATATGGTATTATAAGATGTGTAATCTTAGCTAGAATTGCTTTAGAAGACTTTGGATGAAAATGTCATTGGTTAATTCCCTAGTCGCGAACCCTAGGATAAAGTTTACACCCACCAGCATACACACATGCATACATTATTTTACTTATGCGTATATAGGGATATGTATATATATACACATAGGTATAGGACTGTGTGTGTGTGTGTATATACGTATACATATGCATGGATAATGAGGATTGTACATGGTACTTGGATATGAGTCGATGAGATTTGGCATGATGCCACGAGATCGGTGATGAGTTGTGGTTCGTATTATGAGATACGATATGAGATTATAGCGGGTCTTTAGGCGATGTGTTACCATACACATGCATATATAGTCGTAGATGGTATCAGTATGTACTAGACTTAGATCAGTACCCCTAATACATGATATGATTATAAGGATACCAGATGAATAATGAGATGAATATGATATTTAAGCCGTACCCAGTTTGGGGATGCTGTACGATGGATTTACCGTGCGAGCTATATATTGATGATAGATCCGCACTCTTGACTCGAGGATGTCATGTTATATATTGTATCGTATGTGATACTATTGAGGCGGGATCACCGACTATTATATTTATATGTATCGACTCAGATACAGGTGGTTTCCTTATCTTTTCGATTAGCCGGTTAGTTTAATCCTGTAGTTACTTGTAGATGTTAGACTAGACTCGAGTCATACCTATTTAAGAAAATAACTAACGAATCGTGAATATTTTAAAGACAGGACAAGAGATTCTACGGATATTTCAAAGGACACACTTTCTCTTAAAAACACCGTAGCCCTTATTTCTAAACACCACGATTCGTATTATTTCAAATATCAAAACTGTATGCCTCGTATATAGAATTGTATTTTCCTTATTGTCGTGTTTACTATTCATATTCCGTTCATTCATATTGTTATCATCACGTTGCATATTTAATGTGTATTTTAGTAATTATAAACCATGTTATCAGGACATCAGCACCGTTACCGATGATGCGTATGTCTACGAACACTTACTTGCCGGCTCACACACATCATCATCGGTAATTGCCATGTCACTATACAGTAGGATTGCTGCATTATGATCTGACTTCTTAGGCAATTTATTTGCTATAGTTACATATTCACCTTTATACGATGCTGAATTTGACATTGGAGAAATTGGGAACTGCAGGAGACATTTTAAAATTGGATTCATTTAAAAGAACGGTTTACCCTTGTTATGTGCATATTATTGTTCTAGGTTGCATGGTATACGGACATACTTAGATTCCTGTTATATGTCACATACATCATGCTTTATGACTATACGCATTGAGATATATCATTTTCGTGAGATTTCTGGATTTGAGAACTGTGGTTATTTCAAAAAAAAGTATGTGTTGTTTTAAAAAAAACCGATTTCTCTTGATATGATATTTCAGTGCGTCGACCATGCGTTTTCTCGGTTCTGAGACGTGTGATATGTGAAATTCGATTTGAGGAGCTGGATGTGGCCGATTGTGGTTACATGGTGGACCCGGTATGGTACCCCGGGGCAAGAAAGGGATGTTGTGCAGTAGACGATGAGTGTGGCAGAGGGACTAGTACCTACCGGTGATAGTATTTAGACTCCACAGTTATCCGGAGGATACCGACCGGAGTAGTGAGATGGATATAAGGGCCGACCAAATTATACGGTGCCTGAGGTCCGATCTGAGGATGCGGCGCCTGAGCTATATGAGGATTGACATGTCGATGCTGGACACGGGTTTCATGATGTTTCGAGTGTCGATGCTGGACACTCAGGTTCCATGATTTTGATGTGTTGCGAGGGACACACGTTGATTTATATCCTCATACTTTCATGCATATGCTTTTATGATATTTACATGCATAATGTTGTTGTGTCATTGGTTGACCCGTGGGTGAGATCCACATGCATACAGACATTGATTATATAGTTAGATGATATCCACTTAGTTATAGACTTGAGTATATAGTTGGCACCTATACTGATACGGTCACCGTAGATATCATAGTATTACCTTTATGATATGTTGTTACCTGAGGCATTGACACGAGCACTTGGTATTACACTTATGTATAGATGTTTACCCTTGCCACCTTATCAAGCTTCAGACTTTATCATATTGAGGATATATATTACTGATTGTATTGACCTAGGATTGAGTCATACATACGATTTCTGCTCTGTGATGTTTTTCTACTCAGGCGTTGGAAACTCACCCCTGTTGTGCCACGGTTTCTTGCAGGTTTTGCCGTACAGGTTCGTTGCGGCTTTGCTGGCACACTGTCCGTTTTCGGGTGATTGCTTTGGTTGGTGGACTCACATGTATCGTGACCACTATTGTACATTATATTCAGTTGTATCTAGTAAACTCCATCAACCAGACTTGTATATTATTCAGACTTAGAAAACCAGTCGTTATTATTTCGACCTTAGAGTCGCTCTTGTATTATTATGATTTTCTTGATGATTTGAGTTTCCTTTTGAGTTTTGATCCTCGCCCTTGGCGTTGTATATTATATTGCTTGCGTGGTTGTCACCGTCAATTGACGAAGAGCTAGCTCCCGCTTGGGGATGCCTTTATTCATATTATGCATGTTGCACCCGTTTGAGGCATGTTTTTACAAAGGAAACCCTGCCCAAATATTCAGAAAAGACTTGATGTTTTAAAAATACATACTCCGGCTTATGTTGTTAACCTACTTGTTTTTAAAACTAAACTTTTCCCGCTTTATTCTTTTAAACGGTTTAGATTTCTGGGATTTTTTTTGGCTTACTTGAATTAGATGGGGTCCTATAGACTTCAAATGATTCAAGTGCCAGTTACGTGCTATTTCGGGTCGTGACAAAGTTGGTATCAAAGCGCTAGGTTAACCTTGGTTCGATTTTATGTTTGACTATGCGGAGCCTAGGGCGTTTGTATATATACAGAATCTAGGCTTGACCTTACGGAACATAGACTTAGTCGAGGGATTATTGACTCGAAATTTCGTCGCATAGGTTGACCTTGGTTGTTGGAGTAAGTGACTTAAGTAGAGTGACGTACCGTGTGTATGTTCCGCGGCATACTTACGATACGCTACTCCACTTAAGAAGCCTTAGAATGCACATTTCCTTGCACAGTATTATATTCATTCGTATGATCTATCTTCATCATTATTGGATTATGGTTTTTTCTACCACGATTACACGTGCAGAGAAAGCTACGGCTAGAGTTGCGTCAGCACGAGCTCGTCATGGACGAGAACTGACCATGGCATGATTCCAGGGACATACGATTTGTATAGATACGTTGTTTTATTGTGTTTTCGCGCCATGAGCATTTGATGGATCACTTTTACAAGATTTCTCGGATGTGCAGATCAGCATCAGAGGATTGGGCCACTGCTAGAGGGCAGCCAGAATGTGATGACCGTCATTGCACCGATTATTTTGATGATTTAGGCACTGTTCAGCGTGCGGACGAATGAGCCAGTTGTTGCTGCGAATGATGAGATATCACCCCAGATATTTGGAGCTATTGCCGCAGGAGTTATATTTAGAGATATGATAGAAGATCGCTAGTCACCCGAGGAGGAATGACTAGGACATGTAATTCGTTGCCTGCCCCGATGCGAGGTCATCAGATTGATTGATTCCAGCTAGAGACGACTTCACGCAGGTAGGTTGAGAGTCGATAGAAGATGATTGAATGTCAGAAACCCATTTTCCAAGTTTAAAGTATTCGGAAAAACATGCAAGTAATTCCGTGGACCCTCTAGAAGAATGAAACCTTAACTCGATATAATGACCATGAGAACGCTTTGAAACCTTAGGGTTTGCAGCAGTTCCGCGGTGCCATTAATGAGGCTTGGGTTTGCCCTTCTACGGCTGGTCCATAGGTACTGTGGTATGTACTGGAACACTATTAAACTGTACTCAAGATGTTGAGCTCTTGGGGGATTATGGGACCTTGGCAAATCGATCAAAAGGTTCGACGTCATTCGGATATCATGTGATGGGATACATTGCTTGGGAGACTCCAGATACGAGTATAGCCGTTGGAGCGCAGTCCATGCAGCCACAAAGAGACTAGTCCGAACCAGTCGACATTAGAGAAAAGTGGAGTAAGAGGTTCGTACGAGATCTTGATGAGATGACGTTCCACTCCGCTGACATCAGAGATGTGATACGCATGGAGAGGCGTTGTATATAGATATACCTTCTAGAAGGAGTCGTGATGAGTATGCAGCCGTTCCGGAACAAGAAATAGATTTAGTAAAGTGTGATAATTTCCAGGCAGTTCGGCAGAAACGAGATTTGAGGGAGACCTCGATAGAACCTATCTGGAATACAATACGAGGAGACTTGGACCCAGGATCGGTTATGTTACGCACACCCAGTTGGCCAGAGTTCAGCATCATCGACGAGACATGTTATGAGTGACCATGACAGTTGGCCGGAGATCTTTCGAGGATGTGCTAGAGCGGGACTGTTTCTCCATCTTTGATTTCGGTATTTTGGGCGATTTATTTGCATGATTGAGATTTTGTGCACCACAGTTGCACTTGACTTCGATTTGATGTCATTCGAGATGTTGATTTTGATTTCATGCCTATGCATATGATTTGTCTTATGCTTTCGACATAGTTTTCATGCACCTTTAGTATTTTGATTCGATTTTGTGCACGCTGATGCACATGGTTGTGAGATTATACCACGGTATACCTGATTTGGATTGATATGTGTGGCATACCGTCGATTTCGATTGTGATACTCGATATTTGTTTTCATGCACCTTGTGCACTTGAATTGGATTCTTGCGCATACTTGAAGCACTTGATGCGATTTTAGTGCACACCAGATGCACTAAATCGAGATTTTTCGTACATATCATATGCACTTGATATTGCTGTCGGGCACACTCGTTTCCTGTGACAGGTGTTTGGTGCACACCCGTTGCACTTAGTTTTATTTTTGTGCACATGTACGGCACATTCATGGATTTCGATTTCCGTACGCACCAGACGCACGTGGCATTCGTATACACATTTTAGGATTGATTCCTTATGCAGCATGTTTTATGATATTTACTATTTGATATAGTAGCTGAGTAGGACTAGTCCGAGGACAGTTCCTGAATATATTTTTGCATGCATTGATAGTTACCGAAAGGATTTCCAAAAAGGAGCTATAGTCTCAGCATTTACCTACGTGTCCGAGATGACACGAACTATTTTACAAAGGAAACCATTCTAAATTATTTTCCAAACGGCGGGACATATGTTAAACAAAATATATATATATGTATATAGAATTATTTTCTTACAATAAACGTCCGCCAATTGTGCTGTGATACGTGCATCACACAATAATTTGAAAAAGTGTTTGGCATGCATTTCTTTAAGTTGTTTTGACGAAGGTACAATGATGCGTACTATATACATGTTATAGTTTCGATGTTTATCATGTCGGTTTTCGTATTGGACTTTGACTTTGGTGTCTTCACCATAACTCCGATGATTGCGGGATGCTTGACGGAGTTTTGATTTTTGAGTTATACACTCGTTTTTCATGCGCAGGCTTTGCGCCACGATGTGTTTTGTGTATTTATTATTTCGGAGACCCGACGACTTGACAAATTTACTGAAATGTTTTAGTATTTGAGGGGTTTAAATTTAAATTCAGGGACCGAATTTTTTTAAAGGGGGAAGACTGTAACATTTTAAAAAAAATAAATATTCTTTTTGGGGAATTTTATAATTTAATAATAAATATTATGAATGTTTTAATAATGCGGTATAATTAAATACCGATAAATTGGAAAATATTGGAAAATTAAATTAAATATTGTTTTTAAGAGGTTATAAGATTTGAGCATTTATAGATTGTTATATAACTAATTATATTCCATTTTAATACTAATCGTGATTAAATTTCACTAATCGTGAATTAAGCTAGTTTTCTGCATGTGACATGTACCATGTCATATTTTTCATTTGTTACATTTTCCCACCATGTCTTTTCTTTTTCTATGCATGGATTTTGTTTTAAAATGAAAAGAAAAGAAAAGAAAAGAAAAGAAAAAGGAAAAGATTATTAAAATGAGTATGGACAAGAGAGAGAAGTGAGAGAAAGGTGAGGGGTCTCTTTGACTAAGTCCCCATTTGTTTCCCTTCACCATTCGTTCATCATATTCCCTCCACTTCCTCCATTGCTGCCCTCTCACTCCCCCCCTCTTCATCCTCACAAACCACTCCAAATAATCGTCCAAATATCATCTCCACTTCATTAAAAACATGCACAAGCTCATCACAAACACTTTGGACCAAGAAAAATTGGATTTTGAAGACTTGGGGCAACTCAAGAAAATTCTTAAGTTGCCAAATGAGGTACTTTCTTTACCATTAGCATAGTATTACATTCACTTTATTATCCTTGCATGTTTAGAAGTGATATTGTGATGTTTAGTGAGGTTAGAAAATTCTAAGTTAGGGTTTTGAGGAATTCTTGAATTGAGATAAGTTAATCGAGTTATTAGTGACCTTAAACCCCCCTTTAGCGATAGTATATTGGACCAAAACCTGAGACTTAACCCCAAATGTGAACTTTGAAATTCTGCCGATATTAGAAATTGTGGATATTCTGATAGTATATTGACATCTGCTATGACCGGAGACACCTGAAAATATTTTAGCAAACACCGAGAGTCATGCAGGCAACCTGGAGTGTACCCTAGAGACTCGAGGCCCTAACTCCCTACTGAGGCCGCAGATTTAACCTGTTTGGCCACAAATTGCGGCCTGGGCATGGTCAAAGTGTCTCGTGCTTGGTCCATAGCTCCTATACCCTCTAATTAGACCTACCCTATATGCAAAATTGGCTAATTTCACCTAGTGTAAAATCTAGAAGTGTTTTATGAAGTTTCTGAATTTGTTTTGCAGATTTTACTGAATTGGGTTTTGGTATTTGTGTTTTATCCCGGTTACGTGACGTTTGTACGTCGGTATCGGGAGTTGTTTGATTGTTCCTGCGTGCGTAAACTATAGGTTTTAACCTATCCGCGATACGCGCGCCGTTTGGTTTTCGTTCGCGATTTCAGTTTACGATGCTGTATGTGTATATATGTAAGTACCCCACGTGGAATTCGGAAGATGAAGAAGTGGATGGCGACATAGACTTCGGCAGGTGATGATCAAGGTGAGTAGATATATATCTACGGGTGAAGTCGGGTGGATGGCGTATAGCACCCCAGCAGTTCATAGTATAGAATGTGAATGCGTTATGTTATATATAGATGTATACTTATATTGTATTATAAGATGTGTATTATCAGCTAGAATTTGTTTAGACGACTTTGGATGATGGTGTCGTTGGTTAATTCCCTAGTCGCGAATCCTTTACACCCACCCGCACACACACATGCTTACATGAGTTGATGAGATTAGGCATGATGCCACGAGATCGGTGATGTGTTATAGTTCGTATTATGAGATACGACATGAGATTATAGCGGGTCTTTAGGAGATGTGTTTCCATACACACGCATATATATACGTAGATGGTATCAGTATGTACTAGACTTAGATCAATACCCCTAATACAGGATACCGGATGAATAATGAGATGGATATGATATTTGACCCGTACCAAGTTTGGGGATGCCGTACGATGGATTTACCGGACGAGCTATATAATGATGATAGATCCGCACTCTTGACTCGAGGATGTCATGTTATATATTGCATCGTATGTGATACTATTGAGGCGGGATCACCGACTATTATATTTATATGTTTCGACTCAGATTTAGGTGGTTTCCTTACCTTTTCGATTAGCAGGTTAGTTTAGTCCTGTAGTTACTTGTAGATGTTAGACTAGACTCGAGTCATACCTATTTAAAAAAATAACTAACGTATCGTGAATATTTTAAAGACAGGACAAGGGATTCTACGGATATTTCAAAGGACGTACTATTTCTTAAAAACACCGTAGCCCTTATTTCTAAACACCACGATTCGTATTATTTCAAATGTCAAAACTGTATGCCTCGTATATAGAATTGTATTTTCCCTATTGTCGTGTTTACTATTCATATTCCGTTCATTCATGTTGTTATCATCGCATTGCATATTTAATGTGTATTTTAGTAATTATAAACCATATTATCGGTAATTGTCATGTCACTACACAGTAGGATTGTTGCATCATGATATGACTCCTTGGGCAATTTACTTGCTATAGTTACATATGCACCATTATACGACGCTTCATTTGACTTTGGAGAAATTGGGAACCGCAGGAGACATTTTAAAACTGGATTCATTTAAAAGAGCGATTTACCCTTGTTATGTGCATATTACTATTCTAGGTTGCATGGTATACGGATATGCTTATATTCCTGTTACATGTTGCATACATCATGCTTTATGATTATACGCATTGAGATATGTCGTTTTCATGAGATTTCTGGATTTGAGAACCTTGGTTATTTTAAAAGAAAGTATGTATTGTTTTAAGAAAAAACCTGGTTTCTCTTGATATGATATTTCTGTTGGAGATAGTGCCCTCAGAGTCAATTATTGGATCACAGGCACGTGATTGCAATGATTGAGGTAGGACCAATCCCGGTAGGACTGTCTTACTCGAGATGATAGTATGCTATCTGGTCCATCTTTATCATCGTGCACTGCTTTAGGTGACCTGACATGTTGCTATTACACGTTGATAGAGCCCCTAGGATTCTTGCTTGACTACCAGCAGTATGATGGCGATCATATACATGGGAGCTGGTAGTCTATAAGCACATCCTTAAAAGGTCCCTAGTCGTAGGAGTTTCGAGACAGGGCATCGATACTCCATTAGTAGACTAGTGTATACAGTCGAGACCCCGACGAGGGGCGGTGGCCGGTCTCACAAGCCACTGGTGTCAGTTGGTTCACCTAAGATGTATACAGGTGCTCATTGGGTTATAAGTACACCGGACAGGACTCGCCGGGAACCTGCTAGTTGGTCTTATACCAGATGTCAGATAGCAGTTCCCTGGTGACATGTGTACAGGTTAGTTCATCGACCTGAGATTGTCATTTTTCTCGTGTGAGTTCCCACTGTGCTTTGATTACTACCCTACCACGGCTCAAAGGAGTCGTGCAAACAGGTTTTAGTTGGGTACAGTCCCGAGCCACATGGAGGCAGTGAGCGGATCTTCAGGGGTTCGTCTCTCCCGGTATTAGGGGTGAGGTCGCACTGTGTCTAGGAGAGCCATTACGCAAAGCCCTCGGCCGAGGCAGGTGATTTACTGGTAGGTATTCCAGTAGTATCTCAGGGCGTTCTGGGCTACGCTCCGACACGACTTGTACCGCTTTTGGGGGTCTGACTTTTACCAACCCCCTAGGCCCGCCATGCGATACTCATAGACGAACAGACCGGACTGTACGGATATTGTCACTGACAGGCTCAGTAGGGTGTCAGGATGAGTTCGCTCATCGACGTCCCTTTTGGTCAATAGCTGGTGGCCCGTCACGTATTGGCTAATACCTCTGACGTGCTAGTGGTTAAATCCACAGCCATAGTATTGACGAGTCTTTAGAGTCCACCACACTTACAGTTACTCAAGCTTTCGGGCGAAACGCTGTAGAGGCCGTATGGAGATATGGCAGGGTCTGATCAGATACGTGCGGTATTGCACGGATCAGGATCAGATGGTTTGTACTAGTGGCCGTATGGATATATGGCAGGGTTCGATCAGATACGTGCGGTATTGCACGGATCAGGATCGAACGGATATTACTAGCCGGCTTTGGTTTAAGCCGGATCCTAGTATAGTACAGTGTAGATTTTGTCTCATTGCATTTGTATCCGGTAGGAATACAGATGCGGGTGTGTATGCACAGTATCGGGGTTTTCCTGTAATTTATTATGGGACCAGTTTTCTGGAGTTGCCAGTTTACATTCCGTTCCGGCCGGTTTTCCTTTGTTCTTTCCCGGCCGAACCTTTTGATGGAAGGTGTTATTTGCAAGTTTGCAAATAACACATTGTGGAGGGTTTTCATGCAAATGGTTTGATTATGAAAGCATCTTTTTTATTCCTTTCTTTTCTATCATCATTTCTTGTAAAAGGTGATTAGGATTGATTTGTGTTTTGATGTGAGATTGTGATGATGGTGTTTGGATATGGTCACCCTCTCTCTTTTCCTACACTCACCTCCCTCTTGCTTATGTATTCTTTCCTCCACCATTCTAAGAATTTTTTTTTTTCATTTTTGGAGAGAAGAAAAAAAGATGAGAGTTTCATTCTTGAGAGTGTGGCATTATTGATCTCATTTTCATGCTAGAAAAATGCAAGCACCATTTTTCTTATCTTGATTCCTCCATCATCTTCAAAGGCAACAAAACCCCAAATGAGACATAGCTTCAACCCTACACATTCTACAGCAAATCTTGGACGCGTCGGCTAGCCTACTTCGCGCCCGAGTTGCCTCGGTATTGAGGTGGGAGCCCGTAAAAGATACAGGCGATGTGGTGCACTTCCGGCGAGGAGGCGACGACCGGAGTTTCCGCAGGAGATCGGGACGGCGAGGAGAAGACCGGAGGACTCGGATCACTTGGTATACTTCTCTTCCCATCTCTTGTTAGCTAGTATAGGTTAATGGTTAACGATCCGGGTTTTTATTGTCCGCGGTAGCGCCAGTTTCCAAGTAAGGAAAATTTTGATTCCGCATTTTGGCCTCGGTAAGATGGCCGGGGCGCTGCCGTGGCGCAACATGGTATCAGAGCCACGCCATTAACCTTGCCTAGCTTGTTCAAGTGTGTTTTACATTTCCGATCGAACAAAATCCCAAAAACCACATTTCGTGTGCATCAGTTTTCTGTCGATTTTTTCCGAGCTCTAAAAATTTTTCAGGTTGTAAAAAACTAATATACTGGAAATTCTAAGACTACTGGAAAAATTCGACACAGTCAGTCGATCACCCAAGCGCGGAACCGAGGCCAAAACCCCCCTTAGGCCGCGGTTCCGCCGTGCATTGGTGTCTTCACTGTAGCATATTTTTCCAGTGGGCTTCTGGGCTTATTTTTGGGGTTTTGGAATATTAATATTGGGCCCAGATTTTCTGTGAGTGCTACAGTATTGCTTGGGGGCCCACTTGTTAATGTTTGATCGATCGGATATTTTTAACACATTATTTCACAATATTTATATTATATCTGCGACCGTGAATGTCACTCGATCGGTAAATCCGGTCTAACTGCTATAGCCCGGTTAGACGGATTTGCGAACGTGACTTTCACGTTGATGTTCTGTGTTTTGCTGTGTTGTTGCGGATCGGTCGTGGGGGTAGCCTGGATGCAATGCTAGTACTGTGTTGTTGTATTATGTACATTTGATATTGCGGGGCGAGCGTCCGACATGTGGACTGTCGTCACTGCCTGTTTGTATTATTCTTTTAGGGCACGACCTGGTTGCGGTCGATGTACCCGATGTATGTATATTTTACTTTCTGTACTAGGATTGCCCCGCGGTGGGGTGCACGGATAGCCGGGTTCTGGAGGGCAACAAGCCCGCATCTCATGGCATTGGGACGGAGGGGGCTTCACTCCAGGATTGGCGGGCTATTCGCCGCACTCGTAGGGGGTACAGGTTGACCCAGGAGGGGTGCCCGAGTTACCGGATTCCGTGAAGTGCTGGGTGGTCCATTCACGTTGCTGAAGGGGGCTGCCTCGCTTCAGGTTTTGGCGGGTGACTTGCCGCGCCCGTAGGGGTCTAGGTTTTCATTGCACAGGCTATCCACACGACCATGGGAACGTCGGGTTTCAGCAGCGGCTCTGTGAAACCCGGGGCTTCCAGATATCTGTATTGTTCTGTGATGCTGCATATTTCTGTGATGTTGCATTTTATCACGCCTTGAGCGAAATATAATATATTGGTATATATATTAGTAGATGTTGTATATGATTTACATCCGCGCTAGTCCAGTCCCCGCTCTGTCGTTAGTTAGCTAACCTAACGGGTAATGACGGGACCCAGTGGCGAATGCGGATGGCATATACGTACATCAGTATATTTTCGTTCTTTGTGGTGTGATCAATTGATGGGACTGCGTTGATTCGGATCAATGCAAGCTAAACAAACCTATTCTGATGTTGTTGGAACATTTTTCAAAAAGCTGTTATTGCAAGGACGTTCACTTTTGTTTTGCATCGTGGTATTCATTTGGAATATCCTGCTCCTCAGTCGACGAGGCAAGGGCCGAGATCCCTTCACCGGGAGTGACCCCTTGGACAGTAGTTTGCGTCAGGGCAATAACTTCACTATAGCCGATTACTTTTGCTTTGCATCGTGGTATTCAGCTGGAATATCCTGCGCCTCATTCTACGGGGAAAGAGCCGAGATCCCTTCACCGGGAGTGACCTCTTTAGTAAAGGTTTTCGTCACTATATTTTCTAAAAAGGCTATGCAGTTCCTTCAACGATATCAAGTTCATTACGTTAAAGGTTTTTCGCCAAAAACTACACGTAGCCCTCCGTCATTTCTTACAAATATTACTTAGTATTCGTGCTGCGTTTGCTGACTGTGTCAAGGCGCAGTGTGCGGTAGCTAAGTAGTGTTTGTTTGTAGCATATTAATGGGATTGGTTAGGACAGTCGTGCGGCCTTGTTGACTGTGTCAAGGGCTCGTACGGGTGGGTTTAATGCAATCCAGGATAATGACGGGTTGAACTTGACTAGGACTCTTTGATTTGTTGACTGTGTCAAGGTCACTTGGGTCCTAGGGGTAAAAATCACATCGGGAGTTTCAAAAGAACTGAAACTTGCCAGACATGCGCATACCTTCTGGAGTGTGGTGACGTGAGTGGATTCCGTCATGCGATGATAGTTGGATCCCGATTCCCACTGATGAGTTGGTTTACTCCTCGGGTGATCCCGGCTAATTCTTCTTTCAGATTTGGGGAAGAATTTGACGTTACAGTGGGAGGTTTCCAGATTAGATAAAGTGATAACCATTCTGATCTAGATTAGAGTGCACGCTGAGTGTTTCTTTTCTCTCTCTCTTTGGCAGCGACCTTTGACCCGACCCTTAGACTATGACTCAGTGACCAAGTTGACCGAACCTTCTTAACACTGGCTTTTGGATTGTCAGAGTTGCAAACTTCATTGCCACTCCTACTTTTACCCTTTTCTCCAGGACACCCCGTATTATTACGAACGTCCACTTCCATTGGACAAAACCATCGTATGGTTAGATACGAACTCGAAGGAATTTATTCGAGGATGGTTTCCGGTTCTGGAGAAAACGGATAGGATTATTCAGTTGTCTTTTCCCTTTTACCTTCTCTCAAGTTGTGAGTACTCCTTGGTTTAGGAGATAGTACACCTATTATGCAAATTGGATAGTCTTCTTCCAAACCTTAGGCTGGTGCCGACCGATAGAGAATGAAGAAAACCAATTAGCCTAAACGGTGTGCAGAAGGTATTAAGGTTAAGACAAAGCAAGGGATTAGTAAGAGGGCAAAGTAAATTGCGACTGCTATTCACGACCAAACCGAGTATTTCTTCGCCAATCCTAAATCACCTTTGTATTTCTCCAGGACACTCCGTATCACTACGAAGATCCCAAGTTTTAGGATACTCCATCGTATGGTTATATACGAACTCGAAAGGAACTTGTTCCAGTTCGGGGATGGATTCTGGTCCAGGAGAAATAGGAATATGGTTTATTCGGTTGTCTTTTCTCTTCACCTTCTCTCGCATTGCGAGTGCTCCTAGGATTAGGACAGTACACCCATTATGCTTATTGGATAGTCTTCTTCCAAACCATAGGCTGGTGCCGAATGGTAGGGAGGGAAGAAAACCAATTGGCCTAAAGGGGTGTGCAGAAGGTAATGACTAAAGACATATAAAGGGATTTGGAGAGGTGGAAAAGAATTATACGGTTATAGTTGTGAATCTGGATAATGGAAGAGGCATTACTAAGAATACCGGAATACCCCACCGAAACATTTCAATGTTTCAGTTTCAACTGTGTACTGTTAAAAGAAAACTGATTTCCCGATTAGACACTTGCTCCAGGGTATGTATTTACCAGGTTTGATTCTCACATCTGTATGGTTTTATAGATGATGAATGGGAGTAAGTTATTGGGAATTGGGTGATCATCCTCATTATATCGGGATTCGTTGTAATCGGTGATATTTGAGGAGATCACCTGGGCTGTTTGCCGGTCGGCAAATATTTGGTTTTGAATATCCGCTGTTGTGCACCAATTTCAAATTGATATATCTGTACGTCTATTTTCATAGAGTGAGATATACCTTTTGATATTATGTCGATGACATTTACCTATATCAGTGGATGGTTAGGTAAGGAGCATCAAACAGCGGTGTAATTCTTCTTAACCATAAGTATAGTTTTCAACCTACGACGCACAGTGAAAGAGTTGTTAGACTCAGCGGACTTATACAGAGTATTGTATGTTGTCCAGTGTCCATTAGGACAGAGGGGTTGGTCCTCATACTATATTCTGTTTACTTTTAACTTCTCTAGTTCTTAGACATGTGTTTCGTAGGAACACAGGGTCTAAGTTATGAGGAGTTATAGGTATTTGAATAGAGTAGAGAACCAGGTGTAGCAAGTATCGGGATTCTTCAAAGTGATCGAAGATGTAGATACTTGTGTATGGTGTTCAGTTGATAGTAATGATTAAGAGAACTTGCTTCTCTTTCAGGTTACTCATAATTGGAAGCATTCCTAAGTTGAGTAACGCTGATCGGCCTCCTTCCATTTAGTTGACATGCACTGGAGATAGCTGCATGATTTGAATCTGGTTCATTTAAATCAGTGCCTCTGGTTCTATATTGGATATAGAACAGTTCATATCTTAACGATGTTAAGGTACGGGGAGTTGTCCGGCTTATGATTAAAACCAGACACTGGACAACTCAAGGCACGTTTCTGTAATGGTTGTTTGTAGGTTGACCCGGGCTATGACGAGGGTTGACTTTCTACCATCTGGCAGATCAATAGAAATATTTTTCTAGACTCGCCACGGTTTTATTAAAAATGGATTTTTTTTTTCAAAAACAGCAGTGGGAGTATGGTAGAACTGGAAGTGATTCCAGAACCGCAAACGATTACTGAAGATTTGATAAGGAACCTAAAGATTCAATCTGATTTGACATTCCATTGGCCACTCCGCAGATAAGGTGGGTAACTTCAGGCACCCGAGAGGTACTCCGGTAGCCTCAAGGACGGTGACAGGGAAGTTCTTGTTTACCCACACTTGCCATTGTTGTTGTTCCAGGCTGCGAGACCCGGCAGGAGGATGAGTATAGCGTCGTTCTAAACTAGCTTTAGAAGTGCACGTCTATATGACTCTGCCAGAGGGTTTTCGTAGTCAGTGGGAGCAGCGGAAGCATTGGTGGACATCAGGCTTATGTTTATTTATAGACTAAAGCAGATATAGCAGAGATAGATCATCTGTTTCTGATGTGACAGTCATAGGTTTGACGTCATCAGAATAGGGGATGGATCTGTTGAGAAGGTAGTAGGAAGTGATATTCCTATACTACGATCGGTTATACTTTGGTCGTCACACAGTGTTTTCTCCACATGGGACTTGGACATTATATCAAACATACTGGTTACTAGATCTATGGTTTTAGATCTAGATTTGGGTGGTTTCCCAATCAGGGTACTTTGACAGCATTCTAAGAGCAGTTTGAATGGACGACTCCTGGCATGGTAGTGTACCTACAGGTGATGGAGTCACCCTCTCTAAAGGTGTCTTTCAGACTAAAGGGGAGAGGGATACGCATGATTGACAGATCACTTGCTTAGGCAATTGAGTCAATCATGAGATGTCAAGTACCACACCAGATGTTGTTCTTGCAGTAGATGCAATAAGTTGATATTGATCCAATCCTGGAGAAACAGTCGGAAGCAGTTTTAGAACATAAGTGAATGTTCTAGGGATATGATAACGTCTGCCTCCTTTAGGAGACGGTTATCACTCCAGGCTTCCAAGGTGACATGGACGACAAGGAGGTTGTCAGAGTTATAGTTCTCCCTCTGACGAGGGACAGTATTCTGGACAGGTGATCCAGGCAGATACTGAGGGAGGCATGGCGCAGGATACTGATTAAGTTCAGTTGACGATACAGTCTAAGAAGTTTGGATTTGGAGTTCATTTATGAACTAGGTCCCATCAGACATCCAGACATTCCAAGACAGGTATTGCTCATTTCGGGAGATGGTTTTCTCCGCGAACTTGAGATATAGAGAGACATAGAAAGAAACATCTAGGCGGATCCACTCACTGAGGCTTTTCCTCGAACGCAATAGTTTCGCAAACGAGCTTTGTGAGACTGACTAGTAGAGGAGTTGGGTGTTCGGTATCACACGGGCTGTGAGTATGCGACATCGCAATAATTAGCCTTGAGTGCAAGTGGGAGATTGTTGGAGATAGTGCCCTCAGAGTCAATTATTGGATCACAGGCACGTGATCGCAATGATTGAGGGAGGACCTATCCCGGTAGGACAGTCTTACTCGAGATGATAGTATGCTATCTGGTTCATCTTTATCATCGTGCACTGCTTTAGGTGACCTGACATGTCGCTATTACACGTTGATAGAGCCCCTAGGATTCTTTCTTGACTACCAGCAGTATGATGGCGATCATATACGTGGGAGCTGGTAGTCTATAAGCACATCCTTAAAAGGTCCCTAGTCGTAGGAGTTTCGAAACAGGGTATCGATACTCCATTAGTAGACTAGTGTATACAGTCGAGACCCCGACGAGGGGCGGTGGCCGGTCTCACAAGCCACTGGTGTCAGTTGGTTCACCTAAGATGTATACAGGTGCTCATTGGGTTTTGAGTACACCGGACAGGACTCGCCGGGAACCTGCTAGTTGGTCTTATACCAGATGTCAGATAGCAGTTCCCTGGTGACATGTGTACAGGTTAGTTCATCGACCTGAGATCGTCATTTGTCTCGTGTGAGTTCCCACTGTGCTTTGATTACTACCCTACCACGGCTCAAAGGAGTCGTGCAAACAGGTTTTAGTTGGGTACAGTCCCGAGCCACATGGAGGCAGTGAGCGGATCTTCAGGGGTTCGTCTCTCCCGGTATTGGGGGTGAGGTCGCGCTGTGTCTAGGAGAGCCATTACGCAAAGCCCTCGGCCGAGGCAGGAGATTTACTGGTAGGTATTCCAGTAGTATCTCAGGGCGTTCTGGGCTACGCTCCGACACGACTTGTACCGCTTTTGGGGGTCTGACTTTTACCAACCCCCTAGGCCCGCCATGCGATACTCATAGACGAACGGACCGGACTGTACGGATATTGTCACTGACAGGCTCAGTAGGGTGTCAGGATGAGTTCGCTCATCGACGTCCCTTTTGGTCAATAGCTGGTGGCCCGTCACGTATTGGCTAATACCTCTGACGTGCTAGTGGTTAAATCCACAGCCATAGTATTGACGAGTCTTTAGAGTCCACCACACTTACAGTTACTCAAGCTTTCGGGCGAAACGCTGTAGAGGCCGTATGGAGATATGGCAGGGTCTGATCAGATACGTGCGGTATTGTACGGATCAGGATCGGACGGTTTGTACTAGTGGCCGTATGGATATATGGCAGGGTTCGATCAGATACGTGCGGTATTGCACGGATCAGGATCGAACGGATATTACTAGCCGGCTTTGGTTTAAGCCGGATCCTAGTATAGTACAGTGTAGATTTTGTCTCATTGCATTTGTATCCGGTAGGAATACAGATGCGGGTGTGTATGCACAGTATCGGGGTTTTCCTGTAATTTATTACGGGACCAGTTTTCTGGAGTTGCCAGTTTGCATTCCGTTCCGGCCGGTTTTCCTTTGTTCTTTCCCGGCCGAACCTTTTGATGGAGGGTGTTATTTGCAAGTTTGCAAATAACACATTGTGGAGGGTTTTCATGCAAATGGTTTGATTATGAAAGCATCTTTTTTATTCCTTTGTTTTCTATCATCATTTCTTGTAAAAGGTGATTAGGATTGATTTGTGTTTTGATGTGAGATTGTGATGATGGTGTTTGGATATGGTCACCCTCTCTCTTTTCCTACACTCACCTCCCACTTGCTTATGTATTCTTTCCTCCACCATTCTAAGAATTTTTTTTTTCCATTTTTGGAGAGAAGAAAAAAAGATGAGAGTTTCATTCTTGAGAGTGTGGCATTCTTGATCTCATTTTCATGCTAGAAAAATGCAAGCACCATTTTTCTTATCTTGATTCCTCCATCATCTTCAAAGGCAACAAAACCCCAAATGAGACATAGCTTCAACCCTACACATTCTACAGCAAATCTTGGACGCGTCGGCTAGCCTACTTCGCGCCCGAGTTGCCTCGGTATTGAGGTGGGAGCCCGTAAAAGATACAGGCGATGTGGTGCCCTTCCGGCGAGGAGGCGACGACCGGAGTTTCCGCAGGAGATCGGGACGGCGAGGAGAAGACCGGAGGACTCGGATCACTTGGTATACTTCTCTTCCCATCTCTTGTTAGCTAGTATAGGTTAATGGTTAATGATCCGGGTTTTTATTGTCCGCGGTAGCTCCAGTTTCCAAGTAAGGAAAATTTTGATTCCGCATTTTGGCCTCGGTAAGATGGCCAGGGCGCTGCCGAGGCGCAACAATTTCAGCGCGTCAACCATGCGTTTTCTCGGTTCTGAGGCGTGTGATATGTGAAACCTGATTCGAGGAGCTAGATGAGGCCGATTGCAGGTACATGGTGGATCCGGTATGGTATCCCGGGGCATGAAAGGGATGTTGTGTGCAGTAGACGATGAGCCTAGAAGAGGGACTACTACCTACCGGTGATACTATTTGGACTTGGCGGTTATTCGAAGGATACCGACCAGAGTAGTGAGATGGATATGAGGGCCGACCAGATTATGCGGCGCCTGAGGGTTGATCTGAGGATGCGATGCCTGAGCTATATGAGGATTTACGTGTCGATGCTGGACACGGGTTTCATGATGTTTCGAGTGTCGATGCTGGACACTCAGGTTCCATGATTTTGATGTGTCGCGACGGATACACGTTGATTTATATCTTCATACTTTCATGCATATGCTTTTATGATATTTACATGCATGATCTTCTTGTGTCATTGGTTGACCCGTGGGCGAGATCCACATGCATACATACATTGATTACATAGTTGGATGATATCCACTTACTTATAGACTTAAGTATATAGTTGGCACCTATACTGATACGGTCACCCTAGATATCATAGTATTACCTTTATGGTATGTTGCTATCTGAGGCACCGACACGAGCACTTGGTATTACACTTATGTATACATGTTTACCCTTGCCACCTTATCTGCTTCAGACTTTATCATATTGAGGATATATATTACTGATCGTATTGGGCAAGATTGAGTCATACATACAATTTCTGCTCTATGATGTTTTTCTACTTACGAGTTGGCAACTCACCCCCGTTGTGCCACAGTTTCTTGCAGGTTGTGCCGTACAGGTTCGTTGCGGCTTTGCTGGCACACTGTCCCTTTTCGGGTGATTGCTTTTGTAGGTGGACTCACTTGTATCGTGACCACTATTGTACATTACATTCAGTTGTATCTAGTAAACTCCATCAACCAGACTTGTATATTATTCAGACTTAGAAAACTAGTTGTTATTATTTCGACTTTAGAGTCGCGCTTGTATTATTATGGCTTTCTTGATGATTTGAGTTTTCTTTTGAGTTTTGATCCTCGCCCTTGGTGTTGTATATTATATTGCTTGCGTGGTTGTGACCGTCAATTGACGAAGAGCTAGCTTCCGCTTGGGGAAGCCTTTATTCATATTATGCATGTTGTACCCGTTTGGGGCCTGTTTTTACAAAGGAAACTGTGCCAAAATTTTCAGAAAAGAATTGATGTTTTAAAAATACATACTTTGGCTTATGTTGTTAAACTACTTGTTTTAAAAACTATACTTTTCCTGCTTTATTCTTTTAAATGGTTTAGATTTCTGGGATTTTTTTGGCTTACTTGAATTAGATGGGGTCATATAGACTTCATATGATTCAAGTGCTAGTCACGTGCCATTTCGGATCATGACAGTGATTGTGCCTGCTACTCAAGCAGTTGTTCCTGTTGTTACCAGATTATTTCCATATCCTTGCAAGAGTTTATGAGGCTGAAGCCTTCAGTTTTACCTGCATAGGTGCAGCGGAGGATCCGCAGACATTCCTCGAAGGATGGCTAGGATTTGTCATTCACAGAGATGTTCTGATGAGATATGGGTTGAGCTGGTGAGTTTTTGTCTAGAGGGTCTTGCTCAGACGTGGTGCGAGTCGGTTGGGAGAGGCCGAGCTGCAGATCTACTTCCTATGACTTGGGATGAGTTCACCGCTATATTTCTTGCTCGATTCCTTCCGGAGAGCGTTCAAGATGCTTGAGCTCGTAGTTTTGAGTCTTTGCGCAAGACTTCAGGAATGGCAGTGTTCGAGTACGACAATTAGTTTATTTAGTGGTCCGATATGCTCCTTACCTGGTGGACACTGAAGAGAAATAGATAAAGAGGTTTGTGCGGGGATTGGACATTCAGTTATTTCTTGCTATCGGTGCCCAGCATTTTGACACTTACGCCGCTGCTATGGATGTGGCCTTACTGTTGGAGGAGCGCATTTCTGAAACTTCAGTCGTTTCTGGACCAAAGCGGATTTGTACCGTTATGCCAGTTCAGAGGCGGTTAGGTAGATGCCGTGACGGGTTCTTTCCAGGAGACGGTGGTGGCAGAGGCAAAGGACAGCCGGCTACTAGTGGGGGACAGGCCGAGTGTTCGCTTTGACTCCTCTGGATGCGCAGGCATCTAATGCCGTTGTGACAGGTATTCTTTCGTTGTTTTCTTCCGATGCGTAATTATTTCTTGTATTGTTTGAAACGTTATCCACATATTTTGTATCGAGGTTTAGCCGATAGTAGTCCTTGCTTAATCAGCCACTTGTGGTGATTTCTCCTGTCTGCTAGTTTTTTGTCGCTCGATATGCTTTTTGTTCATGTTTGTTTTGTTCGTATCGGAGATAGGGATTCTTCTGTCAATTTGATTCTTCTCGATATGTTAGACCTTGACGTTCTTCTGAGCTTGGATTGGTTAGCCACATGTTATGCATCCGTGGACTGCCGCAAGAAGGCAGTTAGATTTAGTTTTCTGGGTGAGCCGGTTCTTATTATTCAGGGAGACCATAGCATCACCTTTCCTAGTTTGAATTCTTCTCTTCGCGCTACTCCGTTCTTGAGGAAAGGATGTCAGGGATTCTTAGCGTATGTTCGAGATGTTGGAGCCGTAGAGGTCCCGTTGGACCAGGTCCCGATTGTGAGGGAATTTCAAGATGTCTTTCCTGACAAGTTTCTTGGTTTGTCGCCAGAGCGCGATATTGAGTTCTGCTTTGACTTGATTCCCGGCACGGAGCCTTTTTCTATACAGCCATATCGGATGGACCCGGCGGAGCTTAAAGAACCGAAGGATCAGTTGCAAGATTTGTTGGATAAAGGGCTTGTTCGTCTGAGTGCGTCACTTGGGGAGCTCCTGTCCTGTTCGTCAAGAAGAAAGACTGCAGTTTGTGTTTGTGCATCGATTATCGTCCGTTGAATCGGGTTACTGTGCGGAACAAATATCAATTACCTCGCGTCGATGATTTATGTGATTAGCTCCAGGGTGCGGGACATTTCTCGAAGATTGACTTGCGGTCGGTTTACAATTAGTTGCGGGTTCGAGAGGATGATATTCCGAAGACTGCTTTTCACACACGTTACGTGCGTTATGAGTTCTTGGTGATGTCGTTCGAACTCACCAATGCCCCAGCAGCATTTATAGACTGGATGAATCATATATTCAGGCCGTTTCTTGACCAGTTATTATCAAGTTCGTTGATGACATTTTAGTAAACTTTTGGAGCCGAGTGGAGCAAAGTGGAGCAGAGTGGAGCCTGTGCAGTAATTGAGGATTTCGTTGCAGACTTTGAGAGAGCATCAGCTATTCGCTAAATTATCTAAGTGTGTCTTCTGGTTGGATAGTGTTGACTTCTTGGGTCACGTAGTTATGTGAGATGGTAAGTAAAGAACCGAAGAAGATCGAGGATGTTTAGCACTGGCCCAGACCTGTATCAGTGACGAAGGTTCACAGCATTTTGGGTTGGACGGATACTATTGACGTTTCATACAGGATTTTTCTCATATAGCTGCAACGTTGACCGGGTTGACCCGGAAGGGAGTTTCTTTTCTTTGGACCGAGGCATGCGAGCATAGCTTTCAGCAGTTGAAGACTCGTTTGACTACGACGCTAGTATTATCTTTGCCTTCAGAATCAGGTGGTTTTGTTGTTTATTTCCATGCTTCTCGGCAGTTGAAGAAGCACGAGCAGAATTATCCCACTTAAGATTTGGAGGCACTACTTAAACGACGAGTCATGCCAGATATTTATGGACCACAAGAAGCTTAAAGTACATCATTCAGCAGCAATATCTAAATTTGAGACAACGCCGTTGGATGGGGATAGTGAAAGACTATGACTACGAGATTCTTTATCGTCCGGGCAAGGAGAATGTTGTGGCAGATGCTTTGAGTTGGAGACCCAGAGGAAACTTGTCCTGTTGAGCGCAGTTCAAAGACATTCGACGGTAGATTAGAAGATTCTTTGTGGCAGCCGAGTACAGTTCGAGTTTCGTCGACCGAGGGACAACTTTCCCATGTCCGTGCACATCTACAGTTATTTGACCGTACCCGCTAGGCACAGCTCGGCAATGCCATTTGTCAGAGATCATGGAGCAGGTTCGACAGGGCAGAGATTCACAGTTCGTGATTGATGATCAGGGAGTACTACAATTTGGTACTTGATTGTGTGTGCCAGATTCCGAGGGACTGAGACGCGAGATCATAGTGGATGCACATCAGTCAGCATATAGTGTTCATCCGGTTTCCATTAAGATGTATCATGGCTTGAGATATGTTTACTGGTAGGAAAGGATGGAGAGAGATGTCACAGATTTTGTTTCGAGATGCTTGACTTGTCAGCAAGTCAAGGCCGAGCATCAGAGGCCAGCATGAGAATTACAACCTTTGCCTATTCCGGAGTGGAAATGGGAGCAGATTTCTATGGAATTCATTATGGGTCTACCAAGGACCAGTCGAGAGTATGACTCTATTTGAGTGATCGTAGACCGGTTGACAAAAGCTGCTCACTTTCTAACAGTCAAGACCACATTCGGATTCGTTCAGTATGCATAGATATATGTTGATGAGATGGTGCGAAAACACGGCGTTCCGACTTGTATTGTGTCCGACAGAGGCACCCAGTTCACCAGCCGACTATGGCAGAAACTTCAGGAGGCTTTGGACACCCCGATTGAGTTTCAGTATAGCTTTCCATCCGCAGACCGACGAACAATCAGAGAGGACCATACAGACTCCTGAGGACATGCTCCGAGCTTGCGTTCAAGAATTTAGGTGGCTGTTAAGACTGTTACTTAACCTTGATAGAGTTCTCCTACGATAACAGCTTCCAGGAAACGATTCAGATGGCACCATTCGAGGCGTTTTATAGGAGGAGATGTTGATCGCTCGTTTGTTGGACACAGTTCAGTGAGAACGGTATTTTGGGACCACAAATTGTGCAGGAGACGAACGAAAAGATTCAGTTTATTCGGGATAGGATGAGAGCAGCCCAGAGTAGGCAGAAATCTTATGCAGACCGACATTGGCGCAGACTTGAGTTTACAGTAGGAAATCAAGTTTTCTTAAGGGTTTCTCCGATGAAGGGCGTGTTGAGATTCAGAAAGAAAAGGAAGCTTAGTCCCAGATATGTGGGTCCCTTAGAGATTCTCGAGCGTGTTGGTACAGTAGCTTATCGTTTGTCTCTTCCACCTATCTTTCCAGATGTTCACCCTGTGTTTCATGTATCGATGCTCCGCAAGTACCTTCATGACCCCTCTCGTGCGATACAACATCAGACGATTTAGCTGGAGCGCGATCTTTCTTTCACCAAGCAGCCGGTAGTCATTCTAGATCGGCAGGTGAAGAAACTGTGGTCCGAGGTCATACCGTTCGTAAAGGGTTCTTTGGCGTGGCCCGAATAGCGAAGAGGTCACGTGGAAAGCCGAGGACGAGATGAGGAAGAAATATCCCCATCTCTTCGAGGATACGCGTAGTTAGATTTTAAATTTGGGGACAGAATTTCTTTAAGGGGGAAGATTGTAACGTTTTGAAAATTCGATTAGGTTAATTATGTATTAATAATTGATAATACGTGTTTTTCCGTAAAAAACCCGGATATAATCATTTTTCCACATAGGATTAAATATACCTATTTTAACTATGTAATTGCTAGTATTGTTATATAATTAGTCACTTATTAATTTCTAGTTTACTTAAATATTTTCCTTATTTTTAAATTATTATTTTAAGCTTTCGCTTATACATTTAATTAGTGCTAATTGCAAATTAGAATGGGGTAATGGCACATTAGTGCACCATGACAACTAATAGCTAGTTTGTAACATGTTCTTGTTGTTCTTTAATTGTCTCAATGGTTCTAGAAAAGTCTAGGTTTGACTAGAAAATAAAATAAAATAAATTAATTATGAAATGAGTGAATAGATGTAATAATTGGGGGATGTTTCTACACACACACACACACTCACCTCACTCATTTCCCTCTTCTAATGTGCTGGCCGAAACCAACTGCTGCAGCCTCCCCCATTTCTCCACCTCATTTCACTTCACAAATTCTTCATTTTTGCTTCAAAAATCTATACAAAACCTCACTAATTCCTAAGTAAACCTTTAACCAATATTCTTTTGCCCAAACTATCTTGGATCTTGAAGAAAGATGGCATTTTTGGAGGCAAGTTTGCAAGTTGGATCCCTAAATCTTTGAGATATAAATCTTAACCCTATGGTTAATTTGTTGGTTAATTAGTTTAATCTAACTTAATTAGGTATAAATATGGTTCAAATTGCAAGATTTAGTTTTTAAAGAGAAGGGTTTGTTCAAGTTATGGTTTTTATCACTTGATTATGGTTGCAATGTGTAGTTTAACATCTTAAGATTTGCAAAATCTAATCTAGTTGTTAATTTGCTAATTGTTACTTTTAAATTGTCCTAATTAAATATTCTTGCAAACTAATTTTCATGATTAGTGTGTAAATAGGTGAGATTAAAAATTGGTTAATAATTGTGTGGCCTAATAAGATATTAAATGAACATGGTGGCTACTAGATTTGCTAAAATATCTAGATTTGTACTAAATGGTTAATTGTTTGCTTATAATAAATAGCTTTTAAGTTAGTTTGAGGTTGTGATGATCTACAACCTAATTTCTAAAACATGTAATGTGATGTGAGTGTGCGATTGGTACGTGTAACATTTCAGAAAAATAAAATATTATTTTTGGGAATTTATATAATTAAATAATAAATATTATGAATATTTTGATAATATGGTATAATTAATTACCGATAAATTTGGAAATATTTGGAAAATTATAGGAATTACTGAAATGAGATTGTTTTATATGATTTAATCAAATTATAATTCTTTATGATTAAATATATTCCATTTTAAATACTAATCGCGATTAAATATCACTAATCGTGTATTAAGCTTTATTTGTGCACATGACATGCACCATGTCATATTTCACTTTGTTACATTTTCCTATCATGGTATTTTCTTTATTTTCTTGCATGGCTTTGTTGTTGAGATGAGAAGAAAAGAAAAGAGAAGAAAAGAAAAGGAAAAGAAAACAAAAGAAAAAGAACAGGAATAAAGAAAGAAGTATGGGCAAGAGAGAGAAGAGAGGGTGACAGGTCTTGTGTTGACCTTGGCCATTGTTTCCCTCTTCAGCTTTTCTTCATCATTCTCACCTCTTCTTCACTCATGGCTGCCCTCTCTCCCACCTCTACTAAACCCTCACAAACACCCTCAATCACTCATCAAAACATCATCCCCCTTTCATCAAAAACATGCATAAGCCCACTTCAAGCACTTTGGACAAAGAAAAATGGGATTTTGAAGACTTGGGGCAACTCAAGAAAATTCTTGAGTTTCCAAATGAGGTACTATCTTCACTTTTAGTGTAGAATTTCATTCACTTTAGCATTCATGTTAGTTTAGAATCGATTAAGTGTTGTTTAGTGAACTTTGAATATTTCAAATTAGGGTTTTGAGGAATTCTTGATATGGGAAGGTGCAATTAAGGTTTAGTAGTGACTACAAACCCCCTAGTGCTAAACCTAGACCAAAACTAGAGGCTAGACCCCAAGACACAAACTTAGAAATCCCCGATATCGGTTTTTATGGAATTAGTAAGGGTAATTAGAGATCTGCTATGACCCGGGTGACCTGAAAATTATATAGCGATTACTGTGACACAAGCAGGCAACCTGGAAGCTAACCCCAAGACCCAAGACCCCAACTACCTCACATGGCCACAAATTTATCCCTTTAGGCCGCAAATTGCAGCCTGGGCATTTCATTATGGGTTCGTGCTTGCTCCAGGGCTTTATCTCCAGTAAGATTGACCCTCCACATGTGAAAAATTGGCTAATTTCACCTAGGTTAAAATCTGGAAGTGTTTTGTAAAGTTTCTGATTTCGTATTGCGGCTTTTAATGAATTGGGATTTGGTATTGGATATTGCGTTCCGTCGTCTGATGTTTGTACGTCAGCGACGGGGGTTGTTTGGCAGTTTTGCAGGCATAGGCTATAGGTTCCAACCTATAAGCGATTCGCGTGCCGTTTTGGTTTCGTGCGTGATTTCTGTTTACGATGCTATATGTGTATATATGTAGTTACCCCCATGTGGACTTCGAGACGACGAGGATGAGCGTGGCGTCATCGACTCCAGCAAGCGAGAATTAATGTGAGTAGATATATATCTACGGGGGAAGTCGGGTGGATGGCGTATAGCACGCCCGCAGTTTCGTAGTACAGTGTACAATGTGTAATAGCTTTATACTTATGTTTTTTTGTAGACGTGTATACGTAGCTAGAAATGCTTTAGGTGACTTTGGGTTAGTGTTAGCATATTTAAAAGTTAATGCTATAGTTTAGTGTTAGTCATGAAACCCTAGAATAGTTGTTACACACACGCACACGCACACGCATACATTTGCTTACTTGTGCGTATATAGGAATATGTATATATATATATATACATATATGTATGAGAGTATGTATATATATATACATATACATGGATAATGAGGATAGAATATGGTACTTAGAGATGAGTCGATAAGATTGGGCATGATGCCATGAGATCGGTGATGTGATTTGGTTCGTATTATGAGATACGACATAATATTATAGCGGGTCTTTAGGCGATGTGTTTTCATCCACATGCACATATATATATGTTGATGGTATCAGTATGTACTAGACTTTAGATCAGTACCCCCAGTTCATGATATGTGATGATAAGGATAGCAGATGAATAATGAGATAAATGTGATATTTGACCAGTACCCAGATTTGGGATGCCGTACGATGGATTTACCGTACGAGCTATAATTATGATGATAGATCCGCACTCTTGACTCGAGGATGTCATATTATATATTTTGTATCGTACGTGATACTATTGAGGCGGGATCACCGACTTCTAGATATATATATATATAAATATCGACTCAGACTTAAATGGTTTTCCTTACTCCTTTAGATTTGTCTATTAGCTTAGTCCTATAGTTTACTTAGTAGATGTTAGACTGGGCTCGAGTCATACATATTTCCAAAACTAACAAATTATGAGTATTTTAAAGACAGGCCAAAGGATTCTACGGATATTTCAAAGGACGTACCTTTTTTTGAAAACACCGTAGCCCTATTTTCTAAACACCACGATTCGTATTATTTTAAATGTCAAAACTGTATGACTCATATATAAATGTATATTCATATATGTTGCGTTATTATTCATGTTCCGCATATTCTTGTTGTTCGCATCGCATTGCATGCTTATTTGTGTTTTCATTAGTTATTATTAAAATCATGCTGTCAGGACACCAGCACCATTACCGATGATGCGTATGCACCACGTACACCTGCTTGCCGGCTCATACACATCATCATCGGTAATTGTCATGTCACGTACACCATAAAGAATATTATTTCATTGACATAGCTTGTTAGCTGGCAGTTCCAATATGTTATTGCTTTCATTTGCTAGTTTAATTATTGCATTCCTTGCTTGATATCTGATGCATTCATTTATTTATTATCATGCAATATTATAGAACTTTATGCCGGTATTTCATTGTTTATTTACCCTTGAGATTGGGATTTTGGATTTCCATGAGATTTCTGTATTTGGAGAAACCGCAAAGATTTTATAAACTTATTATCATTTAAAGATAGAAAATTGCAGTTTTCTTATGATATGGTTTGAGAGGAGTCCACCATGAGTTTTCTCGGCTCTTGAGAGATATCATACACCGGATTCGAGGAGGAGGAACCATCTGTGGGTACATGGTGGACCCGGTGCGGTACCCCGGGGCAAGATGGTCGCAGATGATGGCGTTGAGCCTGGCAGGGGAGCACTACCGACCAGTGATTTTATTGTGACTCGACGGATATCCGGAGGATACCGATCGGAGTATGGGCCATTCCGGATAGCCGGAGCCATAGATATTGAGCTTTGAGGATACAGGCCAGTCCGGATTGCCGGTGCCTAAGATATTGAGATATTGAGATACATGTTTAGTGTCGATGCTTGACACCGATTCTATGTTGATTTCATTGATGATACCTCGATTTATATATACAGAAATCTCACTATATGAAGAAAATAGTTTTCTCATTCATGATCTATTCTGTTTTCATTTAATGCATTCATACCTCATATTTATGATATGTTGCTACCTGAGGCACTGACACGAGCACTTGGTATTACACTTATGTATAGATGTTTACCCTTGCCATTTTATCATGCTTCAGGCTATATTATTTGAGGATATTACTGATCGTATGACCTAGGATTCAGTCATACATATGATTTCTGCTTGGTGATGTTTTATACTCACGAGTTGGCAACTCACCCCCGTTGTGCCACAGTTTCATGCAGGTTTTGCCGTACAGGTTTCCCTGGTGGCTTTGCTGGCACACTGCTTCTTTCCGGGTGATTGCTTTGGTAGGTGGGTTCACTCGCATCGTGACCACCATTGTACTTTATGTTATTCAGTTGTATCTAGTAAAACTCTATCAACCAGACTTGTATATTTTATAGACATAGAAGATCAGTGTATATTCTTTCGACCATAGAGTCGTGCTTGTATTTCTGTGGTTTTCTTGATAATATTGGTTTCCTTTTGAGTTTTGATCCTCGTCCTTCGGCGTTGTATATTATATTGCTTGCGTGGTTGTGACCGCCAATTGGCGAAGAGCTAGCTCCCGCTTGGGGATGGCTTATATCATTTATGTATATATTATTCATGTTGTACCCGTTTAGGGCCAGTATTTACAAAGGAAACTCTGCCGAAATTTTCGGAAAAGACTTGATGTTTTATAAAGGTTTACTATGACTTTTCAAAGTGATTTAGATACAAACCATAAAACAAGTTTTCCTTCACTTCTTATTTAAAATGGTTTAGATTTCTGGGATATTTGGCTTACTTGAATTAGATGGGGTCCTATAGACTTCATACGATTCAAATGCCAGTCACGTTCCATTTCGGGTCGTGATAGTACGATTGGGTTCTAGGCTTGGTGGTTGTCTCATATTTCAACCCCTAGTTGTGGTTTATGGCGTTGTCGCGAGCGTGTTTTGTGTACCAAGTGCGTGCACGTCTAGTTAGTGTGCGTTGTTCATCTTGTATCGTTTGTGTCCGCGATTATTTGCCTATCTATCCTCTTATTTACTTGTGTGCGATTCTAGGATCAGTTGTAGAGACGTTGGACGCGGCGCGGAAAGGAAAGGCAGTGATCGAATCAGTTAAGCCGAGGCGTCCCGGTGAGTAGATGTACACATCTATGGAGGAATTGTCTGGATGGCGCGAGGCGCTCGATATTTAGGATTTCTAGTAGTGCTTGTATTTATATATGTAGTCTCCTAGACATTCATTTCATTGCATTGCATCATCTTATATACATATGATATTATCTCATAGGACACTTGCACCATTACCATTGGTCCATGCCGCACGTGCACTATTTTATGTGAACACACACGCCATTGGTAATTGCTATGTCACGAACACTATAGAACTTGCTTAGAATTGGTATCTGTGCATTTGCATCATATATGATCTGTAAACTTGTACTTGTATATTCATTTCATCAGGATGGATACGTAGGATTGTTAGTCATATATACATACCTCATTGCATCATGATTCATGCATAGCTTCTGCCGTACTTCGCATGGTATATACTATCGTATCATAGACATCCATCATCACCGACATGTTTACATATCGTGATTCTTCTCGAGGATTTCAGTATTTATGAGATTTCTGGATTTTGGGGAACATCGCAAGAATTTTATAAACCTAGTATCATTTTTTAAAAAAATAGAAATTTGCGGGTTTCTCGTGATATGATGTGTGTGGCGTCCACCATATGTTTTCTCGGTTCTCGAGCTGTATCATATACCCAATTCGAGGAGGGGGATGCACCGTCTGCGGGTACATGGTGGACTCGGCGAGGTACCCCGGGGCAAGATGGACGTATTGAGAAGGTGTAACATTTCGAAATAATAAAAATATTATTTTTGGGAAATTAATAATTTAATATTTTTTATTGAATATTTTAATAATTCGGTATAATTAAATACAATAAATAGGGGAAAATTATGGAAAATTCTAAAAATAGGGTAAATTAGAGAATTATGCCATTTCTAAGTTTAATTGATTAGTTATATGCTAAATTAGTGCTAATCGCGATTAATAATCGCTAATCGGTTTTTTTAGCAATTTGTGCAAAACATGCACATATCATTCTTTTTCACACTTGTGCATTTTCTTGCCATGGTTCACTTTGGGTTTACTATTCTTGGGAGAAGGATTTTGAGAGAATAAGAAAAAGAAAAGGAAAAGAAAAATGGGAAAAGAATAAAGAAATGAGGTATGGTGAGAGAGAGAAAGGTATGGGTTTTCTTTGACTTTGGACTTAGCTTTTCTCTTCATTCCTCATTCATTTTCCCTCCCTCTCCCTCCATTGCTGCTGCTGCTCCTGCACCTCACCTCCCTCCCCTCTTCAAAGGCCCAAATCATCTCAAATACAATCCCAAAACCCAATCTCCATTTCATTAAAAGTGTGCACAAGCTCAAGATCTACACATTGGACTAAAGAAGCAAGGATTTTGGCCACTAGGGGAAACTCAAGAAAATTCTTGAGTTGCCAAATGAGGTATTTTCTGGATCATTAACTTAGTTTTAGCATTTCCTTTACCCCCATGTTTAGATTGAACCAATATTGTGTGATATTATGGAGTTAAGGAAAACCTAGTTAGGGTTTGAGGAAATTATGGGTTGTGATGTGAAATTGAGTTCAGTAGAGGCTACACCAACACCCTAATGCATGAATTGAGACCCTAACCTGAGAGTTGAAACCCGAAATACAGATTTAGAAACCGATATCGGAGAATTTGTGGAATCTTTGAAGGGTATATTGAATCTGCTATTACCCGAGACATCTTAAATTAAAATTGATTGGACAGTGACATGTGCAGGCACCCAGGAAGCTACCACCAAGACCCCAACCCCTAACTCATCAACCCGACCGCAAATTTATTTCAATTGGACGCAATTTGCGGCCAGACCTACACCATTTTAGTTCGTCTTGGTTTTGGTGTTCCCTCATCAGTAGATTAGACCCCTGGTATGTGTAGATTTGTCTAGTTTGACCTAGGGTAAAATCTGGAGCCTATTTCCTTAGTTGCTGGTTTGGATTCGTGTTTCCATATTCCGTATTTATAGTTCTGAAATTGTGTATTGTGATTGACCTCGACTAATTGGCGTTTATACGACGATATCGAGGTTTTGTTGATGGTTTTGAAGGCGTGCCCATAGGTTCTAACCTATAGGTCCCTTATCGTATCGTTTTGGGTTTCGTGTGCCGTGTTAGCTTTGATTTGGTTTTAATACGCATATACGATACTTTGATGTGTAGGTACCCCATGAAGACTTCGGGACGACAAGTAAAGCGCGTGGAGACGTCGACAAATGAAGACGCAATGTGAGTAGATTATATCTACTGGGGGAAGTCGGGTGGATGGCATATAGCACCCCCGCAGACCGTAGTTGGTATATTATATATTCTGCTTGATAGTTATAGTGTGTCGTGGATATGGTGTTAGGTGTATTATGGATAGCTTGGGTTAGAAGTAAACTAGTATAGTTCATAGTCGCGAACCCTAGAATAGGTTTACACCACACGCGCACCCTTGCATATTCACTATTTTTACACAGTGTTGATGAAGATATTGGATGACATTGGAGATGAGTCGATGATTTTGGGAATTGTACCGTGAGATCGGTGATATGATGTGATTCGTACTTGCGATACGACATGTGATCTTAGCGGGCCGTTGGGCATGTGTTTTACCCCCGCTTTCATACTTATATAGATGGTATTGATTTGTACTAGACTTAGATCTATACCCCAGATTATGTGATATGATGATAATGATACCTGATATTTGATGAGAGGAGTGTGATACTGACCCGTACCCAGCTATTGGGATGCCGTACGACGATTTACCGTACGAGCTTTCTATTGATGTTAGATCCGCACTCACGACTCGAGGATGTTAAATGATATACCGTATCGTACGTGATACTATTGAGGCGAGATCACCGACTATTGTATATATATATATTTGTATATCGACTCAGATTTAGGTGGTTTCCATACCCCTCCCGATTGAATTGATACTTAGATCTGTAGTTTGCATAGTAGATGTTAAACTAGACCCGAGTCATTCTTATTTCAAATGGCATAACTGCATGACATATACATATGGGTGTAGATTCTTTACTGTTACGTTGATTATTAAATTTCCGCATATTCCTGCTATTCGCATTGCTTTGCATATGTTTACTGCTATACTACTATCATGTTGATAGGACACTAGCACCATTATCGATGATGCGTATGTTCCATGTACACTTGCTTGCCGGCTCACACACTTCTTCATCGATAATTTCCATATCACTACACAGTAGCATTGTTGCATCAGGATATGACCTTGTATGTGCATACTATTAATTCCATGTTGCATGATATACTGTTATACTTGCATTTCATTTATATGTCACATACCCACACTTGTACACATATAGTGATATCTTCATACCTGCGCACATGCACACTGTATATTCATACCAGTACACACATACATTGATATCTTCATACTTGCTTAGATTACGCATTGAGATATGTTGTTTCCATGTTAATTCTGGATTTGGGGAACCGTGGACATTTCAAAAGAGAATAGTTAATTATTTAAAAACCCGGTTTCCCTTGATATGATATTTCGGTGCGTCCACCATGTGTTTTCTCGGTGCTAGAGTGATATATGTGAACCCGAATCGATGAGTTGGATGAGGCCGATTACGGGTACATGGTGGACCCAGTATGGTACCCCGGGGCGAGAACGGTTTCGCTGTGTAGTAGACGGTGAGCCTGGCAGAGGGACCACTACCTACCGGTGATTGGTTGGACCTGGCGGTTATCCAGAGGATACTGACCAGAGTCGATAGATGGATATGGGCGTACTGCCGAGGCCGGGGGCCGATTCCGCAAACATAGCCCGTGGGCTGATCCGGACTGACGGAGCCTGATAAATGAGGATTTACGTGTCGATGCTAGGCACGGGTTTTATGATGTTTTCCATGATTTGATTATATCCTCACATTTACATGCTTGATGCTTATTGTCATTGGGTGACGGGTGGACGGGTTCCACGTTTATACAGACATTGATTACATACAGACCTTGAATACATTGATCATACTTCATTTGTATATATAACAGGGTATGAGGGCGACGTTATATATACCCTTACACCAATATTAGTGGAATGGGACGCTAATATATGTGTATTGATATCCATTTGATACTTCATCATGTTTTCTTCATGCAGACATACCTTACATTATGACATGTTATTTTCTGAGGCACTGGCACGAGTATTTGGCACTACCTACATGATTAGATGTTATACTGCCACATTTTCATGCTTCAGACTTACTCTTGAAGGTTATATTATATACTGATTGTATTGACTTAGGATTATGTCTTGCATTCGATTTCTGCTTGTAGATATTTTCTATTCACGAGTTGGCAACTCACCCCCGTTGTGCCACAGTTCTTGCAGGGCTTGCCGTACAGGTTCCATAGCGGCACTTCTGGCACACTGTTTTCCTTTGCGGGTGATTTGCTTGGTAGGTGGGTTCTTTGTATCAGAACCGCCGTTGTACTTGTATTATTCATAGTATCTAGAAATTCCATAAACCAAAAACTTGTATATTGTTTCAAACTTAGACACTAGTGATGTATTATTTCGACCTTAGAGTCGCGCTTAGTAGTGTTACAGTTTTCATGCTTATCTGGGTTCCCTTTTGAATTTTGATCCTCTCCTTTCGGCGTTGTATAGTGTATTGCTTGTATATTCATTTATCCTTAAATTGGTTTTAGATTTCTGGGCTTTTGGCTTTCTTGGATTAGATGGAGTCCTTTAGACTTCATATGGTTCAAGGGCCAGTAACGTGCTCTTTCGGGTCGTGACAAAGTTGGTATCAGAGCGCTAGGTTGACCTTGGTTCGAGTCTAAGTTTGACTATGTGGAGCCTAGGGCGTCTATATATATACGGAACTTAGGCTTGACCTTACGGAACTTAGACTTAGTCAAGGGGGTATTAGACCCGAACTTTTGTCGCGTAGGATGACCCTTGGTTGATGGAATAGGTGACTAAAGTAGAGTGACGTACCGTGGGTATGTTCCACGGCATACTTACAACACGCCACTCCGCTTAAGGAACCTTAGGATGTACATATTTTCGAGATCAGTGATTCTCTTCATATCCATGATTATACATCTATTTGAGATCCCCGATTCTATTAGTTTCATGTTCATACCTTTATTGATGTTGTTCCTTCTTATGATCATGTATCCATTCTGGATCTGTTGTTCTCTTTCTTGCCATTGATCTGCTCTCTTTGATACTCGATTGAGGTTCCTGTCGCCATGTTGAGCACAGCTTGGGCTGGTACTAGGGTTACGGTCAGTGCGAGCTCGTCTAGTACGATGGCCGACCATTGTATTTTCTGGTGACATGGGAACGTCTCGAGTTAGTATTGGTGACTGTGACCTCTAGTGGAGGAGAGTGCTTGGTTTTGCACCGGATGATCGGGCCATTGTTAGAGCTGCCAGTTGAGAGAAGACTGTTGATGTACAGCAATCATATATCGGCATGGCCCAATCAATCTTTTATGCTGCTGCTTTGCACAAAGTCCCTCCCATTAACGTGGAAGAGAAAGAAGTGGTCAGAGATTATGATGTCGCCTACCGTGCAGACAGATGGACCAGCGGCTGCTGAGATTCATAGGATGTCGCTTCCGGAGCTTACGAGCTGAGATCGCCGGAGCTTCCAGGCAGATATGAGACAGATGATAGCTAGTCTACCCGATTTGAAAGACGAAGGTGATTCGTCCGATTTAAGCGCCAGAGCAGGCCCAGTTGAATTGAATATTTCCAGGGCGGAGAGTTTCACTCAGATCTAGAGCAGACCGATTTAGAGATGACCGCCAATGTATTGCCTTTCCTGGAGGATTGAGACGCTGTTCGGCGTATAGGCGAACGAGCCAGTTGTTGCTGCAAATGACGAGATATCGCCCAGATGATTGAAGCTACTGCAGCATGAGTATATACTTAGAGATATGATGGAAGGTCGCTAGTCACCGAGGGTGGATGACTAGGGCGTGCGATTCGTTCGCTTACCGATGCGAGGTCATCAGATAGGTTGCTTCCAGCTAGAGACGACTTCACGCGGAGACGTTGAGAGTCGACAGAGACGATCGAATGTCAGGAACCTGATATTCCAAGTTTAAGGTATTCGGAAAGACATGCAGGTGATTCTATGGACCCTCTAGAAGAACGAAACCTTAACTCGACTTAATGACCGTGTGAAAGCCCTTAAACCTTAGGGTTTGCGGCAGTTCTGCGGCGCCATTAGTGAGGCTTGGGTTTGCCCTTCTATGGCTGGATCATTGATGCTGTGGTATGTACTCGATGCTGTTAAACTGTACCCAAGATGTTGAGCTCTTGGGGGATTATGAGGTTTTGGCGAAGCGATCGAATGGTCCGACTTCCTTCGGATGCTAGGTGGTGAGATGCATTTCTTGGAAGACTCCAGATAAGAGGATAGCCGTTGGAGCGCAGTCCGTGCAGCCACGATGAGACGAGTCCGAAGCAGCCGACATTGAAGCAGAGTGAAGTAAAGAGTTCGCAAGAGATTTCGACGAGATGACGTCCCACTCCGCTGACATCAGAGATGCGATACGCACGCAGAGGCGTTGTATATGGATATATCTCCCAGAAAGAGGCGCGATAAGTATGCAGCCGTTCTGGAATAAGAATTAGCTTCAGCTATGGATGATGACTTCCGGGCAATCCGGCAGGAATGAGATTTGAGAGAGGGACCTCGACAGGACCTTTCTGGAATACGATACGAGAAGACCTAGAGCTAGGAGTGGTCATATTGCGCAGACCCAGCAGGCCAGAGTTCGGCATCGTCGATGAGGTAGTTGACCAGGTTCGGATAAAGGACCTCACCCAGATGCGTTGTAAATTGATCGAGGACGAAAGAGTATTGAGCATTCCTCCGATGGTTGGGACGCGTTCCCGAGGACCTGTTCGGCCAGACATCTTCTATAGAATGGTGAAGCTACAGAGTACGCGATTTCGAGTCTGTGCGAGAGACTTCGGATTGACTGTGGCCGAGAACAGTGCAGTGCGTAGATAGCATGGCGTGACGCCATAGTGGACGACGATAGAGACAAGTGGAACCAGAGGTTCGTGCGAGACGCTGACGAGCTGTCATTACTTCCCGTCGAGACTAAAGACCTGATATGCTTACAGAAGCGTTAGGATGCGACCAATTTTCGAGAAAATGTTGTGCTGAGGACATAGATGTCCATCGAGTGAGAAGAGATTATGCAAGAGAGCCAGCCTCCGTACAGTTCGGCATAGGCAAGATCGGAAGAGACCTTGAGAAGGATTCCTTCCAGGACATTGCTGCAATGATGTTTGCACTCAGGATCAGATGTGTGATGTGCATTCAGAGAGGCAGAGGCCGACGCCAGTGACATGCTGCTTTACAAGTGGTCGTAAGGATTGACCGAGAGATGACCAGATAAGTGCCAGAACGGAATCATCCCCGTTAGCACATGACAGGGCCGATGAGCCGATCGATTGTGAAATTGGTAATCCACAGAGAAGATAAGGACCCTGAGACAGAGGACGCCAGACCGTGAGTAAGGGATAAGTAGATATCTTGCACTGCTAGCATTGGATGCACTGGCACCTTCTCGACTTTGAAGGAGGGACTACCGACGACGGTATTGACGATTGGTGAGTTTGTGATTCGATTATCACGTATTAGACAACTTGGATTTTGACTGAATGTTTTGTAGTTGGGGATTTAAATTTAAATTCGGGGACCGAATTTATTTAAGGGGGGTAGATTGTAACATTTCGAAATAATAAAAATATTATTTTTGGGAAATTAATGATTTAATATTATTTTATTGAATATTTTAATAATTCGGTATAATTAAATACAATAAATAGAGGAAATTATGGAAAATTCTAAAAATAGGGTAAATTAGATAATTATGCCATTTCTAAGTTTAATTGATTAGTTATATGCTAAATTAGTGCTAATCGCGATTAATAATCGCTAATCGGTTTTTTTAGCAATTTGTGCAAAACATGCACATATCATTCTTTTTCACACTTGTGTATTTTCTTGCCATGGTTCACTTTGGGTTTACTATTCTTGGGAGAAGGATTTTGAGAGAATAAGAAAAAGAAAAGGAAAAGAAAAATGGGAAAAGAATAAAGAAATGAGGTATGGTGAGAGAGAGAAAGGTATGGGTTTTCTTTGATTTTGGACTTAGCTTTTCTCTTCATTCCTCATTCATTTTCCCTCCCTCTCCCTCTATTGCTGCTGCTGCTCCTGCACCTCACCTCCCTCCCCTCTTCAAAGCCCTAAATCATCTCAAATACAATCCCAAAACCCAATCTCCATTTCATTAAAAGTGTGCACAAGCTCAAGATCTACACATTGGACTAAAGAAGCAAGGATTTTGGCCACTAGGGGCAACTCAAGAAAATACATGAGTTGCTAAATGAGGTATTTTCTGGATCATTAACTTAGTTTTAGCATTTCCTTTACCCCCATGTTTAGATTGAACCGATATTGTGTGATATTGTGGAGTTAAGGAAAACCTAGTTAGGGCTTGCGGAAATTATGGGTTGTGATGTGAAATTGAGTTCAGCAGAGGCTACACCAACACCCTGGTGCATGAATTAAGACCCTAACCTGAGATTTGAAACCCGAAATACGGATTTAGAAACCGATATCGGAGAATTTATGGAATCTGTGAAGGGTATATTGAATCTGCTATCACCCGAGACATCCTAAATTAAAATTGATTGGACAGTGACATGTGCAGGCACCCAGGAAGCTACCACCAAGACCCTAACCCCTGACTCATCAACCCGGCCGTAGATTTATTCCAATTGGCCGCAATTTGCTGGCAGACCTACCCCATTTTGGTTCGTCTTGGTTTTGGTGTTCCCTCATCAATAGATTAGGCCCCTGGTATTTGTAGATTTGTCTAGTTTGACCTAGGGTAAAATCTGGAGCCTATTTCTTTAGTTGCTGGTTTGGATTCATGTTTCCGTATTCCGTATTTATAGTTCTGAACTTGTGTATTGTGTTTTACCTCGACTAATTGGCGTTTATACGACGATATCGAGGTTTGGTTGATTGTTTTGAAGGCGTGCCCATAGGTTCTAACCTATAGGCCCCTTATCGTATCGTTTTGGGTTTCGTGTGCCGTGTTAGCTTTAATTTGGTTTTAATACGCATATACGATACTTTGATGTGTAGGTACCCCATGAAGACTTCGTGACGACAAGTAAAGCGTGTGGAGACGTCGACAAATGAAGACGCAATGTGAGTAGATTATATATACTGGGGGAAGTCGGGTGGATGGCATATAGCACCCCCACAGTCCGTAGTTGGTATACTATATATTCTGCTTGATAGTTATAGTGTGTCGTGGATATGGTGTTAGGTGTATTATGGATAGCTTGGGTTAGAAGTAAACTAGTATAGTTCATAGTCGCGAACCCTAGAATAGGTTTACACCACACGCGCACCCTTGCATATTCACTATTTTTACACAGTGTTGATGAGCATATTGGATGACATTGGAGATGAGTCGATGATTTTGGGCATTGTGCCGTGAGATCGGTGATGTAATGTGATTCGCACTTGCGATACGACATGTGATCTTAGCGGGCCGTTGGGCATGTGTTTTACCCCCGCTTTCATACTTATATTGATGGTATTGATTTGTACTAGACTTAGATCTTTACCCCAGATTATGTGATATGATGATAATGATACCTGATATTTGATGAGAGGAGTGTGATACTGACCCGTACCCAGCTATTGGGATGCCGTACGACGATTTACCGTACGAGCTTTCTATTGATTTTAGATCCGCACTCACGACTCGAGGATGTTAAATGATATACCATATCGTACGTGATACTATTGAGGCGAGATCACCGACTATTGTATATATATATTTGTATATCGACTCAGATTTAGGTGGTTTCCATACCCCTCCGGATTGACTTGATACTTAGATCTGTAGTTTGCATAGTAGATGTTAAACTAGACCCGAATCATTCTTATTTCAAATGGCATAACTGCATGACATATACATATGGGTGTAGATTCTTTACTGTTACGTTGATTATTCAATTTCCGCATATTCCTGCTATTCACATTGCTTTGCATATGTTTACTGCTATATTACTATCATGTTGATTGGACACTAGCACCATTATCGATGATGCGTATGTACCACATATACTTGCTTGCCGGCTCACACACTTCTTCATCGATAATTGCCATGTCACTACACAGTAGCATTGTTGCATCAGGACATGACCTTGTATGTGCATACTATTAATTCCTTGTTGCATGATATAATGTTATACTTGCATTTCATTTATATGTCACATACCCACACTTGTACACATATAGTGATATGTTCATACCTGCGCACATGCACACTATATATTCATACCAGTGCATACATACATTGATATCTTCATACTTGCTTAGATTACGCATTGAGATATGTTGTTTCCATGTTAATTCTGGATTTGGGGAACCGTGGACATTTCAAAAGAGAATAGTTAATTATTTAAAAACCCGGTTTCCCTTGATATGATATTTCGGTGCGTCCACCATGTGTTTTCTCGGTGCTAGAGTGATATATTTGAACCCGAATCGAGGAGTTGGATGAGGCCGATTATGGGTACATGGTGGACCCGGTATGGTACCCGGGGCGAGAACGGTTTCGCTGTGTAGGAGACGGTGAGCCTGGCAGAGGGACTACTACCTACCGGTGATTGGTTGGACCTGGCGGTTATCCAGAGGATACTGACCAGAGTCGATAGATGGATATGGGCGTACTGCCGGGGCCGAGGGCCGATTCCGCAGACATAGCCCGTGGGCTGATCCGGACTGACGGAGCCCGATAAATGAGGATTTACGTGTCGATGCTAGGCACGGGTTTCATGATGTTTTCCATGATTTGATTATATCCTCACATTTACATGCATGATGCTTATTGTCATCGGGTGACGGGTGGACGGGTTCCACGTTTATACAGACATTGATTACATACAGACCTTGACTACATTGATCATACTTCATTTGTATATATAACAGGGTACGAGGGTGCTGTTATATATACCCTTACACCAATATTAGTGGAATGGGATGCTAATATATGTGTATTGATATTCATTTGATACTTCATCATGTTTACTTCATGCAGACATACCTTACATTATGACATGTTATTATCTAAGGAACTGGCACGAGTACTTGGCACTACCTACATGATTAGATGTTATACTGCCACATTTTCATGCTTCAGACTTACTCTTGAGGGTTATATTATATACTGATTGTATTGACTTAGGATTATGTCTTGCATTCGATTTCTGCTTGTAGATTTTTCTATTCACGAGTTGACAATTCACCCCCGTTGTGCCACAGTTCTTGCAGGGCTTGCCGTACAGGTTCCATAGAGGCACTTCTGGCACACTATTTTCCTTTGTGGGTGATTTGCTTGGTAGGTGGGTGATTTTTGTGTCAAAAACTATTTCTATTACCGCAATCAAGAACAGCGTCACATGAATCTAGCCGATGAGTACGGGTCGGTCCACAGGGATTTTGTGAATTTCCTAGTCGCGCTAACGAGTTAATTCCGATGGGTGTTCGGAGTGATTATTAAATCTAAAAACCTAATTATTTTACCTAGGGCAAGGAATTGAAATCTACACTAGGGCGAGAAAATAAATTTACTTACAGATGCATCCCTCCAATCATCCATGCAGGGTTGTCAGATCTGAATTTCTGAATGGAGAAGAAACACCGATGCTCTCCAAAAGATTTCTAAATTTTATTCATTAAAGGGAGGCATAAGAAATTACAAGCTTTAGAGTTCCTATTTATAAAGAATAGGAAACCCTAGGGTTACATTTGTTTCACATGTCTGAAATTACAAAAATAGCCCTTAGGTTGACTAGTAAACGCCGCCAAAAAACCTTGGTAAAATTTGCAACTCCTAATTCCTCATGCCCGCCGCGGAACCGCGGCTGCAGCCAGGGTTTGGCCACGGTTCCGCGGCCAAAAGATGGACTTGGGCTGAGTGCTTTCTGTTGCTGGCTCTGCATGACTTCTACTTCCTGTTTCTTTGGTTCTTTTATCAATTAGGCTTCTACAATAGTTCCAGATCTTCAGTGAACAATTTGCAATGGATTTTTAACCGTCCGCTTTGTATTTTCGGACCTTGAGTTGCCTTGTTAATTGTGAATTGTCTTTCGATGTAGGCTTGACTAAGATCTTCTGTTTATTGGCTAAAGTCCACTTTTTCATCGTCTTTACATCGTTTTCACTGTTTTCTGTCCAAGAATCTGTAACTTGTAACATGTAACAGACATGCGGTAAAAGCACCTGTTTATTTATAAAAAGAATAAGAATGGGGAATATAATAATGCAATATTATGGCGTGAACAAATACCCCCAAACTTATCTTTTGCTCGTCCTCGAGCAAACTTATTTTTATTAACTAAAATCCTAACCACACTTTCGCAGGGAAACGCGATTGCACTGAGCTCGTGCAACAAGCCGTTAAACCTCTAGTTGTCCCTAGTAGGAGGAGTGTTGTCTCCTGAGGGTTTTCAGCGGATACTACCCACAAAATCCTATCTATTTAGCCCATTGACTTTAATTCTCCAATTAGGTTTTCTAACGAGGAATTCTATTATCGTCGACTCGTAAACTATCCACCCGTATTCTTCACACTTCTTCATCGTTTAACTTAAGATTATATATGTTCTATAGACTTACTTAGCTTTCGGCATCTCTTAAGTTTTCCTTCTAAAGTTCCATCTCCACTTAGGAATTTCTATCAACTCTACTAGAGATACAAGTTCTATTCTTCACTCCTTTCTCTCATCTAAACTCCAATCACATACCCCTACGTGTGTGTAAAAGTCACCCCTACACTTGGAAATTCAAATCAAGCAATCATACTCTCGTCCGTTGTCCAAAGTACTTATTAGTAGGTGAATTTTTAATTGAATTTTGCTTACACATCCTTCATGCGACCGTTAATATTTCTTGAGGTACCAACAACCGATTACAAGATGTGTTCACACATTTAAGCGTAATTCCTAGTCTTGCAACACCCAAGGCTTTAGCAGTGACTCCCAAACCAGTTGGTCTAAGGCACTAGGTGATGAAGCACCCTCGCTAAATATTTTTCTATTTTTGCAGCCTTGAGTAATCACAAAACCAGTGTCTTATTTTTTTTTCTTTCTATATTCACTTTCTTTTTCATTTTCATCGTACTAAGGACTTTAGACAAGAGCATTTCAAGGTCTCCTCTACTATTCCAAGTTTCAAGGTACGTGATTGTGCAATTTGTAGGGTATACGTTTTCAGAATCTAGACTTAAGCTAGGAACTATTTTTCAAACTTATACTCTAATAAAAGCTTCAATATTTTTCCTTCATTTCGACTTAGCCCAAGAAGTGAACCCAAAATTTGCCTATTTCTAAATAAACTACAAAGCATATACTTTCTACCGTTAAACCTTAAGGACGGTTATCTTTAGGGTTTTTAATTCACTAAGTCTAAGATCTAGTTGTTCCTAGCCAGTTAACCTATTTATCAAACTCAAGTCAATTAGCCAAAATTGAATACATAAATTTTTATAATTTTTGAAAATTTTCAATTTTTATGGGTTTTCAAATAAGTATGCAAATGCAAAAATATGTACAAATGAATGCGAAGGAAGAAGACGTACCGAGCATACCCCCAAACTTGAACTTGACAGTGTCCTCACTGTCATGCTAAACCAAGAGGGTCAAAATGCTGATACTCTCCTGTTTATTTATTTATAATTTTTTTTTATTTTTTTTAATTTTTTTATAGAAAAAGAAAACAAATATATATATACATATATACAACAAGGCTCCCCCCAAACATAAGCTTGGCCTTGCACAAGCCAAAAGTTAGCACCAACCATTCAAAAATCTTATCATGGTAAAGGTATAATCGGTGCAAGAATGGGGTGTGGAGGAAAGAAATGAGGAACATGCGAGACCGTGTGGAAAGAAGAATGGTAAAATATGGTCTCGGTGGGGGAGAAGAAAGGCGGAAAGGAGAAAGAAGGATCGCGCGAACTTGAGGGTGTAAATCGAGTGAATAAATTAGCGCAATATATGATGATCGATTTGTTATAAGCGATTGCGCTAACCTATCAACCCGTCGGGAAATGGGGTCAAATCCCTCAAGATTCGCAAGAAAACATGGGTACTCCGAACTTGGTATAGAAGATGAAAGCGTAACGGTCATTTGTTCGGTCGGAACAATAGGAAAGACGAAAGGGAGTGAATTAAAGATAGCCTCATTCTCACCGTAGTAAACTGTCTCGAACTTGAAAGATTCCATTAATGGTTCGAAACTACTGTAATCAACTGAGTCTGATGGCTCATCTGAAAATGTAAAGGACTCAAACTCGGGCGGTGAGTCATCAGCATCGTCCGAAAAAGTGAAACACTCGTAGGTGTTATCGTCTGTGAGAATTGTGTTAGATTCAAAGGAAAAGGTTTCAAGCTCACAGTCTTCAAGCGGGGTCGGAACGATGGGAAGGAGGGAGGGTGATATAACAGTCAAAGGTTCAGGAGGATAAATTGGAAAATCAGACACATCAAACAAAAATGATTCAATCTCAATATTATCCTCAAGACTCTCCTCATTACTATCATTATAATTCTCCTCAACATTTATCTCATCCATGCCAGTATCATCAAATTCAAGACGCATATTAGATTCGGGAGAAACCTTTAATAACTCGGGATGATGATTTGAACATAAAATCTCAATTAAATCGACAGGTTCATCATCCGAAATATTCCCGGCGTCTATATCCTCAATCAAGTGAAAATCAATTTTTTCTGACATCTCCTCAAAAGCATGGATATTTATCAATTTAGGTTCTAGATGGGAGGTGTAAAGATCGAAAGGATTAGGTGCGGTTTCACTCGAAAGGGGTTCCTCACAATCTGGCAAATCAAACACTACAAAATCATACAACTCGTTTTTATTTTCAACTGGTGAATCATTTGGAACAATCGATGGAAAACCGGAGTTGTGGGCTTCAATTGGGTAAGGGTAGGTTTGATTTGAAAATCCTCTCTCATTCTCACTCTGTCCAACCGCCTCTTTATACATTAAAAAATTTTGAGCTAGCGGGAAACTATCTAGCGGTTCGGTAGGTTGCATAAGGGCGGCTAAAGACGCTACCACATTCCTAGTCATTTTATTCGTTGCTGCAATGTACGCTTCCAACGATTCTTCCAAACTAGACTTAGGTGGTGAGGGGGTTTCGGTAAAAGATTCAAAATGGCGTGGATATGCAAAACTCCCAACAGGCTGTGTAGAAACGGTGTCTAGTGAAGGTGGGAAGGTTGGGTATGACTGGTAGGAAGTGGGTGGTTGTGCAGGGGCAGGGTCAACATATGGATAAAAAGATGAATAGTCGTGTTGATCCCTAGAACTAGACGAGTGGAGAGAGGTGAAAGATCAACTGCGAGATTAAGCAATTTGTTCAGCAATGGATATCGGCCTACGAGTGATAGAAGGACTTGAAGAAGTGGTATCAACATATGTAGGTGGTAAAGATTGACTCGGTTGACACAAAGTAGGTTGAAAAGTCAAACTATTTCTCCTAGACGCCTCTATGTGATCTTTCAAAGATTTTTTAGGCATGGAGGGATCGTTTTTAAATTGACCGAACAAATCAACATATGACGCAAAATTAGGTTCGGGATATCAAAGTTCGGCTAATGATTTATTGTGTGGGGTACCCATGTTAGAAAAAGAAAGGTGACAAGAAGGAAGGTTGGATGGTACAAGGATTTATTTGGGGCTAAAAAATTTTGCAAGTTCTATAAAATATTTGACCTTTTTATTTTCATTTTTCATTGATTTTTTCTTTCTCTTTATTTGGAAAAATTTTTGTTGCAAAAAGATTTTTAGAGAAAAGATATGCAACAGCAAAATATTTTATAGAAAAGATATGCAACAACAAAATATTACTTGCAATCTATTTTATTTCAAGCGGGGCCCAAAAATCCTGCACAAGATCGCTATTTGGAAGGGAATATATTTCTAAAGTGCACAAAATTCTGCAGGCATTTCGAGAAAATATATTTCAAAATATACAGAGGATGAACAGAAGATCTTACAGAGCAAAGTTGGTCTGATGATGTCACAATTCCATCGCCCTTCCGCGGCAAAACGTGGTTCCCACCGCGATTTCGCGGTCACATTAACTGCACAGTGCCCCAGAATTTTTTTGGTGCGACGAATCGACAAGATGGCCGCGGTTCCGCGGCCTAAGGTGGGTTTTGGCCGCGGAATCGCGGCGGGATAGGGGATTTGGGGCTCCAAAATTTTTGTACTCTTCTCTTAGTTAAAATCCCTTCTGTTCCGATACCCCTTTTTCTGTTTCGCTTTCTGGAATTTTCCAGATCCGATTCTGTATATCCTGCAAAAAATTCAACCACAAAGTCTCCCTTCCAAAAATAACAAATGATATATATTTTTATATTTTTTTGATTTTTCAGATTTTTATGAATTTTTAAATTTTATGATTAACCCGAAATTGCGAAAAGAAAATTCTACGCCATCCCCGGCAACGGCGCCATTTGATTTTTGTGTCAAAAACTATTTCTATTACCGCAATCAAGAACGGCGTCGCATGAAGCTAGTCGGTGAGTACGGGTCGGTCCACAGGGATTTTGTGAATTTCCTAGTCGCGCTAACGAGTTAATTCCGATGGGTGTTCGGAGTAATTATTAAATCTAAAAACATAATTATTCTACCTAGGGCAAGGAATTGAAATCTACACTAGGGCGAGAAAATAAATTTACTTACAGATGCATCCCTCCAATCATCCATGCTGGGTTGTCAGATCTGAATTTCTGAATGGAGAAGAACACCGATGCTCTCCAAAAGATTTCTAAATTTTATTCATTAAAGGGAGGCATAAGAAATTACAAGCTTTAGAGTTCCTATTTATAAACAATAGGAAACCCTAGGGTTACATTTGTTTCGCATGTCTGAAATTACAAAAATAGCCCTTAGGTTGACTAGTAAACGCCGCCAAAAAAACTTGGTAAAATTTGCAACTCCTAATTCCTCATGCCCGCCGCGGAACCGTGGCCGCAGCCAGGGTTTGGCCGCGGTTCCGCGGCCAAAAGATGGACTTGGGCTGAGTGCTTTCTGTTGCTGGCTCTGCATGACTTGTACTTCCTGTTTCTTTGGTTCTTTTATCAATTGGGCTTCTACAATAGTTCCAGATCTTCAGTGAACAATTTGCAATGGATTTTTAACCGTCCGTTTTGTATTTTTGGACCTTGAGTTGCCTTGTTAATTGTGAATTGTCTTTCGATGTAGGCTTGACTAAGATCTTCTGTTTATTGGTTCAAGTCCAGTTTTTCATCGTCTTTACATCGTTTTCACTGTTTTCTGTCCAAGAATCTGTAACCTGTAACATGTAATAGACATGAGTCAAAAGCACCTGTTTATTTATAAAAAGAATAAGAATGGGGAATATAATAATGCAATATTATGGTGTGAACAGTGGGTTCTTTGTATCAGAACCGCCGTTGTACTTGTATTATTCATAGTATATAGAAATTCCATCAACCAAAAACTTGTATATTGTTTCAGACTCAGACACTAGTGATGTATTATTTCGACCTTAGAGTCACGCTTAGTAGTGTTACAGTTTTCATGCTTATCTGGGTTCCCTTTTGAATTTTGATCCTCGCCTTTCGGCGTTGTATAGTGTATTGCTTGTATATTCATTTATCCTTAAATTGGTTTTAGATTTCTGGGCTTTTGGCTTACTTGGATCAGATGGAGTCCTTTAGACTTCATATGGTTCAAGGGCCAGTCACGTGCTCTTTCGGGTCGTGACAGAAGACATTAAGCCCGGCAGGGGAGCACTACCGACCGGTTACAATTGACGCGGCGGATATCCGGAGGATACCGACCGTAGTCGTGCGATTTGATGATATGGGTCGATCCGGACTGACGGAGCCCGAGATATTGAGATATTGAGACTTTGAGATATTGAAACATTGAGATATACATATTTTGTTTCTATATTTGTCACGGATTTCTGTCGATTTCATTGATGATAATCTAGTTTCTATTTTACAAAAGGTTTTACTAAGTTAAAGATACAGATCTTCTCATATCAGACATATCATGATTTTGTGTTTATTATGCATTCATCTTGCATACATACTAGCGCATCATAGCATATTTGTATATGTAGGGTGTGATACATTTGCGCTTATGATAGCCTTATTAGGTGTTACTTACTACTCACGAGTTGGCAACACACCCCCGTTGTGCCACAGTATCTTGCAGGTCCGACCCGTCAGCACAGTAGCGGCGGGCGTACTTCTTCATTTTGTTTCTTTTGCTTGGACTTGCGGTATTGCTCGTTGGTGGGTTGCGAGGATATCTTGTTCCCATTATGTGTATTATTATTGTATCTAGTATACTCCATCTACCTTATCTATCATTTCCACCAGTTATCCATTGGACTTAGATGGTGAGCTTTTGAGATTTGTATGTATTCTATTTCTGGTGTCGATGCTCACTTGAGCCGATGTGATGTTTTCTTATTTTCGTGCTTTCATATGCTTATTTTGCACTATTATAATATACATATTGCTTGTGGTTGTGATTCCGCCTTTGGTGAAGAGCTAGCTCCCGCTTGGGGATGCCTTTATTCATTATTTATATGTATTTTCATGTGTTGTACCCGTTTGGGGGCCAGTGTTTACAAAGGAGACTCTGCCGAAATTTTTGGGAAATTTGATGCATTAAAATGTTTTAAGGTGACTTTATTTTACAAAAATCATATTTTTTAAACAAAAAACATCTTTTTTTTTAAGTTTTCCTTCACACTATTTCTTTAAATAGTTTAGATATTCTGGGCTTTGGCTTACTTAGATTACGTTACGCCTTTAGACGTTTCATAATTTAAGTGCCAGTCATGTTCCGTATCTTTGGGTCGTGACAGATATAAAGATCAACAAGCAAGCTTGTCCATAGTCTCCATGAAGCCTATCAGTAACACTACCGTACAGGCCGGTCTCTTCGTTTGATATGTCGTATATCATGTCTAGGGGTGGTAAACTTCAGACCCCAGTAACGTGATAAGTTAAGCTTATGTTTGGCATATAACGGTTTGAGAAATTACTGATAACACTTATCAGTAAATCTTAGCAGCAGCCCTGGCCAGGGACTTCCAGTTATAGCCAATCGAGCAACGCACAACATCAACCCCCAATAGCAGGAGAGACGAAACCCCTCCCATCGCTCATTGCCTCCATGCGACTCGGGACTGTACCCAAAATCCAGCTGTTTGCACGTCTCCTTTGAGTGTGGTAGGGAGGAAATCAAAGCACAGTGGGAGCCGCATAAGACTCTATGACAATCTCGGGTCTACAGACTAACCTGTACCAGTGTCACCAGAGGACTGCTATTTGACGATAGGTATACTACCATACAGGAGTCCTTGGCGAGTCCTGTTCGGTATACCTATTCTCCAATGAGCACCTGTGTACAATCTTTGATGTCACACACCAATGGACAAGAAATGCACACACTAGTCTACTCTGGAATATCGATGCCCTAGTCTCGATTTTCCCTCGACTAGGAACTGACTAAAGGATGTACTTTTGGAACACCCTGGACCCACTAGTATGATCTAATCATAGTCCTGGTAGTCAAGTACATATCCTAAGGGCTTTATCAACATGTAAGAGACAGACAGTATAAATACCAGTCAACAAGTTAAGATAATGGTAATCTTATAGCATACTATAATGTCGAGCAAGAAAGTCCTCCATATATATGTCCAAGCATCCACTATAATATACATCACATGTACAATAATGGCCTCTAGGGTATACATATTCCTAACAGATCTATCATAACAGATCTAAAAGAATGTTGGGACTTTCACAGTCGAGGTATATAGACAACGTACTAAAGAGGTTTAGTATGGAAGATTCTAAGCGCGGAAACATACCCGCTTGTCACGGAATCACCCTCTCTACAGAGATATCTCCCAAAACTAATTAGGAGAGGTCTCGCATGAGCATAGTACCCTACGCTTCGGCAGTACGGTCGATAATGTATGCAATGTTATGTACCAGACCAGATGTAGCTTATGCACTTAGTGTCATAAGCATGTATCAGTCCAACCCCGGTGAGAAACATTGGATAGCGGCAAAGAACATTCTTAGGTACCTGAGAAGGACCAAAGAGATGTTCTTGGTGTACGGTAATGGGGACCTCCAGATTGAGGCTTTTACCGACTCTGGCTACTAAAGTGACATGGATGGCTCTAAATCCATCTCGGGTTATGTGTTTACCCTCAATGGAAGGGCGGTCTGTTGGAAGAGTTCTAAACAGTACACCATAGTTGACTCGACGATGGAGGCTGAGTACATCGCTGCTAATAATACCGCAAAAGAGGTAGTCTGGATCAGGAAGTTCGTTTCTGAACTTCAGGTGGTTCCATCAATTGCTGATCCAATACCTTTGTATTGCGATAACAATGGAGCCATGGCATTGGCAAAGGAACCATGGTCCTATTAGAAATCCAGACATATCTTGAGGCGGTATCACCTGATCAGGGAGATCGTGGATTGCCGGGAGATCATGGATCGCCGGGAGATCGAGGTATGGAGAGTAGATACAAAGGACAACACGGCAGATCCATTCACCAAGGCCATCGCTCAAGTCCAGTTCGAGAGACTGTTCAAGATGTTGGGTATGCGGTACGGCAGCAACTGGTTTTAGTGCAGACGTTGGGTACTTAATACGCCAATTACAGGCCTTAGTCCAAATGGGAGATTGTTGGATATGTATTCCCTAGAGGCCTTCATTATATAGGATGCTAGGGATATGTATATACAGGACAATCTTGCTCGATATGATAGCATGCTATTTGGTTTGTCTTTATCTTAACATGTGATATACGTTACTTGTTATTTCATATCTCGTATACATGTTGATAAAGTCCGTAAGATCCTTGCTTGACTACCAGCGTTGTGATGGCAATCATACTTATGGGAGATGGGTAGTCGATAAGAACATCCATAAAATGTCCCTAGTCGTGGGAGTATCGAGACTGGGCATATATACTCCAGAGTAGACTAGTGTATACATATCTAGACCCTGACGAGGGGCGATGGTTGGTCCAGCAATTATTGGTGAGGTGAACCTAAGATTGTATACAGGTGCTCACTAGGGGTGAGTACACTGGACGGACTCACCGAGAACTGGCTAGATGGTATTATACCTAACGTCAGATAGTAGTTCTCTGGTGACATGAGTGCAGATAGTCTGTCGACCTGAGGTTGTCATTTGTCTCGTGTGAGTTCCCACCGTGCTTTGATTACTACCCTACCATGGCTCTACTGAGTCGTGCAAACAGGTTTTAGTTGGGTACAGTCCTGAGCCACATGGAGGCAGTGAGCGATTGTTTGGGATTCGTCTCTCCCGATATAGGGAGTCGATGTCGCGTGGTGTTCGGTTGGCCAACACCATAAGTCCCTGGTCAGGGCGGATTGAGAATTACTGGTAGTTAGATCAGTTGATTCTCGGATGGTCTTGGGCCATATCGGCACGACTTGTTAGGTTATTAGGGGTATGACGTGATCTACCCCTAGAACCGGCATGCGATACTCTCAGACGAACAGACCGGACTGTATGGAGATTGTCATGGACAGGCTCAGTAGGGGTTCGGATGAGTTTGCTCGTCGGCCTTCTTTTCGATAGGTACCTGGGTAGCCGTTACGTACAGCTAGTGCCACTGATGGACTTGCGGTTAAACCCACTACCAGCATACTATCGAGTCTTTAAAGTCCCACACAGAAGGTTTCCCTGGTTCAGGAGAAACGATGTAGAGTCCGTATGGTTTTATTTGCACGGTTCCGATCATATACGTGTACTAGCTACACGGATGTTGTTCAGACGGATAATACTAGTGGGTTTAGGATTAAGCCGCATTCTAGTATTATATTATTTGATTATCTTTATCTCTTAGTATTCGTATTTTTTGCAGTATGAATATGGGTATGTATATATAGTGTGGGCATTCTTGTAATTTTATAAGATAATCTTCTAGAAGGGGATGCCTCATTTTGGTTATATCTATTTTTGGTAAAATAGATAACGAGGTGGAAAATGGAGATATTTGTGGCATGGTTTGAAGCATTGCTAATTCTTTAGTTTATTCATTTGCCCTTACTATTCAAGCATGATTGCATTTTTCTATGGAAAAATAAAGCATGCTTGATTATTGGAAAAATACTTGGCCATTCTTCACTTGCTCATTTTATCATCATTCTATCTTTCTCATTCTCTCTCCATTTTCCTCTCCTTCTTCTTCCTCAAACCCTAACCCACGCATGTGTTGTGAATTCTAGGGTTCTTTGAGATAAAATAGTCCAATTATGTAACATTTCAGAAAATATAAAATATTATTTTTGGAATATAATATTAAAATAATATATTTCCCGAAAACTGCCTGATTTGCGAAATTGGGGTTTTCGAAAAAGGATATAAATATATTCCAATATTTGTGAAATAAATGGAAATTAAAAGGATTTATTCATTTAAAAATATATTTAAAGGATTTGGCATTTTTAAAATTTATTATATGCAGTTTTGATAAAAACCCGATTAGTGCACTGCTAATCGCGATTAAGCCAAATCCGTATTTCTACAGTTTTTCATGGTGAGTGCACCATGACATGTTACATGTTATCTTATGGTGTTGTTTTATTTGGGTTTATATGTTTTGGTGAGAAAAAGAAAATAAAGGAAATGATGACTTGAGGTGAGAGGGGGACATAATGATTAGGGTAGGTATACTTTTGTGAGAGAGAGAAGTGAGAATAATTGAGAGCGAGAGAGAGAGTGTTGCCTCATTATTTCCTCCACCATTTTCTTCTTCTTCTTCTTCTTCCTCATCTCCCTCCATCCTCTGCCCTAATGACCCCTATATGAAATATCCACCAAAACCCCATACCCATTTCATTAAAAACTTGCACAAGCTCAAGGGAAGCACATTAGACCAAGAAAATTCAGATTTTGACGATCTTAGGGATTCATGGGTGCTATATGAGGTAATCCCTTCACCAATTGTGTAGTTTTTCATTCACTTTAGTATTCATATGCGATTAGATGTGATTAAGTGAAGTTTAGTGAACTTTGGGAAACCCTAGTGAGGGTTTGAGTGAAATTGTGGATTGGTGATACTTGAGTGGCTGTTGAGTGACTGTTTAAGACTTGGGAATGAGTATGTGAAACAAAAATACGAATTTAGGATTTGATCCATGTCGATTTTGTGAGAAATTAGGGTTTGCAGAGAAATCTGGAGCAAACCGGGGTATTTCTGAGTTTAGCAAACAACACCAGGGACCCATTTTTGACCATAGGAGACCACCATGACAAAAAGAAGCCCATAGGAGCCAGGGGGACCGAGGAGGCCGGATTTTAGGGTAGGTGGCCGGTCACTTGGTGGGGTGTGGTGTCGGGGTCGGTCCAGTAGCTCAAATATACATTATACATCACCCTATACTAGTTTGCTTGGCTTTATTTCACCTGAGTCAAAATCTGGGAACTTTTTAGTGTGATTTTGGCTATATTTCCCGTATTTTGAAATGCTAATTCTTGTTATTTGGATTTGTATTTGGTGGTGGGATGTTCGTACATCAACAACAACGATTGTTTGGTTGATTTAGTACGCGTATGCTATAGGTTCTAACCTACGAGCAAGGCGCGTGCCGTTTTGGATTTCAGAACTTGATTTTAATAGCGTTGCGATGTGTGTTGTTATTGTAGATACCTTCGCATGGATTCTGAGGCGACGGAGCATGGCGTCATCGACTTTGGAAAGCGAAGACCAAGGTGAGTAGATCTATATCTACCGTGGAAGTCGGGTGGATGGCGTATAGCACCCCCGCAAAGTTTTCGTGGAAACCAATTTGTAGCTTATGGTTAGGAAAACCTAGATTTGGAAACTAGGGTTAGAGTTAGCTGATAGTTAGTGAAACCATATTAGAAACGAGGATACTTAGAAGTGATATACGGCTAATATGTGATTACGGTATTTGAGGATGATGTTTGACGATATTGCCGTTTAGGATACTATAGGACTAGATATTCGACGTAGATGTGTCATCCGAACCACACATATTTCTAAAATGAAATGTATCTTTTAAATAGATACCTTGAGGGACGTTACGGAATTTCAAATGATATCTTTTCCTTAAAAAAACACCGTAACCCCTTTTTTAAAAACTACGGCTTGCTCTTTAAAAATCTGATTATATGGTTCGGGTGTGTATGTTAGATTAGATACTTATACTTTTAGTAGAGATAGAATGTTATGTAAACTCGACTTGATGTGAGTTATAAATGCGATGAAAGAATATAAGACGGATATGATGATATGACGATGTTTTGGTATACGGATGCGAGTCGATTGAGATGGTTGATACCTTGTCAGTCCCCTGATATGAGATCGTTATGGATGTGACCTGATACATAGGTATATAGTTACATTTATATATGTTGTGAACATGTATGATATGTCGTACGTGACGTTAGGTCCGTACCCCCCTCTTTGTCGTAAAGGTTGATAGGATCCCTAATGTTTTAAATGCCGCCGTACGATGATCTTTTCCGTGCGTGATGAGTTTGATTTTATGATTGATCCATAACCTTGACTAGAGAATGCCGTACGATGGATTATACCGTACATGACATTGTGTGGCTGGATGCCGATTGATTGATTCACCGACTTGGTCATGTTAGATACGTATACCTGTCAGCATTTGCATATGATTTACCTTATGTTGCATTCATATTATTCTCATTGCATTGCTTATACCTGTGCTAGTACACCTGCACCATTATTGATGATGCGTATGTTATACGCACACAGATTTGTAGGTTCACACACTTCATCATCGATAATTGCCATGTTACTACACAGTAGGGTTGCTGCATCATGATATGCATATTGTACACTCATGCCTGCGTATATACTATTGTACACCCATATTGGCGCACATACATATTGTACACTCATGCTTGCGTATATACTATTGTACACCCATATTGGCGCACATATATATTATACACTCATGCTTGCGTATATACTATTATACACCCATATTGGCGCACATACATATTATACACTCATGCTTGCCTATATACTATTGTACACCCATATTGGCGCACATACATATTGTACACTCATGCTTACGTATATACCACTTGTACACCCATATTGGCGCACATACATATTGTATACTCATGCTTGCATATGTGCCACTTGTATACCCATATTGGTGCACATATACATTGATGCATCCAAACTTGCGCATATACACATTTGTATATCCATATTGGTACACACATACATTGGTACATCCATACTTGCGCATATACACATTGCATACCCATATTGGCGCATATACACATTGGTACCTCTATACTTGCGCATATAAATATTGTACCGACATAGGTAACTGGTTTTATTAGGAAATTAGGAACCGCATGTTATATTTTAAAAATTGGAATCATTTAAAAGAGCGGTTTTCCCTTAATATGTCATATCACCGTTCCATGTTGCATGATATACGGATACGCTTACATTTCTATTATATGTCGCATACATCATGCTCTATGATTTTACGCATTGAGATATGCTGTTTTCATGAGATTTCTGGATTTGAGAACCGTGGACATTTTAAAAGAGATTATGTGTTGTTTTAAAAACTCGGTTTCTCTTGATATGATATTTCAGTGCGTCCACCATTCGTTTTCTCGGTTCTGAGACGTGTAACATGTGAAACCCGATTCGAGGAGGCGGATAGGGCCGATTGCGGGTACATGGTGGAGCCGGTATGGTACCCCGGGGTAAGAAAGGGATGTTGTGTATACAGACGATGAGCCTAGCAGAGGGACTACTACCTACCGGTGATAGTATTTAGGCTCGGCGGATAACCGGAGAATATCGACCGGAATCGAGAGATGATATGGCCGATCCGGACTGACGGAGCCCGTGGGCCGATCCAGACTGACGGAGCCCGATATATGAGGATTTACATGCCGATGCTGGGCACGGTTTTCATGATGTTTTCGAGTGTCGATACTAGGCACTCAGGTTCCATGATTTTGATGTGTCGTGAGGGACACCATTGATTTATATCCTCATACTTTCATGCACACTCTTTTATGATATTTTCATGCATATAGACATTGATTATATAGGTGGACGAGATCCACATGCATACATACATTGATTATATGGGTGGATGAGATCTACATGCATACATACCTTGATTATATTGTCGGATGATATCCGCATGCATATAGGTATTGACTACCTTGTTGGCACATATACAGACCCGGTCACCCTAGATATCATAGTATTACCTTTATGATATAGTTGACTTAAGAGTCGTTGTTTATTCGATTTCTATCTATTGGTATTTTACTTCTCACGAGTTGGCAACTCACCGCCGTTGTGCCACAGTTCTTGCAGGTTGACCGCTTGGATCAGTAGCGGTTTCGCTGGCACACAGTTGCATTCGGGTGTTTTGCATTGGTAGGTGGGACATTTGTATCGTACCCACTCTTGTATCTATATTTCATATTGTATCTAGTAAACTCCATCAATCAAAATTAGTTTTTGTATAAGTAATGAGACTTAGTGAGATGGTGGTTACGAGACATAGAGCGAGGGTTTTTTTTCTGCTACTTGTGGTTTTGATGTCCTGCTTTATTTTATCTTTGTGGTGATCATCGCCGTTGGGTTTCGTATACTTATATATCGTTTTGCATGGTTGTGATCCGCCGTTTGTCGAAGAGCTAGCTCCGGCTTGGGGATACCTGTAGCGTCTTAAAAAGTCGTTTTGGTGTTTTCCTGAAAATCGGTGAAAATTCGGTATTTTTCCGAAAACCGTCTTTCTCGTTATTTTACAGTTTAGGGATAATTATACCTAAAATGGATAGGTAATTGCTTGTTTTCAGTAGCTAATGAGTTAATTATGAAATTCTGGTTATTTAAAAAATTTCCCTAATTTTTCAATTTTTTAATATTATTTTAAGCCGGTAAGAAAATACATTAATTTAGCGATAAATACAAATTTTTCCGGGCTAATTTTAATCTTTAAAATCATGTTAATTAAAATCTAGTTGTAACATAAATTTTTAGTATTTTATTTTGATTTTTAACTAATTTTTATTATAGGAAACGAATTTATTGAATTTTAAGCTAAAACTTGCAATTTTTGACTTGTAGGGGGTCTTTTTGCATAAAATTTCTTTTGTAAAACCCTTCTCTCTTTTCCCTCAGCCCTAGGACAGCCCCACCTTGACCAGGTCCAGAAATTTCTGGCCTCACCTTGAAATTCCTTCATGTGTTGATTTGGGTTGTTTATGAAATTACTTTAATTATAGTTTGTTGAAGTATGGTGCTTTGACTTTTGGGGGAATTGAATTGTGACTTTTCCCACACACCCACACCCTCCCCTTACCTCTCCTGGCCGAGACCTGCTTTCCCCCCCCCATTTCCATCATTTTCCTTCTCTTTTTCTCTCATTTTCTTCAAAAAATTGCATCAAAATTCAATAAAAATCAACAAATCCTTCACTTTTTCAACACAAAACCTTATTCCCTCTCTTCTCAAACCCAAATTGGTTCAAATCTTGGAGAAAGTTGGCATCTTGGGAGGTTTTAGCAACTTAGGGATTGATCTTTTGAGGTATAATTTTGACCCATTTAGATACTTATGGTTTGATTCCTTGAATGAAATTGTTTTAGTGTTAAATTTCATTGCTAATTTCTAATCTTGTCTTTTTAAAGTGAATGGTTTGAATTGAATTAGGGTTTAGAAACCATTATTTAGTTGATTAAATCTAATTTGTTATCTAGTTGTTTTGCTAACCTAATCTAGGAGGTTAACTTGCTAATTGGGCTATAAATTAGTGTTAATTTAGTGTAGTTCTAATATAGTTTTTTTCTTAGGTTATGGTTGAAAAATTAAACTAGGGTTCTTGAAACCATTATTAGGTTAATTAAATTATTTTGCTATCTAGTTCCTACACAACCTAATCTTAGAGGGTACCTTGTTATGTGGTCTTTAAGCTATGCTAATTTACTAAATTTTAAAAGTGTGATTTTGGTTGTAAATTGTTGTTTTAGGAAATTCAAGAAAGGGTTTATGTATGGAAAATGGGTTTTGAAGCATGATAAATGAGTTGAATTTATGTGATTGTGGCTAACTAGTTGTGTGGTTGGATATTGTGTTGGATTGTGATAACCGTATCGCTAATTTTCGATATTTGCATTAAAATTGCAAGTTTTGTGCTTACTAGGTTTTTATTAAAATTAATTGGTGAATTATTTGTGATACCTTGGGGATATTTTTAGCATCTCCTATGACGTTTAGGATGCGTGAGTGCGGAGTTTTGAGTAGTCGGGTTTTAGTTTTGCCGGGCGACCAAATCGGCGATTTTTGGCAGTTCTTGCGATTTTCGCGTATGTTCCGCGCACCCTGCGCACGTTGTACCTAGCTAGTGAACATTAGTAGTTTCGTTTGGGTTTTGCGTCGTTCTTGATATGTAACCTTATGTTTGGTATTGATGTAAATTCCAGGTTCGGTCGCGGAGACGTCAGACGCGGCACGAAAGGGGAAAGCGGTGATTGGACACAGCTAGCCAGGGATTCCGGTGAGTAGATGTAACATCTACGGGGGACTATTGTTGGATGGCGCAAGCCGCCCGATAGTTTTAGTAACTTACAAGATTCTTAGTGATGTTAGTAATTAGGGATGAAATACTTATATGATTATTTGATGCATCCATGCATTATATTGACATACATATGCGAAGCCATGTTCTAGGACACCTGCACCATTGCCAGGGTTTTTATATGCAGCACGAGCACTATTCATGCTTACACACACACCCTGGTAATTGCCATGCCACCACACTAGATAACCTCTAAATTTAAACCTTTTACCAATTGATACTTAAACTTGTGCTATTGCCTTTAATTCCTTAAAAATGAAACCGTAGGATTGCTATTCATGTGCATGTACTTCATCATATTAATGGTTCATGCCTAATCCATTAATCACACATCGCAACTTGATTATTGATACCATATGCATTCATGATCATTGATATATGCACTTATGAGGATTTCTTGAGATTTTATGATATTTCTGGATTTCGGGGGAAAGCCGCAAAATTTCTAAACTTATTATACTTTTAAACATGTAAATTGCGGTTTTCTAGTGATGTAAGTGTCGTCCACCATGAGTTTGCTGTGGTTTTTGAGACCCGTTTCGAGGAGTTGGATGAACCGTCTCGGGTACATGGTGGGCCCGGTAGGGTACCCCGGGGCAAGAAGCTCGTGGTGCTGACGATGAGCCTGGCAGGGGCGGATTACCTACCGGTGACTTCATTGGGCACGGCGGATATCCAGAGGATACCGACCGGGGCCGCGAGAGGATGAGATATTGATATTGAGATGGGTCAGCCGGATGGCTGAGGCTAGAAACACTATGACATGGATTTATGAGATTTGAGACAGCTTTTAGGTGTCGTTGCTGGACACCGGTTCTCGTCGATTCCTTGAGTAATATGCTGGCATTCTAAAAGAGTTTCAAAAACAAAAAGAGATAAAATGTTCTTATATATACCTATTGAGACCTCAGATATTCATGTTGCATTCATATTAGTACACTGATGTTGTATACACACCTGCTAGTGCATCCAGCCTTACCTGTATTTTAGATGCTAGGATGCTTGTGTGCATGCATACGATAGCCTTTGTAGATGTTATTTATTACTCACGAGTTGGCAACTCACCCCCGTTGTGCCACAGCCTTTTGCAGGTCCGCTCCGTCAGTACAGTAGCGGCGGGCGCACTTGTTCTTTTGCCTCCTTTTCCTGGACTCGAGGTTTTGCTCCTAGGTGGGTTATATCATTATTTTTGTACCACCTTGTATATTCTTTGTATCTAGTACACTCCATCTACTGTATCTACCAGCATTATTGTATATTGACCTAGAGATGAGACTGTGAGATTTCTGTATTTTGGGGTCGAGCTCACTTGAGTCGACATGCTGTTTTTCTTATGCTTCATTATGATTATTTTGCTTGTTGTCATTTTATTTTGCGTGGGATTTGTGACCGCCTTGTGGCGAAGAGCTAGCTCCCGCTTGGGGATGCCCTATTTTGTTGGATTCATATATATTTTTGTTGTACCCATTTTGGGGGCCAGTATTTACAAAGGAGACTCTGCCGAAATTTTCGGAAAAATTGGTATTGTTTTTAAAAAGGGTTTTACATGACTTATTTGATAACTCGCTTTCAATGGATTGGTTTTCCTTCATTCTTTTGCTTAATTGGTTTTGTTTTCTGGGCTTTGGCTTACTTATTTTACGGACGTCTTTAGACGTTTCGTAAACTTAAGTGCCAGTCACGTTCCGTACCCTGCGGGTCGTGACAAAGTTGGTATCAGAGCGATAGGTTTTACCTTTTTGAGTGTAGGATGACCCTTGGTAGATGGAGTAAGTGACTTAAGCAGGGTAACGTAGCGTGCGTATGTCCGAGGCATACTTGCGATACGGTACTCTGCCTAAGTGACTTTAGGATACTTGCTTGAAATTCCTTCTTCAATTCCGTGTATCCTATGATTCTATTGCACTGTTCTTACTATCCGTTTTCCTGTAGCAGCCACTATGCCGCCGAAGGCTACGAGGGCACAGAGGGCTGCCGCCAGAGACGAGATTCGAGCTGGCTCGTCCGAGACTAGGACTGAGCAGGGTGGTATGCCTACGCCGCAGGGACAGACCGATCCACCTTCCCCAGGCCGTATGGATAGGCTCGAGATTGTTATGGAGGAGTTGCGACAGATGATGGGAGGCATGCAGGAGCTACGTCAGATGGTAGGATCCCTAGTTGCAGCCAGTCGTACACCGAGGCCGGATGACGTACCTACTACATCACAGACGACCATGATACCTGCTCCTACTACTACCACCGTGGCCATTCCGGTTTCACTACAGGATTTCATGAGGCTGAGACCTCCAGTATTCACCGGCACCGAGGCAGCGGAGGACCCACAGACGTTCCTTGACAGTTTAGCCAGGATCTGCCGTTCGCTGAGATGTTCGGATGATCGATGGGTAGAGCTTGCGAGTTTCCGACTAGAGGGTCTCGCGCAGACATGGTGGGAGTCAGTCTTGAGAGGTCGAGCTGCTGGTCTGCCGCCTATGACTTGGGTCGAGTTTACAGCGGTCTTTCTAGCCCGTTTCCTTCCAGAGAGCGTTCGTGACGCCAGAGCTCGTAGCTTCGAGGCCTTAGTCAAGACACCTGGGATGACGGTGTCTGAGTATGACATCCAGTTTACACAGTTATCCCGATATGCTCAGTATTTGGTGGATACCGAGGAGAAGATGGTGAAGAGGTTCGTACAGGGACTTGATGCCCAGCTATATCTTGCCATTGGCGCCCAGCACTACGACACTTATTCAGCTGCTATGGATACGGCATTGCGGATGGAGGCACGCATATCACAGACTTCGGCCGTTTCTGGGCCGAAGAGGATTCGCACCGATGTACCGTATCAGAGGCAGCGCGCCAGATTCTTTCCGAGAGATGGGCCTGGCAGAGGATTTGGGCGGGGACAGTTATATGGTTCTTATCCCCAGGGGCAGCAGCCGTCGCCAGGGTGTTTTAGGTGCGGGAGTTTGCACCATCTTGTCAGAGACTGTCCGGCGAGACGACAGGGAGCAGCGACAGTTCCGCATGTGACCCTACCACCATCGCCACCCCCTCCACAGAGAGCCCTACTTCCTACCACAGGCGATGCTCCATGCCAGTTAGGTGCACCCAGAGGCCGTGGACGCGGCGGTCCTGTTCAGAGAGGACGAGGAGGCAGAGGCCGAGGCCGAGGTCGAGGTCAGCCCGCTATCGGTGGAGGACAGGCCCGAGTTTTTGCTTTGACACCGCAGGATGCGCAGGAATCCAATGCCGTTGTGACAGGTACCTTGCCAGTTTGTTCTTTCGACGCACGGGTATTATTCGACCCAGGTTCCACACATTCGTACGTATCTACACACTTTGCACCGATGTTGGGCCGTGAGTCGTCGTCGTTAGATCATCCGCTTGTTGTTAGTACTCCGGTAGGCGAGTCGTTTGTCGCTCGTTTTGTATTTCGCTTGTGTTCCGTTTGTATTGGGGAGAGGGATTCATCAGTTGATTTGATACTCCTCGATATGTTGGACTTTGATGTGCTTCTGGGCATGGATTGGCTAGCCGCTTGTTATGCTTCGGTGGACTGCCGTGAGAAGGCAGTCAGATTTAGCTTTCCGGGAGAGCCAGTCCTTGTTATTCAGGGAGACCGCAGCGTCACCCTTCCCAGCTTGATTTCGTCTCTTCGCGCTGGTCAGCTCTTGCCGAAGGGATGTCAGGGATTCTTAGCATTTATTTGTGATACTCGAGCTGCAGAGGTTCCGTTAGACCGGGTCCCGGTTGTTTCTGAGTTCCCTGATGTTTTCCCTGATGAGCTACCTGGGCTACCGCCTGAGCGCGATGTTGAGTTCTGCATTGATTTGATTCCCGGCTCGGGGCCTATTTCTATACCGCCATATCGGATGGCCCCGGCAGAGCTTCGAGAGCTGAAGGATCAGTTGCAGGATTTGTTAGATAAGGGGCTTATTCGACCGAGTGTTTCTCCGTGGGGTGCTCCGGTCCTGTTTGTCAAGAAGAATGATGGAAGTTTGCGCTTATGTATCGACTACCGCCAGCTGAACAAAGTTACCGTTCGGAACAGATATCCGTTGCCACGCATTGATGATTTGTTCGACCAGCTTCAGGGTGCGGGGTATTTTTCGACGATCGACTTGCGATCAGGATACCATCAGCTGCGAGTTCGACAGGAGGATATACCGAGGACAGCTTTCCGCACGCGCTACGGCCACTACGAGTTTTTGGTGATGTCGTTCGGACTCACCAACGCCCCAGCAGCATTCATGGATTTGATGAACTGTACATTCAGGCCGTATCTTGACTTGTTCATCATCGTGTTTATCGACGATATCTTGGTGTACTCCCGGAGCAGAGAGGAGCACGAGCAACACTTGCGGATTACATTACAGACTCTGAGGGAGCACCAGCTGTTCGCAAAGTTCTCCAAGTGTGCATTCTGACTGGACAGCGTCGGATTCTTGGGTCACGTGGTTACGAGAGACGGCATTTGTATGGACCCGAAGAAGATTGAGGCTGTTCAGCAGTGGCCCCGACCTACATCGGTTACTGAGATCCGTAGTTTTTTAGGCCTGGCAGGCTACTACAGGCGTTTTGTTCAGGACTTCTCCCGTATAGCTGCACCTTTGACCGGTTTGACCCGGAAGGGAGTTCCTTTCATTTGGACAGAGGAGTGCGAGCGCAGTTTTCAGCAGCTACGGACTTGTTTGACTACGGCGCCGGTATTATCTTTGCCTTCGGGATCAGGCGGATTTGTGGTCTACTGTGATGCTTCGCGAGTGGGATTAGGATGCGTATTGATGCAGCATGGCCGGGTGATCGCTTATGCTTCTCGGCAGTTGAAGAAGCATGAACATAACTACCCCACTCATGATTTGGAGATGGCTGCAGTGGTCTTTGCACTGAAGATTTGGCGACATTACCTATACGGCGAGTCGTGTCAGATATTCACCGATCACAAGAGCTTAAAGTACATATTTCAGCAGCGAGACCTGAACCTCAGACAGCGTCGTTGGATGGAGTTGGTGAAAGACTACGACTGCGAGATCTTATATCACCCAGGCAAGGCGAATGTGGTGGCAGATGCGTTGAGCAGGAGGCCCGGGGGTAGTCTATCGTGTTTGCGCGCAGTGCAGAGGCAGTCGTCAGCAGATTGGCAGATTTTATGCGACATCCGAGTGGAGTTCGAGTTCACTCAGACAGGGGGACAGCTCGCGTATGTTCATGCACGCCCACAGTTGCTTGACCGTATATATGAGGCACAGCGCAGTGATGACCGTTGCTCAGAGATCATGGCACAGATGGGACAGGGCAGATTTTCCGAGTTCGTGATTGACGATCAGGGGATTTTATGATATGGATCCAGACTGTGCGTACCAGATGCTGATGGATTGCGGCGCGACATTCTTGAGGAGGCACACCGATCAGTGTATAGTGTCCACCCCGGTTCCACCAAGATGTACCATGATATGAGAGAGACCTACTGGTGGGACGGGATGAAGAGGGACATTGCGGAGTTCGTTTCGAGATGCCTGACTTGTCAGCAAGTCAAGGCCGAGCACCAGAGGCCCGCAGGAGAGCTACAGCCGTTACCCATTCCAGAGTGGAAATGGGAGCAGATTTCGATGGACTTCGTTGTGGGTCTACCCAGGACCAGTCGAGGGTACGACTCCATCTGGGTGATCGTGGATAGATTGACGAAAGCGGCTCACTTCCGACAAGTGAAGACCACTTTCAGCTTCGCTCAGTATGCTCAGCTCTATATTGACGAGATCGTGCGACTACATGGCGTACCGACTTGTATCGTGTCAGATCGAGGCACTCAGTTCACCAGCCGACTTTGGCAGAGACTTCAGGAGGCTTTGGGCACTCGTTTGAGCTTCAGCACAGCGTTTCATCCGCAGACAGACGGACAGTCAGAGCGGACCATTCAGACTCTCGAGGACATGCTCAGAGCGTGCGTTTTAGACTTCGGCGGTAGCTGGGATCGTCATTTACCTCTAGTGGAGTTCTCCTACAACAACAGCTTCCAGGATACTATTCAGATGGCACCTTTCGAGGCATTGTATGGGAGGAGATGCCGATCGCCCGTCTGTTGGACAGAGCTCAGCGAGAGCAGCATTTTGGGGCCGCAGCTTTTTTAGGAGACGACAGCGAAGATACAGTTGATTCGAGACCGGATGAGGGCAGCTCAGAGCAGACAGAAATCCTATGCAGACAGGCGCCGTCGCAGATTAGAGTTCGCAGTTGGCGACCATGTTTTTCTGAAAGTCTCTCCGATGAAGGGCGTGATGCGTTTTGGGCGAAAGGGGAAGCTTAGCCCTAGATTCGTAGGTCCCTTCGAGATCCTTGAGCGTGTCGGCGCAGTTGCATATCGTTTGGCACTTCCTCCCAGCTTTCCCGATGTTCACCCTGTCTTCCATGTTTCGATGCTCCGCAAGTACCTTTACGACCCTTCGCATGCGATTCAGCACCCGACAGTCCAGCTAGAGCGCGACCTTTCTTTTGCAGAGCAGCCGGTGGCCATCCTGGATCGGCAGGTGAAGAAGTTGAGGTCGAAGATTATACCAACCGTCAAGATCCTTTGGCGTAGCCCGAGCAGCGAGGAGGTTACCTGGGAGACCGAGGGCGAGATGAGGAAGAAATATCCCCATCTCTTTGAAGGTACGCGTAGCTATATTTTTAAATTCGGGGACCGAATTTCTTTAAGGGGGGAAGGTTGTAGCGTCTTGAAAAGTCGTTTTGGTGTTTTCCTGAAAATCGGTGAAAATTCGGTATTTTTCCGAAAACCGTCTTTCTCGTTATTTTGCAGTTTAAGGCTAATTATACCTAAAATGGATAGGTAATTTCTTGTTTTTAGTAGCTAATGAGTTAATTATGAAATTCTGGTCGTTTAAAAATTTTCCCTAATTTTTCAATTTTTTAATATTATTTTAAGCCGGTAAGAAAATACATTAATTTAGCGATAAATACAAATTTTTCCGGGCTAATTTTACTCTTTAAAATCATGTTAATTAAAATCTAGTTGTAACATAAATTTTTAGTATTTTATTTTGATTTTTAACTAATTTTTTTGATAGGAAACGAATTTATTGAATTTTAAGCTAAAACTTGCAATTTTTGACTTGTAGGGGGTCTTTTTGCATAAAATTTCTTTTGTAAAACCCCTCTCTCTCTTCCCTCTGCCCTAGGACACCGCCACCTTGACCAGGTCCAGAAATTTCTGGCCTCACCTTGAAATTCCTTCATGTGTTGATTTGGGTTGTTTATGAAATTACTTTAATTATAGTTTGTTGAAGTATGGTGCTTTGACTTTTAGGGGAATTGAATTGTGACTTTTCCCACACATCCACACCCTCCCCTTACCTCTCCTGGCTGAGACCTGCTCCCCCCCCCCCCATTTCCATCATTTTCCTTCTCTTTTTCTCTCATTTTCTTCAAAAAATTGCATCAAAATTCAATAAAAATCAACAAATCCTTCACTTTTTCAACACAAAACCTTATTCCCTCTCTTCTCAAACCCAAATTGGTTCAAATCTTGGAGAAAGATGGCATCTTGGGAGGTTTTAGCAACTTAGGGATTGATCTTTTGAGGTATAATTTTGACCCATTTAGATACTTATGGTTTGATTCCTTGAATGAAATTGTTTTAGTGTTAAATTTCATTGCTAATTTCTAATCTTGTCTTTTTAAAGTGAATGGTTTGAATTGAATTAGGGTTTAGAAACCATTATTTAGTTGATTAAATCTAATTTGTTATCTATTTGTTTTGCTAACCTAATCTAGGAGGTTAACTTGCTAATTGGGCTATAAATTAGTGTTAATTTAGTGTAGTTCTAATATAGTTTTTTTCTTAGGTTATGGTTGAAAAATTAAACTAGGGTTCTTGAAACCATTATTAGGTTAATTAAATTATTTTGCTATCAAGTTCCTACACAACCTAAGCTTAGAGGTTACCTTGTTATGTGGTCTTTAAACTATGCTAATTTACTAAATTTTAAAAGTGTGATTTTGGTTGTAAATTGTTGTTTTAGGAAATTCAAGAAAGTGTTTATGTATGGAAAATGGGTTTTGAAGCATGATAAATGAGTTGAATTTATGTGATTGTGGCTAACTAGTTGTGTGGTTGGATATTGTGTTGGATTGTGATAACCGTATCGCTAATTTTCGATATTTGCACCAAAATTGCAAGTTTTGTGCTTACTAGGTTTTTATTAAAATTAATTGGTGAATTATTTGTGATACCTTGGGGATATTTTTAGCATCTCCTATGACGTTTAGGATGCATGAGTGCGGAGTTTTGAGTAGTCGGGTTTTAGTTTTGCCGGGCGACCAAATCGGCGATTTTTGGCAGTTTTTGCGATTTTCGCGTATGTTCCGCGCACCCTGCGCACGTTGTACCTAGCTAGTGAACATTAGTAGTTTCGTTTGGGTTTTGCGTCGTTCTTGATATGTAACCTTATATTTGATATTGATGTAAATTCCAGGTTCGGTCGCGGAGACGTCAGACGCGGCACGAAAGGGGAAAGTGGTGATTGGACACAGCTAGCCAGGGATTCCGGTGAGTAGATGTAACATCTACGGGGGACTATCGTTGGATGGCGCAAGCCGCCCGATAGTTTTAGTAACTTACAAGATTCTTAGTGATGTTAGTAATTAGGGGTGAAATACTTATATGATTATTTGCTGCATCCATGCGTTATATTGACATACATATGCGAAGCCATGTTCTAGGACACCTGCACCATTGCCATGGTTTTTATATGCAGCACGAGCACTATTCATGCTTACACACACACCCTGGTAATTGCCATGCCACCACACTAGATAACCTCTAAATTTAAACCTTTTACCAATTGATACTTAAACTTGTGCTATTGCCTTTAATTCCTTAAAAATGAAACCGTAGGATTGCTATTCATGTGCATGTACTTCATCATATTAATGGTTCATGCCTAATCTATTAATCACACATCGCAACTTGATTATTGATACCATATGCATTCATGATCATTGATATATGCACTTATGAGGATTTCTTGAGATTTTATGATATTTCTGGATTTCGGGGGAAAGCCGCAAAATTTCTAAACTTATTATACTTTTAAACATGTAAATTGCGGTTTTCTAGTGATGTAAGTGTCGTCCACCATGAGTTTGTTGTGGTTTTTGAGACCCGTTTCGAGGAGTTGGATGAACCGTCTCGGGTACATGGTGGGCCCGGTAGGGTACCCCGGGGCAAGAAGCTCGTGGTGCTGACGATGAGCCTGGCAGGGGGCGGATTACCTACCGGTGACTTCATTGGGCACGGCGGATATCCAGAGGATACCGACCGGGGCCGCGAGAGGATGAGATATTGATATTGAGATGGGTCAGCCGGATGGCTGAGGCAGAGACACTATGACATGGATTTATGAGATTTGAGACAGCTTTTAGGTGTCGTTGCTGGACACCGGTTCTCGTCGATTCCTTGAGTATTATGCTGGCATTCTAAAAGAGTTTCAAAAACAAAAAGAGATAAAATGTTCTTATATATACCTATTGAGACCTCAGATATTCATGTTGCATTCATATTAGTACACCGATGTTGTATACACACCTGCTAGTGCATCCAGCCTTACCTGTATTTTAGATGCTAGGATGCTTGTGTGCATGCATACGATAGCCTTTGTAGATGTTATTTATTACTCACGAGTTGGCAACTCACCCCCGTTGTGCCACAGCCTTTTGCAAGTCCGCTCCGTCAGTACAGTAGCGGCGGGCGCACTTGTTCTTTTGCCTCCTTTGCCTGGACTCGAGGTTTTGCTCCTAGGTGGGTTATATCATTATTTTTGTACCACCTTGTATATTCTTTGTATCTAGTATACTCCATCTACTGTATCTACCAGCATTATTGTATATTGACCTAGAGATGAGACTGTGAGATTTCTGTATTTTGGGGTCGAGCTCACTTGAGTCGACATGCTGTTTTTCTTATGCTTCATTATGATTATTTTGCTTGTTGTCATTTTATTTTGCGTGGGATTTGTGACCGCCTTGTGGCGAAGAGCTAGCTCCCGCTTGGGGATGCCCTATTTTGTTGGATTCATATATATTTTTGTTGTACCCATTTTGGGGGCCAGTATTTACAAAGGAGACTCTGCCGAAATTTTCGGAAAAATTGGTATTGTTTTTAAAAAGGGTTTTACATGACTTATTTGATAACTCGCTTTCAATGGATTGGTTTTCCTTCATTCTTTCGCTTAATTGGTTTTGTTTTCTGGGCTTTGGCTTACTTGTTTTACGGACGTCTTTAGACGTTTCGTAAACTTAAGTGCCAGTCACGTTCCGTACCCTGCGGGTCGTGACAATACCTTTATTATTGTTATGTATATGTGGTTTTGGATCAAAATATACAAAGGAGGTGCTGCCCAAATTTTTTAAAAAGATGAAACACGTTTTTAAACTAGCAAATTTCACTTGCATTTTTACGTTCCTTTTCTATGCATTTAGAAAACTTGATTTCATTATACCTTTATTTCAAACTTCACCTCCTTTATTTTCTTAAAATGGTTTAGATTTCTGGGTTTCACCTAACTTGAATTATGTTACGCCTTTAGACTTTGCGTGATTCAGGTGCTGGTCACGAGCTAATATTTCGGGTCGTGACAAAGTTGGTATCAGAGCGCTAGGTTTAATCTTGGTTCGAGTCTATGTTTGACTATGCGGAGTCTAGGGAGGGTATGTATTTCGGAACCTAGGCTTAACCTTACGGAACTTAGACTTGAACCGGGGGGTATTAGACCCGAACTTTCGTTTCATAAGCTGACCCTAATTGATGGAGTAGGTAGCTTGAGTAGAGCGACGTACCGTACGTATGTTCCGTGGCATATTTATGACACGATACTCCACTTAAGAAACCTTAGGACGTACATATTTTGACACCAGTGATTCTCTTCGTATCCATGATTATACATCCATTTGAGATCCTTGATTCTATTTGTTTCCATGATCATACTCCTATTGATGTTGTTCCTTCTTATGCTCATGTATCCATTCTGGATCTGTCTTTTCCTCTCATGCCGTTGATCTGTTTTCATCGCGATACTCGATTGAGGTTCCTATCACCATGGTTGAGCGCAGATTGAGCTGCTGCTGGTGTTTCGGTCAGGGCGAGCTCGTCTGGTACGAGGGCCGACCAGTGTGTTTTCTGGTGACATGGGAACGTCTCGATATAGTGTTATGTTGTGACCTCTTGTGTAGGCGAGTGCTTGGTTTTACGCCGGATGATCGGGCCATTGTTGGAGCCGCCAGTTGCGAGAGGACTGTTGATGTACATCGTACCTCAGAGATTGTGATGTCGCCTACCGTGCAGAAAGATGACCCAGCTGTTGCTGAGATTGATAGGATGTCGCTTCCAGAGCTTACGAGCTGAGATCGCCGGAGCTTCCAGGAAGAAATGTGACAGATGATAGCTAGTCTACCCCGAGTTGAGAGACGAAGTTGATTCATCAGATTGATGCGCCGACGCAGGCCCAGTTGAGTTGAAGATTTCCAGTGTGGAAAGTCTTACTCAGATCTAGAGCTGACCGATCCAGAGATGACCGTCGATGTATCGCCTTTCGTGGAGGATTGAGGCATTGTTTAGCGTGCGGACGAAGGGTATTCACATGTCGCCTAGGCGAAGTTAAAAAGTTCGAGCGAGTGTCAGAAACCCATTTTTCCAAAGTTTAAAGTGTTCCGAGGAACATGCAGGTAATTCTATGGACTCTCTAGAAGAATGAAACCCTAACTCGATATGATGACCATGGAACCGATTTTAAACCTTAGGGTTTGCAGCAGTTTAGTGGTGCCATCAGTGAGGCTTGGGTTTTCCCTTCTACGGCTGGTCCAGAGGTACTGTGGTATGTATTAGATATTTTTAGACTACGCTCAGGTGTTGAGCTTTCGGAAAATTTTGTGTCCTAGATGACTCAATCGAAAAGTTAACGTCGTCCAGATATCATGTGATAAGAGATCAGTAAGCTGACCAGCTTCGGATAGAGGACCTCACCCAGTTGCGCTGTGAGTTGATCGAGAACGGACGAGTATTGAGTATTCCTCCGATGGTTGGAACGAGTTCCCGAGGACATGTTCGGCTAGAGATCTTCTATAGAGTGATGAAGATACCGAGTTCGTGATTTCGAGTCTGTGTGAGAGACTTCGGATTGACCGTGGTCGAGGAAAGTAGCAGTACGCAGACAGCAAGACGTGACGTCGAAGAGGACGATGATAAAGACGAGTGGAGCCAGAGGCTCATGCGCGATGCTGACGAGGTGTTGCTACTCCCCGTCGAGATTAGAGATCTGATGTGTACTGAGGCGTTGGGATATGGCCAGTTTCCGAGGAAATGTGTGCTGAGAACGCAGATGTCCGGAAAATGCGAAAGGATTATGTAAGAGTACCAGCCCCCGTACAGTTCGGCATAGGCGAGATCGGAAGAGACCTTGAGCAGGATTCCTTCCAGGACACTACTGCAATGAGATTTGCACCTAGGATCAGTTGTGTCATTGTTCATATCATAATTTTGCATTCTTTTAGACCCCATTCTTATACATTTTACAAATAAACAGTTGCTTTTGACCTATGTCTGCTACATAGTTACAGGTTACAGGTTCTCGGAACAAAAACATTGAAAAAGATAAAAGACGATGCAAAAGTGAGACTACGACCAACAAATAGAAGGATCTTGATCAAGCCAACACGAAGATCGGTTCACAAAGTACAAGGCAACGCAAGGTTCAAGACTTCGACACGAAGCAAATGGTAAAAGTCTACTACATTACTCACTGTGGAGATCTGGAAGAGATATAGAAGACCATATGAAGAACCAATCGAAGAAACAGGAAGATAAATACAGCCAGAAGCGTCACAGAAAACTACAGCCTAAAATGCCTTCAAATGGCCGTGGAACCGCGGCCAAACCTGGCCTACGGCCACGGTTCCATGGCCGTGCTAAGCCCGTAGTGGCGAATTTTTTTTCCATAATGCTTGGCGGCGCTGACTAGTCTTCCTATGGGTATTTTTGTAAAAGCATGCATACGGCGATTATAAACCTAGGGTTTTCTATGCCCTATAAATAGATACCCAAATACTTGTATTAGGTCATGCCTCCTTTCATTAATAAAATTCAGAATTCTTTTGAAGTTTTGGAGAGCATCAATTTGTAAGTAGTTTTTATTTTCTGCCTTAGTTCTTAGTTTTAATTTCTGCCCTAGATAGATCTATTCTTTGCCCTAGTTTTAAATCTAGATTAGAATTTTTATTAAACTGCAGTAGTTAATTAATCTCTTAACTCTAAAACCAAAATAAAAATTATGTCTTTTGTAAATCCCTCAATGAGCGAGTAGTTTCCTCGCTTGTTAGGGTTAGGAATAGGGAAGGGTTTGAGAGATGCAAATCGCTCACCCCTTTCTTGCCCAATCACTTGTTAATAATTAGGACTCCATGTATACATACATATTCCGCTCCCTACGGCACCCTACCCATGAGGTAGCGGTGATCCCGTAGTATAAAAGACCGGATATGCATGTCTTCCATGGAGGTTAGGGTAAGGATTAAGAAAGGACGGATAAGGATCTAGAGGAGGAAACATCGTTTCTTCCCGATCATCCTAATCCCCTTTCTTAATAATTACCATAACTTCTGAAAAGATCTAATTTAGGGCATTGAAAGAGGTGAGAAATTTTATTTTACCAAACTTAACCTAAACCTAACCCTAGCAAGTTTCCTAAATCCTAGTCTAAATCGAATTAGATTTAGTGATAAAGATACAAACACCATTTGGAATTAACTCGTTAGAGCAATTAGGAAATTCACATCATCCCTGTGGACCGACCCGTATTCACCGGCTAGCTACCAAGCGATGCTGTTCTTGATTGCGGTAATCTTATTTTTGATCGTTAAAATCCAACACAAATCAATTGGCGCCGTTGCCGAGGATGGCGTAATATTTCCTTTTTGTAATTTCGGGTTAATATAAAATATAAAAATCATAAAAAACTGGAAAAAAAAATTCTATATCTTTTATTGTTTGAAGGGTTTCTTGTGTGAATTTTTGCAGGATCGACGTACGAGTTCGGATCTGGAAAAATCCAGAGAGCGAAACAGAAAAATAAAGATCTGAACAACAGAAGATTACAACAACATAGGAGCAGAAAAAAATTTGGTGAACTAAACCGCTCAACCCACGGCGCTTCCGCCGCCATAGGAGCCTTTCCGCCGCGGAAACGCGGTCCCAGTGTGACGTCAGCACGTGGATCTTCTCTGTAAGTTTTCTGATCTCCTCCTCTGCAAATTTCGATATCTCCTCTGTCAAATCTCCTGCAGGATTCTTTGCGCTAAAAAATCTCTCCCCCTTCCAATAATTGATCTTGTGCAGGATTCTTTGCGCCGCGCTTAAAAAAATTGATTGCAAGTGATTGTTTACTGTTTTGCATATTTAATCGGAATTTAAGGGGCTTGAGACCAATTCAGATTGGGTGGGGATTTCATCACCTTTCCCAGGACCCCAGAAATCACATAAGGCATATGCATTGACCATTATTTAATTAAAAAATACTAGACTCAGCCCTAAGGACGTTGCGCTCAATAGGACAGAGGACTGGCTGTAGGCATCGGCCGTTGATCCTAACCTGACTTTGCGGTGTCTAGGCAAGTGTGTCTAAGGCGAGTGGTTACTTATTTAGGGCCACTACTTGTAGTGGAGAGCCTCCCACTCACCTGGCACTTACTTGGCCGCAATTGGCGGTGAAGAGGCGGTTTGAGGTCCTACTTCTAGCCCTTAGGAACAGTTAGGAGCTGTCTAGCTGACCTAGGTGACCCTAGATCTAGGCCTGATTGTGTATTTGTGGTTGATTGCATTTGTGTCATAGTCTTTTATCGAAAATCTTTTTGCAAAAAGCTCCACATTAAAAGGATAAAAAAGGAAAAAAATTTAAAAAAAAAATTGCAACTTGTCGCTAAAGAAATCCTTGCACCCCACTTACACCACTTTCTTCTCATTAACGTTTTCTTACCCCCACATTCTGTTTTTCACCTTTTTGACTACACTACCTCTTTAGTGTATATCCGGTTGGACTAGGGACACTAGCGCCCGATTAGTCCATGTTTCGTTGGTACCGACCGACGAAGCTTTCGACTCCGAAGTCGAAATTCTTTCCACTTCCTTACCTTCAACTTCATATTTTTCCGAAGGTATGTCGGGATATAATCCTAACAACACCTTACCCACGGGACTGATTCCACCTCCGTTAGGTGCGAATAACCCGAATCACCCGCCTGTTGAAGCACCACAACGAATCGCGCTCCAGGATCTTTTCTACCCGATCCGCACCGCCTTACCTCTTGGCTTTCACTCCCACCGGCAAATAGGGACAATTTTAAGATCAAACCCCACTTCATCAATATGTTGCCAAAATTTCACGGATTGGAATCCGAAGATGCCTATATCTTTATCAACAAATTCCAAAACATTTGCGCAATGATGAAAACAACCCAATTATCAGATCATGCTATAAGGCTAAGGGTCATTCCTTTCACCTTATGTGACATAGCCGAGAAGTGGTTATACAGCACAGTGTCACATTCAATTAAAAATTGGGAAGAGTTTGTGAAAGCTTTTCTTAAAAAGTTTTATCCTCATCACAAGACTGCGAGAATTCGCAATGAGATTATACAATTTTCCTAGCTTCCTTCAGAACCCTTTTGGAAGTGTTTTGAAAGATTCAAATACCTACTTGTTCAATGCCCTCACCATGAGATCGAAAATTAGCAACTTTGCCAAACTTTATACAACGGATTGAACCCGGCAACGAAGCAGTTGCTAGAAACCATTTGTCAAGGTCACTTTCTAACCAAATCTAGTGAGGAAGCGTGGCAGTTTCTCGAGGATCTTGCTGAACAAACACTTCAGTGGGAGAGCACCAAGACCACCTCATCTTCTTCTATTGGTCGGTCTAGGGCAGGCATACATCAATTAGATATGTCGATTGCTATGAAGGCCGAGATGGCCGCACTTACGAAAAAGCTAGAAGCGATTGAAACCAAAATCTCATCGCCTTCTCCTGCCCCTGTTGTGCCCCCACGAACTGTTTGTGCTTGTTGTTCGGATCCATCACATCCCACCGAAGAGTGTCCTTACAATCCATCTGCTCAAGGACATGATCAAGTCAATACTGCCTTTCAGCAAAGACAGAGAAATGATCCATACTCTGCGACATACAATCCGGGATGGAGGAGTCACCCAAATTTCGCTTGGAACCAAAATCAACAATTCCAAGGAAACAACAACTTTCAAAGGCCTCCTCCTCCACAACAACAAACACTTCCACAAACGCAATTCCAGCAACCTTTCCAACCGCAACCTTACCCTAATCAATTGAACAATTTTGTGCCCAACAATTCTTACCCTCAAAACAACTTTGTTGAACCTCATAATGATAAGGTTAACTCGCCAGAAAGAAGTCTAGATGCGTTCCTAAAACAATCTACACAATCCGCAGCAAGGTTGGAGACTTCTATTCAATCTTTGGTGCAAAACAGTGCCTCACACGATCAAAGCATCAAATCTATTGAGGCACAAATTGCACAACTCAATGTTGCGTTGAGCGAGCAAGTAAAAGGAAAGCTTCCATCTCAACCGCTGCCAAATCTAGGTCACGCACATGTTGCATATGAACAGCAGAATCATAACGTAAATGCTATGACCACGTTGAGATATGAAAAAGTGTTGCACAATAATGTGGGTATTAACAATGACACCCCTGCCGGTAGTCCTTCTTCATCTTCTTCACCTTCTTCTTCTTCTTCTTCTTCTTCTTCTTCGTTAGAGCCTATTCTTCATCCTTCACAAGGCTCTACTTCTTCTAGCTCGAACGGACCCACTTATCACATCACGAACACATCTACAAGGGGATCCGTTCCGACTCCACAATCTGATCCACAAAAATTGGACTCAACAACTTTTCAAAATGTTCCTTTTCCAAACAGGTTGAGATCCAATAAACCAACTCCACAGATGGAGAAGATTGTAGAGTTGTTCAAACAGGTTAGCATAAATATCCCTCTCTTGAATGCAATCCAACAAGTTCCTTCATACGCAAAAATCTTAAAGGACTTATGCACCAAGAAGAGGAAGTCACAAGTACCAAAGAAAGTTTTCGTGGCTAGTGCTGTTAGCGATGCTCTTGTCCAATCTTTACCCCAAAAGCATAAGGACCCCGGTTGTCCTACTATTTCGATAACAAGTGGGGACAAGAACATCAATAGAGCATTATTAGATCTTGGTGCTAGTGTCAATTTGCTACCTTATTCTGTGTACGAGCAATTAGGCGTTGGAGAGCTTAAACCAACTCATTGTACTCTCCAAATGGCCGACCGATCCATCACCCATCCTAGGGGAGAATTGGAGGATGTGTTAATTAGAGTAGGGGATTTCATTTTCCCCTTGACTTTATTATTATGGATGCACAACCTGTAGCTAACCCCCGGAGTCAAATTCCGGTGATACTTGGTCGACCATTCCTTGTGACTTCTAATGCGGTGATCAATTGTCGTAATGGTTCAATGAATCTATCTTTTGGCAATATGACAATTGAACTCAACATTTTTAAGTTGGGAAATCAGCCTTCCGAGCCTAATTCTAGCCTACTTGATGTTTGCTCGATCAATGAGATCGCGGAGGAGGATTGTGAGTTCGAAAAATTTATGTTCGACCACAGCAGTGTTGACGCCTCTAGTGCGTTCCTCCTAGAATCCGACACAGCTTTCACGCCGGACAACGATTATGAGTGTTTCACCTTTGTAGACGATTTTGAAGACTCAAACCCGAGTTTGAGTCTTTTGCTTTTTCGGATGAGTTAGTTGAACCATCCGACTCGGTTGCGTACACTCGATTTGAACCATTGATGGAATCCTTCGAGTTTGAAACAGTTACACCATTGTTACCATCAATCGTTTCACCACCTAAACTCGAACTAAAGCTTTTGCCGTCGCACCTTAAATATGCTTATCTAGGTGAGAATGAGACCCCTCCCGTTATCATATCGGCCTCTCTATCTCTCAAGCAAGAGAAGGCCCTTTCAATGGTCTTAACAAAATAATTGGCAAGCTTTTGGCTGGTTTATGGCGGACATCAAGGGGATTAGTCCCCTCATAATTGAACATCATATAAACTTGATGGATGATGCCAAGCCGGTAAGGGATCCACAAAGACGCCTCAACCCCATAATGAAAGAGACTGTCAAGAAGGAGATTGTTAAATGTCTTGATAGTAGTATCATTTACCCTATCTCGGATAGCCAGTGGGTTAGCCCCATTCATGTTGTGCCAAAGAACTCGGGCATTACGGTCATAACCAATGAGGCATATGAGTTAATACCTACTCACACTCAAACTGGGTGGCGAGTTTGCATCGATTATAGAAAACTTAATGCCGTGACAAGGATAGACAACTTTCCTTTACCTTTCATTGACCAAATGCTAGAACGATTGGCTGGGCACGAGTTCTATTGCTTTTTGCATGGCTATTCCGGCTATAACCAAGTCCCCATCGCCAAAGAGGATCAAGACAAGAACACATTTACTTGTCCTTTTGGTACTTTTACTTATCGTCGCATGCCTTTTGGGTTATGCAATGCACCCGCTACATTTCAGCGGTTTATGATGGGGATCTTTTCAGACATGGTTGAAAAGTTTTTAGAGATCTTTATCGATGATTTCTCCATTTTTGGTGACTCCTTCGACGAGTGTTTACTACACCTTGACGCAGTTCTTACCCGCTGTAGGGATAAGAACCTAATTTTAAATTGAGAAAAGTGCCACTTTATGGTACGAGAAGGCATTGTTTTAGGACATGTCATCTCGCAAAACGGCATAGAGGTTGATAAAGACAAAATTGAAGTCATTTCAAATCTTCCTCCTCCTTAATGCATCAAATACATCCGAGCTTTCCTTGGTCATGCCGGTTTTTATAGACGGTTCATCAAGGATTTTAGCAAGATTGCTAGATCCTTGACTCTCTTATTGGCCATGGACACAACATTTGATTTCGACTCAACTTGCATGGAAGCGTTCGAGTCATTGAAACACTCTCTCATTTCTGCGCCCATTCTTTCATCTCCAGACTGGACGCATCCCTTAGAAATTATGTGCGACGCATCGGATTTCGCCCTTGGTGCTGTTCTTGGACAACACATTAATAAGATGCCGCACGTAATTTATTACGCTAGCCGTACACTAAATGAGGCCCAACTGAACTACACAACAACATAAAAAGAATTTTTAGCCGTTGTGTTTGCACTTGAAAAATTCCGGCCTTATTTAATCGGCTCTCCAGTTATTGTGTACACGGACCATTCAGCTCTTCGCCACCTTTTTGCAAAGAAGGATGCTAAATCGAGGCTAATACGTTGGATTCTCTTGCTACAAGAGTTTGACCTTGTCATAAGGGACAAAAGAGGATGTGAAAACGTAGTGGCCGATCACCTTTCACGACTTCCTTCTTCGCCTACACTTGAAATTCCAATCAAAGATGTTTTTCCCGATGAGCAACTCTTAACCGTGTCTTGCGAACCATGGTTCGCTGATATAGTAAACTACATGGCCACCGGCTTGATACCAAAAGATTGGTCGAAACAGGATAAACTCCGATTCTTGTCCCAAGTAAAGCATTTTTACTGGGATGAACATTATCTTTTTAAATACTGTTCCGACCAAATCATTCGTCGGTGTGTATCTGAAAATGAGTTTAAGAGTGTGCTATCATTTTGCCACGATCAAGCATGTGGCGAGCACTTTGGCCCAAAGAAGACAGCTGAGAAAATCTTGCAGTGCGGTTTCTATTGGCCACAACTCTTTAAGGATGCATATGAATACTGCAAGACATGCTCCCGGTGCCAACACATGGGCCGGATATCGCGGAGAAACGAAATGCCGTTCCAACCAATTTTGGTTGTGGATATTTTTGATGTTTGGGGAATTGACTTCAAGGGACCATTTCCCAATTCCTTTGGGAATGTGTATATTCTTCTGGCTGTTGACTATGTGTCGAAATGGGTCGAGGCTGTGCCTAGCCGAACGAATGACAACAAGGTTGTTGTTTGATTTCTTAAAGAACATATTTTTTCTCGATTTGGGCACCCTCGAGCGATTATAAGTGATAATGGATCTCACTTCTGCAATAGGACTTTTGAGTCCTTAATGCGCAAATATTCTATTACTCACAAGCTGTCAACACCATACCATCCCCAAACACGTGGGTAAGCCGAGGTGTCGAATCGGCAAATTAAGCAAATCTTAGAGAAAACGGTTTCTAAAAACCGTAAAGATTAGTCACACAAACTGATCGATGCACAATGGGCTTTGCATACTGCATACAAGACCGATCTTGGTATGTCTCCATACCGGCTTGTTTATGGGAGGGCTTGCCACCTCCCAGTTGAGATTGAGCACAAGGCATTTTGGGCGATCAAGGAGTTGAATTTATCAATGGGAGATGCGGGCAGCAATCGAAAGCTGCAATTAAACGAAATAGAAGAGCTGCGGGATGAGGTTTATGATAATGCTGTCATTGTTAAAAACCGAACTAAGGTGTTCCATGACAAACACCTTATGCGCAAAACGTTTAAACCTGGTCAGCAGGTTTTACTTTATGACACTCGGTTACACTTTCACCCCGGCAAGCTCCGATATAGGTGGAAAAGGGCCATTTTTAGTACGCACCGTATATCCGCACGGTGCGGTAGATCTTGAAAATCCGGAGGACGGTAGTTTATTTAAGGTAAACGGACATCGATTAAAACCGTTCCTCACTGCGGACCCGTCGGAGGAGCTCCTGTCTTTGCAGGAGCCGGTTTACACTGATTGATCCTCCTCCATTTGACCCCCAAATTTTTGATCTTCTTGCCAAAACTTTATTTCAAATAAGTTTGGGGGTGTGTATCATTTGTAAATATAAATATACAAAAAAATAAAACAGGAAAATGCCGACATTTTTCGACCCACTTGGTGCAGCTTAACAGTGAGGACACTATCCAGTTTATGTTTGGGGGTATGCTCGGTAAGTTTTCTTCCTTCGCATTCATATGTATATTTTTGCATTTGCATCCTTATATAAAAATCATAAAAATTGAAAAAATTGAAGAAAAAATAAATAAAAAAAGGAAAACCCATAAAAACTGAAAATTTGAAAAATTATAAAAATTAAAACATTCAATCTTGGCCATATTTGACTTAAGTTTGACAAAGAGGTTAACTAGGTAGGAAAAACTAGATCTTAGACTTAGTAAATTAAAAACCCTAAAAATAACCTTTCCTAAAATTTAACGGTAGAAAGTATATGTTTTTGTTGTTTATTTAGGAATAGGCAAATTTCGAGTTGACTTCTTGGGCTAAGTTAAAACAAAGGAAATGTATTGATATTTTTATTAGAGTATAAGTTTGAAAAATAATTCCTAAGCTCAAGTTTAAATTCTGAAAATATATACCCTACAAATTGCACAAGCACGAACCTTGAAACTTAGAATAGTAGAAGAGACCTTGAAATGCTCTTGTCTAAAGTCCTTAGTACGAAGAAAAATAAAAAAAAATATACAAGTGTGAATAAAGAAAAAAATGAACACTGGTTTTTATTATTACTTATGGCAGCAAAAATAGAAAAATATTTAGTGAGGGTGCTTCATCCCCTAGTGCCTTAGACCAACTGGTTTGGGAGTCACTGCTAAAGCCTTAGGTGTTACAAGACTAGGAATTACGCTTTACGGTGCATACACATTTTGTAATCGGTTGTTGGTACCTTAAGAAGTATTAACAATCGCATGAAGAATGTGTGAGCAAAATTCATCTAAAATTCACCAATTAAGAATTGCTTTGGACAACGGACAAGAGTGTGATTGCATGATTTGAATTTCCAAGTGTAGGGGTAATATATACACACACGTAGGGGTATGTGATTGGGATTTAGATAAGAGATAGGAATGAAGAATAGGACTTATATCTTTAATAGAGACGATAAAAATTCCTAAGTTGAGATAGAACCCTAGAAGGAAAACTTAAAAGATTCCGAAAGCTAAGTAAGTTTACAGGAAATATATAATCTTAAGTTGAATGATAAGGAAGCGTGAAAAATATGGGTGGATAATTTATGAGTCGAAGATAATAGAATTCCTTGTTGGAAAACCTAATTGAAGAATAAAAGTCAATAGGCCAAATTGGTAGGATTTTGTGGGTAGTATCCGCTGAAAACCCTCAGGAGACAACACTCCTCCTACTAGGGACACCTAGAGGTTTAACAGCTTGTTGCACGAGCTCAGTGCAATCGCGATTCCCTGCGAAAGTGAGGTTAGGATTTTGTTGAGAATAAAACTAGGTTTGCTCGAGGACGAGCAAAAGATAAGTTTGGCGGTATTTGGTCATATCATAATTTTGCATTCTTTTAGACCCCATTCTTATATATTTTACAAATAAACAGGTGCTTTTGACCCATGTCTGCTACATAGTTACAGGTTACAGGTTCTCGGAACAAAAACATTAAAAAAGATAAAAGACGATGCAAAAGTGAGACTACGACCAACAAATAGAAGGATCTTGATCAAGCCTACATGAAAATCAGTTCACAAAGTACAAGGCAGCGCAAGGTTCAATACTTCGACACGAAGAAAATGGTAAAAGTCTACTACATTACTCACTGTGGAGATCTGGAAGAGATATAGAAGACAATCTGAAGAACCAACCGAAGAAACAGGAAGATAAATACAGCCAGAAGCGTTACAGAAAACTACAGCCCAAGATGCCTCCAAATGGCCGCGGTACCGCGGCCAAACCTGGCCTACGGCCGCGGTTCCACGGCCGTGTTAAGCCCGTAGTGGCGAAAAAATTTTCCAAAAAGTTTGGCGGCGATGACTAGTCTTTCTAGGGGTATTTTTTTAAAAGCATACATGCGTCGATTGTAAACCTAGTGTTTTCTATGTCCTATAAATAGAGACCCAAATACTTGTATTAGGTCATACCTCATTTCATTAATAAAATTCAGAATTCTTTCGAAGCTTTGGAGAGCATCAATTTGTAAGTAGTTTTTATTTTCTGCCTTAGTTCTTAGTTTTAATTTCTGCCCTAGATAGATCTATTCTTTGCCCTAACTTTAAATCTAGATTAGAATTTTTATTAAACTGCAGTAGTTAATTAATCTCTTTACTCTAAAATTAAAATAAAAATTATGTCTTTTGTAAATCCTTCAATGAGCGAGTAGTTTCCTCGCTTGTTAGGGTTTGGAATAGGGAAGGGTTTGAGAGATGCAAATCTTGTAAGGTTCCTAGGCACTCATATGGAGTCTTACAAGTGATCAAACATGCAAATTTCTAAAAATTACGGTACCGAGAAAACCTAGAACGGATCGTTAACTAGATATTTAGGCAAAGCATGCAAGAAAACGGAAATATAGAAATAGGGAAGGGGCTACAACCTTTGTAGATCCGGTCCACCACCTCCTAGGCTCCGTGAAGAAGTCCTCTCCGCTGTACAAATCCGATCTTGGACCCTCGCGTTAGCTTCATCGGAGAATGGGCGGGCTTGATCGTCGGTTCGATGCCGAAGATGATCTACGTCGAGGCATCGCAAGAACAAGCTCCAACTTCACCAAGCTTTGAAAACTTGTGAAGTAAACACCCTATACAACTTGGCAAGAGGTAGAGGATGAAGAAATAGGAAGTGGGTAGACTTTAGATTTGGATTTCTCACACTTTTTCATCAAACACCATTGATGTAGCAAGCTTTTTCTTTTGTTGAAGAAGAAGAAGATGAAAAAGAATATGATAAGTGTTATGAAAATGATAAATAAATCAATACTTATCATTTACTAACCCTTGGTTAGTTGTAGAGAATGGACCATGGTTAACTTGAATGGTTAGGGTTAAGGATGAGATAAGAATGGTGACTAAGTCAAAGTTTCAAGAAACTTCAACTACAAACAAAACTAGCAACCATTCTTTTTCTCTTTACCTTTTTCTTTTTCCAAAATAAACAAAAGAATAAATAAATGAATAAGTAAATAAAAAGAAAACCCTAATCATAAACCTAACCATGGTCTAATTCTTTACACTAACCCTAGCTTGCATGTATCATCAAACATGATACAATCATGTGCACAAAATATATCACATATACAATGTGCACAAACCAAGTGAGTAAATCCATTTAAAGTGAACCAATACTAGTTAATGCAAAGTAATATATCAAATATATAATTATACATTCAATCATTAAATCAACACTTGATCCAATGATCCGGTCATATCGCATATAACCGGCTAGTATCCAATGCATCGGCTTATCGAATCAATCCTTGATTCGATAACTAGGTTATATCGCATACAACCATTCGACACACATTCATCGCGAGAATGAAATACGGTATCACATACACGCATTATTCTCGGTCCCGCACATATCTCATATGCGCTCCTATTTCGTTTCGCTTGAGCCAGGAAACCTCTGTGTAGGACTCTAAAGACTCGTCAATACGCCGGCAGCGGATGATGATCATATCAAACACCCACAAGCCGCAAGCGGTCTGCTAAACGTAACGGCCACCTGGGTATTGAGCGATCAGAAGATCGACGAGCAAGCCCGCTCACACTCCTGCGAATCCAACCAGTAACACTTACCGTACAGTCCGGTCTGTTCGTCTGATATGTCGCATATCTCGCCTAGGGGTGGTAAACGTCAGACCCCAGTAGCTTGATAAGTCATGCCGACTTGAGGTCCATAACATTCGTGAAACTACTGATAACTCTTACCAGTATATCACTGCTATCCTGGCCAGGGATTTCCTGTTATGGCCAGTCGAGCATAGCGCAACATCAACCCCCAATACCGGGAGAGACGAATCCCCTCCTATCGCTCATTGCCTCCATGTGAATCGGGACTGTACCCAAAAACCACCTGTTTACACGACTCAGTAGAGCCGTGGTAGGGTGGAAATCAAAGCACAGTGGGAGACACACAAGACTCTATGATGATCTCGGGTCAACAGACTAAGCTGTACCAGTGTCACCAGAGAACTGCCATCTGACGTGAGGTATAATACCATCTGGGAGTTCTCGGCGAGTCCGTTCAGTGTACCCAGTCTTCACTGAGCACCTGCATACCATCTTCGATGTCAAACACCAATGGATATGGGATCATCCATCGCCCATCGCATGGGTCAAGAAGATATGCGCTAGTCTACTCTGGAATATCGATGCCCCGTCTCGATATTCCCTCGACTAGGAACATTTCAAGAATGTACTCATGGACTACCCAGGCCCCACTAGTATGACCTACATCATAGTCCTGGAAGTCGAGTACACATCCTAAGGGCTTTATCAACATGTAATCAGAGAGACAGAAAGTATACATGTTAAGATAAAGTGCAACCAGATAGCGTACTATCATGTCGAGCAGGAAAGTCCTACCTATATATATCCCAGCATCCACTACAATATACATCCAAAGTACAGTAATGGCCTCTAGGGCATACATATAACTAACAATCTCCCACTTGCACTAGGGCCATCTGTAGCAGTGGTTGTAGTATCTAATACTCAACCATCCCATATGAGTCTCTCTCTGGGAAAAGGCCTTCGTGAGTGGATCGGCCGTGTTGTCCTCTGAGTCTACACTCCTAGCCTCGATCACCTCGGAGATCAACTATCTCCATGATCAGGTGATGCTTCCTTAGAATATGTCTGGGTCACTGATGGGACCATGGTTCTAGGGCCGAAGCCACACTTCCATTGTCATACAATGGCAGGAACCAAGTTCATCTTATGAACGAATATACACCCAAACTTCCTCTTTGGTAGTATCTTCAATAGCGATGTTACCAGCCTTTATCGTCTAGTTTGCCACGGTATCTAGCTTGGAACTCTTCCAACATACCGTCCCTTTACTGAGGGTAAAGACAGTGCCTGTGACTGACATTCAGTCGTCTTTATCACCCTGGAACACTTCCAGTGATTCTCCCCAGGATTGATTGATACCATCTCACTACATCTAGTGAGAATCCTAGCATCCAATTACATCTATCTCATAGATGAAAACTCAGGATTTAGGTGGTATCACTTTGATCCTATTTGGAGAATCCTTGTGATAATAGGAGATTGACCGATCATAGTATAGGAAACTCTTTTCCTATCAAGAGTATGTTGTCTACGTACAATACGAAGATGACCACCTTACTCTCTACTACCCTTTTGTATATACAAGGTTCGTCTACCATTTTGATGAAGTCAAACACTTTGACTATCACATCAAAACAGACGTTCCAACTCCGCGATGCCTGCTTCATTATGTAAAGCAACTTGCATACGTTTCCGCTGCTCCCACTGTTTACGAAGACCTCTGGCTGTGTTCTTATAGACGTTCTCTTCTAAATCAGTATTTAGAAAAGCAGTCATGGCACCCAACCGCCAGATATCGTAGTCATGGTATGTAGCCGTGGTAAGTAGGATCTGGATAGACTTGAGCATAGCTACTGGAAAAAGGTTTCATCATTATCCACGCCTGGTCGATGACGAAAACCTTTAACAAGTCTAGCTTTGAAAGTCTCAACTTTTCCATCTACACCAAGTAATCTTCTCAAGATATACTTGCTCCTGATGGGGATTTAACCCTTCAGATATAGCAGCTAAAGTCCATACTTTGCTGGTGTATGTGGAGTCCATCTCAGATCGCTAAGCATCCAGCCATTCTTACAGAGTCCCTACTCTTGATGGCCTGCTCAAAACTAGTTGGGTCATCATCTCATGATGCTATCCTTGCTCCCACTGTCATCGAGAAACCGAGGTATCTCTCAGGCGGATGAGGAACCCTACTAGATCGGCGGAGAGGCTGAGGTTCGTCGGGAACTATAGAATCTTATGGTTCTGTCAAATCATCAACCGCAGTTTTGTATAGCTGGAACCTTTCCAGTTCTACAGAACTGATCCTGCCTCGATCTTGTCCGGATTTTGCTTTAAACATAGGCCGGACAACCCCAAATCTTAACTCGCTTAAGAGATGGGTTCTTCCCATACCATATCTCATATGGAGTGGTAGGCACTGATTTGATTCAAACCTAATTCAATAGGTATGCAGCTTCTCAAGTGCATAACCCCCAAAAGGAAATATCTAACTCAGTAATACTCATCATAGAGCACACGATATCTAATATTGTGTGATTGCTCCGCCCCGATACACCGTTGTGCTGTGGTGTATTCAGAGGAGTAATACTGAGAGAGAATCTCATTTTCCTTTAGAATAGTCCAAGGATTCCATGCACAAGTATTCTCCTCCCTGATCTTATCATAGGACATAATACTTATACCCGTATTTTGGTTCTCTACTTCTAGCTTATATTCTGTGAATATCTCAAAAGGTTCGGACTCATGTTTCAGCAGGAACATTTGACTGAATCTTGAGAGATTATCAGAGAATATAATGGAGTATAAAGAACCGGTCTTGGCATGTGTAGACAGGGGACCTACATACATCATCATGTATCAGTCCCAAGAGTTTACTAACTCTTTCTCTGTTTCCAGTAAACAGAGCTGGTGTCATTATATCTTTGTGACATGACTGGCAAGTTTCACAAGATGTAAATTCAAACTGATTTAAATATGCATCTAAATGTAACTTCAGCTAGTCGGGTCGCATTGATATGACCTAGTCTACAATACCTCAAGAAGAATTCGTTCATTTCTGAACTCTTCCTCTTGTGTGTGTTCTGTATACGAGGAACTGTAGTTTGATTTAGAACGTCAATGCTTTTAGATAACGTGCCTGAACCGATCAACTTTTGATATAGGAAATGTTCAAAACATTATCCATCAATACAAAATTATATCCTTTCTTTACTAATAAAGAGACTGATATGATTTTGTATATCAGGTTCGGTATCTAATAGCATTTGTTCAGAATCAATGTATTCGTAATACAGGGTGACAGTGACCAACAGACTTGGCTGCAACACTTGCCCCGTTTTCTGTCTCATGAAACTTATCACCCGTTCTCAGTTTTTCTACCCTTTTGTAGCCCTATGTAACAGATTACATATCTGGGATTCTGATCCGGTATCATATACCAGGATGCAGAGGATACTGAGATACAGTTCTTTGTAATGAACACACCCGAAGGAGATGCATCATATGCACTTTCTTCGTTTGGGCGGCAAAGGAATTCTGGTATTCCCCAATTTCCTGCTCTGTCTTATAACAATTATAAGTTGGAGCGGGACCAACGTTCCCCAGCTCAGTATAACAAGCGGGTTCGGTCAATACATCCGTATTATTATCTTGATTAAGGCGTGATATGGTCGCTGCCAGGAGAGAGAGAGAAGAAAACACTCTGCGTGCGATCTTGCAAGATCAGATTGGTTATATATTTTATCTAATCAGGATGGCTCCCACTGTTTTTATCAAATCTTCCTTCAAACCTTAAAAGGAAAGACTAGCCGGGATTAATTACACTCTACAAGTTCGCCAACCTTTCAGCCAGGCCAGTGTCGGTACTTTGAGGGAGGTTCCCTGTGCTTTCTCACGGACCTAATTACAGTAAACCTCGTTTTCCCAGAGGCGTAACCCCGTTGACACCTTTCTAGACACCTACTTGATCGGCTAATTGTAAAGTGCAAAACTCTCCCAGGAGTAACAATTACTCGCAGTAGGTATCGGGATCCAACTATCACATAGAAGGTATGCAATCTCATTGCAAGTTTCAACACTTGAAACTCCCGATAATGGTTTTTACCCCTAGCACCTATGACCTTGGCTAAGGTCAACAAATCATAGGTACTAGTCAAGTTCTACCCGTCATTTCGTGATTAATTAGACCCACCCACATGACCCTTGGCTAAGGTCAACAAAGCCACATGACTGTCCTAACTAATCGCATCATATGCTGTGTAGGAAGACATCACTTAGCTACCGTACACTGTGCCTTGACTATGGTCAACAAACACAGCACGAATACTAAGTACTCTACTTCCTAAAATGACGGAGGGTTGCGAATGGTTTTTGTGAAAACCTTTAACGCTTTGAACTTGATCTCGTTGCGGAATCAAATGGTTTTTAAATGGAATGTTTTTGAAGCTTTTCTAGTTTTGCTAAAGGGGTCACTCCCGGTGAAGGGATCGTCGGCCCTTTCCTCGTCGAATGAGGTGCGGGATATATCATATATATCACTGTGCAAAGCGAAAACTATAGAAGCGATCAAAGACAAACCGAGTGTGTAGCATCTGCCAGTTATTGCTAAAGGAGTGACTCCCGGTGAAGGGATCTCGGTCCTTTCGTCATCGAATAAGGTGCAGAATGTTCTATAATGAACACCGCGATGCAAAGCAAGAACTGTAGCTACCTGTTTTAATTTTGAAATTCGATTCCACAACATCAATTAGGTTTATTTTCTTTCATTAATCTCATTAATGAATATCCCATCATTTAAGTCCACCTAACCATCACAGATAAATATAACGTACGCTTATGCCATCCGCATTCGCCTCGATGTCCCGTCTGCACCGTTAGGTTAGGTAACTAACGCCAGAGCGAGGCAGGGCTAGCGCGGGTGTAAAACATAAGCAACGTCTATATAATATATCATATACATTATATATAATATCTGTCACAGAACATCACATGATCACAGATAAATCACAACAGAAGAAACATATGAAATATTGGATATACTAGGACGTCCGTGTTTTCAATACGAGCCAGTATAAAACACGGATTCCACGGTCGTGATGAATAGCCAAACCCACACCCCAAGACCCCTACGAGAGCGGCAAGCAACCCTACCAATTCTAGGGTTAGGAGACCCGGACTCGACTCCTCGAGTTGGTCTCCCAGTGGACCCCAGAACCCGGTTACTTGTGCTCCCCTCCTTGGGTCTATCCTAGTGCAGAAAAGTAAATAATATACATCAACGGTGACAACTTCCGCAACCTGGAAGTGCCCCAATAAAAGAATATTACATACAAGTTTTTACATGAATGAAAATGAAAAACACTCATCTCACATAAAAACCCCCCGGCTATTCAAACACGACGATCCAATATAACATATCCAGCAACACATAACATCTCATGTCATCAACGTAAGTAAATATGCGCATCCCAATTGTCGTTGACATATAGCAACGAAACCGGCGATATCACATATTACACTTACGGTCACAGAAAAGAAAGTGTAAAACTACAACAGTTGGAATCCGCAACCTCCTCAGACATCGCATGCCTAACAATTATAAACCCCGCATTTTAGTCTCAAAGTCGAAAAAACTTTTCAATATCAAGTCGGGCAATTCAACAGGATTCCCGACATTCTGATCGAATGCTCGTCGCAAACTTTAGTAGGCGGCCGCACCCCCGACGCCGTCGACGAAGTGCACCAAGGCGGAACACCGCTGCCGCGAGCACCCGGACGGATGCTTTCGGCGACGGGGTTCTCCTACAGTCACTTGGTCGGGGCTATGGAGTGAGGCTGTCTATTAAGTTTACCCGGCGAGTATCCGCGTACGCTACGTGATTGCGACGGACTTTTGATCACATCAAAACTCCGTGGCAACCGATCAAGTGAGACTAAACTGCTACGTTTATAATATTCATTCCGTTATCTCATAACAATTTGTGAATTCCAATTATTGTATCCAATTCCGGATAAATAGAATATATTAAACTTTCCGATCGAACATTCGAACACCCAAGTTTTCCCGACACCGATCAACACATGAAATAGGTTCAAAGACATTCACTTCATGCCTCAGTACCAACGGTCCAGCCGTAGAAGGGTCAAGCCAACGCCTCACATATGGCACGCCGTACTGCCCCAAACCCGAAGGTTCAAAGGGCAGTTCAAGACGGTCACATAATCGAGTTAAGGTTTGTTGTCTTCTAGAGGGACCATCGCGTTACTTGCACTACTCAGAACGTGTTTAAACCACAGAAAAATCCAACACTTGGAATTTTTCCGGCAGGGTAAAAGTTGGGTATTTAAATCCGGTCGAAACTTTTAAAATATTCTAAAGTTATCCGGAAAGCCACATAGACAAAATCTGATAAACCGAACGAATAATTGAATCCCCAAAGCAACCCCAAAATACTCTTCTGTAGAGTCACAATAAAAATACCCAGAAAATATAATATCTGAATTCATGAATTACTGTGAAAACATAACCAGACAAGGGGACAGTACGGCCGCGGAACCGCCGCGCATGCATAGCTCATGCCGCGGTTCCGCGCTGGAAAAGTTGAATCAGGCCCTCGTATTTCACAGTATTTCATATAAGACCCTGCATAATTTTCTGCATATTTTTAATTGACAAAAATCCAAAATTTCAGAAAATTTCCAGAGAGCACCTTGGAATTGGGGTTTCGGGTTCGTTCGGACTTCAAACTCCGTCTAGACTTCGCCTAAGGCTCTAGCTAGGCTCTGATACCACTGTAGGGTTCCTAGGCACTCATATTGAGTCTTACAAGTGATCAAACATGCAAATTTCTAAAAATTACGGTGCCGAGAAAACCTAGAACGGATCGTTAACTAGATATTTAGGCAAAGCATGCAAGAAAACGGAAATATAGAAATAGGGAAGGGGCTACAACCTTTGTAGATCCGGTCCACCACCTCCTAGGCTCCATGAAGAAGTCCTCTCCGCTGTACAAATCCGATCTTGGACCCTCGCGTTAGCTTCATCGGAGAATGGGCGGTCTTGATCGTCGGTTCGATGCCGAAGATGATCTACGTCGAGGCATCGCAAGAACAAGCTCCAACTTCACTAAGCTTTGAAAACTTGTGAAGTAAACACCCTATATAACTTGGCAAGAGGTAGAGGATGAAGAAATAGGAAGTGGGTAGACTTTAGATTTGGATTTCTCACACTTTTTCATCAAACACCATTGATGTAGTAAGCTTTTTCTTTTGTTGAAGATGAAGAAGATGAAAAAGAATATGATAAGTGTTATGAAAATGATAAATAAATCAATACTTATCATTTACTAACCCTTGGTTTGTTGTAGAGAATGGACCATGGTTAACTTGAATGGTTAGGGTTAAGGATGAGATAAGAATGGTGACTAAGTCAAAGTTTCAAGAAACTTCAACTACAAACAAAACTAGCGACCATTCTTTTTCTCTTTACCTTTTTCTTTTTCCAAAATAAACAAAAGAATAAATAAATGAATAAGTAAATAAAAAGAAAACCCTAATCATAAACCTAACCATGGTCTAATTCTTTACACTAACCCTAGCTTGCATGTATCATCAAACATGATACAATCATGTGCACAAAATATATCACATATACAATGTGCACAAACCAAGTGAGTAAATCCATTTAAAGTGAACCAATACTAGTTAATGCAAAGTAATATATCAAATATATAATTATACATTCAATCATTAAATCAACACTTGATCCAATGATCCGGTCATATCGCATATAACCGGCTAGTATCTAATGCATCGGCTTATCGAATCAATCCTTGATTCGATAACTAGGTTATATCGCATACAACCATTCGACACACATTCATCGCGAGAATGAAATACGGTATCACATACACGCATTATTCTCGGTCCCGCACATATCTCATATGCGCTCCTATTTCGTTTCGCTTGAGCTAGGAAACCTCTGTGTAGGACTCTAAAGACTCGTCAATACGCCGGCAGCGGATGATGATCATATCAAACACCCACAAGCCGCAAGCGGTCTGCTAAACGTAACGGCCACCCGGGTATTGAGCGATCAGAAGATCGACGAGCAAGCCCGCTCACACTCCTGCGAATCCAACCAGTAACATTACCGTACAGTCCGGTCTGTTCGTCTGATATGTCGCATATCTCGCCTAGGGGTGGTAAACGTCAGACCCCAGTAGCTTGATAAGTCATGCCGACTTGAGGTCCATAACATTTTTGAAACTACTGATAACTCTTACCAGTATATCACTGCAACCCTGGCCAGGGATTTCCTGTTATGGCCAGTCGAGCATAGCACAACATCAACCCCCAATACCGGGAGAGACGAATCCCCTCTTATCGCTCATTGCCTCCATGTGAATCGGGACTGTACCCAAAAACCACCTGTTTGCACGACTCAGTAGAGCCGTGGTAGGGTGGAAATCAAAGCACAGTGGGAGACACACAAGACTCTATGACGATCTCGGGTCAAAAGACTAAGCTGTACCAGTGTCACCAGAGAACTGCCATCTGACGTGAGGTATAATACCATCTGGGAGTTCTCGGCGAGTCCGTTCAGTGTACCCAGTCTTCACTGAGCACCCGCATACCATCTTCGATGTCAAACACCAATGGATATGGGATCATCCATCGCCCATCGCATGGGTCAAGAAGATATGCGCTAGTCTACTCTGGAATATCGATGCCCCGTCTCGATATTCCCTCGACTAGGAACTTTTCAAGGATGTACTCATGGACTACCCAGGCCCCACTAGTATGATCTACATCATAGTCCTGGAAGTCGAGTACACATCCTTAGGGCTTTATCAATATGTAATCAGAGAGACAGAAAGTATACATGTTAAGATAAAGTGCAACCAGATAGCGTACTATCATGTCGAGCAAGAAAGTCCTACCTATATATGTCCCAGCATCCACTACAATATACATCCAATGTACAGTAATGGCCTCTAGGGCATACATATAACTAACAAATCTCTCACCCCTTTCTTGCCCAATCACTTGTTAATAATTAGGACTCCATGCATGCATACATATTCCGCTCCCTACGGTACCCTACCCACGAGGTAGCGGTGATCCCATAGTATAAAAGACCGGATATGCATGACTTGCATGGAGGTTAGGGTAAGGATTAAGAAAGGACGGACAAGGATCTAAAGGAGGAAACATCATTTCTTCCCGATCATCCTAATCCCCATTATTAATAATTACCATAACTCCTAAAAAGATCTAATTTAGGGCATTGAAAGAGGTGGGAAATTTTATTTTACCAAACTTAATCTAAACCTAACCCTAGCAAGTTTCCTAAATCCTAGTCTAAATCAAATTAGTTTTAGTGATAATGATCCAAACACCATTTGGAATTAACTCGTTAGAGCAATTAGGAAATTCACATCATCCCTCTGGACCGACCCGTATTCACTGGCTAGCTACCAAGCGACGCCGCCGTTCTTGATTGCGGTAATCTTATTTTTGATCGTTAAAATCCAACATAAATCAGTCACGTGTATTCAGAGGACCAGAGGCCGACGCCAGTAACGTGCTACTTTACGAGTGGTCGTGATGATTGGTCAAGAGATGACCCGAGAAGTGCCAGAACGTAATCGTCTCCGTTAGCACATCTGACTGGGCCGATGAGCTGATGGATTGTGAGATTGGTAATCCGCAGAGAAAACGAGGACCAAGAGACAGAGGACGCCAGACCGTGAGCAGGAGGCAAGCGGATGTTCTTGTTCTGCCAGTTTTGGGCGCACCGACATTCTTCGATATTGTAGGAGGTGTACCTCAATATCATTTATTACGATTTACGTTTGTGATCCGAGTATCATGTTTATATCGCTTGGATTTGAGTTTTGATGATGAGTTTCATGATGTTGATTTCGTGCACCATGGCTGCACCTGCTGGGTATTTACAATTTTGCGCATAGTTACCGCACTTGATAAATATTTTATATACACCGTTGTGTTGATTTGCGATTCATGCATACCTATTGCGGTTGATGTCGATTTTGTACTTTCATAGCATATGTTTACGATTTTGTGGATTTCATACGGGTGATGTGATTTTTGCACTCAGTATAGCACACATATGCTTGCAATGCATTGATACGGATTTTTTGCATGTAGTTGCACACGGTTTTGAGTTATACACCAGGGTACACTCGGTGTTGCTTTTATACGCATTTGAGTTATGTATTTGTATTTCGTGCACTGGATGCACCGTATTCGTATTTTGTGCACTGGATGCACCGTATTCGTATTTCATGCACTGGACGCACTGTATTCGTATTTCGTGTACTGGATGCACTGTATTCGTATTTCGTGCACTGGATGCACTATATTCGTATTTCGTGCACTGGATGCACTGTATTTGTATTTTGTGCACTGGATGAACCATATTTGCGCTTCGTGCATTTGTGGCACTAGATTTTTATTTCGTGTGATAGTCGCACCAGATTTATATTTTTTTGCATTTGGAGCACCAGATTCATATTTCGTACATTAGTCGCACTAGATTTGCATATCTTGCACTTGTTGCACCGGGCGGGTATTTATGCGTTTGTCGCACTGGATTTATACTCCGTACCTTGGTTGCACCCAATGTATGTTCTCGAGCATTCGTTTTACCAGATTTGTATTTTCGTGTGCATTGGCACTTGCCGTTCGTTTTCGTGCATGCTACTGCACTATATGCTTTTACGGACCCGACGCGTTTTGGTTGGATTTTTGCGTATATTAGGCGCTTGATTTTGGATTTTATGCACACCGGATGCACTCAATTGGGATTTTCATTCATGCATGTTAGTTGCACCGGATGTACTCTAAATGCACTTGATATTGTTGTCGTGCACACCCGTTGCACTGGACAGATGTTTTCGGGCACACCCGTTGCATGTAGTTTTAGCTTTCGTGCATATTGTGGAACCTATATTCGGATTTGATTTCCGTGCGCACCAGACGCATGTGATTGTTGGATACGCCTTTTGAGGCTGATTATGCTTTTGAGCACCATGTTTTCATGATAGGCATCGTATTATTTAGTGGCCAAACAGGACTGATCTGAGAACAATACCTAAGTACTTTGCATGCATTAAAAAGTTTACCAAGAGGTTTTTGAAAAAGAGCTATAGTCTCGCTATTTTCTACGTGTCCGTGTGCGACACGAACGTTTATAAAGGAAAACCTTTTGGGATATTTTGAAAATGACGGAACGTGTATTTAGGAAAACATATATGGACATATATTATTATTTTACAAACGAGTGTCCGTCACTTACGCCGTGAGTTACGCATTCACACGGCGATTTAGAAAAGATGTTTGCATGATTTATTCATTTCTTGAAAGTTTTCCAAAGATGCGTACTATATACATATTATAGTATTTGACTAGTGTTTATTGGATTTCGGTATTGGATTTCGAGATCTGTATCTCTATTATCACTCCGAGGATATGCGTGCAATCCGACGATTTACGTGACGCTTGATGGAGTTCGGTTTTAGAGTTTTGTACTCTTTTTTATGCGCACTTAACGCGCTGTGTTGTTTCTGTATCTTCCGTGTTTTCGGAGCCCCGTTGATTTGAGCTGATTATTGAAATGGTTTAGAATTTGGGGGTTTTAATTTAAATTCAGGGACCGAATTTCTTTAAGGGGGGAATATTGTAACATTTCAGAAAATATAAAATATTATTTTTGGAATTTAATATTAAAATAATATATTTCCCGAAAACTGCTCGATTTGGTAAATTGGGGTTTTCGAAAAAGGGTATAAATATATACCAATATTTATGAAATAAATGGAAATTAAAATGATTTATTCATTTAAAAATATATTTAAAGGATTTGGCATTTTTAAAATTTATTATATGCAGTTCTGATAAAAACCCGATTAGTGCACTGCTAATCACGATTAAGCCAGATCCGTGTTTCTACAGTTTTTCATGGTAAGTGCACCATGACATGTTACATGTTATTTTATGGTGTTGTTTTATTTGGGTTTATATGTTTTGGTGAGAAAAAGAAAATAAAGGAAATGATGACTTGAGGTGAGAGGGGGACATAATGATTAGGGTAGGTATACTTTTGTGAGAGAGAAGTGAGAATAATTGAGAGGGAGAGAGAGGGTGTTGCCTCATTATTTCCTCCACCATTTTCTTCTTCTTCTTCCTCATCTCCCTCCATCCTCTACCCTCATGACCCCTATATGAAATATCCACCAAAACCCCATACCCATTTCATTAAAAACTTGCACAAGCTTAAGGGAAGCACATTGGACCAAGAAAATTCAGATTTTGATGGTCTTAAGGATTCATGGGTGCTACATAAGGTAATCCCTTCACTAATTGTGTAGCTTTTCATTCACTTTAGTATTCATATGTGTTGGGTTTACCTAGCACCCTATGTAGAGTTTGGAAGCATCACATGTCACAAAGATCAAATTTTTGTGGTGCAAAGTAAGCATACAAAGGATCTATCCTAGAAAATTAGGGTTTCTAATTTTGCATATCATCTCATGAAAGAAAAGCTAGGGTTTTCAGAGTACAACCTTTGTAGCTCCCTACGCTAGACTCCTCGGCTACTTGGGGTTTGGAAAAGCTCCGCTTGAACTCCTCTAGGTCACCGATGATCCACCCGGAGTCCGCTTTGTCCAAGCTTGCAACTTCACCCGATCAAGAAAATGAAACGAAGCTAACACTCCAAATAAGTGGGCTAGACTTGTGTAGAATGGTGTTGTGGTTCTCTTTCTCACTTCTAAATCCTTTCTTGTTGAGTATATTGCTCACTATAAAAATCTAGAGAGCAAATGAGAGAGGAAGAAGAAGATGATGGCTATTCTTTTACAAGAGTGAAAAGAATAACTCTTGTTCAAGAAAAATGAAAATATATGTATATATATTTTCTTGTTCTCATCTCAAACCATGGTTAAATAATGAATATATTATTGAACTTGAGTTAAAACACAAAAGGAAAGTTTACCCAAGGTTAAAAGGTGGGTGAGGATGGATAGGTTAAAAGAAGACTGTAGAAACAAATCAATGATAACCATTTCCCTTTTTCCTTTTTGTTTTAAATCAAATGCAATAAAATCCATATATAAAACCATGGTGTTGTAAGTGCACGGCGGCGCCCCGGTCGTCAAACCGACGGCCAAATGCGGAAACGGTGATAAACTTTAATTTTGCGAACTTAGCAAACCGGCACCACCGCGCACTAAACCACGGATCGGGCCATTAAACTAGATCTAGCTAACAACAAGACGGGTTAGAGATATACCGAGTGATCCGAGTCCTCCGGTCTTCTCGTCGTCGTCCCGATCTCCCGCGGAAGCTCCGGTCGTCGCCTCCTCGCCGGAAGGGCACCACATCGCCAGCATCTTTTACGGGCTCCCGCCTCTATACCGAGGCAACTCGGGCATGAAGCTGGTAAGTCGACATGCCCAAGAAGTGCTGTAGGAAGTGTAGTGCTTTGTCTCTTTGGGGTTATGTTGCCTTGATGGAGGAATGGATTTTTGTAGCAATGAAAATGAGATGGATGATTAATTTCTTTCACCAAAAATGAAAACTCTCATTTTCTCTCCTCTCCCAAATTTGTGGCCGGCCATCTCTAATGGGAAATGGTGGAGGAATCAAAAGGCATGAAGGGAGGTGATGGTAGGAGAAAAGCAATGGTGACCACATCCAAGAACATAATGATCACAAAACTCACATCCAAATCAAATCCTTTCACTTCACAATAAATGCATCATGGATGAAAGATATCATAATCAATACTATTGTAATAAAACCCTCCACAAAGTGTTATTTGCAAACTTGCAAATAACCCCCTCTATCGGAAAAGTCCGGCCGGGAAAGAACAAAGGAAAACCGGCCGGAACGGAATGCAAACTGGCAACTCCAGAAAACTGGTCCCGTAATAAATTACAGGAAAACCCCGATACTGTGCATACACACCCGCATTTGTATTCCGACCGAAATACAAATGTAAAGAGACAAAATCTACACTGTACTAAACTAGGATCCGGCTTAAACCAAAGCCGGCTAGTAATATCCGTTCGATCCTGATCCGTGCAATACCGCACGAATCTGATCGAACCCTGCCATATATCTATACGGCCTCTAGTACAAACCGTCCGATCTTGATCCGTGCAATACCGCACGTATCTGATCGGACCCTGCCATATCTCCATACGGCCTCTACAGCATTTCGCCCGAAAGCTGAGTAACTGAATGTGTGGTGGACTCTAAAGACTCGTCAATACTATGGCTGTGGATTTAACCACTAGCACGTCAGAGGTATAAGCCAATACGTGACGGGCCACCAGCTATTGACCAAAAGGGACGTCGATGAGCGAACTCATCCTGACACCCTACTGAGCCTGTCAGTGACAATATCCGTACAGTCCGGTCCGTTCGTCTATGAGCATCGCATGTCGGGCCTAGGGGGTGGGTAAAAGTCAGACCCCCAAAAGCGGTACAAGTCGTGTCGGAGTGTAGCCCAGAACACCCTGAGATACTACTGGAATACCTACCAGTAAATCTCCTGCCTTGGCTAAGGACTTCGTGTAATGGCTCTTCTAAACACAGCGCGACCTCACCCCCAATACCGGGAGAGACGAACCCCCGAAGATCCGCTCACTGCCTCCATGTGGCTCGGGACTGTACCCAACTAAAACCTGTTTGCACGACTCCTTTGAGCCGTGGTATGGTAGTAATCAAAGCACAGTGGGAACTCACACGAGACAAATGACGATCCCCAGGTCGATGAACTAACCTGTACACATGTCACCTGGGAACTGCTATCTGACGTCAGGTATAAGACCAACTAGCATGTTCCCGGCGAGTCCTGTCCGGTGTACTCATAACCCAATGAGCACCTGTATACATCTTAGGTGAACCAACTGACACCAGTGGCTTGTGAGACCGGCCACCGCCCCTCGTCGGGGTCTCGACTGTATACAGTAGTCTACTCTGGAGAATCGATGCCCTGTCTCGAAACTCCCACGACTAGGGACCTTTTAAGGATGTGCTTATAGACCCCAGCTCCCACTTATATGATCGCCCTCATACTGCTGGTGGTCAAGCAAGAATCCTAGGGGCTCTACCAACGTGTAATAGCGACTTGTCAGGTCACCTGAAGCAGTACACGATGATAAAGGTAAACCAGATAGCATACTATCATCTCGAGTAAGACTGTCGTCCCGGGATAGGTCCTCCCTCAATCATTGCAATCACGTGCCTGTGATCCAATAATTGACTCTGAGGGCACTATCTCCAACAGGTGTGAGTCTTATATTGCCACCATTTTCATGTATGTACAACCATGAAGGATGTATGTATGTATGTGTGTATGTACATCCATATGTGCATGAATCTATAAAGAAAGCATACATGCATGCATACATCCATCAAACTCAAGAAAGGGTTTCAAGTGAGAAGCTAATGGTTAAATGATAAATCAACAATAGATTTATCAATCCGGCCATATCACATATGACCCCTACCAAAAGCAAGCCGCCCGATCAATATACGGTATCCTATACGCGCATTTTAATCGGGTCCATGCGCATATCGCATACGCGCACCACAACGTTTCGCCTGGACTAGGTAACTCCTTTGTGGGACTCTAAGACTCGTCAATACGCCGGCAGTTGGTGATGATCATATCAAGCACCCCCAAGCCGGAAGCGGTCAGCTAAACATAACGGCCACCCGGTTATTGAGCGATCGGAAGAGAACAAGCGAACCTGCTACAACTCCCGTCGAGCCAACCGGCAACACTACCGTGCAGTCCGGTCTCTTCGTCTGATATGTCGCATATCAAGTCTAGGGGTGGTAAACGTCAGACCCCAATAACCGATAAGTCGTGCCGATGTGAGGCTCATAACGGGTCGAGAAACTACTGGTAACACTTACCACTAAATCTCTAATCAGCCCTGGCCAGGGACTTCCCTGTTACGGCCAATCGAGCACAGTGCAACATCAACCCCCAATACCGGGAGAGACGAAACCCCTCCTATCGCTCATTGCCTCCATGTGACTCGGGACTGTACCCAAAAACCACCGTTTTGCACGCCCTTGTGGACGTGGTAAGGTGGAAATCAAAGCACAGTGGGAATCACACAAGACTCTATGACGATCTCGGGTCTACAGACTAACCTGCACAAGTGTCACCTGAGAACTGCCATCTGACGTGAGGTATAATACCATCTGGGAGTTGTCGGCGAGTCCGTCCAGTGTACCCAGTCTCCACTGAGCACCCGTATACCATCTCTGATGTCAAACACCAATGGATATGGGATCATCCATCGCCCATCTCATGGGTCGAGAAGCGTATACACTAGTCTACACTGGTGTATCGATGCCCCGTCTCGATACACCCACGACTAGGGACCTTGAAGGAAGTACTTACGGACTACCATGTCCCCACTAGTATGATCCGCATCATAGTCCAGGTAGTCAAGTATACATCCTAAGGGATTTACCAACATGTAACTCTAAGACAGTATAAAGAGATAAGTATACATGTTAAGATAAAGAGCAACCAGATAGCATACTATCATATCGTGCAAGAAATTCATCTCTATATATGTCCAAGCATCCAATATAATATACATCATCTGTACAATACTCGCCTCTAGGGCATACATACAACTAACAATCTCCCATTTGCACTAGGGCCAGCTGCTGTAGTATCGCATACCGAGCATCCCGAAGAGTCTCTCAAACTGTGTCTGGGGAATGGCCTTCGTGAGTGGATCCGCTGTGTTATTCTTCGTGTCAACCCTCCTGACCTCGATCTCCCGGCGATCAACTATCTCCCGGATCAGGTGATACCGCCTCAGAATATGCCTGGATCGCTGATGGGACCTGGGTTCCTTGGCCTAAGCCACCGCTCCATTGTTATCGCAATACAAAGGTATTGGATGCTCAATGGATGGAACAACTGCAAGTTCAGTAATGAACTTCTTAATCCAGACAGCCTCTTCGGCAGCATCGTTGGCAGCGATGTATTTAGCCTCCATCGTCGAGTCTGCCACGGTTTCCTGCTTGGAACTCTTCCAGCTAACCGCCTCTCCGTAAAGGGTAAAGACAAATCCCGACTGCGACTTAGAGTCGTCCTTATCACACTGGAAGCTCGAATCGGTAAAGGACGTCACTTGGAGTTCTCCGTTACCATACACTAAGAGCATCTCTTTAGTCCTTCGCAAGTACTTGAGAATGTTCTTCACAGCTGTCCAGTGACTCTCTCCAGGATCAGCTTGATACCTGCTCACTATACTTAGTGAGTATGCTACATCAGGTCTGGTACATAGCATCGCGTACATGATAGAGCCTACAGCCGAAGCATAGGATATCCCTTGCATGCGAGCTCTCTCCAAATTAGTCTTGGGAGACATCTCTTTGGAGTGAGTGACTCCAGAGATCGTGGGTAAGTTCCCACGCTTGGATTCTTCCATACTAAACCTTTTTAGTATGGTGTCAATGTACCTGGATTGGGACAATCCCAATATCCTTTTGGATCTATCTCTATAGATCCTAATTACCAATATGCAGGTGGCATCACCAAGATCTTTCATTGAGAATCTTTGTGATAAGAAGAGCTTGACCGATTGCAGCATAGGAATGTCATTTCCTATCAAGAGTATGTCGTCCACATACAATACGAGGAAAACAACCTTACTCTCTACCACCTTCTTGTAAATACAAGGCTCATCTATGTTTTTGATGAAATCAAACTCTTTGATAACGACGTCAAAGCAGATGTTCCAACTCCGCGATACTTGCTTTAATCCATAGATGGATTTAGGCAGCTTGCACACCTTTCCGCTGCTCCCACTATCTATGAAGCCCTCTGGCTGAGTCATGTACACGCACTCTTCTAAATCATCGTTTAGAAAGGCGGTCTTAACATCCATTTGCCAGATTTCGTAGTCATGATATGCGGCGATGGCAAGCATGATCCGGATGGATTTAAGCATAGCCACTGGAGAAAAAGTTTCGTCATAGTCCACGCGTGGTCTTTGACGAAAACCCTTTGCAACAAGTCTAGCTTTGAAAGTCTCCACTTTCCCATCTACACCAAGTTTTTTCTTGAAGATCCACTTGCTCCCAATGGGTTTTACCCCTTCAAGAGCAATTTCCAAAGTCCATACTTTGTTGGTGTACATGGATTCCATCTCGGACCGCATAGCATCCAGCCATTTCACTGAGTCCCCACTCGTGATGGCCTGCTCGAAGCCAGTTGAGTCATCATCCTCCAGGATGCAATCCTCGCTCCCACCATCAATGAGAAAACCGTAGTATCTCTCAGGTGGGTGAGAAACCCTGCTAGATCGGCGGAGTGGCTGGTGTTCGTCAGGTACTACTGAATCCTCTGGTTCTACCAAGTCTTCTGTTATAGTTTGTGTGGCTGGAACCTCTTCCAGTTCTACCTCAATGCCACTGATCTGTTTCATAAGAAAACCTTTTTCTAAGAAAGTGGCATGTCGAGAAACAAACACCTTTTGTTGCTCGGGGTGGTAGAAGATATACCCTTGTGATTTTTTGGATATCCTACAAACTTACATAAGACAGATCTTGCCTCGAGTTTGTCCGGATTTTGTCTTTTGACATAGGCCGGACAACCCCATATCTTAACATACTTAAGAGATGGTCTTTTCCCTTTCCATATCTCATATGGAGTAGTAGGCACTGATTTGGTAGGAACCATATTCAATAGGTGCATGGCTGTCTCAAGCGCATACCCCCAGAAGGAAATAGGCAACTCAGCAGTGCTCATCATGGAGCACACCATATCAAATAGCGTGCGATTCCTCCGTTCCGATACACCGTTGTGCTGTGGTGTATAAGGAGGAGTGAGCTGAGAGAGAATCCCATTCTCTTTTAAATAATCCAGAAAATCATTGCTCAAGTATTCTCCTCCTCGATCAGATCGAAGGATCTTAATACTTTTGCCCGTTTGGTTCTCTACTTCGTGCTTATATTCTCTGAATTTCTCAAAAGCTTCAGACTTGTGTTTTATCAGGAACACATGTCCGTATCTAGAGAGATCGTCAGTGAATGTAATGAAGTAGGAAGAACCGTTCCTGGTATGTGTAGACATGGGACCGCATACATCGATATGCGCATGAACTCTTTCTTTGTTGCTTTTGCCTTTCCCTTCGTATCCACTTTACTAACACCGCCCCTTGGTTTGGCGGGGGCTTTCTTCTTCTTTCCCTTGGCTTTCGCCTTGGACCTAGAAGAAGAAGATCCTCCTACAAACAAAGTGGATGTTTCCCTACCTTTCTGTAGGGTGCCCTCTGCGCTCCTCAGCATGTTGAGGAGTTCTGAAAGTTAAACTTCCTTTTCTTGTAAGTTGAAGTTCAGTATGAACTGGGCGTAAGTGGAAGGAAGGGACTGGAGAATCAAGTCCGTATAGAGCTCATTCTCCAACGTGGTCCCAAGGTCCGCGAGCTCCTCAATGTAGCCAATCATCTTAAGCACGTGTTCCGCTACCGATGATCCGACGGCCAATCTTGCCGAAAATAACTTCTTCGACACTTCGTATCTTGCGATACGAGATTGCTCTCCATACAGTTCTTTTGTATGAAGAAATATAGATTCCAGGTCCATATTCTCGTGCCGCCTCTGATGTTCATTGTCCATAGAGGCAAGCATGAGGCATTTGGCCTTCGCGCAGTCTAGTTCCCAGGTCTTACGGATTTCCTTATCCGCGACGCTGGTTTTGGGACCTGGGACAGGGGGAGCTTTGGTGGTAAGAAGATACCCCAGCTTGTCGTAAGTGATTGCCATCTTGACATTCCTGAGCCAATCTTTGTAGTTTGGCCCTGTCAGTATGTTTTTATCTAGAAGTAACTTAAGTCCAGTCATGTCGATTGGTCGCTGCAATTAGGAGAGAGAAGAAACACTCAGCTTGATGCTCTTGCAAGTTTAGAATGGTTTTTAATTTGTCTAAACAGGATGGCTCCCACTGTTTCTCGAATCCCTCCCCAAACCAAAAAGGAAAAATTAGTCAGGATCAATCTCACCGTACAATACTTGCTTAACCGTTCGGCCAGGCTGGTGTCGGTACTTCGAGGGAGGTTTTCCAACGCTTTCGCGAAGTTCCTTAATTAAATAACCTCTTTTCCCTGGGGGCGTAGCCCCGCTAACACCTTTCTAGACACCTACTTAGTTTATAGCATTGATCGTTAAGTGAGAAATTTCCCGAGGAGTAGCACATACTCACAGTAGGATCGGGATCCAAATATCATCGCGTGACGAAACTGAAGGAATCCTACCAGAATCATCACACTCCAAGTGGTATGCAACTCTAGCAAGTTTCAGTACTTATGAAACTCCCGATGTGGATTTTTGCCCCATGCTCTTATAACCTTGGCGTGAGGTCAAAATGTCATAAGTCACATGTCAAGTTCTTCCCATCATTATCCAGGTTAATTTGAACCCACCCGTACCTACCCTTGATGTAGTCCAAAATGGCAGTACGGTTGTCCCAAACCAACGCATTCTATCTATGCAACAGATAAATATCCGGCAGCTACCAATCACTATGCCTTGGCGTGAGGTCAAAATACATAGCTTGAATACTACCGAATATTTAACTGAAATGATGGAGGGCTACGAATGGTTTTGGCTAAACCGTGAACGTAGTGAACTTGATATAATCGATGGAACGAGATAGCTTTAAAAGGAGTGGCTCAAGCTCCGCATTTAAAAATTAATTTTGAAAAGAACCGAGTGGTTTTTCGAAAGTATTCCAACGACTTTAACTTGGTTTATTTTCTTGCATTAGTTCTTTTAATGCGTGATATTCTTGCATTAGTTCTTTTAATGCGTCCTATCATTTAATCCTACCATTGCAGAAAACAACCAAAATATGACGTACGCTTATGCCATTCGCATTCGCCACGGGGCCCCATCATTACCCGTTAGGTTACTTAACTAACGACAGAGCGGGGGCTGGGCTAGCGCGGCTGTAAAACATAAGCAACGCCTAAATAATATCATATATAGATATATTGCAATGATAGCCATTTCAGATCACAGATGAATACATTGGATATACTAGGAACCTGCAATTCATACGAGCCTGTAACGAAAAGAAGATTACACGGTCGCGGTGAATAGCCAATACCCCACCCAAGACCCCTACGGGTGCGGCAAACTACCCGCCAAGTACCCGAAGCGAAGCATCCTCCCTCAACTCCGTGAGTAGGCCACTCGGCACTTCGGCATACCCGGTAGTTTGTGCACCCCCTCCATGGGTCTATCCTAGGAGCAAAAACAGTAAAAAGAAATTATACAATGACGGCTACAACCCCGACCCGGTTGTGCGGCCATACAAATAATTATTACATCAATTTACAAATTTACATGAATTGAAAGAAAAGAAAACTCTCGTCTCACAATCCCCCGGCTATTCACCCACGACAATCCAATGAATTCATATACACATTCCAATAACTTTACAGATCACAGATTTGTATAACCCCCACTAATCGACATATAGCGATTAGCAGACGTTCAATACAAATATCACATCACAGAAAAACCCGTCAGCTTAAGTCTTTTAGAAGTTCGATCAAAAAATATGGATTTATAGGCCCCAAACACAAAATTTCGTTCTGGAAAATCTGGACAGAAAATACATATACCAAAAATCCCAAAACTACCCCAGAAATACACTGCACCAAATTTGGACCTCGGCCGAGTCAACTCGGCCGCGGAACCGCGGCGGGAGCGTTCTCCCGCCGCGTTTCCGCGGCTCTTTAAACGGTTCGTGGGACCAAATTTGGTGGTTATTCATACAAAAGCCTGAGCCGATTTTTAAGATGAAAATTACCAACTTTTGAACGGAAAAAAAATCGGCAGAAACTTGACAACTCGGGTTCGTTTCGTGACTTTTTCTTTGATCGATCTTCTAGTTACTTTGCTAACATGTTAGATGGAGTTTAACTAGTCTCTGATACCACTGTAAGTCCATGCTACCTCTCCCGGTACTTTCGGGCATGCGGAATTTGACGAAAAACAATTTTCTAGAGGTGGTAACATGGACTCAAAACCGGATCTTTGTTAAATATCTAACTAACAACCTAACTAGGAGTTGTTAACTACTCGGTTAGGGGGTTATACCTTTCTTTCTTGAACTCCTTCGTCTTCAAGTCTCGATGGTTGTCCGGATCGGCTTCACTCCGTCGTCTCCTTGCGCCGAAGATAGATCCACCTGAAAGCTTCTACCTTTGGCTTCTTCTTCGGTCTTTGAAGAAACTAGTTCACTCGGTTTGCCAAACCTTGTGAACTAGAGTGAGTAGAGAAGAGTTTGTTTGGGATTTTATCTATGGTTCTTGGTTCTCAACTCATGAGACAAATGAAAAATAGACTCAAGAGAGGGAGAGCAAGAGGAGGAAGATGAGAGCTCAAGAACAAGAGAGAGAATGAGAATGATAGAAATGAGAGAAGACTTTTCTCATTCGGCTCTCATAATCCATAACCATCATAACACATCAATGCAATCAAGTATTATGTGATGGTTTAAGCAACAATAGCCATATCATTTCATGCACTCATTTTGCACAAGAGAGCAAGCAAGCAAAAGTCTTTGCCATGAAATGATAGCTATTGTTATCATGATGGTCAACTAGTCAAGCCCAGTCAACCGGTCAACAAAGTCAACAAGTCAACGAAGTCAATAAGTCAACAAAGTCAACCCCTCAACAACCATGTCATCATAATACTTAATTAATATAATTGTTAATCATATATCATATTCTCATTAGGGTTGAGCAAAAAGTCAATAGTCAACGGTCAACGGTCAACAACCCTAATGAGAATCCTCTGCCTCTGTCTCTCCGTCAACTGTGCATACACACCCGCATCCGCGTTCCGAGGAACACGGATGCATACTAGATAAAACCAATCCCAAAAGGTACACTAGGATCTGGCTTAAACCAAAGCCCGCTAGTGTAAACTGTCCGGACACTGTACGTGCACAAGTGCACGGATGTGACCGAACCCTGTCGCAAAACCATGCGACCTGTCGCAAAACCATGCGACCTCTACTCTTTTGCCTAAAAGCGAATAGCTTTCTGTGTGGGACTCTAAAGACTCGACACTACGCTGTCAGTGGGTTTAACCACAGACCGCAAGCGGCACTAGCTGTGCGTAACGGTCCCCAGGTAGATGCCGACAAGAAGACTGACGAGGTGAAACCCATCTGAACTCCTACTGAGCCTGAATGTGACAATCTCCGTACAGTCCGGTCTGTTCGTCTGATACATCGCATGGCGGGCCTAGGGGGCGGTAAAACGTCAGTCCCCTAATAGCGGTACAAGTCGTGTCGGAGTGAAGCCCAATACACCCTGAGACAACACTGGAAGCCTACCAGTATATCCCGCTTGCCCTGGCCAAGGACTACTCATGTAATGGCTCTCCTAGACACAGCGCGATGTCAACCCCCAATACCGGGAGAGATGAATCATGTCTAACCGTCACTGCCTCCAAGTGCTTCGGGACTGCACCCAACTGCTACCGGTTTGCACGACTCCTTTGAGCCGTGGTAGGGTAGTAATCAAAGTACAGTGGGAACACACTCGAGGCGAAGTGATAGTGTCAAGTCAGCGGACTAAGCTGTACTCATGTCACCTGGGAACTGATAACTGACGATAGGTATAATACCAACCGGTCAGTTCCCGACGAGTCCTGTCCAGTGTACTCGTAACCCAACGAGCACCCGCATACTATCTCCAGTACGACGTACTGACGGCTATGGGACAGACCGTCTCCCATACTGGATGAGAAGCGCATGCGCTAGTCTACTCCGGAGTATCGATGCCCTATCTCGATAGTCCTGCGACTAGGGACCTGCATAAGAATGTGCTTATAGATTACCCAGCCCCACTAGTGTGACTGCCATCACAACGCTGGTAATCAAGCAAAGATCCTAAGGGCTCCACTAATGCGTATAGGTGATGTAATAAAATAAACACATGTACACATTGAAGTAGAAAGAAACCAAGTAGCATACTACTATTTTGAGCAAGATTGTATATACAAGGTGAATATCCCAAGCTTCCATTAAGTAATATACAAACTAATATGATACAGTAATGGCCTCTAGGGCATATACACTAACAATACGGGTGCTCAGTGGAGACTGGGTACACTGGACGGACTCGCCGAGAACTCCCAGATGGTATTATAGCTCACGTCAGATGGCAGTTCTCTGGTGACACTTGTGCAGGTTAGTCTGTAGACCCGAGATCGTCATAGAGTCATGTGTGATTCCCACTGTGCTTTGATTTCCACCTTACCGCGTCCAAGAGGGCGTGCAAAACAGTGGTTTTTGGGTACAGTCCCGAGTCACATGGAGGCAATGAGCGATAAGAGGGGTTTCGTCTCTCCCGGTATTGGGGGTTGATGTTGCACTGTGCTCGATTGGCCATAACAGGGAAGTCCCTGGCCAGGACTGATTTAGAGATATACTGGTAAGTGTTACCAGTAGTTTCTCGATCCGTTATGAGCCTCACATCGGCACGACTTATCGGTTGTTTGGGTCTGACGTTTACCACCCCTAGACTTGATATGCAACATATCAGACGAGGAGACCAGACTGTATGGGAAGTGTTACCGGCAGGCTTTTACAGGAGTTGGAGCGGGCTTGTTTGCTGATCTTCTGATCGCTCAATACCCGGGTAGCCGTTACGTCCAGCTAGTACTGCTGACGGCTTGTGGGTGCTTGATGTGATCATCATCTACTGTCGGCGTATTGTCGAGTCTTTACAGTCCTACATAGAGGTTTTACTGGCTCAGGCAAAACAAAATAAGAGCACGTATGTGATATGTCCGAGTCCGAGAATAATGCGTATATGTGATACCGTATTCTATTCTCGCGACTTTTTCTATCGGTCCGTTATATATGATATAGCCGGGTTATCGAATCAAGTGTTGATTCGATAAGTCGATACAATGGATGTTAGTCGGTTATATGAGATATGACCGGATTATTAAGTCAAGTGTTGATTTAATAATTTTGTGTATAATTGTATATTAGATATACTAGTTTACATTAACTAACACTGGTTCACTCAAGGATTTTTCTCACATGTGCAGAACTTTAATATATATGTGATATATATTAAAATGTGTTTTCTTTTTGTATCATGGTTGATGATACACTTGACATGGGTGTGTAAGACATACACCATTCTACTTATTATGGTGGGTTATAATTATTTAAGATAATTACAAAATTAGTAGAATTTTTTAAAGAGCATGAAGCTTGTAGAAGCTTGCTTTGCTTTGACAAAGTCCACTAGCTTTGTCTTTACTTTAGATTTTTGTTAACCTAACCATTTGGATTAACCATGGTTATGTCTCTACATGAGTTAGTATATGATACTCACTCACCATGGTTAACTCACTCACTTGATCATTATCTTCATCTTTTCTTTTGTTCATCTTCTTCTTCTTTGAGCAAAAGAAAAGCTAGTTAGGGTTTTCAAGAGAGAGTGAAACATTGTGAGAAAATAAATTCTAAAGTGAACCCACTTCCTATTTCTCCATCCTCTACTAGACTAGCATTTTAGTTTAGGGTGTTTGCTTCACTAATTCTCTAGTTAGTGAAGTAGAAGCTTGAGTTGATATTCCCTCGACGTAGATCTTCATCGGCCTCGTAGACTTCAAGCAAGGACGCTTCTTTCGCCTCGTGAAGCCATGCAAGAGCCCGGGAGAACCACGATCGCTGCGAAGGGACTTCAACAAGGAGCTAATGAAGTGAAGGACGGATCTACAAAGGTTGTATTTCGTATTCACTTAGTCGTAATTGTCTTTTACTAGCATGTGAAACCCTAATTTTCTAGCAACGATCTTGTTTAGGGTTATTCGGCACGGCTAAAATTTTAAACGGGCATGGTTGATGCGTTGTAGAACCTTATTAGAGTGCCTAGTAACCTTACAGTGGTCTCAGAGCCTAGCTAGAGCATTAGGCGATGTTTACGAAGTTAAAACTCCGAACGAACCCCGTAACGTCGATTGAACCCCCTCTCTGGACAATTTCTAAAAATGTGGATTTTTCTGTATTAAAAATACCTTAAAAATTCAGCAGGAAAATATAAGCAGTATGGTGAAAAATGAGCGCACAATCCGTAAAACTGATGCGGAACCGCGGCCGTACCTCCCTTGGGCCGCGGATCTGCGGCAGTACTGAGGAATTATGCACTAGTTTTTGCACTGTAATATCAATTTCTGTAAGTGATATTTTCTGGGTATTTTTAATATGACTCGAGTATTGAGTGTTCTGGGGATTATTTTGTATTCGTTGATTCGATCGGAAAATTTAGTTTCATTCTTGTTTTTCCGGATAATTTAGAAAGTATTAAAAAATTCGAACGGATGTCAATAACTCACTTTTTCTCGACCCGGAAAATTTCCAAGTGTTGGATTTTTCCGTAGTTTAAGAACGTCTACATCGTGAAAGTTACGCAATGGACCCTCTAGAAGACAACAAAGCTTAACTCGATTATGTGACCGTCTTGAACTGCCTTTTGAACCTTAGGGTTTTGGGGAGTACGGCGTTGCCACATGTGAGGCGTTGGCTTAACCCTTATACGGCTGGACCATTGGTACTGTGGCATGTGATGGATGTTTTTAAACTCCCCTCAAGTGTTGAGCTATTTAGGAAATCTTGGGTATTTGATTATTCGATCGGAAAGTTTAATGATGTCTATTTATCTGGAATGTGATACAATATGTGGAATTCATATAGTTAGGCATGAAATGCGAAGTATGTGATATTTCGGATTTACGATGTCTAAAGAGATTGTGGATTCCAAATGTTGTAGTTTCACACTTTATTTTTTGCGACCGTAAGTGTAATATGTGTTATCGCCGGTTTCGTTGCTATATGTCAACGACAATTGGGATACGCATATTTACTTACGTTGATGACATGTGATGTTATGTGTTGCTGGATATGTTATATTGGATCGTCGCGTTCTGAATAGCCGGGGGTTTTATGTGAGATGAGGGTTTTTATTTTCATTCATGTAAAATTAAATGTATGTAATATTCTTTTATTGGGGCACTTCCGGGATGAGGTTGATGTCACCATTTGTATATTATTTACTTTTCCACACTAGGATAGACCCAAGGAGGAGAGCACAAGTAACCGGGTTCTAGAGTCCAGTGGGAGACCAACTCGAGGAGTCGAGTCCGGGTCTCCTAACTCTTGAATTGGTAGGGTTGCTTGCCGCTCTCGTAGGGGTCTAGGTGTGTGGGTTTGGCTATTCATCGCGACCGTGGAATCCATGTTTTATAGAGGCTCAAAATAAAACACGGACGTCCTAGTATATCCAATGTTTCATATGTTTCTTCTGCTGCGATATCTGTGATGTGATCATTTAAGATGTGATGATAGATACTGTATATAGTATATATGATATATTATATAGATGTTACTTATGTTTTACACCCGCGCTAGCCTTGCCCCGCTCTGCCGTTAGTTACCTAACCTAACGGTGCACGAGGGGACATCGAGGCGAATGTGGATGACATAAGTGTACGTCGTATTTATCTGTGATGTTTAGGTGACTTAAATGATGGGACTTCATTAATGTGATTAATGAAAGAAAAAAGAAACCTAAAAGATGTTGTAGAATCAAATTTTCAAAAAGGGTAGCTACAGTTTTTGCTTTGCATAGCGATATATATGATATATCCTGCACCTTATTCGATGAGCAAAGAGCCGAGATCCCTTCACCGAGAGTGACCTCTTTAGCAAAACTGGCAGATGCTACAACACTCGGTTTGTCTTTTGATTGCTTTTAGAGTTTTTGCTTTGCATAGCGATATATATGATATATCCTGCACCTTATTCCATAAGGAAAGAGCCGAGATCCCTTCACCGGGAGTGACCTCTTTAGCAAAACTAATAAAAGCCTCAAAATCACTCCATTTAAAAAATTCACTCGAGTCTACAACGATATCAAGTTCATTACACAATAGGTTTTCAGAAAAACCTGTCGTAGCCCTCCGTCATTTCAGATAGGAATTGTTTAGTATTCGTGCTGCGTTTGTTGGCCTTTGTCAAGGCGTAGTGTGCGGTAGCTGAATGGTGCTTATCTGCTTATGCATATGATGCGATTGTTTTGGGGTAGTCGTACGACCTTGTTGGCCTTTGTCAAAGGTCATGCTGGTGGGTTTGATTCAATCAAGAAATGACTGGTTGAACTTGACTAGCATCCTATGATTTTTTGGCCTTTGTCAAGGTCATAGGGGTTAGGGGCAAAATATTATCGGGAATTTCAAGTGTTGAAATTTACAATGAGATTGCATACCTTCTATGAGATAGTTGGATCTCGATACCCACTGCGAGTAATTGTTACTCCTGGGAGAGTTTTACACAGGACAATTAGCCGATCAAGTAGGTGTCTAGAAAGGTGTCAACGAGGTTACGCCTCTGGGAAAACGAGGTTTTCTTTAATTAGGTCCGTGCGAAAGCACGGGGAACCTCCCTCAAAGTACCGACACTGGCCTAGCTGAAGGATTGGCGAAGTTGTAGGGAGTAATTAATCCCGGCTAGTCTTTCCTTCTAGGGTTTGAAGGAAGATTTGATAAAAACAATGGGAGCCATCCTGATTAGATAAAATAATAACCAATCTGATCTTACAAGAACATACGCTAATGTGTTTTCTTCTCTCTCTCTCTCCAGGTAGCGACCATATCATGCCTTAATAAAGATAATAATATGGATGTATTGACCGAACCCGCATGTTATACTGTGCTGGGGAACGTTGGTTCCGTTCTTTCTTATAAAAGTTATAAGACTGAACAGGATATAGGGGAATACCAGGATTCCCATGCCACCCTAATGAAGAAAGTACATGTTGATGCATTTTCATCGGGTGTGTTCGTTACAGAAAACTGTTTCTCCATTTGCTCTACGTCCTGGGTATTAGATACCGGGTCAGCATCCCATATATGTAATCAGTTACATGGGCTTAGGAAAGGTAGAGAACTTGGAGAAGGTGATAAAGACATAAGGGTTGGAAATGGTGCAATTGTTGCAGCTAAAACCGTCGGGGAATATCGCCTTATATTGCCAACTGGTAATATATTGATTCTGAACGAATGCTATTACATGCCGAACCTGATATGCAACATTATATCGGTTTCTTTGTAGAGTGAAGAGGGATATAATTTTGTATTACAGGATAATGTTATGAACATTTTCCTAAACCAAAAGTTGGTTGGATCAGGCACGTTGTGCAATGGCATTTATGTTCTAAATCAATCAACAGTTCTGAGTATAATAAACACACACAAGAGGAAGAGTTCAGAATTGAACGAATCCTTCTTGCGGCATTGTAGACTGGGTCACATCAATGCGACACGACTAGCTAAGTTGCATAAGGATGGATATTTGAATCCGTTTAAATTTTAATCTTATGACACTTGCCAGTCATGTCTCAAAGGAAAGATGACCAAAACTCCGTTTACGGGACACGGACAAAGAGTTACGGAACTCTTGGGACTGGTACATAGTGATGTATGCGGCCCCATGTCTACACATGCCAGGAATTGTACTGCGTACTTCATTACATTCACTGACGATCTCTCTAGATTCGGGTATGTGTTCCTGATGAAACACAAATCAGAAGCTTTTGAGAAATTTAGAGAATATAAACAAGAAGTCGAGAACCAAACCGGGAAAAGTATTAAAATCCTTCGATCTGATCGAGGAGGTGAATACTTGAGCAATGAATTCCTGGACTTCCTAAAAGAGAATGGGATTCTCTCTCAGCTAACTCCTCTATATACACCACAGCACAACAGTGTATCGGAACGGAGGAACCACACCCTATTAGATATGTGCGCTCTATGATGAGCACAGTTGAGTTACCTATTTCTTTCTGGAGTTATGCGCTGGAGACAGCAGCATACCTATTGAATCAAGTTCCATCTAAATCTGTACCTACCACACCATATGAGATATGGAGTGGGAAGAGACCATGTCTTAAACGAGTTAAGATATGGGGTTGTCCGGCCTATGTCAAAAGGCAAAATCCGGACAAACTCGAGACACGGTCAGTTTTATGCAAGTTTGTGGGTTATCCCAAACATTCACATGGATATCTTTTCTACCATAGCGAGGAATAAAAGGTGTTTGTTTCTCGACATGCCACCTTTTTAGAAAATGAATTTCTTGCAAAAGAAATTAATGGCGACAAGGTAGAACTGGAAGAAATTCCGGCTACACAAACTCAAACTGAAGATTTAGTGGAACCGGAGGATTCGGTAGTTCCCAACGAACCTCAGCCTCTCCACCGATCTAGTAGGGTTCCTCACCCACCTAAGAGATACTACGGTTTTCTTATGGATGGTGGGAGCAAGGATTGCATCATGGTTGATGATGACCCTACTAGCTTCGAGCAGGCCATCACGAGTGGGGACTCAGTGGAATGGCTGGATGCAATGTGGTCCGAGATGGAATCCATGTACACCAACAAAGTGTGGACTTTGAAAGATGCTCCTGAAGGGGTAAAACCCATTGGGAGCAAGTGGATCTTCAAGAAAAAAACTTGGTGTAGATGGAAAAGTGGAGACTTTCAAAGCTAGACTTGTTGCAAAGGGTTTTCGTCAAAGACCAGGTGTGGACTATGACGAAACCTTTTCTCCAGTGCCTATGCTTAAATCCATCCGGATCATTCTTGCCATTACTGCATATCATGACTACGAAATCTGGCAAATGGTTGTTAAGATCGCCTTTCTAAACGGTGATTTAGAAGAGTGCGTGTATATGACTCAGCCAGAGGGCTTCATAGATAGTGGGAGCAGCGTGAAGGTGTGCAAGCTGCTTAATTCCATTTATGGATTAAAGCAAGCATCGCGGAGTTGAAACATCTGCTTTGACGCCGTTATCAAAGAGTTTGATTTCGTCAAAAACGTAGATGAACCTTGTATTTACAAGAAGGTGGCAGAGAGTAAGGTTGTCTTCCTCGTATTGTATGTGGACGACATACTCTTGATAGGAAATGACATTCCTATGCTGCAATCGGTCATGCTCTTCTTATCATAAAGATTCTCAATGAAAGATCTAGGTGATGCCTCCTGCATACTGGGAATTATGATCTATAGAAATAGATCTAAAAGGATATTGGGATTGTCCCAATCCAGGTACATTGACACCATACTAAAGAGGTTTAGTATGGAAGAGTCCAAATGTGGGTTTTTACCCACGATCTCAGGGCTCACTCTCTCCAAAGAGATGTCTCCCAAAACTGATTTGGAGAGAGCTCGCATGCAAGGGATACCTTATGCTTCGGCTGTAGGTTCTATCATGTACGCGATGCTATGTACCAGACCCGATGTATCATACTCACTAAGTTTAGTGAGTAGGTATCAAGCTGATCCTGAAGAGAGTCACTGGACAGCTGTGAAGAGCATTCTCAAGTACTTGCGAAGGACTAAAGAGATGCTCTTGGGGTATGGAAACGGAGAACTCCAAGTGGAGTCCTTTACCGATTCGAGCTTCCAGAGTGATAAGGACGACTCTAAGTCGCAGTCGGGATTTGTCTTTACCCTTTACGGAGGGGCGGTTAGCTCGAAGAGTTCTAAGCAGGAAACCGTGGCAGACTCGACGATAGAGGCTGAATACATCGCTGCCAACGATGCTGCCAAAGAGGCTGTCTGGATCAAGAAGTTCATTACTGAACTTGGAGTGGTTCCATCCATTGAGCATCCAATACCTTTGTATTGCGATAACAATGGAGCGGTGGCTTTGCCCAAGGAACCCAGGTCCCATCAGCGATCCAGGCATATTCTGAGACGGTATCACCTGATCCGGGAGATAGTTGATCGTCGGGAGATTGAGGTCAGGAGGGTTGACCCGAAGAACAACACTGCGGATCCACTCACGAAGGCCATTCCCCAGATACAGTTTGAGAGACTCTTCGGGATGCTAGGTATGCGATACTATAGCAGCTGGCTCTAGTGCAAGTGGGAGATTGTTGGTTGTATGTATGCCCTAGAGGCCAGTATTATACAGATGATATATATTATATTGGATGCTTGGACATATATAGAGAGGACTTTGTTGCTCGATATGATAGTATGCTATCTGGTTGCTCTTTATCTTAACATGTATACTTGTCTCTTGATACTATCTTATAGTTACATGTTGGTAAATCCCTTAGGATGTGTACTTGACTACATGGACTATGATGCGGATCATTGTTAGTTATATGTATGCCCTAGAGGCCATTACTGTATATAGGATGTATATTGTAGTGGATGCTGGGACATATATAGGTAGGACTTTCTTGCTCGACATGATAGTACGCTATCTGGTTACTTTTTATCTTAACATGTATACTTTCTGTCTCTCTGTTACATGTTGATAAAGCCCTTAGGATGTGTACTTGACTACCTGGACTATGATGCAGATCATACTAGTGGGGACATGGTAGTCCATAAGTACATCCTTCAAGATCCCTAGTCGTGGGTGTATCGAGATGGGGCATCGATATACCAGAGTAGACTATTGTATACCTTCTCGACCCATACAGATGGGCGATGGATGATCCCATATCCATTGGTGTTTAACATCAGAGATGATATACGGGTGCTCAGTGGAGACTGGGTACACTGGACGGACTCGCCGAGAACTCCCAGATGGTATTATACCCTACGTCAGATGGCGGTTCTCTGGTGACACTGGTACAGGTTAGTCTGTAGACCCGAGATCGTCATAGAGTCTTGTATGATTCCCACTGTGCTTTGATTTCCACCTTACCACATCCAAGAGGGCGTGCAAAATGGTGGTTTTTGGGTATAGTCCCGAATCATATGTAGGCAATGAGCGATAGGAGGGGATTCTCCTCTCCCGGTATAGGGAGTTGATGTTGCGCTGTGTTCGATTGGCTATAACCGGAAATCCCTGGCCAGGGTTGCTGAGATTTACTGGTAAGTTTTATCAGTAGTATCTTGAACTGTTATAGACCACATATCGACACGACTTATCAAGATACTGGGGTCTGACGTTTACCACCCCTAGGCAAGATATGCGACATATTAGACAAACAGACCGGACTGTACGGTAAGTTTTACTGGTTGGATTCACCGGAGTGTGAGCGGGCTTGCTCGTTGATCTTTTGATCGCTCAATACCTGGGTGACCGTTACGTTTAGTAGACCACTTGCGGTTTGTGGGTGTTTGATATAATCATCACCTACTGCCGGCGTATTGACGAGTCATTAGAGTCCTACACAGAGGTTTCCTGGCTCAAGTGAAACGAAATAGGAGCGCAAATGAGATATGTGCGGGACCGAGAATAATATCAGTATGTGATACTGAATTCTATTCTCGCGATTGGTATCATCGGACGGTTATATTAGATATAGCCGGGTTACCGAATCAAATGTTGATTCGATATATTGATACACTTGATATTAGTTGGTTATATGCAATATGACCGGATCATTAATTCAAGTGTTGATTTAATGATTTAATGTATAATTATATATTTGATATATTACTTTACATTAACTAGTATTTGTTCACTTAAGATTGATTTTCTCACTTGATTGTGCACATTGTATATATGATATATGTTTATGCACTAGTTTGTATCATGTTTGATGATACATGCAAACTTGGGTGTGTATGCTTTAAACCATGTTTAGGTTAATGGTTAGGGTTTTAACTTATTTATTTATTTAATTCTTTTATTTTTGGCAAAAAATAAAATAGTGGCTTTCTTTGGTTTTTACTTGAAGCTTCATGAAGCTTTGAAAAGTCTATCCATTTTGTTTTATGCCATAACCTAACCATTACACCTAAACCCTAGTTTATTCTCTACATGTGTTACTTCACCCATGGTTGCATTATGATAAGTATTCACTTGATTTATTATTTTTAAGAAAAAGAATAATTCATTTTTCTTTCTTCTTCTTCATCTTCTTCTTCAAGTGAAGAAACCTTTCTTGAAACATTTCAAGTGATGAAATCAAGTGAGAAATCGAAATCCAAAGTGAACCCACTTCCTATTTCTTCGTCCTCTACCACTTGCTATGTTGTATAGGGTGTTTTCTTCACAAGTTTTATGACTTAGTGAAGATGGAGCTTGAGTTTGAGTTGCCTCGACGTAGATCATCTTCGGCATCGAAGTCAACGTCCTAGCCCGATCATTTCTCCGACGAAACCATCGCTAGAGTCCGGGATCCCGATGATCGCAGCGGAGGGACGTCATCACGGAGCTAAAGAAGTGGAGGACCGGATCTACAAAGGTTGTAGTCCCTTTCACTTAGTAGCAAAGTAGTTTGCTTACTTGTAGTTTCGCCTAATCTCTAATTAACGATCTAGCATTAGGGTTTCTCGGCACATGGAAATTTTGACTTTGGCATGGTTGATACCTTGTAGAACCTCTTGAGTGTGCCCATAACCCTACAGTAGTATCAGAGCCTAGCTAGAGCTTTAGGCGAAGTGTAGACGAAATTAGAAACCTGATCGAACCCCGAAACCCTAATCGATACCTATCTCTGTACATTTTTACAAACCGTGGATTTTTCCTTATTAAAAATTCTCAAAAAAATAAACAGGGAAAATACAGAATTACTGTGCATCACGTGACCGTACATCGTCTAATGTGCCGCGGAACCGTGGCCATAGCTTGGCTCACGCGGTGGTTCCGCGGCCGTACTATGGTAACTTTTGTTTTTATTTGCACGGTAATTGCTCATAGCGTTTCCTATGTTTTCTGGGAATTTTTAATTTGCACTCAAGGGTTGAGTTTTCTGGGTTGTTTTGTGGACTCGATGTTTCGATCGGATTATTTAACTTTGTCTATGTGTTTTTCCGGGTAATTTTAGAACTTGTTAAAAAGTTCGACCGGATATAAATACCCAATTTTTCCCCTGCCGGGAAATTTCCAAATGTTGGATTTTTCCGTAGTTTAAAGACGTCTAAGTAGTGCAAGTAACACGATGGACCCTCTAGAAGACAACAAACCTTAACTCGATTATGTGACCATCTTGAACTGCCCTTTGAATCTTAGGGTTTGGGGCAGCACGGCGTGCCATATGTGAGGCGTTAGCTTGACCCTTCTACGGCTGGACCGTTGGCACTGTGCCATGAAGTGAATGTTTTTAAACTTATTTCATGTGTTGAGCTGTTCCGGGAAAACTTGGATGTTTGATTGTTCGATCGGAAAGTTTAACATTGTCTATTTATCTGGAATGTGATACAATATTTGGAATCCACAAATAGTTATGAGATAACTGATTTGAATATTATAAACATAGCACTTTAGTCTCAAATTGATCGGTTGCCACGGAATTTTGATGTGATCAAAAGTCCGTCGCAATCACGTTGCGTACGCGGATACTCGCCGGTAAAATTAATAGACAGCTACACCCCATAACCCCGACCAAGTGACTGTAGGAGAACCCCGTCGCCAAAAAGCATCCGTTTGGGTGCTCGCGGCAGCGGTGTTCCGCCTTAGTGCACTTCGTCGACGGTATCGGGGGTGCGGATGTCTACTGAAGTTTGCGACGAGCATTCGTTCTGGATCTCAGAAATCTTGTTGAATTGCCCGACTTGATATTGAAAAGTGTTTTCGATAAAGGGACTAAAATGCGGGGTTTATAATTTTAGGCATGCGATGTCTAAGGAATTCATTTGATTAGGCATGCGATGTCTAAGGAGGTTGCGGATTCCAACTGTTGTAGTTTTACACTTTCTTTTCTGTGACCGTAAGTGTATTATGTGATATCGCCGGTTTCGTTGCTATATGTCAACGACAATTGGGATGGGCATATTTACTTACGTTGATGACATGTGATGTTATGTGTTGCTGGATATGTTATATTGGATCGTCGTGTTTGAATAACCGGGGTTTTTTATGTGAGATGAGTGTTTTTCATTTTCATTCATGTAAAAACTTGTATGTAATATTCTTTTATTGGGGCACTTCCAGGTTGCGGAAGATGTCACCGTTGATGTATATTATTTACTTTTCCGCATTAGGATAGACCTAAGGAGGGGAGCATAAGTAACCGGGTTCTAGGGTCCAGTGGGAGACCATCTCGAGGAGTCGAGTCCGGGTCTCCTAACTCTAGAATTGGTAGGGTTGCTTGCCGCTCTCGTAGGGGTCTAGGGGTGTGGGATTGGCTATTCATCACGATCGTCGAATCCGTGTTTTATACAGGCTCAAAATAAAACACGGACGTCCTAGTATATCCGATATTTCATATGATATTTTTTGCTGCGTTATCTGTGATGTGATCATGTGATTTATTCAGATAGATATTGTATATAGTATATATGATATATTATATAGACGTTGCTTATGTTTTACACCCGCGCTAGCCCTGCCTCGCTCTGGCGTTAGTTACCTAACCTAACGGTGCAGACAGGACATCGAGGTGAATGCGGATGGCATAAGCGTACGTTATATTTATCTATGATGTTTAGGTGGACTTAAATGATGGGACATTCATTAATGAGATTAATGAAAGAAAATAAACCTAAAAGATGTTGTGGAATCGAATTTCGAAATAAAACAGGTAGCTACAGTTCTTGCTTTGCATCGTGGTGTTCCTTGTAAAACATCCTGCACCTTATTCGATGAGGAAAGGGCCGAGATCCCTTCACCGGGAGTGACCCCTTTAGCAATAACTGGCAGATGCTACAACACTCGGTTTGTCTTTTGATTGCTTTTAGAGTTTTTGCTTTGCACAGTGATATATATGATATATCCTGCACCTCATTCGACGAGGAAAGGGCCGACGATCCCTTCATCGGGAGTGACCCTTTTAGCAAAACTAGAAAAGCCTAAAAAACACTCCATTTTAAAATCATTTGATTCTACAACGATATCACGTTCATTACGCAATAGGTTTTCAGAAAAACCTGTCGTAGCCCTCCGTCATTTCAGATAAGTCCTACTTAGTATTCGTGCTACGTTTGTTGACCTCCGTCAAGGCGTAGTGTGCGGTAGCTAACTAGTATTTATCTGCTTATGCATATGATGCAGATTTGATTAGGGTAGTCGCGCGACCTTGTTGACCTCCATCAAGGGTCGTGCGGGTGGGTTTGATTCAATCAAGAAATGACGGGTTGAACTTGACTAGTAGCCTATAGTTTGTTGACCTCCGTCAAGATCATAGGGTGCTAGGGGCAAAATTATCGGGAATTTCAAGTGTTGAAATTTGCAATGAGATTGCATACCTTCTATGTGATTGTTGGATCCTGATACCCACTGCGAGTAATTGTTACTCCTGGGAGAGTTTTACACATTACAATTAGCCGATCAAGTAGGTGTCTAGAAAGGTGTCAACGGGGTTACGCCTCTGGGAAAACGAGGTTTACTTTAATTAGGTCCGTGTGAAAGCACGGGGAACCTCCCTCAAAGTACCGACACTGGCCTGGCTGAAAGATTGGCGAAGTTGTAGGGTGTAATTAATCCCGGTTAGTCTTTCCTTTTAGGGTTTGAAGGAAGATTTGATAAAAACAGTAGGAGCCATCCTGATTAGATAAAATAATAACCAATCTGATCTTGCAAGAGCGCACGCTGAGTGTTTTCTTCTCTCTCTCTCCAGGTAGCGACCATATCACGCCTTAATCAAGATAATAATACGGATGTATTGACCGAACCAGCTTGTTATACTGAGCTGGGGAACGTTGGTCCCGCTCCAACTTATAAATGTTATAAGACAGAGCAGGAATTTAGGGAATACCAGATTTCCCGTGCCATCCAAACGAAGAAAGTGCATGATGATGCATCATCTTCGGGTGTGTTCATTACAGAGAACTGTTTCTCAGTATCCTTTACGTCCTGGGTTTGTGATACCGGATCAGGATCCCACATATGTAATTTGTTACATGGGCTACAGATAGGTAGAGAACTGAGAGCGGGTGATAAGTTTCATGAGACAGAAAACGGTGCAAGTGTTGCAGCCAAGTCTGTTGGTCACTATCACCCTGTATTACCAGAATACATTGATTCTGAACGAATGTTATTAGATACCGAACCTGATATACAAAATCATATCAATCTCTTTATTTATTAAAGAAGGATATAATTTTGTATTGTGAACATTGTTTTGAACATTTCAAAAGTTGATCGGTTCAGGCACGTTATCTAAAAGCATTGACGTTCTAAATCAAACTATAGACAGAACACACACAAGAGGAAGAGTTCAGATATGAACGATTCCTTCTTGAGGTATTGTAGACTAGGTCATATCAATGTGACCCGACTAGCTTAAGTTACATTTTAGATGCATATTCAAATCAGTTTGAATTTACATCTTATGAAACTTGCCAGTCATGTCACAAAGATTAGATGACCATAACTCTGTTTATTGGAAACAGAGAAAGAGTTAGTAAACTCTTGGGACTGATACATGATGATGTAAGTAAGGTCCCCTGTCTACACATGCCAAGACCGGTTCTTTGTATTTCATTACATTGTCTGATGATCTCTCAAGATTCAGACATATGTTCCTGTTGAAACACAAGTCCGAACCTTTTGAGATATTCACAGAATATAAGTTAGAAGTAGAGAACCAAAACGGGTATAAGTATTATGTCCTTTGATGTGATCAGGGAGGAGAATACTTGAGCGCTGAATTTCTGGATTATTCTAAAGGAGAATGAGATTCTCTCTCAGCTTTACTCCTCCGTATACACCACAGCACGTCGGTGTATCGGGGCGGAGCAATCACACCCTATATGATAAGGTGTGCTCTATGATTAGTACGACTGAGTTACCTATTTCCTTTTAGGGAGTTATGCACTTGTGAAGTTGCATACCTATTGAATAGGGTTCCGATCAAATCAGTTGCCTACCACTTCATATGAGATATGGAAAGGGAAGAGCCCATATCTTAAGTTTGTTAAGATTTGGGGTTGTCCGGCCTATGTCTAAAAGCAAAATCCGGATAAGCTCGACGCAAGGTCTGTTATGTAGAACTAGAAATGTTCCAGCTATACAAACTGCAGCAGATGATTTGGTAGAACCAAAGGATTCAATAGTTTCGAACAAACCTCAGCCTCTCCGCCGATCTAGTAGGGTTCCTCACCCACTTGAGAGATACTTCAGTTTCTCTATGACAGTGGGAGCAAGGAATGCATCATGAGATGATGACCTAACTAGTTTCGAGCAGGCCATCAAGAGTGGGGACTCTATAAGAATGGCTGGATGCTTAGCGATCTGAGATGGAATCCTTATACACCAACAAAGTATGGACTTTGGTTGCTTTATCTGAAGGGTTAAATCCCCATCAGGAGCAAGTATATCTTGAGAAGATTACTTGGTGTACATGGAAAAGTTGAGACTTTCAAAGCTAGACTTGTTAAAGGTTTGCATCATTGACCAGGTATGGATTATGATGAAACCTTTTCTAAGTAGCTATGCTTGAGTCCATCCAGATCATACTTGCCACGGCTACATACCATGACTACGATATCTGGCGGTTGGTTGCCATGACGACTTTTCTAAATGATGTTTTAGAAGAGTGCATCTATAAGTACACAGCCAGAGGGCCTCATAGACAGTGGGAGCAGCGGAAACGTATGCAAGATGTTTTATATGATAAAACAGGCATCGCGGAGTTGGAACGTCTGTTTTGATGTGTTAGTCAAAGAGTTTGACATCATCAAAATGGTAGATGAACCTTGTATATACAAAAAGGTAGTAGAGAGTATGGTAGTGATCCTCGTAGAGTACGTGAATGACATACTCTTGATAGGAAAGGAATTTCCTATGCTACGCTCAGTCAATCTCCGCTTATCACAAGGATTCTCCATACAGGATCAAAGCGATACCTCCTAAATCCTGGGTTTTGGTCTATAAGATAAATCTAAATAGATGTTAGGATTCTCACTAGGTGTAGTAAGATGGTATCAATGGATCCTGGGGAGAATCACTAGAAAGGTTCCAGGATGATAAGGATGACTGAATGTCAGTCACAGGCATTGTCTTTACCCTCGGTAGAGGGATGGTATGTTGGAGGAGTTCCAAGCTAGATACTGTGGCAAACTAGACGATAAAGGCTGGTAACATCGCTATTAAAGATACTAGCAAAGAGGCAGTTTGGGTGTATAATAGTTCATAAGATGAACTAGGTTCCTACCATTGTGTGACAATGGAAGTGTGGCTTTGGCCCAGGAACCCTGGTCCCATCAGTGACCCAGACATATTCTGAGGCAGCATCACCTGATCATGGAGATAGTTGATCTCCAGGGTGATCGAGATTAGGAGAGTAGACTCAGAGGACAACACGGCGGATCCACTCACAAAGGCTTTTTCCTAGAGAGAGACTTATATGGGATGGTTTAGTATTAGATACTGCAACCACTGCTACAGATGGCCCTAGTGCAAGTGGGAGATTGTTAGTTATATGTATGCCCTAGAGGCCATTACCGTACATAGGATGTATATTGTAGTGGATGCTGGGACATATATAGGTAGGACTTTCTTGCTCGACATGATAGTACGCTATCTGGTTACTCTTTATCTTAACATGTATACTTTCTGTCTCTCTGTTACATGTTGATAAAGCCCTTAGGATGTGTACTTGACTACCTGGACTATGATGCGGATCATACTAGTGGTAACATGGTAGTCCATAAGTACATCCTTCAAGGTCCCTAGTCATGGGTGTATCGAGACGGGGCATCGATATACCAGAGTAGACTAGCGTATACCTTCTCGACCCATACAGATGGGCGATGGATGATCCCATATCCATTGGTGTTTGACATCAGAGATGATATACGGGTGCTCAGTGGAGACTGGGTACAATGGACGGACTCGCCGAGAACTCCCAGATGGTATTATACCTTACGTCAGATGGCAGTTCTCTGGTTACAATGGTACAGGTTTGTCTGTAGACCCGAGATCGTCATAAAGTCTTGTGTGATTCCTACTGTGCTTTGATTTCCATCTTACCACGTCCAAGAGGGCATGCAAAACGGTGGTTTTTGGGTACAGTCCCGAATCAAATGGAGGCAATGAGCGATAGGACGGGATTCGTCTCTCCCGGTATAGGGAGTTCATGTTGCGCTGTGTTCGATTGGCTATAACCGGAAATCCCTGGCCAGGGTTGTTGAGATTTACTGGTAAGTGTTATGAGTAGTATCTCGAACTGTTATAGACCACATATCGACACGACTTATTAAGCTACTGGGGTCTGACGTTTACCACCCCTAGGTAAGATATGCGACATATCAGACGAACAGACCGGACTGTACGGTAAGTGTTACTGGTTGGATTCACAGGAGTGTGAGCTGGCTTGCTCGTTGATCTTCTGATCGCTCAATACCCGGGTGGCCGTTACGTTTAGCAGACCGCTTGCGGCTTGTGGGTGTTTGATATGATCATCACCTACTGCCGGCGTATTGACGAGTCTTTAGAGTCCTACACAGAGGTTTCCTGGCTCAAGCGAAACGAAATAGGAGCGCAAATGAGATATGTGCGGGAGCGAGAATAATATCAGTATGTGATACTGAATTTTATTCTCGCGATTTGTATCATCGGACGGTTATATGAGATATAGCCGGGTTACCGAATCAAACGTTGATTCGATATATTGATACACTTGATATTAGTCGGTTATATGCAATATGACCGGATCATTAAATCAAGTTTAGATTTAATGATTTAATGTATAATTATATATTTGATATATTACTTTATATTAACTAGTATTTGTTCACTTAAGGTTGATTTTCTCACGTGATTGTGCACATTGTATATATGATATATGTTTGTGCACTAGTTTGTATCATGTTTGATGATACATGCAAACTTGGGTGTGTATGCTTTACACCATGTTTAGGTTAATGGTTAGGGTTTTAACTTATTTATTTATTTTATTCATTTATTTTTGGCAAGAAATAAAATGGTGGCTTTCTTTAGTTTTTACTTGAAGCTTCATGAAGCTTTGAAAAGTCTAGCCATTTTGTTTTATGCCTTAACCAAACCATTACACCTAAACCCTAGTTTACTCTCTACATGTGTTACTTCACCCATGGTTGCATTATGATAAGTATTCACATGATTTATTATTTTTTAAAAAAAAGAATAATTCATTTTCCATTCTTCTTCTTCATCTTCTTCTTCTAGTGAAGAAACCTTTCTTGAAAAATTTCAAGTGATGAAATCAAGTGAGAAATCTAAATCCAAAGTGAACCCACTTCCTATTTCTTCGTCCACTACCACTTGCCATGTTGTATAGGGTGTTTTCTTCACAAGTTTTATGACTTAGTGAAGATGGAGCTTGAGTTTGAGTTGCCTCGACGTAGATCATCTTCAGCATCGAAGTCAACGACCTAGCCCGATCATTTCTCCGACGAAACCATCGCTAGAGTCCGGGATCCTGATGATCGCAGCGGAGGGACGTCATCACGGAGCTAAAGAAGTGGAGGACCGGATGTAACGTTTTGAAAATCGTTTCGGTGAAATTTCGAAAAATCGGTAAAATAAAGGGGTTTTCTGTAAAAAGTCAAAATACAAATATCTTATTATAAAAATTAAATGTACATATTCTATCTATGTAATTGCTAGTATTTTTTGTTTATTGAGCCACTGGTGAAATTTCAAATTTTCTGAAAAAAATTATTTTATTATTATTTTAAGTCGTCACTAATACATTTAATTAGAGAAAATTACAAATTGGAATGAGTTGAAACAAATTTTATGCATCATAAAACATTAAATAAAATTTTATCATATGGTTTTTGAAACGAAATCGCTTGCCAAAACGGTTTAGAAAATATCGAAAAAAAGGCTTTTTTCGGTGAAATTAGTGTTAATGGGAATTGGGGTTTAGCATTTTTCTTTTTCCTAACCCACACACCCACACCTCACCCTCTCCCCATATGGTCGGCCCCACCATGACAGCCCTCCCCCTCTCCCTCTCTCCAATCACTTCTTTTTTCAAAAGAAAAGAAAAAGAAAAGAGTAGAAAATGATAGAATTAGAGTGGACTTTGACTAGAGTGGACTTTTCCCACCTCACTCTCTCTCCTCCCTCACCCAATCCCCACCAATTCTGGCCAAAATCTGAACCCACAACAGCCCCTTCATTCTTCATCTCCTTCTCTCTAAAAAGTTCATCAAAATGCTTGAAAAATCCACAAAAAATCAAGCAAAAATCCAAATCAAAATCCACCTCCTACCCATTTTCCCTTAGCTACCATAGCATGGATCTAGGGATTTAGATTTCAATTTGGGAGGCTAAGTGTGCTTGTGGGATCTTCAAATTATTTGGGTATAAATTCTAACCTTTTTTCTTAATGTGTTGTTAATTGCTTAGGTTAGCTTAATTAATTGTTTAATTAGGTTTTTAATTAGTTCTAGGTGCATGATTTAAAATTCAAGAGAGGGGTTTGATTTCAAATTGGTATTTTGTGTTGTGAGATTTAGTTTATGTGATATAATTGACATATTAATGTTATGCTAAATCCAATTTAAGTTGCTAGTTTGCATATTTGCTGATTTAAAAGTGATAATTATATAATTGGTAAACTAGGTTTTTTAAATAATTATATTCTTATGAGATAAAATTCAAATTTAGGTTTCATGTCATTATAAAGATTATATTGAGTGGTTTAATGCTTTTAGTTCATGAAAATCCAAGCTAGATTGTAGTTTGTGCATTTTTGCTATAAAATTGTTAAAATTTAGGTATTTTGTAAACTAGAATTTTAACGTTTATGGAAATTAATGAGATTAAATTATGGGAATTGTTTTTATGACTTAATTAAGATATTTAGTGAATATTGTGGCCACTATATTCGTTTATATATCGAGTTTTGTACTAAAACGGCGAATTGTGTTTGCTAGATTTTCGGAAAAATGACTTTTTAAGTGAAATTGGGGTTTTTGTGAGTTTTAACCTATTTTATATTAAAATTAGTGTTCGTGAATGTGAAAATGAGTGTATTTGGGTTTTTCTCGATAGTCTGGCGTTTGTACACCGACGTCGAGAGTTTTTGGGTTGATTTGTGAAAGCAACCATAGGTTTTGACCTATGTGGGATTCGTGTGTCGTTTTGGTCATGAGTCGGATTTTAATACGATACGATGCGTTGTGATATGTAGGTACCCCCATGTGGACTTCGAGACGACAAGCAAGCGCATGGCGACGTCGGCACCGGCGATCGAGGACTAGGTGAGTAGATTTATATCTACGGGAGAAGTCGGGTGGATGGCGTATAGCACCCCCCCCAGTCCGTAGTGTAGCTTATATATATATATGTTTATATAGGTGTTTTATGATACGAGAATGTTTATTCATGTTATGATAATGTGTTCATGGATTAGCTTTGGGTTAGTTGCGAAACCCTAGAGTAGTTGTTATACCCACATACGCACACACAGACTTGCATACTTTACTTTCTTGTGCGCAGATTGGGATGTGTATACATGTATATATGCGTGGGTATGGGACTATGCATATGTACATTCATATATGCATGCATGGATAATGATGATAGTACTTGGGATTTATGATGAGTCGATGAGATTTGATTTGAGGCCGTGAGATCGGTGATATAGCAGGGTTCGTATTTGAGATACGACATGACGTTCTAGCGGGTCCTTGACGTAATGTTTCACACACGTGCATGCATACTTAGGCGGTATCAGTATTGTAGTAGACGTAGATCAGTACCCCGATCATGATATTTGATAAAGAGGATACCAGGTCAATAGTATGATGAATGTGATATTAACCCATACCGAGATTTGGGGATGCCGTACGACGGATTTAGGTACAAGCTATATTTTGATGATTGATCCGCACTCTTGACTTGGGATGTCTGATTATAGATATGGTATCGGATATGATATTATTGAGGCGGGATCACCGACTAATATATATACAGGTATGTATATGTGTCGACTCAGATGTTAGGCGGTTTCCTTACCTGTAGTCCAGCTTGTTAGCTTAGCCCTTTAGTTTAGTTTAGTTGTTAGATTAGATTCGATTCTTACCTATTTCAAAAACTAACGAATCATGGGTATTTTAAAAGACAGCCCAAGGGATCCTACGGATATTTCAAAAGACGTATCTTTTCATAAAAACACCGTAGCCCCTATTTTCAAAACCCCATGATTCGTGTTATTTCAAAAGGCACCATTTGTAGGACTTATATTAGATTAATGCAGATTAGTTATAGTTGCGTCTAGTATTCAGCTCCCGCTCATTATTGTGGTTCGCTTCGCATCGCATGCTTATATTATGTTTCATACTCCTATTATTAATATCATACTGTTAGGACACCGGCACCATTACCGATGACGCGTATGTACCACGTACACTTACTTGCCGGCTCACACACATCTTCATCGGTAATTGCCATGTCACGAACACTTTAGAAAATACAATTTCATTTGACATAGGTTGTTAGCTAATAGTTTAGACATGATATTAGTGTACTTGCCTTATATGCTAGTTGACATTGTAGTTATTGCCTACTACTTCATGCATGTTATTATTCACTGTTGTGTCGCATTGATCGATTCTCATGCCTATATTCACTGTTTACATGCTATTGATGACTTGGATTCGGATTTCATGAGATTTCTTGGATTTGGAGGAAAAACGCAAAAACATAAATAAAACTTTTCTCTCTTTTAAAATAAAAAGTGCGGTTTTCCCATGATGTATGAGTCGTCCACCATGAGTTTGCTGATGGATTTCGAGACCCGATTCGAGGACTTGGATGAACCGTTTTGGGTACATGGTGGACCCGGTAAGGTACCCCGGGGCAAGAAGCTCGTGGTGATGACGATGAGCCTGGCAGGGGGAGACTACCTACCGGTGATTTTACCCGACGCGTCGGATATCCGGAGGATACCGTCGTGGTCTTGAGATGGATGGTAGGGGCCGGTCTGGACTGACGGAGCCCTAGATATTGAGATTGAGACATTGAGATTTCGAGATATTGAGGTACTAAGATTTGATGATACAGGCCGGTCCGGATAGCCGGAGCCTGAGGCTTTGAGACATTGAGATTTATGTTTTGTGTCGATGCTAGACACTTTATGATACCGATTTCATTTATGATACCTCATTTAAAAAATTCAAAGGAAATCTCACTAATTTATGAAAACAGTTTCTTCATTTACATGTATTCTGTTTTCATGCATTCATACCTCATTCATATGATACATTGCTACCTGAGGCACTGGCACGGGCACATGGAATTACACTTGGATTAGATATTTATCCTAGTCATTGTTATAGACTGCTGGTTTTATTTGAGGATTATATATATTGATCGTATGACCTAGGATTGCGTCATACATGCGATTTCTATTCGTAGATGTTTTTCTATTCACAAGTTGGCAACTCACCCCCGTTGTGCCCCAGTTTCTTGCAGGTTTCGCCGTACAGGTTTCTTTACGGCTTTGCGGGTACAGTTTCGTTCGGGTGACTTGCTAGCAGGTGGGTTTATTTGTATCGTACCCATCATTATACACTGTATATTATTATTCAGTTGTATCTAGAAGTTCCATCAACCAAACATGTATTTACTTTGAGATAGAGACCAGTGATGTTATTCCTTCGACCTTAGAGTCACGCGTTATTTTTCTGTGGTTTTCTTGTGGTTTTGAGTTTCCTTTTGAGTTTTGATCCTCGTCGTTGGCGTTGTATATTATATTGCTTGTCTGGTTGTGGCCGTCGATTGACGAAGAGCTAGCTCCCGCTTGGGGATGCCTTTTTTTTCGATTTCGTATACTATTCATGTTGTATCCCGTTTGGGGGCCGGTATTTACAAAGGAGACTCTGCCGAAATTTTCAGGAAATTTTTGATGTTTTTAAAAACCGCATAATTCGGCTTATGCTATTGAAACTACTTGCTTTAAGTTGGTTTTTCCTGCACTCTACATCTTTTCTTGGTTTGGATTTCTGGGTTTTTGGTTTACTTAGATTACGTACGCCTCGAGACGTTCGTAGTTTAAGTGCCGGTCATGTTCCGTACTTTCGGGTCGTGACAAAGTTGGTATCAGAGCGTTTGGTTTTACCTTCGGAGTGTAGGATGACCCTTGGTTGATGGAATAGGTGACTAAAGTAGAGTGACGTACCGTAGGTATGTTCCGCGGCATATTTACGATACGCTACTCCACTTAAGAAGCCTGGGGTTGTACATTTCTTTGCTCAGTATTATATTCATTCCGATCTAGCCTCATCAGTACCAGTTATGGTTTTGCTGCTATGATTACGGGCAGGGAGAGCTACGGCTAGAGTTGCGGTCAGCATGAGCTCGTCAAGAACGAGGACTGACCAGGGCATGATTCCGGCGACACACGATTGCGGAGATGTGTCTTTTTACTGTGTTTCCGCGCAGCGAGCGTTTGGCGGATCGCCTTTATGAGGTTACTCGGATGTGCTGATTGACACTAGAGGATGGAGCCAATGATAGAGGCCAGCAGATTTTGATGACCGTTGGTGTATTGCTTATTCATAATGGTCGAGGCACTGTTCAGCGTGCAGACGAGCGAGCCAGCTATTGCTGCGAACGATGAGATATCGCCCCAGATGTTGGAGCTATTGCAGTACGAGTTGTACTAAGAGATGATAGAAGGTCAGTAGTCACCGAGGATGAATGACTAGGACATGTGGTTCGTTCGCTATCCCGATGCGAGGTCATCAGATAGGTTGATTCCAGAGAGAGACGACTTCACGCAGAGACGTGAGGGTCGACAGAGACGATCGAATGTCGGAAACCTATTATTCCAAGTTTAAAGTATTCGGAAAGACATGCAGGAAATTCTATGGTCCCTCTAGAAGAATGAAACCCTAACTCGACATAATGACTGTGTGAAAGCCTTCGAACCTTCGGGTTTGCGGCAGTTCCGCGGCGCCATTAGTGAGGCTTGGGTTTGCCCTTCTACGGCTGGACCATCGATGCTGTGGTACGTACTCGATACTATTAAATTGTACCCAAGATGTTGAGCTCTTGGGGGATTATGAGGTTTTGACAATCGATTGGATGGTTCGACTTAATTCGGATGCTAGGTGGTGGGATGCATTTCTTGGGAGACTCCCGATACGAGGATACCCGTTGGAGCTCAGTCCATGCAGCCACGACGAGACGAGTCCGAAGCAGTCGACATTAGAGAAAAATGGAGTAAGAGGTTCGTACAAGATCTGGATATGATGACGTTCCCTTCCGCCGACATCAGAGATGCGATGCGCATGCCGAGGCAGAGTATTGGATATACCTTCCAGAAGGGGTCGCGATGGGTATGCAGCTGTTCCAGAGCAAGATGCAGATATAGGAAAGGACGATGACTTCCGGACAGTTGGCAAAGACGAGACATGGAAGAGACCGTGAGCAGGATTCCTTCCAGGACACTGCTGCAATGATACTTGCACCCAGGATCAGATGTGTCACGTACATTCAGAGAGCCAGAGGCCGACGCCAGTGATATGCTGTCTTACGAGTGGTCGCGATGATTGACCGCGAGATGACCAGAGAAGTGCCAGAACGGGATCATCCCCGTTGGCACACCTGACAGGGCAATGAGCCGATGGACCAAGAGATTGGTAATTCATAGTGAAGACCTTGACCCAGGAGTGGTCATTGTTATGCACACCAGCAGGCCAGAGTTCATGATCATCGACGAGACGTCCCACTAGTGACCACGACAATTGTCCCGAGATTCTTAGAGGATGCGCTTGAGTGGTACTATTCCGCCATTATTGATTTCGATGTTTTGGGTGATTTATTCGCCTGATTTGATTTTGATGATTGAGGATTTACGATCTTCACACAGTGTTGCACTTGATATCGTTTTCGTGCTTGGGTTTCACATGTTTGTGATTTTACGGTTTTAGGCATTTAAGTTGATTTTGTGCGTATGCACGCACACGATTTGGTTCCTGCACTCTGTATAGTTTATATATGCTTGTAGTGCAGTGATACGCCTTTTGTGCACTTAGATGCACTGGACTTCGATTTCGATTGTGATACTCGATATTTGTTTTGTGCACCTTGTGCACTTGATTTGATTTTGCGCATGTTCGGCGCTTGATATTAGATTTCATGATTTCGTGCATTATGGATGCCCCTGGTTTTGGGTTTTCGCGCATGTTGAGCGCATGTCTTGAGATGCGATTTTGGTGCACACCAGATGCACTAAATCGAGAATTTTTTTCGTGCATGTCAGATGCACCTGATTTTGCTGTCAGGCATACACGTTGCCTACGATAGATGCATTGTGCACACCCGATGCACTTAGATCTTGTTTCTGTGCACTTATATGGCACGTATATGGATTTTGATTATCGTGCGCACCAGACGCACGTAGTATTCATATGCGTATTTTGGGATTGATTTCTTATAGAGCCGTACTTTTTTTTTGTGTGATACTTGCGATGTGTTTTCGTACTAAGCAGGACTAGTCAGAGGACAGTACCTGAATGTATTTTGCATGCATTGATAGCTATTGAAGGGAATTCCAAAAAGCGAGCTATAGTCTCAGTATTTATCTACGTGTCTGATATGACGCGAAACGTTTAAAACAAAAAAAACCCTTCTAAATTGTTTCCCAAAACGGCGGAACGTACATTTCAAACAAAGGTATATATGTATATAGTTATTTTCTTATGATAGACGTCCGCCATTGTGCAGTGTTATGTGCATTGCACAACAACTTAAAGGATTTGGCATGCATTTCCTCCTGATATTTACATGTATAGTTCCGATTTATGGCATATCGTTCTTGCTTGAGATTTGGCATTCGTGTCTTCCCCTTGATTCCGATGATTACGGGATGCTTGACGGAGTTTTGATTTCGAGTTATCTACTCATTACTCATGCGCATGCATTGCGCTATGATGCGTTTTATGTATTTATGATTTCGGAGCCCCGACGACTTGATGGTTTTGCTTAGAAGTTTTTGTATTTGGGGGGAGTTTGAATTTAAATTCGGGGACCGAATTTCTTTAAGGGGGGAAGATTGTAACGTTTTGAAAATCGTTTCGGTGAAATTTCGAAAAATCGGTAAAATAAGGGGGTTTTCTGTAAAAAGTCAAAATACAAATATCTTTTTATAAAAATTAAATATACATATTCTAGCTATGTAATTGCTAGTATTTTGTGTTTATTGAGCCACTGGTGAAATTTCAAATTTTCTGAAAAAAATTTATTTTATTATTATTTTAAGCCGTCACTAATACATTTAATTAGGGAAAATTACAAATTGGAATGTGTTGAAACAAATTTTGTGCATAATAAAACATTAAATAAAATTTTATCATGTGGTTTTTGAAACGAAATCGTTTGCCAAAACGGTTTAGAAAATATCGAAGAAAAATGCTTTTTTCGGTGAAATTAGTGTTAATGGGAATTGGGGTTTAGCATTTATCTTTTTCCTAACCCACACACCCATACCTCACCCTCTCCCCATGTGGCCGGCCCCACCATGACAGCCCTCCCCCTCTCCAATCACTTCTTTTTTCAAAAGAAAAGAAAAAGAAAAGAGTAGAAAATGATAGAATTAGAGTGGACTTTGACTAGAGTGGACTTTCCCCACCTCACTCTCTCTCCTCCCTCACCCAATCCCCACCAATTCTGGCCAAAATCTGAACCCACAACAGCCCCTTCATTCTTCATCTCGTTCTCTTTAAAAAAGTTCATCAAAATGCTTGAAATATCCACAAAAAATCAAGCAAAAATCCAAATCAAAATCCACCTCCTACCCATTTTCCCTTGGCTACCATAACATGGATCTAGGGATTTAGATTTCAATTTGGGAGGCTAAGTGTGCTTGTGGGATCTTCAAATTATTTGGGTATAAATTCTAACCTTTTTGCTTAATGTGTTGTTTATTGCTTAGCTTAGCTTAATTAATTGTTTAATTAGGTTTTTAATTACTTCTAGGTGCATGATTTAAAATTCAAGAGAGGGGTTTGATTTCAAATTGGTATTTTGTGTTGTGAGATTTAGTTTATGTGATATAATTGACATATTAATGTTATGCTAAATCCAATTTAAGTTGCTAGTTTGCATATTTGTTGATTTAAAAGTGATAATTATATAATTGGTAAACTAGGTTTTTTAAATAATTATATTCTTAAGAGATAAAATTCAAATTTAGGTTTCATGTCATTATAAAGATTATATTGAGTGGTTTAATGCTTTTAGTTCATGAAAATCCAAGCTAGATTGTAGTTTGTGCATTTTTGCTATAAAATTGTTAAAATTTAGGTATTTTGTAAACTAGAATTTTAAGGTTTATGGAAATTAATGAGATTAAATTATGGGAATTGTTTTTATGACTTAATTAAGATATTTAGTGAATATTGTGGCCGCTAGATTCGTTTATATATCGAGTTTTGTACTAAAACGGCGAATTGTGCTTCCTAGATTTTCGGAAAAATGACTTTTTAAGTGAAATTGGGGTTTTTGTGAGTTTTAACCTATTTTATATTAAAATTAGTGTTCGTGAATGTGAAAATGAGTGTATTTGGGTTTTTCTCGAAAGTCTGGCATTTGTACCCCGACGTCGAGAGTTTTTGGGTTGATTTGTGAAAGCAACCATAGGTTTTGACCTATGTGGGATTCTTGTGTCGTTTTGGTCATGAGTCGGATTTTAATACGATACGATGCGTTGTGATATGTAGGTACCCCCATATGGACTTCGAGACGACAAGCAAGCGCGTGGCGACGTCGGCACCGGCGAGCGAGGACCAGGTGAGTAGATTTATATCTACGGGAGAAGTCGGGTGGATGGCGTATAGCACCCCCGCAGTCCGTAGTGCAGCTTATATATAGGTGTTTTATGATACGAGAATGTTTATTCATGTTATGATTATGTGTTCATGGATTAGCTTTGGGTTAGTTGCGAAACCCTAGAGTAGTTGTTATACCCACATACGCACACACAGACTTGCATACTTTACTTTCTTGTGCGCAGATTGGGATGTGTATACATGTATATATGCGTGGGTATGGGACTATGCATATGTACATTCATATACGCATGCATGGATAATGATGATAGTACTTGGGATTTATGATGAGTCGATGAGATTTGATTTGAGGCCGTGAGATCGGTGATATAGCAGGGTTCGTATTTAAGATACGACATGACGTTGTAGCGGGTCCTTGACGTAGTGTTTCACACACGTGCATGCATACTTAGGCGGTATCAATATTGTACTAGACGTAGATCAGTACCCCGATCATGATATTTGATAAAGAGGATACCAGGTGAATAGTATGATGAATGTGATATTAACCCATACCCAGATTTGGGGATGTCGTACGACGGATTTACGTACGAGCAATATTTTGATGATTGATCCGCACTCTTGACTTGGGATGTCTGATTATAGATATGGTATCGGATATGATATTATTGAGGCAGGATCACCGACTAATATATATACAGGTATGTATATGTATCGACTCAGATGTTAGACGGTTTCCTTACCTGTAGTCCTGCTTGTTAGCTTAGCCCTTTAGTTTAGTTTAGTTGTTAGATTAGATTCGATTCTTACCTATTTCAAAAACTAACGAATCATGGGTATTTTAAAAGACAGCCCAAGGGATCCTACGGATTTTTCAAACGACGTATCTTTTCATAAAAACACCGTAGCCCCTATTTTCAAAACCCCATGATTCGTGTTATTTCAAAAGGCACCATTTGTAGGACTTATATTAGATTAATGCAGATTAGTTATAGTTGCGTCTAGTATTCAGCTCCCGCTCATTATTGTGGTTCGCTTCGCATCGCATGCTTATATTATGTTTCATACTCCTATTATTAATATCATGCTGTTAGGACACCAGCACCATTACCGATGACGCGTATGTACCACGTACACTTACTTGCCAGCTCACACACATCTTCATCGGTAATTGCCATGTCACGAACACTTTAGAAAATACAATTTCATTTGACATAGGTTGTTAGCTAATAGTTTAGACATGATATTAGTGTACTTGCCTTATATGCTAGTTAGACATTGTAGTTATTGCCTACTACTTCATGCATGTTATTATTCACTGTTGTGTCGCATTCATGGATTCTCATGCCTATATTCACTGTTTACATGATATTGATGACTTGGATTCGGATTTCATGAGATTTCTTGGATTTGGAGGAAAACCGCAAAAACATAAATAAAGCTTTTCTCTCTTTTAAAATAAAAAGTGCGGTTTTCCTATGATGTATGAGTCGTCCGCCATGAGTTTGCTGATGGATTTCGAGACCCGATTCGAGGAGTTGGATGAACCGTTTTGGGTACATGGTTGACCCGGTAAGGTACCCCGGGGCAAGAAGCTCGTGGTGATGACGATGAGCCTGGCAGGGGGAGACTACCTACCGGTTAGTTTACCCGACGCGTCGGATATCCGGAGGATACCGTCGTGGTCTTGAGATGGATGGTAGGGGCCGGTCTGGACTGACGGCACCCTAGATATTGAGATTGAGATATTGAGATTTCGAGATATTGAGGTACTGAGATTTGATGATACAGGCCGGTCCGGATAGCCGGAGCCTGAGGCTTTGAGACATTGAGATTTATGTTTTGTGTCGATGCTAGACACTGTTGATGCTGATTTCATTTATGATACCTCATTTTAAAAATACAAAGGAAATCACACTAATTTATGAAAACAGTTTCTTCATTTACATGTATTCTGTTTTCTTGCATTCATACCTCATTCATATGATACATTGCTACCTGAGGCACTGGCACGGGCACATGGAATTACACTTGGATTAGATATTTACCCTAGTCATTGTTATAGACTGCTGGTTTTATTTGAGGATTATATATATTGATTGTATGACCTAGGATTGCGTCATACATGCGATTTCTATTCGTAGATATTTTTCTATTCACGAGTTGGAAACTCACCCCCGTTGTGCCCCAGTTTCTTGCAGGTTTCGCCGTACAGGTTTCTTTACGGCTTTGCGGGTACAGTTTCGTTCGGGTGACTTGCTAGTAGGTGGGTTTATTTGTATCGTACCCATCATTATACATTGTATATTATTATTCAGTTGTATCTAGAAGTTCCATCAACCAAACATGTATTAACTTTGAGATAGAGACCAGTGATGTTATTCCTTCGACCTTAGAGCCGCGCATTATTTTTCTGTGGTTTTCTTGTGGTTTTGAGTTTCCTTTTGAGTTTTGATCCTCGCCGTTAGCGTTGTATATTATATTGCTTGTGTGGTTGTGGCCGTCGATTGACGAAGAACTAGCTCCCGCTAGGGGATGCCTTTTTTTTTTGATTTCGTATACTATTCATGTTGTATCCCGTTTGGGGGCCGGTATTTACAAAGGAGACTCTGTCGAAATTTTCAGGAAATTTTTGATATTTTTAAAAACCGCATAATTCGGCTTATGCTATTGAAACTACTTGCTTTAAGTTGGTTTTTCCTGCACTCTACATCTTTTCTTGGTTTGGATTTCTGGGTTTTCGGTTTACTTAGATTACGTACGCCTCGAGACGTTCGTAGTTTAAGTGCCGGTCATGTTCCGTACTTTCGGGTCGTGACACTGGATCTACAAAGGTTGTAGCCCCTTTCACTTAGTAGCAAATTAGTTTGCTTACTTGTAGTTTCGCCTAATCTCTAGTTAACGATCAAGCATTAGGGTTTCTCGGCACATGGAAATTTTGATTTTGGCATGGTTGATGCCTTGTAGAACCTCTTGAGTGTGCCTAGGAACCCTACAGATCATACTAGTGGGGACATGGTAGTCCATAAGTACATCTTTCAAGGTCCCTAGTCGTGGGTGTATCGTGACGGGGCATCAACATACCAGAGTAGACTAGCGTATACCTTGTCGACCCATATAGATGGGCGATGGATGATCCCATATCCATTGGTGTTTTGACATCAGAGATGATATACGGGTGCTCAGTGGAGACTGGGTACACTGGACGGACTCGCCGAGAACTCCCAGATGGTATTATACCTCACGTTAGATAGCAGTTCTCTGGTGACACTTGTACAGGCTAGTCTGTAGACCCGAGATCGTCATTGAGTCTTGTGTGATTCCCACTGTGCTTTGATTTCCACCTTACCACGTCCAACAGGGCGTGCAAAACGGTGGTTTTTGCGTACAGTCCCGAGTCATATGGAGGCAATGAGTGATAGGAGGGGTTTCGTCTCTCCAGGTATTGGGGGTTGATGTTGCGCTGTGCTCGATTGGCCATAACAGGGAAGTCCCTAGCCAGGGCTGATTTAGAGATTTACTGGTAAGTGTTACCAGTAGTTTCTCGACCCGTTATGAGCCTCACATCGGCACGACTTATCGGTTGTTGGGGTCTGACGTTTACCACCCCTAGACTTGATATGCGACATATCAGACGAGGAGACCGGACTGTATGGGAAGTGTTACCGGTAGGCTTTTACAGGAGTTGGAGCGGCCTTGCTTGCTGATCTTCTGATCGCTCAATACCTGGGTAGCCGTTACGTCCATCTAGAACCGCTGACAGCTTGTGGGTGCTTGATGTGATTATCACCTACTGCCGGCGTATTGTCGAGTGTTTAGAGTCCTACATAGAGGTTTTACTGGCTCAGGAAAAATGAAATAGGAGCACGTATATGATATGTGCGGGGCCGAGAATAATGCGTATATGTGATACCGTATTCTATTCTCGCGACTTTTTGTATCGGTCGGTTATATATGATATGGCCGGGTTATCGAATCAAGTGTTGAGTCGATAAGTCGATACAATGGATGTTAGTCGGTTATATGAGATATGACCGGATTATTAAGTCAAGTGCTGATTTAATAATTTAGTGTATAATTGTATATTAGATATACTAGTTTATATTAACTAACACTTGTTCACTTAAGGATTTTTCTCACATGTGCACAACTTTAATATATATTTGATATATATTAAAATGTGTTTTCTTTTTGTATCATGGTTGATGATACACTTGACATGGGTGTGTAAGTCATACACCATTCTATTTATTATGGTGGGTTATAATTATTTAAGATAATTACAAAATTAGTGGAATTTTGGGAATAGCATGAAGCTTGTAGAAGCTTGCTTTGCTTTGACAAAGTCCACTAGCTTTGTCTTTACTTTAGATTTTTGTTAACCTAACCATTTGGATTAGCCATGGTTATGTCTCTACATGAGTTAGTATATGATACTCACTCACCATGGTTAACTCACTCACTTGATCATTATCTTCATCTTTTTTTTTGTTCATCTTCTTCTTCTTTGAGCAAAAAAAAAGCTAGCTAGGGTTTTCAAGAGAGAGTGAAACATTGTGAGAAAATAAATTCTAAAGTGAACCCACTTCCTATTTCTCCATCCTCTGCTAGACTAGCACTTTAGTTTAGGGTGTTTGCTTCACTAATTCTCTAGTTAGTGAAGTAGAAGCTTGAGTTGATATTCCCTCGACGTAGATCTTCATCGGCCTCGAAGACTTCAAGCAAGGACGCTTCTTTCGCCTCGTGAAGCCATGCAAGAGCCCGGGAGAACCACGATCGCAGCGAAGGGACTTCAACAAGGAGCTAATGAAGTGAAGGACCGATCTACAAAGGTTGTATTTCGTATTCACTTAGTCGTAATTGTCTTTTACTAGCATGTGAAACCCTAATTTTCTAGCAACGATCTTGTTTAGAGTTATTCGGCACGGCTAAAATTTTAAACGGGCATGGTTGATGCGTTGTAGAACCTTATTAGAGTGCCTAGTAACACTACAACACGCACACAGATTTGTAGGCTCACACACTTCATCATCGATAATTGCTATGTCACTACACAGTAGGGTTGCTGCATCATGATATGCATATTGTACACTCATGCTTGCGTATATACTATTGTACACCCATATTGGCGCACATACATATTGTACACTCATGCTTGCGTATATACTATTGTACACCCATATTGGCGCACATACATATTGTACACTCATGCTTGCGTATATACTATTATACACCTATATTGGTGCACATACATATTGTACACTCATGCTTGCGTATATACTATTGTACATCAATATTGGCGCACATACATATTGTACACTCATGCTTGCGTATATACCACTTGTACACCCATATTGGCGCACATACATATTGTATACTCATGCTTGCGTATATGCCACTTGTATACCCATATTGGTGCACATATACATTGATGCATCCATACTTGCGCATATACACATTTGTATATCCATATTGGTACACTCATACATTGGTACATCCATACTTGCGCATATACACATTGCATACCCATATTGGCGCATATACACATTGGTACCTCTATACTTGCGCATATACATATTGTGCCTACATAGATAACTGGTTTTATCGGGAAATTGAGAACTGCATGTTATATTTTAAAAACTGGAATCATTTAAAAGAGCGGTTTTCCCTTAATATGTCATATCACTGTTCCATGCTGCATGATATACAGATATGCTTACATTTCTATTATATGTCGCATACATCATGCTCTATGATTTTACGCATTGAGATATGCTATTTTCATGAGATTTCTGGATTTGAGAACCGTGGACATTTTAAAAGAGATTATGTGTTGTTTTAAAAACCCGGTTTCTCTTGATATGATATTTCAGTGCGTCCACCATGCGTTTTCTCGGTTCTGAGACGTGTGTCATGTGAAATCCGATTCGAGGAGGCGGATGAGGCCGATTGCGGGTACATGGTGGACCCAGTATGGTACCCCGGGGCAAGAAAAGGATGCTGTGTATACAGACGGTGAGCCTGGCAGAGGGACTACTACCTACCGGTGATAGTATTTGGGCTCTGCGGATATCCTGAGGATACCGACCGGAGTCGAGAGATGATATGGTCCGATCCGGACTGACGGAGCCCATGGGCCGATCCGTACTGACGGAGCTTGTTATATGAGGATTTACGTATTGATGCTGGGCATGGTTTTCATGATGTTTTCGAGTGTTGATGCTAGGCACTCAGGTTCCATGATTTTGATGTGTCGTGAGAGACACCGTTGATTTATATCCTTATACTTTCATGCACACTCTTTTATGATATTTATGTGCATACAGACATTGATTATATGGGTGGACGAGATCCACATACATACATACATTGATTATATGGGTGGACGAGATCCACATGCATACAAACCTTGATTATATTGTCGAATGATATCCACATACATATAGGTATTGACAACCTTGTTGGCACATATACAGACCCGGTCACCCTAGATATCATAGTATTACCTTTATAATATAGTTGACCTATGAGTCGTTGTTTATTCGATTTCTATCTGTTGATATTTTTCTACTCATGAGTTGGCAACTCACCCCCGTTGTGCCACAGTTCTTGTAGGTTGATCGCTTGGATCAGTAGCAGCTTCGCTGGCACACAGTTGCATTCGGGTGTTTTGCATTGGTAGGTGGGACATTTGTATCGTACCCACTCTTGTATCTATATTTCATATTGTATCTAGTAAACTCCATCAATCAAAATTAGTATTTGTTTAAGTAATGAGATTTAGTGAGATGGTGGTTGCGAGACTTAGAGCGAGGTTTTTTTTCTGCAACTTGTTGTTTTGATGTCCTGCTTTATTTTATCTTTGTGGTGATCTTCGCCGTTGAGCGTCGTATACTTATATATTGTCTTGTGTGGTTGTGATCCGCCGTTTGGCGAAGAGCTAGCTCCCGCTTGCGGATGCCTTTATTATCGTTATGTATATGTCGTTTTGGATCAAAATATACAAAGGAGGCGCTGCCCAAAATTTTTAAAAAGAAGAAACACGTTTTTAAACCAGCAAATTTCACTTGCATTTTTACATTCCTTTTCTATGCATTTAGAAAACTTGATTTCATTATACCTTTATTTCAAACTTCACCTCCTTTATTTTCTTAAAATGGTTTAGATTTCTGGCTTTTAGCTTACTTGAATTCCGTTACGCCTTTAGACGTTGCGTGATTCACGTGCTGGTCACGAGCTAATATTTCGGGTCGTGACAAATTAACTCTCTACATCTCCTAAGCTATCTAAATTAGCAAACTAGATACTTTAGTTAGCTCATTCTTGAGGTTAGAGCTTGAACCATAAACTCTCGGGTGGATCGTCTTTGACACGAGGAGGCCGACGATCAAGCGCGATCTGTACTTTCTAGGAGCTCAAGAAGATGAGAAGAAGATCCGAAGGACTTGTATCTTGGTGGTATAATCTACTATCATAGTAGTTAAGAACCTCTTTGAGTTTAGTTAGATAACGTTTATGTATGATCTTGGAAGTTTAGCTGATGTTACTCGTATTAAAATTGTTTTTTGTAAATTCCGCCTTTCCACAAACCTTGTGGGGGTGTGTGACATTGACTTACAATAACCGCCTCCTGAAGAAGGCTGTTGTTACCATATACCAAGAACATCCTCTTATGTTGATAACTCCTTCCCAATGTTTCTCTAAGATTAGATTAATATAAGTTTATTGAAGCTAGTACAAAAGCAATATCTATTGTGGTACTTGACATCTCATGATTGATTCAATTGACTAACTAAGTGATATGTCAATCATGCAATCACTCTCCTCATCAGTCTACAAGACATCTCTTTAGAGAGTGTGATTCCATCACCTGCGGGTACACCACCACTCTTGGAGTCGCTTTAAAATACTTTTGTTAAAGTACCCGAATTGGGACACTTCCCAAATCTAGATCTAAAACCATAGATCTAGTCAACAGAATCCTTGATATTTTGTCCAGATCATATGTGGAGAAATAACTTGTAATAATCACAGTATAATCGATCGTAGTATAGGAATATCACTTCCTATAAGGAGTACGTCATCCAAATAGCGGGACATCTCTCCCCACTACCTTCTTACCATGTCTATCTGTTATTCTGATGAAGTCAAACTCTATGACCGTCACATAAAAAATAGATGATTTATTTTTGCTATGCTCTCTTTAGTCTATAAATAGACATAATCTACTGGCCCACCACGCTTCCGTTGCTCCCACTGACTACAACATCCCTCTGGCAGAGACATATACACGTACACTTCTAAAACCAATTTAGAATAAGTTATAGTCATCCACCTGCCAGATCTCATAGTCTAGGACAGCAGTAGTGGAAAGCTTGGGTCATCAAAACCTCCCTGTCACCGACTTTCAGGAGACCGAAATATCTCTCGGGTGGCTGAGGTTATCCACAAAATCTACGGAATGGCTAATGGATTGTCGAATCAAATTTAATCCTTAGGATCTACGAAATTTTCAGTAATTGTTTGTGGTTCTGGAATCACTTCTATTTCTACCATACTCCCACTAATGTTTTCTGAAAAGAATTCATTTTACTAAAACGGGTGTCGAGTCAAGAACAATATAACTATTGATCCTCCGAATGGTAGAATGTTAACCCTCGTCAAAGCCCGGAATAACCCACAAAATGCTATTACTAAAACGTGCTTTGAGTTTATCCGGATTCTGGTTTTAAGAATAAGCCAGACTACTCCATATACCTTAACATAGTTAAGATATGAATCCATTCTATATCCAATATAGAAACAAAAACACTAATTTAATTGGAACCGGATTTAAAATACATGCAGCTGTTTTCAGTGCATATCGACTAAATGGAAGAAGGCAATGCGACATTACTCATCAAGGAGCGCACCCATGGATGAGTAACCTGAGAGAGAAGCAAGTTCTTAAATATATTACTTACGACGGAATACCTAGCATAAGTATTTATACCTTCGATCATCTCGAAGAATCCTAATACTTGCAATATATGGTTCTCAACTTTATTCTTATACCTATAACTTCTCAAAATTTGGACCTTGAATTTCAACAAAATGTGTATATAAAATCAGAGAAGTCATAAGTAAAAGGAATATATTACGAGTACCAACCCCTTATCCTAATGGACATCGGACAACATACAATACTTTGTATAAGTTCTCTGAGTTTAATAACTCAAACACTGTACGTCGTAGGTTGAAAACTATGTTATGGTTAAGAGGAATTACACCGTTGTTGAATGCAGCTTACCTAACCATCAACTAATATAGGTAAATGTCATAAACATAATTTCAAAAAGATGTATCTCGATTTATAAAATAAACGTACAGATATATCAGTTTGAAATTGGTACATAACAATAGATATTCAAAACCAAATTTTTACCGTTAGGAAAAACCCATGTGATTTTCTTTAAATATCACCAATTACAAAGAATTCTGATATTAAGGATCTAATCACCCAATTCCCAATATTCTACTCTCACTCAGCATCTGTAATGCTATAAAGATATGAGAATCAAGTCTGGTAAATACATACCCTAGAGTCAGAAACTAATTGGGAAAGCAGTTTTCAATTAACACCGCACAGTAAAACTGAAATATGAAAATGTTTCGAGTGGGTGCCCGGGTATTCCTAGTAACGCCTCTTCCACTATCCAGATTTATGACAGTAGTCGCAATTTTCCTTGCCTTCACTCCAATCCCTTTATATGTCTTTGCTTCTTACCTTTTGTACACCATACTTAGGCTAATTGGTTTTCTTTTTTCCTTATCTTTGGGCACCTGCCTAAGGTTTGGAAGAAGACTATCCAATAAGCGTAATAGGTGTACTCTCCTAATACTAGGAGCTCTCACAATCTGAGAGAAGGGAAAAAGAAAAGACAACCGAATAATCTTATTCAATTTCTCCAGAACCGGAATCCATCCTCGAATAGAAGCAAGTTTCTCCGAGTTCGTATGTAACTATACGATGGCATACCCAAGAAATATGGATCTTCATAGTGGTATGGAGTATTCTGCAGAAATGCAAAGCGAAAGTAGGGGTGGCAGGGATATATGCGGTTTTGTCATGAATCATGACAACCCAAAGCTAAAGTATGTAAGAAGGTTCAGTTAACTTGGTTCAGGAATTTTAGTTTAAGGTCAAGTCATGGTCGCTGCCAAAGAGAGAGAGAGAGAGAGAGAAAAGAAACACTCAGCGTGCACTCTAATCTAGATTAGATTGGTTAATCACTTTATCTAATCAGGATGGCTCCCAATATTTCCTCGAGTTCTCCTTCAAACCCTAAAATGAGAATTAGTCAGATTCATCTGAAAATCACTCGAGCAGTAATACCTACTCATCAGTGGGAATCGAGACCCAACTATCATTGCGTGATAACTTGATAGAAGCCACTATAGTCACCACACTCCCAAGGTTTGCGCATGCCTGGCAAGTTTCCTTTATATTTGAAACTCCGGATATGGTTTTTACCCCTAAGACACAAGTGACCTTGACACAGTCAACAAATTGAAGGGTCCTAGTCAAGTTCAACCCATCATTATCTTGATTGCATTAAACCCACCCGCACGAGCCATTGACACAGTCAACAAGGCCCCACGACTATCCTAACTAATCGAATATATATGCTACAAACGAGCACCACTTAGCTACCAAACACTATGCCTTGACGCAGCCAACAAACGAAGCACAAATACTAAGTACTACTCATAGGAAATGACAGAGGGTTACGGCTAGTTTTTGGTGAAAAAACTTTAACGTAATGAACTTGATATCGTTGAAGGAACCCGAGCAGTTTTGGAAAGGAGTGGTTTAGGCTCCGCATTTTTAAAATGAGCGGTTTTGAAGAAAACCGATGGTTTTAAAGAAAACCGAGTAGTTTATAGTCACATAAACTTTTGTCAAAGAGGTCACTCCCTGTGAAGGGATCTAGGCTCTTTCCTCATCGAATGAGGTGCAGAATATTCCTAACTGAATACCTCAATGCAAAGCAAAAGGAAACGCCTATAGTTTTCAAAAATTGGTTCTAACAACATCATTTAGATTTCTTTTCCTTGCATTAATAAGAATTAATGCAGTCCCATTAATTAAAAATATCATGTCAGAAAAGAAACGAAAATAGGCATGCACATATATGCCATCCTCATTCACCACAGGGTTCCGGGTCTTCACCGTAATGTTACTTAACATACAGCAGGTTGGGGACAGGACTATCGCAGATGCAAAACATATATAGCGTATACTCTCTCTCTCTCTCTATATATATATATATATATATATATAATATAGAAACATTCGTCTCATGCATGATATTAAGTAACAAACAAGAAACATCACAGCATTATCACAGCGGAAGAAAACAAAATATGGAAATACGGATAAACTAGGAAAAGTACATTTCAATAGTGCCAAATGTGAAATGCAATTTTACCGGTCATATGAATAGCCTATAGTATCGGATCCTAGACCCCTACGAGTGCAGTAAGCTACCCGCCAATCCTAGAAGCGAAGCAACCCCAATCAACAAAATAAGTGGGCAACCAAGCACTTCCAAAATCCAGTGACTTAGGCACCCCTCCGCGGGTCAATCCTATAACCCCTATGAGTGCGGCGAATAGCCTGCCAATTCTAGATTAAGGCAACCCGGTCTCAACGCCATGAGATGGAGGCCTGTTGCCCTCTAGAACCGGGCTACTCAAGCACTCCGCTGTGGAGTAATCCTAGTGCATGTAATGAAAAAATGAATATACAATGGTGACTACATCCGCAACCTGGACATGCCCGAAAGAATAATACAAGCCGCGATGATGGCAGTCTATATGTCGGACGCTCGCCACGTAATATGAATATACATTACATCATAGAGAACTATATAATACTACGGACACCGGGAAATCCATCGCGACAAATCCAACATAACCATAATTAACAGAGCAACACAGAACATCAACGCAAATATCATGTTCGTAAACCCGTCTGATTGTGCATATAGCAACCAGTCGGATTATATCGCGCTATGATATTCTCGGTCGCAGAAACAAGTGCACAGAAAAACATGAATTTAAAATTTCGATCGATTAAAACTTTCCGCATTGGCCCCAAGTACAAACCAGTACACAAACAAATCTGGATCAAAACCAAATATTCCAAAAATCACATTTCCATGAAATAGAGCTCCAGAAAAAATTTAGGGCACTGTAGCCAAAATTGGGCCGCAGATCAGCAGCCAAATGGTGCATTTGGCGGCTAATCAGCGGTCGAATTTTGGGCTTAAGTGCCCAAATTTTTTTCTTAGCTCTAATTTTTCCTGCACATAATTTTAATACAACCTGAAATTTTTTTGAACAATTTTGAAATTCGAACAACAAGCAAGGATTTTGGAAATGTGATTCGGAAAATTCCGTTGATCGAAACTATAAATTAGTGCAAACAAGTGTAGCCTTTAGCATGGCTCTGATACCACTGCTGGGAACTTAGCCACACTAGCAAACTAATTTTAGAACATGGATTTCAAAAATTTCTAGTTTGCTAAAGTTCCAGAACCAGGAATCGAACTAAAGAGCTAGAACTTGCTAAAAAAAACCTATTGAGCTATACTAATCTACTATGTGTAGAATACTCACATTCTCAAGCTTTCTTCAAGTGCTCCGGATCGTGCTTCCAAGCCAGTTTTCCTTTGCCGAAGATGATCCACCTGAAGGAAACGATCCAAGCTCCAGTTTCGCCTAGCGAAGCAACTGATGCTCCAAGGTCGCTAGGAATGGAGAGTGGGGATGTAGGAATTTTCCACTATCTTTTTCTCTCATTTCTAAAGCTCAAGTGAGCAACTAAAGAAAAAGGAGGAGGAGGTGAAGAAATGGCCAAGACAAAAAATGAGCAAAGCGATGAAAGAATGGAGAAAGTGAAGTATGTAATAAGAATGGCTTTATTATTTTTTACAACCATACAAAAATATCATAACATTTTACAATAAACAAATACAGGCCAATTCCTCTCTATATACTTCCAACCATGCTCATGCCACCTCACCCTCCACCTCATTTTCAAATTATTTTCAAAAAAGAAAATCATATAATGAGGTGTCCATCTTCTAAAAGATATTTCGTATATATACGGAACACAACCCGGTATACGTATCGAAGTACATATACACGTATCCGTATAAAAATACGAATAACCAAGAGAGAAAATGAATAGTGAACAATAATACTAGAATATTATATATATATATATTAATAAATCAAATCTTGATTTAATAATCCGGCTTAATCCTAAACCGCTAGTATTACCAACCGTCCGATTAAAATCCGTGTAGCTTATACACATATTTAATCAGACACCTGTATGTACCAACATACGTCATCTACATCATATCGCCTAAACCGGGAAAATCCTCTGTGTGGGACTCTAAAGACTCGTCAATACGCTGGTAGTGGGTGTAACGACGAGCACGTCAGCGGCACTAGCTGTACGTAACGGCTACCCAGGTATTGAACAAAAGAAAGGCCGACGAGTAAACTCATGCGTACCCTTACTGAGCCTGTCTGTGATAATCTCCATAAAGTCCGGTCTTTTCGTCTAAGAGTATCGCATATTGGATCTAGGGGGTGGATAAAATCATACTCCTAATAACGCGATATTTCATGTCGGTGTGAAGCCCATCACCCACTAAGAAACTACTGATCTAAATCAATAATTCTTGTCCACTTGGCCAAGAATTTCTGGTGATGGCCACCCGCACAGCGCGGCTTCTACCCCCAATACTGGGAGAGACGAATCCCCGACGATCCGCTCACTGCCTTGGCTCGGGACTGTACCTAACTAAAACATGTTTGCACGACTCGTTTGAGCCATGGTAAGGTAGTAATCAAAGCACAATATGAACTCGCACGAGACAAATGACAATCTCAGGTCGACAGACTAACCTGTTCTCATCTCACCTGAGAACTGCTATCTGACAATAGGTATAATACCATCTAGTATGTTCTTGGCGAGTCCGTCCAGTATAACTCATAACCCAATGACCACCTGTATACTATCTTAGGTGATTAACTAACACCAATAGCTTATGAGACAGGCTACCGCCTCTCGTCCGGGTCTCAGAAAGTATACACTAGTTTACTCCGAAGTATCAATGCCCAATCTCGATACTCCTTCGACTAAAGACTTTTTAGGATGTGATTACGGACCACCCAGCTCCCACGTATATTATCGCCATCATAATGCTGCTAGTCAAGCAAGAATCTTATGAGCTCTATCAACATGTAATAGTGATCTGTAATACCACATAATGCATGTACATGATGATAGAGACAAACCAGATTGCATACTATCATCTCGAGTAAGACTGTTCTACCTGTATAGGTCCTCGCTCAATCATCATAATCGCCTGATCAGAATTACAATAATTGCCTTGAGGGCACTATAGCCAACAAAAGGTAGCTAATCACTAACCGAGTAGTTAAACTCCCTCTTGTTTACTAGTTTAGTATTTGGAATCTATTCTAGGTCATAGAAGTTCGTGCTCTTTGTCTTGAAATTTTTTCTTTGTATGCAGCCTTCGCCGGAAGTTAGCGGCACGATCACGAGCGTCTACGTACACCTGCCCCATTCTAAATTGATCCGTTACTTTTTTTGTTTTATATATGAACAATACAAATTAACTATTCCAAATTAGATGTTTATGAATAAATTTGTGAATATTCAAAAATTGTATCCAAAAATGCCATAGAATAAAGAAAAAAGAGAAAATAAACGATTTAGGTATAATATATTCGGGTCAAACTGGTCGAAACTGGTCCAGATTGATCAGTTCATTTTATTGTATATTTTTATCATCATTTCACTATCTTTTGTTAAGTAATAAATGCAAGAAAAAGGAAATCAATAATAATTGTGATTTATTGGAATTAAAATGATTTATTTATTTAAATGCTACTAATGGCATTGGTTAAGTGAATAATTCGAGACACTACAGGTTTAATTGTCTCAAAAAAGAAAAGAAGGAGATCAAATCAAATCAAATCAGCAAATCTTATCAGCCTGTTTTGGAAACTGGAAGAGAATCCTTGAAACCGCATTGAGATGGAAAGAGATTCGAGATATGATGCAATCAAAACTAACAAAATCAAATCAGGAGAGCATAGCCAAAAATTAGCATAAATGACCGCGGTTAAACCGAGAAAAATCAGTCAACCCCGAGAAAAGTTGACTCCACTTGCATATCTACCGTTAAATTTTGGCGTATAGTTCTGATTTATTTTAGGGTTTGGGTTTCTACTGTATTCTTATAAATATGTAGTTTCAGGAATTAAAAAGGGTCTTCTCCTGGAGTATAGTTTTTTAGGCCATGTATATTTCTTTTCTTACTTTGTAGTTGCTTTGGAGTTGAAGAACGTTTTTATTAAAGTTGTAAGTCTGTTTTAATCAATAAATTTCTTTTATTTTTTTTTATTTTAATTGTTGTCTTTTACTTTGCATGCTCTTTTTTCTGCCTTTGACATGATGTTTTCTTCTTTTAATTCATGAATGTTTTTCTTTTCCAACATGAGTAGCTAAACGCAGCAATACCTAGGGTATGATGAACCAAGGCTAGAATGTAATAAAGATGTAGTTTTTCTCTCTCATTATTTTAGGATTAATTAAAATGATAAATTTGAATATGATAATCATAATATTCCTTCTCTTTTGATAATTTATTAAAGTAAATAGCCTGTAAGTTATTCTCAAGAAAAGCACATTGTAATTTATATCATTTTAATTTAATCTCTACACATGTCTAAAGTGATCTAGAATAAAAATATTGTTTTTACAGACTTTGATAGGGTATGTAGTAAATAAAGCATATACATTATGCTAGGAAATAAAAACCAAATTTTTAGAATAGATTAATTGGATCTATATGAGAGAGGAATAAAATGCAGCTTTATTATATGTTTAGCCTAGGAGATTCTAACCCTAGGTATGCATTCTATTATCTGAATTTTAATTCATATCATTAGTTTTTTCTTCAATCGGCATAAAAATTCCAACTTCATTTATTCTGATTGAGCATATAAATAAACTAAAAGTCTTCTCTGTGGATCGACCCGTTAACGCATAAGTGCTATAACTGTACACCATGCTCTTGCAGTTAATAATAAAATTATACATCAAGTTTTTGGCGCCGTTGCCGGGGAAAACGGTTTTAGTTTTATTTGTTCTTTGGATTAATAGTTACTTTAGTTTTTTTCTTTTATATTTCAGGTTTTAAAAGGTGAAACAAGGAATGAGGGAGCTCTCGGCAAAAATTTGGAACAAGAAGCCATGATTCGACCGTTAAAACGCGGTCAAATACCCTATCAAGACAGCGGAAACATGGCAATTTTAAAGATTCTTAAGCTCAAGTTTTTTATAAGTACTCTCTGCTTATTTCTCTCTCGACCTTGATATCTCTCTTTTCTATTTCTTGTAGGACTTCTTTGCGCCATTTAATTTTTTTTTTTGTACTTTCTGATTAGATTTGATTGGAATTGATTTGTTGCATCCATATTTAAAATATCTTCAGGGCAAATCATAAAAGATAAGGTGGGGATCTCATCACCCTTTCTTGGCCCACAAATCATCTTCCATATTGTATGAATCTAAGCTTCTAATTAAAATCGATTAGATTTAAAACCTTAAGGACTCACATAGCTCACTTGAAAAAGTTGACTTTTAGGCTAACTAATATTTCGAGGGGTCTAGTTCGTTGGTGTTAAGGCAAGTATAACTAAGGTAAGTGGTTATTTAATTAGGCCCGCTATTTCGGTGATTCGTATAGCTGATACCTCCCACTTACTTGGCATTTATCTGGCTGATTGGTTAGTCTACTTTAGGTTTAGCCAGCCTAACGGTTAACTTAGGAGCTATCTAGGTCTAGGTTCACCTTAGTCGCCTAGATCGGTGGCTTGGTTTGCTTGTTAGTCTTAGATTTTTCTTTAGATTTAATTTTTTTTTTAAAAAGAGAAAAATATTATTATAAAAAAAACCATAAAAACTTTCATAGTGCATGAGCGTTTGGGCTTACGACAATACGAAACGCCTAGTCCGAAAAGTCATTATAGAAGAAGAAATAAATAACGTTATAGCTCTTACCACACTTAGAGATAGATGTTACTCGGTCAAGTCATCTTTGCCTTCGTGCATCAGCTTGCCGGTCGCTAATGGAAACTATTTTGCAGTACATCAATTTGCTTCTAAAGTTTACCGGTTTAGACTCGGAGGACGCATATATTTTCATAAGTGAATTTGAAGAAGTGTGTGCAATGATTAAATTGCCACAGATAAATGAGGATGCAATAAAACTTAGGTTTATACCATTTTCCTTGAAAGATAATGGTAGGAAATGCCTATATAGAATTCCCAGTAACTCAATCACATGTTTGGATGAATTCATAAAAACGTTCCTTTAGAAATTCTACCCAATTCATAAAACGTCCAAGATTAGAAATGAAATAAATAATTTCCATCAAATAGTGGGAGAATCATTTCGGAAGTACTTAGAACGCTTTAAGGATCTATTGATCAAGTATCCACACCACGGTATAGAAAAATGGAGACTTTGTCAAATAATTTATGAAGGATTAAATTACAACTCTACGACCATGTTAGAATCCATGTGTCAAGAAGATTTTTTGTCTATAGATAAGGATAATGCTTGGAAGTTCTTAGAAGAATTAGCCGAAAGAACTATGTAATGGGAAGGTTCGAACGAGAAATCAATTTACTTTAGGAGTAATTCAAGTCTAGCTGAATCATCTACAGCTTTGGAAACCAAACTAACCGCCTTAATGCGTAGGATGGAAGCTATAGAGATGAAAATGCCAAGTCAAGTGAGTGAAGTTAATCAAGTGTCGCAGTCATTGTATAACACATGCCAAAATCCTAGCTACTTGTCAGAAGAATGTCCATATCTTAATAATTCTCAACGTTTAGATCAAGTTAATGCAGCATTTAACAGACCTAGAAATGATCCGTTTGCGCTATCCTATAATCCCGGTTAGAAAAATCATCCAAATTTCGCATAGAATCAAAATTCTCCAAATAATAACTTGAACAATAAATTTCAAGCTAATAATAACACGAATAATTAATATTAGTCATACCAAAATAGAGTAGGTCAACCTAATAATGCGAATTAGTCAAATCCTACTTATGCTCCACCGGGCGTTGATACTGAAAATGAAAAAAAGGTCTCTATCTTAGAGAAAGGGATAGAAAAATTGCTTAAAACAACTCATCAAACTAGCCCCAACATAGAAGCGTTGATCAAAAATTCTGCAGAAACTACGTCTACTTTAGCCATGTTCATACAATCTAGTGAGCAAATGCATAGTGCAAATACCTAATCAATAGATAGGATAGAAATGCAGATGGGCCAACTAGCTGCTCAAATGACTGAAAGGGAAAAAGGAAAATTACCTTGTCAACCCATTACAAACCCAAGGGATCAACGAGCTAATACAATTCAGTACATGGTTCAAGAATACCAAGTTGATCAAGTCAACGCCATCACAACTCTTATGTCACGTTAAGCTAGTGGACAACCAAGTTGTCATTCCTACCAAGTCGAACGAACTACAATCCCAACCACACTCTTCCCAATCTAAATCTCACCAAAGTGATGAACCGAATCAATATGACTCGAACCAAGGATCTAAATAAGAACCTCCAACTGTTAGGTTAAATAGACCTATTGAAACAAAAGCGCCCTACCCAAATAGGTTAAAGTCTAACAAACAGTCAGCTAATATGGAAAAAGTTCTTGTGATATTTAAACAAGTTAAAATCAATATTCTGCTTCTTTATGCTATACAACATGTTCCATAATATGCTAAATTTCTAAAGGACTTGTGCACCAAGAAAAGACATACTAATGTGCCTAAAAAATTCTTCTTAGCCGCTAATATTAGCAAAGTAATTGTTAGTTATATGTATGCCCTAGAGGGCATTACTGTACATGTGATGTATATTGTAGTGGATGCTTGGACATATATAGGAAGGATATTCTTGCTCGATATAATAGTATGCTATCTGGTTACTCTTTATCTTAAGATGTACACTGATTGTCTCTCTATTACATGTTGATAAAGCCCTTAGGATGAGTACTTGACTACCAGGATTATGATGGAGATTGTACTAGTGGGGACAGGGTAGTCAGCAACTATATCATTCAAATGTTCGTAGTCGTGGGAGTATCAAGACAAGGCATCGATACTCCAGAGTAGACTAGCGTATGCACTTCTTGACCCAAATGATAGGCGATGGATGATCCCACATCCATTGATGTTTTACATCAGAGAAGGTATACGGTACTCAGTGGAGACTGGGTACACTGAACGGACTCGCCGAGAATTCCTAGATGGTATTATACCTATCGTCAGATAGGTATTCTCTGGTGACACTGGTATAGGTTAATCTGTTGACCCAAGATCGTCATAGAGTCTTGTATGATTCCCAATGTGCTTTGATTTCCATCATACCACGTTCAAGAGATCGTGCAAAAAGGTGGTTTTTGGGTATAGTCCCGAGTCATATGGAGGCAATGAGCGATAGGAGAGGATTCGTCTCTCCCGGTATTGGGGGTTGATGTTGCACTATGCTCGATTGGCCATAACAGGAAATCCCTGACAGGGGTTGCTGAGATTTACTAGTAAGTGTTATCAGTAGTTTCTTGAACCGTTATGGACCTTGCATCGGCATGACTTATCAGGCTATTAGGGTCTGACGTTTTACCACCCCCAGGCTGCGATATACGATATATCTGACGAAGATACCGGACTGTACGGTAGTGTTACTGATTGGATTCGTAGGAGTATGAGCTGGCTTGCTTGTTGATCTTATGATCACTCAATACCCGGGTGGCCGTTACGTTTAGGAGACCGCTTGCGGCTTGTGGGTGCCTGATATGATCACCACCTACTGCCGGCGTATTGATGAGTCTTTAGAGTCCTACACAGAGGTTATATGTGATATAGCCGGGTTATCGGATCATGTGTTGATTCGATAGATTGTTACATTTGATATTAGTCGGTTGTATGTGATATAGCCGGATTATTAAATCAAGTGTTGATTTAATAATTTAATGTATAATTATATATTTGATGTATTAATTTTCATTAACTAATATTTGCTCACTAAACATTTCTTTTTTTCACTTGTGTGCATATAGTATATATGTGATATATATTAATATACATTTTATTGTGTCATGCTAAATGCCATATGATATATGGGTGTATGAGACTTACTGATCAGTCGAAAATAATGTATTTTAAACACGGCAATTTTCCTATCTTTTGCACTCATTTAGAAGTGTTCGGTATTCATATTTCACATATTAGCAAATCAGTCGTAAAATACCAGATTGCATGTATTAGACTTTTAAACCGACACTTTAAGGGAAATTAACCGCATTTCATGGCATCGCATCATTTCTGTATTTGCGCAACACTTGTCTTGGGTCTGTGCAGGAAATACGGAAGAAAAGCAAAAGAGTTGATCAAAAATACGCCAACTAAATCATTTCAGATCTGGTAGCAATTCAGATGGAGAAATACAAATCAATACATCAAAAGAAGGCCCATGAGACATCCCAAGACTGTACCAGAAATATCAAAGCCCAAGGCCCACAAGTAGCCGCGGATCCGCGGCAGGAACTTGCTTGCGCCGCGGATCCGCGGCTATCTTGACACTTCAGCAATTAATTTTCAGTGCAGATTGCTTCTCTCAGGGCCCACATTCAATTCTGATATATTAAATTCCAGAATTCTCGCGAAGCTACTGCCAGATCAGCAAAGATCATTAAGCAAGGCTAATCCTAATTAAGCTCCTAACTAATCACATCTAGAAGCTTCTCCCCTAACTAACTTTTGGAGGGAAATTTGAATTTCCTCAACAAACTTTTGGAGGGAAAATTAGAATTTGAAATCCTAGATCTAGGGTTTGGTTATCTATAAATAGAGCCTAGATCTAAGGGTTGAGGTTCATTCATCATTAGTTGTTAATCTTTTAGTTAGCTAATTCCCTCTTTCATCATCTTCTTCCACAAGTCTAGTGACAAGGCTTGTGCGAAACCCTAACCCTAATTCCACTCCAAATTCAAGATCTTGAGTGCCAATCAAGCGAGAAGCCTTCAACCTTTTAGGAGCCGAGCCGATCTTCAATCGGGCAAGTGATCCAAGCCGATTCGTGACCCACGGAGACGAGCGAAGTCAAGTCGACGATCGAATTCTTCCTCTTGTAGTTCTTGAGCGAATGTAATGAAATTGTTGATATAAATAAAAGGTGAAATTCTTTAATCTTGCTTTCTTTTAATTCTTGCATCATGATTAGATCTCAATTTGTAATTGTTGTTCTTGTTGTGATGTTTGAGTAAAACTCCGCTCGTAAAGGAGTCGAGACGATTGTAGAATGATGATGTAACAAATCTTAATACGATTTTTAAGTCCTACGAGTTTTGTAAACCCTAGCAAGTTCAAGAATCGATGACCTAGTTTCGTAGCGATGCTTTCTTGATTGTGATCGCTCGAAATTAGGGATCTACGATCGTTTCTTGAATTTACTAGAGGCTAGAATATGAATGATATCAATGAAAGAACAAGAGATAAGATGAAACCCTAGTTTCACAAGAAGTTTCTAATTCTCATCGATCATCATCGATCTAGTATCAATTCATCGAAGGATAAGAATACGTAATTGTAAGATTACATCACATCTATAGATCCGATCGATTCCTACGAGCCTCATTTCGATTCTTGATATTTGGTTTGTAAAAATCATCAAACGATCAATTCTTGATTCTATCTTTTACTTTTCTTAGATCTAGATATTTTCTTTTTCTTGAAATACAAAATTTAAATCATGAATTGTTTTCGTTTCTTTTCTTTAAAGTTTCAATTCATCTAATTCGAAAGACGAACGATTACACTTTCCCTGTAGACGATCCGCACTCACTAACAAACTACATCCGAAACCGTAGTTGATTGCGGTCAAATAATTTTTGGTTGTGATTTCTTTACAATTTCCCAATTACACAAACAAGAATCGTTTCAATCACTTACACCATACTTGATATAATGAAGGGTTTATATTTATCGATGTAATTCAAAATTGGATGGAAATTTGTCATGGCTACAAGCTTGTAGAAGCATGTGGAATCATTGACCAAGTCCACTAATTTTGTTTTACTTGTAGATATTTATTAACATAACCATTATTGTTAGCTATAGTTTAGTCTCTACATGAGTTAGGGTATGACACTAACTCACCCATGGTTGTTATTCTCACCTTATGAGTTTTCATTCTCATCTCCACTTCATCTTCTTCTTCCTCATGAGAAAGCTTGCTAGCTTTTGAAATGGTGAAGAAATATTGTGAGAAAAATAAATCTAAAGTGAGACCAATTCCTACTTCATCATCCTCTATTATATTAGCCATCTAGTTTAGGGTGTTTGCTTCACTAATCTACCATTAGTGAAGAGGTAGCATGAGCTTGGGTCTCCTCGATATAGATCATCTTCGGCCTAGAAGAATTCGAGCAATCTTGTTCATTTCTTTATGTGATCCCTTACTAGAGTTCGGGTGTTCACTACTTGGAGCGAAGGGACTAATACACGAAGATTTAGAAGTGAAGGACCGGTCTACAATGGTTGTATTCCTCATTCACTTAGATGTAAAGTTGTTTACATTGTTGTTTCATCTAAATCTCTAGTTAAGATTCTAGGTTAGGGTTCTTTAGTACGACAAAAATTTGAAATTGGCATGGACGATGCCTCCTAAGACCTTGATGTCATGCTCGGTAACCTAGCAGTGGTATCAGAGACAAGCTAGAGAATTAGACGATATTTGTTAGATTATGAAACTGAAACAACTCCGAAACACTCGAAACATAATCTAGTTTCTGTCAAAATTTTCAGAGAGTGTAAAATTTTTTAAGCAACTGCAGAATGTCATATGAGATGTAACATGAACAACACATAAACCTGAGCCCTCCTCGCCGGAAAATGGCCGCCCACATGCCTTCAAAAACCGGCCAGATCGGTTTAGTTAGAAATTTTGGGCATCAAGTTTTTATGATGTTCCAGTCTCTGGGTTTTGGTATTTCAGGTGTTGCTTGTTTTTGCTAAATTTGCATGTGATCTTATTTTTGTGCAAAGGCAATTCGGAGTGTTTCATAGTCGTAATTCTAACATCTATTCGGGTTATTTAGACGACGTTAAAAGGTTCGAACGGATATCAATACCCCAATTTTTCCCTCGCTGGAAATTTTCCAAGTGTTTGATTTTTCAAGTTTAAAATCTTCGGAAAATCATGCAAGTGATTCTGTGGATCCTCTAGAAGAACGATACCCAAATTCGACTTTTTAGATCGTGGAACCGCGGTCATACCCTAGGGTTTGTGGCAGTTCCGTGGCAACATGAGTGAGGCGTGGGTCGGGCCTTCTACGGATGGTTCATAGGTGCTGTGGCATGTTCTGGGTACATTTTGAACTCCGCTCAAGTGTTGAGCTCTTTGGGAAATTTTGGGTGTTTGTTTATTCGATCGAAAAGTTTAACATTCTCTAGCTATCTGTGATTGTGATACAATACTAAGAATTCACAATAATTAGTTATGTGATAACTAGTTCGAATTTTTTAAATCTAGCAAGTTAGTCTCATTCGATCGGTTGCCACGGAATTTTGATATGGATCAAAAGTCCGTCGCAATTACGTAGTGTACACGGATACTCGTCGGGCAACCTTACTAGATAGCCATGCCCCATAGCCCCGACCAAGTGACTGTAGGAGAACTCCGTTGCCAAAAGAATCCGTTCGGGTGCTCGCGGCCACGGTGTTCCGCCTATGTGCACTTCGTCGACGTCATCGGGGGTGCGGCTGTCTACTAAAGTTTCTGACGAGCATTCGATTAGGTTATCGGGAATCTTATTGAATTACCCGACAGGTTATTGGAAAGTATTTTCAATATTGAGACTAAAATGCGAGGTTTATAATTGTTAGGCATGTGATGTCCAAGGAATTCATTTGGTAAGGCATGAAATCCAAAGTATGTGATACATTGGGTTTATGATGTCTAAGGTGGTTGCAGATGCCAATTGTTGTAGCTTTTCAATTTCTTTTCTCCGACCGTAAGTGTAATATGTGGTGTATCACCGGTTTCGTTGCTATATGTCAACGACAATTGGGATACACATATTTACTTACGTTTATGACATGTGATGTTATGTGTTGCTGTAATATGTTATATTGGATTGTCGTGTTTTGAATAGCCGGGTATTTTTTATGTGAGATGAGTGTTTTTTATTTTCATTCATATAAAAGCTTGTATGTAATATTCTTTTATTAGGGCACTTCCGGGTTGAGGATGATGTCACCATTAATGTATATTATTTACTTTTCTGCATTAGGATAGACCCAAGGAAGAGAGCACAAGTAACTGGGTTCTAGGGTCCAGTGGTAGACCATCTTATGAAGTTGAGACCGGGTCTCTTAACTCTAGAATTGGGTGGGTTGCTTGCCGCTCTCGTAAGGATCTAGGGATATGGGTTTGACTATTTATCGCGACCGTGGAATCCGTGTTGTATACTGTCTTAATCTAAAACACAGAATTCCTAGTATATGGAATATTTCATATGTGTTCATCTGCTGCTGATATTCTGTGATGTGATCACTTGATATGTTGAGACGAATAGTTATATATTATATATATGATATATAATAACTATTGATGCTTTCGTTTCTTATGTGATGCTTAGGAAGCATAATTGATGGGACTTCATTAAAGAGATTAATGAAATAAAAGAAACCTAAAGATGTTGCAGAATCTTGTTTTAAAAATCTGGTAGCTATAGTTCTTGCTTTGCATAGCGGTATTCCTTGTTGAATATCCAGCACCTTATTCGATTAGGAAAGAACCGAGATCCCTTCACCTGGAGTGACCTCTTTAGCGAAACTGGCAGATGCTATAACCCACTCGGTTTGTTTTTTTGATTGCTTTTTTAGTTCATGCTTTGCATAGTGGTATTCGTGAAATATCCCACACCTTATTCTATAAGGAAAGAGCCGAGATCCTTCACCGGGAGTGACCTCTTTAGCAAAACTAGTAAAAGCCTCAAAAACACTCCTTTTCAAAATCACTCGATTCTACAACGATATCAAGTTCATTAGGCAAAAGGTTTTCTTAAAAACCTGTCGTAGCCCTCCGTCATTTCAGATAAGTTGATGGATATAGTGCCCTCAAAGTTAATTATTGGATCGCAGGCACGTGATTGCAATGATTCAGGGAGGACCTATACCGGTAGGAAAGTTTTACTCGATATGATAGTATGCTATCTGGTTTGCATTTATCAGTCGTGTACAGCTTTAGGTGACATGATCACTATTACACGTTGATAGAGCCCTTAGGATCCTGCTTGACTACCAATAGTATGATGGCGATCATATACGTGAGAGTTGGGTAGTCGATAAGCACATCCTTAAAAGTGGTCCCTAGTCGTTGGAGTTTCGAGACAGGGCATCGATACTCCAGAGTAGACTAGTGTATACAGTCGAGACCCCGACGAGGGGTAGTGGACGGTCTTACAAGCCATTGGTGTCAGTTGGATCACCTAAGATGTATACAGGTGCTGATTGGGTTATGAGTACACCGGACAGGACTCGCCGGGAACCTGCTAGTTGGTATTATACCTAGCGTCAGATAGCAGTTCCCTGGTGACATGTGTATAGGTTAGTTCATCGACCCGAGGTCATCATTTGTCTCGTGTGAGTTCCCACTATGCTTTGATTACTACCCTACCACGGCTCAAAGGAGTCATACAAACAGGTTTTAGTTGGGTCAAGTCCCGAGCCACATGGAGGCAGGTGAGCGGATCGGCAGGGGATTCGTCTCTCCCGGTATTGGGGGTGAAATCGTGATGTGTCTAGGAGAGCCATTACACCAAGTCCTTGGCCAAGGCAGGTGAGAATTAATGGTAAGTATTCCAGTAGTTTCTCAGGGTGTTCAGGGCTACTCTCCAACACGACTTATACCGCTATTGGGGGTCTGACGTTACCAGCCCCTAGGCCCGATATGCGATGCTCATAGACGAACGGACCGGACTGTACGTATATTGTCATTGTTAGGCTCAATAGGGTTCCAGGATGAGTTCACTCATCAGCTTCGCTTTCGGTCAGTACATGGGCAGCCATTACGCACAGCTAGTGCCGCTGACGTCTTGTGGTTTAACCCACTGCCAGGGTACTGACGAGTCTTTAGAGTCCCACCACAGATAGTTTCCCAAGTTCGGGCGAAACGTTGTAGAGGCCGTATGGTTTTATTGCAGGATTCGAAAATGCACGTGCCCTTGTGTACGTGTCATATTTCGGACAGATAATACTTGTGGGCTTTGGTTTAAACCGGATTCAAGTATTATATTGAGTCGGAATATTTTAGTCTCTCGTATTCATATTCGGTCGGAATACGGATATAGGTATGTATATACAGGTGAGTGGTATTCTCGTAATCCGTTACGAGAATACTTTAGAAGATGCATTTCTTTTTGGGTTAATCATTTGGTTTAAATGATTAATGTTCTAGAAAGTGTGACTCATGTTAATGAGTCATTGATTCTAGCATGTTCACTAATGACTCATGTTAATGAGTCATGTAGTGAGTCATGAAGAATTAATAACTTTTATTTTGGGTGTGATATTTTAGGATTGAGTTAGAGATATTTTGGTAGGATATTTTCCTTGATATTTCATCACAAAACCTTATATATATCATCACCAATATTTTGGGCAGCCAAGGGATTTTTGGTGCTTGGTTATTTTGCTCACTAGATTTTTCTTGAGTTCACAATTTTCGTCTCTTTGCATCTTCTTCAACCTCCACCCTATCCCTCTCATGTGATAAGAACCCTAGGGTGTTTGAGACAAAGTATTCTACTTATTCTCTACTTCATCTTGGACATGTCGGTTAGCATACTTCTTGTCCGAGTTGCCTCGGTATAGAGGCGGGAGCCCGTTTAAAGATCCGTTGACGTGGTGCGACCTCGACGAGGAGATAGGAGATCGGAGTTACCGCGAGGAGCGTAGGATGATGGCTAAAGACCGAAGGACTCGGATCGGTATAGCCTTTCTACCTCTTTACAGTTTGTTAGTTTAGCGTTAATGGCAAGATCCGGGTTATAGTATGTGATAGCGCCAGTTGTAAAAGTTTTTGTTCCGCGTTTGGCTTCAGAATGACGGCCGAGGCGCTACCGTAGACTTACATGGTTTCAGAGCCACGCTATTAACCTTTACTAACTTGTTCTAACATGATTAAAACATCGATCGAACGAAATTTCGAAAACCGCATTTTTCTTGATAAAGTTTCTGTCAAATTTTTAAGCTGGTCTAAAAATTATTTTAGGTATGTCTGAAAATCGTACAGGCTTTTTTAAGACTCTGGAAGAAATTAGGTCCACTGATTCCACTATACTGCCGCGGAACCGCTGCACAAACCATGGTTCGGCCGCGGTTCCGCCGCCAATTCGTGGCAACAGTACACCATATTTCTTCTGGATGTCATTCATGTGGATTGTGGTTTCTGGAATATTTTGTTTGGGCCCATATTTTGTTTGAGTACTGCAGTTGTACTTGGGGCCCACTTCGGGATTTTTGTCGATCGGAATTTTAAAAATGTTAGTTTATAGTACTTACATTATATCTCCGACCGTGAATGTCATTCGAGCGGTAAATCGTGTCTAATTGCTATAGTCCTTTTAGACGGGTTTGCGAACGTGACATTCGCGTTGATGTTGTGTGTTGTGCTGTGATGTTGCGGATTTGTCGGGGTTGATAGCTGTGTGCAATGATAGTGCAGTTTGGATTTATTTGTACATTTGATATTGCGGGGCGAGCGTCCAACATGTGTACTGCCGTCACGGCCTGTTTGTATAATATTCTTTTGGGGCACGACCGGGCTGAGGTCGATGTACCCGTTTTACATATTTTTCATTTATGTACTAGGTTTACCCCGCGACAGAGTGCACGGATAACCGGGTTCTGGAGGGCAACGGGTCCGCATCCCATGGCTTTGAGAGGCAGAGGGCCTCACTCTAGAATTAGCAGATTATTCGCCGCACTCGTACGGGGTACAGGTTGACCCAAGGAGGGGTGCTCAAGTTACCGGATTCCGTGAAGTGTCGGGTGGTCCATTCACTTTGCTGTAGAGGGCTGCCTTGCTTCAGGTTTTGGCGGGTAACTTGCCGCACCCGTAGGGGTCTAGGTTTCATTGCACAGGCTATCCATACGACCAGGGGAACGTCGGGTTTCAGTAGCGGCTCTGTGAAACCCGGGGATCCCAGATTATCTGTATTGTTCTGTGATGCTTATTACTTTTCTGTAATGTTGCAGTTATCACGCCTGGAGCGATTATTGTATATTGGTATATATACTAGTAGATGTTGTATATGTTTTACACCCGTGCTAGTCCAGTCCCCGCTCTTTCGTTAGTTAAGTAACCTAATGGGTGATAATGGGACCCAGTGACGAATGCGGATGGCATTTACGTACATTTTATTTTCGTTCTTTTCTGGTTTGATTAATTGATGGGACTATGTTGATTCTGATCAATGCAAAGGAAAACAAACATGTTTGGACGTTGTAGGAACAGTTTTAAAAAGTGTTATTACAAGGACGTTTTCTTTTGTTTTGCACATTGGTATTCAGTTGGAATATCCAGCACCTCATTCGACGAGGCAAGGGCCGAGATCCCTTCACCGGGAGTGACCCCTTGGGCAGAAGTTTGCGTCAGGGTAATAACTTCACTATAGTCGATTACTTGTTGTTTTGCATCACTGTATTCAGTTGGAATATCCTAAACCTCATTCTACGAGGAAAGAGCCGAGATCCCTTCACCGGAGGTGACCTCTTTAGCGAAGGTTTTCGCCACTATATTTTGTAAAAAGCTATCAGGTTCCTTCAGCGATATCAAGTTCGTTACGTTAAAGGTTTTTCGCCAAAAACCAGTCGTAGCCCTCCGTCATTTCATTTGGGTATTCAGTAGTATTCAAGCTATGTATTTTGACCAACGCCAAGGCATAGTGTTTGGTAGCTGCTGGGTATTCATCTGTTGCATAGATAGATGAGTTGGTTTGGGACAGTCGTTTTGCCATTTGGCCAACGTCAGGGGCATGTGTGGGTGGGTTCAAATTGACAAGATAATGATGGGTAGAACTTAGCTTGTGACTTATGGCATTTGGCCAACGTCAGGGTCATAAGAGTATGGGGCAAAAATCTATATCGGGAGTTTCTAAAGAAACTGAAACTTGCCAGGCATGCGCATACCTTCTGAAGTGTGATATCGTGAGTGGATTCCTTCACGTTATCATGCGATGAGAGTTGGATCCCGATTCCCACTGATGAGTTGGTTTACTCTTCGGGTGATCCCGACTAATTCTTGTTTCAGGTTTGGAGGAGAATTTGATGATACAGTGGGAGGTTTCCTGATAAGATAAAGTGATAACCATTCTGATCTAGGTTAGAGTGCACGCAGAGTGTTTCTTTTCTCTCTCTCTTTAGCTGCGACCATTGACCGACCCTAGACTATGACTCAGTGACCAAGTTGACCGAACTTTCTTAAAATACTGGCTTTTGGATTGTCCAAGTTGCATAAGTCATTGCCGCTCCTTTTACCCTTTGCATTTCTCAGAACACCTCGTATCACTATGAACATCCACTTCCATTGGATAGATCCATCTTATGGTTATATACGAACTCGATGGGACTTCTTCGTGGATGGATTCAGGTTCAGGAGAAATTGAATTGGTTTATTCAGTTGTCTTTTATCATCACCTTCTCTCTGGTTGCGAGGGCTCCTTGGTTTAGGAGAGTACACCTATTACGCTTATTGGATAGTCTTCTTCCAAACCATAGGCAGGTGCCGAAAGGTAGGGAATGAAGAAAACCAATTAGCCTAAGTAGGGTGTACAGAAGGTAATAAGTAAAGACAAAATAAAGGGATTAGAAAGAGGGCAAAGTATATTGCGACTGCTATCATTCACGACCAAACCGCGTACTTCATCGCCACTCCTACTTCATCTTTGCTTTTTTCCCCAGTTCGGGAGAAATAGAATAAGGTATTATTCAGTTGTCTTTTATCATCACCTTCTCTCAGGTTGCGAGTACTCCTAGGATTAGTAGAGTACACCTATTATGCTTACTGGATAGTCTTCTTCCAAACCATAGGCTGGTGCCGAACGGTAGGGAAGGAAGAAAACCACTTAGCCTAAAGGAGTGTACAGAAGGTAATAAATAAAGACAAATAAATGGATTTGGAGAGATGGCAAAGAAATATACAGTTACAGTCATGAATTGGATTATGGAAGAGGCATCACTAGGAATACCAGGATATCCCTACGAAACATTTTCATGTTTCAGTTTCACTGTGCATTGTTAAAGGAAAAACTGATTTCTCGATTAGATACTTACTCCAGGATATGTATTTACCAGGTATGATTATTACATCTGTATGATTTTACAGATGATGAGTGGGAGTAAGTTATTGGGAATTAGGTGATCATCCTCATTATATCGGAATTCGTTAGAATTGGTGATATTTGAGGAAATCGCCTGGGTCTTTGCCGGACGGCAAGTATTTGGTTTTGAGTATCCGTTGTTGTGCACCAATTTCAAATTGATATATCTATACGTTTATATTTATAAAGTGAGATGTAACTTTTTGAAATTATGTCCGTGACATTGACCTATATCAGTTGATGATTGGATAAGGAGTATTGAACAGCGGAGTAGTTCTTAACCATAAGTACAGTTTTCAACCTACGATGCACAGGAAATAAGTTATTCAACTCAGCGGACTTATACAGAGTATTGTATGTTGTCCAGTGTCCATCAGGACAAAGACGTTGGTCCTCGTACTATATTCTGTTAACTTATGACTTCTATAGTTTTTAGACAAGTGTTTCGTAGAAATGCAAGGTCTATGTTTTGAGAAGTTATAGGTATAGGAATAAAGTAGAGAACCAGGTATCCCAAGTATCGGGATTCTTCAAGGTGATCGAAGATGTAGATACTTGTGATTGGTATTCAGTTGATAGTAATAGTTTTGAGAAACATGTTTCTCTTTCAGGTTACTCATAATTGGATACATTCCTAAGTTGAGTAATGCTGATTGGCCTCTTTCCATTAAGTTGATATGCACTGGAGACAGCTGCATGATTAGAATTTAGTTCCAATTAAATAAGTGCCAAAGTTTCTATATTGGATATAGAATGGTTCATATCTTAACGATATTAAGGTATGGGGAGTTGTCCATCTTATGCTTAAAACCAGACTTTGGATAACTCAAGGCACGTTTCTGTAATGGCAGTTTGTGGGTTGGCCCAGGCTCTGACGAGGGTTGACTTTCTACCATCTGGAAGATCAATGGTGATATTATTCTTGACTCGCTACAGTTTTAGTAAAATGGATTTTTTCAGAAAACAGTAGTGGGAGTATGGTAGAACCGGGAGTGATCCCAGAACCGCAAACGATTACGGAAAATTTAATAGCACCTAAAGATTCAATCAGGTTTGACATTCCATTAGCCACTCCGTAGATATGGTGGGTAATCTCAGGCACCCGAGAGGTACTCCGGTAGCCTCAAGGACGGTGACAGGGAGGTTCTTGTTTACCCAGACTTGACACTACTGTTGTTCCAGGCTATGAGACCCGGCAGGAGGTTAAGTATAGTGTCGTTCTAAACAAGCTTTAGAAGTGCACGTATATATTATTCTCCCAGAGGGTTGTTGTGGTCAGTGGGAGCAGCGGAAGCATAGTGAACAAGTTGCTTATGTCTATTTACATACTAGAGCGGATATAGCGGAAATAGATCATCTATTTTTGATGTGACAGTCATGGGTTTGACTTCATAAGAATAAGGGATGGATCTGTTAAGAAGGTAGTAGGGTGTGATGACCTGGTATTTGGATTGCATACACAGAGTAGGAACTAAAATTCCTATACTACGATCGGTTATACTTTGGTTGTCGCACAGTTGTTTCTCCACAAAGGATATAGATATAATATCTGACATTCTGGTTACTAGATCTATAGTTTTAGATCTAGATTTGTGTAGTTTCCCAATGTGGGTACTTTGACAGTATTCTAATAGTATTTTAGAATGGATGACTCCTGGCATGGTGGTGTACCTGCAGGTGATGGGGTCTCCCTCTCTAAAGGTGTCTTACAGACTAAAGGGGAGATAGATGTGCATGATTGGCATATCACTTGCTTAGGCAATTGAGTCGATCATGAGATGTCAAGTACCACAACAGATATTGTTTTTGCACTAGATGCAATAAGTTTATATTAATCCAATCCTGGAGAAACATTCGGAAGCAATTTTAGAACATAAGTTGATGTTCTACGGATTTGATGACGGCAGCCTCCATCGGAGACGGTGATCATTCCAGGCTTCCAAAGGTGACATGGATGACAGAGTGATTGTCAGAGTTATAGTTTTTCCTCTGACAAAGGGGGCAGTATTATGGACAGGTGGTCAAAGAGGATACTGTGGGTGACATGGTGCTGGACACTGATATGTTTCAGTTGTCGATACGGTCTAAGAAGTTTAGATTTGGAGTTCATTTATGAACTAGGTCCCATCAGATATCCAGACATATTCTAAGACAGGTATTACTCAATTCGGGAGATGGCTTTCTCCTCGAACATGAGATTAAGAGAGACAAAGAAAGAAACATCAGGGCGGATCCACTCACTAAGGCTATTTCTCGAACACAAGAGTTTTACAAACGAGCTTTGTGAAACTGATTAGTAGAGGAGTTGGGTGTTCGGTATCACACGGGCTGTGAGTATGCGACATCGCAATAATTAGCCATATGTGCAAGTGGGAGATTGTTGGATATAGTGCCCTCAAAGTCAATTATTGGATCGCAGGCACGTGATTGCAATGATTGTGGGTGGACCTATACCGGTAGGACAGTCTTACTCGAGATTATAGTATGCTAACTGGTTTGCCTTTATCAGTCGTGTACAACTTTAGGTGATATGATCACTATTACACGATAGAGCCCTTAGGATCCTGCTTGACTACCAACAGTATGATTGCGATCATTTACGTGAGAGTTGGGTAGTCCATAAGCACATCCTTAAAAGTGGTCCCTGGTCCTGGGAGTTTCGAGACAGGGCATCGATACTCCGGAGTAGACTAGTGTATACAGTCGAGACCCCGACGAGGGGCGGGGCCGGTCTTACAAGCCATTGGTGTCAGTTGGATCGCCTAAGATGTATATAGGTGCTCATTGGGTTATGAGTACACCGGACAGGACTCACCGGGAACCTGCTAGTTGGTATTATACCTAGCGTCAGAAAGCAGTTCCCTGGTGACAAGTGTACAGGTTAGTTCATCGACTTGAGGTCGTCATTTGTCTCGTGTGAGTTCCTACGGTGCATTGATTACTACCCTCCACGGCTCAAAGGAGTCGTCCAAACAGGTTTTAGTTAGGTACAGTCCCGAGCAACATGGAGGCAACTGAGCGGATCGGCAAGGGATTCGTCTCCCCCGGTATTGGGGGTGAGATCGTGCTGTGTCTAGGAGAGCCATTACACCAAGTCCTTGGCCAAGGCAGGTGAGAATTATTGGTAAGTATTCCAGTATTTTCTCAGGGTGTTCAGGGCTACTCTCCGACACGACTTATACCGCTATTGGGGGTCTGACGTTACCAGCCCCCTAGGCCCGAAATGCGATGCTCATAGACGAACGGACCGGACTGTACGTATATTGTCACTGTTAGGCTCAGTAGGGTTCCAGGATGAGTTCGCTCATCAGCTTCCCTTTCGGTCAGTACATGGGCAGCCGTTACGCACAGCTAGTGCCGCTGACATGCTTGTGGTTAAACCCACTGCCAGGGTACTGACGAGTCTTTAGAGTCCCCGACAGATAGTTTCCCAAGTTCGGGCGAAACGTTGTAAAGGCCGTATTGTTTTATGGTAGGGTTCGAAAATGCACGTGCTCTTGTGCACCTGTCATATTTCGGACAGATAATACTGGTGGGCTTTGGTTTAAGCCGGATCCAAGTATTATATTGAGTCAGAATATTTTAGTCTCTCGTGTTCGTATTCGGTCGGAATACGGATACAGGTATGTATATACAGGTGAGGGGTATTCTCGTAATCCTTTACGAGAATACTTTAGAAAATGCATTTCTTTTTGGGTTAATCATTTTGGTTTAAATGATTAATGTTTTTGAAAGTGTGACTCATGTTAATGAGTCATTGATTCTAGCATGTTCACTAATGACTCATATTAATGAGTCATGTAGTGAGTCATGAAGAATTAATGACGTTTGTTTTGGGTGTGATATTTTAGGATTGAGTTGGAGATATTTTGGTAGGATATTTTCCTTGATATTTCATCACAAAACCTTATATATATCATCACCAATATTTTGGTCAGCCAAAGGATTTTTGGTGCTTGGTTATTTTGCTCACTAGATTTTTCTTGAGTTCACAATTTCCATCTCTTTGCATCTTCTTCAACTTCCACCCTATCCCTCTCATGTGATAAGAACCCTAAGGTGTTTGAGACAAAGTATTCTACTCATTCTCTACTTCATCTTGGACATGTCGGTTAGCATACTTCATGTCCGAGTTGCCTCGGTATAGAGGCGGGAGCCCGTTTAAAGATCTGTTGACGTGGTGCCACCTCGACGAGGAGACATGAGATTGGAGTTGCCGTGAGGAGCGTGGGATGATGGCTAAAGACCGAAGGACTCGGATCGATCGGTATAGCCATTCTACCTCTTTACAGTTTGTTAGTTTAGCGTTAATGGTAAGATCCGGGTTATAGTTTGCGGTAGCGCTAGTTGTAAAAGTTTTTGTTCCGCTTTTGGCGTCAGAATAACGGCCGGGGCGCTACCGTAGACTTACATAAGTACCACTTAGTATTCGTGCTATGTTTTTTGGCCTGCATCAAGGCGTAGTGTGCGGTAGCTAACTAGTGATTATCTGCTGCATACGATGCGATTGGATTAGGGTAGTCGTGCAATTATGTTGACCTGGGTCAACGGTCGTGCGGGCGGGTTTAATTCAATCATGAAATGTACGGGTTGAACTTGACTAGCGGACAATGGTTTGTTGGCCCGCGTCAAGGTCATAGGGCACTAAAGGCAAAATATTATCGAGAATTTCAAGTGTTGAAATTTGCAATGAGATTGCATACCTTCTATGAGATAGTTGGATCCCGATACCCACTGCGAGTAAGAGTTACTCCTGGGAGAGTTTTACACATTACAATTAGCCAATCTAGTAGGTGTCTAGAAAGGAGTTAACGGGGTTACGCCCCTGGGAAAATGAGGTTTATTTTAATTAGGTCTGTGCGAAAGCACGTGGAACCTCCCTTAAAGTACCGACACTAGCCTGGCCGAAAGATTGGCGAACTTGTAGGGTGTAATTAATCCCGGCTAGTCTTACCTTTTAGGGTTTGAACGAAGATTTGATAAAAAACAGTGGGAGTGTTCATATCATAATTTTGCATTATTATATTCCCCATTCTTATTCTGTTTACAAATAAACAGGTGCTTTTGACCCATGTCTGCTACAAAGTTGCAGGTTACCGGTTCTCGGAACAAAAACAGTGAAATTGACGAAAAGACGATACAAAAGTGAAACTACGACCAACAAATGGAAGAATCTTGATCAAGCCTACAGTTTGGAGAATAAACGAAGATCAATAAACAAGTTCACAAAGTACAAAGGCAGCGCAAGGTTCAAGACTTCGACACGAAGTAAGCGGTAAAAGTCCAAAACTTTATTCACTGTGGAAATCTGGAAGACAAACTGAGAAACCAAGTAAAGAAACAAGAAGCAGAATGTAACCAGAAGCAACCAGGAAAGATTGAGCCAACAAGACCACTAGATAGCCGCGGATCCGTGGCCAAACAGGGGTTCTGGCCGCGGTTCCGCGGCCGTGCGTCGCCCGTGTCGGTGGAAAATTTCTATGGTCGCTGGCGGTGCGTTGACTAGTTCTTTTCTTAGGGGGTAAACTTGTAATTTCAGATATGACACGATTGTAACCCTAGGGTTTCTATGCTCTATAAATAGAAATCCTAAAACATGTTTTAGGTTATGCCTCTTTTTATTTCATCTATTCAGATATGTAAATTCCTGTGTAAATGTTTGGAGAGAGCCATCAATAAAGTAGGTAATTTTATTTCATTGCCTTAGTATAATTTTATTTCATTGCCTTAGTATAATTTTATTATCTGCCCTAGTTAGATAGTTAGAAATGTTTTTCAATTCCTTAATGAGTGAGTAGTCTCCTCGCTTGTTAGGGTTAGATTTGGGGAAGGCTTGATAGATGAAAATCTCTCACCCCTTTCTTGCCTATTACATATAATTAATAGGATTCCATGGATACATACACACACCGTTCCCTACGGCACCTTACCCCATGAGGTAATGGTGATACCGTATTATAAACGACCGGTTGCGTATGTTTTCCATGGAGGTTAGGGTAAGAATTAAGAAAGGAAGGACTAGAACCTAGAGGAAGAAATATCGTTTCTTTCCGATGGTACTAATCCCCTTTATTAATTGCTACCATAACACCTAAAGATATCTAAAATAGGGCATTGAAAGCGGTGAGGAAATCTTCAATTTCAAAACTTAATCTAAACCTAACCCTAGCAAGATTCTAATCTTATTATAAATCAGTTTAGTTTTTAGCGATAATCCATTTACACCGTTTGGAATTAACTCGTTAGACCAAATTAAGAAATACACAACATCCCTGTGGACCGATCCGTACTCACCGGTTAACTACCAAGCGACGCCGTTCTTGATTGCGGTTAACAAATATTTTTGATTCATCTTTTAAAAACGCATATGCACTAAATTCTACAAATCAAATGGCACCGTTGCCAGGGAATGGCGTGGTATTTTCTTTTTGCAATTTCGGATTAATATAAAATTAAAAATCATAAAAACTGAAAATATGAAAAATATAAAAATTTATCATCTTGTGAATGGTATTTTCATGTGAATTTTGCACAATAGACGAACGAGTTCGGATCTGGGAAAATCCAACAAGCAAAACAGAAAACGGCAGATCTGAACGACAGAGGGAAATCATAACAGAGGAGCAGAAGAAATCTCAGGAATCGATCCGCCGCCTCCACCGTGTTTCCGCCGCCGATAGCGCCCTTTGGCCGCGCTTCCGCCATAGGTAGGAGACGTCAGCACGAGAGAAAAACTACTGTGACCTTTCTCTCTCCACCTCTGAACCCCCTGATATCTCCTCTGTAAATTTGCCTGCAGGATTCTTTGCGCTTAAAATATCTCTCCCCCTTCCAATAATTGATCTTGTGCAGGATTTTTTACGCCGCGCTAAAAATAAAAAAATTGTTTGCAGGTGATTGTTTACTGTTTTGCATATTTAATTGGACTTTAAGGGGCTTGAAACCAATCCAGATTGGGTGGGGATTTCATCACCCTTCCCAGGACCCCAGAAATCATATAAGGCATATTGCATTGACCATCATTTAAATAAAAAAGATTAGACTCAGCCCTAAGGACTTCGCGCTCAATAGGACAAAGGACTAGTTGTAGGCATCGACCGTTGATCCTAACCTGACTTTGTGGTGTCTAGGCAAGTGTGTCTAAGGCAAGTGGTTACTCAATTAGGCCCACTACTTACGTGGTGGAGAACCTCCCACTTACCTGGCACTTACTTGGCCACAATTGGCGGTGAAGAGGCGGTTTGAGGTCCTACTTCTTGCCCTTTGGAACAGTTAGGAGCTATCTAGCTGACCTAGGTGACCCTAGATCTAGGTCTGATTGTGCAATTGTGGTTGATTGAACGTGTGTCTAAGACTTTTATCGAAAATCTTTTTGCAAAAAGCACCACATAAAAAAAAAGAAAAAGGAAAAAAATATTTACAAAAACTTGCAACTTGTCGCTAAGAAATCCGTGCACCCCACTTACACCCACTTTCTTTCCATTGACGTTTTCTTACACCCACATTCTGTTTTTCACCTTTTTGACTACACTACCTCTTTAGTGTATGTCCGGTTTGACTAGGGACACTAGTGCCCGATTAATCCGTGTCTCGTTGGTACCGACCGACGATGCTTTCGACTTCGAAGTTGAAATTCCTTCCACTTCCTTACCTTCACTTTCACATTCGTCCTCCGAAGGGATGTCGGGATATAATCCTAACAACACCTTATCCACGGGGCTGATTCCACCTCCGCTAGGTGCGAATAACCCGCAACACCCGCCTGTTGAAGCGCCCCAACGAATCGCGCTCCAGGATCTTTTCTACCCGATCCGCACCGCCTTACCTAACTGTCTTTATCTCCCACCGGCAAATGGGAAAATTTTGAGATCAAACCCCACTTCATCAATATGTTGCCAAAATTTTACGGACTTGAATCCGAAGATGCCTATATCTTCATAAACAAATTCCAAAACGTTTGCGCAATGATGAAAACAACCCAATTATCAGATGATGCTATAAGGCTAAGGGTCATTCCTTTCACCATATATGACTTAGCCGAGAAGTGGTTATACAGCACAGCATCACATTCAATTAAAAATTGGGAAGAGTTTGTTAAAGATTTTCTTAAAAAGTTTTATCCACATCACAAGACCGCGAGAATTCGCAATGAGATTATACAATTTTCCCAACTTCCTTCCGAACCATTTTGGAAGTGTTTTGAAAGATTCAAAGACCTACTTGTTCAATGTGTAACAACCCTAAATTTCCTATACAAAATTTTTCAAATATTTTTTTCAAAAATCCACAAAGGGGTATTTTAGCCTGAGCATAAGATATAGGTAATTATTTTGTTTTTAATTATAAGCTACAAGAATGTAATAACTTCATTTTTAATGTACAAGAAATTACTTTAAATTTAATGTATACTTGGAGTATTTACTCTTGCTGCTATCATTTTAAGTAATTAAATAACACAATAATTACAAGAAAGGGCTTGTAGCTTATTGGTAATACCCTGCACTGCTGAGCCAAGCCACCAGGGTTCAAATCCCATGCCCCACATTATTTTTAGATTATTTTTCTTTTAAGATTCTTGGAAGCCTATCAGTCCACAGGCCATAACTCCCAAAAGTTGAACTGAACCCTAAAAAGTGAAAATACCATGAGCTACGTCTGAAGACCCCCACGCATAGACCACCGGACTCGGCCGGGATCGGCCGAGTCGGCCGGACGGCCGAGTCCCCAAAACTAAAGTTGCGTCTTTTGGCATTCTATAACCCCCTGTATACTCCATTTTAATGGATCGGTTCCCGAATGTTAATTACACCCTATTTACTATAAATTTTAATGATTTTTCTTTAATTTTTTTACAATTTTTTAAAATAAAAACCTTTCTCCTACCCTACCCTAGCCTACCCTATAAATAGACCACTACCCCATACCCTCTCATCCCAAAACACTAGGTTTACTCTCTCAAAGTTTTTACAAGAAGGGTGTACTTTGAAACCGAGTTTACGGCGAAGCGCTAACAGAATTCCGGTGACATTTTTTGAAACAACCGGCGACGAAACAACGCCTCGGCCACTCACCTAGTTCCCATATACTCTTTAGTATAGATCGAAACACGTAAGTTCCATTCTTTCCTACTTTCTACTTCTCAAAAATACGAAATTACGAAACTCGACGGAAATCGGAACAAACCGATTTCCGATTCGGTTTTCTATAAAATCTCACTTGTCACCAATTCCATAATACTTAAAGTTATTCATGTTGACTATTAATCATATAACAACTAATTTGGACAAAAATTCTCACAAAAAATGATAGCTTTTGCAATATCGTATTCTTTTTCACTTTAATACCATAATGTTTATTTTTCTTCTTCTAATCAATTCAATAATTCCTAAACATCTCTATCTTGACCATTAAACTTGTAAAAGTCAATTTGAATAAGTTTTCACACAGAAATGATAACCTTTTCAATTTACCATATTTTTACACTTTAATACCATCATGTTTCCATTTCACATTTAACTCTTAACTTTCTATACATTTAAAGTAAAGCACGAGGTAACGACCTACCTCCACACACACGCAAATACAACCCTAAAATGATATCATCAAAACTTAGAATACGATAAAACGAAACTTTCATCAAAATACCATAATCTTAATAAAACCATTCTTAAAGGTTTTAGATTTGTTACACATTTAAGTAAATATTTCTTACTAGGAAAATACGATAAGTTGTGGACATCGATCGTTTTTCTAAACCTGACTTTGTGGTGTCTAAGCAAGTGTGTCTAAGGCAAGTGGTTACTTAATTAGGGCCACTACTTGTAGTGGAGAGCCTCCCACTTACCTGTCCACAATTGGCGGTGAAGAGGCGATTTGAGGCTTCTGACGACTTGTCGTTTAGACCTTTTAGAAATAGGCTAGTTGGCTTAGGAAACCCTAGAACCTAAAATACGGAAAATTACACTTTGCAAATAAATACCTTTTACTTTATAAAACCGTTTTCTAAAGGATTAGTATTTTACAATCTTTGCAAAGCGCCGCTACAACCCATCTTTGGGGAAACCGTTCGGGATCGTGCGGTTTATCGCGCACCCTCAGGCTAGTAGTGCGAGATTCATACCTCCGCAAGGATCATTCGGTCTCGAAAGGTTTAAAATACGATATCTTAAGAAAATGAGATTTTTGGAATATAAAATATTTATTAAAAATTATTTTTTGTATAAATACATGTATATTTATCATTTAAATATCTATTTTATTATAATATAAATTTTCCACCTTTTCCTAAAAATCACAAAGAATATATTTTACACTAAAATACCATGAACTTCAAATAAACAATATTACAACTAGGATATTCTCACTAGAAATGTCGCAATATAAAATCCACCATCATTACAACTCTAAAGATGAATAATAAATACTTGAGGTGTTTTTTGAAAAGTATATAAAAGTATTTTTACATAAAACCCCCTCAAGTTTTATAAATTACCTTAAAGACCCTAGCAATTATAAGACTTCGATTCACATCCCTGATTGTCTGACTCGGGTTTAGGTCTGATTAATCTGACTTGAATATAATTCAAGTCAACCTACAATATACAATATTCCAATTCAATATGAACACATGAATCCATGAATACATTTATCAGTTTATACAACTTGACCGAACCGAACCATGGATATATATTCCTTTTACATGATTCTCAATATTCCATTTACATGACTCTACGGTTATAATCATTTTCTGATATCATGGTTTCGGTCAGTCAGTCAATCAATCTTACAATCAATGCAATTTACAGTACAAAACAATACAAATAAAACACTACGGGGTTTAAGGGGTATATTGGTACGGAAGGTGTTAAAAGTGGCACGAGACGGTAAGATTAAGACACCTAACATGAATCCAATTGCTGTTGTACCGTGGCATAAACGGTTTCTTGAGTTCCTGATACCTTAGTCTCCGGGGCAAGTGAGACTCCACTCGTATACACTAACATCCTTCTGTACCAAGCTACAAACAACAGCGTTAACACAATACTACAACAATATAACAATATAATACAATTATAATAATATACTCTCTCTCTACTCTCTATCAATTCTCTTCTTAACTTTGGGACTTACCGAGCGACCTGTTCGCTGACGACATTCTGTTTCTCTCTTCTTTAAATGTCGTCAGGTGATTTAGACCCGGCAGAAGTTGGGCCATCGCAAGAAGACTTGGAGCAGTTTACTGAAGACCCTGTACTGTAGTTTCATTGTACACTTTTCCTTCCTGTATTTTTCAGTTCCTGTTATGCCACTGTTTAGGCATCTTTTATTTCAGTTGTATTTCCTTTCATGTATTGTACAAAGAATGTTAATAAATAAAAGTTCTTGTTCTTTTATATCTTGTCTCTTGTGTATTCTTTTTATATTGCTTAGATACGCTTAGCGTATGTACTTCTGAGTATATACGTAGCGGACCTCGTCGCATCCCCTTCGCCGTACACTGAGAAGCGGGGCGTGACGCAATGCCCTCACCATGGTATCGAAAATTGGCAACTTTACCAAACTTTATACGAAGGATTGAACCCAACAACGAAGCAGTTGCTGGAAACCATTTGTCAAGATCACTTTCTAGACAAATCTAGTGAGGAAGCTTGGCAGTTTCTCGAGGATCTTGCTGAACAAACACTTCAGTGGGAAAGCACCAAGACCAACTCATCTTCTTCTATTGGTCAGTCTAGGGCAGGCATACATCAACTAGATATGTCGATAGCTATGAAGGCCGAAATGACCATACTTACGAAAAAGCTAGAAGCCATTGAGACCAAAATCTCATCGCCTTCTCCTGCCCCTGCTTTACCCCCACGAACTGTTTGCGCTTGTTGTTCAGATTCATCACATCTTACCAAAGAGTGTCCTTAAAATCCACCTATTCAAGGACAAGATCAAGTCAATGCTGCCTTTCAGCAAAGACAAAGAAATGATCCATACACTTCGACTTATAATCCAGGTTGGAGGAGTCACCCCAATTTTGCTTGGAATCAAAATCAGCAATTTAAAAGAAACAACAACTTTCAAAAGCCTCCTCCTCCACAATAACAAGCACCCCAACAAACTCAATACCAGCAACCTTTCCAACCACAACCTTACCTAAACCAAATGAACAATTTTGTGCCCAACAACTCTTACCCTCCAAACAATTTTGTTCAACCAAATGATGATAAGGTCACCTCGCTAGAGAGAAGTCTAGATGCGTTTCTACAACAATCTACACAATCCGCGGCAAGGTTGGAGACTTTCATTCATTCTTTGGTGCACAACAATGCTTCACATGATTAAAGTATCAAATCTATTGAGGCTTAAATTGCACAACTAACTGCTGCGTTGAGAGAGCGAGAAAAGGGAAAGCTTCTATCTCAACCATTGCCAAATCCCGGTCACACACACAATGCACATGTTGCATATGAACAACAAAATCATAATGTAAATGTTGTGACCACGTAGAGATCTAGAAGAGTGTTGCATAATAACGTGGGTAATAGTGATGACACCCCTGCTGGTGGTTCTTCTTCTTCTTCTTCATCTTCATCTTCTTTAGAGCCTATTCTTCATTCTTCACAGGGCTCTACTTCTTCTACTTCGAACGGACCCATTTCTCACTTCACGAACACACCCACACTGGGATCCGTTCCAACTCCGCAATCTAATCCACAAAAATTGAACTCAACAGATTTTCAAAATGTTCCATTTCCAAACAGGTTGAGATCCAATAAACCAACTCCATAAATGGAGAAGATTGTGAAGTTATTTAAATAGGTTAGCATAAATATACCTCTCTTGAATGCAATCCAATAAGTCCCTTCTTACATGAGTATTTTAAAGGGCTTATGTACCACGAAGAGGAAATCTCAGATACCCAAGAAAGTGCTAGTAGCTAGTGCCGTGAGCAATACTATTAACCAACATCAACCCTTACCCTAAAAATGAAAGGACCCTGTCTGTCCTACAATTTCAATAACAATTGGGGATAAGAACAACAATCGAGCACTTTTAGATCTTGGGTCTAGTGTTAACCTGCTTCCCTACTCCGTGTACGAGCAATTAGGTGTTGGAGAGTTGAAACCCACTCGTTGTACTCTCCAAATGGCTGATCGATCAATCACCCATCCTAGGGGTGAGTTAGAGGATGTGTTGATCAAAGTAGGGGACTTCATATTCCCCGTTGTTTTTATTGTTATGGACACACAACCTGTTGCTAACCCATGGAACCAAATTCCGGTGATCCTCGGTCGACCATTTTTGGCCACTTCCAATGCCGTAATTAATTGTCGCAATGGCTCCATGACTCTATCCTTCGGGAAGATGTCTAGTGAGTTCAATACTTACAAGATAGGAAGTTTGCCCCCCGTGCCTAAAGCTAGTACACGAGAAGTTTGCTCGATTCACGAAATCACGCAGGTGGTCTGCGAGCTTGAAAAATTTCTGTTTGATGACACTAGTTTTGACGCCACTAGTGCGTCCCTCTTAGAATCTAACACAGTTTGCACAACTGATGTTGATTACGAATATTTCACATTTTCGGATGATTTTGATGACTCAATGCTCGAGTATGAGTCCTTTGAATTTTTTGATGAGTTAGTTGAACCATCTGATTCGGTTGCTTACAGTGATTTCGAACCATTGTTGGAATCCTTTGAGTTTGAGGTAGATTGCCCAATTTTACCTTTGATTGTTTCGCCTCCGAAACTCGAACTCAAGCCCTTGCCTTCTCACTTTAAATACGCTTACCTAGGTGAGAATGAGACCTTTCCTGTTATCATATCGGCCTCTCTAGCCCTCGAGCAAGAGAAAGCCCTTTTAATGGTCTTACAAGATAAGCGGCAAGCTTTCGGCTGGACTATGGCGGACGTCGAGGAGATTAGTTCCCTCATAATTGAATATCATATACATATGATGGATGATGCCAAGTCAATAAATGATCCACTGAAACTTCTCGGGGATTGTGTGGATAATCAACCTCCTCCTTTAGAAGTTGAACCACCCCCTTTTCTTTTAATAAGCTACGAGAATGCCAGTATTCCTCTGATTTCTGATCATTCACATTCTCGTTTTGATTCATCATCACCTCCTATCTCTTCACTTCCACGTACATACAGACACTTTTCATACCACCACTTATCTCTTCCCCGATTATTCTTAGCTCGGTACAACATGTTTTTCCAAAGACCGATACTCTACACAGATAAATTTTTCAACTGCTTGGTGTTGACTTTTGGTCTTTGCAAAGTTTGGCAATGACTTGTACCATCGTTCAACTTAAGTTTGGGAGGAACCTTTTTGTATATATTTTTTTTGTTTTTCTTTTAACAATAAAAAAATAAAAATATATATAAAAATAAATAAAAAAAACTATAAATAAATAAACAGGGGAGTGCCGACATTTTCGACCCTCTTGGTGCAGCATGACTGTGAGGACACTGTCAAGTTTAAGTTTGGGGGTATGCTCGGTAAGCCTTCTTCCTGCGCATTCATGTGTATATTTTTGCATTTGCATATTTATTTTAAAACCCATAAAAATTGAAAAATTTCAAAAAAATTTTAAAAATTGAAAAGTTCAATTTTGGCCATAATTGACTTAAGTTTAACAAGACGGTTAACTAGCTAGGAATAACTAGATCTTAGATTTTGTAAATTAAAACCCTAAAAATAACCTTTCTTAAAATTTAACGGTAGAAAGTATATGTCTTTGTAGTTTATTTAGAAATAGGAAAATTTCGAGTTCACTTCTTGGGCTAAGTTAAAACAAGGGAAAAGTATTGATATTTTTATTAAAGTATAAGTTTGAAAAATAATTCCTAACCTTAAGTCTAAATTCTGAAAATATATACCCTACAAATTGCACAAACACGAACCTTGAAACTTGGAATAGTAGAAGAGACCTTGAAAAGCTCTTGCCTAAAGTCCTTGGTATAAAAGGAAATAAAATAAAAATACAAGTGTGAATAAAGAGATAAAAAAATGAACACTGGTTTTTGTAATTACTTAAGGCTGCATTAATAGAAAAAATATTTAGTGAGGGTGCTTCATCACCGAGTGCTTTAAACCAACTGCTTCGGGAGTCACTGCTAAAAGCCTTAGGGATTACAAGACTAGGAATTACGCTTTAATGTGCAAATACATTTTGTAATCGGTCGTTGGTACCTCAAGAAGTATTAACGGTCGCATGAAGGATGTGTTAGCAATTTCATCAAAAATTCACCAATTGAAAAGTACTTTGAACGATGGACATGAGTATAATAGCTTGATTTGAATTTCCAAGTGTAGGGGTGATATATACACACACGTAGGGGTATGTGATTGGGGTTTAGATAAGAGATAGGAATGAAGAATATGACTTGTATTTTTAATAGAGATGATAAAAATTCCTAATTTGAGATGGAACCCTAGAAGAAAAACATAAAAGATGGCAAAAGCTAAGTGAATTCACAAGAATATATATAATCTTAAGTTAAATAATAAGGAAGTGTGAAGAATACGGGTGGATAACTTATGAGTCGAAGATAATAGAATTCCTTGTTGGAAAACCTAATTGGAGAATAAAAGTCAATTGACCGAATTGATAGGATTTTGTGGGTAGTATCCGCTGAAAACCCTCAGGAGACAACACTCCTCCTACTAGGGACACCTAGAGGTTTAACGGCTTGTTGCACGAGCTCAGTGTAATCGCGTTTCCCTGCGAAAGTGAGGTTAGGTTTTTTTCGAGAATAAAACTAGGATTGCTCGAGGACGAGCAAAACATAAGTTTGGGGGTATTTGTTCATATCATAATTTTGCATTATTATATTCCCCATTCTTATTCTTTTTACAAATAAATAGGTGCTTTTGACCCATGTCTGCTACATAGTTGCAGGTTACAGGTTTTCGGATCAAAAACAGTGAAATTGACAAAAAGACGATACAAAAGTAAGACTACGACCAACAAATAGAAGAATCTTGATCAAGCCTACAGTTTGGAGAATAAACGAAGATGAATAAACAAGTTCACAAAGTACAAAGGCAGCGCAAGTTTCAAAACTTCGACATGAAGTAAACGGTAAAAGTCCACAACTTTATTCACTGTGGAAATCTGGAAGAAATCTAGAAGACAAACTGAGAAACCAAGTAATGAAACAAGAAGAAGAATATAACCAGAAGCAACCAGGAAAGATTGAGCCAACAAGACTACTAGATGGCCGCGGATTCGCGGCTAAACAGGGGTTTTAGCCGCGGTTCCGCGGCCGTGCGTCGCCCGTGTCGGTGGAAAATTTCTATGGTCGCTGGCGGTGCGTTGACTAGTTCTTTTCTTAGGGGGTAAACTTGTAATTTCAGATATGACGCGATTGTAACCCTAGGGTTTCTATGTTCTATAAATAGAAACCCTAAAACCTGTTTTAGGTTATGCCTCTTTTTATTTTATCTATTCAGATCTGTAAATTCCTGTGTAAATGTTTGGAGAGAGCCATCAATAAAGTAAGTAATTTTATTTCATTGCCTTAGTATAATTTTATTATCGCCCTAGTTAGATAGTTAGAAATGTTTTTCAATTCCATAATGAGTGAGTAGTCTCCTCGCTTGTTAGGGTTAAATTTGGGGAAGGCTTGATAGATGAAAATCTCTCACCCCTTTCTTACCCATCATATATAATTAATAGGACTCCATGCATACATACACACACCGTTCCCTACAGCACTTTACCCCATGAGGTAACGGTGATACCGTAGTATAAATGACCGGTTGCGTATGTTTTCCATAGAGGTTAGGGTAAGAATTAAGAAAGGAAGGACTAGAACCTAGAGGAAGAAATATCGTTTCTTCCCGATGGTACTAATCCCCATTATTAATTGCTACCATAACACCTAAAGAGATCTAAATTAGGGCATTGAAAGCGGTGAGGAAATCTTCAATTTCCAAACTTAACCTAAACCTAACCCTAGCAAGATTCTAGTCGTAGTATAAATCAGTTTAGTTTTTGGCGATAATCCATTAACACCGTTTAGAATTAACTCGTTAGACCAAATTAGGAAATACACAACATCCCTGTGGACCGACCCGTACTCACCGGCTAGCTACCAAGCGACGCCGTTCTAAATTGCGGTTATCAAATACTTTTGATTCATCTTTTAAAATGCATAAGCACTAAATTCTATAAATCAGGGAGCTATCCTGATTAGATAAAATAAGAATCAATCTGATCTTTCAAGAGCATACGCTGAGTGTTTTCTTCTCTATCTCTCCTGGTAGCGACCATATCACGCCTTAATCAAGATAATTATATGCATGCATTGACCAAACCTGCTTATTATACTGAGCTGTGGAATGTTGGTTCCACTTTATCTTATAATTGTTATAGGTCCGAGCAGGAAAAGGGGAATATCCGGATTCCCATGCCACCCAATCGAAGAAAGTGCTTGTAGATACATCTTCTTCGGGTGAGTTCATTACCAAGAATTGTTTCTCAGTATCCTCTACATCCTTGGTATATGATACCGGATAAGGATCCCGCATATGTAATCTGTTACATGGGCTACAGATAGGTAGAGAACTGGGATTGGGTGATATGTCTCTAAGTGTAGAGAATGGTGCAATTGTTGCGGCCAAATCAGTTGGCAAATATCACCTTATATTACCAAATGGTAAATACATTGATTCTGAACAAATGTTATTATATACTGAACCTGATATACAGCATTACATCAGATTCTTTATTATTTTAAAGAAGGATATAATTATGTATCAGAGGATAATGTTATGAACATTTTCCTGAATCAAGAATTGATTGGATCAGGCACGTTATACAATAGCATATACATTCTAAATCAAACCACAGTTCAAAGTAGATATAACACACACAAAAGGAGTAGTTCAGAAATGAAGGAATCCTTCTTGTGGTATTGTAGACTAGGTCATATCAATGCGACACGACAAGCTAAGCTACATAAGGATGAATATGAAAATCTGTTCGAATTTTCATCTTATGATACTTGCCAGTCTTGTCACAAAGGTAAGATGACCAATACTCCGTTTAATGGAAACAAAGAAAGAGTTGCTGAATTCTTAGGATAGATACACGATGATGTATACGGTCCTATGTCTACAAATGCCAAGGTAGGTTCTTGGTACTTTATTACATTCATCGACTATCTCTCAAGATTCGGACATGTGTTCCTGTTGAAACATGAGTCTGAAACTTTTGAGAAATTCAAGGAATATAAGCTTAAAGTTAAGAACCAGATGGATAGAAGTATTATAGTCTTTCGATGTGATCGAGGAGGTGAACACTTGGGCATGGAGTTCCTGGATTATTTAAAGGAGAATGTGATTCTCTTTCAGCTTACTCCTTCGAATACACTACAGCACAACGGTGTATCGGGGCGGAGGTATCGCACCCTATTAGATATAGCGCACTTCATGATGGATACTGCTGAGTTACCAGTTTTCTTTTGGAGTTATGCACTTCAGAAGCTGCAGACCTATTGTATGGGGTTCCGTCCAAATCAGTGCCTACCACTCCATATGAGATATGGAATGAGAAGAGACCATGTCTTAAATGAGTTAAGATGTGGGGTTGTCCATCCTTTGTTGAAAGGCAGAATCCGGACAAGCTCGAGGCAAGGTCAGTTCTGTATAAGTTTGTCAGGATATCCCAAACATTTATGAGGGAATATCTTCTACCACACCGAGGAGCAAAAGACATTTTGTTTCTCAGCATGCCACCTTTTAGAAAAGGAATTTCTTATGAAGAAATTTATGGTCATGAGGTAGAACTGGAAGGAGTTCCAGCCATATAAACTAACAGCCGATGATTTGGTGAAACCAAAGGAGTCAATAGTCTCCAACGAATCTCAGCCTCTCCGCGAATCTGGTAGGATTTCTCATCCACTTGAGATATACTATGGTCTTCTCGGTGACAGTAGGAGCGAGAATTGCATCATGGTAGATGATGGCCCAACTAGGTTCAGGCAGGCCATCATGAGTGGGGACTCTGTGAATTGGCTAGATGCTATGCAATCAGAGATGGAATCCATGTACAGCAAGAAAATATAACTTTGAATGTTGCACCTGAAGTGGTAAAATCCATTGGGAGCAAATAGATCTTGAGAAGATTCTTGGCGTAAATGGAAAAGTTGAGACTTTCAAAGCTATGCTTAAGTCCATCAGGATTAAAGCAAGCATCGCGGAGTTGGAACATCTGTTTTGATGTAGTAGTCAAAGAGTTTGACTTTATCAAAATGGTAGATGAACCTTATATATACAAGAAGGTTGAAGAGAGGAAGGTTGTCTTCCATGTATTCTATGTAGATAACATACTCTTGATAGGAAATAGTTTCCTATGCTACACTCGGTCAAGCTCCTCTTATCACGGGGATTCTCCATAGAAGATCTGGATGATACCTACTACATCTTGTTGTTTATGTGCTATGGTGATAGATCTATGTGGATGTTGCGAGTGTCCCAAATCCAGGTACATTAACACCATACTAAAGCGGTTTAGTATTGAAGATTCTAAGCGTGGTGGTTCGCCCACTTACTCAGGAATCACTATCTCCAAAAAGATGTCTTCCGAGACTAATTTGGAGAGAGCTCGTGTGCAAGAGATAACCTATGCTTGGGCAGTAGGCGCTATCATGTATGCGATGTTATGTACCAGACCAGATGTAGATGAATCACTAGGTGTAGTGATTAGAAATCAATCGGATCTTGCGAGAATCACTGGACAGCTATGGAGGGCATTCTTAAGTACTTGAGAAGCACTAAATGAATGCTCTTGGTTCGAGCTTCCAGAGTGATAAGGTCGACTGAAAGTCAGTCACAGGCATTGTCTTTACCCTCAGTGGAGGGACGGTATGTTGGAAGAGTTCCAAGTTAGTTACCGTGACATACTAGACGATAAAGGCTAAATACATCGCTACCAACGATGCTGCCAAAGTGGCTGTCTGGGCATTTCTTGTTCATGAGATGAACATGGTTCCTACCATTGAGCGTCCAATAACTGTTATTATGACTACAATGGAGTTGTGGTTTTGGCCTAGGAACACCGGTCCATCAGCGATCCAGACATATTCTGAGGCAAGTATCACCTGATCAGGGAGATGGTTGATCTCCAAGGGATTGAGGTTAGGATAGTTGATGCAAAGGATAACACGGCGGATCCACTAACAAAGGCCTTTCCCTAGAGAGACTTCTATAGGACGTTCATTATGAGATACTGCAACAATTGGCCTTAGTGCAAGTGGGTGATTGTTAGTTATATGTATGCCTTAGAGGCCATTACCGTACATGTGATGTATATTGTAGTGGATGCTTGGACATATATAGGGAGGACTATCTTGCTCGACATGATAGTATGCTATCTGGTTGCTCTTTAACTTAATATTTACACTGATTGTTTCTCTATTACATGTTGATAAAGCCCTTAGGATGAGTACTTACCAACGAGGATTATGACGTAGATCATACTAGTGGGGACAGGGTAGTCGGCAAGTACATCCTTCAAATGTTCCTAGTCGTGGAAGTATCGAAACAGGGCATCGATACTCCAGAGTAGACTAGCATATGCGCTTCTTGACCTATTTGATGGGCGATGGATGATCCCACATCCATTGGTGTTTGACATCAGAGAAGTTATTCGGGTGCTCAGTGGAGACTGGGTACACTGAACGGACTCGCCGAGAACTCCTAGATGGTATTATACCTATCGTCAGATAGCAGTTCTCTGGTGACACAGTTACAGGTTAGTCTGTCGACCCAAGATCGTCATAGAGTCTTGTGTGATTCGCACTGTGCGTTGATTTCCACCATACCATGTTCAAGAGATCGTGCAAAAAGGCGGTTTTTGGGTATAGTCCCAAGTCATATGGAGGCAATGAGCGATAGGAAGGGGTTCGTCTCTCCCGGTATTGGGAGTTGATGTTGCGCTATGCTCGATTGGCCATAACAGAAAATCCCTGGCCAGGGTTGCTGAGATTTACTAGTAAATGTTATCAGTAGTTTCTCGAACCGTTATGGACCTTGCATCGGCATGGCTTATCAGGCTATTGGGGTCTCACGTTTTACCACCCCCGGGCTGCGATATGCGACATATCTTATGAAGAGACCGGACTGTACGGTAGTGTTACTGATTGGATTCGTAGGAGTATGAGCAGGCTTGCTTGTTGATCTTCTGATCACTCAATACCCGGGTGGCCGTTACGTTTAGCAGATCGCTTGCGGCTTGTGGGTGACCGATATGATCATCACCTACTGCCGGCGTATTGACGTGTCTTTAGAGTCCTACACAGAGGTTTCCTGGTTCATGCGAAAAGAAGTAGGAGCACATATGTGATATGTGCGGGACCGAGATTAATGCGCGTATGTGAACCTCATTCTATTCTTGTGATATGTGATATCAGTCGGTTAAATGTGATATTTCCGAGTTATCGGATCAAGTGTTGATTCGATAGATTGGTACATTTGATATTAGTCGGTTGTTTGTGATATAGCCGGATTATTAAATCAAGTGTTGATTTAATAATTTAATGTATAATTATATATTCGATGTATTAATTTACATTAACTAATATTTGCTCACTAAACATTTCTTTTTCTCACTTGTGTGCATATAGTATATATGTGATATATATTAATGTACATTTTATTGTGTCATGCTAGATGCCACATGATACATGGGTGTATAAGATTTACACCATGCTTGATATAATGAAGGGTTTATATTTATCTAAGTAATTCAAAATTGGATGGAAATTTGTCATGGCTACAAGCTTGTAGAAGCTTGTAGAACCATTGACCAAGTCCACTAATTTTCTTTTACTTGTAGATATTTATTAATCTAACCATTATTGTTAACTAAGGTTTAGTCTCTACATGAGTGAGGGTATGACACTAACTCACCCATGATTGTTATTCTCACGTCATGAGTTTTCATTCTCATCTCCACTTCATCTTCTTCTTCCTCATGAGAAAGCTTGCTAGCATTTGAAATAGTGAAGAAATATTGTGAGAAAAATAAATCTAAAGTGAGCCCAATTCCTACTTCATCATTCTTTACTATATTTGCCATTTATTTTAGGGTGTTTGCTTCACTAATCTACCATTAGTGAAGAGGTAGCATGATCTTGAGTCTCCTCGTCGTAGATCATCTTCGGCCTCGAAGACTTCGAGCAGGCTTGTTCATTTCTTCTTGTGAACCCTTACTAGAGTTCTGGTGTTCATTACTTGGAGCGAAGGGACTACTACACGGAGCTTTATAAGTGAAGGACCGTTCTACAAAGGTTGTATTCCTCATTCACTTAGATGTAAAGTTGTTTACATTGTTGTTTCGTCTAAATCTCTACTTAAGATTCTAGGTTAGAGTTCTTTAGTACGGCAAAAATTTGAAATTGGCATGGACGATACCTCTCGAAACCTTGCTGTCGTTCTCGTTAACCCAGTAGTATTATATAACTCATTTCCCATTAAATATAAGGACCGTGGTTGTCCTACCATTTCATACACAATAGGTAACAAGTTCATAAACTGAGCGTTGCTATATTTGGGAGCAAGTGTAAGCTTGCTTCCATACTCAGTTTACAATCAACTAGGTTCAGGATAATTGAAGCCGACTAAGGTAACTATACAGTTAGCCGATCGATCAATCAAAACTCCGGAAGGAGAGATCGAGGATGTTTTGTTTAAGGTAGGAGAATTCATATTCCCAGTGGACTTCATAGTCCTTGAAACTAAACCGGTCTCTAACCTAAGGAGCCAAATTTTGGTCATTCTAGAATGGCCGTTCCTCGCAACATCAAATGCGTTAATCAACTGCCGTAATGGATCCATGAACCTATCTTTTGGAAACAACACAGTTGATCTTAACATCTTTAATATAGGGAACCAGTATAGTGAACCGATTGAAGAAACCCATGCTGTAAACATGATAGAGGAAGTGTTCGGCATGATTTATTACATTTTAATACCACTCATTTCCTATCATTTTTTCAATTAACAGTGCTATTTATCTATGTCGGCTCATTAGTACAGATTACAGGTACACAGGCAAAAACACTGGAAACGTTACATAACATGAACAGAAACGACGATTTTTAGCCGGAACTGCAAACGGGACAGATAACAGATCAAGTCATTGAGTTTTACAATCAAAATAAAGTTGTGTACAAATAAATATTTAGTTTTGGTCCGACATGATAGAATATCAAAATTCGTGTATGAACCATCATGGATCAAGTAGGCATGAGCCATCATGACATCAAGATGCAAACACCATCATCGTGTCTTGTAAGTGGATACACAGGTGGCTTGGACAAGTGGGTATGGTTCAATGTATGTAAAAAAGAATTGATTTAAAGTGTGAACACAATTCTTACCCACCTGATCCCTTCTCTCTACATTACTCCAGATTACACAAAGGTGAAAATTAAAAGAAATTGCAAACACAGAGAGATGCTCAGGAGCCTAGAAGACCACATACCAATGATGGGCCCTAGACTCCAACTCTTGGCCGCAAATAAATTCATCTTGGCTGCAATTTGTGGGCAAGTTGGAGCCAAATGGGTTTGTCCAAATATTGTGGGTCCCTGATGGTCTTGTCAATCCAATATCATATACAACTTTTGATATTTTGTTTCCTATATATAGCAGGTCTCAAATTAAGTTCAAGATATATATTGTTGGATTTTGGAGTGAGAACTTGAGTGTGTAACATTTGATAACTTCCTCTTCTTCCCACTTTGAGCTTTCATTTGAGAGCTACATTATGGGGGTTGAGATTTAATCTAACTTGTAGCTCTAATCTATCCATTTTGTTAATAAAGAATTGCACTTGTTGTTAAGTTCCTTACTTGTTTCATGTTCTTCATTTCTCTTGTATTTTATTTTCTCCTTTAAGCAATGTTTGTGTAACTTTATGGTTGTGGTGATGGTGAGGATGTGAGATGAATGGTTTTGCCTTCCTCCTCCTCTTGTGAATGTTTAAAGTGCTTAACTGTGATTGTAAGCTTAAAATTGCTAAATGGATATGTTTGATATGGTATGTTGATTTTGATGGTTACCTGTAACCTTTATCACATACCCTATTCTCTCATGATCACCATTTGCAAAGTTAAGGTTAGAATCAATTTAGTTTTAAGGTTTCTAAGTGTTTAGATAGGTTATGTTGCTTAATGTTACTTGATATCCTTCATTAGCATATATCCTATATTATCACCCCACACATAGCAAGCTTAATCCTAACTGTACTTCTTATTTGCAAATTGATGTGTATTGATGTTGTATGCTTGCTAACCCTTGTTAGTGTTGATACTTGATGCATGGATATAAAATGGTAAGTAAGAACGTAACAGAATCGTTTCATGTCTTGCATCGAATATCGGCAATATGATGGTTTGGGCTTCGCAAACGCCTTTACAAGCCATGCTTCATGTCTGATCCAACACAAGGAGGAAACAACTCATGATCAAGGGAGCGACGAAGAAATCGCCGTGATTCAACCATCCGATCTGAAGCCTCGGCCACTTTTCTTAACTTGTTCTCTATTTTCGTATTTTCTAATTCTTGTGAAAAAACCCAAATTCTTTCTCCTTGAACCCTTAACGACAATCTCTAATCACTAATTCCATGTGGATCGACCTGTACTTGCCGGCTTTCTACAATGCGCTGTGCACTTGCGGTTTATAAATTTTAAAACTAGACCGAGCTCGCGTGCGCACTATTTCTACAAACCAATTCTTTAAAAACTACAAAAGCGCGCGCGGGTAATGTCCTAAGAAGTTTTTGGTTCTATTACCGAGGAAGCATTAGTCATTAGGGGTTGTTATTTCTGGTTCAATTGTATATACAATACTGACTATAACTAAAAATTTCAAAAACAAAACAAACAAAACTAACGTTTCTAACTTTTGGTCTCTGTCTTTTTTATCTGCTGTCACACCAAGTTTAATTTTAAGATTTTGCATATAACATTGGGACACTAATAGGACAAGAAGCACACAGTGAAAATTTGGAGCACTAACTCAAAACGTTGGCCGCCAATTGTTAGTTATATGTATGTCCTAGAGGCCATTACTGGTACATACGATGTATACTGTAGTGGATGCTTGGACATATATATGGAGGACTTTCTTGCTCGACATGATAGTATGGTATCTGGTTGCTTTTTATTTTAACATGTAAGCTGATTGTCTCTATGTTACATGTTGATAAAGCCCTTAGGATGAGTACTTGACTATCAGGACTATGATGCAGATCATACTAGTGGGGACAGAGTAGTCGCTAAGTACATCCTTCAAATGTTCCTAGTCGAGGGTGTATCTGTTAGTGTATATGCCCTAGAGGCCATTACTGTTGTAAATGCACGGCGGCGCCCCGGCCGTCGATCAGACGCCGGAATGCGGAAACGAAAAACTTTGCAAACTAGCAAACCGGCACCACCGCGCACTTTTAACCCGGATCGGGCCATTAATCTAGCTTTAGCAAACTAAAAGATGGGTAGAGAAGTATACCAAGCGATCTGTGTCCTTCGGTCTTCGTCTCCACTCCGATCTCCCGCGGAATCTCCGTCCGTCACCTTCTCGTCTGAAAGGGCACCACGTAGCCAAATACTTTTACGGGCTCCCACCTCTGGACCGAGGCAACTCGGGCGCGAAGTTAGCTAGCCGACGCGTCCAAGATTTGCTGTAGATATAGTGTAGTAGGTTGTCTTTTTGGGGTTTATGTTGCCATGGATGTGGAGGTGGAGAAAGAGAATGAACAATGGAGAGAGGTTTGGAATTTTTTGCAAGCCAAGAATGAAATGAGATGATCAATTCCTACACCTAATGAAACCACTCTCATCCTCCCCTTCTCAAAAGTGGCCAGCCAAGCAAGAATGAAGAATGGATAAATTGCAAGTGGAGAAAATGAATGATAAAAAGAAAAAGAAATGTCACACCCATTTCCAAAATCAATCCTTTCACCAACCATCAAAAAGAAAGCAATGGATGAGATAGAAAAAGAATCTCATGATTTTGAAGGCACAAATGCAAGAAACCGCTCCACAAATAAGATATTTGCAAACTGCAAATAACCCCCTATATCAGAAACTCCGGCCGTGAAGGAACAAAGGAAAACCGGCCGGAACGGAATGCAAACTGGCAACTTCAGAAAACTGATCCCGTAATAAATTACAGGAAAACCCCGCTACTGCAAATACATGCCCGCATTTGTATTCCCACTGAACACAAATGCAAAGAGACAAAGTCTACACTGTCTAATACTAGGATCTGGCTTAAACCAAAGCCGGCTAGTAAAAACTGTCCGATCACGATCCGTGCAATACCGCACGTATCTGATCGAACCTTGCCATATCTCCATACGGCCTCTACAGCGTTTCGCCCGAAACCTGAGTAACTGTGTGTGTGGTGGACTCTAAAGACTCGTCAATACTATGGCTGTGGATTTAACCACTAGCACGTCAGAGGTATCAGCCATACGTGACGGGCCACCAGCTATTGACCAAAAGGGACGTCGATGAGCGAACTCATCCTGACACCCTACTGAGCCTATCAATGACAATATCCGTATAGTCCGGTCCATTCGTCTATGAGCATCGCATGGCGGGCCTAGGGGTTGGTAAAAGTCAGACCCCCAATAGCGGTACAAGTCGTGTCGGAGTGTAGCCCAGAACACCCTGAGATACTACTGGAATACCTACCAGTAAATCTCCTGCCTTGGCCACCTGTCCCTGAGCATACCTGACGTCAGATAGCAGTTCCCTGGTGACATGTGTACAGGTTAGTTCATCGACCTGAGACATTACACCCTACTACCTTCTTAACAGATCCATCTCCTATTCTGATGAAGTCAAACGTATGACTGTCACATCAGAAATAGATGATCTATCTCCCCTATATCTGCTTTAGTCTATAAATAGACATAAGCCACCTGTCCACCAATGCTTCCGCTGCTCCCACTGACCAAGACAACCCTCTTGCAAAGTCATATAGACGTACACTTCTAAAGCTAGTTTAGAACGACGCTATACTCATCCTCCTGCCGGGTCTCACAGTCTGGAACAACAGCAATGGCAAGTCTGGGTAAACAAGAACCTCCCTGCCACCGTCCCTGAGCATACCGAGGTACCTCTCGGGTGCCTGAGGTTACCCACCATATCTGCGGAGTGGCCAATGGAATGTCAAACCAGATTGAATCTTTAGGTTCTTTATCAAATCTTCAGTAATCGTTTGCGGTTCTGGAATCACTTCCAGTTCCACCATACTCCTACTACTGTTTTCGGAAAAAATCCATTTTTGTTAAAACTGTGGCGAGTTAAGAACAATATCACTATTGATCTTCCAGATGGTAGAAAGTCAACCCTCGTCATAGCCCGGGTCAACCCACAAACAGCCATTACAGAAACGTGCCTTGAGTCATCCAGAGTCTGGTTTTAAGCATAAGCTGGACAACTCCCCGTATCATAACAATGCCAAGATATGAACTGTTCTATATCCAAGAAACAGAGGCATTGATTTAATTGAACCAGATTCAAATCATGCAGCTGTCTCCAGTGCATATCAACTAAATGGAAGAGAGGCCGATCAGCGTTACTCAACTTAGGAGTACTTCCAATTATGAGTAACCTGAAAGAGAAGCAAGTTCTCTTAATCATTACTATCAACTGAATACCATTCACAAGTATCTACATCTTAGATCACCTTGATGAATCCCGATACTTGCAATATCTGGTTCTCTACTTTACTCATATACCTATAACTTCTCAAAACTCAGACCCTGTGTTTCTACGAAACACCTGTCTAAGAACTAGAGAAGTCATAAGTAAACAGAATATAGTACGAGGACCAACCCCTCAGTCCTGATGGACACTAGACAATATACAATACTCTGTATAAGTCCCCTGAGTCTAATAACTCATTCACTGTGTGTCGTAGGTTGAAAACTATACTTATGGTTAAGAAGAATTACACCGCTGTTCAATGCTCCTTACCTAACCATCCACTGATATAGGTAAATGTCATAGACATAATTTCAAAAAGGTATATCTCACTCTATAAAAATAGACGTACAGATATATCAATTTGAAATTGGTGCATAACAGCGGATATTCAAAACCAAATACTTGTCGTCCGGTAAACAACCCAGGTGACTTCCTTAAATATCACCAATTACAACGAATTCCGATATAATGAGGATGATCACCCAATTCCCAATAACTTACTCCCACTCATCATTTGTAAAACCATACAGATGTGAGAATCCAACCTGGTAAATACATACCCTGGAGCAAATGTCTAATTGGGAAATCAGTTTTCTTTTAACAGTACACAGTGAAACTGAAACATTAAAATTTTTTGATGGGATATCCGGGTATTCCTAGTAATGCCTCTTCCATTATCCAGATTCACAACTGTAACCGTATATTTCTTTGCCACCTCTCCAAATCCCTTTATATGTATTTAGTCATTACCTTCTGTACACCCCTTTAGACCAAATGGTTTTCTTCCTTCCCTACCGTTCGGCACCAGCCTATGGTTTGGAAGAAGACTATCCAATAAGCATAATGGGTGTACTGTCCTAGTCCTAGGAGCACTCGCAATGCGAGAGAATGTGAAGATAAAAGACACCTGAATAAACCTTATTCCTATTTCTCCTGAACCAGAATCCATCCCCGAACTGGAACAAGTTCCTTTCGAGTTCGTATATAACCATACGATGGAATATCCAATAAACTGTGGATCTTCATAGTGATACGGAGTGTCCTGGAGAAATACAAAGGTGATTTAGGATTGGCGAAGAAATATTTGGTTTGGTCGTGAATAGCAGTCGCAATTTACTTTGCCCTCTTACTAATCCCTTTCTTTGTCTTAACTTAATACCTTCTGCACACCGTTTAGGCTAATTGGTTTTCTTCGTTCCCTACCGGTCGGCACCTGCCTATGGTTTGGAAGAAGACTATCCAATTTGCGTAATAGGTGTACTGTCCTAATCCAAGGAGCACTCGCAACCTGAGAGAACGTAAAAGGAAAAGACAACTGAATAGTCCTATTCGTTTTCTCCAGAATCAGAAACCATCCTCGAATAAATTCCTTCGAGTTCGTATATAACCATACGATGGTTTTGTCCAATGGAAGTGGACGTTCGTAGTAATACGGGGTGTCCTGGAGAAAAGGGTAAAAGTAGGAGTGGCAAAGAGGTTTGCAACTCTGACAATCCAAAAGCCAGTGTTAAGAAGGTTCGGTCGACTTGGTCACTGAGTCATAGCCTAGGGTCGGGTCAATGGTCGCTGCCAAAGAGAGAGAGAAAAGAAACACTCAGCGTGCACTCTAGCCTAGATCAGAATGGTTATCACTTTATCTAATCTGGAAACCTCCTACTGTAACGTCAAATTCTTCCCCAAACCTGAAAGAAGAATTAGCCAGGATGACCCGAGGAGTAAACCAACTCATCAGTGGGAATCGGGATCCAACTATCATCGCATGATAACGTGACGGAATCGGCTCACGTTATCACACTCCAGAAGGTATGCGCATATCTGGCAAGTTTCAACTTCTTTAGAAACTCCCGATGTGGATTTTTGCCCCATGCTCTTATGACCTTGACGAAGGTCAACAAATCATAAGTCACATGTCAAGTTCTACCCATCATTGTCCAGGTTAATTTGAACCCACCCGTACAAGCCCTTGACGAAGGTCAACAAGACTATACGACTGTCCCAAACCAACGCATCTATCTATGCAGCAGAAAGGCAACAAGCAGCTACCATACACTATGCCTTGACGAATGCCAACAAACATAGCATGAATACTACGTGCTACCCGTCTGAAACGACGGAGGGCTACGAATGGTTTCTGGCGAAAACCTTTAACGTAATGAACTTGATATCGTTGAAGGAACGGATAGCTTTTTAGAAAAATATAGTAACGAAAACCTTTGCTAAAGAGGTCACTCCCGGTGAAGGGATCTCGGCTCTTTCCCCGTAGGATGGGGTGCATGATATTTCAACTGAATACCATGATGCAAAGCAAAAGTAATCGGCTATAGTGAAGTTATTGCCCTGACGCAAACTTTTGTCCAAGGGGTCACTCCCGGTGAAGGGATCTCGGCCCTTGCCTCGTCGACTGAGGAGCAGGATATTCCAACTGAATACCACTGTGCAAAACAAAAGGGAACGCTTTTGCAAGAACAGCTTTTTGAAAAGTGTTCCAACAACATCAGAATATGTTTGTTTAGCTTGAATTGATCCAAATCAATGCAGTCCCATCAATTGATCACACCACAAAGAACGAAAATAATGACCTACGTATATGCCATCCGCATTCGCCACTGGGTCCCATCATCACCCGTTAGGTTAGCTAACTAACGACAGAGCGGGGACTGGACTAGCGCGGATGCAAAACATATACAACATCTACTAGTATATATATCAATATATAATATCGCTCAAGGCGTGATAAAAATGCAACTTCACAGAAATGTACATCATCACAGAACAATACAGATATCTAGGATCCCCGGGTTTCATAGAGCCGCTACTGAAACCCGACGTTCCCCTGGTCGTGTGGATAGCCTGTGAAATGAGATCCTAGACCCCTACGGGTGTGGCAAGTCACCCGCCAAAACCTGAAGTGAGGCAGCCCCCTTCAGCAACGTGAATGGACCACCCAGCACTTCACGGAATCCGGTAACTTGGGTACCCCTCATGGGTTAACCTGTACCCCCTACGAGTGCGGCGAACAGCCCGCCAATTCTAGAGTGAAGCCCCCTCCGTCTCAACGCCATAAGATGCGGGCTCGTTGCCCTCTAGAACCCGGCTATCAGTGCACCCCTCCTTGGGGTAATCCTAGTACAGAAAGTAAAATATACATACAACGGGTACATCGACCTCGACCCGGTCGTGCCCTAAAAGAATAATACAAACAGGCAGTGACGGCAGTCCACATGTCGGACGCTCGCCCCGCAAAATCAAATGTACATATAAAACAAAACTGTACTAACATTGCAACCAGGCTATCCCCCACGACCAATCCGCAACATCACAGCACAACACAGAACATCAACGTGAATGTCACGTTCGCAAATCCGTCTAACCGGGCTATAGCACTTAGACAGGATTTACCGATCAAATGACATTCACGGTCGCAGATATAATGTAAATACTGAGAACTAACATGTTTAAAATATCCGATCGAACAAATTTATCAAAGTGGACCCCAAGCACTACTGTAGCTCTCACAGAAAATCTGGGCCCAAAAAGAATATTCCAAAAGCCTTATTTTCAAGTCAGGAGCTTTCTGCAAAATTTTGGTTCACTGAACAGTGCAAGTCGAGGCGGAACCACGGCCCAAGCATGGGTTTGTCCGCGGTTCCGCGGTGGTATAGACTGTTCACGAGACCAAAATTTCACAGAATTCTTAAAATTCCATGCACATCATTCTGAAACAACCTGAAAAATTTTTATAGCTAAAAAAATTTCGACAGAAACCCAATGCACAAGAAAATACGGTTTTTGGGGTTTTATTGTTCGATCGAGTTCTAAACATGTTAGAGCAAGCTAGGCTAAGTTAATGGCGTGTCTCTGATACCAATGTAAGTGCACGGTGGAGGCCCGGCCGTCGATCCGACGCTGGAATGCGGAAACGAAAAACTTTGCAAACTAGCAAACCGGCACCACCGCGCACTTTTAACCCGGATCGGGCCATTAACCTGGCTTCTAGCAAACTAAAAGATGGGTAGAGAAGCATACTAAGCGATCCGTGTCCTTCGGTCTTCGTCTCTACTCCGATCTCCCGCGGAATCTCCGTCCGTCACCTCCTCGTCGGAAAGGGCACCACGTAGCCAAATACTTTTACGGGCTCCCACCTCTGGACCGACGAAACTCGTGCGCGAAGTTGGCTAGCAAACACGTCCAAGATTTGCTGTAGATATAGTGTAGTAGGTTGTCTCTTTGGGGTTTATGTTGCCATGGATGTGGAGGTGGAGAAAGAGAATGAACAATGGAGAGAGGTTTGGAATTTTTTGCAAGCCAAGAATGAAATGAGATGATCAATTCCTACACCTAATGAAACCACTCTCATCCTCCCCTTCTCAAAAGTGGCCGGCCAAGCAAGAATGAAGAATGGATAAATTGCAAGTGGAGAAAATGAATGATAAAAAGAAAAAGAAATGTCACACCCATTTCCCAAATCAATCCTTTCACCAACCATCAAAAAGAAAGCAATGGATGTGATAGAAAAAGAATCTCATGATTATGAAGGCACAAATGCAAGAAACCCCTCCACAAATAAGTTATTTGCAAACTGCAAATAAACCCCTCCATTAGAAACTCCGGCCGTGAAGGAACAAAGGAAAACCGGCCGGAACGGAATGCAAACTGGCAACTTCAGAAAACTGATCCCGTAATAAATTACAAGAAAACCTCGCTACTGCAAATACATGCCTGCATTTGTATTCCCACTGAACACATATGCAAAGAGACAAAATCTACACTGTCTAATACTAGGATCCGGCTTAAACCAAAGCCGACTAGTAAAAACTGTCCGATCACGATCCGTGCAATACCACACGTATCTGATCGAACCTTGCCATATCTCCATACGGCCTCTACAGCGTTCTCCCGAAACCTAAGTAACTGTGTGTGTGGTGGACTCTAAAGACTCGTCAATACTATGGCTGTGGATTTAACCACTAGCACGTCAGAGGTATCAGCCATACGTGACGGGCTACCAGCTATTGACCAAAAGGGACGTCGATGAGCGAACTCATCCTGGCACCCTACTGAGCCTATCAGTGACAATATCCGTACAGTCCGGTCCGTTCGTCTATGAGCATCGCATGGCGGGCCTAGGGGGTTGGTAAAAGTCAGACCCCCAATGGCGGTACAAGTCGTGTCGGAGTGAAGCCCAGAAAACCCTGAGATACTACTGGAATACCTACCAGTAAATATCCTGCCTTGGCCAAGGAATTTTCATGTACTGGCTCTCCTAGACACAGCGCGACCTCACCCCCAATACCGGGAGAGACGAACCCCTGCAGATACGCTCACTGCCTCCATGTGGCTCGGGACTGTACCCAACAAAAACCTGTTTGCACGTCTCCTTTGAGCGTGGTAGGGTAGTAATCTAAGTACAGTGGGAACTCACACGAGATAAATGACGATCTCAGGTCGATGAACTAACCTGTACACATGTCACCAGGGAACTGCTATCTGACGTCAGGTATAATACCAACTAGCAGGCTCCCGGCGAGTCCTGTCCGGTGTACTCATAACCCAATGAGCACCTGTATACATCTTAGGTGAACTAACTGACACCAGTGGCTTGTGAGACCGGCCACCGCCTCTTGTCGGGGTCTCGACTGTATACACTAGTTTACTCTGGAGAATCGATGCCCTGTCTCGAAACTCCCACGACTAGGGACCTTTTAAGGATGTGCTTATAGACTCCAGCTCCCACGTATATGATCGCCCTCATACTGCTGATAGCCAAGTAAGAATCCTAGGGGCTCTATCAACGTACAATAGAGACCTGTAAGGTCACCTAAAGCAGTACACGAAGATAAAGATAAACCAGATAGCATACTATCATCTCGATTAAGACTGTCCTACCGGCATAGGTCCTCCCTCAATCATTGCAATCACGTGCCTGTGATCCAATAATTGAGTCTGAGGGCACTATATCCAACAACTGTATCATACTATTTTGTATATTACTTAATCGAAGCTTGGGATATTCACAGTTGTATAGACAATCTTGCTCAAAATGTTAGTATGCTACTTGGTTTGTTTCTACGTTAATTTGTGCATGTGTTTCTTTTAGCATATCGCCTATACATATTAGTGGAGCCCTTAGGATCTTTGCTTGATTACCAGCGTTGTGATGGCAGTCAAACTAGTGGGGGAAGGGTAATCTACAAGCACATCCTTATACAGGTTCCTAGTCATAGGATTATCGAGACGGGGCATCGATACTCCTGAGTAGACTAGCGTATGCGCTTCTCATCCCAGCAGGGGAGATGGTCTGTCCCACAGCCATTAGTACGACGTACTGGAGATAGTATGTGGGTGCTCGTTAGGTTACGAGTACACTGGACAGGACTCGCTGGGAATTGTTGGTTGGTATTATACCTATCGTCAGTTATCAGTTCCCAGGTGACATGAGAACAGCTTAGTCCGTTGATTTGACACTGTCACTTCGCCTCGAGTGTCTTCCTACTATTCTTAGATTACTACCCTACCATGGCTCAAATGAGTCGTGCAAATAGGTAGTAGTTGGGTGCAGTCCCGAAGCACCTAGAGGCAGTGACGGTTAGACAAGATTCGTCTCTCCCGGTATTGGGAGTTGATATCGCGCTGTGTCTAGGAGAGCCATTACACAATGTCCCTAGCCAGGGCAAGCGAGATTTGCTGGTACTGTTTCCAGAAGTTTCTCAGGGTGTTCTGGGCTACACTCCAACACGACTTGTACCGCTATTAGGGGACTGACGTTTACCGCCCCCTAGGCCCGACATGCGATACTCTCAGACGAACAGACCGGACTGTACAGAGATTGTCACATTCAGGCTCAGTAGGAGTTCGGATGGGTTCACTTAATCGGTCTTCTTATCGGCATCTACCGGGGTACCGTTACGTACAGCTAGTAACACTTGCGGCCTGTGGTTAAACCCACTTCCAGCGTAGTGTCGAGTCTTTAGAGTCCCACACAGAGGATTGTTCACCTTTAGGCAAAACAGAGTAGAGGTCACATGGTTTTGCGGCGGGGTTCGTTCATATACGCGCACTTGTGCACGTTTGGTGTCCGGGCAGTTATTACTAGCGGGCTTTGGTTTAAGCAAGATCCTAGTATTTGTTGGATTGGTTTTGTTTCATTGTATTCATGTTCCTCGGAACATGGATGCGGGTGTTTATACACAGTTGACAGAGCTAGAGGAACCTCATTAGGGTTTTTGACCGTTGACTTTTTCTAAACCCTAATGAGAATGAGAAATATGATTAATAATATTAATTAAGGATAATCGTGCCATGGTTATGGTTGGGTTGACCATTTAACTTGTTGACTTTTGTTGACCATGATGATTTCTTTTGCAAAGATGCTTCTTGAAGCTTGCATTAGCATTTAATGTGAAATGATAATGGTCAAATCAACTAACCATCACAATTTTCCTAATTATTATTATTATTCTCATATTCTCACATATGAGTGCAAGGTTGGGATTTTATTCTCTCATTCTCTCTTGCTCATTCTCTCTCTTGCATTGCTCTCTCTCTTACTCTCTCTCAAAATCTTAAGTGTTTCATGTGTTGAAAATCCATGTTTTGTGAGATAAAACCAACAAAACACCTCTCTACTCATTCTAGGGTTCTTAGCCTAGCAAGCCAAGCACTCTAGTTACTTCTTGGTTGAGGTAGGAGCTCAAGGTAGAGGCCTTCGGGTGGATCTTTCTTCGGCAAAGAGAAGACGATAAGGAGGAGCCGTCTACACCACTCCAAGGAGCTAGCAACAAAGAGGACCACAACAAGAAGAGAAGGAGTTCAAGAACTACCTAGTAGCTAGAACTTGTAGTTACTTTGTTAGTTTTTGTTTAGCAAAGATCCTTCATGGTTAGTCTATGTACCCTTGTGAAAAAAATTTGATTTTTACTCTTTTCGCCTCCCCGTAAGTACCGGGGTGGGTTACATAGACTTACAGTGGTATCAGAGCCTAGATAAACAACAACTAACATGTTAGCAAAGTGTTTAGAACTTCGATCCGAAAAAATCGCAAAATACATCAAAATTTAGTGTTTTCTGTCGTTTTTTAAAATAGTTCTAAAAATATTTCCAGAGACCTGAAAAATACAAGCAGTCTTTTCAGAGAAAACTGTAGAAATTTGGGCACCTGAGTTGCTCAGAAGACCGCGGATCCGCTGCCGATCCAAGCGATCCGCCGCGGATCCGCGGCCGAGTCAACTCGGCTGAGCACCAAATTTCTTCTGGGGTTCTCTGTGTTGGTTTTGTGATTTTTAAGATGCTTTGCTTCTGCCCAGATTCTTCTGAGAACAGTGTTGTGTTTGGGGTAGTTTCAAATTGATATATTGATCGAAGTTCTATAAACTTTAGCTAATTGGATTATATCTGTAATTTGATATATGTACTAAACGTCTGCTAATCTCTATACGTCGATTAGTAGGGGTTGTACATATCTGTGATCTGTGATGTTGGTTTGTGGATATGAACTTGTTGGATCATCGTGATGAATAGCCGGGGATGTGAGATGAGGGTTTTCATTTTTCATTTGATGTAATAATTGTAAATTGATGTAATATTATTTTTATGGCCGCACGTCCGGGTTGAGCTTGTAGCCGCCATTGTATATTATTTCTTTTATTGTTTTTGCTCCTAGGATAGACCCAAGGTAGGGTGCACTAACTAACGGGTACTTTGAAGTGCCGAGTGGCCTACTCACGTTGTTGAGGGAGGTTGCTTCACTTCGGGTACTTGGCGGGTAGTTTGTCGCACCCGTAGGGGTCTAGGAAGGGGTTTGGCTATTCATCGCGACCGTGTAATCCGTCTTTCGTTGTAGGCTCGAACGAAACGCGGATTCCTAGTATATCCAATGTGTTCATTTGTGATCTGGAATGGCTATCATTGGATCTGACGAATGTATATATCTATATATGATATCAAGTAGGCGTTGCTTATGTTTTGCATCCGCGCTAGTCCAGCCCTCGCTCTGTCGTTAGTTAAGTAACCTAACGGGTGATGACAGGGCCCAGTAGCGAAAGCGGATGGCATAAGCGTACGTCATATTTTCGTTATTTTCTGCAATGGTAGGATTAATTGATGGGACGCATTAAATTAATGCAAAGAAAACAAACCAAAGTTAAATTGTTGGAACAATTTCAAAACCACTCGGTTTTTTCCAAAACAGAAAACTTTTAAAAACACGGAGCTTAAACCACTCCTTTTAAAAGCTATCAGGTTCCTTCGATTATATCAAGTTTACTACGTTCACGGTTTCGCCAAAACCATTCCTAGCCCTCCGTCATTTCGTATGGATAGTCAATAGTATTCAAGCTATGTTTGTTGGCCAAAGTCAAGGCATAATGATTGGTAGCTATTGGATATTCATATGTAGCATAAATAGATGCGTTGGTTTGGGACAGTTGTACTGTCTTGTTGGCCAAAGTCAAGGGTAGGTACGGGTGGGTTCAAATTAATCTGGATAATGACGGGTAGAACTTGACATATGACTTATGATTTGTTGGCCAAAGTCATGGTCATAAGAGCATGGAGAAAAAATCCACATCGGGAGTTTCAAAAGAAACTGAAACTTGCTAGTGTTGCATACCATTTGGAGTGTGATGATTTTGGAAGGATTCCTTCAGCTTTATCACACGATGATATTTGGATCCCGATCCTACTATGAGTATATGCTACTCCTCGGGAAACATTCTCACTTAACGATCAATGCTATAAACCAAGTAGGTGTCTAGAAAGGTGTTAGCGGGGCTACGCCCACAGGGAAAAGAGGTTATTTAATTAAGGAACTTCGCGAAAGCGTCGTAAAACCTCCCTCGAAGTACCGACACTGGCCTGGCTGAACGGTTAAGCAAGTATTGTACGGTGAGATCAATCCCCACTAATTCTTATTTTATGGTTTGAGGAAGGATTCGAGAAACAGTAGGAGCCATCCTGTTTAGACAAACTAAAAACCACTCTAAACTTGCAAGAGCATCATGCTAAAGTGCTTCTTCTCTCTCTCCCAATTGCAGCGACCAAACATCATGACCGGCCTTAAGTTACTATTAGATAAAAATATACTGACAGGGACAAACTATAAAGATTGGCTCAGGAATGTCAAAATGGCAATCCCTTATGACAAGTTGGGGTATCTCCTTACCACTAAAGCCCCCGCCGTCCCTGGTCCAAAATCCAGTGTCGCGGATAAGGAAATCCGTACGACCTGGGAAATTGACTGCGCGAAGGCGAAGTGCCTCGTGCTTGCCTCTATGGACAATGAACATCAGAGGAGGCACGAGAATATGGACCTTGAATCCATATTTCTCCATACTAAGGATCTTTATAAAGAACAATCTCGTATCGCCAGATACGAAACCTCGAAAAAGTTGTTTTCAGCGAGGTTGGCCGTCGGATCATCTGTAGCGGAACACGTGCTTAAGATGATTGACCACATTGAGGAGCTCACGGACCTCGGGACCACGTTAGAGAACGAGCTCTACATTAACTTGATTCTCCAGTCCCTTCCTTCCACTTACGCCCAGTTTATCCTGGACTTCAACTTACAATGAAAGAAGTTGAACTTCTGGAACTCCTCAGCATGTTGAGGAGTGCAGAGGGCGCCCTACAAAAAATCAGGGAAACACCCGCTTTGTCTGTTGGAGGTGCTTCCTCTTCTAGGTCCAAGGCGAAAGCCAAAGGAAAGAAGAAGAAGGCCCCACCAAACCAAGGGGCGGTGTTAGTAAAGTGGAAGCCAAAGGAAAGGCAAAGCTAGCAAAGGTAGCGGGACAGCTTGTGGGAAAGGAAGAGTGCTTTTATTGTCACAAGAAAGGTCACTGGAAAAAAGATTGCAGGGCTTGGAAGGCCAAGTACCAGGACCCAAAGCAAGTTGTGGCTTCGGCTTCAGGTGTGTATGTTATTGAAAACTGTCTATCAATCAACTCTACTTCCGGGGTATTGGATACCGGATCAGGATCTCATATCTGTAATTCTTTGCAGGCACTGAGAAGGCGTAGAGTTTTGAAGGCAGGTGATATGACCCTCAGAGTTGCAAATGGAGCAGGCATGGATCTGAGTCCGTGGGGGACTATCACTTGGGATTGACAGATGGACATGTTTTGGTTTTACGCGACTGTTATTTTGTACCCAGTGTGACTTGTAATATCATATCTGTATCTTTAATGTCTAAAGAAGGTTATGATTTTGCATTTGTAAGCAATGTTGTAAACATTCACCTTGATCATGTTTTCATTGGGTCGAGTACATTAAGCAACAGTATATACGTATTGAACCAACCACAGATTTTCAATATCCAGAATACACACATAAGAAAGTCTCCAGAAATAAATCATGCTTTCTTATGGCATTGTAGACAGGGTAACATCAATGAGACAGGGTTAACTAAGTTGCATAAAGAAGGATATTTGGACCCGTTCGAATATCAATCATATGCAACTTGTCAATCATGTCTCAAAGGAAAGATGACAAAGACTCCGTTCACTGGACACGGAGTAAGAGCGAGCTCGCTCTTGGGACTCGTACACAGTGATGTATGTGGTCCAATGTCTACACATGCGCGAAGTGGTTATTCTTACTTCATTACTTTTACGGATGATTTTTCAAGATATGGACATGTCTTCTTAATGAAGCATAAATCTGAAACCTTTGAAAAATTCCACGAATACAAGAATTAAGTAGAAAAAAAAACAGGCAAAATTATCAAGACATTAAGATCTGATCGAGGTGCTGAATACTTGAGTGCCGAGTTCCTGGATTACATAAAAGATAATGGAATTCTCTCTCAGCTTACTCCTCCATACACTCCACAACATAATGGTGTATCGGAGAGACGGAACCGAACCCTATTGGATATGGTACGTTCCATGATGAGTAATGCTGAGTTACCGCGATCTTTCTAGGGATATGCACTAGAATTGGCTGCATATCTTTTGAACAGAGTTCCAACTAAGTCAGTTCCTACCATACCATATCAGATGTGGAGTGCGAAGAAACCCAATCTTAAACACATTAAGATATGGGGATGTCTATCTTTTGTCAAAAAGCAGCATGTGGACAAACTCGAGGCACGCTCAGTACAGTGCAAGTTTGTGGGATATCCAAAGAACTCTAAAGGATATTTCTTCTAGAGGAACAAAAGGTATTTGTTTCTCGTCATGCCCACTTCTTGGAAACAGAATTTTTAGAAAATCAGATAAGTGGGAGCGCAATAGAACTGGAAGAAATTCCAGAACCACGAGCTATTACTGAAAGCTTAGTAGAACCAGAAGGTTCGAAAGGACAGGACATTCCTGCGCCACTCCGCAGGAGTAGTAGGCAGTCTCATCCGGCCGAGAGATACTACCGGTTTCTCATAGACGGGGATAGAGAGGATTGCATCATTGATAATGATGAGCTGACTAGCTTCCAGCAGGCCAATCAGAGCACTGACTCGGTAAAATGGTTGGTTGCAATGCGGACCGAGATGGAGTCCATGTACACCAAAAAAGTGTGGACTTTGGACGTTGCACCAGAAGGGGTAAAACCCGTAGGCCGCAAATGGATCTTCAAAAGGAAGATTGGTGTAGATGGACAGGTTGAGACCTATAAGGCTAGACTTGTTGCAAAGTGTTTTCGTTAAAAACCTGGTTTGGACTATGACAAAACCTTTTCTCCAGTGGCTATGCTCAAATCCATTCAGATCCTACTTGCCATTGCCGCCTTCCACGATTATGAGATTTGGCAGATGGACGTAAAAACTACTTTTCTAAATGGTAATTTAGAGGAGTGTGTCTATATGGACCAGCCAGAGGGTTTCATTCAGAGTGGGAGCAGCGAGAAGGTGTGCAAGTTGCTTAAGTCTATTTATGGACTGAAGCAGGCGTCACGGAGTCGGAACATCTGTTTTGATGAGACGGTCAAAGAATTTGGCTTTATGAAAAATCCAGATGAACCATGTATTTATAGTAAAATTGTAGCACGAACTGTCGTAATCCACGTTTTATACGTGGATGACATTCTCTTGATAGGAAATGACATTCCTATGTAACAATCTGTCAAAGGGTTCTTGTCATACAGGTTCTCCATGAAAGACATGGGCGATGCCTCTTACATTCTGGGGATCCGGATCTATCGTGATAGGTCCAAGAGGATATTAGGACTTTCACAGTCTAGGTACCTCGACACCATACTGAAAAGATTCAGTATGGAAGATTCCAAGCGCGGTAATTTACCGGCTTGTCACGGGATCACCCTCTCCAAAGAGATGTCTCCCAAGACTGATTTGGAAAGGGATCGCATGTCTATTATACCCTACGCCTCTGCGGTAGGCTCTATAATGTATGCGATGCTATGTACCAGACCAGATATAGCTTATGCACTGAGTGTACTAAGCCGGTATCAGTCAAACCCTTGGGAGAAGCACTGGAGAGCGGTAAAGAACATTCAGAAGAACCTGAGAAGGATTAAAGATATGTTTTTCGTTTACGGCGGAAAAGACCTCCAGATCGAGGCCTTTGCTAACTCCAGATTTTAGAGTGACAAGGATGACTCCAAATCCATGTCGGGTTATGTCTTTACCCTCAATGGAGCGGCGGTATGTTGGAAGAGTTCCAAACAGGAAACCGTTGCTGACTCGACGATGGAAGCGGAATATATCGCAGCATCTGATGCCGCAAAAGAAGCCGTCTGGACGAAGAAGTTCTTGACAGAACTTCAGGTGGTTCCGTCCATTGTTGATCCAATACCTCTGTATTGTGACAACAACGGGGCTATAGTTTTAGCAAAGGAACCCAGGTCCCATCAGAAGTCCAGACACATCTTGAGGCGGTATCACCTGATCAGGGAGATCGAGATTCGGAGGGTTGCTACAGAAGATAACACTGCAGATCCATTCACGAAGGCCATACCCAAGACTCAGCTCGAACGGCTGATCGAGATGATAGGTCTTCGATACGCCAGTACATGGCCCTAGTGCAAGTGGGAGATTGTTTGTGTATATGCCGTAGAGGCCATTACTGTATCACACTAGTTTGTATATTACTTAATGGAAGCTTGGGATATTCATAGTTGTATAGACAGTCTTGCTCAAAATGGTAGTATGCTACTTGGTTTGTTTCTACTTTAATATGTGCATGTGTTTCTTTTAGCATATCGCCTATACATATTAGTGGAGCCCTTAGGATCTTTGCTGGATTACAAGCATTGTGATGGCAGTCACACTAGTGGGGGCTGGGTAATCTACAAGCACATCCTTATACAGGTCCTTAGTCGTAGGATTATCGAGACGGGGCATCGATACTCCGGAGTAGACTAGCGTATGCGCTTCTCATCCCAGCAAGGGATATGATCTGTTCCACAGCCATTAGTACGTCGTACCGGAGATAGTATGCGGGAGCTTGTTAGGTTACGAGTACACTGGATAGGACTCGCTGGGAACTATTGGTTGGTATTATACCTATCTTCAGTTATAATTTCCCAGGCGACATGAGTACAGTTTAGTCCGTTGACTTGACACTGTCACTTCGCCTCGAGTGTGTTCCCACTATTCTTAGATTACTACCCTACCACGGCTCAAATGAGTCTTGCAAACAGGTAGTAGTTGGGTGCAGTCCCGAAGCACTTAGAGGCAGTAACGGTTAGACAGGGTTCGTCTCTCCCGGTATTCGGAGTTGATATCACGCTGTGTCTAGGAGAGCCATTACACAAAGTCCCTGGCCAGGGCAAGCGAGATTTGCTGGTAGTGTTTCCAGTAGTTTCTCAGGGTGTTCTGGGCTACAATCCGACACGACATGTACCGCTATTAGGGGACTGACGTTTACCGCCTCCCTAGGTCCGACAGGCGATACTCTCAAACGAACAGACCGGACTGTACGGAGATTGTCACATTCAGGCTCAGTAGGAGTTCGGATGGGTTCACTTCATCGGTCTTCTTATCGGCATCTACCTGGGGACCGTTACGTACAGCTAGTACCGCTTGCGGCCTGTGGTTAAACCCAGTGCCAGCGTAGTGTCGAGTCTTTAGAGTACCACACAGAGGGTTGTTCACCTTTGGGCAAAACAGAGTAGAGGTCGCATGGTTTTGCGACGGGGTTCGTTCATACGCGCACTTGTGCTCGTTTGGTGTCCGGGCAGTTATTACTAGCGGGCTTTGGTTTAAGTCAAATCCTAGTATTTTTTTTGGGATTGGTTTTGTATCATTGTATTCAAGTTCCTCGGAACACGAATGCGGGTGTGTATGCACAGTTCACAGAGGCAGAGGAACCTCATTAGGGTTTTTGACCGTTGACTTTTTCTAAACCCTAATGAGAATGAGAAATATGATTAATAATATTAATTAAGGATAATTGTGCCACGTTTATGGTTGGGTTGACCATTTGACTTGTTGACTTTTGTTGACCATGATGATTTCTTTTGCAAAGATGCTTCTTGAAGCTTGCATTAGCATTTAATGTGAAATGATAATGGTCAAATCAACTAACCATCACAATTTTCCTAATTATTATTATTATTCTCATATTCTCTCATATGAGAGCAAGGTTGGGATTTTATTCTCTCATTCTCTCTTGCTCATTCTCTTTCTTTCATTGCTCTCCCTCTTCCTCTCTCTCAAAATCTTAAGTGTTTCATGTGTTGAAAATCCAAGCTTTATGAGATAAAACCAACAAAACACCTTTCTACTCATTCTAGGGTTCTTAGACTAGCAAGCCAAGCACTCTGGTTACTTCTTGGTTGAGGTAGGAACTCAAGGTAGAGGCGTTCGGGTGGATCTTTCTTCGGCAAAGAGAAGACGATAAGGAGGAGCCGTCTACACCACTCCAAGGAACTAGCAACAAAGAGGACCACAACAAGAAGAGAAAGAGTTCAAGAACTAGGTATAACCATCTTACCTAGTAGCTAGAACTTGTAGTTACTTTGTTAGTTTTTGTTTAGCAAAGATCCTTAATGGTTAGTCTATGTACCCTTATGATAGAAATTTGATTTTTACTCTTTCCGCCTCCCCGTAAGTACCGGAGTGGGTTACAAAGACTTACAGTATCGAGACATGGCATCGATATACCAGAGTAGACTAGCGTATAGCTTCTCGACCCATGTAGATGGGTGATGGATGATCCCATATCCATTGGTGTTTGACAACAGAGACAGTATACGGGTGCTTAGTGGAGACTGGGTACACTGGACGGACTCCCCGAGAACTCCCAGATGGTATTATACCTAACGTCAGATGGCAGTTCTCTGGTGACACTGGTACAGATTAATCTGTAGACCCGAGATAGTCATAGAGTCTTGTGTGATTCCCACTGTGCTTTGATTTCCACCTTTCCACATTCAAGAGAACGTGCAAAACGGTGGCTTTTGGGTACAGTCCCGAGTCACATGAAGGCAAGAACGATAGGAGGGGTTTCGTCTCTCCCGGTATTGGGGGTTGATGTTGCGCTGTGCTTGATTGGCTATAACAGGAAGTCCTGGGCCAAGGCTGCTTCAGATATATACTGGTAAGTGTTATTAGTTGTTTCTCGACCCGTTATGAGCCTCATATCGGCACGACTTATCGAGTTACTGGGGTTTGACGTTTTCCACCCCTAGACGAGATATGCGACATATCAGACGAAGAGACCGGACTGTACGGTAGTGTAACTGATTGGATTCGCAGGAGTGTGAGCGGGCTTACTTGTTGGTCTTCTGATCGCTCAATACCCAGGTGGCCGTTACGTTTAGCAGACCGCTTGCGGCTTGTGGGTGATTGATATGGTCATCACCTACTGCCGGCGTATTAACGAGTCTATAGAGTCCTACTAAGGGGTTTCCTGGCTCAACCGAAACGGAGTAGGAACACATATGTGATATGTGTGAGATCGAGATTAATACGATATGAGATACCTATTATATTCTCGCGATTTGTGAAATTGGTCGGTTATATGCGGTATAGCCGGGTTATCGGATCATGTGTTGATTCGATAAGTTGTTACTTTTGATATTAGTCGGTTATATGTGATATAGCCGGATTATTAAATCAAGATTTAATTTAATAATTTAATGTATAATTATATATTTGATATATTACATTATATTAACTAATATTAAGCTCACTTATGATTTCTTTTTCTCATTTTGTGCATATTGAATATACGTGATATATTTTTGTGTACATGTATTGTGTCATGCTTGATGATACATGCAACAAAGGTGTGTGTATGACTTACACCATGCTTGGTTTAATTGCTAGTGTTTTATTTATTTTGCTAAATATATAAGGTGGTATTTTGTCATGGATGAAAGCTTGTAGAAGCTTGTTGTCATCATCGACCAAGTCCACTCTTTTGTTTTGGCTAAGATATTTGTTAACACAACCAATTAAACCTAGCCATGGTTAACTCTCTACAAAGGTTAATATATGATATTAACTCACCATGGTTTCTATTCTCCCTTGGATAATTATTCATGAGAGATATTTCATCTTCTTCTTCTTCTTCCTCAAAGCTTTCTAGCTTCAATGGAGTTGATGGAAAAAATGTGAGAAAATGAAATCTAAAGTGAGCCCACTTCTTACTTCATCATCCTATACTACATGCTATTTAGTATAGGGTGTTTGCTTCACTAATTCTATAGTTAGTGAAGAGATAGCTTGGGTTAGTGTCTCCTCGACGTAGATCATCTTCGTCCTCGAAGTCTTCGAAACAAGCATGTTCGTTTCTTCATGGGAGCCTCTCCAGAGTCTGGAGATCATGATCGCAGCGAAGGGACTACTACACGGAGCTATTGAAGTGAAGGACCGGTCTATAATGGTTGTATTCCTTGTTCACTTAGGAAGTAATGTGTTTACATATGTTATTCCGTCGATTTCTAGTTAACGATTCTTAGTTAGGGTTAGCTAAAACGGATTTTTGAATTTGGCATGGACGATACCTCCCAAAATCTTACTTCCTTCTTAGGTAACCCTGCAGTGGTATCAGAGCCATGCTAGAAATTTAGACGGATTTTGTTAGGATTACGAAACCGAAGTACTCCGAAACTTGAAACAGAAAAATGAAGTTTCTGTCGATTTTAAATATTTGTCAAAATTTTTTTAAACATGTACAGAGTGCTATATGTGATATAACATGAACAATGACAAAATTTGAGGCAGTTTGGACATTTTTTGGCCGGCCCCATACATGGTGATCTCGGGCAAATCTGAGCCCCCCCTGAAAATTTGTGTGTTCCAGTGACTTGATTTTGATGTTTCAGGTGTTGTTTGTTTTTGCTAATTTTGCATGTGATGTAATCTTACACTATAAACAATTCGGAGTGTTTTGTATTTATATTTTTAACATTGTTTCGGGTTATTCGCATGTTGTCTAGACGAAGTTAAAAAGTTCGATCGAATGTCAAAAACTCATTTTTCCAAGTTTAACGTATTCGGAAAAACATGCAAGTAATCATATGAACCCTCTAGAAGAATGAAACCCTAACTCGACTTTTCTGGATCGTGGAATCGCGGTCAAAACCTAGGGTTTGCCGTAGTTCCGTGGCGACATGAGTGAGGCTTGGGTTAGGCCTTCTACGGCTGATGCATAGGTACTGTGGCATATTCTAGGTATTATTAACTGTGCTCAAGTGTTAACTTGTCGGGAAATTGTGGGACTTTGATGAATCGATCGAAAAGTTTAACGTCGTCCGGATATTATGTGATGGGATACAATATTTGGAATCCACAAGTAGTTATGAGTAACTAGTTTGAATGTTATAAATCTAGCAGTTTAGTCTCAGATGATCGGTTGCCATGGGATTTTGATGAGATCAAAAGTCCGTCGCAAACACGTAGCGTACGCGGATACTTGCCGGGTAAACTTAATAGATAGCCACGTCCCATAGCCTCGACCAAGTGACTGTAGGAGAACCCCGTCGCTAAAACCATCCGTTCGGGTTCTCGCGGCAGCGGTGTTTTGCCTTAGTGCACTTTGTCGACGACATCGGGGGGGGTGCGGCCATCTACTAAAGTTTCCGACGAGCATTCGATCAGGATGTTGGGAATCTTGTTGAATTGCCCTACTAGATATTGAAAAGTGTTTTCGAGATCGAGACTAAAATGCGGGGTTTATCATTATTAGGTATGCGATGTCTGAGGAATTCATTTGGTTAGGCATTTGATGTCTAAGGAATTCATTTGGTTAGGCATGAAATCCAAAGTATGAGATACGTTGGGTTTATGATGTCTAAGGTGGTTGCGGATTCCAACTGTTGTAGTTTTTCACTTTCTTTTCTGCGACCGTAAGTGTAATAAGTGGTGTATCGCCGGTTTTGGTGCTATATGTCAACGACAACTGGGATACACATATTTACTTACGTTGATGACATGCGATGTTATGTGTTGCTGTGATATGTTACATTGGATCGTCGTGTTCGACTAGCCGAGGGTTTTATGTGAGATGAGAGTTTTTCATTTTCATTCATGTAAAATTCATTGTATGTAATATTCTTTTATTGGGGCATTTCCGAGTTGAGGATGATGTCACCATTGTATATTATTTACTTTTCCGCATTAGGATAGACCCAAGGTGGGGAGCACAAGTAACCGGGTTCTAGAGTCCAGAGGGAGACCATCTCGAGGAGTCGAGACTGGGTCTCCTAACTCTAGAATTGGTAGGGTTGCTCGCCACTCTCGTAGGGGTCTAGGAGTGTAGGATTGGCTATTCATCACGACCATGGAATCCGTGTTTTATACAGGCTTAATTTAAAACCCGGAAATCCTAGTATATCCAATATTTCATATGTTATTTTCTGCTGGAATGTTCTGTAATGAGATCATATTACTGTTCTAAGACGAATGGTTATAATATATATATATATATGATATATATTATATTTTACTACTTTCGTTTCGTATCTAATGCTTGGGAAGCATAATAAATGGGACTTTATTAATGAGATTAATGAAATAAAAGAAACCTAAAGATGTTGTAGAAACTTGTCTCGAAAACTGGTAGCTCTAGTTCTTGCTTTGCATAGCGGTATTCCTTGTAGAATATCCAGCACCTTATTCAATAAGGAAAGAGCCGAGATCCCTTCACCGGGAGTGACCTCTTTAGTGAAACTAGCAGATGCTACAAACTCTGTTTGTCTTTTGATTGCTTTTATAGTTTTTGCTTTGCATAGTGGTATTTGTGAAATTTCCTACACCTTATTCGATAAGGAAAGAGCCAAGATCCATTCACAGGGAGTGACCTCTTTAGCAAAACTAGAAAAAGCCTCAATAAACACTCCATTTCAAAATCACTCGATTCTACGACGATATCAAGTTCATTACGCAAAGGGTTTTCTTTCAAACCTGTCGTAGCCCTCCGTCATTTCAGATAAGTACTAGTTAGTATTCGTGCTACGTTTGTTGACTTTGTTAAGGCATAGTGTGTGGTAGCTGAATAGTGCTTATCTGTATAAGCATATGATGCGATTGGATTAGGGTAGTCGTGCGACTTTGTTGACAATGTTAAGGGTCGTGCGGGTGGATTTAATTTAATTGGAAAATGATGGGTTGAACTTGACTAGCACTTATGATATGTTGACTATGTTAAGGTTATATAGCTGCTAGGGGCAAAATATTATCAGGAATTTCAAGTGTTAAAATTTGCAATGAGATTGCATACCTCCTATGAGATAGTTGGATCCCGATACCCACTGCGAGTAAGAGTTACTCCTGGGAGAGTTTTACACATCACAATTAGCCGATCAAGTAGGTGTCTAGAAAGGTGTTAACGGGGTTACGCCCCTGAGAAAATGAGGTTTATTCTAATTAGGTCCGTGCGAAAGCACGGGGAACCTCCCTCAAAGTACTGGCACTGGCCTGGCTGAAAGATTGACGAACTTGTAGGGTGTAATTAATCCCGGCTAATCTTTCCTTTTAGGGTTTGAAGGAAGATTTGACTGAAACAGTGGGAGCCATCCTGATTAGATATATTAATAACCAATCTAATCTTGCAAAAGCATATGCTGAGTGTTTTCTTCTCTCTCTCTCCAGGTAGCGACTATGTCACGCCTTAATCAAGATAATAATATGGATGTATTGACCGAACCAGCTTGTTATACTGAGCTGGGGAACGTTTGTCCCGCTCCAACTTATAATTGTTATAAGACCGAGCAGGAAATAGGGGATTACCAGAATTTCCGTGCCGCCTAAATGAAGATAGTGTATGATGATGCATCTTCTTCGGGTGTGTTCATTACAGAGAACTGTTTCTCAGTATCCTTTACGTCCTGGGTATGCTGCTACCGGATCAGGATCCTATACATGTAATCTGTTATGTGGGCTACAGATAGGTAGAGAACAGAGAATGGGTGATAAGTTTCAAGAGTTGGAAGCGGTGCAAGTGTTGCAACCAAATCTATTGGCAGTTATCACCCTATATTACCAAATATATTGATTCTGAACGAATGTTATTTGATACCGAACCTGATATACAACATCATATCAGTCTCTTTATTAAGTAAAGAAGGATATAATTTTGTATTGTTGGATAATGTTTTGAACATTTCCTATATCAAAAGTTGATCGGTTCAGGCACGTTATCTAAAAGCATACACGTTCTAAATCAAACTACAGTTCTTAACGTAGAGAATACACACAAGAGAAAGAGTTCAGATATGAACGAATTCTTCTTGAGGCATTGTAGACTAGGTCATATCAATGCGACCCGAATAGCTAAGTTACATTTAGATGCATCGTTAAATCTGTTTGAATTTACATCTTGTGAAACTTGCCAGTTATGTCAAAAAGATAAGATGACCATAGCTCCGTTTATTGGAAATAGAGAAAGAGTTATTGAACTCTTGGGATTGATACATGATGATGTATGGAGTCCCCTGTCTACACATGCCAGAATTGGTTCTTTGTACTTCATAACATTCACTGATGATCTCTCAAGATTCGCACATGTGTTCCTGTTGAAAGACAAGTCTGAACCTTTTGAGATATTCAAAGAATATAAGTCAGAAGTAGGGAACCAAAACGGGTATAAGTATTATGTCCTTTGATGTGATCAGGGAGGAGAATACTTGAGCATGGAATTCCTGGACTATTCTAAAAGACAATGAGATTCTCTCTCAGCATTACTCCTCCGTATACACCACAGCACGTTGGTATATCGGGGCGGGGCTATCGCACCCTATGTGATATGGTGTGCTTTATGATGAGTACTGAGTTGCCTATTTCCTTTTGGGGCTATGCACTTGTGAAGCTGCATACCTATTGAATAGGGTTCCAACCAAATCAGGTGCCTACCACTCCATATGGTATGGGAAGAGACCATCTCTTAAGGATGTTAAGATTTGGGGTTGTCGGGCCTATGTCTAAAAGAAAAATCCTGACAAGCTCGAGGTAAGGTCAGTTCTGTGGAAGTTTGTTGGATATCCCAAGTATTCGCAAGGGAATATCTTCTACCACACAGAGGAGTAAAAGGTGTTTTATTTCTCAGCATGCCACCTTTGAGAAAGGGAATTTCTTGTGAAGAATTAGTGGTCATGAGGTAGAATTGGAAGGAGTTCCAGCTATACAAACTGCAGCTGATGATTTGGTAGAACCGGAGGATTTAATAGTTCCCAACGAACCTCAGCCTCTCTGCCGATCTGGTAGGGTTTCTCACCCACCAGAGAGATATATCGGTTTTCTCTATGACAGTGGGAGCGATGATTGCATCATTAGATGATGACCCAACTATTTTCGAGTAGGCCATCAGGAGTGGGCACTATGTGAGAATGGCTGGATGCTAAGAGATCTGAGATGGAATCTATATACACCAACAAAGTATGGACTTTGGTTGCTTTATCTGAAGGGTTAAATCCCCATCAGGAGCAAGTAAATCTTGAGAAGATTACATAGTGTACATGGAAAAGTTGAGACTTTCAAAGATAATGTATGTTGAAAAAGGTTCTCGTCATTGACCAGGTGTGGATTATGATGAAACCTTTTCTATTGCATATGTTTATGTCTATCCGGATCCTACTTTCCATATGCTACATACCATGACTATGATATCTGGCGGTTGGGTGTCATGACTGCTTTTCTAAATGATGATTTAGAAGAGAGTGTTTATAAGTACACAGCCAGAGGGCTTCGTAGACAGTAGGAGCAGCAGAAACGTATGCAAGTTGCTTTATGAGTTAAAGCAGGCATCTCGGAGTTGGAACATTCGTTTTGATGTGGTAGTCAAAGAGTTTGATTTCATCAAAATGGTAGATGAAACTTGTATATACAAAAAGGTAGTAGGGAGTATGGTGGTGATCCTCGTATTGTACGTGGATGAAATACTCTTGATAGGAAAGGAGTTTCCTATGCTACGCTCGGTCAATCTCCTCTTATCACAAGGATTCTTCATATAAGATCAAGGTGATACCTCCTAAATCCTTGGTTTTGGATCTATGAGATGGATCTAAATGGATGTTAGGATTCTCACTACGTGTAGTGAGATGGTATCAATTGATCCTAGGGAGAATCACTGGATAACTTCTAGGGTGGTAAGGTCGACTGAATGTCAGTCACAAGCATTGTCGTTACCCTCAGTGGAGAGACAGTATGTTTGATGAGTTCCAAGCTAGATACCGTGGCATACTAGACGATAAAGGTTGGATACATTGCTACCAAGCATGCTACCAAAGAGGCAGTCTGGATGTATATTAGTCATAAGATGAACTTCGTTCCTACCATTGTGTGACAATGGAGTTGTGGCATAGGCCTAGGAACCCCCATCCCATCAGAGATCTTGACATATTCTTAGGCAGTATCACCTGATTATGGAGATGGTTGATCTCCAGGGATATCGAGGTTAGGAGAGTAGACAGAGAGGAGAACAGGGCGGATTCACTCAAGAATGCCTATTCCCAGGTGAGACGTTTATGGGATGGTTGAGTATGAGATACTTCAACTACAGCTGATTGTTGGGTATTGGATACTACAACAGATGGCCCTAGTGCAAGTGGGAGATTGTTAGTTATATGTGTTGGGATTCCTTAGCACCTAGCCGAGGGTTTGCAAGCATCACACATGCCACAACAAAAATTTTAGGGGTGCTAAGCAATCTAACTACGAATCGAACTAGAAAACTAGGGTAACAAAATAGTAATTTAACATTACAAAGTGAAGTGAATGAAAATACAACCTTTGTAGATCCGGTCCTTCCTTTCTAAAGCTCCGTGTTTTCTCGGAGAAATGAACGGGCTAGCTCGTTGACTTCGAGGCCGAAGATGATCTACGTCGAGGAAGAGAACACCCTCGCTCCATCTTCACTTGGTCAAGAACTTTGTGAAGAGAACACCCTAAACTAAATGGCAAGTAATAGAGGATGATGAAATAGGAAATTGGTTCACTTTGATTTGATTTCTCACTTTTTTTCTTAACTTCAAAAATTCTAGAGAGCTTTTCTTCTTGATGAAGAAGAAGAAGAAGAAAGAAAAAGAATAATGAGAATGAATTAACAAGTGAAGATAATGATCAATTATGCAACCATGGGTGATATAATCATCCACTAACCTTTGTAGAGACATAACCATGGTTATTTATAATGGTTTGGTTAATAAATATCCTAATCAAGACAAAACGAGTGGACTTTATCAAATATGCTTCAGGTTTCATGAAGCTTCAAGCCATGACAAAAGAAGCCATCATTTTGAATAATTAAGATAAATAAAAATCTAAATTATAATTAACATGGTGTATGTCACACACACACCCATGTTTGCATGTATCATCAAGCATGATACAATCTAGTGCACAAACATATATATTACATATACAACATGTGCACATAAAGTGAGAAAATCAATCTTAAGTGAACAAATACTAGTTAATGTAAAGCAATATATCAAATATATAATTATACATTAAATCATTAAATTAACACTTGATTTAATGATCCGGTCATATCGCATATAACCGACTAATATCTAGTGTATCAATATATCGAATCAACACTTGATTCGGTAACACGGCCATATCGCATATAATCGACCGATGATACAAATTGCAAGAATAGAATACAGTATCACATACTGGTATTATTCTCGGTCCCGCACATATCTCATATGCGCTTCTATTTCGTTTCCCTTGATCCAGGAAACCTCTGTGTACGACTCTAAAGACTCGTCAATACGCCGGCAGTAGGTGGTGATCATATCAGTCACCCACAAGCCGCAAGAAGTGTGCTAAACATAACGGCCACCAGGGTATTGAGCGATCAGAAGATCAACGAGCAAGCCTGCTCACATTCCTGCGAATCCAATCAGTAACACTTACCGCACAGTCCGGTCTGTTCGTCTGATATGTTGCATATCTCGCCTAGGGGTGGTAAACGTCAGACCCCAGTAGGTTGATAAGTCATGTCGATGTAAGGTCTATAACGTTCGTGAAACTACTGATAACACTTACTAGTAAACCACAGCAACCGTGGCCAGGGATTTCCAGTTATGGCCAGTCGAGCATAGCGCAACATTAACCCCCAATACCGGGAGAGACGAATCCCCTCCTATCGGTCATTGCCTCCATGTGACTCGGGACTGTACCCAAAAACCACCTGTTTACACGACTCAGAAGAGCCATGGTAGGGTGGAAATCAAAGCACAGTGGGAGACAAACAAGACTCTATGACGATCTCGGGTCAACAGACTAAGCTGTACCAGTGTCACCAGAGAACTGCCATCTGACGTGAGGTATAATACCATCTAGGAGTTCTCGGCGGGTCCGTTCAGTGTACCCAGTCTCCACTGAGCACCCGTATACCATCTCTGATGTCAAACACCAATAGATATGTGATCATCCATCGCCCATCACAAGGGTCGAGTAGATATACGCTAGTCGACTCTGGAATGTCGATGCCCCATCTCGATATTCCCACGACTAGGAACATTGAAGGATGTACTCATGGACTTCCCAGGCCCCACTAGTATGATCTGCATCATAATCCTGAAAGTCGAGTACACATCCTAAGGGCTTTATCAACATGTAACAGAGAGACGGTAAGTATACATGTTAAGATAAGTAGCAACCAGATAGCGTACTATCATGTCAACCAAGAAAGTCCTCCCTATATATGTCCCAGTATCCACTACAATATACATTTCATGTACAGTAATGGCCTCTAGGGCATACATATAACTAACAATCTCCCACTTGCACTAGGTCCATCTGTAGCAGTGGTTGCAGTATCTCATACTCAACCATCCCATAAAAGTCTCTCTCTGGGAAAAGACCTTTGTGAGTGGATCCGCCGTGTTGTCCTTTGAGTCTACTCTCCTAACCTTGATCTCCCTGGAGATCAACTATCTCCATGATCAGGTGATACTACCTTGGAATATGTCCGGGTCACTGATGGGACCGGGGTTCCTGGGCCAAAGCCACACCTCCTTTGTCACACCATGGTAGGAACCTAGTTCATCTCATGAACTAATATACACCAAAACATCCTCTTTGGTAGTATCTTTGGTAGTGATGTCACCATCCTTTATCGTCTAGTTTTCCACGATATCTAGCTTGGAACTCTTCCAACATACCGTCCCTACACTGAGGGTAAAGACAATGCCTGTGACTGACCTTCAGTCTTCCCTAGCACCCTGGAAGCTATCCAGCGATTCTCCCCAGGATCGATTGATACCATCTCACTACACCTAGTGAGAATCCTAATATCTATTTAGATCTATCTCATAGATCCAAAACCGAGGATTTAGTAGGTATCACCTAGATCCTACATAGAGAATCAAAGTGATAAGAGGAGATTGACCGAGTGTAGCATAGGAAACTCTTTTCCTATCAAGAGTATGTCATCCACGTACAATACGAGGAAGACCACCTTACTCTCTACTACCCTTTTTGTACGTACCAGGTTCATCTACCATTTTGATGAAGTCAAACTCTTTGACTACTACATCAAAATAGATGTTCCAACTCCGCGATGCTTGTTTTAACCTGTAAAGCATCTTGCATACGTTTCTGCTGCTCTTACTGTTTATGAAGCCCTCTGGCTGTGTACTTAAAGTCGCTCTCTTCTAAATCATTATTTAGATAAGCAGTCATGACACCCAACCACAAGAATCGTAGTCATGGTATGTAGAAATGGCAAGTAGGATCCGGATGGACTTAAGCACAGCCAATGCAAAATGTTTCATCATTATCCATGCCTGGTCAATGACGAGAACCTTTAACAAGTATAGCTTTGAAAATCTCAATTTTTCCATCTACACCAAGTAATCTTCTCAAGATATACTTGCTCTTGATGGGGATTTAACCCTTTAGATATAGCAACCAAAATCCATACTTTGTTTGTATATGTAGATTCCATCTTAGATCGCTAAGCATCCAGCCATTCTTACAGAGTCCCCACTCTTGATGGCCTGCTCGAGACTAGTTGGGTCATCATCTCATGATGCAATCCTCGCTCCCACTGTCATCGAGAAACCGAAGTATCTCTCAGGCGGATGAGGAACCCTGCTAGATCGGCGGAGAGGCTAAGGTTCGTCGGGGACTATTGAATTCTACGGTTCTACCAAATCATCAGCTGTAGTTTGTATAGCTGGAACTCCTTCCAGTTCTACAGAACTGATTTTGCTTCGAGCGTGTCCGGATTTTGCTTTTGGACATAGTCCAGACAACCCTAAATCTTAACTTTCTTAAGCCATGGGCACTTCCCATACCATATCTCATATGGAGTGGTAGGCATTGATTTGATTTGAACCCAATTCAATAGGTATGCAGCTTCTCAAGTGCATAACCCCCAAAAGGAAACAGGTAACTCAGTAATACTCATCATAGAGTGCACCATATATCATAGGGTGTGATTGCTCCGCACCGATACACCGTTGTGCTGTAGTGTATTCAGAGGAGTAATGCTGAGAGAGAATCTCATTCTCCTTTATAATATTCCAAGAATTCCATGCACAAGTATTCTCCTCGCTGATCTTATCATAGGACATAATACTTATACCCGTTTTGGTTCTCTACTTCTTACTTATATTCTTTGAACTTCTCAAAAGCTTCAGACATGTGTTTCAACAGGAACATGTGTCCGAATCTTGAGAGATCATCAGTGAATGTAAGGAAGTACAAAGAACCAGTCCTGGCATATGCAAACCGGGGACCTTCATACATCACTATGCATCAGTCCCAAGAGTTCACTAACCCTTTCTCTGTTTCAAGCAAACGGAGCTATGTTCATCTTATCTTTATGACATGACTGGCAAGTTTTACAAGATGTAAATTTAAACTGATTTAAATATGCATCTAAATATAACTTAGCTAGTCGAGTCGCATTGATATGACCTAGTCTACAATGCCTCAAGAAGAATTCATTCATTTGCGAACCCTTCCTCTTGTGTGTGTTCTGTACGTTAAGAACTGGGGTTTGATTTAGAATGTATATGTTTTTAGATAACGTGCCTGAACTGATCAACTTTTGATATAGGAAATGTTCAAAACATTATCCAACAATACAAAAATATATTCTTCTTTACTAAATAAAGAGACTGATATGATGTTGTATATCAGGTTCGGTATCTAATAACATTCGTTCAGAATCAATGTATTTGGTAATACAGGGTGATAACTGCCAACATCTTGGCTGCAACAATTGAACCATTTTCAACTCTTGAAACTTATCACTCGTTCTCAGTTCTATACCTATCTGTAGCCCATGTAACAGATTACATTATCCGGGATCCTGATCCGGTATCTAATACCCAGGACGTAGAGGATACTGAGAAACAGTTCTATATAATGAACACACCCAAAGGAGACGCATCATCATGCATTTTCTTCGTTTAGGCGGTATGGGAATCATGGTATTCCCATATTTCCTGCTCGATCTTATAAAAATCATAAGTTGGAGCAGGACCAATGTTCCCCAGCTCAGTATAACAAGCGGGTTTGGTCAATACATCCATATTATTATCTTGATTAAGGCGTGACATGGTCGCTACCTGGAGAGAGAGAGAAGAAAACACTCTGCGTGCACTCTTGCAAGATTAGATTGGTTATATATTTTATCTAATCAGGATGGCTCCCACTGTTTTTATCAAATCTTCCTTCAAACCTTAAAAGGAAAGACTAGCTGGGATTAATTACACTCTACAAGTTCGCCAATCTTTCAGCCAGGCCAGTGCCGGTACTTTGAGGGAGGTTCCCCGTGCTTTCGCACGGACATAATTAAAATAAACCTCGTTTTCCTAGGGGCTTAACTCCATTGACACCTTTCTAGACACCTACTTTATCGACTAATTGTAAAGTGCAAAACTCTCCCAAGAGTAATAATTACTCGCAGTGGGTATCAGGATCCAACTATCTCATATAAGGTATGCAATCTCATTGCAAATTTCAACACTTGAAACTCCCGATAATGGTTTTTACCCCTAGCACCTATGACCTTGGCTATGGTCAACAAATCATAAGCACTAGTAAAGTTCTACCTGTTATTTCGTGATTAGTTAGACCCACCCACATGACCCTTGGCTAAGGTCAACAAAGTCACATGACTGTCCTAACTAATCGCACCATATGCTGTGTAGGAAGACATCACTTAGCTACCGTATACTACGCCTCGGCTATGGTCGACAAACGTAGCACGAATACTAAGTACTCTACTTCCTAAAATGACGGAGGGTTGTGAATGGTTTTTAAGAAAACCTTTAATGCTTTCAAGTTGATCTCGTTGCAGAATTAAATGGTTTTAAATGGAGTGTTTTTTAGGCTTTTGCTAGTTTCGCTAAAGAGGTTACTCCAGGTGAAGGGATCTCGGCTCTTTCCTTGTCGAATGAGGTTCAAGATATTCACAATACCACTATGCAAAGCAAGAACTAGAAAAACAGTCAAAAGAAAAACCGAAGGTTGTAGCATCTGCTAGTTATTGCTGAAGAGGTCACTCCCGGTGAAGGGATCTCGGCTTTTTCCTTATCGAATAAGGTGTTGGATGTTCTACAAGGAATACCGCTATGCAAAGCAACAACTAGAGCTACCTAATTTTTGAAATTCGATTCCACAACATCTTTTAGGTTTATTTTCTTTCATTAATCTCATTAATGAATGTCCCATCATTTAAGTCACCTAAACATCACAGATAAATACAACGTACGCTTATGCCATCCGCATTCGCCACGAAGTCCCGTCGTGCACCGTGAGGTTAGGTAACGAACGGCAGAGCGGGGCAGGGTTAGCGCGGGTGTAAAACATAAGCAATGTCTATATAATATATCATATATACTATATACAGTATCTATCTGAACATATCATATGATCACATCACAGATAACGCAGCAGAAAACAATATATGAAATATTGGATATACTAAGATGTCCGTGTTTTATTTTGAGCCTATATAAAACACGGATTCCACGGTCGTGATGAATAGCCAAACCCACATCCCTAGACCCCTACGAGAGCGGCAAGCAACCGTACCAATTCTAGAGTTAGGAGACCCGGACTCGACTCCTCGAGATGGTCTCCCACTGGACCCTAGAACCCGGTTACTTGTGCTTCCTTCTTTTAGTCTATCCTAATGCAGAAAAGTAAATAATATATATCAACGGCGACATCTTCCTCAACCCAGAAGTGCCCCAATAAAAGAATATTACATACAAGTTTTTACATGAATGAAAATGAAAAAACTCTAATCTCACATAAAAAAACCCCGGCTATTAAAACACGACGATCCAATATAACATATCCAGCAACACATAACATCATATCTTATCAACGTAAGTAAATATGCGTATCCCAATTGTCGTTGACGTATAGCAATGAAACCGGCGATACTCCACATATTACACTTATGGTCGCAGAAAAGAAAGTGAAAAACTACAACTGTTGGAATCCGCAACAACCTTAGACATCATAATCCCGTAATATCACATATTGTGGATTTCATGCCTAACAATATGAATTCCTTAGACATCGCTTGCCTAACAATTATAAACCCCGCATTTTATTCTCGATATTGAAAACACTTTCTAATAATCAGTCGGGCAATTCAACAAGATTCCCGACATTCCGATCGAATGTTCGTCGAAAACTTTAGCAGACGGATGCACCCCCCGATACCGACGACGAAGTGCACTTAGGCGGAACACCGTCGCCACAAGCACCCGGACGGATGCTTTTTAGCAACGGAGTTTTCCTACAGACTTGGTTGAGGATATGGGGTGTGGCTATCTAGTAATGTTACCCGGTGAGTAACCGAATACACAAAGTGATTGCGACGGACTTTTGATCGCATCAAAATCCCGTGGCAACCAATCAAATGAGACTAAATTGACAAAATATAACACGTGTGTGCAAGTGTATGTGTGTCAACCTTATTCTAGGGTTCGCGACTAAGAAACTAGCTAAAAACATTTTCTACCAATTACACTAAAACTAACCCATGCTCTCCTAAAATCTTTCTTGCTAACTAATAACGTTTCACATAACACATATTCGTATATATAAAAACTATATCATATGCTACATTACGAACTGCGGGGCTGCTATACGCCATCCATCTGAAATCCCACGTAGATATATATCTACTCACCTTGATTCTTGCTTTCCGAAGTCGATGTCGTATTGCTCCTCCTTGTCGTACGACGTCTACATGGTTACCTACACATATAATACATAGTATCGTAAACCGAAATCGCGGATGAAAACCAAACGGTACACGAAACACACACATAGGTTAGAACATATGGTCTACGCACGCGAGAATAATCAAACAACTCCCGATATCGACGTACAAACGTCAAGTGACCGAGACAAAACACAATTACCCAAGTTCAAGTTCACAGAAATCACAAAACCGAAATCAGAAACTATGAAAACATGCTCCAGATTTTACTCCAGGTTAAATTCGCTAATTTTACATATATGGAGGGTCTAATCAACTGATATAGGAACCATAGACCAAGCACGAGGCCTAGGGGTCAAGTCCTGGCCGCAATTTGTGGCCAGAATGGTATTTTTGGCGGCCAGGTGAAGGGGTTTGGGTCTCGGTTCTTCAGGGTAGCTTCTAGGTCACCTTCACACATCTCTGTAATCGCTAAATATTTTTCAGGTCCCTCGGGTCATAGCAGATCTCAATACGTCACTACAATTTCTAGAAAATCCAATATCGGCAGATTTCAAAGTTCGCATTTGGGGTATTTGAGCTCAGTTTGATCCAGTATTCTTGCACTAGGCGGGTTTGTAGTCACTACTAATCCTTAATTGCATCTTCCCATATCATAGAAACTTCTAACCCTCATATAGGAATTTTCCATCAGCACAAAAGCTCAATTTATCAACTCTAAACTACTATGGGAGTTTATGGAATTCAAATACTACACTAATGGTGAAAGAATTACCTCATTTGGCAACTCAAGAAATTTCTTGACTTGCCCCATGTCTTCAAAGTCCCAAATTTCTTGGTTCCCCATGCTTGTAGTGAGCTTGTGCATGCTTTTTGTGAAAGGAAATAGGTGTTTTGAGGTGTTTTTGGGGTTGATATGAGGTGGTGCAGGTGGTGGAGGGAAGAGAGCAGCCATTCATGAAGAAGTAGAAGAAAATGGTGAAGGGAAATGAAGTGAAAACAAATGGGAACCTTGGTCAAATGACCCCTCACCTCTCTCTCTCTCTTTTCTCTCTTGCCCATACCCATTTCATTAATATTTTCCTTTTTCTTTTCTTATGGTTCTATTTCCTTTGCATTCCCAAGTTAAAACAAAGCCATGCTACCATAAAAAGAGAAGGTCATGGTAGAATAAATGTAACAAATGCTAGAAAATATGATATGGTGCATGTCACATACACAAAACACAATCAATGCATGATTAAATACTAATCGAGTTTAGTAACACTAACTTGTATACAAATTATTGTATACTAAATTGTAAAATTCCCAATTTTCATAAATTCATTTAAAAATCAATAATTGATATAAATTTTCAAATGTTTCCCAAATTTATCGGTATATAATTATACCATACCATTAAAACTAACCTCCAGACATTAAAATATTCATAATATTTATTATTTTAATTATTTAAATTTTCAAAAATAATATTTTATTTTTCTGATATTTTACAGAAAACAAAGTGCTCAAAAGCAAAATCAGCCTCAAAAGGCGTATCCAACAATCACGTGCGCTTGGTGCGCACGGAAATCAAAGCCAAATACAAGTGCTACGAATGAGCAAAAAACCGAACTGAGTGCAACAGGTGTGCATGAAATCGTCTGTCCAGTGCAATGGATGTGCATAAAATCACATCTCATATCATGCGTCCTGTAAGTCTATGGTAGCGCCCCGGCCGTCTGTCCGAGGCCAAAATGCGGAAACGAAAACTTTTTCTTAACTAGAAACCGACGCTATCGTATACTTTAAATCCGGATAGAACCATTAACCTAAAAATAGAAACTAGAGAAAGGGTTGGAAAGCTATACCGATCGATCCGTGTCCTTCGGTCTTTGGCTACCATCCCAAGCTCTTCGCGGCATCACCGATCTCCGGTCTCCTCGTCGAAAGGGCACCACATCGAGAAGTCTTTTTACGGGCTCCCACCTCTGAACCGACGCAACTCGGACATGATGTTTGCTAGCCGACGTGTCCAAGATTGCTGTAGACTAAGTGTAGAACGCATTGCCTCAAGGGTTAATCGAAGTTGCCTTTTTGGGTGGTGATGAAATAAGCAATCAAAAATGGAGCTTAGGAATTTGGTAGTGATTAAATGAGATCAAAAATTCCCCACACCAAAAATGGGGCTGTCGAAGAGGGGGGAGCTCGGCCAGGGAATAATACGAGGAGGGGGTGAGTGCAAGCAAGTGAGAAATGGTGACCATAAGAAAAGAAAACCTCACATCAAAGTCTTATTTAAATCCAATCACATAAATGCAAAGAAATGAGCACAAATGAATCAATCTCTTCAAGAAGCTTGCTGGATAAAACTGCAGCCCACGTGACCACGGAAAACACCCCCGTTTTGTAAAAGCCACTTTTACCAATAAGCCCCCCAAAGGCAAAATCAGCCAAGGAACAAAAGAAAAGGAATTTGGCCAAAAGGAAAATGCAAGCTGGCAACTTCAAAAAGCGATCCGGTAACAGATTACAGGATAACCCAGCTACTATATATACATACCCGCATTTGTATTTCGACCGAATACAAATGCAATGAGACAAAATCTACACAGTATAATACTAGGATCCGGCTAAAACCAAAGCGTGCTAGTATTATCCGTCCGAACCATGACACTAGCACAAGTGCACGCGTATGTTCGGACCCTTCCATAAAGCCATACGGCCTCTACAACGGTTCGCCCGAAACTTGAGAAACTGTCTGTGGGGGACTCTAAAGACTCGTCAATACTTTGGCCGTGGATTTAACCACTAGCACGTCAGAGGTATTAGCCATACGTAACGGGCTACCAGGTATTGACCAAAAGGGAGGTCGATGAGTGAACTCATCCTGACACCCTACTGAGCCTATCAGTGACAATATCTGTACAGCCCTGTCCGTTCGTCTATGAGCATCGCATGGCGGGCCTAGGGGTTGGTAAAAGTCAGACCCCCAAAAGCGGTACAAGTCGTATCGGAGTGTAGCCTAGAACACCCTGAGATACTACTGGAATGCCTACCAGTAAATCTCCTGCCTTGGCCAAGGACTTCTTGTTATTGCTTTCCTAGACACAGCGCGATCTCACCCCCAATACCGGGATAGACGAAACCCTTGCCGATCCGCTCACTGCCTCCATGTGGCTCGGGACTGTACCCAACTAAAACCTGTTTGCACGACTCCTTTGAGTCGTGGTTGGGTAGTAATCAAAGCACAGTGGGAACTCATACGAGACAAATGATGATCACAGGTCGATGAACTAACCTGTACACATGTCACCAGGGAACTTCTATCTGACGTCAGGTATAATACCAACCAGCATGTTCCCGGCGAGTCCTGTCCGGTGTATTCATAACCCAATGAGCACCTGTATATATCTTAGGTGATCCAACTTACACCAATGGCTTGTGAGATCGGCCATCTCCCCTCGTCGGGGTCTCGACTGTATACACTAGTCTACTAATGGAGTATCGATGCCCAGTCTCAAAACTCCCACGACTAGGGACCACATTAAGGATGTGCTTATAGACCGCAGCTCCCACGTTTATGATCGCCATCATACTGCTGGCCGTCAAGCAAGAATTCTAAGTGCTCTACCAACATGCAATAGTGACATGCAATTTCACCTAAAGCATGTACACGATGATAATGATAAACCAGATAGCATACTATCATCTTGAGTAAGACTGTCCTACCGACATAGGTCCTCCCTCAATCATTGCAATCACGTGCCTGTGATCCAATAATTAACTCTGCGGGCACTATATCCAACAATCACCCACTTCCACACAAGGCTAATTATTACGATGTCACATACTCATAGCCCGTGTGATACCGAACACCCAACTCCTCTACTAATCAGTCTAACAAAGCCCGTTTGCGAAACTATTGCGTTCGAGGAATAACTTCAGTTAGTGGATCTGCCCTAATGTTTCTTTCTATGTCTCTCTTTATCTCAAGTTCACGGAGAAATCCATCTCCCGAAATGAGCAATACCTGTCTTAGAATATGTCTGGATATCTGATGGGACCTAGTTCATAAATGAACTTCAAATCCAAACTTCTTAGACTGAATCGTCAACCGAACTTAATCAGTATCCTGCGCCACACCTCCCTCAGTATCCTCTTGAACCACCTGTCCAAAATACTGCCCCTCGTCAGAGGGAAAAACTATAACTCTGACAGCCACTCTGTCATTCAGGTCACCTTGGAAGCCTGGAATGATAACTGTCTCCTTAAAGAGGCTGTTGTTATCATATCCCTAGAACATCCGCTTATGTTCTAAAACTGCTTCCGAATGTCTCTCCAGGATAGGATTAATATCAACTTACTGCATCTCGTGCAAAAACAATATCTGGTGTGGTACTTGACATCTCATGATTGACTCAATTGCCTAAGCAAGTGATCTGCCAATCATGCACATCCCTCTCCCCTTTAGTCTGTAAGACACCTTTAGAGAGGGTGACTCCATCACCTGCAAGTACACCACCATGCCAGGAGTCATCCATTCTAAAACACCTATAGAATGCTGTCTAAGTACCCAGATTAGGAAACTACCCAAATCTAGATCTAAAACCATAGATCTAGTAACCAGAATATCTGATATAATATCCATATCCTATGTGGAGAAACCACTGTGTGACAACCAAAGTACAACCGATCGTAGTATAGGAATTTAACTTCCTACTCTGTGTATGTCTTCCAAGTACCAGGACATCATACCCTACTACCTTCTTAACAGATCTATCCCGTATTCTGATGAAGTCAAACCTATGACTGTCATATCAGAAATAGATGATCTATCTCCGCTATATCTTCTTTAGTCTATAAATAGACATAAGCTACTTTTCCACTATGCTTCTGTTGCTCCCACTGACTACGACAACCCTATGGCAGAGTCATATACACGTGCACTTCTAAAGCCAGTTCAGAACGACGCTATACTCATCCTCCTGCCAGGTCTCATAGCCTGGAACAACAGTATTGTCGAGTTTGGGTAAACAAGAACCTCCCTATCACCGTTCTTGAGGCTACCAGAGTACCTCTCGGGTGCCTGAGGTTACCCACCATATCTGCGGAGTGGCCAATGGAATGTCAAACCATATCGAATCTTTAGGTTCTTATCAAATTTTCAGTAATCGTTTGCGGTTCTGAAATCACTTCCAGTTCTACCATACTCCCACTACAGTTTTCTGAAAAAATCCATTTTACTAAAACTGTGGCGAGTCAAGAACAATATCACTATTGATCTTCCAGATGGTAGAAAGTCAACCCTCGTCATAGCCCGGATTAACCCACAAACTGCCATTACAGAAACGTGCCTTGAGTTATCCAGAGTCTGGTTTTAAGCATAAGATGGACAACTCCCCATACCTTAACATTGTTAAGATATGAACTATCCTATATCCAATATAGAAACAGAGGCACTGATTTAATTGGAACCAGATTCAAAACATGCAGCTGTCTCCAGTGCATGTCAACTAAATGGAGAGAGGCCGATTAGCATTACTCAACTTAGGAGTGCTTCCAATTATGAGTAACCTGAAAGAGAAGCAAGTTCTCTTAATCATTACTATTAACTGAATACCATACACAAGTATCTACATCTTCGATCACCATGAAGAATCTTGATACTTGTAACTCCTGGTTCTCTACTTTATTCTTATACCTATAACTTCTCAAGAGTTAGACCTTGCATTTCTACGAAACACATGTCTAAGAACTAGACAAGTCACAAGTAAATAGAATATAGTACGAGTACCTACCCCTCTGTCCTTATGGACACTGGACAACATACAATACTCTATATAAGTCCCCTGAGTCTAATAACTCATTCCCTGTGTGTCGTAGGTTGAAAACTGTACTTATGCTTAAGAAGAATTACACCGCTGTTTAATGCATCTTACCTAACCATCCACTGATATAGGTAAATGTCATAGACATAATTCCAAAAAGTTATATCTCACTTTATAAAAATAAACGTACAGATATATCAATTTGAAATTGGTGCATAACAACGGATATTCAAAACCAATTATTTGCCGTCGGGCAAAACAACCCAGGCGGTTTCCTCAAATATCACCAATTACAACGAATCCCGATATAATGAGGATGATCACCCAATTCCCAATAACTTACTCCCACTCATCATCTGTAAAATGATACAGATGTGAGAATCAAACCTGGTAAATACATACCCTGGAGCAAGGACTAATTGGGAAATCAGTTTTCTTTTAACAATACACAGTGAAACTGAAACATGTAAATGTTTTGAAGGGGTATCTGGGTACTCCTAGTAATGCCTCTTCCATTATCAGATTCACAACTGTAACCGCATATTTCTTTGCCATCTCTCCAAATTCCTTTATATGTCTTTAGTCATTACCTTCTATACACCCCTTTAGGCTAAATGGTTTTCTTCCTTCCCTACCGTTCGGCACCAGCCTATGGTTTAGAAGAAGACTATCCAATAAGCATAATGGGTGTACTCTCATAATCCTAGGAGTACTCGTAACCTGAGAGAAGGTGAAGATAAAAGATAACTGAATAAACCTTATTCATATTTCTCCTGAACCAGAATCCATCCCCGAACTGGAACAAGTTCCTTCGAGTTCGTATATAACCATACGATGGAGTATCCAAATAACAGTGGATCTCCATAGTGATACGGAGTGTCCTGGGGAAATACAAAGGTGAAGTAGGAGTGGCGATGAAATACTTGGTTTGGTCGTGAATAATAGTCGCAGTTTACTTTGCCCTCTTTCTAATCCCTTTATTTGTCTTTACTTAATACCTTCTGTACACCATCGTTAGGCTAATTGGTTTTCTTCATTCCCTACCTTTCGGCACCTGCCTATGGTTTGGAAGAAGACTATCTAATTAGAATAATAGGTGTACCGTCCTAATCCAAGGAGCACTAGCAACCTGAGAGAAGGTAAAAGGAAAAGTCAACTGAATAGTCCTATTCATTTTCTCCTGAACCGGAAACCATTCTCGAATCTGGAACAAGTTCCTTCGAGTTCCTATATAACCATACGATGGTTTTATCCAATGGAAGTGGATGTTTGTAGAAATACGGGATGTTCTGGAGAAAAGGGAAAAAGTAGGGGTGGCAATGAGGTATGCAACTCTGACAATCCAAAAGCCAGTGTTTTAAGAAAGTTCGTTTAACTTGGTCACTGAGTCATAGTCTAGGGTCGGGTCATGATCGCTGCCAAAGAGAGAGAGAAAAGATACACTCTGCGTGCACTCTAACCTAGATCAGAATGGTTATCAATTTATCTAATCGGGAAACCTCCCACTGTATCGTCAAATTCTCCTCCAAACCTGAAAGAAGACTTAGTTGGGATTACCCGAGGAGTAAACCAACTCATCAGTGGGAATCGGGATCCAACTATCATCGCATGATAACGTGATGGAATCCAGTCACATTATCACACTCCAGAAGGTATGCGCATGCCTGGCAAGTTTCAGTTTCTTTAGAAACTCCCGATGTGATTTTTAACCCTAGGACCCAAGTGACCTTGACACAGTCAACAAATCAAAGAGTCCTAGTCAAGTTCAACCCGTCATCATCCTGGATTGCATTAAACCCACCCGTACGAGCCTTTGACACAGTCAACAAGGCCGCATGACTGTCCTAACCAATCACATTAATATGCCATAAACAAACACTACTTAGCTACCGCACACTACGCCTTGACACAGTCAACAAACGCAGTGCGAATACTAAGTAATACTTGTAAGAAATGACGGAGGGATACGACTGGTTTTTGGCGAAAAACCTTTAACGTAATGAACTTGATATCGTTCAAGGAACTGCATAGCTTTTATAAATATATAGTAGCGAAAATCTTTGCTAAAGAGTTCACTCCCGGTGAACGGATCTCGGCTCTTTCCCCGTAGAATGAGGTGCAGGATATTCCAACTGAATACCACGATGCAAAGCATGCAAAGAAAAAAGTAATCGACTATATTGAAGTTATTACCCTTACGCAAACTTCTGCCCAAGGGGTCACCCCCGGTGGAGGGATCTCGGCCCTTGCCTCGTCGACTGAGGTGCTGGATATTCATAACCGAATACCACTGTGCAAAACAAAAGAGAACGTCCTTGCAATAACAGCTTTTTTGAAAAAATGTTCCAACAACTTCAGAATAGGTTTGTTTAGCTTGCATTGATCCGAATCAATGCAGTCCCATCAATTAATCACACCACAAAAGAACGAAAATACGATGTACGTATATGCCATATGCATTCGCCACTGGGTCCCGTCATCACCCGTTAGGTTACTTAACTAACGACAGAGCGGGGACTGGACTAGCGCGAGTGTAAAACATATACAACATCTACTAGTATATATATCAATATATAATATTCGCTCAAGGCGTGATAAAATACAACATCACGGAAATGTAATAAGCATCACAGAACAATACAGATAATCTGGGATCCCCGGGTTTCATAGAGCCGCTAGTGAAACCCGACGTTCCCCTGGTCGTGTGGATAGCCTGTGCAATGAAATCCCAGACCCCTATGGGTGCGGCAAGTTACCCGCCAAAACCTGAAGCGAGGCATTCCCCTTCAACAACGTGAATGGACCACCCAGCACTTCAAGGAATCCAGTAACTTGAGCACCTTTCCTTTGATCAACCTGTACCCCCTACGAGTGCGGCGAATAGCCCGCCAATTCTAGAGTGAAGCCCCTTCCGTCTCAAAGCCAAGTGATACGGGCCCGTTGCTCTCCAGAACCCGGCTATCCGTGCACCCCATCGCGCGGTAATCCTAGTACAGAAAGTAAAATATATACAACGGGTACAGCGACCTCAGCCCGGTCGTGCTCCAATAGAATAATATACAAAAAGGCAGTGACGGCAGTCCACATGTCGGAGGCTTGTCCCACAATATCAAATATACAAATACAACCAAACTGTACTACCATTGCATCCAGGCTATCCACCACGATAAATCCACAACATCACAGTACAACACAGAACATCAACGTGAATGTCACGTTCGCAAATCCGTCTAAAAAAGCAATAGCAATTAGACAGGATTTACCGATCAAATGACATTCACGGTCGCAGATATAATGTAAATACTGTGAACTAACATGATTAAAATTTTCGATCGACAAAATTTCCCGAAGTGGGCCCCAAGCACAAATCCAGCACTCAAGATAATCTGGGCCAAAACTAAAAATACCAGAAACCCTATTTCCAAGTCAGAGAGCACTGAAGAAATTTTGGTGCAGTGTTGCTACAGTACTGCGGCGGATCCGCGGCCAAAACGTGGGTACGGCCGCGGTTCTGCTGCGCTACAGTGAAATCAGGCTACAAAATTTCTGCAGTTTTCTTAGAAAAGCTTGCCTGATTTTCTGACATACTCAAAATAATTTTTCGACGACTAAAAAAATCCGACAGAAACTCATAATTGGAAATGCAGTTTTTGGAAATTTCTTCCGATCGAAATTCTAAACACGTTAGAGCAAGCTAGTAAAGCTTAATGGTGTGGCTCTGATACCATGTAAGTCTACGGTAGCGCCCCGGCCGTCTGCCCGAGGCCAAATCCGGAAACGAAAACTTTTTCTTAACTAGAAACCGGCGATATCGTATACTTTAAATCCGGATTGAACCATTAACCAATAACTAGCAACTAGAGAAAGGGTTGGAAAGCTATACCGATCGATCCGTGTCCTTCAGTCTTTGGCTACGATCCTAAGCTCCTCGCGGCATCACCGATCTCCAGTCTCCTCATCGGAAGGGCACCACATCGAGAAGCCTTTTTACGGGCTCCCGCCTTTGAACCGAGGCAACTCAGACACAAAGTTTGCTAGCCGACGTGTCCAAGATTGCTGTAGACTAAGTGTAGAACGCATTGCCTCAAGGGTTAATCGAAGTTGGCTTTTTGGGTGGACTTGAAATAAGCAATAAAAAATGGAGCTTAGGAATTTGGTAGTGAATCAAATAAGATCGAAAATTCCCCACACCAAAAATGGGGCTGTCAAAGAGGGGGGAGCTCGGCCTGGGAATAATAGGAGGAGGGGGTGAGTGCAAGCAAGTGAGAAATGGTGACCATGAGAAAAGAAAACCTCACATCAAAGTCTTATTTAAATCCAATCACATAAATGCTAAGAAATGAGCACAAATGAATCAATCTCATCAAGAAGCTTGCTGGATACAGCTGCAGCCCACGTGGCCACAGAAAACACCCCCATTTTGTAAAAGCCACTTTTACAAATAAGCCCCCCAAAGGAAAAATCAGCCAACGAACAAAAGAAAAGGAATTTGGCCAAAAGGAAAAAGCAAACTGGCAACTTCAAAAAGAGATCCGGTAACAGATTACAGGATAACCCCGCTACTTTATATGCATACCCGTATTTGTATTTCAATCGAATACAAATGCAATGAGATAAAATCTAAACAGTATAATACTAGGATCCGGCTTAAACAAAAGCCCGCTAGTATTATCCGTCCGAACCATGACACGTGCACAAGTGCACGCGTATGTTCGGACCCTGCCATAAACCCATACGGCCTCTACAACGTTTCGCCTGAAACTTGAGAAACTGTCTGTTGGGGACTCTAAAGACTCGTCAATACTTTACCTGTGGATTTAACCACTAGCACGTCAGAGGTATTAGTCGTACGTAACGGGCTACCAGGTATTGACCAAAAGGGAGGTCGATGAGTGAACTCATCCTGAAACCCTACTGAGCCTGTCAGTGACAATATATGTGCAGTCCGATCCATTCGACAATGAGCATCGCATGGCGGGCCTAGGGGATTGGTAAAAGTCAGACTCCCAAAAGCGGTACAAGTCGTGTCGGAGTGTAGCCTAGAACACCCTTAGATACTACTAGAATACCTACCAGTAAATCTCCTGCTTTGGCCAAGGACTTCGTGTAATGGCTCTCCTAGACACAGCGCGATCTCACCCCCAATACCGGGAGAGACGAAACTCCTGCCGATCCGCTCATTGCCTCCATGTGGCTCGGGACTGTACCCAACTAAAACCTGTTTGCACGACTCCTTTGAGCCTTGTTTGGGTAGTAATCAAAGCACAGTGGGAACTCACACCTCAGGTCGATGAACTAACCTGTACACATGTCACCAGGGAACTGCTATCTGACGTCAGGTATAATAGCAACTAGCATGTTCCCGGCGAGTCCTGTCCGGTGTACTCATAACCCAATGAGCACCTGTATACATCTTAGGTGATCCAACTGATACCAATGGCTTGTGAGACCGGCCACCGCCTTTCATCGGGGTCTCGACGGTATACACAAGTCTACTAATAGAGTATCGATGCCCAGTCTCGAAACTCCCACGACTAGGGACTAATTTAAGGAGGTGCTTATAGACCCCAGCTCCCACGTATATGATCGCCATCATACTGCTGGCCGTCAAGCAAGAATCCTAAGGGCTCTACCAACGTGCAATAGTGACATGCAATGTCACCTAAAGCATGTACACGATGATAAAGTTAAACCAGATAGCATACTATCATCTTGAGTAAGACTGTCTTACCGGCATTGGTCCTCCCTCAATCATTGCAATCACGTGCCTGTGATCCAATAATTGACTCTGAGGGCACTATATCGTCCAATATGCGGGAAAATCCAAATCAAGTGCATCCGTCATGTAAGAATTAAATCGAATTCAAGTGCATCCAAAATGCACGAATAAAATATAAATCAAGTGTATTGAACATGAATGAATAAAATCGAAATCAAGTGCATCCAACATGCACGAATAAAATCTAAATCAAATGCATCCAACATGCACGAATAAAATGTTGGGTTCCCAAGCACGACAGCAAGGTTTCGGGTGGCATCATCCATGCTAAATAAAAGAAATTTTGAAATACTTAAACAACCCTAAACAAGATCTTTAACTAGAGATTCATGCGGAAACATAAAGCAAACAACTTTACTACTATGTGATAAGAGATTACAACCTTTGTAGTCCGCTCCTTCACTTCATAAGCTCCAAGTTGAGGTCCCTTCGCTGCGATCATCAAGTTCGCGGACTCTCGAGAGGCTCCATGAAGTGAATGATTTATCCTTGTTTGAAGTCTTCACTATCCAAGATGATCTACTTTGAACCCAACCTATCTCTTCACTAATTAGGAATTAGTGAAGCTAACACTCTAATCTATATGGCTAATCTATTTCTCACAATCTTTCATCCCAAGATCAAAAGCTAGAAAGCTTTTGCAATGAGGAAGAAGAAGATGAAGCAAGCAAGTGATGAATGAATTATTAGCTTGGGTTAGAAATGTAACCATGGGTTAATTATCTCATGGCTAACTCATGTAGAGAATAAACCATGGGCTAGGGTTAATGGTTAGGTTAACAAATAACTTAAGCAAAAATAAATCAAGTAGACCAAGTTAATGTTCTACTAGCTTCAATGAAGCTCAACCATGACTAATTCCATATCATTTGTGAATTACTTAAAAAGATAAATAAAACCATAACATAAACCCTTGTAAAGAATAGACCATGTTCAAAGTGATTAGAGTTAGGTTAATAAATATCTTAGCCAAAACAAAATTGGTTGACTTAGTCAATGTTCTGCTAGCTTCATCCAAGCTCAAGACTAATTCTCCACAATTTTGAATTTGCTAAAATAAATATAAACTCAACATTTATCACAATAGCATGGTGTAATTCTCATACACACAAGTTACATGTATAACCTAGCATGTCACAATTATGCATATCACACATATATAATTTTGTAACAAAAGAAAAGAATACACTAAACATATATCACATATATATAACAATATTTCCTAAGTAAGAAAAAGACTTGCTTAAGTGAGATTATATTAGTTAATGTAATGTAATATATCACATATATAATTATATATTAAATTATTAAATCAATACCCGATTTAATAATGTAACAACTGCAATTTTAGTGTACAAAAATTTGTTTAAAAGTTAATGTATATTTGGGGTATT